>CM070637.1:44862345-47262345 GCA_036346255.1 Ampelocalamus luodianensis
GATAGTTGATGTGAAGGTGGCTTAATTAAGTAGATAATTTATGTGCATGTCTGATGTTTAGGGAGTGTTAATTAATCTGTTATGCGTGTTTAATTACTTTGTCTTCAATTCCATTTGAGATTGATCGTTGTTAGGGCCATGCATGCATAGCCTTGCATTGTGTATGTCAATTGGTCATGGACTCCTTAATTGTTGGTGAATCAAGACAAGTCGTACGTCAGGGGTTTCTGCGTGTGTTAAGTGACAGATCGATCGATCACTGTTGCTCAGATATTTAAGCCAATTGTAGTTGTTTAAAATGTATTGTTAACTGAGGGAGATATTTCCCCTGACAGCCTCAAAAGCTTTTCTACGGAAGCTTCCCTACTCAATAAATTTGTAAGCATTTGCCAACATTGACATGCCTCCCCTATATCATAACCATGGCCACGGCTGTAGAGCGTAAGGTAATCCTGTGTATATATAGCTTGATGTTAGATCATTTGGCTAGGTCTATAATATTTTAGTTGAATAATTGATAATATTGGGTACTGATGTTATTTGAGGTGTATGGCGTGTGTGGATTATGTCGGTCAAGTTGGGAAGAACTTCTGCTGGAAAAATATGTTGTTTTGGTCTTTGCATGTACAGGGTAACTCGGAGGCGATCGTGGTCTACGGCGGTGACCGAAAGGTGGCTTGGTGCGAAGTCATGGTCCAGAGGGTTAAGGATGCTGGAGAAGACGGTCGGGCTCGAGTTGGGGCGTATGGAGATCAAAGATGGATGATGTGTGTTGGAGCTACGGAGGTGCGGTCCAGAGGCTACGACACGTGACAATTTTGGGGTGTCCAAAATTAGTTGTGTAATTTAGTGTAAAAACCTACGTATTATGCCCTAGGACTATTGGGCTGTATATGGGTATTTAGGTGGCTATGTGTGTCATGTATAGGATTCTTTGGCTATTTAAGTTGGAGAGGATTAGAGTTGGAGGTGTGGCTGTTAGGGTTGTACACGTGAGAAAGTTTTAGGGTTGTACATGTGAGAAAGTTTTAGCGGTGGCGGCGGCACAAAAAGCTTGCCTCGGGTGTGGCTCCTTGGTCTACATGGAGTTTTCTGGACGTGGTTCTAGTGCTTGGATGAATTGATGCTGGTCATGTTTTTGAGTTATTATATGACTCTTTGCATTGAGTGAATTAAGAAGGAATTGATGTGCGCAGGACTACAAAAGATTGATTGAGGTAATTGTGGCCAGTGCTTTTGGTTGAGTTAAAGAGAAAAGAAAGAGAGAATTGACATGAGCTTTGGAAGCTGTGCGTGAGATGTTGGCAGCCTGTGCTCTGTTCATGCATGAGGCGGCTGTAGGTGCTAGTTGTGACAGCACATACATGTTGATTTGTTGCTTGCAGCGGCTGTTTCATGCGGTCGACGTGAGGTGCTAGCAGCAACTGTGTTCTGCCGACGTTATGTGCTAGCGGCGGTTTGTTTTTTCTGGACGTGGATTTGTGTAGCTTAGTGCACAGACTGAGGATTGCATCTCCGTCAAGTTCCGTTGTTTCCAGCCTATTTCATGTGAAAAATCTTCCACAATCATTCACCCCCTCTGATTGTCATTAACGATCCTACAAGTGGTATCAGAGTAGGTTGCTTTGGCGTTAGAGAGGTATGTGAATTGTCCCCCATGCTAGATGGTACTGATTTCGCTTTTTGGAAGTGTCCTATGCAAGCTTATATTGAGGCTCAAGGTAGTGATGTTTGGAATAAAGTTTCTAAACCTTATGAGGTTCCTATTACTATTACTAATCTAAATAAAACAGATATTGATTTAAATGCTCAAGCTCGTAACTTGTTGTTTTAAGGGATTTCTCGCAAAGAATTTGATCGTGTAGCTCATATTAATTCTGCCCACTTAATATGGAATATTCTTTGCGATTATCATAAAGGAACCAGTAAAATTAAGAAAGTGCATAAAAATTTTTATCAAAAAGAATATTCTGATTTTGCTATGAAGCCTGGTGAATCTATTGATGATCTTTTTGCTCGTTTTGAGAAAATATTGAGTAATTTACACAGTGTTAATGTTATTCCTACTGATGAAGATAATGCAACTAAAATTTTGAGAACTTTAGGTTCTGAGTGGTTAATGGTTGTCACAACTATCAATCAAACTATCGATCTAGCTACTTTAACCATGGATGATCTTTTCCTTAGATTAAAAACTTATGAGATGGAAGCTTTGCCATCTAAGATTGATAAATCTTCATCTTTAGCCCTTGTGACTAACCCTGTGCAGGCTGCTTCGTTGAGTTCTTTTTCTTTGTCTGTTTTGTCTTATTTTTCAGACGAATAGTTCGAACAGCTCCCTGAAGAGGATTTGATGTTGATCTCCGCACGGGCATACAAGGCACTCAACAACGTAAGAATAAGGAAGTGAGGTGGCGTGTCAAGTTCGATCAGGTGCTATGAGTGTGATGAGCCAGGTCACATTAAGACGGATTGCCTAAGCTTAAGGGGAAGGTGATCAAGGAAGACAAGAATTACCGTCATCGGCCATCTAAGAACAACAACACCAAGGGTGAAAATTTTCTCGAAAATTAGCTAAAAAGTTAATTTCGGCTATCAAGTATCTTGATCTGAGTGATGTGGAATATGAGAGTTGCGATGACGATGACTACAACAATAATGATGCTAAAGGTAAGAAGAAGAACAACGACGACTTCACGGGCATATGTTTCATGGCAAAAAAACGACGATGACGACGACGATGACAGTGATCCTGATGAGGTAAGACCATCATATGATGAGCTTGAAGATGGCTTGATCAAACTTTCTATTGCATTGAAAAAGACTAAAAAGAAATCGAAAGAAAATAATTGTCTTGTTGAAAGGTTAACTTCTGAAATTAATAGACTTAGAGTTTCTATTCCTGATGATGAATCTTGTGAGTCTTGTCAAGTTTTACACTCTGATCTGGAGACTGCTAGAATAATTAATGCATCAAACTTGGTTCAACTTGAGGATGTAACTACTAAACTTGATGAACTAAGATTGACACATGATTCTTGTGATGAAAAGCTAAAACTTGCAAATAATAAAATTGAAAAGCACAAGTTTAGTTCTCCAATATGTTTAGAGTCAAGTACTTCAAATGCTCAAATTAAAACTTGCTCTAATTGTGGATTGCTAGAAGCTAGATTTAATTCATCTCAGGAAACAATTCAAGAGATGCTCTATCATAAGATAGCTTCTTGCTCTAACTGTCCTAAACTCACCATAGAAATAGAAGCTTTGACAAGACAACTTAATGATTTTGCTGAAAAAGAAAGGTTAGTTCAGTCTAATGCTTCTAAGAAGATTGTGAATGAATCTGTCACATGCACTGCTTGTCCTACTCTAGCTAAAGAAATTGAGTATCTTAAGGACATTTTAGAGATATTTTCTTTTGGCAAGAAAATTTTGAATATGATCTTAGACAAGTCAAAAGTGAGTGTTAAAAATCATGGTCTAGGATTTAATTTTATTGAGCATGCCAAGAATAATCCTCCTACAGTTGTTAAGTCTCTTGAACCTGGAAAATTTGAAGTAAAATCTGAACCAAAACAAACTGTGTTTAAATCTGCTGGTTTCGTGCAAAGCTCTTCTACTAATGTTGTAGGTGCTAGCTCATCATCTCAAAATAATTCTAATTATGTTAAATTTTATTGCACCTATTGTGGTAGAGATGGACACTTGTATGAATTTTGCTTTAGGCGTATTAAGAAAGAGAAAATGGAAAGATTGGATGCCTTGAGACAAAAACGTGCAACCTCTTTTGTTGTCCTTAGAACTAATACGAACGCTAGATTTTTAGAGGACTTTCATGATGGCTTTAAATCTGCTTCACGTACTGGTTTGGGATTTAATTCACATAATTCGCGTTCTGATCGCGCACGTGCACGTGGTTCTGGTTCTAGTTTTGTTGCTCCTGTCCATCGTGTATATCAGTACTGGATTCCTAAATCTTATTTCACTAACCTCAGTACTGTGAGACCAATGTTTCCTGTGATGTAAGAATAGTTGATGAGGTTGGAGAACATGATCTTGATTTGGTTCCAGTCTTTTACGTCATTGCTTGGTTGGAACACTTGATGGTTCTTCACTTTCTTTTATGACTTTCAAGAGATTTTACTTTCTGAGAGACCATGTGGAAAGAGTGATGTTGCTCTACACCTTGTTGAGTTTGAATTATAAATTACTCTCTGTTTCATAAAACCGCTTGATTCTGCACGGTTTGCTCTTTTGCGAAGTGAGTTAGGTGTGTTGCATCCTATGGGTTTATTCTGAGGGGAAGCTTGTTGTTTAAAATTTCACAAGCTTTGTTTATTATACTTGTCAAACAATTCATCAAGTCCAAGCCATTGAAATCAAATGAGTTGTATAGCTTTCGTTATCATATTTACTCATGTGCTGTGTAATTTTGATCATGACTGGTTTTAATTAATTTGCCATATTTGAACTAAAGCATGACATGACAGAATACTTTGACTAGATTGATTATAGTTATTACTTTGCGATGTTCAACAAAAATAATTAGCTTAATTGTGAGTCTTATTTTAAATCTTGGCTGAGGCTCGTATGTTTCTTTTGCAATCCTTTTTGTTCACTCTATTTGGCATGTTATTAAAAAAATGAGAAAGAGTGAATCGCAAAGATGTATGCTTCAAGCATGCCATACACATATATGTATCTCTATAAAAAAAATACTCAAATAAAAATATTTATGCTTCAAGTATGCCATACATATATATGTATCTATATAATAAAAAGAAAGTGCTCAAATGAAAAGAAGTATGCTTCAAGCATGCCATCAGTGAAAAGAAGTATGCTACAAGCATGCCACATGCTTAAGAATTGAGTATGGAGTAATAGGTTGTTACATGAGACTGCTAGCTCATCTAGATTTAAAGTTTGCTTCATTTTTAGGCTTTAACTTTTCTTTATGATATCTCATTGTACTCTCTATAATCGGTATGGTCATTGTTGAGATGTCTGTCATTCATTTAATTTGCTTAATCATTCTAAAGATTTATTTTGACATGGCTATATGGTATATGCCTTTATATGATCCTAATAGCTTTACTCGACAAGATGGCCTGGTTACTTTTTTAAATCAATGCAAAGTGACTTAGATAATCTACAAACCTTCTTGATTTTTACTCTCATTGCTCCTTCTTAGAATTATTCTTTCTTTGATGCTTCTTAATGATTACATTGCCAAAGGGGGAGAAAAAATAGAGAAATTTGCTTCCCTTGTGTTGAGGGGGAGTTTTTCAGCTCCTTGTGTTGAGAGGGAGCTTTTCTGGCTTTTTTGGCTTTTCGACTTCAGTTCTTTTTATGACCTGTTTTGAAGCTTTTGTATTTTTCTATTAATTCATCATGCTATCTTGAGGTGTTGTCAATGTATTCATCGAGGGGGAGATTGTTAGACCATGTGGCTAGAACAATGATATTTTAGTTGATGAATAACTGACAATGTTGGGTGCTGATATTATTTGAGGTGTATGGCGTGTGTGGACTTATGTTGGTCAAGTTGGGAAGAACGTGTGCGGGAAAAATATGTTGTTTTGGTTTTTGAATGTCCAGGGTAACTCGGAGGCGATTGTCGTCTACGGCGGTGACCGGGAGGTGGCTTGGTGCGAAGTCATGGTCCAGAGGGTCAAGAATGCTGGAGGAGACGGTCGAGCTCGAGTTGGGACGCGTGGAGATCAAAGATGGATGATGTGTGTTGGAGCTACGGAGGTGCGGTCCGAAGGCTACGACACGTGACAATTTTGGGGTGTCCAAAATTAGTTATGTAATCTGGTGTAAAAACCCACGTATTAGGCCCTAGGACTATTGGGCCGTACATAGGTGTTTAGGTGGCCATGTGTGTCACGTATATGATTTTTTGGCTATTTAAGTTGGAGAGAATTAGAGCCGGAGGTGTGGCTGTTAGGGTTGTACATGTGAGAGTTTTAGGGTTGTACACGTGAGAAAGTTTTAGCGGTGGCGGCGGCACAAAAAACTTGCCTCGGGTGTGGCTCCTTGGTCTACATGGAGTTTTCTGGACATGGTGCTAGTGCTTGGATGAATTGATGCTGGCCACGTTTTTGAGTTATTATATGGCTCTTTGCATTGAGTGAATCAAGAAAGAATTGATGTGCGCAGGACTACAATAGATTTGTAACATCCCCAAGTTAATTAATGAGAATTAGTATACATCTTATCAGCATGCTTGACATTTTGGAATCATTTGCATAATATTTTGCACTTGGAAATTATCAAACAAATTAAACATACACTTCAAATTTAAACTCTAACTAAAAACATCAACGAAAACTTGTGAACATCTTCTGAAAATAATTTATTCAAATACTATATGAATTATCATGAATTAATATAATTTTTCCAAAATGTTTGGAACTCAATTCAACCCTCAGAAAATTTGAACACAATTCAATAACCTATTATAGGTTTGAATATAAACTATACAAATTATATCTTGAACAATGAGGTTTAATATTTTATTTGAGAACTAGACCATCCCAGGAACCTCTATAAAAACTTTCATAATTTTTAGAATTTTATTTCTATTTTTAAAGTCTCGGTCAAACCTTTTGCAAATTGGTCAAACTGGTTTTAAAACTCAGACTCACTCACTGTTGAACAGACCGGGCCCTCACCCAACCGACCGCACCAGACCAAGCCCTGACTCAGATCGGGCCAAGCCAACTTGGCTCCACCCAACCCTCTCGCCCGCGCCACTTACCTCCTTGTGCATCTGACCGCCCAGGCCCACGCGACACGGGCGTCTTCCTCTCACTGGCACTCGCGCAGAACTCCAGCTCCACGCGGTGCCTTCGCTTTGAGCGCCTCCATCCACGGCGTTCCCCCACTGACCGCGATAGCCACTCATAGCGCTTCGCCTACTCACGCCGTAGCTCCCTCCGTCCTCTGGTCCGAATAAAACCACCGCATTGCCCTCCTTCTTCCTTACCTCTCCTCTCGGTGGCCAGGGAGAGGGAGGCTTGCTCGAGCTCCTCTCTTCGGTAAGGTCCTTGCCGCCTTGTCCCTCGGCACACTCTTTCCATGTCTTTTCCATTTTTACTCATCTGAGCCTTTGACATCGCTTGTAGGGACCGAGGCAAACTTGTGCTCTCTCTGCTTCCAGAGCGTGCACCGAAGGCCACCGCTTTGTCAACCTTCGGCATCTTCATCTCCGGTGAGATCCTCTCCAACTCTTGCGCGTCACATTGTGTCTTAGGGTCTAATTAAGTTTTCCCCTCAACTTATTGCTTGTTTGCTTCACAGGAACATCCGAATTTTGAAGTTCCCCTTTTGTTGGCCGACAACCCTTTATTACGGTCATTTGTCAATCGGGTGAGTTGATTTCCAATTCCTTGCTTAGACACTCTCTCTAGGTTCCACTGAAGCTCCTGTGACCATTTTTTTCGTACTCTCCACCACCAGTTTTCCTTCTCCTCGTGAACCGGCGTGCCACCGACACCATTATCGGCGTTGAGCCGTTACCAAGCACCTCCGGCCCCTCTACCACTTTTAGCTTAAGCACGCGATGTTTAGTTCAAAGTTGCACCGTGCCGTCGCATGCACCAGTAGCCGAAAACCACCGCCGCTCACTGGCGTTGCGCCGCCGCTATGGGCCGCCGTAGAGGTCGCCGTCGGTGCCAGTAGAAGCGCACAGATATTGTGCTCCCATCCGTGCCCTTGGATCACGCGGCTGTGGACCACCGCTACGCAAGAAGCCGTGCGGTAAGCGTAACGAGCGAGCTCGTTTGTCTGACACGCCGATCGCGAATCAGAGCGGTGTAATTAGGAATTAAATACGATGATTAGCATTTAAGAACGTATCTATGTCAGAAATCAATAGTTATCTGAGTTAATGTTTAGCTTAATAGATCTAGAGTCTATTACATGTGGGCCCGTATAGCCAGTTAAGTGGATGTGTACGCTTCCTTGTACGTATTCTCCTAAGGCAAACATATTAGTTGAATACTTAGTTCAAATTTACGTCTTCTTGATCAGAAGACGTATTTTAGAGAATACGCTTTCGGTGTAGTCTTCGGCTTTGACCGGTCAGCTTTGACCAAGTCAAATCCTCACCCTGGCCCCACTTGTCATAGGATATGGCTAGGTTCACCTCGGTAGAAAAAGTATTTAGTTCTTTTAGAAAATCTGAAACGAATTATATTCACACTGAAAAATTGAATAACTTCTAAAATACATATCTAATTCAAATCAACTCCAAAATGAGTGAAACCAGTTGTGTTAATTTTCATTTTAAATGAACCCTATTTTAAAATTAGTTTCCAACATGTCACTTTCCCAGAAAATATATTTTGTGGAAAGTAATCCAAAACTAAATTAATTGTACACTATAAATTGCTATTTTAACTTCTAAAATGCATAACTAATTCAGTTTAACTCCAAAAACAGTGAAACCAATTTTGATAATTTTTATTTGAAGTGTAATTTATTTTAAAATAGGTTTCAAACATGTCTCTATATCAGAGGATATACTTTTGGAAAATAATCCATTAACTCCATTATTTTGCAAAAGAAAAAGGCTGATAACTTTAGAAATTCATAACTAATTCATAAAAACTCCAAATGAGGTAAACTCAACTATTTTGGTCTTATAATATTATCCTCTATTTATCTATGCAATCCTTGTATCTATCTCTGCTCTACAAATTTTGACCAAACAATTAAATTGGATAAATAGTACCAAATTGGAATTTCTAGAAAGCTGAGATTCAAACTGTTATAACTTTCACATATTAAATCCAAATGGAATAATTATTTCACCTAAATTGGTCTAAAATCATGATATACCTACTGTATAAATTTCATGCACTTTTGAGTATGTTGAATTTTTGGTTTCATTTGATATTTATTGCACTATCGTCTTTCATTAGGTATTCGACGATACCGATATATTCATGAGATTATTATGAGTATAACCTGAGATTGAACAAGTGGTACCAGCAAAGGTGCGAGCACCCTCCTCTTGATCATATTGCTCCCAGTGGGTTTTCAAAGTTTTGTGTGAGTTTTATTATCGTAATTGCATGCTATTTTGAAAAGTATGTTCATGGGTAGAAGTAGTTAAATTCCTAATTGTTGCATTGGCCCTCCTTTCAATATTGATTACCCCTTTTACCTTGAATGATTAAGTATATATGTTATATGGGTTTGTTTACTAATTTGTAGAACGATGCTTAGCCATGCTAGTAGTTGTAGCTGAGAGCGGTTGATGGAACTAGTCCATCGGCCAGTGGATTGAATTGAATCTTAATGAAATTTGAGGATTTTATGGATTGGATTATGTTAAACTTGAGGATATTATCCAAATCTTCGCATCTGGGGTTTGTGGACATGTTGGGTATGGGTTTTGTGTTCTTAACTTGGACGGATGTAGGGTGATGATAAATTATTGTTGTTGTTTGTTGTTATGGAATTGTGTAGCCCCGTCTGAGTGTTTAAGGACCGGTCTGTGGTGTGATGAACCAAGTCTTACATGCAACCACACGCCGGGATAATGGCAAAGGCTTGGCTAACTAATTTGTTGTGTGTTAGCTATCAGAACACAATCAGATTGACAATTGTTATTGTTATTTTTAATTGTTCTCTTGTCAATCTGGCGGGGGCATGTTAAGGGTCGCCTTATTTACTCTTAAGGGTCCCTTGTTTGATAGGGACTTACTTACGCAACGGGGTTCACCTGTGGTTAGGAGGCTTTTTAGACTCCCATGGGATTTATGTTCCTCGGGTGGTTTGATAGTTAGGACATGACATTGTAACCGCCTCGTTATGCTACCTCAATCACACTCCTATGGAAGAGTGCATTGGCCGACATTAAGAGGAATGCATATCGTGTGGGTAAAGCTGTACAACTCTGCAGAGTAACTAAATCTATTCAAATAGCCTTGTCCTAGGTTATGGACATCACTTGTGGGAAAGCAGGCATAGTTAGCTTTTGGAAAATTAAGTTTGGGTTATGGATGGGAATGTTATGTCTTTATGTTAGTTGTTCAGATCTGAAATGATTTCATGAACACGCATAGTTCGCACGTTAATTTTGTTCAGGAATGATTTGTGCCACGAATGGGATGTTCGTGTGTTGATTATATTTGGAGATTATACCTTTGTTGATCATTACTTACTATCATAAAATGTTTTTAAATGTTTTACAAATGGCAATTTGAATCTTTATTGTTCATCTAAATGAAAACTTGCTTTATACCGAAAATTGACTAGTGTAGTAGCCTTCCTTTGATACTTATATGCATCCTTATTTTTTTCTTGAAAAGTCTTGCGAGTACAACTTTGTACTTGAAAAGTGTCTATTTGATCAGGTAAGGATGACGGGCGCAACGGCTTTAACTCCAGTTGGTTGCTTGTGGGATTGTGGGCATGCCAACTCGGTTATTCCCTCTTTATTTAAGTTTATCTTCCGCTGCAATTTATTTGTGTTATTGTTATTTAGATTTGGCCGATTGACCCTCTTATGTAAAGTTGGGACCATAAGGTTGTATATGTTGAAGATGTATCAAAATTTCTTTTTCTCTTGTAAGATTGTGTATGGATGTGATTGCAATGTTGTGTACTAGGATATGCGCATGTTAGCCACTGATCCTTGGGAGCTAACATGAGACGCATATCCGGGCACTCGGGATCGTTCTCGTCTCTCGTTAAGTGTTGCGCTTCCAGCGTAACCACTTGGCTTGGAACGGATCCGATCGTGGGGAGGCCTCACAAGATTGATAGAGGTAATTGTGGCCAGTGCTTTTGGTTGAGTTAGAGCAGTCCCAATGGGACATTGATGGTGGTTTCTATCCCAATTAAATTAACTGATAGATCAGCATTTTGATGAGGTGGCAATGTAATTAACAAAGAGAGAGAAGGAAATCGATTCTTCTACTAGGAACGACGTGTTCACTAGTATCGATGCCCAAAGAAACCGATGAAATCGCGATGGGGAGACTTCGGTCGTTTCTATCTCCGGGCGCGCGGATCCCGTACACCGCCTCTGCGCCCCCGCGCTTTGCCTTCTCCCTCCCGCGCTTTTCCTTCTCCTTCGCGCACGCCCGCGCTTCTCCTCCTACTTCTCCCGCCTGTGCGGGCCCGATATCTGCATCCACTGAAACCCTAGCCTCCAGGCGCTGGCGGCGCTCAGCCGCTCACCCGGCTCCACCACCGCGCGGCCGCCTCGGCTCTCCCACGTCGCCACCGGCGCTCGCCGTCGCCGCCACCGCTCGCTCGCTCTCGCCGCGCCGTGATTCGCCCTCGCGCGCCGCGACGCCTCCGCCCCACCGCGCCGCGTGCGTGCTGCTGCCGACGCGCCGCCGCTCTCGAGCCGACCGCAATGGATCGAGGAACCGATTCTCTGCGGCACACGGTTCGCATCCTCGCTCAAGGTGATGGTTTTCGGCACTGTTCTCGCATCCTCTGCTCAAGTTGCCGGTGTTCCTACATGGTGGACGTCATCTCTTGGGGCCTTCTTCGCCATGAATCAACTACTAGTGAAGGGTGCGGTTCGTAATATTCAAGATTTCATAGTTATCTTGTACACATTAACATGAGAATTGGAATCGTGTTGTGGTATCGACATTAGCTGCACCCTATGCGGTGATGATCTTCTTTACTTCACAGTAATTAACATGTCCCGAGATCTTCAAATGTCTCCTAGAGAAAAGTAGGCCTTTAAATGGATTAATTTAAATAAGTATTCAGTATGAACTATTAACATGCGACTTTATAACAATGCATGATGTATCCTCTTTATCTTGTCCGGTTTATTCCATCGGTGTCTTCATTATGCAAGCGCAACCTAGTGCCATTGTAATTGCTTGATGTGCTATTGCTTCATCGTTGTTCGTGCTCACAAAAATACTATAGAAAGTTCCCTGTCATGTGGGAATCTTTGTTATGGTGATTTATCTTAGTAGACACATTATTGCTATTTCCTCTTATATTTCTGTTGTATGGCCTCGTTAGCAAAAGTTTCAAGCTAAGCATGACTGCTAGTTTAACTCACTCGCTTAATCTCACAAGAAAGGTAATCCATCTGCTTTGATGGTATTGTTTGCCCTGTAGCATATAGCAATGTTTGATCAATAGAACATGACGTATTAAGCAAGCATTTCAATATTTTACTACTGGTTTGCTTTAGTGAATACTGTTTACTTATGTTAGAAACTTAGAATTGTTGAGCATGGTTTCGCTGCCCATATGGTCTTTCCACATGTCTGTAGTATTGGGCTTAACTCACTCTGCTTAATCTCACAGTAAAGGTAATCCATCTGCGCCTGATGGTATTGTTTGCCCTGTGTAGCATATAGCAATGTTTGATCATTAGAACATGACGTATTAAGCAAGCATTTCAATATTTTACTACTGGTTTGCTTTAGTGAATACTGTTTACTTATGTTAGAAACTTAGAATTGTTGAGCATGGTTTCGCTGCCCATATGGTCTTTCCACATGTCTGTAGTATAGTTTGAATTGATCAATTCTCAATTTAGTAACTGGTTATTAACAGATAATGTGTTTCTGGAATTGAACATATTCTTTATTATTGGTCCAAGCAATGGCCCCATTTCAACATCTGTTTCAGTGAAGATCTGAATATAGTTCTTGAATAGTGACATATAGTATGGTTCTTGAATATAGTTCTTGAATACTAACATATAATATGGTTATGTAATACAACATATTCTTTATTATTGGTCCAAGCAATGACACCAATTTAACAAACAATACTTTGTTTTTGTAGAAGGTATATGGTTCTTCCATATATAGTTCTTTGCCAATCTTCTGCCTACATGTTTGACATATATTTGCCATTTTTTTCAGGATGTACCATCCTAATGGAAATAATTGTCCTGAAAATTTCCATTTTGTTGGTAGTACGGCAACCCAGCCGCCAAATTCTCCAATTGGCCCTAGTTCTAGAGGAACTATGTCTGGTGGAAGCCCCCCTGTGCATGAAGTAAATGCAAAAGAGAAGGAAACAATCGATGTGGATGTGGATGAAAGTACCGAGGATGTTAGGACCGACAAGCGCCTGCCATGGACGAAAGATGAAGACATTAGATTGGTAAGCCACATCCTTTCTGTACTTTGAATTTGGATTATAGGAAGAAGGCTAACTAGTTCTAATATTTGAAATTCTGCTATCTTTCTAAATGCAGGCCTCTGCTTGGTTGCATAACTCAAAGGACCCTGTAGATGGAAATGACAGGAAGTCAGATCAATATTGGATCTTTATTCTATCAAGAATACAACAAAACCACAGAGAGATCTCGCAGGAGGAACCGAAACCAAATGAAAATCCGTTGGGATCGTGTCAAGAAACAAGTCATTGAGTTTCATGGATGTTGGGTACGAACCACAAAAGTGTACATAAGTGGCATGAGTGATGACCAACAGATGGAGCTTGCTGAGAAGCTCTATGCTTCTGAACATGGAGACAAAGATTTCAAGCTGAAGCATATATGGAAGGTTGTTCGATATGATAGGAAGTGGTCTGCATATGTCAAAAAAATAGAAGGGGAAAAAGAAAAGGACAAGGGTGCAGGTACTAAGGCAGCACAAGTGGTGAATCTGGAAGAGAGTCCTAGCATTCGTCCTATGGGTCATAAAAGAGCAAAGGATGAGCGCAATGGAAAAAGGAAGGCACCTGATGCTTATTCTGCTATTAGTGAGAAGCTAGACAAGTTTATTGAAGTAAGCACAATGGCTAGAAAGGATCGTGAGAAGATGTCAGAGGTGCAGCAAAATTTGGCAAATAGCAAGGTTGAAGCAGCCAAGCTTAATCATAAGGCAGCACAAGAACAAACCAAGTGTAAAATGCTAGACATCTATAAAGAGTTATTGTTAGCACCTACAAGCAATCTTAGTGCACAAGCTTTGGCTGAGAAGGAGAAAGCACTGGACAGTATGAGGATGACCTTATTTGGTCAAGCTAATTAAGGTATTTTCTGTGTCAACATTGCACTTTATTTTCTTAATTCTTCTATGAATTTGCTTTCCAGCTCAAGCTAAAGCTAGTATGTGTTCTGGATGTGTTGTTCTAGTATGTGTTCTGGATGTGAACTGAAAATTTGGAATTGATAATTGATAATTGCTCTTTCCTGTAAGGCCATTGTCATCTACCAATTGTCCAAATGTCCATAATCGACCCGACAAGTAAAGAAACCGGATCTGCCACTGATACCAAAATCAACTAGACACAAAATTTCTAGATGGTGCTATTTATTAAACATGTGCAATCTTACTTGTCAAAAGATATTGTTGAAACATTACTACCAGAGACTCCTTGCCACCATAAACTAACTGATAAAACCACAAGAATCACATTTGAATATGGAAATTCATGGATAGGAAATCAGAAAAATCAGTTTGAATATGGAAAGACACGAATAGGAAATTAGACAAATTTAGTGAACCTCTGACCTCTGTAAAGTCCTTAACTGTTACTGATTTATCCTTCTTATAAAGCTCCATCCAGGCACACTCCAAAATAGTAGGGTCCTGTAGCAAATCATATGATCAGTCATGACACACATTATACCTAATACATTACTACACTTATAGGTGCAACATTTCTTACCAAAAGATCTTGTGTTTTCTCGAGAAATTCAGCTATTCTTGAACAATCAAAATTCATGACACCAGGTACAACATATGTAACCTGTTGGGGCTTTATAGAAGACAAGATACCTTTCTGTACAAAAGTAAAACAGCTATGTCACTATATAGCCCATGATGACTCTCCATTTGCGAAAAACAACTACAAATATATGCTTGGAAATAAATTCACCAGACACTGGTTATTCTATTGGATAAACTATAATTATTGTTTTTTCAAGACCTGGTCAGTCACCATCTAGTTTTTCTTTCGTCGGGCCTTTCTACAACTGCAAGCAAAGATCTCTAGAATCTTTGTGAAATTCAAGCAGCAATCCTTTTTGTAATGTTATCTTATGTATTTTATGGTTAGATAGTTCCTTTGTGCCATGCAGTCCTATCCTGAAAAAGAAGGAATTCCAATAGTAAGCTCCAGTATCTTTTTAAGTGGTTAAACCAAACAATTGGTGATCGTAGCAAAATTAAACCAAACAATTGGTGATCAGGTGATAGTTTTGTTGTAGTGAGGTAGCAGTCCAGTGTGAAACTACAGCACATCTGTTCGTATACTTCTCTTCAACTTCTGCTGATTTCTGTACACACTGCCTCCGTCTATTCATGTCCCAACTCTATACACACTGCAGCATAGATTTCCCAACTTCTCTCTCTATATATACACACACAAAGGGGCAGTACTGCTCTCACGTCCTCCTCTCAACTTCTATTCTCAACTTTTCCTTATGTCTCACGAACAATCTCCTGATGCTGAACCTCATGGTGAGGATGGCACCATAGATCCAGAGGACTTATTCACATTTGAAGAGTTTTTGGTTGAGCAAGAATTACTAGAAGACCTACAAGATCAAATGGTGGCAGAATTGAAGGATGATATTGAAGCTCTAGAAGAAGGGAGGAGACGTAACAGTGGTCCAAGGAGATATATAGCAAGGCCTCGTGAAGAAGCGAATCAACGGCTTATGGACGACTATTTCTCACCGAATCCTCTCTACAATTCTACTATCTTTCGTAGAAGGTTTAGAATGAGAAGGCCCCTCTTCCTGCGCATTGTCGAGGCTTTAGGTGAGTGGTCCCCATTTTTTACCTTACGATTAGATGCTCTGAAACGCCCTGGGTTATCGCCAATTCAAAAGTGCACAGCTGCTATTAGACAATTGGCAAATGGCAGCCCTGCAGACCAACTTGATGAGTATATCAAGATTGGGGAGAGTACTGCAGTAGAGTGCTTGAAGTTGTTTGTTGAGGGTGTGATCTCATTATTTCGGGCTGAGTACTTGAGGCGCCCGACGGTACAAGATGTGGAACGCCTAATGCAGATTGGAGAGCGACGTGGATTCCCTGGCATGCTAGGAAGTATTGATTGTATGCATTGGCATTGGGAAAGATGCCCATATGCATGGAAAGGGATGTATACCGTGGCAGATCATGGTGTCCCTACGGTTATTCTAGAGGCAGTTGCTTCGCACGATCGTTGGATATGGCATGCCTTTTTTGGCGTTGCTGGATCAAACAATGATATCAACGTGCTTAACCAGTCAGATTTGTTTGTCCAGCAGCTAAGAGGAGAAGCTCCTAAGGTGCAGTACTATGTCAATGGAAGACAATATAATACCGGTTATTACCTAGCGGACGGCATATATCCAGAGTGGGCTGTTTTTGTTAAATCGATACGTAACCCACAGACCGAGAAGCATAAAATGTTTGCAAAAATGCAAGAAGGGGCAAGGAAGGATGTTGAATGCGCCTTTGGTATTTTGCAATCACGTTTTTCTATTTTGCGTCGACCAGCACGTCTATATGAGCAAGGGGATCTTGAGAATATCATGCTTGCTTGTATAATCCTTCACAATATGATAATTGAAGATGAGAGGGATATAGAGCAAGTTCCCCTTGATTTGAATGAGGAAGCAAGCACGTCGACTGTTCAGGCAACAACATTTTCTCATGGACAAAATCCGGAAATGGAAGAAGTGCTACAAAGAAATACCACTATTCGTGATAGAGGAACATACAAAGACCTTCAATCGATTTGATTGAACATATATGGCACAAGTTTGAAATTTGAATTAAGTAGGTACATATATGGTACATACCTCATCGTTATAGTTCTTGTTTTTGGTAGTTTATATTTTTTGGAACTGGTATATTGTTGACTGTTATTCATATTTGATTAATTCTATTCTCACATACAATATTTTCTTGTAGGCAAACATGGAGTTTTGATGTCTGGAGAATGGATGGGTGGAGTCTTGATGATCTGCTGTTTGAAGGATGAAGTTCTACTGCTTTGTTATTTCTGTCATTTCTGTCATGGACTTTGTTATGGACTCATGTCATATCTGGAGTCTTAGTTCTATCATCAACTTTGTTATGGAGTCTTAATTCTTGTTATGGAGTTTGTCATTTCTATCATGTAGTCATAGCTGGAGTCTTTACTTATGTTATGGACTTTGTTATTTTAATTTCTGTCATGGAGTCATATCTGGAGTCTTAATTCTGTCATTGACTTTGTTATTTTGATTTCTATTATGAAGTCATTTCTGGAGTCTTTAATTTTTTCATGGATTTTATTATTTTAATTTAGCAAACCTTCTGATCTTGTGTAAATTGGAGCTATCATGAACTTGTGTTTGGCTCAGGTTATTATGGACGTGGGTTTGGCTCATGTACAATGTTCTAGTTTAATCAGCATGTTAAAATATATGTATACTTCCCACAATTGATCCCATCTCTATTAAAGAGCATGCAACAGGTAATTAAGTATAGAAACTATACTAGAAACTATGCATTGGAAAGGATTGGGTTTAAAGAGTAATTTATTGCTCTCTCTCTCCTTAAGAAACTAGCTCTAGAAACTAACCATTGGGACTGCTCTTAAAGAGAAAAGAAAGAGAGAATTGACATGAGCTTTGGAAGCTGTGCATGAGATGTTGGCAGCCTGTGCTCTGTTCATGCATGAGTCTGGGCGGCTGTAGGTGCTAGTTGTGACAGCACATACATGCTGATTTGTTGCTTGCAGCGGCTGTTTCATGCGGTCGACGTGGGGTGCTAGCAGCTACTATGTTCTGCCCATGTTATGTGCTAGCGGCGGCTTGTTTTTTCTGTATTTGGATTTGTGTAGCTTAGTGCACGGACTGAGGATTGCATCTCCGTCAAGTTCTGTTGTTTCCAGTCTATTTCGTGCGAAAAATCTTCCATAATCATTTATCTTCTCTAATTGTTATTAACGATCCTACACTTGATCATGCTCTTTCGATCGGGAGCCACAAAACTTGTGTCAAGTTCAACCCCACATTTCTACCTTCTATCCGCCTCTTTGGCCTCCTAAGACGGTACAAATCTATCCATTTGGTATTTAATTCCTCTTCAAACACGAGATCGCTTTGCGGCAAGGCTGTCAGGATCGGGATCCTATATAAGTAGGATCATTTTTAGGATTAGCATCATCGGATCATCTCATCGTAGAATTAATCATAGTAGAATGGTGCTTTACAGATCCTAAGATGTGTATTTTCAAAAATTTCGGACAATATTTTCAACAAATTTCAGCCGATTTTTTTAATTCAAATTTTGATTTGAAATTTTCTGCTAAAATCTACCGAAATTTCCTGATAATTGGCCATATTGGTTGTATCGGACCCAGTAAAAAATTGAAACCAATTATCAGAACCTTGGGCATATCGTAAGACGTATAATTTGCTTAGTTTTGTCATAAAATTTTGGAGAAAATTATTCTTACTGATCAATAGGCGGCGCGGGCTCGCCGCCAGCTTCCTAGGCTCCAGCTCGAGCCCTTCCTTGACGTCGTCCAAGATCGCGCGCCAGCTGGGTTGCACCGCCCAGAAGAGGTCGTTCCAGCCGCCGTCGAGGCCGAGAGGCCTCAGCGCGTTAACCACGCACCGCTCGATGTTTTGGCTCGCCAGCATCGGCGTCTCTTTTGAAGGGTGCAACACGAACCCAGCTTTGGTGAATTATCCGGTGGTAGTGCGTTCGGGCGTCTCTGGTATCATGCTTTGTGACGCGGACACCATCTCAAAAAGCGAGAGATCGACGGGTTCCTTTGTGTCAGCACCCACGAAGATGGCGCTGGTGCCATCGCCGTGACAGAGTTGTAATCTTGATTAGTTTCTTTTTATATTCTATTAGGAGCCGGCATGCAATCCGAGTTGTAGAAGGTAACATCTCCTGTTTGTATATGTAGAAGAAAAGAAAACGAAGGTGCTAGTTGTGCCGCACAGGAGATTTTTCTTTGTTCATGTTCGTGAGTTCTTTGAGTTATTAGTTCGATTGTATTAAAAGCTAACAATTGATATGAGAGCCAAAATCGGCGATGGTGATCTCGACGACACGGTGATGGCGAAGGCTTTAGAAAAAGAGAGTTCAGTGACTCTCCAATATCCATTGCTCACAAAGAGCAATTATGTGACTTGGGTATTAAAGATGAAGGTGTACATGTGCGGTCAGGGAGTGTGAGAAGCAATTGAGCTCGTTGATCAGAAGGTGTCAGTAGAGGAGAAGAAAGAACAAATAGTGTTGGCCGCAATCTATCAGGCAATATCTTAGGAGACTTTTTTCCTGCTTGCCGAGAAGGAGAAGGCGAAGGAGGCTTAGGAGACACTCAAGACCATGCACATAGACGCGGAGAGTGTCATGGAAGCACGAATTCAAATCCTCAAGTTTGAGTTCGAGAGGCTACAAATGAAGGAAGCGGAGTCAATCGACGATTTTGCTGTACGATTGACAATAGGGGTCAACAAATTCCGTGCACTTGATGAGAAGATGGAGGAGATGTACGTTGTCAAGAAATTCCTCTGTGTTGTCGCTGCTAAATTTCTTTCGATCGTGTCTACCATTGAGTAATTTATCGATCTTAAAACAATGACTGTGGATGAGTTGATCGGAAGGCTCCAGGTACACGAGGATCGTCTCACGAGCTTTGACGACACCAGGGAGGAACTTGTGCTACTCACCCGTGCTGAGTGGAAGGCCAAGGAGGCACAGGCCAGCGGACACGATAGCAAGTTCAACCAGACAAAGGTGAGATGCTACATTTGTTAGGACTACAGACACTTCGCTTCTGAATGCCGTAAGCCGATGAAGGAGAAAGCGGGAAGTGCATTTAATTGATGTAGATGCTGAAGACGAACTAGCGTTGCTTTGATACCGAGTCGAGTACAAAGAGTTGAGTCTGGGACGTTGAGGTGATATGTTCGTCGTCCTGAGTTGAGTTCGGAAAGTTATGAAGATGTGTTTGCCATCCTGAGTTAAGTATGAGTTGGGTAAGTTGTAGTTGAGTCCGACTACCTCAATGAGTAAGAGTCTAAGACATATTCGAGTTGTGCCATCATCCCCGGCTGAGTTTGTGCGAGCCAAGATGAAGTTGAACTGAAGTCGAGTTCAACTGGCAGCTAAGTTCTCAATCCGAGTATGTGTCTATGTGTCCTAGAGATGCAAGATCGGACTACGTGAAAAGAATAACAAACAATACGATTAATGGAGTGAATGACAGAGTTGTAATATTGTTTAGTTTCTTTTCATATTCTATTAGGAGGCTGCATGCAGTCCGAGTCGTAGAAGGTAACTCTCCTGTTCGTATGCGTGTATACTACCTTGCATCGAGGCCGAGTCGGAGTTAAAGTTTGTACGGCTGACTATATAGCTACCACTAGTTGCTTGTAAGATTATGAGTTAAATGTAAGAAGAAAATTAGAAAAAGAAGGTGCTAGTTGTGCCGCACCGAAATTTTTTCTTTATTTATGTTCGCGAGTTCTTTGAGTTATTAATTTGCCTGTGTTGAAAGCCAACAAGCCGAACATGGCCTGCATGATTTGGGTGTCGATCTCTTCAGGCACACGTAATTGTACGAGGGCGAGATCGGCGCAGGCCACGAGGACGTGCCTTGGGTTGTCCACGAGGACCAGGACACGGATCGCCGAGGAACTGCCGATGCAGCCGCGGAGAAAGACCATGGTGCGTTGGAATGAGGGGCGGAGGCCGAGGAGAGGGGTCAGGCAGAGGTCGGCACATGACATGTAGGCGCCGGAGTAGGTGCTGACTGATATTGGCGGCCGGACAGCCCTACTCAGCGATGGCATCCTCCACGACGGTTGCGGCAAGCTCGGGCACGGCGGCGGCTAGTATATCTTGCCGGGAATCGATGGACGGCAGCGTGCGGTGGAGGAATTCGGGTGGTCGCGGAGCATGTCATCAGTGTGGTGAAAGCACGGAAAACAATTTCACCGAAATTTCGGTGACTTTGCTCCGTCCGAAATTTCTATGATTTTTTGAAAAATTCAAAAATATTTGAATTTGGACTAATTACATCCTAAATTTAGCAATATTTGAATTTGGACAAAATTCGGTCAAATTTCGTCCAGAATGAAAACCTGATGAAATTTTCAACCAAAATTTCGGTGATTTCGTCTCCCTCCAATTTTTTTTGAAAACGAAATAGTGTTCCATGGGTGAAAGTACCTCTTCTTTATTCCTAACTTGTGACCTGAAGCATATATTTGTACCAAATGTAGTTTACATTGAACTATTATTTGAACCAAATCCTAAGAACTCCCAGATATTGGAGTTGCGATTCTGTTCGTTATTGGGGTATACTAATTTGTACTTCGGTTCGTTATTGATAAGTTCCGTATTATATTTGGCATGTTTGGTAGGTACAAAATTTACGAAATTAACTTGCTGAGAGGTAGACCAACCAATGCGTTGAGTTCAAGTGCGAACCATCAGGATGCACTATATGTGACGGTATATTCATTGCCAATGATTCACAAGGTGAATATCCACGGTAGTAGGCATTTAGAGTATGTACAATAATACGATGTTAACTATCCATAAACTTTAACATATAGGATTTTTCTGACACGTGGGAGAGGAGTGTAACTATCTCTTTGTGAAGAGATGACCTAAGCCCATGAAATAAGGACATAAAGACAACATAGAACACTATAGTATGATTTGGTTTCTGTGACAAAACTTTTTTTTAAGTAATAATTAAAAGATTGTGAGGTTCGATAGAGATAAAATTAAGAGATAACCTATTGTAGAAATTATCTTTAGTGTTGTCTCTGGATGACATTAAGGGGTATATAGGTCTCTACTGTACATGCTCTTCCCCCTTTTTACCTCAACATTTGTCGGACCCAGATTTCGTAATCCAGAATCCTCTGTGAAAACACTGTGCTATTCCCTGGATCAGTAGATAGCACTCACAGATACATCACTGAATCAACTCATACATGGCGTAAAACTATACCATTAATTAATTAACACAACAGAGTTTACATAGACCGCGTCGGGTCGAGTTTTACAATAGGGCCGAACAGGCCAAAGGATTACATTACAAAAGCGGAAGCGACAACGGAAGCAAAAGGATGAGAGCACATCTCTCCACAGGCAAGCGACTAGGGAAACCCGTGTGCGTCCGATATTGTAGGACCGGAAAGGCGACAGGAGGGGGGGGGGGCGGGGTGAATAGGAGCACAAACTCTTTTTCTCCCAAATCAAATTCAATACGAATCTCCCTCCAATAGCTATGAAAGCTATGAAGATCAATCAATCAAGCACAGCGGAAGATTTGTATTGAATCCAATCAAAACCCCAAAAGAAACGACCACAAACACAAGAAGACAGCCTGATGAACAGTACTCGAAGCTACAGTGGTAGGTGAACAGTACTCGTAGCTTGTACTCGAAATGAACAGTGCTTGAAAGAAGAGTACTCGAAACTACAGTGTCTTGCTACAGTACTCGTAGCAAGAACTCGATATGAATAGTACTCGATGCTACAGTACTCGTAGCAAGAACTCGAAAAGAATAGTACTCGATGCTACAGTACTCGTAGCTACAGTGTCGTGCTACAGTGCTCGTAGCTAGCACTCGAAATGAATAGGGCTCGGTGCTACAGTACTTGTAGCTATAGTGTCGTGCTACAATACTCGTAGCTAGCACTCGGAATAAATAGAACTCGGTGCTACAGTACTCGATGAACAGTACTCGATAAGGAATAGAGCTCGAATGAATAGTACTTGATGCTACAGTACTCGTAGCTACAGTACTCGGCGCTGCAGTAAAATCAGTCCAGAAACAGAATTTCAACGCGATTCCGAAATCAAAAAGTGATCCAACTTTTCATCTACAACTCCAAGCTTCATGAAACTTGAGACACACCTTCCTAAGGAAGTCAGGAACCTATTCCATGCGACGATTGTGAAGATCGTTGCCAAAGTTCCTATCTTTTTCAGTTTGAACGAAGGGTGCTCCAAAACTGAGTCAAAAACGAAATATGATCTAAAGACTTGCTCGTGGGTGATTGATGATCAAGATGATCCTAGATGTGTTCCCACATGTCATAGCAAGCTAGATCAAGAAAGGAGATCAAGCAAAAACTCGCGGATCAAAGAAAGCTCCAAAATTATCAAATAGAGAGGACAGAGAGCATGAACAGAAGAAAACTTCAGATTTCCATTCATTGAATCAAGAACAAAATATAAAGAGATACGTTCCCATATGCATGGACATTTGAACAAGGAAGATTACAAGCTCCTCAATCCATCCTCTCCCTCTCCAACTCAAGAACACAACCCATACATGCTTGAGAGGGGATGATACACAGACTCTCAAGAACCCAACGAAGGGGACACAGAGGGAACACAACTCTGCCTCCACCAACAACTCTCAACCACTAAAGCCTAAAGCCAAAGCAGACTCTAAAGCCTCTTTTGACTAAAGGAAACCCTAAAATCCCTTGAAGTGTTCACCTGGGCAAGCAGCTCATCCAACCTATTTATAGCCCATGGCTAACGGGTCTCCACCCTGTTACGCCCGCTAAGTCCACCGGAGCCCGCTCCCGCTTGTGCAGCCTTGCGAAATTCCCGTTTCGCCCCTCCTGCACCTTCCGGGAAGCTTCCGCGCTCTTGTCTTGCACTCCTCGCAACCACCTCGAGTCCACGTCGTCTTCGACACATCTTGACCGTTCTGACCTCAGCGCCACCTGCGCCTAGTCCGGTCCACCGTGTCTCGCCACGACTTCGCAACCACTTCGAGTCCACGTCGTCTTCGACACATCCCGACCGTTCTGACCTCAGCGCCACCTGCGCCTAGTCCGGTCCACCGTGTCTCGCCACCACTTCGCAACCACTTCGAGTCCACGTCGTCTTCGACACATCCCGACCGTTCTGACCTCAGCGCCACCTGCGCCTAGTCCAGTCCACCGTGTCTCGCCACGACTTCACCGCGCTCCTTGTCTCGCATGCCTCGCAACCACCTCGAGTCCACGTCGTCTTCGACACATCCCGACCGTTCTGACCTCAGCGCCACCTGCGCCTAGTCCGGTCCACCGTGTCTCGCCACGACTTCACCCGATGTCCTGCGGTCACACAGACAAGAAACACATCAAATAGCACCGCTCGATACATGAAAGCTTAACTACCATCACTTACCATGCCGAAGTCCAAACCTATCGAACAAACAGAATATGAAACCTAATCCCGTACGACCAAGTTTGACCAAAGTCCGATCGAGCCCGACTACGCCACGCAACGACTCGACTCCGAACCACTCAAACCAAACTCGACTTACCTAAACCAATGTCAATTACTCATCACACACAAGGGATGACCTCCACATGGTCTCTCAATCTCCCCCTTGATGAGTATATTGACAAACCCAGAAAAAGATGAAGTTGAGTTTGATTTGCAAAGTCCAACATGGTCCAAAGAAAAGAATGAAACTAATGACCATGTCGATAGAAGGAATACTAGAGAAAATTTTTCTCCAAAGCTCTAAAAAGATCCCAAACTAGTTTTTTCTTCTCTATTCTCCCCCTTTTGACAATAAACACATCAAGAAAGTAAAAGAGAGAATAAGATCACAAATATGGATGAAAAGGCTGAAGTTTGATTATTTCTAAGCATTTTGAGCCATGAGAATGATCCATAATGACCATAATGAACTACACCCAGCCATAACTCAATAAAAGGCTATCTAGATCATGACAACATAAATATAAGCCAGCTAGAGCACATAGATGACAATATGAAATGTAATGCATTTTATGAGTAAGTCAAGTTATCAATGAGCAAAGTCTAGCTAGAGATATCCAAGGATGATGCAGGCCATGTCAATAAGCTAAGCGGAACAAGGAAGTACTATTGAGACCAAATAGAGAGCTATACTCAAGATTGAAACATTAGTTAAGTACTTGATTCTTTTTGTAGCTTTAAGCAAATTGAACACATAAAACATATTTTCTTTTGAAATTCATGGTTGTTGCCAACCAGATTTTTGTTTTATCATGTGCTAGGTCTCAAGCCTTATGCGACTACTCCAAGCGAGAAGCTTAAGAAGATAGTCTAGGTCACCCAAAACTCTCCCTAAGTTCATGCCAAGTGCAATGGCAAGCCGTCTCATAGGAAAGAATTGGTGAGATCAGTTTTTTCGCACAAAAGAGATCTTTTTGCCTTTTTAACAAGTTGTGCTAACTCATGCAACATCAAGAGACTAAAACAGCTCAATCTGAGGCTCATTATAGATTCAACGCTTTACCTAGTCTATTTGACATGGCATGAATCATAAAAGGATAGCTCAAGAAAGACTAATCTCGAGTGCTAACATGACAAGTTTTAGTTTAAGTTGAACAATTTTAATTAACTTATCATGGCAGAAGCTAGTCCATATATATGAAGTCATGATAAAACTAGCAAACTAAGCACAAGTCATGGCAAGGTGTAAAGCATTGTAGCATGTCATAACAGGATAATAATCAAGGCTCAATGCAAATATATTACAATGCTAGATGCTGAACATGCAAGAAAGTCCAGCTCCCTCTCAACATTAGATGCAACTTTTAGTTCAAGTTGAGTTAAGTCAAAATTAAGCTCCAGAGCCCCAAAAGAACTCCCCTGAACTAAAGCAAAAAAGGAGAAGCTGCAAAGAAAAAGCAAATAGGCGCCCCAAAGCATAGATAAGATATAGAGAAAATTATGGCTTAGATGACTCTCATCTACCCCATATGACTCCGGGACTATCAATCGCCCACCTAACACACCTAGGAGCAAACACGTGCCTGCCTACCCGAGGGTGGCCCGACCCTCGCTAGAACCTAAAAGCGTTGAGTGAGCTCAACCTAGTGAGAAGAGAGACAACTAATAAGCGGATCCTAGAACCACAAGATAAGAGTAGGAAGACTAAGCAACTCGACTAGAGAAACACTCTAATCTATGCTAGGAGGACTAATCCCAAATGCACCCAAAATGCAATGCAACAACAAGGAGTAAGAGCATAATTAGTATAGTAAAGCAAAGAAAGAATAGAAACTCCCCTCACTACACCCATAAGGATAGACCACCCCAAGCTCTCCTCGTAGAGTGAAAACCTCGTACTATCCAATGGCTTGGTGAAGATGTCAGCCAACTGGTGGTCACTCTCCACAAACTCGAGCACTATATCGCCCTTCTCTACATGGTCTCTAAGGAAGTGAAAGCGAATATCAATATGCTTGGTCCGAGAGTCTTGCCGCATGGGTTCTTAGCAATGTTAATCGCAGAAGTGTTATCACAAAAGAGTGGAACACTATCTATGACTAACCCAAAGTCCCGCAGGGTCGAAGCCATCCAAAGCACTTGGCTACAGCAACTGGCTACAGCAACGTACTCGGCCTCTGCGGTGGACTGTGCAACACCGGACTGCTTCCTTGAAGACCAGGAAACAAGAGAAGTACCAATAAATTGGCAGGTGCCAGAAGTGCTCTTCCTATCTATCCTACAGCCGGCAAAGTCTGCATCCGAGAAGGCTCTCAAGGAAAGACAGGATGAGGAAGAGTACCAGATACCATAGTCAATGGTAGCTCGCAGGTACCGAAAGATGCGCTTCACCGCCTGGCGGTGAGAAACGCGAGGAGAAGCCTGAAAACGAGCGCACAGACACACCGAAAAATGTATGTCTGGTCCCGAGGTAGTGAGGTACAAGAGGGAGCCAATCATGCTGTGAAACTCCTTTTGATCAACTGGCTCGCCATCTTCATCTGGGTCAAGATAGGCTGTAGAAGCCATGGGAGTCGACACAGGCTTACCATCACTCATGTCGAAGTGTCTCAGGAGGTCACGAGTGTACTTTCCCTGATGAAGAAAGGTACCCTCCCGAGTCTGCTTGATCTGAAAGCCAAGGAAGAAAGTCAACTCACCCATCATACTCATCTAAAACTCGGTGCTCATGACATCCGAGAACTGTGAAACCAGAGTATGGGAAGAGCCGCAAAAAATGATGTCATCCACATAAATCTGAACGAGTAGAAAGTCGGTGCCATGCCGGCGGATGAACAAGGTCTTGTCTACTTTACCCATCTCAAAACCATGAATTAACAAGTAGGACTTAAGCCTCTCATACCAAGCTCTCGGGGCTTGCTTAAGTCCATACAAAGCTTTGGAAAGCTTGAAGACATGGTTTGGGTATTTGGGGTTTTCAAAACCTGGAGGCTGTCGGACGTAGACCTCTTCCTCAATAAAACCATTGAGAAAGACACTTTTGACATCCATCTGGTAGAGCTTGAAACCCTTAGAAGATGCAAATGCAAGTAGGATTCTAATGGCTTCTAGTCTAGCTACAGGGGCAAAGGTCTCCTCGAAATCTAGACCCTCAACCTGAGAGAACCCCTGAGCTACCAGTCTAGCCTTATTTCGAATAACCACTCCATCCTCGCTCTGCTTGTTCTTGAACACCCACTTAGTCCCAATAATATTGTGACCTCGCGGGGGCTCGACAAGCGACGGACCTTGTTCCTCTCGAAATTTTCTAGCTCCTCATGCATGGCATTGACCCAAGACTCATCGTAAAGGGCGTGACAAACATCCTTGGGCTCAAAGGAGGCAACAAAGGCGAATGGAGACGAGAACTGAGAAAAGTTGCACTTAGAGCGTGTGACACGCTCGAAGAGGTCTCCAATAATCGCTCTCAAGGATGCCTTTTACGGATATGTCGGGAGGTCTGGAAGAGGAGAAGAAGTGGCCTCTACCTCGTGTGCGACGAGGCGGGGGCAGAGCCACTAGCTCGGAGGAAGCGAGGTAAGGGCCGATCACCTTGAGGTGTCGTGGAAGAAGGCATCTCAAGGGAGGATGAGGAGTGGATCGGGTAAACAACCATCGTCTCTATCGTCCTCATCATCCACAAAGATGGTCTCGGATGCTCTAAAGAACACGAGATATTCGCCTAGTCCTCGGGTGGCCTCGTCAAAGGTCACCTTGCGGGACTCTACCAACTTGCTAGACTCGCAGATTGCACCTAAAGCCCACGAAGAAGTCGAGTAGCCTAGAAAGATCATCACGAGAACGTGACTCGAACTTGTCTAGGTTCCCTGACTTGAGAATAAAGTATTTGCAACCAAACACACGAAAATGAGAGACGCCGGCTTTCGCGTATCTCACTCATAAGTGCGTGCAAGTGTGCCGAAGAAAAACTCGATTCAAACATGGCACGCGGTCGCAATGGCTTCACCCAAAACTTCCTCGGTAGAGTACTCATCAAGCATCGTCCCGCCATCTCGACCAAGGTACGGTTCTTCCTCTCTACAACGCCATTCTGTGAGGACGTATGGAGAAGAGAACGGTGCTCTACACTTGTCTCCCACAAAACTCTCAAAGTAGGAATTCTTGAACTCCGTGCCATTGTCATCGCGGATCGCTTGTAAGGCACTGGAAGCTCAACGAAAGCCTACTAAAAGACCTCGGAAATGTGAAAATGTCTCATCCTTCGAGGCTAAGAAAAACACCCAAGAATACCTCGAGAAGTCATCGACCACAACAAGAACATACCACTTCCCTCCTGCTGACTGCACTCGAGCTGGTCCAACTGTGTCCATGTGGAGCAGCTGTCCTGGTGCATCGGTCATAGTAACTGTGACCGGAGGATGAGAAGCAGCAACCATCTTGTCGTGCCGGCATGGAGCGCAAACAAGATCTTTGACCATCTTGAGTTTTGGCAGACCACGAATGAGATCGTGGCCGCTAACTCGGGTCAAATGGTCAAATCCAATATGACCAAGTCTCCTATGTCAGAAAGAGAGATCGCGGGACTCAGAATCAACTAAACACCTTAGAGGATCGCCAGACGACTCAGAAAACTCAGCACAAAAGATCCTCCCATAACGAGAAATCCCGCAAACCAGACTACCCGAAGAATCAAGAATTTTGCAATTGTTTTTCTTAAAGCTCACCTCGAAACCGTCATCGGTAAGCTGAGAAACTGAAAGCAAATTGTACTGCAGCTTACTAACCAAGGCAACATCTTTCAAAATGAAAGAATCATTCACGTGCACAGTACTTTTGGCGATGACGTGCCCAGATGAAGCATCTCCGAAGGTGATCTTCTCATCACCTGGAGCACGGACAAGGGAAGAAAATCAACAAGAATCTCCGGTCATGAGTCGAGAACACCCGGAGTCAACGAGCCAAACCTTTCCCTTCCCTGCCCGACGAACCTGAGTCAACAAGAGAGTAAAGTCTCAGCACTGGGGTAAATCAACAGTGATTTTGGCACCCAATACTGAGTAACACGTCGAGCAGATGAAGTAGTCAAGAACGACTGACCTCTATCTACCCTACGCTCTCTGTCACTCAAAGCAGAAGGTCTATGAGTAGACCTAAAGCTGTTGCTAGGTCCAACTGCTACAAGGGAGCGAGTCGGAGCATCTGCAACATGCTGAACACGCCGTGAGTAGCTGTCTTGATGAGGAAAACGAGATCTACCCTCAGGACGGCGGAAGTCACGACCGAGAGCATATCGAGGACGAAACCGTAAAACTTCGGTGAAACCGAGTCCTCGACATCGCCCAACCACGAACTCAACGATCCTAGACCTTGTGTTGGTCCTGGGTGCACTCAAGGTCTGGGGCCGACCCTGAATACGCCCAAGAGACTCAACACGGTCTCTCACGCGCGATCTTGGCTCGCTGAAGCATCGATCGATCGTGTGTCCATCCTTCGACGAAAGTGCGGTGATACTTCACCTTGTGAGAGGTAGAAGCAAAGACGGGAGGCTTCGCCCGAGAGGTCAAGCGATGGGTGCAATCACCTTCTCGCCGAAATCCCTAGACATAGCCCGCTGACTTAAATTGGACTTTCTCGGTCCTGGGCTTAGTATCGATCACACCTGGTGCTATGGGTCCAAGCACGGCAGGTGGATGCTTCCTTATGTCCTCATAAAAATCATATCCTAGACCTTGATTAAATCTGCAGATCTTAGATTGGTCTAGAATAAGATTGAGCTTCTTCTTGCCTCCTACAAATCTCTCGAGAGTGTTCATAAGGTACTGACACTCCCGAAAGAGAGAGGTGCAAGAAGAGCAGGGGAAGAAGAGACAGCAGAAGGTAAGGGAGCAAAAGAAGAACCAGCAGCAGAGGGAAGAATGGCTTGTGCACGCACAACCGACTCTGAAAGGACAATCCTACTGCTAGCCAGTTGGTTCACGTCGTTAAGCATCTCAACCTTACCCTGGGGCTTCTCCCCCTTCTCCACAATCACATTACAAACACAATGTGGCTTCTCTAGAAGGTCCTTAGTTAGCTTCACACATTTCTCATCCAAAGCAATCAAGTCAGATTTTAGTTTGTTACAATTAATGCATGGTGAGCTAACAGGTCTTTAGTAGCAAAACCGCATGACTTCCTATCATGATCAATCATATCTTGAAATCGTTTGGAGACCGCTTCAAGTTCAGATTAACTTATGACAGTTCAAGCATGAATCAATCGGCTCAAGTAAAGAAGCTTGTAGTTCAGCAATTTTATGATCCGCCTGTTTAAGTTCATCTTCAAGTTATTGCAATTTTCACAAGACTCGGGCAGATCAAGGAGCATGGCATAAGATCCTCTAGCAAAGAATGTTCTTATCCTCACATGAGGTGGGAGAAGTAGTCTCATCGAGAGTAAGTAGGGTAATGACCATCCTACTCAATTCTAACTCAAAGAAGCGCACTAACATTCTTCACCTTAACAATATCAAGCTCGGAGGACACACTATCATGTGAGGTCCTTAGTTTTTCCATGTCACCCAATAGAGCACAGCATGTATCACAATCATCACGGGAGGGAGCAGATGTAAGTGAAGTAAGCTCCTGTGATAGTCTATCTACTTCCTTCTTTAACTCAGTACAACTAGCTCTAGCTCTAGCATGAAAACCACCTAGCTTAAGAAAAGCATGATTGAGCTGGTCATAGGTGGGGCATACCTCGTCCGAGTCGGAGTACAGCTCGCTGTCGCTCAGTTCGCCCTCGAGGGCCATGAAGCACATGCCGGAGATTTCGTCGCCGCCATCCTTGGGCTCTTGGTCACCCGTCCCGTCGTCGTCGCTCCATCCTTCCACCTCGCTGAGGTCGAGGTCGTCGAAGGCGGTGAGGACGCGGTGGAAGAGCTTCTTGGCTTTGCCAAAGTTGCGGAACTTCTTCTTTCCTGGCGTCTGAGCTGGAGGCTTCTTGTTGCGGTTCTTGTTGGTGTAGTCGTTCTTGCCCGAACCGCCGTAGTCGTTCTTGCCCTTCTCCAGCTTGGGGCAGTTTGCCCGAATGTGGTTGGGGCCACCACACTCAAAGCAAATCACGGGTCCTCCTCTCTTTCTGTCTCTCCTACCCTTGTAGGCATGGGAAAACCTTCGGGCTAGGAGGGCGGTGATCATCCATAGTCGCTCTAGCGATCATCGATTATGTCACGAGAGCGAGCAAGGAGAAACCGCAAGAAGAATCAGAAGAAAGCCCGGAAGAAGAAACGGGATCGGTGACCAAGGCCATCGACTGTGACTTCGACTGACGAGACAACGTCAATCTCGTGAGTCTTGACGCCGCAGTACTGTGCGTCAAGAGTCGTGGTCGAGAGGTCATCGTGTCTTTGATGGTGGTCACTTTCATCTCCCAAACATGCGGATCGAGTGCCGTGAGCATCCGACGAGCATTGTCCGAGTCGGTATGTGAGACCGACCGCTCGGAGGTTGCTCAAGATCTTGTGAAATCGCGAAAAGCACTCGTCCGAGGACTCACCAAAGAAACATCTCGAATTTGTTGTATTCGCGCTTGAACTGATCTGTCGAACCGTCTTGATCCGGTGGTGCCTCATGGTATCGTCGAGGTCACCCGGATGTCGAGGCGGACGACGAGGTGAGATATGCGTCAAACTCGCTACGACTCAAACCACGGATGATGATGTTCCTTGCCTTTGCATTCGCCTCAACATCAGCCATGTTCCCGGCATTGATGTTCTCATCGGCAGGAACAACGAATCGTACCTTGACCTTCCGCCAGATGCCATACCCCTGGGCCTGGATGTATGTATCCATTCGGCTCTTCTAGAAGGGGTAATCGATGCCATCGAAAACGGGCGGCTTGGTCGAGTACTTGTCCATCGCCATGGCTCTTGAGACCGGTTAAGATCTATTGAAAAGAGCAAACCGGCTCTGATACCAATTGTAGGACCGGAAAGGCGACTAGAGGTGGGGTGAATAGGAGCACAAACTCTTTTTCTCCCAAATCAAATTCAATATGAATCTCACTCCAATAGCTATGAAAGCTATGAAGATCAATCAATCAAGCACAGCGGAAGACTTGTATTGAATCCAATCAAAACCCCAAAAGAAACGACCACAAACACAAGAAGACAGCCTCATGAACAGTACTCGAAGCTACAGTGGTCGGTGAACAGTACTCGTAGCTTGTACTCGAAATGAACAGTGCTTGAAAGAAGAGTACTCGAAACTACAGTGTCTTGCTATAGTACTCGTAGCAAGAACACGATATGAATAGTACTCGATGCTACAGTATCGTGCTACAGTACTCGTAGCAAGAACTCGAAAAGAATAGTACTCGATGCTACAGTACTCGTAGCTACAGTGTCGTCCTACAGTACTCGTAGCTAGCACTCGAAATGAATAGGGCTCGGTGCTACAGTACTCGTAGCTACAGTGTCGTGCTACAATACTCATAGCTAGCACTCGGAATAAATAGAACTCGGTGCTACAGTACTCGATGAACAATACTCGATAAAGAATAGAGCTCGAATGAATAGTACTCGATGCTACAGTACTCGTAGCTACAAGATTTCAGACTCGTATTGCGATAAATCGATCCGTAAGCAGAATTTCAAAGACGATTTGAAATCAAAAGTGATCCAACTTTTGATCTACAATTCCAAGCTTCATGAAACTTGAGACACACCTTCCTAAGGAAGTCAGGAACCTATTCCATGCGACGATCATGAAGATCGTTGCCAAAGTTCCTATCTTTTTCAGTTTGAACGAAGGGTGCTCCAAAACCGAGTCAAAAATAAAATATGATCTAAAGACTTGCTCGTGGGTGATTGATGATCAAGATGATCCTAGATGTGTTCCCACATGTCACAGCAAGCTAGATCAAGAAAGGAAATCAAGCAAAAACTCGCAGATCAAAGAAAACTCCAAAATTATCAAATAGAGAGGACAGAGAGCATGAACAGAAGAAAACTTCAGATTTCTATTCATTGAATCAAGAACAAAATACAAAGAGATACGTTTCCATATGCATGGACATTTGAACAAGGAAGATTACAAGCTCCTCAATCCATCCTCTCCCTCTCCAACTCAAGAACACAACCCATACATGCTTGAGAGGGGATGATACACAGACTCTCAAGAACCCAACGAAGGGGACACAGAGGGAACACAACTCTGCCTCCACCAACAACTCTCAACCACTAAAGCCTAAAGCCAAAGCAAACTCTAAAGCCTCTTTTGACTAAAGGAAACCTAAAATCCCTTGAAGTGTTCACCGGGCAAGCAGCCCTCCAACCTATTTATAGCCCACGGCTAACGGGTCTCCACCCGTTACGCCCGCTAAGTCCACCGAGCCGCTCCCGCTTGTGCACCTTGCGAAATTCCGTTTCGCCCCCCCGCACCTTCCAGGGATGTGAGGACTGAAATATTTAACTAGTAACACTTAACCTCCAAATGGTTCTAGCATTACTAATTAAACATTCTAAGCCTCGATGGACATATGCTTCCTGCACTGCAGCATATGCACATCATCACAAAATTACACATCATTTCCATACAACATACATCACTGAGTTCAACAACGACATACATAAAGTAAAGTTATTACAAAAGAGTCGACCGGCCAAATAACACAATATACAAGAATGACAGTGGAAGCAAAAGCGCCATAAGATGGCTAAGAACAAAAGTCGGCCGGTTAGCCAACATAACCCACAAGGCAACCGACCGGGCCGCCAAGCTAGATGACTCTAAGGCTACCACAGCACAACTCACATAAGTGAGGCCCTCCACTCACCTTCTTCCTCCTGCAACAAATACATTTAAGCAAGATAACTGAGTACACAAAGGTACTCGCAAGACTGACGTGTGGAATAGCAGACCTATTCATAAACTACATGCAAGCTTATTTAGGTGGAGGTTGTATGTCTCATTTTGCATAAAGCCAACTTTATTTGCAATAATGTAATACATTTAAAAGCAAGTTTGCAAATCTATTTTGTTGTCAAAATAACAGCGAAATAAAGATACATACAAGTAACCACCTGGAAGTGACTATCCCAATAGTCACCACAACATAGCACGAATCCCAGATTCGTACCACCCATCAAGTTTTAATTAAAATGTTGTAGTCTAACTCTTGAAAGACCTTGCCAAGCGTGTCCATAACCTAGGACGAGGCTATTCGAATAGTTTTAACCCTGCAGGGGTGTACCAATGTACCCACACTTCAGACGGCCTTTAAGCCATAAAGCACACTTCCGAAGGTATGCCGGCACGGCTAAGTCCTACGAGACGCTTTCCAATATTGTGCATTAACTACGAGCCGCTCGTATGGATCGGAATCCATACGCTTACATTGCAAGCGAAAGACAACTAGCCATCACGGAAGCCTTCGGACACTACAATGCTCCCAGCACCATCCCTCCTGCGACTCCCTGCGACCCGAAGCCAATACACGCCAAAGTACTAAGTCAAGAGAGGTCCCATACCCTCTAGTGTGGTTAGCACGCTAAAATGCTTGGTTTAGTGTAACAAGATGTTCGGTCCTTGTTGACTCGGGCACCATTCGATCACACCCGTAAATCACACCGTCTTACCATTGTGCCCAAGTCCAAATCTTTTTGCTTTTAGTTTTTGGGTTTTTGCAAATTGAACATAGCATCAAGCCGAAATATAGATACATAGTAAGCATTTGTGTGATCAAGGTTATCGACTAGTCGATAACCGCCTATTTCTACCGGAAGCTAAGCATGGCTAAGCAATTAATCCGCAAAACTACTAAGTGACAAGAGCTCATCCACGAACTCTAAATCACAGCAATAACTTAGGCTCATGGTAGTAAAGGATAATCATTTGCCTAAGGAAATGCATCTACTAGGTTCACTAACGACAATAGTTTAACACAAACTAGCAATGCATACATAGAATTTGTAATCAACATAAATACTTAAAATACTGGGATTAACATGATCAAACTGCTTGCCTTGCTAGGATTGGTCTTGCTGCAGAGGGGAGTGCTCAGGTTCAAAGTTTTCTTCGGAACCTAACGCGAAAAGGCGATAAAAACCGATAAGAACGAAAAACACCAAAAGGAACTCAATAGCAAAGAACATCCAAATCCCATGAAATTTCTACAGCAGCTAGAGGTTGATTTAAGACAATTTTAGAAACAAGAAACACTTCATTTGGACTTAGTATGAGAAAGTTATGCCCTAAACAATTTCTCTCAGCCTGGAAAATCCTAATTAAATTAATCATGATCACTGTTCATGGCAAAAATTTCTAGAATGATCTGGAACCTAAAACTTTTATGGTAGGTAGATATGGTTATCCTAACAACAGCAAAACTGAGTTTACCCAATTTGGAGTTATAATAAATTAGTTATGATTTTTCTAAGTTTTAAAACTAGTGGATCATTATTTTAAGTGGTAGGGATCATATGAAGACCTATTCTATAATACAGTACATTCCTAGTGGGTTTTAACAAAACTTAGTTTGCTCAGTTTGGAATAACAGAGAATAAGTTATGCATTTTACAAATTTTCAATGAATTTCTAAACAACCTTTTCACTAAACAAGATCATGCGATTAAAGTCATTTTCTACTATATAACAATTGCCTACATTCATTCTCAAATTAAAGTTCATACTCTAACAAGCTACAAGAATCGAATCATTCAAAAGAAGCTAAAATGACAAAGTTGTGCACTTTTGAAATTTGAAACATTAAAAGACTTAGAAAATTTGAGCTCTCGGGAGGTCCAAATGAACTGAAAGACAAAGGAGAGGTCGTGGGCCGTTGATCTTGCATCGCAGGCCACGGACCTCGAAGCACAGCGCACAAAAGACCTCCTCCCGCTCAGGGGAGGTCTGGACCGTTGAGATCTGATCCAACGGCCACGACCAGTGCATGCACAGCGCACGCAAAGGAGGTCCTCGCGCCTAACAGAGGTCGTGACCGTCAGATCAAATCTGGCGGTCCCGAGCACTAGGGGAGGTCCTAAGGCTAAACCTACGGAGGGAGGTCGGGACGGCTAAGATCTCACGGAGGAGGTCTTCAACGGTCTAGATCTCCAGAGGGAGGTCTTTAACGGTCACGATCAAGCGAGGGGGGTTCTGAACGGCTGGGATTTACACGAGGAGGTCTTGGATGGCCAAGATCTACTCGGGGAGGTCCTACGCGACAGGGTTTTAACAGGAGGAGATCTGGACGGCTCAGATTAGGCCTAGGGAGGTCCTGAACGGTCCAGATCGACGCGGAGGGAGGTCCTGAGACTAAGGATTTTGCAAAGGAGATCTACGCTCAGATCTAGATCCAGGGAGGTCGTGAACGGCTAGGATCGCACCTAAGAGGTCCTGAGCGGGGTTTTCTTTGTAAAAGACCAGGGGTGGCTTTTTACCAAGAGGACCCCGAGGGTGGTCTAGGGTGGTCTTTGCAAAATGACCAAGGGGGAGGTCTTTTTGCAAAGAGGACCTCGGTGGAGGTCCAGGGGAGGTCTTTAACAAAGAGGACCTCAAGGAGGTCTTTTGCAAAGAGGACCCCAAGGCGGAGGGTGATCCTAACGGCTGGGATTTAACCTACGGTGGTCTTAAACGGCCAGAATTTCAGCGGGGAGGTCCTGGCACTAAGAAAATACACGGAAAACCCTCTACGGTACAGATCTACTTGGAGGTAATCTAAGACGGCTGAGATCAAACTAGGGGGAGGTCCAGAGGCTTAAGTTTTTCGGAAAGGAGCCAAAGGCTCGGATCTAACCCGGGGTGGTCTTTGGCGGCCAAGAACAACCCGAGGAGGTCCTAGGACTTAGCGGCACGCGCGTTTTGCCAGCAAGACCGCATTAATGAGCAACCTTGAACACATTAATGCTAATCATACGACCAGGATTCCTGTCCGAGTACGACACGGCAAAACACGAGTTTGGTTTTCAGTACACCACCGGCGATGGGGACCTCGCCGGCGAGAACCAAGGACACGACTGAGTTCTAAATAACGTCAAGAATCTAAAGGACGTGCTCTCGACGGCGCGACGACTGGCCGCGGCAGCCGAGAGAGAGGAAGGAGTATAATACGGCAAAACTACGAAAACTAAACGAGCTCTACGACGACTAGAAAACGCAAAGACCAAGCTAAGAAAAGGGCACCTGAGGGCAGAGAGGGGACTAAGGTGGCTGGAGGAGCTTGGAGAAGGTCGACGAAGTCCGGCGGTGAAGTGCTTGCCGGTGAGGAAGAAGAAGACGACCTCGACCACAAGCGACTCCCAACCTGGTTCACCTCGCAATGTGAACCAAACTAGGTTAGAGCAACCCTAGGTGATCAAGTCGTGATGAAAAAGACAAGAATGTTCTTTGGGACCACTGGAGCTCGAGCTTGCGGGAGCTCCAAAGGTGACAATGGTGGTAGAAGGGTGGTGTTCTCGGTGCTCAAGCTTGGGGCTCACACTCACAACCGAGGAGTTCAAGCGGCAACCAAGGGTGGGAAGGAAGAGGAAAAAGGAGATCTCGGGCTATACATAGCACGGGAGCTCGACAATGGTGTGAGCAAAAGCCTCACGTGAACAAAGTCCATGCCCTGCCATGGACTTGCTTGATTGGACAAGGCGGCGGGGATGACTTCCTTTTGGGCAAAGCTTCGCGCAATTAATGCATGGCGAAAGAGACGTTGGGAAGGACCAAAAGTGACGAGCCACGCTCCCAAGCGCTCGACACGACACACGCACGCGCGTGAAAATCATGGCGACCAGACCTCAGGGAGGTCGGGAGGAAGAAGAACAGAGCTGAGGGAGAGGTCCTGGACGATCCTGATTTGCATGGGGTGGTCCTGGACGTCCCAGATCACCCGAGGTGGGGATGTCTTTGCGGGTGAGGAGGTCCAGGGGGAGGTCGGGAGCATCGGATGGATATCCAACGACAAGCACGAGCGCGCACGAGATCGGGCTCGGGTGCGGCGCTACGGACTTGGCTCGACCGAGTCGATTGGCTGGGTCGAACTCGGGTCTGACTCGAGCCCGAGTCTGACTCAGCCCTAATTTTTGGGTTTCAAACCGATCTGAAGTTTGGGGATTTATATGAGGTAGCAAACTCACTCCAAAAATTATGAAATTTTTACAGGAGCTTGCTAGCTGAGTTATTGACCTTGTGTAAATTTTACAGAGGTTTTTGTGCTATACATTTTCCTCCAAAAATTCCACGAGGTGCTGGTCCACAGTTTGACCAGAAATTAATTGGGTTTGACTGACCTCCAAAAATATTCAAATAATTTCTAAAAATTGTGAAATTTTTCAGAGGGGTCACATACCATCCCAAGAACTTAGGAAAAATATTTCCCGGAGATGACCACAAGATTTGACAGGAATGTTTTTGAAGACTGAGATGTTGATGAAAAGACTTGTGGTTTTTGTATTTCCATAACTTCTTGTACAAGATTTGCTTAGTACACAAAGGAAATACATGATGTAAGGCAAAGTTTTAATTTCTACTCATTTTCTTACATTTGAAACACAAGTCTAAAACTTGGGATGTTACATGGGAAGCTTCCGCGCTCCTTGTCTTGCACTCCTCGCAACCACCTCGAGTCCACGTCGTCTTCGACACATCCTGACCGTTCTGACCTCAGTGCCACCTGCGCCTAGTCTGGTAAACCGTGTCTCGCCACGACTTCGCAACCACTTCGAGTCCACGTCGTCTTCGACACATCCCGACCGTTCTGACCTCAGCGCCACCTGCGCCTAGTCCGGTCCACCGTGTCCCGCCACAATTTTGCAACCACTTCGAGTCCACGTCGTCTTCGACACATCCCGACCGTTCTGACCTCAGCGCCACCTGCGCCTAGTCTGGTCCACTGTGTCTCGCCACGACTTCACTGCGCTCCTTGTCTCGCATGCCTCGCAACCACCTCGAGTCCACGTCGTCTTCGACACATCCTGACCGTTCTGACCTCAGCGCCACCTGCGCCTAGTCCGGTCCACCGTGTCTCGCCACGACTTCACCTGATGTCCTACGGTCACACAAACAAGAAACACATCAAATAGAACCACTCGATACATGAAAGCTTAACTACCATCACTTACCATGCCGAAGTCCAAACCTGTCGAACAAACAGAATATGCAACCTAATCCCGTACGACCAAGTTTGACCAAAGTCCGATCGAGCCCGACTACGCCACGCAATGACTCGACTCCGAACCACTCAAACCAAACTCGACTTACCTAAACTAATGTCAATTACTCATCACACACAAGGGATGACCTCCACATGGTCTCTCAGATATCAACCAAGGGCTTGGATAATATTAGGTGCACGCAAGTACCGACGGAGTCAACTGGACAGAGGCGAGACTAGAACAGCTAAAGACTACACTACGCTTCATCATCTCCTAGGCCTCTTCTTAATCCTCGTAATAGCCATAATCTTCAGGATTTCCTGCTTCTGAGGGTTTTGGGGGAAAGAGCGAGAATGAGCACAACTTTCGTGCTCGCGAGCCAAGACACAACGCAAATGATATACAAGCAAGGCTAAACAAGGATGGCTCGGGTTCTTTTATTTGCTAAAGCAATATTTTCAATTATCATAATTATAAATTTCTATCACTTAGCATTTTAACCAAATTATATTTTATTAAAAAGAATAATTGTGCAATATTTAATAACAGCAGAGGTTCCCTCCACCGGAAACTCTACATTATGTTTCTTTTTTATTGGGTCCATCCCCAATTACTAACATCATTGAGTTCGAACACTCAGAGAAAATCCAATCTCAGGGCTAGGAGAGCCCACCACATTTTTCCATCCCACCCACAAAGGTTTTTGAAATAGAACTAACTCGAGTAAAGATTCCCATGTCCGCCTTTGATCGTAGGCGCGGCTGTTTAAACAGTTTAGACTCTGCAGAGATTGTACACTTTACCCACAAGAGATAGTCATACTCGTTACCCCACATGATTCCTCAGTCATGTATTTGAGCGACCGTCACAGTAACCTTTAAAAATATCTCGCCCTTTCTATCATCTCACCTATATGGGGTTACGTCTATATGTTGGTGCGGGATGTCACCCCCTACGTCTTGCCGTAGAAGGCACTTCACCATCGGTGTCCCATTCAAACGTGATCAAGCTCACACTTGCACCCTTTATTGTTCCTCCCGTGAGACTCACTTTCAAGGTTCAATAAATCTACTAAGCCAAGTTGCAGTTTGCAGACTTGTGATTGTACTTGTATTACATAGGAGGTCATGACAAGATTAAGTCCTTAGGGTTGTCTAGACGGATCATTTCACACATCAACATTCTTTCGGCTTCATTAGCACCCATCAACATACGACCCATCACACAGTCCGCCCAGATAGTAACAGCAATATTAGGGTTTTTGAGGAGTAGAAATACAACAACTCAACCATCTCAGTCATTCACCCACAATGACTGCCCAAATTCATTTTCATGTTTGAAGAGATGATGATTGAGACATTTTAATGTCCCGGTACTTAAGAAAGACTAGCATGTTGCTTAAGCACAACCTATAGCTAGTATTACCATATAGTTACTAGGGTGACAAAGATTAAGAGATTCAAGTTGTCAAGGATGGCATAATAATTAATTAATCATCAAATGGGTATTTAACTACCTTAAGTTTTAACATACATTTGATTAAAGAATTAAAGCATGCAATTTGCTATTTTAAAAGAATATAATTTGCATAAAATATAGGCTCAATATGATCAAAGTATTGACTCACCTTGGGTGAAGGCAAGAGGGTCTGGATAGTCTTGTTCTTCATCAACTTGGGGATCTCCGGTGTCTTCGAACTCTACGCGGGCGATCGTACCGAAAAATAAATAACAAGCAAACAAGAGCAAATAAATACAAATAAAATAGCAAATGAACTTCAAATTAAACAAGACCTATGCCATTAGCAAGATCTTGAATTTACAAATTTTTAGAAATTTAAAACACAATTTTTGGAGTTAAAATGAGGGAGAACGGAGCTTTCGAAGTTAGAATTGAATTTAAAAGAGAGAGAGAGAGAGATGGAGGGACGGTGCACAGCACAGTCGTGGGCCATGTCCACGTGCGGACGTGCTTGGGCGCGTGGTGCACCAGTCATGGGCGGGCCCACAAGGCAGCCACAGGAGGGGGGCAAATCCAATGACCGGTGGGCCTTTGGCCACCCATCCCCATTTGGTTTCTCACCCGGCGAAGACTGAGGGGGAGGCAGGGGGAGCGGGCGGCACTGGGTGGTGGCGACGCCGGCGAGTGGAGCGGCAGGGCGACCGGCGGGTGGGCAGAACGGAGTCCCATGAGGGCGGTGGCCCCACTGGAGGCGGCAGCGGCGCTTGGAAGTGCACAGCGGCGGCGGTAGTTAGCACAAAAGGGCGGCGACGGTTCACGGTCGTGCAGGGGCACTGGAGATGTGGCAGAGTGGAGGTGCAATCAGTGCATGCATGGGCTTTGCGTAGCTGCGGGGAAGAAGCCGAGCCGGGTGGGGATGTCGGAGGCGGCCCGAGGCAGCCTGTCGACGGCGGTCGGGAGCGAAGGAGGAGGAACCATGGTGACAGCAGCTCTCGACAACGAGGAGGAGGATTGGTGGTGGGGGATGGGCTCCTTGGGCCACGGGGCACGCGGTGACGGGGCTGCCGTGGCGAGGGCGCTCACCGGGGCGGATAATGGTGGCGAGGCGACGCGGCTAAGAAGGGAGTGCGGTGGCGGTTCTTCGGGATTCACTTACCGGAGATGAGGGGGTTGAAGGGAGGAGCTGAGAGGGGATGATTGGGGGCTTTATAGGCGGTGTGGGCGTCTTGGAGCCGTTGGTGGCCAAGGCGTGCGCGGGCGCTCGTGGGGTGGCAGCAGCAGCGCAGGCACGCGTGCGTGAAGCGCAGCGCGCAGATGGGACAAGGCGAGGAGGCGGGCGTCAAGGAGCTCGTGGGTGGTAGAGGAGCGGCGTGCCCGGGCCAGGCGGAGGCGCTGCTGCGGCTCGGCGCTGCCCACGGGAGGAGAGAGGCGGGCTAGGCACTGGTGGCCAGGAGGAAATGCCCAGGGAGAAGATGCCAGGGGGAAAACGCCAGGGGCTGGGCACTGGCTTGGGCCAGAGAAAGCCGGGAGGGGGCAAAAGAAGAAGGGGAATGGGCAGGGGATTGGGCCGGAGGAAAATGGGCCAGATGGATCGAGAGGGGATGGGCTTGGCCCAAGAGGGGAAATGGGCTAAGCCCGAAAGAAAGGGAGGAGGGAGGTCAAACTGGAATTTGAATTTCAAATGCTAAGGACATTACATTTGAAACACAAACCGGAGCTAAAAGGAGAAAAGGAGATTTTCGAAAATAGATTGCTAGTTGAAAATACGGCGAAGAAAGAAAACCGGAAAGCAATCACTACTTATGTTCGAAAACGGGGCGTTACAAATCCTACCCACCTTAAACGGAATCTCGACCCCGAGATTCGGGCTTCTCCGGGAACAGGGACCGGTAGTCCTGCTTCAGTTGATCTTCGCGCTCCTAGGTGACTTCTTTTGCTGAGTGGTGGCTTCATTGGACTTTGCAAAGGCGGATGTTTTGACGTCTTGTTCGCTTTTTGATGACGTCGAGGATCTTGATCTGATGCTCTGGATGAGTCAGATCTTACTGAGGGGCAATGGCTTCGACGGGCATCCGCTCTTCAGTTACTCTGAGACATTCCCTTCTACTACGACCTGAAGTAAAGATGTTGTGCACCTCTAACAGCTGCAGGGGTAGGTCTAACTTGGCAAACTGGTGCCAAACTGCTGGTTCACAACCGTGTACTGGCATGCCAACTAAAAAGCTATTAATTTGTCTTTCAAATTGCTGGATCCAGGTCTCACTGTTATTGGGATCCACCATTCCAGCATGGCATAAGGTCACCCAATTAGAAGAACGTCCAATCATTTAATAAATCTCATATTCTATTTATATGATAATAAAATTCCCAAATCTTGCTTTCGTCAATTCAATAGATTCACTACTTTGATTTCATGATTCCTCTATTTCATTAATCCACAAAATCTAGTAGTAATAATCGCATCTTCCTATTTGATAAACTCCAGATCATGCTGAATTTCATTCTATACCTTTTTGAAACGAAATTCTCCAAAGATTATAACCACGTAGTTGTTTCCTCCAAAATTCTTCCCTAAATCCATGACATCATTCACTTAATTCCTTAAGCATATTTTTCAATTGCGATCCTCCAGAATATCTTTATATAAATCCAATATCTTTATTATGGAACCTTCCAAAAGACTACTTGTAACCCACAAATTCAATTTTAATCCACCAAATTATTTTATCACCATCTATCCATAATTATTTAGTTCAACTCCAACATCAGTAAGATATCCATCAATAATTATTTGGACTAACTCTAATATCAGTAAGATATCCTTCAATATAATAATCACACTTTAATATCAACAATCCAATAGTTAATAGTCATGTATTTCGAATATCCAACTCCCAGTAATGATCTAATTTTCTATAATCCAAACACCAAAGATTATAGATCTATAATCCAATCTTTCAACAATAGCTTATTCTTATGATTCACTTTCAACAATCATTCAATCCCATAATCCAACAATCAACAATTATATAATCTGATCCCGACATATCTTTATAATCCAACCAAAATTTATTTTAAATTCCAACTTCTCTATTCAATCATATCCAATTGAATCCAACGTTACCAACATACCCAATTAATTTCATTTTTTATTCAATTTTCTCTATCAAAACCAATATCCTGAATCGGTAATCCTATAATCCAATCTTCGAGAATTATATAATTCTCTGATCAAAGTCCAACCGTAACACATTTCTATAATCTCACATCCAACAATTATATTTTTATAATCCAGTCAAAATTCAACTTACTCTTCCAAACTTAATATCATGAATCAATATGAAGATCCAATTTCTCCTAATAATCATATCGGTACTTCAGATTCCTATATCCTTTATGATCAATCAAAACTTTCCTCCATGCTCATTTTATTTCTCCATAATCTATATAATCCACCAGTCTACTATCTTTTAAATCATTCATAATCCGTGTTCACAGGACTTCTTATAACATCGGCAATCTTAAAATTCTCAATTCCCAAAATCAATCCTATCAACGATTTCCCGAAGCTATCTAGCTTGGCATCCAAACATAGTACTTAATCCCAACAAGAATAGCTTCCATGTGACTTGCCTATTTGAGCAATCTTCAACCATTCTTGACAGGTTCATAGATGAGAGGAACAAAGTACGACAGGCGAGAGGGAAAAGCATGCTAGACGAGAGAGAATAAGGGAGGAAGACTTGGACTGCTGCTGTCTTTGGTTCCATTGGAGGGAACAACTCAGCTTAGAACTAGATGGGTTATATGAGGGTTTACTGGCCCTCTAGAGTACACACAGAAGAACTTCAAACCAACGAGGAGAAAGAATCAAATACAATACAAAGCTTAGAGTGGCTGCATTATATTAAGGGGGGTTAGGTGTTACATGACTCCTGAAGCATAGCGTATAGGCTAGGCTAAGCCACGACACAAGATACAAGCACAACGTCTACTGACTGAGGTAGAAGAAAGAAAAAGGTGCTTGCAGACCAAAAGGCTGCCTAGCAAGCACTGCTAGCTAAACTAAGCTAACTACTTCTCTATCGGGTACTGACCATAGGCGGTGCAGATGCCTGGGGAGAGGGATCGAGAATGGTTGTGACTGAAGTTGGGCAACCAGGAACAAGAGCGAGAACAAGAAAGGTTGTGTCCTCAACTGGAGTCTTCGATGTTGACGACAAGCGACGGATTGGGACGTCGCATGCTCCTGCGTGCAGTCATCCTGATGCGGGGTCCAAGACATGTAGTCGGCGCCGGGTTGCTGAGGATGACGACTTGTGCAGGTGGAGCTGGGGCGTTCATCACGACGGCTACTACAACAGCGGTGTTCCTTTCCTGATGTCGAAGATCTTCGGGTAGCGTTCTTCCCCCTAGAGAGACGGGAAGGAATAGAAGGGCGACCTCAACAAGAGATCCTTGTGCACCAGGCAAAAGTGAGTCGAGGCGGAGCGCGCTATGTTCTGAACGACATCTGAATAGCGGCTCCTGGAATGCTCGGTACGGAAGGTGTGAGCGATGAACTCAACCTTCATGGAACGAGACTCTCGATCTAGAACCTAGGTCTTCCAGCCCCTGAAGACGGGCCAGTGGCGAACCAAGGTACTGCGTGAGTTTGCGGGGGATACCGACAAACTTGACATCATTCTTGCCGTGAGAGAAGAAATCCCATGGATCGGACGACGATACGGTTTATCTAAATTTTTGAAAACAAAAGAGAAAGCCAGCAACGGAGTAGGCTTACAAAAGGAGGTAAGTAAAGAACTAAGAGGGGTGAGTAAGAGCAATATATATGTTATATTTTTTTTCAAAACATTTCTTAGTTTTTTTGAAAATAAGACTCAAGTCGTTAGGCTCAACCAGTCTAGCTAAGGCTCCAACAGTCGTATGCTCTGATACCAGCTCTGTCGGACCCGGATTTTGTAATCCAGAATCCTCTGTGAAAATACTGTGCTATTCCTTGGATCAGTAGATAGCACTCACAGATACATCACTGAATTAACTCATACATGGCGTAAAACCATACCATTCATTAATTAATACAACAGAGTTTACATAGACCGCGTCGGGTCGAGTTTTACAATAGGGCCGAACAGGCCAAAGGATTACATTACAAAGGCAGAAGCGACAACGGAAGCAAAAGGATGAGAGCACATCTCTCCACATGCAAGCGACTGGGGAAACCCGTGTGCGTCCGATATCAACCAAGGGCTTGGAAAATATTGGGTGCACGCAAGTACCGACGGAGTCAACTGGACTGAGGCGAGACTAGAACAGCTAAAGACTACACTACGCTCCATCATCTCCTAGGTCTCTAACTTCTGGATCCTCGTAATAGCCATAATCTTCAGGATTTCCTGCTTCTGAGGGTTTTGGGGTAAAGAGCGAGGATGAGCACAACTTCCGTGCTCGCGAGCCAACACACAATGCAAATAATATACATGCAAGGCTAAACAAGGATAGCTCGGGTTCTTTTATTTGCTAAAGTAATATTTTCAATTATCATAACTACAAATTCCTATCAGTTAGCATTTTAACCAAATTGCATTTTATTAAAGAGAATAATTGTGCAATATTTAATAACAGCAGAGGTTCCCTCCGTCGGAAACTCTACCTTATGCTTCTTTTTTATTGTGTCCATCCCCAATTACTAACATCACTGAGTTTGAACACTCAGGGAAAATCCAATCTCAGGGCTAGGACAGCCCACCATATTTTTCCATCCCACCCACAAAGGTTTTTGAAATAGAACTAACTCGAGTAAAGATTCCCATGTCCGCCTTTGACCGTAGGCGCGGCTGTTTAAACAGTTTAGACTCTGCAGAGGTTGTACACTTTACCTACAAGAGACAGTCATACTCGTTACCCCACATGATTCCTTAGTCATTTAGTTGAGCGACTGTCACAGTAACCTTTTAAAATATCTCACCCCTTCTGTCATCTCACCTATATGGGATTACGCCCACAGCGGCTGGTGGCCAGGAGGAAACGCCAAGGGAGAAGATGCCAGGGGGAAAACGCTAGGGGCTAGGCGCCGGCTCGGGCCAGAGAAAGCCGGGATGGGGCAAAAGAAGAAGGGGGCCGGGCAGGGGATTGGGCCAGAGGAAAATGGGTTGGATGGGTCGAGAGGGGATGGGCTAAGCCCAAGAGGGGAAATGTGCTAAGCCCGAAAGAAAGGGAGGTCAAACTGGAATTTTAATTTCAAATGCTAAGGACATTACATTTGAAACACAAACCAGAGCTAAAAGGAGAAAGGAGATTTTCGAAAATAGATTGCTAGTTGAAAATACGGCGAAGAAAGAAAACCGGAAAGCAATCACTACTTACGTTCGAAAACGGGGCGTTACAATGCTTCTAATTAATCAATCTAAACTATTCCGTTTAAATCCCACTTTCCTGAGACAACTCTACCGTTTTATTAATATGGGATAACAAAATAAGCTGAAGAGATCTTTTAATTTTTCCAATTAACATTAGTATTTCTGATCGCTCAACAAACTTATTGAGAAACAAAATAAAAACAAGTTCACCTAAAAAGGAAATCAGGAAATAGAAAGGAAAAAAATGAAAATAAAGGGGATAAAATGTACTATTCACCAAAATCTGTCTTTGTTTTTTCTTCTAATAACGTAGGTCACATTTTCAGTTGAATTTCATAGAATACTTGATTATATCGTAACCTCTCTAACCAACCGAGCTACGCTCGGTCCTTTTCGTGACTAGTTCGTAATGTTTGGATCAAATGACGCAAGAAAGTATCCTTTGGGCCTAGCGGTCGACTTGAACAGAGCTGTGTCCCGTGGGCTCTCCATTGGATCAGGCTTCGGTCCGTAGTCTATCCTCTCGGATCGCTGGCTATGAGAGGTTTGGAAATTTTGTTCGTTGTGGGCCTCCTTGCATGGCTGCAGCAGTTCTTGGAACGAGACACCGAATCCTAAGATGCCCATTTGAACCTTGACTATTTATGTACTAGTTGCGTTGTTTTTTTTCACGGAAGTAACGGCCGTCCCAACTAATTAGTAAATGTGAAGCCTCGTCCGGCCGATCACCGGCTATACTCGATGTCCACATGACACACACCTCGGTTGCCCAATCACGAGAGCCAGACGCCCCTCCACGTCACCTCGTCCTGCTGGTCACAGGTCGGACGTCGCACCGTCTTAATTAGCAACGCATTAGCCGTCTTAATTCGCAGCGCATGTCTTAATTAGCAATGCATTAGTGTAGAAAAGCCACAGCCGGCGCGGCGTTGCTTCCGACACTCACATCCCCTCAACCCTCTAATCTATCCCCTCAACCCTCTAATCCGTCCTCTCAATCGCGTCTTTGTCTATATGCATGTGCATGCATGCAAGAGATTGCGTGGGAGGGAATCTGATTCACTCCGCAGCACCCTCTTAGCATCTATTTAATCGAATGAGAGTGCGATTTCACTTCGCTCTCTCGCTGCTTTCGCTCGCTCTCTCGCTGCTGTCGCACACTCTCTCGCTTTCTCGTTCTTTCGGTTTTGTTTTTTCGGTGACTTATTATTATTTGCCGCAATCATTAGTAGTTATTTCAGCAAGTATGTCTCTTCTCGTACGTTATTTATTGTTTTATTTTGTGGTTAGTAAATTATTCGTAGTGAAGTTAATCTTACTTAATTTATTAGTTGTAATTTTTAGGCATAGTTAATTAGTTACCAATTAATTAATTAGTCGTAGTTACATTATTTTACTCAATTCATTAGTCCGAAGTAGTTAGTCGGAATTAAGTATTAATAAATTAGCAGTGATTAATTAGTCGTTAATACTTTAGTCGTAATTTTTAGGATGTGATTAATTTGCTTTCATCAATTAGTGGTAGTTAATTTAGTACTAATAAATTAGCTTTAAAGGATTGAAGAATAGAGAACAACAAGATGTGTCAAATCTTTTAACTACTTGTACTAGTATAAATTAATGCAAGTAGTTCTATGATTCAGAGACTTGTTTCTTCATGAAATGACAAACTTGATGCAATCGTCTTAACAAATGCCATAAAACCTAGAACAATGAAGTTTTTTTTGGTCCAAGAAAAATAGAGGGACTAGAAGGTGATTGCTTCGGGCTTTTCACTAAATGGTTTGGATTAGGATTTTTCCTTACACTGAACTGTTGTAAACAACAATGACTTCGTTGAATAGCACTTAGATACATATGCATCTAGGGGGCAAATTCTCATTTTATCTTTTCTGTCCATGCATGCAAGAGATTAGCCTTAGTTAGCCCTAATAATTTATTTTTTTCACTTTGCTCTTTCATGTCTTGCAAGCCATGCCTCTACCGGAGCTTCTGGAACACTTCTACGATGAGAATCACCGATGCAAGTCGTGGATCAACGGGGACGAGGATGGCCCTCCACCCCTGGCGCTTCGGGCCAGGAGGGAATGCTGGAAGCTGGACCCTCGCTATGTCCCCATGCTCCGGGACACGGGTTTGTTGTCCTTCGCGAGGCTGGTCTCCGTTGGACGCCAGTTCACCCTGGACGGCAGCCTGCTGTCAGAACTTGTTGATTGATGGAGGCCTGAGACGCACACGTTTCACTTTCGGTGGGGTGAGATGACAATCACCCTACAGGACGTCTCATTCTTGACCGGTCTCCCTATCTAGGGTGAGCCACTTGTTCCAGGCTGTCCACTAGTGGACTAGAAGGCCAGGCTGGGGAACAGGTTCAGCATACCTGTGCGAGACAGTGCCCGTGGTGTCCTTCGGACTTGGCTGAGGATTTTCAGGTAGTGCCTGGAGGATGCACCCGACGACGTTGTTTGGATGCACCTCATCGCTTACCTTCTATATCTTTTTGGTCCGGTCATGTTTCCCATGTCATAGGGTGATTGGGTCTACCCTAGTTTCGTCCGCATCGTCGAGTCTTTGGTTGACGCGGAGGCTGCAGCAATGCCTCAGTACAGCTGGGGATCAGCTGTCCTTTGCACCACATACAGGGGGTTGTGTGACGCTTCGAGGTGCGACGCTGGTGTCAAACCCAGGCTTGCCTGTTGCTACGTGCTCCTACAGTTGTAGAGTTGGGAGCACTTTCCTGTTGGGCAGCCGTCCTTCCACAGAGCAGTCCACCCGTACCCCTCGTTGCAGGACCCGATAGACCGGCCCACCATGGGCTCCAGGTGGACTACCGCTATCCTACACTGGGTGCAGGACAAACCAACGAAGTGCTACTCGTTGTTGCATGACAACGATATCATTTGGGGTCCATAGACCCTAGACTTCATGGCCTCGATAGCGCCACATGGGCTGTCCTTGCAATGCATGTAGGACATCGGACTTTGGGCGACGACATGCCACATGGTCTTTACACATATGGTGGAGCCTTACGCGCCGCAGCACGTAATGCAGTAGTTCAATTTGTACCAGGTCGTGCACCCTCTCGACAGCAAGATGCTGTAGCGAGTCGTCCACTTGTGAGTCCAACTCCCGTTCGAGTAATGTTTACACTTCATACCTATATTCTCTATTCTAATATCAATCCTTTCGAAATGCCGGCAATCGAGGGCGGGCCAACATGCTGAGGACTGGTGAGCATTCCAGCATGAGTCGATTATGGCCTAGACGGAGACGACACACGTCAAGGTCTTGCTGGAGTAGCTACCGTACAACGTACCAACATATCATGAGTACATGTAGTGGTACGTACCACGGTTGCGCACTAGACTCACCTGTACTCTGCCAGAGCGTCCGAAGCATGTCACGCACCAGGAGAGCCTCGACCACTCGTACGATTGATACAACGCTTCGAGGCGTGACGACACCGTGAGACATTTACAACCTTCGGTCATTTCATTGATGATATTTGTACTCTTCATTACTGAACTTGTTTTGTATGTCACTTCAGTTGGAGTGAGCGCATCGCATTGCAAGTGCATCGGAGGTCACCATCCGCAGCCCAAACACAACACCGGGGCTGTTGAAAACTTTCAAGTACATCTTCGCGAAGTCGAAGAACATAATAAAGAACCTGAGCTACGGTCGTTCGACAGATGACATCTTGTGTACCAGGCGGCAAGTGGGGGGATCGTGCTAACCTGCCAGGTTAGCATGACCTAGCTAGACCAGCCAGCATCGTAGCGCTCCACATCGATCATCCATGGGCTAGATCGACTGGGAGGTAAGTTACGTACAAATCTACGTTCTATTTTTTTTTTGTTATGCCCACTAACATCATGTCCTTCTCCCATCGTAGTTCCATTGGGATGCAACATTTCTGCCATCCGCATCCCGTACACAGACTAGCGCTCCTCCTCGGTCATCTGCGCTGCACATCTGGGAGGTATGAGATTCTAAGTTTACGTCCATGCTATTTATTTTGGCTAACACTGTTCCATCTTGCAGCCTTCGATTGACCGTGGAGTTATGGCCATCTGTCCAGTGACGAGGATACGTGACTCCCAACTCCTACAAGGCAGCAGTACATGGGGTTTGAAGCGTACGCAGGGTTTGGAGCGTATGCAGGGTAGAGCTCTTCCGGGTTCGCTGGCACACTGAACGTTCAAGGCCAGAGCTCCTGCACATAACCAGAGTTGCAGACATCGTACCTTGGGGGCAGACAATTCGGGAGTGGATTTATTTCGTCCCTTCTTCATGACTTCATTGCAATTGGCCCCCCCCAGTTCAACATGTCTCAATAGGACGATATCGACACTTACCAGACTCAGCTTCCTCTGAGTCAGCTTGCTGGTGCACCTCCACCCACTCAACAGATACAACGGTCTTTGTACCCCCTCCGATCCGATAGGCGCTCTCCGGACCAGCTGAGGTATCCTACAGGACATGCTCGATGTAAAACAAAGACACGGACGTAGACGTAGCGAGCAGAGAGCAGTGGCTTAGACGAGTGAGCCATATTGTATCCCGTGTACCCCGATCAAATAGGATAATCTTTGTTAATTTATCAGTTTAATGTGGATGACATTCTTTAACACTGTATTGTGCCACATGCTAGATTATATATTAATTAATATGTCTCTATCTATCTTTACTCTTTGACTCGAGCTGGAGAAGGAGGCTACATGACTAGCTAACTTTGTACATACCTGCATATTTTATGGAGAATGATGGGTGAGATCGTTGTTGTTTCTCTTGAGTGGTTCCATGTATGAACAGATGTGTTAACTATTTAATGTAATTTGCAGATGTTAACTATTTAATGTAATTTGCGATTGCTAACTATTTAATTTGCTAACATCTCACGCGGCTAATCCAGATTAATTTTTGCGACATTATGTTTTCATGTCTATTTGCATAACTTACAAAGCCACAAGAACCAACCAAACATACTTCATCACCAGGTGTCAAATTTGTTAATTTGTTACGATGGGTGCTACTTCCATAAATAAACATTACAACGGTGCCATTTGCGATTGCTAAGTATTGAATTAATTTGCCAGCAAAAAATACTTCATCACCAGCTTTTAAGAATTAGTAAGCACAAACTTACTCTTATTTGGCTATATGACTCTTTTATTTTGTTGAGCATTAGCATATCTATAGGCTTCTTCACTCGATCAGTTTGAAAGTTCAGCCATGTGCGATGACGATGTTGAACTCAAAGCAGCATATAGAAATGTCCTACAAAAGAATGAAATTGGCCAGAATTCTCATCACCAAACTCTCTAAGGATTCTCATCACCAAAGTGCAGCTTAATCATTTAATATTTCATCATGCAGAAGGTGAGGGGCCGGACGCGGCTTTTCTATGCTGCTAATTAAGACGGCAAACGGCTAACGCATTGGCTAGTTAAGACGACAGACGAATAATGCGTTGGCTACTAATTAAGCCGTTGTCTGGCCCATGACCGGCCGGACGAGGTGACATAGAGGGGTGTCCGGCTGGGACCAGCCGAACGAGGCACATGTCGCGTGGGGATTGGTATCCTCTGACATTCCAATTGGAATGTCACGGTGTGACATTTGGTAGATCTGAACCGTCGGATCTGAGAAGAGTGGCCCAAATCAAGAGCTACAGTGATGCTACAGTGCTCATGAACAGTGCCTATGCTACAGTGTTTCTGCTGCGGTATTTACTGCATTGTTTGGGAACCGTGCACGTCTCGATCTCAGCCTCTCATTTTTTATCCAATGGCTTGTACGTAATGTCATGGCACTGTTTATCCGTGACATTACTACGTAATGTCAGAAGATTCGTTTTCGTCGCGTGGACATCACGTTCGGCCGTGTAAATGTGCTATTTGCGTAAAAAATTCTTATATACTTGCAAATGTTGTGATTGAGCATTGGAAATAGCATGGCCATATATGTCACCAAAAATACTGTTATAGTGCTGCTTTGTTTTGGAAAGTTATTGTTTATAAGCCTTTTCCTTACACTAATAGATATATTCCATTTTCTGTTTGGGGCCTGCAAAATCTGCATGCATCAGCATGACAGACATGGTGATAGAAAAAATCATATAAAGCTAGCACGAGTGAAGCCAACCCTTCGGGCAAGGTGGGCACTTGCCCAGGCTTCGATCTAGCGAGCCATTAGATCCCTATGGAGTCACTGAGAAGGAACGGGGTCACCATGGATGCTCTGCCTTAGCAACTGGAGGTTGAAGGCGACCTACCAGTGGTTGGGCCATGTGCTTGGACCTGGGATGCGCGTGAGGCGGCATGGTGCAGTCATTTTGTTGGACTGAATCATGCATGTGCATTGGCTTCGGGCAATGGGCCTGGTTCATTGGTTCCCGAGGGGGCAAAGGCCGAAGCCCACTCGGCCTCCATAGCAGGCAGCAGCCAAATGCCCCATACGCCTCCCTCCCCAGTCCTCTTCCCTAATCCTAGTAGCCTAGGCTCCCATCCCTAACTCCCCACCTCCCCTACTCGCTCCCTCTAGGCGACGGCAGCGACGACGAGTAGTCTGGTGAGGCGGCGGCAAGCAGGCGAGGGGCCGAGGGCGCTACTAGGAGACAACGGAGACCAGTGAGGCAAGTAGATAGCTAGGTGCGCACAGCGAGGATCGACTGAGCGGCACAGGTAAGGGCGTGAGGCAGCGAGCTATGGGTGCCGGGCGGGAGGCTACTGAGGCACCAGCTGTAGGCCAGCGGTGAACCCAGTTCACAGCGCACTGAAGCAAGAAGAGAAGGTGATTCCCCCTTTCCTCCCCATTCCCCAATGTGGCAATGCCCATATCCCAATTTTAATCTTGCTATTTTGGTATTGAATTGAAATTTGAATTGGTAATTTCAGAAATGATGAATTTTTTAGTTCCGAAGAGAAGCATTGAAATCGGTGGAAGTGGAACCAATTCAAATGCATGTACAAGTCTAGCACAACCTCTAGTATCTTTACAACCACAAGCTCAACCAGAAGGTCCACCACAAAATAGGGCTAATGTTGTGAATGAGTTTAATCCGAATGAAATCATGTGTGATCATGTTCTTAGGAAACAAATAAATGAGTATGCTCCAAATCTTCAAGACCAAGTGAGGAGAACATGCATATCAAAGGGCCCAACCCAACCAATTGTGAGATTTCCTCACAAACAATGTGGAGATGGTAAAAAAAACCTTCCCACAATAGGGATCAACTTGAGACTTACATTCTTCGTGTGAGAAAGCATGCTGCATTTGCTACTTGTCAAGATCTTGGATCATTGGCTACAAAGATGGTTGAAACCGAAAAACATAAGATTTTCCTATTGGTTTACAAACTCATTGAGTAGGCATTGATATTGCCAGTGTCAACACCAACCATTGAGAGAGCCTTTTCAGCAATGAATATTATCAAGACTAAATCGCACAACAAGATATTCGATGAATGGTTGAATGACTTAATTATGTGCTACACCAAGCGAAAGATATAACATCATTACCCAACGGTTCCAAGGCTTTAAATACCAGAGAATGAACTTGCCTTGTAGTCGTAGATTAGCACCTTAGCGGTATGTTTTGATTCTTTTTTTAATGTCAATTGTTTTGTATGTTATATGATTGTTGTGCTAATCGACATTTTTTATCTTACGGAGTGTCATTTGGGTGTGGATTGTACTTTTGTGAGCGCATAATATCTACATAAGCATTAGTACAGAGGTGTCGCCATGGTTTTATACATTTACTTTTCTTCTATGCACGATCATATGTGTATTGGAATTCAAGATTACTTTTAGTTTAAAATTAGTTCAATTGTCAACTTCGTATGCACATATCGACTTATCTATGACATGTTAGACATTGTAAGACTTTTCCCTGACTTCGCCCCTGAAAGTGGGGAAGAAAACATGGAGATTGAGCGAGATAGAGAGGGAGTGAGTGAGTGAGGGCAAATGAATGAGGAGGGTGAGGCGAACATGGTGATGTGCGGGGGGAGGGGGGTTCATTGCTAAGAGGGAGAAAACGGTGAGGTCACGGCGATCTTGGTGATTTCTCGCGAGAGAGTGCAATTTAAGGGGGCTAGCGACTGGTGGTTGATGGGACAAGGTCGTGGTAGTGTCGGGTGGCGCTCGAGGTCTTTTGGTGCCATGGCACTCGAGTGCTTGAAAGGTTTAATGGTAAGCAGAGGAGAGAGAGGTGAGTAGGCGAGCTTAAAGGTTTAATGGTAAGCAGAGGAGAGAGAGGTGAGTAGGTGAGCTTGCGCTCGGGTAGGAAGATGCATAGTGCGGCACCGATAGGTGGCGCCAGGGCCACCGGGCAATGGCTCGGCGCAAGGCGCAGGCGAGCAGGCTGAGGTGCGGGAGATGGGCCGCGGACGAAGAAAGAGAGGGGCGAAGGAAGTTGGCACAGGCGCGTGCGCAAGTGGGCCGAGCGCGGGAGTTGGGCCACGAGTGGGGGAGAAGAGAGGAGAAAGAGAAGGGAGCACGCGTGCTGGAAAAGAAAACAGTTGGGTCGGCCAGATGGGTTTTGGCCTGAGGGGAAAAAGGAGGGAATAAAGGGTTTGAATATTTGTTTGAATTTTCTTGAGATGAATTTGAATTACAAAAATAATAATAAATAAATATAAATAGGCCACATGGTCGAAGTCTTACATCACGGGCCAAGAAGGCCAAATATAGATGAAGTATTGCAGTAGAAAGGATAAATAGTTATGGTGACCATCAGGATATGCCCACATACAATCAACTAGTTAAGTGACCTAGTACATGGTGTCATCTTCAACGACCGATGACTAGAGATAATTGTTCACGAGTGGGTATCTTCGGGCACTGAATCAACATATATGAGTAACAATGAGTAGAAAAGTACTCACCAAGTCCTTATGTCAAATGCAAGTATATGGATGCTTGGCTTGCTAAAGGAGGGGTCTTGTGGTTATTTTTGCACAAAGCAAGTTTTGTTTGCCAATATCACAACATAGTTAATTTTCAAACCTATGACCTAGCCATTTTTAACTTAAAACCAAAGTGTCATTGGTGTAAGCAAGTTTTGTCTTAAAGCAAGGTTTCATCCACCTATTACTACTCACGAGATTCCATCCACCTATCTCTAGATCATCGCTACAACCATTTTTACGTTAACATGTTGCCATCCCACATTTTATCAAAACCAACCAAGTGTGGCCTTCTTCACAATACCCATAACAGGGGCACAACTATTCGAATAGATTATACTCTCTGCAGAGGTTGTACCACTTTACCCACAAGATATGATCAACTCATAATGTCAGCCAGTTACACGCTTTCTTAAGCGTGCGACGGAGATGATTATAGCAAGGCTTTTCCGATACCTAATCACGACACTTTTCCCATCCCCAACCCACCACCCTCATCTTGTATGGCATTCTTGTTACACTAATTCACCATACAAAGCTAGTGCTCATATCTCCAACTAAGTTTTTTCTTTGAAAACTAAATGCAATATAATCCAAAATAATTTCCATAAATATGAAAATCCAACAAAATATTCCATTTAAAAAACTTAAAAGATTCGAACAGATTAGAGAAATTTCATAGATGTCAAAAAAGATAAAAAAAAACTAACAAATACAAGAAAATCAGATAATTAAGAAAAACCGAAAAAATGACCACGAATTAAGGTATATATATCTACATGATTACATCAAACTACATCTTCATAATTCATAACATCTGAAAGTTTTGAAACAACAACTACACTGTTAGATATTCTTCTTAGTGAGGTAGTTCTTCTTACATAATAATGCAGCTTCTGCTTGACAATCTCAATATCAAGACACACACAAAAAAACAATCCTCTTAAATCATGGAAGATGGTAACGATGCTCCAGTAACCAAGCAGCATGGAACTAGGAAGCATAGCAAACCAAATCTTTTACTACAACAAACTGAGATATCTTGCAATGTAAAGATGAATTACTCAATAAAAAAAACTAGTGCCGAATTCATTTAAGCAAAGACTCCATTGTCATTGTCATAGCAAAAATGCACTTAACTGGAATATGAACATTACTCTCAAGAAGTTAACCAAATGGCTGGGAACAAATATTAAAAAGAATAAGATGGTAGAAGAAAGCATTTGGAGCAGGCAACATTGTTAGAATTCAGCATCATCTTGCATATTTTCAAGTCGCTTCCAACAGTATTGCACAATCCTTATCATCTAACCCTCCTCCTTAATGCATTGTGCAGTCCATTCAATGGATTAACCTGGCACAATACTTCCTTTTGATTTATGTTTTTTTCACTCAATTTTACACAGAGGTTCAATTAATCCAAATTCAGTGATGTTTCCACAAGCAAATGGGAATGCAGTTGCAGTAAGAAAGAGGGAGAAATGGGGGTCTCTTACAACATTTCTCATGTCAAAGCAATGCTCCTCTTGCAGATGGTCACAAAGGAAGGTGTTGGTGATCTAGAACGGATCTTACGTATGATTGTTTGTTTCGGGGAGTTTCCTACGATTGGAACTATGCGAAGAGTAGACATAGGGATTTTATACAGGTTTAGGCCTTCTCCGAAGAGAATAATAACCCTACTCCTGTTGTATTATATTGAGAGTATTGAATACAAACAAGGAAAGACTAATGCTAGATGTCTTGTGCTTTGAATTGCTTCTCCTACTCTTCTGCCTTCTGACTTCAACCTTTAGATAGTGTACGAGGAGGTGGAGGTGGCAGTTATTCTAAGCCAAGAGATGTCCCAACGTTCCAAAAAAAATGAACCGTTGATGGAGATTGTTGTCAGAGAGATAACTCCCCCACGTTGCCAGGTAGTTATTGTCAGAGAAATCTGCAGTTTATTCTAGAGAGCAACTACGCATATAAACTGTCGTGTGTATCAGACACGATGTATAAAGGCTCCCTAACCAACTAGCTCCACAAGTCAGCAGGCTTTATCGATTATAAGGGTGTCGTAGCCAACCTTGCCGTAGGAAGATCTATGACCAGAAGGTGGTCGTGGAGGGAGCTATTATTATTACATGGTCATATAAAGGCTTTACGACCATAGGGTGATCGTAGCAAGGCTTACGACTGCAGGGTTAAGTCCATTCCTCTTAAGTATTTAAGGGGTATACTTAAGATTAACATAAGGGTATTACCATCTATAATAAGAATTATAGATATATAACAAAATGAGGATTGTTATATCCTTGTCATCTAGCCTCAAACTTCAAGTGAAAATGACTTACTTGGAAAAGAGGTCGTAGAAGATCTTACGACTACAAGGTAGTTGTAGATTGATGGTAGTCGAAAGCATAAACTTTTTCGACTGGTATTTCATTCGACCAGAAATAAGCTTGGTCAAAAAGGTAATTTCACTTGAGTTGTAAAGACAGACTCGGTTTTCTTGAACAAACAAATTAAAGAATCTCAATCGACTCTCATAGATCTGTTCGTTGGAGCGGTTCCCGAAGCGGTGGCAACTGTTGAGTTCCCACAATCTCTAACTCAATTGCGCGGCTATAAAAACTTACAGCGGGTGTGATTTTAGGGTTATTATTATTATTATTCATCTACTTCAACTGTTCCTCGAGCCCATGTTCTTCTCCGCCGCCAACCAAACCGTACGCTCTCTTAAAACCCTTTCCAAATCCAAATCCACGTCACTTAGAGATGGTGGTAGGAACCGCTTCTAAGTGGGTTGAATTGGAGATGGATGAAGCGAGTTGAAAGCATTGGCCGCCGTCGAGAAGATCCCGAAGAAGGAATTCGTGAAGTGGATTGAAGCTTTTGGACAACATTGGTCATCGGGGGAGATCGACCAAATTCTGGTCTTCCAAGCATACTGCGAGTGTGGCCTTCGATTGCCCACTCACTCCTTCCTCACGCTCGTACTCGAACACTTTGGGGTGGAATTGGTGAATCTTATTCCTAATTCCATCACAATGCTAAGTGTGTTTGTGTACTTGTGCGAGGCCTACCTGGGGATTCCAGCGGACTTGGAGCTCTTCCAGTACTACTACGGGATGGGCCGACAAGCTGGAATAGCAGGAAGCTGCAGTCAGAAGCTCCACGATGGGAAGTTGAAGGAGTACATTCATATGTTCACTCGGTCATCGTGGCTGGGGTAGAAGAAGAAGTGATTTTATTGGGAGCTGACCAAGGATGACAGTCTCTCCTTTGTAGGAAAAGCTGCTAAGAAGAGGTCTATCTAAGATTCAACTCCCACCAACCTCGACCGGATTGCCCTCTACATTCAAGCCATCAAAGACTTGAAGGAAGAGGAGCTTGCTGGATGGCACATGGTGAAATATTTTATCACGTGCCGCAACAGCCCTCTGAAGAAATGAGTACATTGTATGTGGAGGTACTCGGGGAATGAAGATCTGACCAGGGATTTCAAGAAGAGTAAGTAAATTTTCAACTTAGCTCTTTCTTTTTGGTTGTTTTCGAGCTCGATTGTTAAATGTTTTATTTACCTATCTAGATCTCCCCCAAGCGAAAATCGACGCTCAAGTGAAACTCGTTTGCAAGAAGGCTCCGACCCCCACCACAGGGGTTCCTCAAATCCTAGTGGTCGTAATTGCAGAGGAGAAGGAAGAGCGCCTAAAGGTAACGTAGTCATAAAAATCGACCACTAAGTGATTTTCTTTTCTGTCTTTTGCAGAAAGTAGGCATGGCCAACCGTCGAAACGACCAGGAGGTCAAAATGACACTCATTGTAGTGGGGTCGGAGGAAGCTATTGCTCCTCCGGCCAAGAAGCGTCGCTTGGTGCGGGCCGCCGACAAGCACGGTGCAGACTCAAGATTGCCCTCCCTCCGACCAGCCCCTTTAGCCAGTTCTTTGCAGACGTAGTCGCTGCATAGAAAAGATAGAAAAGAGGGACACTTGAAGCTATCGAAGCCCTTAAACACAAAGCTCCCAAGACCAAGGTACCCTTCTAATATGATGACAACTTTTTCGATCTCCGCTTCTCACGGCTTTGTTAAGCGACTAGAAAAAGAGAACTGGAAAAGCATCATATCTTTTATGAAGGATACTACTACGTTAGCAGAGCTCATGGTCGAGGGAAGTGTTGCTCCTTAGGTGGCTAAAACAAGTTTCGATCACCAGGAGGGGTAGGAAATTCAAGGAGCAACAACTCCTGCTCAAGACTCATGACCAGATGTGGTCGTGATGATCCCTATTCCTCAACTTGAGTATTGACTAGATGTGGTCGAAGAGAAGCAACAGAAGAAATCCTCTTTAGGGAAGGTTTCTTCTAGATTCAAGATCAAATCCAGAAAACGAAGATATGTAAAAAATCAAAAGCGTAAGAACATCATTTACATTTTGTTTTTTTTACAATTTTGAAGTGTTTTTCTTTCGGTGATCTTAGCCCGACTTCTCTAGCCCCCGAAGATGCTTCTGTCGAGAAGCCCGTTGCCATTTTTCCTGTAGTCGTAGAGACAACTAGTGTTTCTCCTGCAGTCGCAGAGATGACAGCGGAAGTGGTCGAGGTATCGACCATTGCCCCGATGGTGGAAGGAGTCGTTGCAACCGAAGCAACTACAACCACTGAGGTGGTCGAGGGATCAACCACTGTTCCTGCGGTGGAGGCAGTCGTTTCTACCGAGGCTACTACGACCACTAAGGTGGTCGTGGAGGCAGAGGTGAAGGCGATGAACGACATGGCATAGACATCTACCCAAGGTGGTGGTGGAACCTCCGACCATCGTGCTGGGAAGGAATTCGTCGAAGACGTCCCTTTTGGCCCTCAAGGAGAGGCTACCATCACCAAAGAAGAAGAAGAAGAAGAAGAGTTCCTCAACTTCTTTTCTGAGTTCTTTGGCCCTGCATCCGTTGTGGGGTCTTCTTCGTTCAGGTCTTGTGATTGAGTCCCTCACCCTAAGGACATTCCTAATAGGGGAATGTCTTTGACGACGAGCGCCTCGAAAAGGTGTAGTGGGACCGAGTCGAAGAGATCGATGAACTCAAAGATCCCCGGAGGGTATTCTCCAATTTTGCTCTAATGAGCATTAAAGTAAGTGTCTGATACCAAACATTTAAATATTTGGTTTTTCTTGCTTCTTACTGTCTTTCTTTATATAAGCTTTGGAACAAATTGTCACTGTTGGTGAATACCACCGACAACTTGGGCTGCTACGATAGCAAAAAGCGTAACTTTGCGAGCAGGCAGAGAGATGGAAGTCACTGCCACATGTAGTCTTTTGAATTTTGACTTTTTGTCTAGTTCTCATATTAGTCTTAACCTTTGTAGGTTTAAGAGCGATGAAAAGAGCTTCGTTGATGCACTCGACTATGAGAAAGTTGAGACGCAAAATCTGAGGAAAGACGATGAAGACCTGCTGAAAAGACTTCAGGAGGCAAACTCTGCAACTGGCGAGTTGCAGAATGAAATAAAAAGTAAGTGCTGAACTTAAGACTGCTCATATGCTTGACTTCTTTCTCTTTCTCTAACTCTTTTCCCTTGATAGAAAAAGAGGTCGAGATGGGTAAGCTTCAAACCGAGGTTGAATAGAAGGCCGTGGTAGTTGGTGAATTTATCTGTCTCGGTAAAGAAAAAGATAAGAAGATAAAGTCGTGGGAGGAGCAATGCGCAAAGAGTGCTTCCTCCCATGACGATGAAGTCAAGAAGCTTGACTCTTAACTAGAAGGTAAGAAAACCTTAACCTATGACCAATTTCATTAACTAGTATTTTAAGAGGTATTTTGTTTGACCAGTCGTACTCTATTTTTTGAGCAAGCTGTAAATAAAACGACTCCAAGAAGTTTCGATTCATAGTCAGGAGGAGATGAAGTCGATGAAGATCAACCTTCAAGATAACATTTCTCTCTTGAACAATGTACTCGGGGGGCTACATGCTAAGGAGGTTACTCCTCTTGAAGACTGTAACATCCCAAAATTTTGTTTGTTTTTGAAGTTTTAAAAATAAAAATAACCATTTGAATTTTTTTCATTAAAGTAAAAGCTTAATATGAATTTTCATAAGTCAAAAAAATAATAATATGATTAATGTCAACATTAGCTATTGTCAAAACTATTTTATTTGGATTATATGTGTTTGGATATATTTTCTAGAATTTTTCTGAGTTCATTTGCTATTTTTCAAGTGCTATTGGGATTTTCTGCTATTTTCTAAAAAAGAAAAACTAATATAAATCTCAGACTTTCCAATTGGGCTGAAATCCCTAAGCCTTCGGCCCATTTCTCGCTTCTGATCCATTCCCGTGCGGCCTACATCCTTTCCTCTCTCTGCCCGCGTGTCCGTGCTGGTCCCACCTGCCAGCCACCGACGTGTCGTGCGTGATGCGATCGTTTTCGAGCCGTAGTGTAACATCCTAATTTTCAGGAGTTTTTGAAAGTTTTCCAAATTTAAAAATAACCATTTGGCTTTGTTGAATTGCTAAAGCTTAACCTAGAGATTTTGGAAATTGAAAGCGATTTAATATGAGTTAATGCAACTTCAACTAATTTGAATTTGCTTTATTTTGAGTTGTTGGAGTTCTCTGTTATTTAGAATTTCTTTTCTCTATTTGTTCTGACTTTTCGTCAGCCCGTTCCTCCTCCTCTCGTCATCGGCCGCTCCACCCTCTCTATTCCTTTTGGTTTCGACCAGCCTTTTGGTTTCAACTAGCCTTTTGGTTTTGACCAGCCTGTCTTTGGTTTCGACCAGTCCTTCACGACCACCCCCCTCAGTTTCGACCAGCCCCGCCTGTCAGCCCCTGCTCACTTTCTCTTTCCCTCCCTCTTTTTCCTCAGTGGCGTGGGCATTAAATGTCGTTGTCTCTGTTGCCACGTGCGCATTAAATGCCGTCACCTCCGGCATGTTTATCCTCTCGCTTTTGCCTCAGCCATGTGCTCATTAAATGCTGTTGTCTCCAGCCCGCCGCATTTTTCTCCCCTTTTCACACCGTCCGCTACATTTTTTTCTCCCCTTTTCACATCGCCCGTCGCATCTTTTTCCTCCCCTTTTCACACCGCTCTATCTTGCTGCCCAGTTCTTTTTCCTTCCTCTATAAATAGAGCGCCAAGGTGCCTTTACCCTCTTGTTTTCCCCTCAACTTTCCAACTCTTCCTCTTTCTCTCGCCCTGTTTCATCGTGCTTCGAGTTTCGCCGCCGCCGGCTGGAGCTAGCACCACCGCCTCTAGCACCGCCATCAAGCTTCTCTTGCCGACGGTTGAACCACCTTCCTCCTCATCAAACTGCGTGCCACCTTCGCCTATTCAGGTGAGCACCATGTGCACCCAACTCTCCCTCCCTCGCTCTTGTTGCTGTGGTTTGCCCGAAGCACCGCGCTCCGAGTTTAAGCCCTGCATCTATTCGTGTCCCGGAGCTCCTTGAAGCAATCTTCTCTCTCTATTTCAGTTTTGTTTTGCAGGAGCCACCGCTTTCCCTTCCTCCTCCCGTCCCGGCTGACCCATTCACTGCCGGCCTCCTTTGCCCTCGGCTGCGAGCTTCCTCGCCGTCGTTTCGCCGTTCGCTGACCCCTCCGGCCCCTCTTTCTCGGTCATGATGAGTTCCTCGTACCCTGCTTTCTCTTATTCCTTTTGGTCAACTTCTTGTGCCATGTTCTCTTTCTCCTGCTCCTACGACCACGTTGAGTAGTCGTACCCTTCTCGTATCCCTCCTACGACCACGTTGAGTAGTCGTATCCCCTCTTACGACCACGTTGAGTAGTCGTATCCCCCTTACGACAATGTTGAGTAGTCGTATTCCTCTTACGACCACTTTGAGTAGTCTTATCCCTCTTCCGACCTAGTAGTCGAAGCCTTCATTCGACCACCTTCCGACTAGTCGAAACTCCCTTTTGACCAGGTAATCCCAGCCTTTTGACCAGTTGGTTGAACCTCCCTCCGACCAGTCGAGTCTCTTTCGACCAGTCATTCAACCTCCCTCCGACCAGCTGAACCTCCTTCTAGCCTTGTGATTTCCAAAACTCCTAAGAGCTCGCTCTTTTTCATTCGTGGTCCGATCAGAGTTATTCAAATTTCTATCTTCTTCTAAATCCAATACCTTTATTTTGGTTCTTTTGGATTTTGTTTGGATTTGCTATATTTATTTGGCTTTTTTCGCACGTATAGATTCTGGCATTTCCGAAGAGTTCTTGAAGCCGACGACCACGACCGAAGCCTCTCACTTATTCAACGAAGGCAAGTCGTAGACCTTTGATCATGTCATACCCAGTTTACAAAATTATATTATTTTATATCAACATGCCTGGCTAGTTGTATTAAAATGGTTTGGGGAGTAGCTAAATACCTACTCGACAGTATGACACCGTGATTAAATTGCGAACGACATTTTGACATGTACCCTTGGACACCGTAGGTGGGGTAATCTTAGTTGTACATTATTGTAATACCAACATGGGTGCGTATTATGCTTAGTCATGCTTTAGTTATGCGAGAGTCTCTTGATCACATGATTCAATAATGATGAATTTGACGTAATGATTTATGGAATTGTGGCATGACCACTATTGTTAAAATTTGTTGTGCCATGGTAAAGGCTGCAATTTGGTCGGGTTGAACCGAAAATGATTTCTTACTCAGGCGAATGATCGTGCAGTAAAGGGGGTGTAGGAAGCACATTGGGATGAGGATGTTTCACCTGAGTAGTCAGTAAGGACTTAACCTTATAAGCCATTGATCTGAGCCTTACCGTGCAACCATAAGTCCATTTATGGGGTAGACTTGGCCAACTAATTAGCGATGTTTTGATTTGGTTCTGTTTTGGTTGTTTATGGCGCAAGAGGGGCCCAGGAAAGCGAATCCTTAGCGAGTAGAACCGAGTCAGAATAGAACTTCGTAAAGGCCTTATCATGTGCTCTAGACTGGTTACCTAATGTAGTGAGCGGTGGTAACGACGGATGCTAAATAAACTAGAGAAGTCATGTCTTGTGGGTAAAGCTGTACAACCTTTGCAGAGTGTAAAACTATTCGAATAGTCGTGTCCCCAGTTATGGACAATGCCTCATGATTTCACACAAGGGGTAGATTTTCTCAAAATTGTCGTCTTGGTTGGCTTGAGTGGTTTGGGAAGTGAATAGGGTGTTGACGAGTTGTTTCAAAGAAACTTGATTACTTATGTATTAATCTTTCAAATTATGCTCTCAATCTACTTACAGTAATTACTCTCAACATTGCTTTCTGCAAATTAAACATAAAGCTATCCTTGTCAAGTCTTGCATGAATACTATTTGCATACATTTTCCTACGACTTGCTGAGTACATTCAAAGTACTCGCGGCATTATGCCCTCTGGTTGATCAGTCGTCGAAGAAGACCCAGACAGCACCGAGTTCTACGAGGACGACTACATTAAGGTCCTTGCGAGCTAGGCCGCGTCTTCCACTCGATTGCCTTTGGGCATATCGCGTGGCCTCCACGAGTTGTTTTGGTTTCCGTTGCAAGTTGTATGTTGTCGAGAGCCCTGCGAGGCAAACCCTGTAAAACCTTGACCATAAGGTCCTTTTGCTGTTATGTAATATTAATTTATCTGCTTCATTAGCCATTCTGTTGTATGGTATGATTTCATCTATGTTGCAACTGTGCGAGCTAGCTACTGACCTGGGACTAGTTCGGAATGCACAGAGGGTCCCGGGGTTGCATACTCGGGGTCCCGACAGAGGTGGTATCAGAGCCATATCGACTGTAGGACGTAACATTAGTTAGCATGATCATTTTAGTCGAAATTTTCAAAATTTATTTTCTAAATCAAACCCAATCAATTGATGAGTAGTTGCTCTCCTCTAATCTTACTCAATTCTTTTCTTGTCTCATTCTATTCTTTTCTCGTCTCATCCATAAGTTCTTGTATCTTATCCCTTCTAAAACTTTGTTTTCGAATTCAAACTGATCCTTCTCACCTCAATAATCCCTATAGGATCGAGCCTTGCTTCAAGTCAACGATCCCTATAACTTAGATTAGAAGTGTTTTAGCAGGGCTGCTCTTCTTAGCTTTAGTATCGTTAGTCCGTGTAAAAGGACCTCTAGCTTGAGTTTTGTTGCTTCTTAATAGCCTTCTGGCTATTGTTCCATGGGTTTAACCGATTTTCCCTAATTAGGTTGTTCTATCTTTCTCCCTTGTTTTCTCTCACCTTTGGTGCTTTTCCCTCTCACCTATTGTGCTTTCTTCTTCTCATCTATTAAACCTGGGAAGTTTGCTGCAAATGGTATAGACCCGCACCTCGGCAAGCCAAGATGAACCAGTGGATCCCTTTACGCCACCACCACCTCCCCTGGTGGCCACCGCAGACCAGGGTTTGGGTCAGTTCATGGCTGCCCAGACACAGTTGATGAACGCAATGATGCAGAATATGAACTAGATGATGACCCAACAGAACCAGACTACTGCTGCTCTAGTCGCGATGCTGAATCAGAACAATCAAGCAGTTGTCATGCCACCCCCACCAGCTCTTCCTCAGTCAAGCTTGGCAGAATTCATGAGAACCTATCCATCTATGTTCTCCAGCTGCTCCGAGCCTTTGGACGCAGATGACTGGCTGCGCTCTATCGAGAAGAAGCTCGCCATCGCCCGGTGTGACGACCGTGGGAAGGTTTTGTATGCCGCGCACTAGCTTGAAGGCACCACAGCAGAATGGTGGAAAAATTACTGCGCCGCCCATGCAGACCACCAGAACATCACATGGGCTGAGTTTTCAGAAGCTTTCTGCCACTCTCATATTCCTGATGGGAAGATCGAAATGAAGAAGAACGAGTTCCGTGAACTGCGACAAGGGAACATGTCGATGAGTGAATACCTCAACAAGTTCGCTCAACTCTCTCGTTATGCTCCAGAGGACGTTGCCACAGATAATGCACGTTAGAAGCGTTTCAAGAGGGGACTCAACCCTAGCTTGAAGGTCCAAGTCGTTGGCAACGACTATGCAGATTTTCAGCGTCTGGTAAACAAGACTATGCTCATAGAAGATTCCTGTCATGAGCTCGAAGAATCCCGTAAGAGGAAGATGGTGCAGCATGGTGCCCATCAAGGTCATCTGTAGAGAGCCAGAATGAATGTGCAGCACCTTGGTCGTTCTGCTCCTCCTATTACCTTTAGGACCTCTATTGCAGCATCTCGCCCAGCTGCTCCAGCACCTCGTAGCTTAAACAACAACACCAACAACCAGCAGCCCCGAAGCAACAACCCTGCCGCGAGAATCACCTGTTTCAACTGTCAGCAATTGGGACACTAAGCCAGCAACTACCCGTAGAAGCAAGGTCCAACGCTGGCCAGATTCAATTTGGGAGCTACACCGACCAGGACCCCCAGGCTAGGAGCAGGTTGTGGAGCCCCTCAGACTCCAGTTGCACCAGCCAAGACTCCTCAGCCTTTTGGGAGAGGCCGTGTGAACCATGTCACAGTGGGGGGAAGCCTAGACAGCTCCGGACGTTGTGCTAGATAAGTTCCTAGTAAATTCAGTACCTGCTACTGTTTTGTTTGATTCTGGAGCTTCGCATTTGTTTGTTTCTCAGAGTTTTGCTACAATGCATCAGTTTGAGGTTTTTGCTCTTAAAAGTGCTTTAATGGTCCAATCCCCTGGTTCGGAGTTGAGTACGAACCAAGGGTGCACAAAAGTTAGAGTGACCATAGGAGGGGTAGAAATCCTAGCCAACCTCATCATCATCGACACCAAGTCCTTGGATGTGATTTTGGGTATGGACTAGCTCACTAATCACCATGCCATTTTGGATTGTGGTGGTCGAAGCATCACTTTGGTTGGTCTAGTTGGAACCAAAGTAAAGTTTGAAGCCTCCAGAAGAAACATGATGGAGCTCTAGTCCGCAGTATTAAGGTTGTATCTTTGGAAGATGTGCTAGTGGTCAGAGATTTTCCTGATATCTTTCCGGATGAGTTACATGGAATGCCACCGGACAGGGACCTAGAGTTTGTCATCAACCTAGTTCCGGGAACTACACCCATTTCCAAGAGACCCTACCATTTGCCTGTCGACGACTTAGTTGAGCTGAAGAAGCAGATTGAGGAGATGCAAGATAAAGTTTTGTCCGACCAAGTTCTTCACCTTAGGGAGCCCCCATAATCTTTATTGCAAAGAAGGATGGTACTCAGCGAATGTGTGTGGATTACCGCTCACTCAATGATGTCACCATCAAGAACAAGTACCCTCTGCCTAGGATTGATGATCTGTTCGACCAGTTGAAGGGAGCCAGGGTGTTCTCGATGATAGATATGAGGTCGGGTTACCATCAGCTGAAGATTCGTTCGGATGATATCCCCAAGACAGCTTTCTCAACCTGTTATGAACTGTATGAGTTCACAGTCATGTCTTTTGGATTGACCAATGCCCCTGCTTACTTTATGAATTTGATGAATAAAGTATTCATAGAGTATCTAGATAAGTTCATCATTGTCTTTATTGATGATATCCTAGTATACTCCAAAAGTGAAGAAGAGCATGAAGGGCACCTTCGCTTGGTCCTGAATAAACTTAGAGATCACCAACTCTATGCTAAATTCGGCAAGTGTGAGTTTTGGATTAAGGAAGTTACATTCCTAGGGCATATCATGTCTATAGAAGGAGTTGCCGTCAACCCTAGTAAGGTCAAGGATGTGCTCCACTGGGAGTCACCCAAATCAGTACCACAGATCAGAAGTTTCCTTAGTATGGCAGGATACTACCACCGGTTTATAGAAGGATTTTCCATAATAGTAAGACCTCTGACCCAGTTGCTGAAAAAGGAGAAGAGATTTGCTTGGACACTGGAATGTGAGTAGAGCTTCCAAGAATTGAAGAAACGTTTGACCACCGCACTAATGTTAACCTTACCTGATGTTTGAAAGGACTTTGAGGTTTTCTATGATGCCTCACGACTAGGTCTCGGTTGTGTCCTGATGCAAGAAAGGAAGGTAGTATCTTATGCTACCTGTCAGTTGAGGCCTCATAAAGCAAATTACCCCACTCATGACTTAGAGTTTTTCGCCGTGGTGCATGCTTTGAAGATATGGCGTCATTACCTCATTGGTAATCGTTGTGAAGTTTACACTAACCATAAGAGCTTGAAGTACATCTTCACTCAAGCTGATCTCAATATGAGACAAAGAAGATGGTTAGAGTTGATCAAGGATTACAATGTGGGAATCCATTACCATCCAAGCAAAGCTAATGTCGTAGCAGATGCCTTAAGTAGAAAGGTCTACTACAATACTCTGATGATCAAGGAAAGCAATCTAGCACTACACAAAGAATTTCAGAAGCTCAAGCTTGAATTGGTTGAAGAATGTTATTTAGCTGCTCTAGAAGTGCAACCCACTCTGCGAGATCAGATCAGAGAAGCACAGACTGAAGATGCAGATATCAAAGAGATAAAGAGCAACATGAGGAACGGTAAATCCCTAAGATTTTCAGAAGACGGGCAAGGGACCATTTGGTTTGATAAACGTATTTGTGTACCAGACCAAAGAGAGCTCAAGCAGTTGATACTCAAGGAACCTAATGAAACCTTGTATTCCATTCACCCCAGAAGCATGAAGATGTATCAAGATCTCAAGGAGTTTTATTGGTGGCCTAGTATGAAGCGTGAGATTGCTGAATACATTGCTCAGTGTGATGTCTGCCAATGAGTTAAAGTCATGCATCAGAGACCTGCTGAACTCTTGCAACCCTTGCAGATCCCTGAATGGAAATGAGAAGAAATTGGCATGGACTTTATCACCGGTTTGCCGAAAACCAGAACGGGCTAGACTTGCATAATTGTATATGGCAAATATAGTATGTCAGCATGGTGTACCGAAGAAGATTATGTTGGATCGAGGATCCTAGTTCACCTTAAGATTCTGGCAGAAGCTACATAGAGTTTCGGGTACGGACCTGAATTTTAGTACAACTTACCATACACAGACAGATGGCCAAACGAAAAGAATAAATCAAATCCTAGAGGATATGTTGAGAGCATACGCTCTAGCAAATTAGACCAGTTGGGATCAAAGTCTGCCCTATGCGGAGTTTTCTTACAACAACGGTTATCAATCAAGCCTACAAATGTCTCTATTTGAAGCCCTCTATGGGAGATGGTGCAGGACACCCTTGTATTGGACTGAAACCGACGAAGGACAATTACTTGGACTAGACATCTTGAAAGAAGCCAAAGATCAAGTTCGAGCTCAAAATCTGAATTTTAGTGTTTTTATCTAATTTATGAAGAGTATTGATGTGAGTGTGGCCCGATCTTCCGATAGGTACTAATACGTCGATTGTGGAGAACACGACGTTGATGATCCGAAGGCTCCGACCCGAACAGATCGATCCCCTCGCAATCACTACACCACTGCTCCATTGGTTATCAACCGTGCCGAACGCGGTTGACCTCGCCAAGAAGGCTATCTCCTGCAAGCGAATCAAGAACACAAGAAAGAGAGTAGAAGATTGTAACACCCCAATTTTAGGCTTGTGTTTCAAATGTAAGAAAATGAGTAGAAATTAAAACTTTTTATTATATCTTGTATTTCCTGTTTGTACTGAACAACTATTGTACAAGAAGTTATGGAAATACAAAGTCACAAGTCTTTTGATCCAAATCTTGAGCTTACAAAAACAATCTTGTCAAACCTCTTGATCATCTCCTGGAAATATTTTTCCTGAGTTCTTGTGGTGGTATGTGACCCCTCTGAAAAATTTCACAATTTTTAGAAATTGTTTGAATATCTTTGGAGGTCAGTCAAACCCAATTCAATTCTCGTCAATCGTGGACCAGCACCTCGTGAAATTTTTGGAGGAAAAGTATAGCACAAAAACCTCTACAAAATTTACAGAAGGTCATTAACTCACTAGCAAGCTCCTATAAAATTTTATAATTTTTGGAGTTAGTTTGTCTGACTCAAATAATTCTCCAAAGATCAGCTCTTGTTGGGACTCAGATTTTGAACCCTTGGTGCGAGTCCGACTGGGACTCAGTCGACTCCAGTTGACTCGTCGGGCCACCGCCCCGACCTCCTCCTGCTCGTTTCCTTTGGGTCGTTGGATCTCCATCCACCGCTCGCACCTCCTCTCGATCTCGGCACCTCGGGGTGGTCCAGCCATCGATCTCCATCCTGCGCGTCACGACCTCCTCTGGACCTCCTCACCCGCAAAGACCTCCCCGCTCCGGTGATGCGGGACGCCCAGACCACCCCATGCAAATCGGGATCATCCAGACCTCTCCTCGGCTCTGTTCTTCTTCCTCTTGACCTCCTCGACTCGTCGCCATGATTTTCGCTTTGTGATCGTGTCGTGACCTGAGCGGTTGGGGCGTGAGATGTCACCTTTTGCCTCTTGTCAACGGCTCTTTTTGCTGCCATGCATTTATTGCCAGTCAGCTTTAACCTCCAAAGTCTCCACCCTGCTCTGCCCCTACCTACCATGCGTGCTTTGTGGCAGGGGCATGGACATTGTTCACAGTGAACTTGCCCATGCCATTGCCAAGCTTCCAGGCTATGAATAGCCTGAAACCTCCCTTCTCCTTTTCCTTCTTCGCTCTTTGTTGTGCTTGAGCTCCCTCAGTGGAGTTGGTCCTCGAACCCAAGCACCCAAGAACACCACCCCCTTACCACCATTGTCACCTTTGGAGCTCCCTACCGAAGCTCGAGCTCCAGTGGTCCCAGCAACTTCCTGGCCTTGTTCACTGTCATCTTGACCACCTCAAGCTTGCTCTAACTTAGCTTGGTTCACATTGCAGAGGTGGACAAGTTTGGGAGCTGCTTTTCGGGGTCGAGGTCATTTTCTTCTTCCTCTCCGGCAAGCTCTTCATCGCCGGACTTCGTCGACCTTCTCCAAGTTCCTCCGACCTCCCTGGTCCCCTCTCTGCCCTCAGGTGCCCATCCCTTAGCCTTGTTGTTATTTTCTAGAGCTCGTGTAGTTTCGTAGTAAGCCTTCCTAGCCTATCCGCTCGCCGGCGTTCAAGGCGTCGCTGCCAACGAGGTTGCCACCTTTAGCTCCGTGATGATATTGCGGTTCCATTCCAAGATTTAGTTGGCGCCGCGTGGTCCTGTCGCCGCGCAAGTCGTTAAACGCGCTCGAGATTTTTGCGGTGCAAACTCCCGCTCGTCATTTTCTTAGGACAGCATTAATGCCCCATTTATTGCTAATCTTTGGTGCATTGGTCATGTCTTAAATCTGCGTGTGTCACCGGCGTGGGCCTTAGGCTTAGAATTAAAATCGAAGCCATTAATGTCCCTCTTAGATTTTGTTATTACCAATCATGAGCAGTTAGTGCTATCGGTTTAGGCTCCTATTGTCGTTAGGCAAAACCCCGCCCAGACCTCCCCGCTCGACCTCCTTGAGAAGATCTGACCGTTAAAGACCTCTCGTGGTTAATCTTAGCCGTCGGACCTCTTCTCGCACGCCGCAAAGACCTCCTCCTCGTGACCTCCCCTAGTTTGATCTCACCGCCTAAGATCACCCGAGATTAGATCGTGCCGTAGAGCGTTATCTGTGAGAACTCTAAATCTTAGGACCTCCGGAGTTAATCTTGGCCGTCAAGACCTCCTCGGATTAGCTCTTGGTCGTCTGGATCCTTCTCTGTTAAAAACTAGCGCCAGACCTCCCCTCTTGATTTGATCCTAGCCGCCTAGGACCACCCAGTTAAATCCTAGCCGCTTAGATCTTTTCCGTGCGCAAAGACCTCCCTTGGTCATTTTGCAAAGACCACCTCGGGTCCTCTTTGTAAAAGCCACCCCGATCTTTTACAAAGACAACCCCCGCTCAGACCTCTTAGGCTCAATCCTAGCCGTTCACGACCTCCCCGGAGTTAGATCTGAGCGTTAGATCTCCTTTGCAAAATCCTTAGTCTCGGGACCTCCTCCGTGGCGATCCGACCTTTCAGACCTCCCTAGGCCTTATCTGAGCCGTCCAGATCTCCTCCCGTTAAAACCCTATCACTTAGGACCTCCCGAGTAGATCTTGGCCGTCCAAGACCTCCTCGGTTGAATCCCACCATCGGGACCTCCTCGCTTGATCTTGATCGCCCGTGACCTCCCTCACTTGATCGTGTCCGCAAAGGCCTCCTCTCGGAGATCTTGACCGTTGAAGACCTCCTCCGTGAGATCTTAGCCATCCGCACCTCCTCCGTAGGTTTACCCTTAGACCTCCCTAGTGCTCGGGACCGCGGATCTTGATCCGACGGCCACGATCTCCGATAGGCGCGATGACCTCCTTTGCGGCGGCTGCATGCACTGGTCGTGATCGTTGATCCAATCTCGACGGTCCGGACCTCCCAAGTGCGGAGGAGGTCTTCCGTGCATCAGGTGCTGAGGTCCGTGGGCGTGCGATGAAGGATCGACGGCCCACGACCTCTCCTTTGTCTTCAGTTCATTTGGACCTCCGAGAGCTCAAATTTTCTAAGTCTTTTATTGTTTCAAATTTCAAAAGTGCATAACTTTGTCATTTTAGTTTCTTTTTGAATGATTCCAGTTGTTGTAGCTTTGTTATAGTAAGAACTTTAATCTGAGAATGGATTTAGGCACTGTTATGTAGTACAAAATGATAGAAACTGCAAGGACTTGTTTAATATGAAATGGTTGTTTAGAAATTCATTGAAAATTTGTAAAATCCATAACTTATTCTCTGTAACTCCAAACTGAGCAAACTAAGTTTTGTTAAAACCCACTAGGATTGTACTGTAATATAGAATAGGTCTTCATATGATCCTTTCCACTGAAATTAATGGTTCACTAGTTTTAGAACTTAGAAAAATCATAACTAATTCTTTTCAACTTCAAATTGTGCAAACTCAGTTTTGCTGTTGTTAGGATAACCATATCTACCCACCATAAAAATTTCAAGTTCCAGATCATTCTAGAAATTTTCGTCATGAGCAAGAACCAAATTAATTTAATTATGATTTTTCAAATGAGAGAACTTAGATTAGCCATAACTTTTTCATGCTAAGTCCAAATGAAGTGATTCTTGTTTCTAAAATTTTCTAAAATCAACCTCTAGCTTCTGTGGAAATTTCATTGGAATTGGATGTTCTTTGCTGTTGAGTTCCTTTTGGTGTTCTTCGTTCTTATCGGTTTTATCGCCTTTTAGCGTTAGGTTCCAAGAATTTGTTGAACCCGAGCACTCCTCTCGCAGCAAGACCAATCCCCACAAGGCAAGCAGTTTGATCATGTTAATCCCAGTATTTTAAGTATTTATGTTGATTACAACTTCTATGTATGCATTGCTACTTTGTGTTAAACTATTGTCGTTAGTTGGCCTAGTAGATGCATTTCCTTAGCAAATGATTATCCTCTACTACCATGAGCCTAGGCATTGCTGTGATTTAGAGTTCGTGGATGAGCTCTTGTCACTTAGTAGTTTGCGAATTAATTGCTTAGCCATGCTTAGCTTGGTAGAATGGGCGGTTATCGACTTGTCGATAACCTTGATCACATAAAACTTATTATGATTATGATTTCCACCTTGTGCCATGTCTATTTATGAAAACTAAAACCTAAAAAAAAATGATTTAGACTTGGGCACAATGGTATGATTGGTGTGCTTCTGGGTGTGACTGGAATGGTGCCCGGGTCATTAAGGACCGAGTTACTTGCGCCACCGTACTGAGCATTTTTGCGTGCTAACCACACTAGAGGGTATGAGACCTCTCTTGACTTAGTACTTTGGCGTGTATTGGCTTGGTCGCAGGAGTTGCGGGAGGGATGGTGTTGGGAGCATTGTAGAGTCCGAAGGCTTCCCCGTGAAGGTGGTTGTCTTCGGTGGCAATGTAAGCGTATGGGTTTATATCCATACGAGCGGCTCGTGGTTAATACACAATATTGGAAAACGTCTCGTAGGACTTAGCCGTGCCGGCATACCTTCGGAAGTGTGCTTTGTGGCTTAAAGGCGGTCTGAAGTGTGGGTACATTGGTACACCCCTGCAGGGTTAAAACTATTCGAATAGCCTCGTCCTAGGTTATGGACACGCTCGGATACGCCCCGTGAGAACTAGACTACAACCTTTTAATTAAAACTTGATGGGTGGTACGAATCGGGGATTCGTGCTATGTTGTGGTGACTATTGGGATAGTCACTTCCAGGTGGTTACTTGTATGTATCTTTATTTCGCCGTTATTTTGACAACAAAACAGATTTGCAAACTTGCTTTTAAATGTATTACATTATTGCAAATAAAGTTGGCTTTATGCAAAATGAGACATACAACCTCCACCTAAATAAGCTTGCATTTAGTTTATGAATAGGTCTGCTATTCCACACGTCAGTCTTGCGAGTACCTTAGTGTACTCAGTTATCTTGCTTAAATGTATTTATTGCAGAGGAAGAAGGTGAGCTCGAGGGGCCTCACTTTTGTGAGCTTTGTTGTGGTAGCCATGGGCGACTAGCTTGGCGGCCGTCGGTTGCCTTGTGGGTTATGTTGGCTAACCGGTCGACTTTTGTTCTAGCCATCTTATGGCACCTTTGCTTCATTGTTATTCTTGTATATTGTTCTATTTGGGGTCGGCTCTTTTGTAATAACTTAATTTATCTATGTCCTTTACTAGACTTGTTAATGTATGTTATATGGAGATGATGTGTAATTTTGTGATGATGTGCATATGCTGCAATCCTGGGAAGCATATGTCCATCGAGGCTTAGAATGTTTCATTAGTAACGCTAGAACCATTTGGAGGTTAAGTGTTACTAGTTAAATATTCCGGTCCTCACAAAGATGCAATCTGTATTGCGAATAATAATTGAAGCACACAAGTTGGGGTTCCTCAAACCGATGAACGGCGAAAGCGCAGCGTAATAATATCTAAGAAAAACCCAAGCAAAACTAGTGGTCGACGGCTCCTATATGAGGAGGCGGCCGGGAGGTGGGAACCCTAGGCCGAGGTACTGTTCATGGTACTGTTCACATGTGAATAGTGCCCACATGAACAATATGGGCCTAGGGGAAGGTCGATTAGCAGATGGGCCAAGTCGTCCAACAGATAGGCCAAGTTGTCGGCCAATATATTACATAGCTTTAGGGCCAATAATTGGTGACGCAACACCATGGCATGTAGACGTAGAACCATGGCATGTAGACGACGCTCGGCTCGTATGAGTAGACGTGGCTCACCCAAGCTGGGAATATGGCGGTCTGCAAATTGAAAGTCCCATCGTAGAGGATGTGGTTGAAGTAGAGGATGCAGTGCAGCGGGTCGAAGTAGTAGTGGTTGCATCCTTAGGGTTGACGTCCTCATCATCCTCCCTTTCTTGAATTTGAGTCGTCCTCGACTCAATCGTTGTCTCCAAATCATCATTTTCCCGCAAAAGGTTAGTGACAGCAGATGGCAAAGAGCTAGATTTATCATCAAGAGAAAATAAAGCATCTTTGCATTTTAAAGCGTTGCATGGCATATCATTATCAAAATTTTCAACAAGAATAGGTTTGGTTGTAAGCATGACACAACCCTTTAATTTAATTCCCTCATTACTAGAACTAGGTGCCAACTTCTCTTTCTTAGGTGGGAAATTGTTCTTTACTACTTGCTGATTTTCAGATTCCTTTTCACGTTCTTTCATCTCATTTGCAGCTAACTCTTTATCACATTGCACAATTTCAGCAGGTGTCAAAGGTAGCAAAGTTATTTTCTTTCCTTTGTGCATAAGAGAGTACTTATTACTTCTACCATGATGAGTTGCATCAGTATCAAATTCCCATGGACGTCCTAATAAAAGTGAGCAGGCTTGCATAGGCACTACGTCAAAATTAGCAACATCATGATAGGAACCAATGGAAAAATGCACTCTCGTAGATTGTGTCACGTTTACCTTACCGCTGTTGTTGAACTACTGAATATGGTACGGGTGAGGATGCGCACATGTGGTCAAGCCAATCTTCTTGACCAAATCTGAATTCACCAAGTTGTTACAGCTCCCGCCATCAATTATGACACCAACACGACAATCCTTGACGATGAGAAACATCTGAAACAAATTATGGCACTGTAGCTTCTCCGCTTGCTCCATTTGAGTGCTCAATACTCGCTGCACAATTAGGGTCCTATAATTCTTGGTGGCAGCGGCACCTAAAATTTCATCACCGTCGCTATATGTCTCATGATCATCATCATTACCTGCAAGGTTAGCTGCAAGAGCATATTCATCCTCAGCATCACTAGCATTTACATAACCACCGTCGCTTGCGCCGCAATGTATGCTCGCTGACTTGGACAATCTCTCATGAAGTGGTCCATCCCTTTACAACGGTGGCACACAATTCCCGTCGTGCGACCCGTGGAAACAACCGATGAAGAGCTCTGCGCAGGTGCCTGGACACTAGTAGATTTACTTGCCTCGGGTATGCGTGACGGTGGTGGCGGTGCTGCTGAACGCGCCCTACTCACGGAGGGGCAGTAGACCGAGAAGTAGGAGGTGGGGTTGTGTTGGCTTGCTCCGGCGTCGATGTAGACACACTTCCAAAGTTGCTCTTGGTCCGTTGTTGTCTTCCCTACAATTCTTTTTCTGCCAAACAAACAAGCTGGAACAACCTATTGATATCATTATACTCTTTGTAATCAACTATGTCCTGAATTTTACGCCTTAAGCCACCATAAAAACGAGCCATTTTATCCTCCTCATCCTCAACAACATTACAACGCAGCATGCCTATTTGTAGTTCTTGATAATATTCCTCGACCGATCTATTACCTTGGTCTAAGCGCTACAATTTCTTACGCATATCACGATTAAAAGCAGGAGGAATAAATCTAGCACGCATAGCTACCTTCAATCTATCCCATGTATCAGGTGTTAAGCCAGAATTAACTATTTGATTCCACCAAATGATAGCAAAATCTTTAAATTCACTAGTAGCTTGTCTCACTCTATGCACTTCAGGAACTAGATGGGCATTAAATTTTTGTTCAACTGTCATCTCCCAATCTAGATAAATTTCAGCATCATAAACACCCGCAAAAGATGGTATGGTAAATTTAACTTTAGCAAATGGATCATCATTAACACGAGCATTGTTGTGCTGAAAATGATTACCTCCCATTCCGTGGCGGTTGTGATGTAGGCGGTGTCGTTGACGTGCATCTTGGTCAGCAAGGGCATCCCCGGTGTCGTGGTTTCGGCTCTCATTATCATCGTCCACCTCAAGATCTTGGGTTGCATCATGATCAAACTCGCGTCCGTTGCGAGGTGGCCGATTCACCATTCTTTCAAGGCGTGTAGTAAGCGCTGCAATATTATCGTTGATGGAGCGCTGTAATGTAGCCGTAGTAGCTTGAAGCTTCCTGTCGATGTCCTCATTAATGGTTGTGCGTTGCTCATCCAGGAGCGTCATGAGCTCTCCCTTTACCATACACTCTTTCTCATCAGTCATCTCACCTGCCATGGTTAGTAGAAAACAAAAGACAACACAAAGGTATTATCCCTATCAACTACTAGGTGATGGAAGGCGGAATCACACACTCTCAAGCGTCTTACCACACTCTTACAAGTGTTCTTACCAAAGCATACGGAGGTGGTACAACCGGTGGTGGTTCGTGATAATCGTGTCGAGCGTGGGTACGATTGCAAGAGGAACCATTACGATCAAGAGTAGGTGGAGCTTGGAAGGCACAATATGTAGCAAAGGATTAGCAATAATCAATTCAGTTAATGCAAGTTGAAAGATTGTTCAAAGTAATTAGCCAATGTTGCTTATCCTAGCCTAATCAAAGCTAGCAAATCACCGCCCTATGGAGAGAAGTGTATGTACGCACACGCAACGATCAATGTGACTTGATGTAAGCAATGGAAAGCCTCACAACAAGTGCTAGGAGAGACGCTAGCCAACTACTCAAACTTCGTTCTAAGGGCACAAGATCGTTCACGAAATGTAGAGCACAAAAACGGAGAAAATGTGCAACGTAGACGGCCCTCTAGATTGAGCAGATACAACAGCTAGTCTCAAACCATGAACAAGCAAAGTTTTATGTGTCTTATATATACTCGTTTGAAAGGTTTCGACGAGATCTACAACTTTCTCAACTGGACGAACCCCAAATTCCGAAGGCAAGACCGAAAGAATCGCAAAAAATAGAAAACTGAAAACTTGCGACGCGATTTTAGGGCTAAAGATGGCCGATTTTGGGGGTCTTGGAGGGAGACAAGCACTTTGTGTGTCATATTTTCAGATGCGCGTCGTCAATAGCTTCGAAACGAGCACAAGAACATCGAATTCCGACTTCGTATGCAAAAGTTATGCCCGTTTTACTGAAAGGGTGTCGGAAACGGACTCGAATTCGTTTCGGTTTCAACTTCAAACTGCTATATCTTTTGATCCCGTGGGCCAAACGTGCCCAAATATTTTCTGGGAGCTGGTGGCTATATCAGGAAGGGCTCCACCAATTTTCACTGATTTGCGTGCAAGTTTGATGCACTTTCCAATTTTCGGAATAGAGGGCTCTCTCTTTTGCCTTCTTCTGTTTCTTTTTCTTTTTCTTTTTCTGATTTTTCTCTCTCTTTTTTTCTCTCTGGGCCCGAAATCAAAACTCTCTGTATCTTTTTTTTTCTTTCTACTTGATCCCAAAACCAGCTAGGCCGAGATATGCAGCCGAGATACAATCGGAGTTGTGCTGGTGGATGAATTTTGTTGGCTGCTGCGGATTGATGTGGTGGCGCGGCAGGGTTGGGTGGTGGTGGTGATGGTGATGATTCCAGTGCAAGGGATGGCAGTAGATGGGTCGCGCAAGCGGTGGTGGTAGAACAATTAGAACAAGAACAAGCTACGCGAAGGAAACACGATGCAAACTAGACAACGACGCACTAGACTCTAACTAGACTAGAAACCAGCAACTAGCATGACGATGCAATCAATAATTCAACAAGCAAAAGACTGAAACGAAAATTGCAATGGCTCAATGGGGTGATGGGACAGCGGAAGAACACGACGAACAATTATTTTTGTGGGGCTAATTTTCTGGAGTTCTAGGAGGATGAACAGATCCGAAACTAAAAGGGAAAAACTAAGATTACCTAACGGCAACCAAGCTCGATACCAAGCGATGTGAGTGTGGCCCGATCTTCCGATAGGTACTGATACGTTGATTGTGGAGAACACGACGTTGATGATCCGAAGGCTCCGACTCGAACAGATCGATCCCCTCGCAATCACTACACCACTACTCCGTTGGTTATCAACCGTGCCGAACGCGGTTGACCTCGCCAAGAAGGCTATCTCCTGCAAGCGAATCGAGAACACAAGCAAGAGAGTAGAAGATGCAATCGACATTGCGAATAATAATTGAAGCACACAAGTTGGGGTTCTCAAACCGATGAAGCAAACCGCAGCGAATAATATCTAAGAAAACCCAAGCAAAACTAGAGGTCACGGCTCCTATATGAGGAGGCGGGAGAGGTGGGAACCCTAGGCCGAGGTACTGTTCACGGTACTGTTCACATGTGAATAGTGCCCACATGAACAGTATGGGCCTAGGGGAAGGTCGGTCAGCAGATGGGCTGTGAGGACCCCGATTTATTTGACTTGTAATGCTTAGCCTTCCATTGACTCTAGCATCACAAAACAAATAAGCCAAGCCTCGAGATATGTATACTTCCCAGAAATGCAGTATACACACCCCGTTACAAAATCATGCATCAATTCCATACATCACAATATAACAAGTCTAGAAAATGACATACATAATATAAAGTTATTACAACAAAGGCCGATGGCCAAATAACAACAAGTATCATTAAGTGGAAGCAAAAAGTGCCATAAGATGGCTAAGACAAAACCAACCGACAGCCACATAACCACGTGGCAACCGGCCGGCCGCCAAGCTAGTCGTCCACACCGAAGCAAAACTCACCAAAGTCAATCCCTTGGGGATAAACCTTTTTCCTCTGCAACAATTAAGCAAAGCAAATGAGTACAAAAATGTACTCGCAAGACTTACGGGTAACAAAGCCTAGTTACTACTATATGCAGGCTTTAATAAAAGGAGAAGGCTCAAGGTTAATTTTCGGCATAAAGCAAGTTTTATTTGCAATAGATAATATATTGAAGGCAAATGTTGACAATCTGAATTTTATTTGCATAAATAACAGCGATACCATAAGTAATAATGTAACAACAACCTAGAGATAACTAACCTAATAGCCATCACAACAATAGCACGAATTACCCATTCGTACCACCCATGTCAAGTTTTTAATTTAAAAGGTTGTAGTCTAGTCCTCACGGGGCGTTTCCGAGCGTGTCCATAACCTAGGACGAGGCTATTCGAATAGTTCAAAACCCTGCAGGGGTGTACCAATGTACCCACACCTCAGACCGCCTTTAAGCCACATGATTAGCACACTTCCAAAGGTATGCCGGCACGGCAAAGTCCTACGAGACATTTTCCAATGTTGTGTATCAACTACGAGTCGCTCGTATGGATAGAAACCCATACGCTTACATTGTAAAGCCGTAAAGACAACTACCCCTTGGGGTAAAGCTTTACGGACAACTACAATGCTCCTGTCACACACCCCCTCATTCTACCACAACACAACACACGCACGCCAGCCTGCGACTCGTAGCCCATACACGCCAAAGTACTAAGTCAAGAGAGGTCACATACCCTCTAGTGTGGTTAGCACGCGAAATGCTCAGAACGGTGGCGCAAGTAACTCGGTCCTTAAATGACCCGGGCACCATTCCAGTCACACCCACGAATCACACTATCTTACCATTGTGCCCAAGTCCTAATTCTTTTTGTTTTTCATTCTTTTAGTTTTCACAAATAATCAAAGCACAGAGGCTGAAATCATGAAGTCATAATAAGTTTGTGTGATCAAGGTTATCGACTAAGTCAATAACCGCCCAATTCTACCGATAACTAAGCATTGCTAAGCATCAGATCGCAAAGACAATAAAAGACTATAAATCATCCACCGGGCTCTAATTCACCAGTGAGGATAATAACCTAAGGTAGTGGCGGAGATGAATAATTTCAGGGCAATAATGCTGTAGGACTAACTACCTCTTAATCGACACAAAGAAATTAACTTTGACACAAAGAAGCATGCATACTTAGGTTTTGCAAACAAGATATTAGACTTTAAAAGTAATAGGAGCAATATGATCAAATGATGTTACACTGCTTGCCTTGTTGGAGATTACTTTCTTGCTGCAGAGGATTCACTCACGTAATCAATAATTCCTTCGGAACCTAACACGAAAAGGCGATAACCAAATAAGAACAAGAACTCCAAAAGAAAACAACAGCAAAAAGGAATCCAAATTTACAAGGAAAATGCACAACAGCAAGGGCATGAATTTAGACAATTTTAGGAACGAGAAATTCTGCATTTGGAGGTGGCATGAAAAAGATAAGGTGAAAATTAGCTTTCTCAGCCTATTAATCTCTAATTAAATACAGGTACTGTTCATGGCAATATTTTCAAGAAAGATCTGGACCCTATAATTTTTATGACAGGTAGTATATGTTATTCTAATTACAGCAAAGTCGAGTTTGGCAATTTTGGAGTTATACTGATTTAGTTATGATTTTTCTAAGGTGCAAATCTAGCATATCACAATTTCCAGAAACATAAATATGCTCAAAACTACTTTTATATTGAAGTATGCTAACAGAGGGATTTTCCAGCACTAAGCTTACATTTTTCAGATCTACATGGAATTACTTGTGTCTTTTACAAAACTAACAGGATTTTCTAAATGCTGAAAATAAGGCCAAAAACCATTAGGTAGTGTTTTTGTTGTTATCTGGGCCTACAACCATTTTTATATTGAAGTTGAGTTAATAACAGATTTGTCAAAGTTGATTTTACCCATTTAGGAGATATACAGGAAAAGATATTCATATTATAACATTTTATTCAATTTTTGGGAAACTCAAAAATGGCCGAAATCAAGTTTTTAGTGCTTATAGGATTTTCTACAATAGAAATCGAACTAGAAGCATTTTTGAATAAAACTTTTAGCCTAAAACAAAATTATTACAGTTGGAAACATCTAAAAAGAGTTTAGAAAGAATTTACTACAAATTTATAAAGTTTCTGCACAAATTTTAGTTGTAAAATAATTACTTATCGAAATCCCGATAACCTAATCAAAAGATAAAGACGTGGACGCACGAGAGCCACTGATTGAAAATCAAACGACGCGAGCGCGAGGGAGCGGAGGCAACCCGAACGGTCCAATTGATCTCCACAGTCGATCTGAGATCGGAAGGCCGAGGGCGGTGAGCTGTTCAGACCTCGCGAACGTCACACGAATCTCAGCCTCTGATCTCCAGATGGACGGCCCACAATGATGGTGAGATCGGGTTACGAACGGCCCAAAAGATCTTGGCCACGATCAAGAATCGGACGGCTATTGATCAGAGTTCAAAAGAGAACGCTGACACATGGGACCGCTTGTCAGTGACTGCGAGTCACAAAGCGCGGGCTTTTGCCACATGTGCACAGTGCACGGGGCCCACTGGCAGTGACTAAAGAGGATTTTTAGGGCAGCTTAAATAATGACCGAACCTGATGATTAGGGATGATTAGGATTTAATGTGTCCTAAAGATTTCTACAGAAGTGATTAAAGCAATTCGAGGGCCCACCGACAAAGTGACGAGTGGACGGCTTAGGACAAAAATAACGCCGCAATGATTGGCAATTAATGAATCTAACCCCGACACTAATGACTTCTGGAATTTTAATTTTAACCCTGAGGGCCCATGTGTCAGTGACCCAAGGGTGATTACCGACAGCATTAAAATGCCGAGGCGCAATTACATCCTAATTAAATGCTAACGATGACCGAAACGCACGGAAATGAGCTAGCGGGGGATTTAAGGAACTGGGCCCACTGGCAGCGGCACAAAGGCATGATTAAGACACGATTAATACGCACGATGATTAGCAATGATTGGGCAATTACTGTGTCCTAAAAATTTTACGAAAACGGGAGTTCTCGCCGGCAAACTCCCGAGTGACTTCCACGGCTTGCCGCCGGCGACTCCGGCCGCGGCGGCGCCAACTAAGAGCTAAAATGGAATCGCAATAGTACTACGAACCTAATGGTGGCAACCTCGCCGGCGGCGGTGGTCCAGAACGCCGGCTAGCCGGAAAACGAAAAGGGGACTTTTACTACAACTTGAAAAACAGCCAAAAGCTTTGCTGTGATCCTAGGGAGTGGGTGCCAGGACCACTTATGGACTAATAAGGATCTACCTGGATGGAGGGAAGCCTTGAAAGTTGGCCGGAGCAGCTGGTCCTCGGAGGAGCTCGCTGGACTTGGAGAAGAGAGGTGGGAAATGGCACCCTGAGCAAAATGAGTGGCACCCAAGTATCAAAAGAGCTTCATTAAGGTTCATAGAAGCTACTGGAGCAAATAATTTCAAAATGGGCCACTCACTTGAGCTGAGGGAGAAGATGCCCAATTTCAGCCGAAATTTGAATAATCCCCAAATTGGACAATTCCTGTGAATCAATTCCAAAATTGAGTGAGGAGAAATGTTCAGGACAGTGAGGAGTTAAAAAGAGTGCAAGGAAATTTGAAGGGGAACCATTGTAACACCAAGAACACCAATGGAGCTCCACGGTTCAACAATGGTGGATTGTCAGTTTTGAGGTGTTAAGCTCCAAAATTGAAAATGGAGCTCAAGTGTGGTGTAAAGGGACACCAGGAGTGTGTTGGGGTGCTTATAAAGCTTGGAAAGCATTAGGGTTTGACAAAATGCTTTTCGGGAGACATGGTGCAAAGCTCAAGGCATGGCCAAAAGTGAAAAAGGTGGAGATGATGGCATAGGGTATGGCTCGGCCGAAACACCTCCCACAACCCTAAAGGTCAACTAGGGCGGCTGTAGGGAGCAAGAATTGACATCCCCATACCTCTCCTACTGCTCATGCACGACTCAAGGTTGAAGAAGACCAGGGAAAGACGCTCGGGCGATTTTGAGCCGTTGGATTGAAAACGAACGGATGAGATCACAAAGCCCTGGTGCTTTTAAAAACAACAGAGAGGATCGTGCACCCTTGGATTGAACACTGACGGTCGAGATCGCGCCACACCGCTGCGGGTTTTAAATTCAACAGCAGAGCTCACGATCGTTAGATCATAAATGGACGGTCACGATTTAATGTGCACTTCGGGTGACCCGAAAGTCACACGCAATGTCCACCGTTAGATTTTGATCTGACGATCCAAATGGGTGGGCTCTTCGTGGTGGTCCGAACGGCCCAAGAGTCAAGGGCTGTTAGATTTAGATCTAACGGTCGAGATTGATCGCGGGCTTTTCAAACGGGCTCAGTGCAGTTAGTTGACTCAACCAAGTCGTGTGGCTCGCGCCCAAGTCTGACTCGAACCCGATGAACAGTACAAACCGAATTTGATTTTCAAAATGGAACAGAGACCTTTGAAGATTTATTTGAGGTAGCACATCAACTCCAAAAATTCTGAAAATTTTACAGGAGCTTGCTGACTCAAATATTGACCTTGTGTAAAATTTTCAGAGGTTTGTATGCAGTGCATTTTCCTCCAAAAATTCTGCAAGGTTCTGATTTAGAGTTTGACCAAAGTCAAACAGGTCTGACCGCCCTCTAAAAATATTCAAATAATTTCTAAAAATTGTGAAATTTTTCAGAGGGGTCACATACAAAAAATATTTTCAGGAGATGATCAAAAGATTTGACACAATTGCTTTTGGAAGACAAGGTTTTTTGGGTCAAAGTGACTTGTGGCTTGTATTCCCATAATTCCTTTACAAGAATTGTTTAAAGCATACAGGAAATACATGATGTAAGAAAAAGTTTTAATTTCTACTCATTTTCTTACATTTGAAACACAAGTCTAAAATTGGGATGTTACAAACCTCCCCCCTTACAAAAATCTCGTCCCGAGATTTGGCATCACTCGGAAGGAAAGAGGGATAGTCTGAACACGGGCACAGAGCACCATCGGTACCTGGCAAGCTTACGATATTTGAGACATAACGCTCAGCCAAGTAGCTTTGTCGAAACTTGGTTTTGGTAGCGGCGTGCCACATTAGTCGATTACGGGAAGCTTAACAGTCGGATATCATGAAGATTGACAGAATGAGAGATCTTTCTAGATTCAAAAGGTGGTCGGGCAAGATCGTTGTTAGCGGGTGGAGCGATTTGTCTGGTTAATTCCGCCAACAACGGGATCTCAGTCTGTTAACTAGCTACACGGAGTCATCCCTCCGCAGCCAGCTTTTTAGAGGAACCAAGGCCATCCTCAGTTGGTGAAGCAATTTGTCTGGTTACTCCACTAACGAACGAGACCTTGACTTGATAACTAGCTATACGGAGTCATCCCTCCGTAGCTAGTTTGTTAGGGGAGCTATGGACATCTAGGCCATAGAAATTTGAGACAAACAGGTATGTGATGCCTTAGTCTGAACGAGGGAATGAAATGTGCCATTCAAATTAAAAGCACCAAATAGTTCTAGGCAGAAAAGACTCCTTTTTAGTTAATTGAAGAAGGAAAAAGGCTACTGCCCCCACAACAGAGTCTTACACAAAATACATAACTGGACGGGTGCTATCCTATTACATTCTTCCAAAGGACAGCTATTAGCTGGATACAACTTCCTTGGTAGTCCCCACACTCCTAGATTTGGTCATCCCTGTTAAAGTTCACAGGGAACTAGTCCAGAAGATGGGCTCCAGGGGATCCGGGGTCCAGAGGAGACAAAGGGTTGAAGAGACACCTCGGGGATCCCAATAAAGAGACATGACCTCCCGGAGGATCGGGCCTCCGATTGCTAGGAAATCCTGCTGTCATGCGGACTTGACGGCGTGGTGCATAGACAGGCACTGGCCCTGCCACTTCCGGAAGTCGAAACTTCGGGGTGCGCGGCGGTGGGAGGTCTCATTGGCACCATAAAGCACATTACGAGGAATGCGGTTCATGCTAACCCCGATCCTGAGATACTCCTGGGCCTCCCTGAGACGGCGCCGAGTTTCTGACAACTCAAACAGATTGCAGCGATGAACTTGGTCCATGATGTGGACCAACCTCGCCAAGCCGGCGCGCTTGAGGTCTTCTCGAACTGGATTTCAGCGAATGTGTTTACGTCCGCTTCATAACCTCTTTGGGGGAAATGGTCGTAGGGCGGCTGAGACAATTCCGTCAAGTCATGACGAAGCTGGCTCATAACCCTGCTGGCGCCTTCCTGAACGGCCATGGCTTCGGAGGTGGCGTGAACCTGAAAGCTGTACGGAACACTGCTGGTCACTTGTCTTGCGATGACGTTGACCACGCATCGATACTCTTCCATTCCAGGTCCTCGGTCTCGACGGTAGATGGCGTACTCCGGTTGATAGGTGAAATTGGCGCGCCACATCATATCCCGCAGCAGTGCGGGATACCTGTCCACATACTCCGCACGCGTCTCCTTGACCAAATACCAGCTGCCCATCTAAAGCATATAAGAACAAGGTAGGTAAGTGATTAGCTAGGGGATCTAACCGAAAGTTGGGTGGAAGCAGATACTAAGATGGATAAGGGACAAGCCCGAAAACTAAAAGCAAGGAAAAACCATTAACATTTCTACCAAATGAACTCCAGAAGCTTGAAACCAGCACAAAAACCAATGCAAGATCTCAATTTACAGAATCAACTTCCCAGTATGACTCACTCGTATGGAAGAACGAGCAACCAGTTTAGGAAGGTAAAATTTCAGAAATCCTCCCTTGGCTTAACACGGCTAAAAAGCAAGGTAAAATCACCTAAAGGAAGGTCAGACACTTAGCTAACTCATATCACTTCTTACCCTTTTATTCCCACCAGTTTTAGTTGGATTAACCTATCATTTTTAACATTATTTACTATTAATAACTAGCTGTCCAGAAATTCTTGCTTGCTGTCCAGATTTTGTCTTCCCTCTTCTGGCCGAATTCTTCATTTCCAGGAGCTCCTAATCTTCACTCCAAAACAGCTAACACTTCAATTTAAAGCTCTCCTGGTTTTCCCAAAACCAATTTAATCGATAAAATAACTATCTTTGAAAAGGAGATGAGAGGGAAAACAATTTTCCAAATTCAATCAAGAATAAGGTGAGATGAGCAAGCTAAGATAGATAAGAAGTAAAATCTAAAATTCTAATTAAATTTTCATAAACCATTTGACACTTGAAAATAAGTTTTCAAAATATCCTAAGGACGACCAAGCTAGGGGTTTCTACGGTCAGTATGGCTATGATACCAACTTTGTGAGGACCCCAATTTATTTGACTTGTAATGCTTAGCCTTCCATTGACTCTAACATCACAAAACAAATAAACCAAGCCTCGAGATATGTATACTTCCCAGAAATGCAGTATACACACCCTGTTACAAAATCATGCATCAATTCCATACATCACAATATAACAAGTCTAGAAAATGACATACATAATATAAAGTTATTACAACAAAGACCGACTGGCCAAATAACAACAAGTATCATTAACAGCGGAAGCAAAAGTGCCATAAGATGGCTAAGACAAAAACCAACCGGTTAGCCACATAACCACAGGGCAACCGACCGGGCCGCCAAGCTAGTCGTCCACACCGAAGCAAAACTCACCAAAGTCAATCCCTTGGGGATAAACCTTCTTCCTCTGCAACAATTAAGCAAAGCAAATGAGTACAAAAATGTACTCGCAAGACTTACGGGTAACAAAGCCTAGTTACTACTATATGCAGGCTTTAATCAAAGGAGAAGGCTCAAGGTTAATTTTCGGCATAAAGCAAGTTTTATTTGCAATAGATAATATGTTAAAGGCAAATGTTGACAATCTGAATTTTATTTGCATAAATAACAGCGATACCATAAGTAATAATGTAACAACAACCTAGAGATGACTAACCCAATAGCCATCACAACAATAGCACGAATTACCCATTCGTACCACCCATGTCAAGTTTTTAATTTAAAAGGTTGTAGTCTAGTTCTCACGGGGCGTTTCCGAGCGTGTCCATAACCTAGGACGAGGCTATTCGAATAGTTCAAAACCCTGCAGGGGTGTACCAATGTACCCACACCTCAGACCGCCTTTAAGCCACATGATTAGCACATTTCCAAAGGTATGCCGTCACGGCTAAGTCCTACGAGACGTTTTCCAATGTTGTGTATCAACTACGAGTTGCTCGTATGGATAGAAACCCATACACTTACATTGTAAAGCCGTAAAGACAACTACCCCTTGGGGTAAAGCTTTACGGACAACTACAATGCTCCTGTCACACACCCCCTCATTCTACCAAAACACAACACACGCACGCCAGCCTGCGACTCGTAGCCCATACACGCCAAAGTACTAAGTCAAGAGAGGTCACATACCCTCTAGTGTGGTTAGCACGCGAAATGCTCAGAACGGTGGCGCAAGTAACTCGGTCCTTAAATGACCCGGGCACCATTCCAGTCACACCCACGAATCACACCATCTTACCATTGTGCCCAAGCCCAAATTCTTTTTGTTTTTCATTCTTTTAGTTTTCACAAATAATCAAAGCACAGAGGCTGAAATCATGAAGTCATAATAAGTTTGTGTGATCAAGGTTATCGACTAAGTCAATAACCGCCCAATTTTACCGGTAACTAAGCATTGCTAAGCATCAGATCGCAAAGACAATAAAAGACTATAAATCATCCACCGGGCTCTAATTCACCAGTGGGGATAATAACCTAAGGTAGTGGCGGGGATGAATAATTTCAGGGCAACAATGCAGTAGGACTAACTACCTCTTAATCGACACAAAGAAATTAACTTTGACCCAAAGAAGCATGCATACTTAGGTTTTGCAAACAAGATATTAGACTTTAAAAGTAATAGGAGCAATATGATCAAATGATGTTACACTGCTTGCCTTGTTGGAGATTACTTTCTTGCTGCAGAGGATTCACTCACGTAATCAATAATTCCTTCGGAACCTAACGCGAAAAGGCGATAACCAAATAAGAACAAGAACTCCAAAAGAAAACAACAGCAAAAAGGAATCCAAATTTTCAAGGAAAACGCACAACAGCAAGGGCATGGATTTAGACAATTTTAGGAACGAGAAATTCTGCATTTGGAGGTGGCATGAAAAAGATAAGGTGAAAATTAGCTTTCTCAGCCTATTAATCTCTAATTAAATACAGGTACTGTTCATGGCAATATTTTCCAGAAAGATCTGGACCCTATAATTTTTATGACAGGTAGTATATGTTATTCTAATTACAGCAAAGTTGAGTTTGGCAATTTTGGAGTTATCTTGATTTAGTTATGATTTTCTAAGGTGCAAATCTAGCATATTACAATTTCGAAACATAAATATGCTCAAAATTACTTTTATATTGAAGTATGCTAACAGAGGGATTTTCCAGCACTAAGCTTACATTTTTCAGATCTACATGGAATTACTTGTGTCTTTTACAAAACTAACAGGATTTTCTAAATGCTGAAAATAAGGCCAAAAATCATTAGCTAGTGTTTTTGTTGTTATCTGGGCCTACAACCATTTTTATATTGAAGTTGAGTTAATAACAGATTTATCAAAGTTGAATTTATCCATTTAGGAGATATACAGGAAAAGATATTCATATTATAACATTTTATTCAATTTTTGGGAAACTCAAAAATGGCCGAAATCAAGTTTTTAGTGCTTACAGGATTTTCTAAAACAGAAATCGAACTACAAGCATTTTTGAATAAAACTTTTAGCCTAAAACAAAATTATTACAGTTGGAAACATCTAAAAAGAGTTTAGAAAGAATTTACTACGAATTTATAAAGTTTCTGCACAAATTTTAGTTGTAAAATAATTACTTATCGAAATCCCGATAGCCTAATCAAAAGATAAAGACGTGGACGCACGAGAGCCACTGATTCAAAATCAAACGGCGCGCGCGCGAGGGAGCGGAGGCAACCCGAACGGCCCAATTGATCTCCACCGTCGATCTGAGATCGGAAGGCGAGGGCGGTGAGCTGTTCGGACCTCGCGAACGTCACACGAATCTCAGCCGCTGATCTCCAGATTGACGGCCCACAATGATGGTGAGATCGGGTTACCCGAACGGCCCAAAAGATCTTGGCCACAGATCAAGAATCGGACGGCGACTATTGATCAGAGTTCAAAAGAGAACGCTGACACATGGGACCGCTTGTCAGTGACTGCGAGTCACAAAGCGCGGGCTTTTGCCACATGTGCACAGTGCACGGGGCCCACTGGCAGTGACTAAAGAGGATTTTTAGGGCAGCTTAAATAATGACCGAACCTGATGATTAGGGATGATTAGGATTTAATGTGTCCTAAAGATTTCTACAGAAGTGATTAAAGCAATTCGAGGGCCCACCTGACAGTGACCAGAGTGACGGCTTAGGACAAAAATAACGCCGCAATGATTGGCAATTAATGAATCTAACCCCGACACTAATGACTTCTGGAATTTTAATTTTAACCCTGAGGGCCCACGTGTCAGTGACCCAAGGGTGATTATCGACAGCATTAAAATGCCGAGGCGCAATTACATGCTAATTAAATGCTAACGATGACCGAAACGCACGGAAATGCTCTAGCGGGGGATTTAAGGAACTGGGCCCACTGGCAGCGGCACAAAGGCATGATTAAGACACGATTAATACGCACGATGATTAGCAATGATTGGGCAATTACTGTGTCCTAAAATTTTTACGAAAACGGGAGTTCTCGCCGGCAAACTCCCGAGTGACTTCCGGCCACGGCGGCGCCAATTAAGAGCTAAAATGGAATCGCAATAGTACTACGAACCTAATGGTGGCAACCTCGCGGCGCCATGTGGTCCGAACGCGGCTAGCGGAAACGAAAAGGGACTTTATCGCAACTTGAAAAACAACCAAAACCTTTGCTGTGATCCTAGGGAGTGGGTGCCAGGACCACTTATGGACTAATAAGGATCTACCTGGATGGAGGGAAGCCTTGAAAGTTTGCCGGAGTAGCTGGTCCTCGGAGGAGCTCGCCGGACATGGAGAAGAGAGGTGGAAAATGGCACCTTGAGCAAAATGAGTGGCACCCAGGTATCAAAAGAGCTTCATTAAGGTTCATAGAAGCTACTGGAGCAAATAATTTCAAAATGGGCCACTCACCTGAGCTGAGGGAGAAGATGCCCAATTTTAGTCTAAATTTGAATAATCCCCAAATTGGACAATTCCTGTGAATCAATTCCAAAATTGAGTGAGGGGAAATGTTCAGGACAGTGAGGAGTTAAAAAGAGTGCAAGGAAATTTGAAGGGGAACCACTGTAACACCAAGAACACCAATGGAGCTCCACGGTTCAACAATGGTGGATTGTCGGTTTTGAGGTGTTAAGCTCCAATATTGAAAATGGAGCTCAAGGGTGGTGTAAAGGGACAACAGGAGTGTGTTGGGGTGCTTATAAAGCTTTGAAAGCATTAGGGTTTGACAAAATGCTTTTCGGGAGACATGGTGCAAAGCTCAAGGCATGGCCGAAAGTGAAAAAGGTGGAGATGATGGCATAGGGTATGGCTCGGCCGAAACACCTCCCACAACCCTAAAGGTCAACTAGGGCGGCTGTAGGGAGCAAGAATTGACATCCCCATACCTCTCTGTGGGACCTGCATGCATTTGGAACCCTGTATATCTTGCACTAGTCCAGGATCACGCTAGTGCACACAGGGTTAACATAGGTAAATATCGATCCACACAAACGATAAATAAAGTAAACGATTAGTTTGAATAACAAATAAGAGTTTTGACCTTATGGTCGAGTTTACACTTATTAAGCCACGCAGGGCTAACAGGAAATAAACAGCAGCGGAACGGAAAACTCCAGCGTAGATCCCACCAATTCACCACAGGCAACCGACTGGGATCCAGACCTTAACGAACGATCAGCCTTCAGCGAACTCCTCCTCGAAAGCAGGCGTAGACTCCTCCTCTTTTGTAGGTTTGGGCGCAAGTTTTACAACAAGCGTGAGTACACAACCGTACTCGCAAATCATACCACAGAATGCAATGTAAAGATGCAGGCTTATTCCAAAGAAAAGGCTTCTGTGGTTCTTTTGCATAAAAACAACATTTGCAATTGAATAGGAATAATAGATTGAAAGCATAATTCAAAACAAATAGACAATATTAATTTAACAGTTGTTTCCACAAAGACACACAGCTAAACAGATTATTTCACATAGCCATATGATTAAGGTCACACAGCTCCCATCCCAGCATTTTATGAAAACTACCCCTTGTGTGAAATCCCCGAGCATGTCCGTGACCGCGGACACGGCTATTCGAATAGATTGATTAACACTCTGCAGAGGTTGTACACTTTACCCACAAGATACAACTAGTGTAGCAAGCACCAATCGTAACAAAACAGTTCGAAACTTCATCTCAAACATTGACATTCCTGTGTGCTTACAAACCTCTATACCAGCTCACATAGAATTGGTATAACACACACCATTTGGACGGGGAAGACGAATCGTCCCGCGATGCAACCACCAAGTAGTCACACCTCCACCTGTCACACACCCTAACCTATCCACCGAACATCAATGCCGAGAATCCATAACTTACTAAGTTAGGCCCATCCCATACTGCATGTGGTCGCACAAGAAGAAGCTCGATTCAATGGCGCACAAAGTTAAGTCCTTAATTGACCAAGGCAAGACTTCCATGTTCTAACTAAGTCACAAAGACCATCATTCCCATCACATAGACCACCATGTCACACGCCTCCACCACTTGCCTCGGTCTAAATCCTTTACCACCCAGTTGGTTTTAGTGCAACACATGCCATCACGAAGTAATAACACATAGCACACAGCTTTTACACAAAGTTCCATAGTCACTTAGTCATAATTAGTATTTGCAACTTACATATGATGTGAGACTCGTAGCATGGCTAAGCAAGTGTACTCGCATCTAACCAACCCACGTTGGTGCTATAATATTACCATCTAATAACCAATCTTGGGTGACAAGGAATTATGACATACAAGGCAAAAGTATAATAGCAATTTGGATAATAACTATGCCCAAAGCATTTAAATAAATAATTAAAGTAGAATGCAATAATTTAACACAAGGTAATTTGAAAACTGGGTTCAAGATGATCAAAGGTATGACTTGCCTTGGAAAAGGTCTATGTACTGGTCTTGATCTTGGGGTGCTCCTTCTTCCACAAAATTCCCCGACGAATCGACGTCTACTCGCAAACGAAACAAAAACAAACAAAACAAATAAATAACAGAGGCAAAACAAGCCCCAAAAATTAAATAAAAATCTCAGATAAATAGAGCTTGAATTTAGACAAATTTAGAAATTTGAATGGGCTCAATCGGAGTTAGGATGCAAAAGTTATGAGCTTTGGAAGATTGGAAATCTAAAAGAAACCCTAATTTGGATTTTCTGGAATTTCGAATTACTTTTCTATTGAAAAATCGGATTATTGCGCAATGTTGGCGTCACCCGGGATTTCGGAAAAGATAAATAAAGAAAAACTCGACATGTGGGTCCACACGTCGAGACACGGCTCACGGTGATCTGGGTCTCCGATCCCTCGAGATCAGGCAGGTCGCCCACGCTGGAAGCGCACACGTGGCGATGACCGGCGCCACGCATGCGACACGGAGGCACGCAGCGCGGCGCTGAGGTGGCTCGGCGTGGGCGGCGGAGCGGCGCGCCGGGAACAAGGGTCCGGTGAACAGCGGCGATTCACCGCGGCGAGTGGTACCGGAGGTAGAGGGGACGCGGGGATCTCATCGATGTGCTCACGGGTGCTCGGGGTGACGAGTGGCCGCGGCGAGCTCGGCGAGTTGGAGGCTCGGGCGACGGCGGCGGCGGCGTTGGAGGAGTTCTCGGCGTGGCGACGGCAGCCCGAGATGCGAGCGTCTGGCGATCCCGAGGTGGGGTCCGGTGGCGAGGGGATCAAAGCGGCAGCGGGCGATGGGGTCGTTCGCCGGAGCGAAAACGGCGGCGACTAGGGCTCTGGCGGCGCACGGTGGCGGCTAGGGTTTTCGGGCGCGGCTTCGGGTTGCGCCCCACGCGGGTCCTCGGGGCCTTAAATAGCCCCGAGGCGTGCCTACGGACTCCCAAAGCGGCAAAGCGGCGGCGAACTCGGCCGAAAGGTGGAGTCGCCGAGACGACGGCGACGTGGCAAGGTGGGACCCGATCGGCCAAGGGGGCTCGGATGAAATCGCGTGACAAGCTGCACGCGGTGCGAATGGACTTCGACAAGATCTCGACCATCCGTCTGAGATCGGACGGCTCAAACACCGTGGGACACTCGGGTTGCCCGAACAGCCCAATCGCATCCCGCCGTCCATTTCTGATCGGACGGTGGAACACGATCGAGGCGCTCGGAAGGAAAGAGAAGGGCGGCGAGACTGACTTGCGGGGCCCGCATGTCAGTTGGAGGCGGTGCGCGCGCGGGTTGAAATTGCGGGCGGGGAAAGCGGGCCGCGAGCGGAGAGAGTTGGGCCGGAGAAAAGGAATTCGGCCCGATTGATTTTCTGAGATTTTAAATAGATTTTCTATTTTAGAAAATACCAAAAATTCAAATGGGCAAAAGAAAATAGCAAATGAACTCAGAAAAATTCTAGAAAAATCTAGAAAATATATCTGAGCACATAGAACCCAAGTAAAATAGTTTTAGCTATTGTTCAAGTTGGGATTATTCACATTAAATGTTTTTTATTGTAAAGTCCAATATTAAGCTTTTGAAATTAAATTCAAATAAAATCCAAATGGTGAATTTTCTCCCTACTAACTATTAAAAGATTTTTAAGCTCAAAATTGGGATGTTACAAACCTCCCCCTTAAAGGAATCTCGACCGAGATTCAAGGCTAGCTAGAGAAAAGGCTAGGAAACTTCGGCTTTGGCTCTTCTTCACGTTCCCACGTTGCTTCTCCTTACGAGTGGTTGCTCCATCGAACCTTGCAAAACGAGCAGTCTTGCTTCGGTGAGGCGCTCTGCGACATCCAAAATCTTGACTGTTGCTCCTTGTAGGTAAGATCCTCCTTCAAGTCAATTGATTCCAACGGGCTTGCTCTTTCCGGCACACCAAGACACTTCTTCAATGCGAGACATGAAAGACATCATGTACTCTCGCTACTTATTGTGGTAGCTCCAACCGATAAGCAACTTCCCCACGCGTTCCAAAATCTTGAGCGGGCCAACATACCTAGGGCAAGCTTCCCTTTGGCATGAAACCTTTTGACACCTCGGCGGGGTCACTCGAAGATAAACGAAATCCTCAGGTTCGAAACTGAGATCACGACGACGATTATCAGCATAGCTCTTACTCACGGGTGAGCTACCTTCAATCTTTCCTTATCATGGCCACTTGCTCTTCTTCTTGAATGATGTCCGGACCAAAATCGATCGCTCATTGCTTCGACCAATTCAACGGGTTCTACAGGCACGGCCATACAAAGCTTCAAATGGTGACATTTGCAGACTAGCCTGGTAACTATTGTTGTACGAAAATTCTGCATACGGTAAACTCTTATCCCATCGGGAAGCATTAGCTAGAGCACAAGCTCTCAACATATCCTCCAATATCTGATTAACTCTTTCAGTCTGTAAATCTGTCTGTGGATGATACGCGGTACTGAAATTCAGATGGGTACCCAATGCTTCATGCAAGCTCTGCAAAAAACGAGAGGTGAACTGGGATCCTCGATCTGACACTATCTTTTTGGGCACACCGTGCAAACTGACAATTCTGGCCATGTACAACTCTGCAAGGCGATCTCCTGAGTACGTGGTTTTGACTGGCAGGAAATGGGCGACTTTGGTCAAACGATCAACTATTACCCAGATCGAATCGTAACCCGATTGGGTCTTGGGTAAACCAGTGATAAAATCCATTCGATCTCTTCCACTTCCATTACGGAATCTTTGGTTGCAGCAAACCCGCTTTGGTCTCGTGTTCGCCTTTACTTTCGACGGATGTCGCATAAGGCAACGAACTCTGCGACTTCGCTTCAAATTTGGCCACAAAATTTAGTCTTAACATCTGGTACATCTTGGTACTTCGTGGTGAATCGAATACTTTGAGTCATGGGCCTCCTTTAAGATTAATCGTGTCTTAGACCATCGATATCGGTACACTGAATCGACCATAAATCGAGTATGTCTTGATCATCCTTGGTGAAATCTTTGAATTTCCATACGCCATTTTGACCTTGATTTACGACAACACAGGATCCTTTGGTTGTGCTTCACGAATTTGCTTCTCCGAGTGGTAGTACTTCCAAATTGGCTACAAATCCTTCGGACACAACTTCTAGCTTTAGCTTCTGAAATTCTTCATACAGTTTTGGGCAACTTTCCTTTACTTCCAAAGCATTGCAGTAACTCTTACGACTTAGAGCGTCTGCGACTACGTTGGCTTTTCGGGGATGGTAATGGATTCCAAGATTATAATCCTTGATCAATTCCAACCATCTTCTCTGTCTCATATTCAAATCTGACTGGGTGAAGATGTACTTTAGGCTCTTATGATCTGTGTAGACTTCACAGCGATTACCGATGAGGTAATGACGCCAAATCTTTAAAGCATGCACTACGGCAGCTAATTCCAGATCATGAGTAGGGTAATTCTCCTCGTGAGGTCTCAACTGCGTTGAAGCATAGGCGATTGCTCTTCCTTCTTGCATCAGGACGCATCCTAATCCTTGACGCGAAGCATCACAGTAGATATCGAAATCCTTTCGAATATCCGCAGAATCAACATCAAGTGAAGTCAAATGCTTCTTCAACTCTTAAAAACTTTCCTCACAGGCTGGAGTCCAAGTGAACTTTTTCTCCTTCTTCAACAATTGCGTAAGAGGCTTAGCAATCGATGAGAATCCTTCGATGAAACGGCGGTAATAACTCGCCATTCCCAAGAAATCGCGATCTGAGATTCTGATTTTGGGCTGCTCCCAATGTAACATCGCTTTAACTTTAGGGGTCAATGCTACTCCTCGGTTGTCATCACATGACCAAGAAATCCACTTCCTTCTTCCAAAAATCAGACTCATCTTGAACTTGGCATACGCTGATGCTCTCGGAGTTTTTCCAATATTATCCTTAAATGCTCGGCGTGTTCTTCCTCCGACTTGGAGTACACTAGAATATCATCAATGAACACAACTACGAACTTGTCCAAATATTCCATGAATACTTTATTCATCATGTTCATGAAGTATGCAGGGGCATTAGTCAGACCAAAGGACATGACTAAGAACTCATAATGTCCATACAGCGTTGAGAAAGCGGTCTTGTATATCCTTAGGACAAATCTTTAGTGGTGGTAACTTTGATCGCGGTCGATCTTTGAGAATAATCCGCTCCTTTCATCGATCAAACAGATCATCTATCAGGGTAGTGGGTACTTGTTCTTGATGGTAACCGTTGAGAGAACGGTAATCAATACACATCCTCATACTTCCATCTTTCTTCTTGACAAACAACACTGGCGCTCCCCATGGCGACGAACTAGGTCTCACGAAACCTTTCTCAAGAAGTTCTTCTATCTTCTTCTTCATCTCTACCAATTCATCGGTGGCATCCGATAAGGTCTCTTTGAAATCGGTCTGTCCCCGGCACTAGGTCGATGACAAACTCAATGTCACGATCGGTGGCATTCACGTAATTCTTAGGAAACACATCCGGATATTCAGCGACCACCGGTACTTCTTCCAAGGAAAGGGTCTTCAAACCATTTACTAGCAAATGTCCATCACGGAACCGAGGTATCTAGGAACTCTACCTTGTTTCCTTTGGCATCCTCGATTATTCGGCTCTTCGGCCACAATCTAGCACGGCTTTGTGCTTGGATAACCAATCCATGCCAAGAATGACATCTAGGGTTTGGGTATCTAGGACCATTAGGTTGGCTAGAAACTCAACTCCATTATGAGTAACTTAGCTCCTAAACATCCCACTCTAGTACTTAGCTCGCTCAAAGTATTGGACTACGAGTATGCTTAAGTTGCATAACTTCCAATTTATTCTTGGTTGCAAACATTCCGAAAACAAACGAATCGCGGCTCAGAATCAAACAAAGCGATGCAGTCTGTGTTAACGTAAACTTACCTAGTATGACGTCCGGTGACTCTGGGCTCCTTCCGAGTGGCGTGGTTGACACGGCTCTCGATCACGGACTGTGGTGCTCCTCCGCTTGAATGGCAACTTGCAGCTCCTTGGTTGATGCACGTGCCTGGCGTCTTGGATGGAGTAGCTCCAAGGTTGAAGCGTCTCGGAGTGATTGTTCCCTTGCGGACCTTTGGTTGGCAAAATGTCTGGCCGGCGACAGCGTAATGCACTTTGTGCGTTCGCTGGTTGCTTCTGGATTGGGGTTGACGGGTGCGGGGTTGCGGAAGTTACGGCGGTGGCGAAGTCTTGAAGTTGGTGCAGTGCTCTGAACGAAGTGCAGGGTGGAAACTCGCTGAACTGCGGCCGCACCGTTCTTGCTCTCTCTTGTGATTGATGGTTCCTTCTTTGAGCCATCCGGCGCTTACTGTTATCCTCCGGTTCCTTGCGTTTGTCCTCCAAAACAAAGGATTTGTTGACCAGCTCTTGGAAATCGGGAAAAGTATGGGCGATCAAACCGACTGTAGTCCAAATGTTTAGTCCCTCAAAAAGCGACTCGACGAGCCTTGTCCGTGGCTACATCTTCCACGCATAGCGAGCTAGGCGTGAAAACTTGTTGAGGTAGTCGGACATCGACATAGCTCCTTGCTTGAGAGCGCGGAACTCATCCTTCTTCAGATCGATAATGCCTTCTGGTACGTGATACTGGCGGAATGCTGCAGAAAATTGTTCCCATGTGATATCCTGTGGCGTCTCATGGGTGGCACAGAAGTTCTCCCACCATTCAGCAGCGGTGCCTTCCATCTGGTGAGTGGCATACAGAACCTTCTCCCGGCCGTTGACTTTGGGTGCTCAGCAGCTTCCTTTCGATAACTCTGAGCCAATCGTCTGCTTCCACTGGAGAGACGTGTCCGTAAAATGTTGGTGGACGAGTCCTCATAAATTCTGCAAGTTTGGATGGTCCATGGTGACCATGAGCACTGGGGCTCCATCTCGTTGATTCTTTGTTGTTGTTGTTCGGTTGTGCATAGCTTGCATCCGGTCATCATGGTATTCATCACCGAGTCTGTGGCCGCCATGAAAGCTCCAAAGTTTTGTAAGTTAATTGGGGTGCTTGTGGCGGAACTGCTCTGCTGTGGTTGCTCATTGCTCTATTGGGGTGCTGGAACCACTAGCATGATCGACGAGTTTGAACCATCCGCGAAGCTCCATGGGTTAGATAAGGTAGCAAGCACAAGATAAGTTGAGAATTAGGCGGGGTAGGTTAAACCCAACAAAACACACTCAAGAAACTCAAATGAAATACCTTTATTACTTAGGGTCTTAGCATGGCGCAACAAATGCCTAAGGGCCTTTGCGTCTCTTGCTCGCACACAAAAAGAAACAACGACCTAAGCACACAAAACTACCGCCTAAAGAGCGACTCGCTAAGCTCAAATCAGCTAAGCTCAAAATCAAGCCTAAAACGAACTACTCAAGAAAGCCTCCACAACGCGCGCGACGCCCCGACGGGCCAGACTCGGAAGTGAGCCGGCATCTTGGCAAACTGATCCTGATGCCTCGAATCGTGCAGCAGAACAGCGTTCCTGTGCAACTAGCTGGTGGCTCCTCGCTCTGCATCATCCTCTGGACCTTCCTCGGGTCTTCTTGTAATCCTCCTCGGGGTCTTCCTCTTCTTGGGAACTTGGTCGAGGATCTCTTGCAGAGTGGCGACCTTCTCTTCAGCTCTTTGCAAAGCTTCATAGACATGATCCACTCTGTGATGGTCCTCTCAAAGCTTCCTCCTAGGCGGCCACGAATCGGGCGAGGTGCACGCATCGAGCATTGCTCTCTCCTTCTATGGACGGGTAGCGTCTTTGGCAAGTCCACACCGCAGCTACGGGTGGTAACGAAGACGGTGTCCCAAGCTCCGCGGCGTAGATGTTGCGAATACGCAGCATGGCCAAGCGCGACGACTCTCGGATACCTTCCGCCAAGTGATCTTCCTCACGAGGCGTGCGAAGGTTGGCTCGCCTTGTCGCTCCTCCTGGCGTAGATCGTCAGCGGCAAATCACTCCACGGTTCTCGCCCATTCACAATCCGCTTGTTGCCGACGTCATGGACGATCAAAACCTCCAAGAACACGGAGCAACTTCCAAAGCTCGGCATAACCCCAAGCATGCGCTCACCATAGCTCAAGAGCGAGGCATCCACAAGGCAGACGAACAGGTAAGAGCAACTTTAAAACAATGGGGAGAGAAGAGATTATAGCAAAAGTTGAGGCGAGAGAGACATGAGAAGAGTTAAGCAATCAATTAACCTTGCAAGTTAATTTTTTCCTTTAGAAAATAATTTGGACACTCCAAAGACGGCCAATCTAACTAAGGTCACGACCTACGCCAAGTATGGCTCGATACCACCTCTGTCGGGACCTGCATCACGATTCGGAACCCTGCGTATATCTTGCACTAGTCCAGATCACGCTAGTGCACACAGGTTAACATAGGTAAATATCGATCCACACAAACGATAAATAAAGTAAACGATTAGTTTGAATAACAAATAAGGGTTTGGTCCTTATGGTCGAGTTTACACTTATTAAACCACGCAGGGCTAACAGGAAATAAACAGAATGAACGGAAAACTCCAGCGTAGATCCCACCAATTCACCATAGGCAACCGACTGGGATCCAGACCTTAAAGAACGATCAGCCTTCAGCGAACTCCTCCTCGAAAGCAGGCGTAGACTCCTCCTCTTCGTAGGTTTGGCGCAAGTTTTACAACAAGCGTGAGTACACAACCGCACTCGCAAATCATACCACGTAATGCAATGTAAAGATGCGGAGCTTATTCCAAAGAAAAGGATTCGTGGTTCTTTTGCATAAAAGCAACATTTGCAATTGAATACGAATAATAGATTGAAAGCATAATTCAAAACAAATAGACAATATTAATTTAATGATTGTTTCCACAAAGACACACACTAAAGCATTATTTCACATAGCCATATGATTAAGGTCACACAGTCCCATCCCAAAGATTTTATGAAAACTACCTCGTGTGAAATCCCGAGCATGTCCATGACCGCGACACGGCTATTCGAATAGATTGATTAACACTCTGCAGAGGTTGTACACTTTACCCACAAGATACAACTAGTGTAGCAAGCACCAATCGTAACAAAACAGTTGGAAACTTCATCTCAAACATTGACATTTCCAGTGTGCTTACAAACCGCTATACCAGCTCACATAGAATTGGTATAACACACATCGGACGGACAGGAAGACGATCGTCCCGCGATGCAACCACCAAGTAGTCACACCTCCACCTGTCACACGACCCTAACCTATCCACCGAACATCAATGTCGAGAATCCATAACTTACTAAGTTAGGCTGTCCCATACCGGGCATGTGGTCGTCATGATGAAGGCTCAGTTCAATGGCGCACAAAGTTAAGTCCTTAATTGACCAAGGCAAGACTTCCATGTTCTAACTAAGTCACAAAGACCATCATTCCCATCACATAGACCACCATGTCACACAGTCTCCACCACTTGCCTCAGTCTAAATCCTTTACCACCCAGTTGGTTTTAGTGCAACACATGCCATCACGAAGTAATAACACATAGCACACAGTTTTACACAAAGTTCCATAGTCACTTAGTCATAATTAGTATTTGCAACTTACATATGATGTGAGACTCGTAGCATGGCTAAGCAACTGTACTCGCATCTAACCAACCCACGTTGGTGCTATAATATTACCAATAACCAATCTAGGGTGACAAGGAATTATGACATACAAGGCCAAAGTGTGATAGCAATTTGGATAATAACTATGCCCAAAGCATTTAAATAAATAATTAAAGTAGAATGCAATAATTTAACACAAGGTAATTTGAAAACTGGGTTCAAGATGATCAAAGGTATGACTTGCCTTGGAAAAGCTCTATGTACTGGTCTTGATCTTGGGGTGCTCCTTCTTCCACAAAATTCCCCGACGAATCGACGTCTACTCGCAAACGAAACAAAAACAAACAAAACAAATAAATAACAGAGGCAAAACAAGCCCCAAAATTAAATAAAAATCTCAGATAAATAGATCTTGAATTTAGACAAATTTAGAAATTTGAATGGGCTCAATCGGAGTTAGGATGCAAAAGTTATGAGCTTTGGAAGATTGGAAATCTAAAAGAAACCTAATTTGGATTTTTCGAATTTTTGAATTACTTTTCTATTGAAAATCGGATTATTGCAATCTTTGGCATCAGCCTCGGATTTCGGAAAAGATAAATAAAGAAAACCGACATGTGGGTCCACACGCCGAGACACGGCTCACGGTATCGGGTCTCACGAGCCTCGGGTTCGAGACCGGTGGATCGCCCACGCGCGCATTACGTGGGCGATGACCGGCGCCACACATGTGACACGGAGGCACGGGCGGCGCTGGCGCGAGGTGGCTCCACGTGGACGGCGCTGAGAGGCGGCACTCGGAACCAAGGGTCCCGGTGAACGGCGCGATTCACTGCGGCGAGTGGTACCGGAGGTAGAGGGGACGCGGATCTCATCGATGTGCTCACGGGTGCTCGGGGTGACGAGTGGCGGCGAGCTCGGCGGAGGTGGAGGCGGGCTCACGGCGACGGCGTTGGAGGAGTTCTCCGGCCGGCGACGCAGCCCGAGATGCGCGATCGGCGATCCCGGTGGTCGGTCCGGCATGCGAGGGGATCAAACGGCGGCGGCGGCGAGTGGGGGTCGTTCGGCGGAGTCGGCCGGCGGCGACTAGGGCTCCTGGCGGCACTTCGGTGGCGGCGAAGCTTGGGGTGCGTCCCACGAGGGTCCTCGGGGCCTTAAATAGCCCAGGAGGCGTGCCCTACACGGACTCCCAAAACGGCAAAGGCGGGCGGCGAACTCGGCCGAAAGGTGGAGTCCGCTTCGGAGACGACGACGACGTGGCAGGGTGGGACCCACCAGTCAGCGACAGGGGCTCGGATGAAATCGCGTGACAAACGGCGCGGTGCGAATGGACTCTGACAAGATCTGACCATCCGTCCGAGATCGGACGGCTCAAACACCGTGGGACACTCGGGTTGCCCGAACAGCCCAATCGCATCCCGCCGTCCATTTCTGATCGGACGGTGGAAAACGATCGAGGCGCTCGGAAGGAAAGAGAAGGGCGGCGAGACTGACATGCGGGGCCCGCATGTCAGTTGGAGGCGGTGCGCGCGCGGGCTGGGCTGGCGGCGGGGAAAACGGGCCGCGAGCGGAGAGAGTTGGGCCGGAGAAAAGGAATTCGGCCCGATTGATTTTCTGAGATTTTAAATAGATTTTCTATTTTAGAAAATACCAGAAATTCAAATGGGCAAAAGAAAATAGCAAATCAACTCAGAAAAATTCTAGAAAAATATAGAAAATATATCTGAGCACATAGAACCCAAATAAAATAGTTTTGGCTATTGTTCAAGTTGGGATTATTCACATTAAATGTTTTTGATTGTAAAGTCCAATATTAAGCTTTTGAAATTAAATTCAAATAAAATCCAAATGGTGAATTTTCTCCCTACTAACTATTAAAAGATTTTTAAGCTCTAAAAATTGGGATGTTACACTCTCCTATTGCTCACGCACGACTCAAGGTTGAAGAAGACCAGGAAAAGACGCTCGGGCGATTTTGAGCTGTTGGATTGGAAACGAACGGCTGAGATCACAAAGCCCTGGTGCTTTTAAAAACAACAGAGAGGATCGTGCGCCCTTGGATTGAACACTAACGGTCGAGATCGCGCCACGCCGCTGCGGGTTTTAAATTCAACAGCAGAGCTCGCGATCGTTAGATCATAAATGGACGGTCACGATTTAATGTGCACTTCGGGTGACCCGAAAGTCACACGCAATGTCCACCGTTAGATTTTGATCTGACGATCCAAATGTGTGGGCTCTTCGTGGTGGTTCAAACGGCCCAAGCGTCAAGGGCTGTTAGATTTAGATCTAACGGTCGAGATTGATCGCGGGCTTTTCAAACGGGCTCGGTGCAGTTAGTTGACTCAACCAAGTCGTGTGGCTCGTGCCCGAGTCTGACTCGAACCCGATGAACAGTACAAACTGGATTTGATTTTCAAAATGGAACAGAGACCTTTGAAGATTTATTTGAGGTAGCACATCAACTCCAAAAATTCTGAAAATTTTACAGGAGCTTGCTGACTCAAATATTGACCTTGTGTAAAATTTTCAGAGGTTTGCATGCAGTGCATTTTCCTCCAAAAATTCTGCAAGGTTCTGATTTAGAGTTTGACCAAAGTCAAACAGGTCTGACCGCCCTCTAAAAATATTCAAATAATTTCTAAAAATTGTGAAATTTTTCAGAGGGGTCACATACCATCCCTAGAACTTAGGAAAAATATTTTCAGGAGATGATCAAAAGATTTGACACAATTGCTTTTGGAAGACAAGGTTTTTTGGGTCAAAGTGACTTGTGGCTTGTATTCCCATAATTCCTTTACAAGAATTGTTTAAAGCATACAGGAAATACATGATGTAAGAAAAAGTTTTAATTTCTACTCATTTTCTTACATTTGAAACACAAGTCCAAAATTGGGATGTTACATGGGCCAAGTCGTCCAAGAGATGGGCCAAGTTGTCGGCCAATATATTACAGAGCTTTTGGGCCAATAATTGGTGACGCAGCACCATGGTATGTAGACGTAGAACCATGGCATGTAGACGACGCTCGGCTCGTATGAGTAGACGTGGCTCAGTCCAACTGGGGAATATGGCAGTGCGGTAGCCGAAAGTCCCTTCGTAGAGGATGTGGTGGAAGTAGAGGATGTAGTGTAGCTGGTCGAAGTAGTAGTGGTTGCATCCTTAGGGTTGATGTCCTCATCAAGTATAGACTAAAGGGTGAGATAGTAAAGTTTAATTTGTTTGTTTCTCACCTTCTGAGAGCACTCAATATCATCAATTATCTGAACTTTATGCTGATTTCCTACATATACATGTGGTATATGTTTAGCTTTTCATTCAGCTTAAATGTCGTGGAGGATTTACATTTGTATATGTTGATGTGGTCATTTAAATGCTGGTGGATTAAGGAATATTAGGAGTGTTAGAATAGGAGTCATTTTGTATTCCTTATCTGTATATGGTATCTTTATGAAGTTTTACATATTTCTCATCCATTGCCGCTCGGTCACCTCCTCCTCCTTCCTCCCCCATCGCCATCTGAAGCCACCTCCCAAGGTACTTCTTAGCACGTTTGTCTGGATTTTGTGGGATTAATATTGCTCTGTGATTGAAATGGTCTAATTCTGAAATTGGTAGAATTACTAGTTCAATTTTGAGCTCTACAAGATTGCTTGCTGCTGTCAAAGTAATCACCAGTTTGCCTGCTGTTGTCAAATTGTATTTACTGTCACATCCCCAAATTAATAAAGAGCTTATTATGCATCTCATTAGCATGCATCATGTTTGGAAACTTTTTAATTCAATATTGTACTTGGAAAATCTCAAAATACAATTGGAACATACACTTTAATTTGAACTCCAAACTAAAAACCGAAATAAATTCTACTGGAGATCCTCTGGAAATAATTTATTCAAATACTATATTAATTATTACGAATTAATATAATTTTTCCCAAATTTTTGGGACTGGTTTGAACCATAAGAAAATTCAAACACCATTAAAAGACCTAGCCTAAGTTTGAATTTGTATATGACAAGATATATATGAACAGTAGTGCTAAATAATTTTTCTGGACACTAGGCATACCCAAGAACCCCTGTGATTTATTTCACATTTTTAGGAAATTTATTTCTATTTTTAAGGCCTGGTCAAAGTAGGGAAAACATTTTAAAACTCAGTCAAAATCCTAAACTCAAATGCGAGCACTGTTGGACCGGCTTGAGTCCGACCCGAGTCAACCGGCGAACTGGCTTGGCCCAACCCTCTAGCTACACCGCACCGGGACCGCCTGATCGAAGGTCGATGGCCCTGATCACGTACCCCTTCGTCACGGCCGAGCCCCCCTTTTTCTAATCCTAGCCGTCCATTTCCGATCTAATGGACCAGTTTCCACACCGCACCCTCTTGCTTGTGTCTCTGCCAAACCGGGCCCGCTTGTCATAGCCATCCCCTACCTCGGGCAGAAGGGCGCAGAGCAGCTTTGCCACGCGGCCGCGCTCGCCTGCTCCGAGCCGTTGGCGAGCCGTTACTCCGTTAGCCACCGCCGCATGTAACCACTCCTGGAGCTCCTCCGTCTCACGCCGCCTCCATCCCCGACAACGCACGAGCATATTACCCCTCGAAGCCCCTCCTTTTTCCTCACTTCTCCTCTGGCCGCCGAGGAGAGGGAAGCTTCCCTGAGCTCTGTTATTCGGTAAAGCCCTCGAAATCAAGTCCCTTTTCTCCTTCTTTGCATGCCGTATCCATTTTAGCTCATTTGAGCTCTTGTCGTTGCTTGTAGATCCAAGGGCACCGGCGTGTCCTCACCGGCTCTAGAGCGCGCCCGCGGCTAACACTTGTTGCCATTTTTCATCTCCGGTGAGAGCCTCTTCTTTTCTTGCGCGTCACAATGGGCCCTAGGGTCTAATTGAGTTTTCCTCAATTAATTGCTTGATTGCTTCACAGAACTTTTGGATTTCGAGTTAGCCCCATTTTCGCCGACAACACTATTCATCACCACATTGTCATCCTGGTGAGCTTTTCTCGATTCCATGCTTGGTGACCATCTCACGGCCTCGCTCAAGTTTTCTCAACCCAGAACTTTCGCTCTCCTTGGGCGATAGTCCCCTCCTCGTGAGCCGCATCACCGCCGCCATTACCGTGGACGACACCTCGCCGAGCTTTCCCCGGCCTTTTCTTCTCTACGGTAAGCTTCAAGGAACCCTTAGCTAGCTCTTGCACGCTTTAGTTTGCTCGATGCACCACCAATGCACTGCATGCACTTTTGCAGTGCAGCTCACCGTCGCTCCACTCCGGCTAGCCCGCGATCTAGACCACCTCCGCCGTCGAAACCACTGCCATTAGGTGCACAAGCTTATTGTGAGCCTGTTCATGCCTTTGGCTTGAGCCGCCGTGGCCGGAATCGCCGGCAAGGCTCTGGTGAGCACCGCGTGGTATTGTCGAATTACCGACAATACTGTAGCCTCGCCATTAGGGCTTAAATCCGGGTCATTATGGCTAATCATCATTTAAGTATTTAATGACTTTCTGAAGTAAAGATTGAGACACAGACATGTGGGACCAAGAACAGTAAACGAAGCAAAATAACGGTTTAAAATCTGAGTTTGACATGTGGGCCCGAGAGTTAAGTGCATAGTCATAGACCCTATGAACCAGCCGTAGACTCACGGTCCATGCACTATGTCATAGACCGTCTCTATGACACGTAGGTCCCACCGTGCTAAGAACCAAATCAAGTTTAAATGAAAAATGAATCGTTTCATCTTTGGACCCCACCGGTCGATGGATCGCGCTAGCGTGGCGGTGAGAAAAGGAGCAAATGATTTATAAAATCCGAAAACCAATTACTTGCACACTGAAAAATATGTATAACTTCTAAAATGCATAACTACATCACCTCAACTCCAAAATGAGTGAAACCACTTTTGGAAATTTTTATTTTGAATGAAATTTTTATTTTGAATGAAATTTATATTAAAATTGGTTTCAACCCTGTCCCTATAACAGAGAGCTTTATTTTGGAAAATGAGTCATTAATCCTATTATTTTTACAATAGAAAAAGGGTTGATAACTTCAAAAATTCATAAGTAATTCTTGGAAACTCCAAAAACAGTGAAATCAGTTCTGGTAATTTCTATTTCAAATGAATTTAATTATCAAAATGGTTTCAAACTTACCTCTATCACAGAAACTATGGTTTGAGGGAAATGATCCTAAAAGGGATTATTTTTGTACTATTAATGCTGATAACTTTAGAAATCAATAACTAAATCTTGGAAACTCCAAATAAAGAAAATTCAAATGTTTTGAACTTGTGATAATATTGCCCATTTATTCATGTAACCCTTGTATTCACCACTGCTATACAAAATTTCACTTCGTAATTAAATTGCTTAAATAGAAGCATATTGAAATCTAAACTTCAAACCACCATAACTTTCACATACTAAATCAAAATGAAATAATTCTTTCACCAAAAATCATTTAAAATCATGACTTAGCTACTGTAGAAAACTCATGCATTTTGGAGCATTTTGATTTTTGAGGTATTTCGATGTTTATTCAGATTGTATTTATTTAGATACCGAGCCCATTGATATCGACTCCTACGCTACCGAGAGTGAACAACTACTTTTCCAGCAAGGCAAGCATCCTTTGAACTTTCTTTTTGCATCATATTTGATCCCAGTTTTGTTTGGATAGATGCAATGATAATTGCTTGCATGCTATTTTGATAATGTCGCTATTTTTGTGATGAATAGTTAGACACCTCCTATTATCTTGTCATTGTGACTATCCATGAATTATTCCAGTACTGAAATGCTTAAGATAGGATGTGTGAATTTATATTGTCCGGGTTTGCTTAGCCATGCAAGTCTAGAACCGGTAGTTTGATTGTCGGGAATAACCCGACAATTATGGGATAAACACAACTCTCTTTATATACTTTTGTTTCAGATCTTCGTATCTATTGTATAAGATAAATTTTGTTATTTTAAATGAGCTTTTGGTCTGGACAAGTGTTGGTTAGTGATGGTGCTTTGTGCACGAGCATTGGGTATGTTGTTGGACTTGTCTGGACAATTAAGGACCGAACTTTGGTAACGTCGTTGATTCAAGTACTTTCGTGCTACCACACACGGTATATGGGTGCCGTACGGTTAAGTAGGGGGAAGATTCTATTGTGTTAAGTCCCATGGTGGTGTAGGGGCATTTGTGTTTGATCATTTGTCCTTAGGAGCCGATGTAATGTTCTATAGGAGCACCAATTACCCTTTATGTTGCGTCGGTATTTCCAATACAACTTTTGAGCCCCTTAGCAAGTGCTATACGCTGCTTGTACTAAGACCGGAAACATCTCACATGGGGGACTTAGCTCAATAGGGTCTTCTTGCTGAAAACGACCGTATCTTGATTTACCCGGCCGGCATACCATAGGAAGTATGCTATATTCGGAGGCATTTGGAGGCTTACGGGCTAATCAAGTCGTGTGGGTAAAGTAGTACACCCCTGCAGGGTATAAATCTATTTGAATAGCCATGTCCACGGTTATGGACAACCGCTTGAGTTCGGGAGTTACTATTGTTAGACTTGAAAGTAAAATTGTGGGTGAACTCGGTAATTTCATGAATGGGATGTTCATGCTTGTTGTTGTATCAAAGTGGGCAGCCACTTTGTTATTTGTACGCTTTATTTGTTACTTAGTTCATTACTTATTCACATGCTTTACTTCTACTTCAAATCTGATTTTGAAATGGCACTTGAAAAACTAGTATGTGTAGGTTGTACATTGTTGCAACTCTTTCACAAAACTAAGCCAATATGAGCCCTTCCTTTGAATGACCTTATGCATAACTATTTTTATTTGTGTAAGACTTGCGAGTACTCTTTTGTACTCAGCCAGATGTTTGCTGGCTCTTACAGGTGAGGACGGTATCGAGACTGATGAGTTCGTCGGTGTCGATTTAGGTGACACCGACGAATAGTATGCTATCTTGTAACTCCCAGTCGGTTGCCGAAGGGTTGTGGGCATACCACTGCTGGCCTTTTTGGTTTATTTACTCGCTTCCGCTATAAACTTGTTAAATTTGGCCGGTCGGCCACTTATGTATTTGCATACTTGGAACTGTGTTGTAACTTTTGCACTATTTATGTATGATGGTTGTATGGATGTGACCAACGTTGTAATGAGGGTATGATTATATTGGTCGCTGATCTTGGGAGCCAATATAAGTCATACTCGCTGTTCATGGCTTCCTATTTAACTCGCTAAGTGTTGTGCTTAACTGGTTGGGGAACCGACTATCATGCAGTGCTCGCAGGGGAGCGGCGTGCATGATCGTCGGGGCTCTAGTTTATAGTTAAGCCTCTCATTTAGACTGGGTTAAGTTGGAATCCATTTACCGGAGACCTAGGGTTATGTCCCTAAGACCATGCTTAGTCTCGGTCTTAAGGAGATAACTCCGGGGTCCCCACATTTACAACTTCTCTAGTACTTTTGTAGTGGTTTGAAGTAATACATTAGTGAGTCTTGTTATAGTCTTCTGTGGATTGCAGTAGTGGATATTGTTGGTTCTTGGTGATCTATGGTTGACAGAAAGTATCAGTTTGAACTTCTTATACATGTGATTGTTCTGTCAGTCTAGTTAAGCATTGGATAGAGCTCAAAATCCGAATTTTAGTGTTCTTATCTAATTTATGAAGAATATAGACTAAAGGGTTGAGATAGCAAAGTTTAATTCGTTTGTATCTCGCCTTCTGAGAGCACTCAATATCATCAATTATGTGAGCTTTATGCTGATTTCCTACATATACATGTGGTAGATGTTTAGCTTTTCATTCAGCTTAAATGCCGTAGGGGATTTACATTTGTATATGTTGATGTGGTCATTTAAATGCTGGTGGATTAAGGAATGTTAGGAGTGTTAGAATAGGAGTCATTTTGTATTTCTTATCTGTATATGATATCTTTATGAAGTTTTACATATTTCTCATCCATTGCCGCTCTGCCTCCTCCTCCCCCCTTCCTCCCCCACCGCCATGTGAAGCCACCTCCCAAGGTACTTCTTAGCACATTTTCCTGGATTTTGTGGGCTTAATATTGCTCTGTGATTGAAATGGTCTAATTCTGAAATTAGTAGAATTACTAGTTCAATTTTGAGCTCTACAAGATTGCTTTGTCTTTGTCAAAGTAATCACCGATTTACTCTTGTTGTCAAATTGTATTTAGAACTTCCAGTACTTCTGTAGTGGTTTGAAGTAATAAATCAGTGAGTCTTGTTATAGTCTTCTGTGGATTGCAGTAGTGGATATTGTTGGTTCTTGGTGATCTATGGTTGACAGAAAGTATCAGTTTGAACTTCTTATACATGTGATTGTTCTGTCAGTCTAGTTAAGCATTGGATGGAGCTCAAAATCTAAATTTTAGTGTTCTTATCTAATTTATGAAGAGTATAGACTAAAGGGTTGAGATAGCAAAGTTTAATTCGTTTATATCTTGCCTTCTGAGAGCACTCAATATCATCAATTATCTTAGATTTATGCTGATTTCCTACATATACATGTGGTATATGTTTAGCTTTTCGTTCAGCTTAAATACCGTGGAGGATTTACATTTGTATATGTCAATGTGGTCATTTAAATATGTTTTCAATGGAAATTATCTTCGAAAATACCTAGTGGATATAAACTTGCAATCCATATTATTTAAACTCTCAACATTTTGAATTATGAAATTTTAGTTCATTGCATATGTAACTTATATAGATAGCAATTAAGCGAGATGGCGTCTGCACCATCTTCACCGCCTTCATCGACGTCGCCGAATACGTCTGGATCTCGGAGCAAAGTGGTACGTAAGCGAGATGGTAGAGGAGCATCAAAAATACCTACGGGTCGAATGGCTATCACGGAGGTCAGTGACGGTGGGGTCCCTGTGGGTCCTAAGAAAGCAGCGACGAGATTCCGGACCATCTGAGGGATACTTGGAAGGGAACGGGTCTCCATCACCACACTAAGCTGGGACACTCTATCGAAAGATCAGAGAGGCGAGCTGTGGACAGAAATTTCAAAATCGTTCACTGTCCCAGAAGCAGACCAGGCATGCGTGGAACGTCAGGCATTGCTCGCGATGGGACATGCGTGGAGGACCTTCAAGAGCATGCTTGTCACGAAGTACGTGAACACGGGTTGGACGCCCTCCACGAAGTATAAATTCTTATCACGGAATATATGGGACGCTTTTGTGCAAATGAAGACGACGATCGAATTTGAGGAGCAAAGTGCGGCGCATAAGGCTCACCAAGCACAAAACACTCACCTTTACAAACTCGGCACTACTGGGTACGTGGGTAAAAAGGAGCAATGGGCGGCGAAGGATAAGAACGCAACAGGGCCATTTGCTGAGATCACAAATGAGCGCGCTCGAACCTGGTTAAGAGGGAGGGTATCAGTGTAACATCCCAAATTCTGTACTTGTGTTTCAAATGTGAGAAAATGAGTAGAAATTAAAACTTTTTCTTACGTCATGTATTTCCTGTGTGTACTAAACAATTATTGTACAAGAGTATGGAAATACAAAGTCACAAGTCTGTTGATCCAAATCTTGATCCTCCAAAAACAATCTTGTCCAATCTTGTGACCCTTCTCTGAAATCTTTTCCTAAGTTCTTGGGATGGTTTGTGACCCTCCAAAAATTTCACAATTTTTAGAAATTGTTCGAATATTTTGAAGGGTCATCAAACTTGTTTGACATGCGGTCAAACCCTAACCTAGCACATTGTGTGATTTTTGGAGGAAAATGTACAATGCAAAAACCTCTGAAAGTTTACTTAATGTCCATCTCAATGTCAAGAGCTCATCACAAATTTTCATAAAATTTGGAGCTAGTTCTATCTCTTAAGACCCCTTCAAAATCTCAATTCAAATTAAAACTCTAAACTCGTCCGAGTCAAACTTAGGCTCAAACCTGTGTCCGACCTTCAGTCTTGGTCGCATCGAGCCACTTAAGCCGTGTCGGGCTCGGTCGGGTTGGCGCAATGATGCAGGCCGTTGGATTTCAAATCCAACGATCAAGGACCTCCTCGTGTCTTTGTAAAAGACCTCCCACCCGCACGACGTCCTCGTGTTCTTTTTGCAAAGACGACTCGAGGACCTCCCCAGGACCTACTTTGCACCTTTTGCAAAGACCACCTGGGCGACCTCCTCGACCCTCCACGACCACCCCTAGCACTTGGGTGATCGTGGGCGTCCATCTTGAGATCGTGGCCGGACCTCCCTAAGTGTTAGGATCTCTAATACTTAGCTCAAAATCTGAGCCCTTGGATTTCAATCCAACAGCTCACAACCTCCCTAGTGGAGCTCAGCGCTGATTTAGCCGTTGAGTTCATTTGACCAGTTTTTCCCCATTTCTCTCACTATCGGGTGGGCACAGGCATTATCATTTTTGTGCATGGCAAGAGAGCAAAGTGCCTTGTCAACTCTAGGGTCGACAAACGGCTATGTGCTGCCAACATTAAATGTCCGTAGCCCCTTTTGCTCAAAAGTCTCTCCGACAACCTACTCCCATCATGTCGAGTGTCCTAGCTTGTTGAAATTGTGGACATCGCCTTGTTCTTCCTCTCAGGCTATATATTGAGCCCGAGCTTCTCCCTTAAGCTTCTTTGGATCTATTCTTGCACCTCCAACTTCTTTCTCTGCTCTTGTGCTCAAGACACCGAAAGTCTGCCACCATTCTTTGAACTTTGGAGCTCTCCGGCGACCTTCGAGCTCCAGTGGTTCAATATTGCATTAGTGGCTGTCACTTGTTTTGTTTAAACCTTCACAGAGGTTGACAATTTGGGGAGCCTGTTTTCGGGGCCGAGTTGGTCGTCTTCCTCATCTCCGGCGAGCACCACTGTCACCGGAGCTCTTGCGACCACTGCCAGTTCTCCTTCAATCCCTGGTGAGTACCTTAGTTCCAAAAACCCGATCCTCTTAGACCTCTTCGGTTTTCGTTTTCGGCCGCATTTGGTCTCCGGCGGTTATCTCCGGCTAGCCGCTGGTAGGGTGTGCTCTAGCCCTAGCTGTTGGCACCTTTAGGTTCTCCTCCCTATTTGGGACTTATCCGTGTTCTTGGTTTCGCCGACGAGGTCCACGCGTTGCGCGGCAAGTCGTGGAACACGCTCAGTTTTGTCACCAAAACCTCCCGTTTGGTCATGTTCTTCTGACAACTTTAATGCTCAAATCATTGCTTATCATTTGGTGCGTTATTGGTGTCTTAATGCTGCCGTGGAGTCACTGACGTGTGGGCCATGGGTTTAGAATTAAAGTCCAGAAGTCTTTAAGTGCTCCTGTTGGATTCATTTATTGTCAATCATTAGATGCTTTTAATTTGTCTTAGCTGTCACCTTTTGTCGTTGTCCGGAGGTCCTGCGCCATTAAATCCACTCTAGGACCTCCTCGGGCTAATCTTAGCTGCTCACGACCTCTCCAAGTTTAGATCCTGGGCCTTAGGATCTTTTAGAAAAATCCTAAGTCTCTGGACCTCCCCTTGGTGGTGATCCTAGTCGTATAGGACCACCCCTGTTAAATCTTAGCCGTATAAGACCACCTCTGTGTTTCCGCAAAAGACCTTCCCCGAGGTCCTCTTTGCAAAAGACCACCCCTGGTCTTTTGTAAAGAAAACCTTCAAAACTACCCCCTGATGTCCTCTTTGTAAAAGACCACTACTGGTCCTTGTAAAGAAGCCTCAGGACCTCCCCGCCTAGAACTAGACCGTTAGGACCTCCTCGGTGAGATCCTAACCGCCTGGACCTCCTCCGCTCGGATCCGACCGTTCGGGACCTCCCGCGGAGATCTAAACCGTCCAGACCTCTCTATGTTAAACACCTGTCGCACAGGACCTCCCCGCGAAGATCATGGCCATCCATGACCTCCTCGGTGAGATCCCACCATCCACGTATCTCTCTGCTAACTCGCGACCCAGACCTCCTCGATTTCATCTTAGCCGTTCAGACCTCCCCCGGAGATCGTGGACCGCCTAGGACCTCCTCGCTCAGACACGGACCGTTAGGACCTCCCGGGAGATCTTAGCCGTCCCAGACCTCCCGTGTGAGTTGGCCTTAGGACCTCCTCATGGAGCTCGGGACCGCCAGATCCGGATCCATGCCCACGACCTCCCTAGTGCGCGAGGAGCTCCTTCGCGTGTCTTTGGCATCCGGTGGTCGGGCCGTTGGATTCAATATCAGCCGCTAAGACCTCCCTAAGCGCGATGAGGTCTTGGCGCCTGTGTGCTCGTGGTGGAGTTCGCGCTGTGCTCGTGAGCCGTCACGATCCTTGATCATCGCCCACGACCTCCCCGCTTTTATTGGTTTTCAGATTTAGTTCCGAGAGCTTTTATTTGCACTTATTAATTGTTTTAAACTTCAAAAATGCATATCTTTTCTCTGTTGCTCCAAATTTAACAAACTAAAGTTCTATAAATGCATCTCATAAAGTACTTTAGGTTAGTATAGGTTTTACAAGAGTCTTTAATACTGAAATTAATCATGCCTTAGATTTATAACTTAGAAAAATCATAACTAAATCATTTTAACTCTAAATAAGATGAAACCACTTGTGTTAGCCTTAAAATGTCAGTAGCAACCTATCATAAAATTTCCAAGTCCAGAAAACTTCTAGAAAATTATTTATGAACAGTAACATATTTAAATTTAATTTTGGCCGAACTGCATTGTTTTGATCATAACTTTTGCTGTGAGAGTCAAAATCAGTTGGTTCTTGTTTCTAAATTGGTTATAAATCATGCTCTTGCTGCTGTAAAATTTTCATAGCATTTGGAGCATTTTGGTTTTAGAGTCTTTTTCGTTTCCTTTGTTCTTATCAGTTCTTTTTCGCTCTTTCGATAGGTTCCGACGATTGTGCGATACTTGAGAGTGACCCTCTGCAGCATATTGAGCAGCAGCAGCCAGGCAAGCAGTTTGATCATTTCCCATTTGATCCCATTACTTTTAAAGTCTAATATTTTGTTTAACCTCTATGTATGCATTGCTATTTTCATGTTAAATTGATTAGTTAATCCTCTAGTTGCATAATCTTTAGGTAAATAAATATCCTCTACTACCTGAGCCTAGGTTATTTGCTGTGATTAGAGCTCGTTGGATGAGCTCTTGTCACTTAGTAGATTACGAATACATATTGCTTAGCCATGCCTAGATATCGGTAGTATTAAGCGATCATCGACTTAGTCGATGGTCTTGATCACACAAATACTTATATTATTCCATTATGTCCAATCCTTGTGTTTTATTGATTTACAAATCAAAATTGAAAACAAAACTATATATTGACTTGGGCACAATGGTATGTTGGTGTGATCTGTTGGGTGTGATTGAATGGTGCCTAAGTCCCTAAGGACCGAGTTACTTGTGCCATTGATCCAAGCAATTGTTGCGTACAACCACACGAGGGGATATGGGACCTCTCTTGACTAAGTACTTTGGGAGGTGTTAATTATGAGCTGGTCGGTGGGTGTGTGCGTGTGTGTGTTTGTGGTGTGCGAGGAGCATTAGCATCCGGTTAGGTCAGATAATGTATCCTTCTCCGTGGGTTGCGGCTCTTAATTAGCATCGTCCATTGGAAAGCGTCTTGTAGACTTAGCCGTGCTCGCATACCAAAGGAAGTATGCTAACCGTGGTGGTGGAAAGGCGGTCTATCGTGTGGGTACATTGGTACACCCTGCAGGTTAAAACTATTCGAATAGCCTCGCCCTAGGTTATGGACACGCTTGGTTATTTCCCACAAGAACTAGACTACAACCTTTAAAAACTTAAAACTTGACATGGGTGGTATGAAGGGTACTTCATGCTATTGTTGTGGTGGCTATTGGGTTAGTCACTTCGGGTGATTTGTCATCTACCTATTGTTATATTGGTCTCTCTTTTATTTGAACAATAAGATTTAATTGCCAACTTGCTTTTAAATGTATTACCTTATTGCAAAGAAAACTTGTTTTATGTCAAAATAAGTCCGAGCCTCCTCCACTTAAATAAAGCTTGCATGTAGTTAATTATAGTTCGTTATCTTACACGTCGGTCTTAAGCAGTACAAAAACAACTTTTGTACTCGGATGCTATGCTTAATTGTTTTGTTGCAGAGGAAGAAGGTGAGCTCAAGGGCCTCACTTTTGTGAGATTTGTTGTATGTGTCCGAGCGATTAGCTTGGCGGTCCGGTTGGTTGCCTTGTGGGTAAAGGCACACCGATTGGCTTTTGTTTATCGCCATCTTATGGCCCTTTTGCTTCCATTGCTTGAATTAGTTACTTATGTGTTATTTGGCGGTCGGCCTCTCTTTGTAATAACTCTCTTTATATTATGTCTGTCTTCTGATTTGTTGCTTTAGCTTCGGCTCTATGTGTATGAATGGAATTGATGCATAATTTTGTAACGGGGTGTGTATACTGCATTTCTGGGAAGTATACATATCTCGAGGCTTGGTTTATTTGATTTGTGCTGCTAGGACCAAGTGGGTGGTTAAGCAGTACAAGCCGAATAAACCGGGGTCCTCACAATCAGCCACGTCTTCGGGCAGCATCTCTTTCACAAACCCGGCAGACCAGGAAGTGTACCAACGTCCGGTAAGATATGTCAAACTACCTAGTTGTTAGTAAGTCCATAACTTCATAGTGTCTATAATAACACGATGACCTCTTGCAGCAAGCATTGACCTCCGCATGTTCCGAAGGCTCTTTCGAAACAGACAAGGAGAATGATATACTATCTACATCCCTGGGAAACAAGGAGCACCTGGGTCGCACGCGAGGCATTGGGGTTTACGTACCTTGGAGGGATGGATTGCAGACGACTACTGCACGTATAGGAGTAGGAAGATCCAAGGCTGAGTATGACTATCGGTTGGAACAGGTGCTTACTGCAAAATTTGAAGGAAGGTTAACAAGATTGTAGGATCAATTGAATCAAGTACTCCTCAGCCAGTCGCAAGCTGCCCCCATTATTTTGGGATCCAGTCCTCCTCAACATTGGAGTAGCGTCGCGTCCACGCAAAATTCTGAACATGACGTCCACTTACCTATCGACAACATCATGGTAATGTACATCTCTGGAATGCTCCAAAGATAGACCTATAGGACGCCTTAGCTAATTGCGTATTGTTTTGTAGGAGTCGACGCCGTGCATGCTCCAAGTGAGGATGGTTGGGTCCATGTCTATTAAGGCTGGGCGGGGGATGGCATATCCATGCCAAGAAGGGACAGTGTAGCACGGTGCCTGGGTGGCGCAGGGTTACGCCAGGGTCCAGGTGGACATGGTACATGACAATTTCAGGACCATCCCGCTGGAGATTCGCCTGAACGAAGACATCAGAATACTAGGGGATGCCGTGTACACTTTTATCCAGTGGCCTAAGAAGAACATCGCCGTAGACCTTGCCGTGCCGCCTCAACCTTCGATTCAGAAAGCCTCTCCAACAGGACCCTCGATGACTCCACCTCAACCATCTCGACACGACCATGCCTCTCCAACAGGACCCTCGATAACTCTACCTCAACCTTCGCTTCAAAAGCCCGTCTCATCGGTTCCCGTGGAGAAAACGTCGAAGGAATAAGAAAAGCGTGTTGTCGTATCGGTTCCCGAGTCATCTCATAGGAAGATGCATAGCGGCCAAGTCGTTCAGGCCAAATCGAAATCGCAGAACGTTAAGGTGTCTCCCAAGCCTGGGAAATACTCCGTCGGAAGTCTGTTGGCCACCGACACAGTATCAGCCCACACTGGAAAAAGTTGCCAGTCTTTGCATGCCTGGTACATGCGGAAGACCAAAGAGTAGGGGTGCGATACTGGAATCACCATCAGATACACGAAGGAGCATTTCTTCCATGAGCCAACCCCCTTCATCGTGGGCTTCGATGACTTATTTGACCTACTCAACCTAAAAGCCCTCGATGCCTCACTTCTACGATGCTGGGCACTGTAAGTGTGTACAATCAAGTTCTACATTCATGTAATACTAATTAATATAACAACTCATTGCTTATGTATAGATACATGATGAAAAATGCCCAGCAATTGGAACCGGTGGGTTTCCTCGACCATATGTGTGCTCTGAGCAAACCATCATGGTAGACGCATCCTACGTCGTGAAATACATAACGACATGATTGCTTGCTCAAGACGACATGGACTACATAATGGTGCCTTACAACCAGAAGTAAGTGCTTCACTACTTGCTATATAAATTTCATTTGTACTTTATACGCAACACGAACTTAGGTTTAATGACTATAGCGACATACATGAGTAGGTACCACTGGATCCTTTTAGTCATTATACCAAAGAGGAACAAGGTAATATACCTTGATTCCCTACTCAACAAAACCCACAACTTCACCCTTGTGCAAGGAATACTCGACAGGTATGCTCATTTCCTCCATACATAACTCTATTGTAGTCTTCCTTAGTTTGAAATAGCCGAGAATAACTTTTTAGAAATATGTAGATCGTTCATCGCCTATGTTACCGAGGGAGGGTCATACAGGGGATCGAGCGCCACACTGCAACACAGGACGCAATTTCTGGTACGTGCTACAACACAATAATCCTATATCATACTTTATAATAATGCGTCTTGAACTGACTGTACCTATATATGCAATTCTATTTTTGTAGTGCCGCTAGCAAAAACAAGAATAATGTGCATTCTACGTTTGTCATCATATGCAGCAAATCATGAGTGCTAAGTTGAAGGATCCTGAGGTTTGTCAATCTCGCAATAATTATTTTCTAATTATAAATTTAAATATATATGCTTACCAATTTACTTCTGCTAGCGACAGGGATTGAACATAAATTTAGATGCACTCATTATGAGAGAGATCTCAGAGGTTCGAGGGAAGCTCTGCGGCTTCATCAAGGCACAGATCATTAACGCCAACAGAGAGTTTCACTCTATCAACACCGCTGAACAACCTTCAAATAATTGATTCAATTGTAATTGACTTTGAGTAGTTGTAATTCAATTGTAACTCTAACAAAAATACTTGATACATATTATTTTCTAATTGATTTTGAGATGTAAATGATCACTTTGAGTTGTCAACGATTGATTTATCTGTGATGTATACATTTTTTGCCTGCTTGTTGTTTTCAGAGGGCATGGCTAGCAATTCCTAAGGCTAGCCGAAAATCAAAAAAATTAGTTAGGTTTAAAGAACTATCATAGACGGTTTGATTGTTAAACCGTCTGTGAAGGGATACTATCACAGATGGTTTAACGATCAAACCGTCCGTGAAGGGACACTATCACAGATGGTTTCTACTAATAACCGTCTGTGATATGCATATATCACAGACGGTTCTATTTACTACCATCTGTGATATCCATTGCATCACAGACGGTTGGTAAATAGAACCGTCTGTGATATCCTCATATCATAGACAGTTGGTAAATAGAACTATCTGTGTTGTGCCTTATCACAGACGGCTAAAAAACCGTCTGTGATAATGCCTGTTATCACAGATGTAAAAATTCAAACGGTTCGAAAACCGTCTGTGAAGAGGCTTTCTCTAGTAGTGAGTGTTCCTATTGTACTTAAGTATGAGAATTTTGGTCCTAGGAATTCCTCCCCCTCTTCTCTAGGTCTGTACGAGTCCTTGTCTTGCTGCAAGGATCTCCCGACCTTCGGCACTTTCGAAGGGTATGCCTTTTCAAAGTCAAACCTTTCTAACACTTTCTAAGTGTAGGTTGACTGATACACTAATATCCCTTCAGGGGCATGCTCAAGCTGCAAGCCTAGGCAATATTTGGTTTTACCCAAATATTTCATTTTGAACTCCGACTCTAGGTAAGAGCTCGCTTTCTTAACACCTTCTAGGGTTCCGATGATATTCAGATCATGTTCATACACTAAGATTATACAAAATCCATTCTAGGATCGTCATATAAATATACAGGGATTATTCTCATTATTTTGTGTAGCCTTTCTTGCATAGAAAGTCATTTCAAGCGATTATACCACATCCTGTCTGATTGCTTAACTTCGTACAGTAACTTTCTAAGTTATATATTGTATAAATTTCTATTTGCTCTGTCTTAGTTTAGAACAGGGATACATTTGGGTATCTTCATATAAATGTTCGAATCCAAAATGTCCATAAAGGCATGCAATTCTCACATCCATCGATTTCACTTCTAACTTCAAGTTTTACTACCATTGAGATTCAATATCTAAAGGGGGAAGCCCATGACCGGAGAATAGGTTTCTTCATAATCATCTCCTGGATGTTGAGTGAAACCTTGTGCAACGAGTCTTGCTTCTTTTCATTTCTCTTTTGAACAAATACCCACTTGTGCCCTACGAGGTGCACATAGGGAGGTGTGCGTCTTACAGGCCTAAACACCTCTTTTTTATTCAGAGAGAATAATTCAGTTTTTATTGTCTTCTTCCAATCTTCCCAATCTGATCTTTTCTTTCATTAAGCGAGCAATGCAGGCTCTAGATCAAGATCGATGTTTGTGGCAATTTTCTTTGCAAAATCAATGCCAACATTGGTTGTTGTCTTATTCATAGATTCTTCTGTGGTCACCAAGATTATAGCTATTTCTTCATTGGGCGATTTTTCTAATGCTTCTAATGGTTCTACTTGCTCAACGCTGCTTCCAATTACGGGGGTAAGTCCTTTTAGTTTTTCAGCTCCGATGTGTGCGTACACATCCCTGCTGATGTCTCCCTTCCTGGGTGTAACATCCCAATATTTAGACTTGTGTTTCAAATGTAAGAAAATGAGTAGAAATTAAAACTTTTTCTTACATCTTGTATTTCCTGTTGTGCCAAACAATTCCTATGCAAGGAATATTGGAAATACAAAGTCACAAGTCACTTTTGCCCTATTTATGTTCTACCAAAAATATTCATGTCAAACATTTTGATCATATCCTGGAAATACTTTTCCTAAGTTCTAGGATTGATGTGGGACCCCTCTGAAAAATTTCACAATTTATAGAAATTGTTTGAACACTTTGGAGGCAAGTCAACCCAATTTAAACCTTGGTCAAACCTTGTTCCAGCAGCATTGTAGAATTTTTGGGGGGAAATGTGCAACACAAAAACCTCTGGAAATTTTGCACAATGTCAATATCCTAGCTAGCAAGCTCCTGTAAAAATTTGAGAATTTTTAGAGTTGTTTTGCTACCTCAAACCTTTCCCCAAACTTCAGCTCTTCTAAAAACCAGAAATTAAAACTCTGGTTCGAGTCAGACTCGGGCTCAAGCCTGAGCCTAACTCAACCAACTCGGTTGGACCACGCCGAGCCGCACCGAGCTCGGTCGAGAACAGCAGTGTGCAGCCGTTGGATTTAAGATCCAAGGCTCACGACCTCCCCGGGTGCGCTAACCTACTGAGGTTGGAAGTGCTCGTGGCCGTCCATCGCTGATCTAAAGGCCCACGACCTCCCCTCCTTCTTCTCTGTCGTTTTTGAAAGCACCCGAGCTCTATGATCGAAGCCGTTCGCGATAGATCCGACGACCAATAATCACCCAAATGCATTATTGATTGTCTTCAACCTCTGGACGTGCGTGAGCAGTAGGGGAGTAATGGCAGTGTCATTTCATGTTCCCTACACCTGCCCTAGTCGCCATCTAGAGGTATGGGTGACTTTGTCGGCCGTGCCATGCCCTAGTGCACCGCCTACCTTCTTTTCTTTGTCGGCCATGCCTTGAGCTTTTCTCCTTTTGTCCCCCGAAGGACTCCCTGTCAAACCCTAACCCTTTCAAAGCTTTTTAAGCACCCCTCATATCTCCTGGTCTTTCTTTAGACCACCCTCAAGCTCCATCTTCACTCTTGGAGCTTAATACTTCAAAGTCCGACAATCCCCATTGTTGGCCCGAAAAGCTTCTTTGGTGTTCTTGGTGCTCCAGTGGTCCTCCTCCACAATTCTTTGCACCCTTTCCACCTCCTCACTATCTTGAACATATCCCCTCACTTAATTTTGGATTTGATTCGCAGGATCTGTCCAATTTGGGGTTTGTTCAAATTCGGCTGAATTAGGTCATCTTCTTCCTCAGCTCAGGTGAGTGGCCCATTTTCAAATTATTTGTTCCAGTAGCTTCTGTGGACCATAATGAAGTTCTTTTGATACTTGGGTGCCACTCATTTTACTCAGGGTGTCATTTTTCACCTCTCTTCTTCAAGTCCGGTGAGCTTCACCTTGTGCGAATCTGCTCGCCAGCTGTGAAGCTTCCTCCTCTAAGGTAACCTCTTATTAGTCCATAGATGTCCGGGAAACCATTTCTTTAGACGCTGAAGCTTTCATTTGTTTTCTAGTTGCGATAAAAAGTCCCTTTTCCGTTTCAGCTGGCCGACGTTGAGAGCCCTCACCGCGCGGTAGGTGCCACCAGCGGGTTCCTATCGCTATTGCGAACCCATTCTGTATTAGTTGAGCGCGCGCATGCCGAGTCGCCGGCAGCAAGCCATTGCAGCCATTCGGGTGTTGTCGGGAGGGAGCTCCCGTTTTCGTCATTTTATTAGGACACCATTAAGGTCAATGATTTTCAATCATTAGGGATCTGTTCGTGTCTTAAAACCGCCCCTGTGAGCCTCTGTCGCGTGGGCCCAAATCTTTAAGTCCCTGCAGCGATTCCCCGCGCTCCATTAATGTTTAGGACCTGTATCCATTGGGTTCCCGTCAATAGTGCTGTCGGAAAGGTCATTTCTCAGTCGCTTACGCGTGGGCCTCAACCTACTGTTGTCGTACGCTAAACCGCCGCCCAGACCACCTAAACGACCTAGATTTGATCTCCACCGTTAAGGACCTCTCAGTGTAATCTTGGCCGTTAAAATGACCTCCTAGAGTTAGATCTGGGCCGTTAGATCTTTTGTGCAAAATCCTTAGCTGTCAGGACCTCCCACTGGTCCTTTGTTCGGAGAAGCTAAGTCACAGGACCTCTTTTGGGCAGATCTGGACCGTTGAAGACCTCCCCGTGGAGATCTTAGTCGTCCAGACCTCTCTCTATAAAACCTTATCGCTTTAGACCACCCTCCGCCTCGATCTGGACCGTTCAGGACCTCCCCAGATCCATTTGAGCCGTCCAGACCTCCTCCCGCTAAAACCCCGCCATGCGGACCTCCTCGATTAAATCGGATCGTTCAAGACCTCCCTGGTAGATCTTGACCGTTCCGACCTCCCCTTCCTTAGATCTTACCGTTTAGACCTCCCTAGCTCAGATCCTGACCGTTAAGACCTCCCCTGATGAGATCTTAGCCGTTAAGGACCTCGCTCCGTTAGACCTCGTCGCGTAGGACCTCCCCGTGAAATCCTAAACCGGGACCTCCTCGATTCATCTCGACCGTTGAGATCTTCCTCCGTGAAGATCTCTGCTGCGAGACCTCCCCATCTAAATCTTGGCGCCCGGGACCTCCTCCAGTAGATCACGGCGTCCCGCACTCCTCGTGGAGCTCGGACCGCGGATCTAGATCGGCGATCACGACCTCCTATAGGTGCGAGGAGATCTACGGTGTCTTGTTGAGCGTACATACGGGCGTTAGATTCCATCTCGATGGCTGAGGATCGTGCGCCGTTCGCGGTGTCCGAACCTCACTCATTTTAGGCCTTTCGATGCTTGATCAACGGCTGTGATCAATTGGGTCGTTCGAGTCGCCTTTGCGCACCCTTCGCGCTCGCCGTTTGATTCCAGATCAAGGGCCCACGTGCGTCCACGTCATAACTTTTCGTTTAGGTTTGTCTGTAAATCGGAAAACAATTATTTTGTAACTGAAAATTGTGTAAAAACTTTAGAAATTCATATCTAATTCGTTTTAAACCCTTTTTAAATGTTTCCAATGGCAATAAATTTGTATTTCACCAAAGTTTAATATAAAAATGCATTTAGGCATAATTCTGTAACAGATAATTCGGTGAACTAAAATAACTTGATTTCTGCCATTTTGTATATTCCAGAAATTATATTAAAACTTAGAAAATGCATATCTTTTTCTACATATCTACAAATTGGGTGATTTCAACTATGATAAATCTGTTATTAACTCAACTTTAATATAAAAATGGTTATAGGCCCAGGATAGCAACAGAAACATTAATTAATGATTTTGACCCTATTTTCAGCATTTAGAAATTCTGGAAATCTTATAAAAGACACAAGTAATTCCCTGTAAATCCAAAATATATAAAATCAATGCTAGAAAATCCCTCTGTTAGCATGCTTTGATATGGAATAGGTTTTGAATATGTTTATGTTTCTGGAAAATGTAATATGCTAGGTTTACAACTTAGGAAAATCATAACTAATTCATTTTAACTCCAAATTGTGCAAACTCAATTTTTCTGTTCTTAGAATGTCCTAACCTACCTACCATAAAAATTTCAGACTCTAGTTCATTATAGAACTTTATGCCATGAACAGTAACAACTAGGAATTAAAATTGAATTATCAGGCTGATAGGATTTGTTTTAGCCATAACTTTTTCATACCTAATCCAAATGACTTAATTCTTGTTTCTAAATTTGTCTAAAATCTTAATCTTGCTGCTGTATAAATTTCATGGTATTTGGACAACTTTTGTTGTGGAGTTTTATTTGGAGTTCTTGTTCTTATTTGGTTATCGCCTTTTCGCATTAGGTTCCGAATGAATTATTGATTACGTGAGTGAATCCTCTGCAGCAAGAAAGTGATCTACGGCAAGGCAAGCAGTGTAACATCATTTGATCATATTGCTCCTACTACTTTTAAATTCTAATATCTTGATTGCAAAAACTAAGTATGCATGCTTCTTGTGTCAAGATTTATTTTATCGATTAGAGGTAGCTAATCCCATTGCATGGTTGCCCTTAAATTGTTTATCCCCTGCCACAAAACATAAGTTATTAATATCGCTGGTGAATTAGAGCCCGGTGATTTAATTATGCTCTTTTATTGTGTTTACAGTGTCATACTTAGAATACTTAGATACCGGTAGAATTGGGTGGTTATCGACCTAGTCGATAACCTTGATCACACAAACTTATTATGGCTTCATGATTTCAGCCTTGGTGCTATATTTCTGCCGGGTTAAAACTATTCGAATAGCCTCGTCCTAGGTTATGGATACGCTTGGGTAAGCTTTTCAAGAGTTAGACTACAACCTTTTTAAATTAAAACTTGACATGGGTGGTACGAATGGGTAATTCGTGCTATTATTGTGATGGCTATTGGGTTAGTCATCTCTAGGATGTTGTTACATTACTACTTATTGTATCGATGTTATTTATGCAAATAAAATTCAGACTGTCAAAATTGCCTTCAACATATTATTTATTGCAAATAAAACTTGCTTTATGCTGAAAATTAACCTTGAGCCTTCTCCTTTGATTAAAGCCTGCATATAGTAGTAACTAGGCTTTGTTACCCGTAAGTCTTGCGAGTACATTTTTGTACTCATTTGCTTTGCTTAATTGTTGCAGAGGAAGAAGGTTGGTTTTTGTCATAGCCATCTTGTGGCAATTTCGCTTCCGTTGTTATTGATACTTGTGTCATTTGGCCAGTCGGCCCTTTGTTGTAATAACTTTATATTATGTACGTCTTTTGCTAGACTTGTTAGTATGTGTTGTATGGAATTGATGCATGATTTTGTAACGGGGTGTGTATACTGCATTTCTGGGATGTATAAATATCTCGAGGCTTGGTTTATTTGATTTGTGGTGCTAGGGTCAACGGAAGGCTAAGCATTACAAGTTGAATAAATCGGGGTCCTCACACTGGGGATGTTCAATTCTGGTATGTCTTTTCTAAAGGTTCTATACTGGTGTCAGGTCTCAACTGGCTCCCCTTCTAGTTCTAGGGAACTTTGGTGATCGGTTGTGTCAAGTCCTTCTTATCCTTTTTTCACCAGGCGTCCCCGGTTACTTCGGATTCGAGGGGCCAGAGTTCTCATCCTTTTTTAGGCCTTAGGACGGGATTAGGGATACCTTCATCGGTATTTTCAACCCTCTCCAGTGCATTGCGTGCAGGCACATGCGACTTGGTCATGCTCTTCAAATCACTAAAGTGGTCAGACAGTTTATTTGCTAATGCTTACAAATAAATTATCTTCTAGACTTCAATTATTGTCGGAGCCCCGGGTATACAACCCCAGGACCCTCTGTGCATTCTGAACTAGTCCCAGATCAGTAGCTAGCTCGCACAGTTACAACATCGGTGTAATCACAACCATACAACAAAATAACGATGAAGCGGACAAATTAATATTACTTAGCAGCAAAAGGGACCTTATGGTCAAGTCTTACAGAGTGCGCCACGGAGGGCTTAGCAACAAAATACAACTTGCAGCAGAAACATAATATCTCGTGGTGGCCACGCGACATGCCCACAGGCAATCGAGTGGAGAACGTGACCTAGTTCGCAAAGTCTTCAGGATACTCCTCTTCATAAAACTCTAAATTCCCTAGTTCTTCTGTGGGGATTATTCACACAGGGCGCAAGCCGTGAGTACTTTGAATGTACTTAGCAAGTCATAGGGAAATGTATGTAATTATTATTCATGCGAGGCTAGACAAGGATGGCTTTATGTTTTCTTTTGCAGAAAGCAACATTTAATAGTAAATATCGTAAGTAGATTGAAAGCACAATTTAAAAGAATAATACATAAGTAATTCAGTTCTTTGAAACAACTAGAGATCAACCCAACCTTTCCATCCAAACCCTCAATTCCACCATTTTAAAGAAAACATCTACCCCTTGCGTGAAATCTCCGGGCATGTCCATAACCGGGGACACGGCTATTCGAATAGTTTTAAACACTCTGCCGAGCGTTGTACAGCTTTACCACAAGAGATAATCATCTTATACTGTCAAGCGTTTCACGCTTCCGAAGGCGTGTGACTAAGAGATTATCACAAGGCCGTTACAAAGCTTTGAACTGGCTAAGAGCTGCCATTTAAGGTTTTGCTTCTAACGAGCTTCACACCCGCTAGATTCGTGCCTCTTACGCCGTGATCAAAGACGCTCCACCGCAATGAGAACCTAGCGACTCATTGCTAATTATTAGGCCAGGTCCACCCCATCCTGGACATGTGGTTGCACGATGTGAACCAGATCAATGGTTCAAGGTTAAGTCCTTAGTTGGCTGCTCAGGCGAGACTAATCCACGTCCCAATGTGCATTACGACACCCACACTTACCACCATCCACTCGCCCGAGCATAAAATATTTTCGGTTCAACCCGGCCAAAGACCACCCTAGCCTTGGCACAGCACCTTTTAACAAAGGTGGCCGCGCCACGATTCCATAATTCTGTTAATCAAGTTTATACATATGAGCATGCGATCATGAGTCCCAACGTACAACTATAGCATGGCTAAGCATAATACGATACCTGTTGGTAATTTATCAAAGTCCAACTAATATAAACCCTCCTAAGGTGTCCAAGGGTTCATGTCATTCAAGGGTACATGTCGTTTGCAATTTATCAACGAGGTATACATCAAGTAGGCAATTATCTACTCCTGAAACCATTTATACTAAAAATAGCAATGCAATGTTTATATCAAACAATATAGTTTTATAAGTATGGGTTCAATATGATCAAACGTCTAAGACTTGCCTTTGTTGAAGAGTTGAGGTGTTTCGGTCGTCGGATCCGAGAAATCTTCCGAAAAGCCGGTTTCTACACGTGGGAAAAGAACAAAATAAATAAAACAACTCCAAATAAATTCCAAATAAATACCGAACTAGCACTAACAGCACCAGGGGAACTTTAGATGAATTTAGAAATTTGAATCACTCGAATCGGAGTTCGAACGAAGAAATTATGGCCTTCCGAAGTTTGGAAAGCACATAAAATGAAGAAAATTGGATTTTCCTCAATTTCTGATTTATTTTTCCAAAGAAAATTCAAATTATTGCGCCAGCTGACGTCAGCGAGGGGATTTTATTTTTTCGGCCGAATTATTTTTCAACGGGAAATAAAAGAAATTGCCATGTCAGCAGCCACGTGGCTGCCACGATGGCAAGACGGCTGATGGGGGGCGCCTTGGTGGCGCTGACTAGGTGCCACGTGGCTCGGCCACGCCAGTGCCTACGCGTGCGCACACGCGACCGCGGAGGTGGCAGCCACGCGTGCTCAAGGCACTGAGGTGGCGCGTACGTGGCGCCAGGTGGCGGCCACGTCGGCACCGAGCCGGCGGCGCTCGGGGCTCGAGGTCGCCGAACTACGGTGGGCGGCCGCGGCGAGGCACGGACGAAGAGGAGCTCACGGTGAACACGGTGCTCACGGTCTCGTCGGCGCGAGAAGCAGGAGGCGCGGCGAGGTGAGAAGGCGGCGGCGGTGGGTGAGCGTGGCGACTCTCAAGGGGCCTTGGGGGACGGGATGCGCGCACAGGTGGCCCTTGGTGCGGCGATCTTGGACAGAGGTCGGGCGACGGAGGAGAAGAGGTGGCGGCGCAAGCGGCGGAGGCGGGCTCGGCGCGAGGAAGCGAAAAGAGGCGAAGGAGGCGAGAGAGGGGAGTGAGAGAGGGAAGAGAGCGGAAGGAGGCGGTCCCGGGGCTCGCTTAATTAGGGTACGAGGGGCCCCGGAGGAGGAGGAAGGGGAGGATAGTGTCGAGCGGCAATGGCGGCGGCAAAGTGACGTTGCGAAAAAGGGCGACGGGACGGGAAATGGTGGCGGTAGCGGACGCAGCGGCGGCGGCAGCAAACAGGGAGGCAGCGAGAAGACACAAAGGTGACGGGGTCGGCGGAAATCGCGGTGGGGTGCTGCGCACAACCACACGGAGAGAGGAGGGTCCAGAGGTGGACGACGCCGCGGAGACGAAGGGCGAGGGTCGTCCGATCCAGATTGGACGGTGGGAGGTGGAGGGAGGCGTGGCGGAGGCGGAGCCGTCCGATTTCAATCGGACGGTGCAGGGAGGGAGAGGGGCGCGGGCACGCGCGCGCGGAGCGGGCCGAGAAATGGGCTGAGGGAGGAATTCGGCCCAAGAGCCGAAAGAGGATTTTGAATAGATTTCTGCATAAAGAAATCCCGAAAAAGCAAAAAGACTTTTAGAAAATAGTTAATAGGGTCTAAAAATTCCAGGAAAATTCACATAAGTCCCTTGAATTATTTAGAACTTAATAAAAATACTTTTAGCTATACTTTAGTTTTTAATTTTGCAAACAAAATAGATTTTGGCTTCAAACAAAAAGGGAAAAGCCAAATTAAAATCCATAAAATGCAATAAAGGCTTAAAATCCAAATAAAATCCAGAAAACTCCAATAAACTAACTTTTTAATTTAATTGAAGTTGGATTAATTCCATTTAAATGGTTTTTGATTTCTAAATTTCAATTTTAAGCTTTTTGCAACTTAAGCCAAATGGTTACTTTTAAAACTTTTTGAAAATTTTCAAAAACTTCGCAAATTAGGGATGTTACAAACGTACACCCCTTAAAGGGAATCTCAACCCCGAGATTCAGGCTGACTAGAGAATAGGTGCGGGAATTCGGCCTTCAGGTCCTCTTCACGCTCCCAGGTGGCTTCTTCTTCAGCATGGTTGCTCCACTGAACTTTGCAGAAACGAAGGATCTTGCTTCTTGTTACATGCTCAGACACTTCCAGAATCTTGATGGGTTGCTCCTTGTAGGTGAGATCTTCTTTTAGGTCAACTGCTTCTAGCGGCATCTGCTCTTCTGGCACACGCAGACATTTCTTCAATTGAGACACATGGAAGACGCTATGCACATCGGATAGCTGAGGTGAAAGCTCTAATTGGTAAGCAACTTCTCCTCTCCTAGCTAGGATCGGGAAAGGTCTAATGTATCTTGGTGCAAGCTTCTCGCTTACTCTGAAACGACGCATTCCTTTGAGAGATGAGATCTTCAAGTACACATGATCTACATGATCTCCGAGCGCAAAAGCTAGATCTCGGCGACGATTACCAGCATAGCTTTTACGCGCTTATGCAGCTGTTCTTAGCTTTTCTCGGATTGCCCGAACTTGATCTTCAGCTTCCTTCAGGATATCAGGTCCTAGTACTTGTCCTTCTCCTGTTTCAGTCCAATACAAGGGTGTTCTGCACTTTCTTCCGTAAAGAGCTTCAAATAGGGACATTTGCAGACTTGATTGATGACTGTTGTTGTATGAAAACTCTGCATAAGGTAGCATCCGATCCCAATGGTTTGGTTCTCTAGAGCGAGCTCTTAACATATCTTCTAGAATTTGATTCACTCTTTGCATCATCCATCATGCGAGGATGGTAGGCAGATCTTGAAATTCAAATTAGTGCCCAAAACAACTTGTGTAGCTTCGCGAATCTTGAGGTGAACTGGGATCCTCGATCTGACACAATCTTCTTTGGCACTCCATGCTGGCATATTATCTTTGCCATATACAATTCTGCAAGTCTGTCTCCTGAGTAGGTGGTCTTGACTGGGATAAAGTGGGCAACTTTTGTCAGGCGATCTACAATTACCCAGATAGAATCATATCCAGCTCTTGTTCTTGGCAGACCGGTGATGAAGTCCATGCCAATTTCTTCCTATTTCCATTCAGGGATCTGCATGTTGGTATACGGGTAGGCTACGCTAGCAACAATTTAAAATTCTACCACGTAAACCAGGATGCCAAGCAAGATAGATGATCACAGATCATTACCACCAGACGCGCAGTGCAGCGGAAGTAGAGTCGGAGCAGCCTAGTCCGACGATTAACACGCCGATGTAGTGGTCGTAGATGATCGTCCAACGTCCTCGCAATCGATCGTATCCTCCAGCATCCTCTGCAGATCCTTGTGAAGATCGCGGATCGTCCTCAGCGCAACAACGACCGCAGTAGCGCCTCTACGGTATCCACACGTCCAGAGAAGGAACAACCGTACGCCGGCGTGCTAGCACCAAGTCGCACGGGAAGGCTCTCTCAAGAAGATGGCGACTATGGTTTCGGTGGAAACAACTCACGTGTCACTCTCGCGCGCCCAAAACTGGCCTCAAGCATCTTCTTATATAGTGCCCCGTGTCGGATCCTATCCGAACACATTTAACGAATCGTATTCATACTGGTTTGTTCCATCCCATTAAGTGTGTGACCCGTTAGGTTTATGTGTAATCGGTTGTGACTCGGAAACCCTTTCCGACCACGAGTCGTAGTGGTCCCTAGCAGGACATAACGATTCCCGAATACACACAAATTATATCGGATGAACCTTAATGCAATATGATCTACGACTAGGTCCTCATCACTCACGACCAGGTCCTATCTTTATACGACCAGTTCGCACTTTCGGTCACGACGATTCGTAACTCCTTACGACCGAGTTTCAACCACTCTGTGATTTCATTCGATCGATCTCGACTTGCTCGTATCACCATCGACTTATGCGGATCGATCGAACTAAGCGACTTACTCTAGTATTCTCCCTTTGCCTCACGATATCTGGTTTGAACTCCAGGTAAGATAACGTGTCATCCATGGACTGTTCAATACTTTCTCGATCGAGTTGTCGGATAACCTTACGTGGTCGAACACTTCGACCACTAGTGGCATGGCCATGCACTTTCTTTATCCGACTACTTCGAGGGGCCCAGAGACATCTCTCCTGTTATGTTAGGAGGGGCAAAATCCCATATCCGACCAGTCACATCCCTCTGCATGTTTCATAGTATACCCGAAAGCTACCTTTATAACTACCTAGTTACAAGTAGCGTTTGGCAACCCCTAAGAGTGCCGTTACACATGTAGGGAACCATGCTGATCTCAGGTCTAAGGATTATACATCATCATTGCTTGAGACCTACTAATGACACACAGAATCATAACAATCTCAATAGTGTCTCAAGGTGGGTCAATCCAACCCCATGTTCTCTAACATGTGTTCACATTATTGATTCGATATCCCTATATCCATGACCGGTGAAACATGATCATCAATCAATATATGTGCTGGTCGTAGATTCACTGGTGTTCCGATCAGTGACATCCGACCAGGGATACCTTTTAGAACGACATCATACAAGTCGAAGAGTTTCACCAACAAGTCACATACTCGTTGATCTTCATAACTAACGATTCATTCAAGGAACAGAATAACATTTATTCATTAACTCATAAACATAGACATGATACAATCATCTCCATGATTGCCCCTAGGGCATATCACCAACACTGCAAGGGTTGTAGAAGTCCAGCTGGTCTCTGGTGCTCAGCTTTAACTCGCTGACAAACATCACACTGTGCTAAGTATTCAATAATTTCTCGCTTCATACTAGGCCACCAATACATTTCCTTAAGGTCTTGATACAGTTTAGCACTTCCGGGGTGAATGGAATACAAGGTCTCATATGCTTCCTTGAGTATCAACTACTTGAGCTCCTTTTGGTCCAGTACACAGATATGCTTATCGAACCAAATGGTTCCTTGCTCATCTTATGTAAACCTTAGGGATTTACCCTTCTTCATGTTACTCTTGATCTCCTTGATATCTGCATCTTCGATCTAGGCTTTCCTGATCTGACTCTGCAGAGTTGGTTGCACTTCCAAAGCAGCCAAATAACCTTCTTCAACTAATTCAAGTTTGAGCTTCTGAAATTTTTCATGTAGTGTTGGCTGACTTTCCTTGATCATCAGAGTAGTGCAATAGACCTTTCTACTTAGGGCATCTGCTACAACATTAGCTTTGTCGGGGTGGTAATGAATTTCAATATTGTAATCTTTGATCAATTCCAACCATCTTCTTTGCCTCATATTGAGATCAGCTTGGGTGAAGATGTATTTCAAGCTCTTATGGTCAGTGTAGACTTCACAGCGATTACCGATAAGGTAATGACGCCATATCTTCAAAGCATGCACTACTGCAGCCAATTCTAGGTCATGGGTGGGGTAATTTACTTCATGAGGCCTCAACTGGCGTGAAGCATATGCTACTACATTCCTTTCCTGCATTAGGACACAACCGAGACCTTGTCGCGATGCATCACAGTAAATCTCAAAATCCTTTCGGACATCTGGCAATGTCAACACTGGAGCAGTGGTCAAGTGCTTCTTCAATTCTTGAAAACTTTGCTCACATTCGGGCATCCAGGCAAATTTCTTTTCCTTCTTTAACAACTGAGTGAGGGGTCTTGCTATTTTGGAGAAACCTTCTATAAACCGGCAGTAATATCCTGCCATACCTAGGAAACTTCTGATCTGAGGTACTGACTTGGGTGACTCCCAATTGAGCACATTCTTGACTTTACTGGGGTTGACGGCGACTCCTTCTGCAGATATGACATGTCCCAGAAAAGTGACTTCCTTCATCCAAAACTCACACTTGCTGAATTTGGCATAGAGTTGATGATCTCTAAGCCTAGTCAAAACCAAGCGAAGGTGCTCTTCATGCTCTTCTTCACTCTTGGAATATACTAGAATGTTATCAATAAAGACAATGAAAAACTTATCCAAATACTCCATGAATACTTTATTCATCAAGTTCATAAAGTAAGCAGGGGCATTGGTTAATCCAAAAGACATGACCGTGAACTCATACAGTCCATAACGGGTTGAGAAGGCTGTCTTGGGTATATCCTCTTGACGGATCTTCAACTGGTGGTATCCTGACCTTAAATCTATCTTAGAGAACACTTCGGCTCCCTTTAGCTGGTCAAACAAATCATCAATCCTGGGTAGAGGGTACTTGTTCTTGATGGTGACTTCGTTGAGTGAGCGGTAATCCACACACATTCTTTGGGTACCATCTTTCTTGGCAACAAAGATGACCGGGGCTCCCCAAGGTGAGGAACTGGGTCAAACAAATCCTTTTTCTTGCATCTCTTAGATTTGCTTTTTCAGCTCGACCAAATCATCAACAGGCAGGCGGTAGGGTCTCTTGGAAATTGGTGCGGTCCCTGGAACTAGGTTGATAACAAACTCTAGGTCCCTGTCTGGTGGCATTCCAGGTAATTCATCAGGAAAGACATCTGAAAATTCTCTAACTACCGGTACATCTTCCAAGGATAGGGTCTTGACACTACAGACTAAAGCTCCATTATGCTTCTTCATGGGGGCTTCAAATTTTACTTTAGTCCCGCCTGGACTAACCAAGGTGATACTTCTACAAACACAATCCAAGACTGCTTGGTGCTTGGCAAGCCAATCCATACCCAAAATCACATCTAGGGATTTGGTGTTAATGATTATCAGGTTGGCTAGGAATTCTACCCCTTCTATAATCATCTTAACTTGTGGGCAACCCTAGTTCGTGCTTAACTCCGAACCGGGGGATTGAACCAACAAGGTAGTCTTAAGGTTCGAAACCTTCAACTGATGCTTTGCAGCAAAAATCCGCGAAACAAACAAATGCGAAGCTCCAGAATCAAACAAAGCATGGCAGATGCTGAATTTACTAGGAACTTACCGACATGACGTCCAGAGGCATGCAGGCTTCCTCCTTGTGATGTGGTTCACACGACCTCTTCCAAAAGGCTGAGGGGTCTTAGCTGGTGCAGCTGGAGTCTAAAGTGCTCCATGTCCGACTCCGGGCACAGGGGTTTGGGTTGGAGTAGCCCCCAAGTTGAATCTGACAAGCGAGGGACCTTGCTTTTGTGGGCAGTTAACGACGTAATGCCCCAGTTGCTGACAGTTGAAACAGGTGACTCCTGCGGCAGGATTGGGGTTTCTTGGAGGCTGATTGTTGATATTGTTGTTGGGGCTGCGAAACCCTAGTGCAGTCGGGTGAGGTGCTGTTGTTGGAGTCTTGAACATGACAGGAGGAGCAAAACGGGTAGGGTGTTGCACATTTGTCCTGGCTCTCTGCGAATGACCTTGATGAGCACCATGCTGCATCATCTTTCTCTTATGAGACTCTGCCAGCTCACGGTGAGACTCTTCTATGAGCATAGCCTTGTTCACGGATCTGGAAATCGCATAGTCGTTGCCGATGACTTGAACCTTCAAGCCGGGTTGAGTCCACGCTGAAACGCTCGATGTGCATCATCCGTGGCGACGTCCTCTTGAGCATATCGCGAGAGTTGAGTGAACTTATTGAGGTATTCACTCACGGACATGTTTCCTTGCTTCAGCTCGCGAAATTCATTCTTCTTCATTTCCACCTTTCCATCAGGGATGTGGGAATGGCGGAAAGCTTCAGAGAACTCAGCCCAACCAATGTTCTAGTGGTTCTCATGGGCGGCACAATAGTTCTCCCACCATTCTGCGGCGGTACCTTCAAGTTGGTATGCAGCATAAAGGACATTCTCACGGTCATCACACCGGGTAATGGCAAGCTTCTTTTCAGTTGAGCGCAGCCAGTCATCTGCGTCTAATGGCTCAGAGGAGCTAGATAATGTAGGTGGATGAGTCCTCATGAACTCAGCTAGCCTGGACTGAGGGAAAGCTGGTGATGGTGGCGGGGTTGCGGCAGTGGCTTGACTGTTCTGGTTCATTATTGAGAGAAGGGCAGCGGTGGTCTGGCTCTGCTGGGTCATCATCTGGTTCATATTCTGCATCATCGAGTTCATCAGCTGTGCCTGGGCTGCCATGAACTGACCCAGACATTGATCTGCCATGGTTGCTAGAGGAGGTGGTGGTGGCGGGGTATTGAGATCCACTGAGTCAACTTGGCTTGCAGTGTTGCGGGTCTGAACCATCTGCACAAAACCTTCCAGGTTTAATAGACGAGAGAGAGAAAGCACGATAGATGAGGGGGAAAAGCATGAACGACGAGGGAGAATAGGGGGGAGGATAGAGCAACCTAATCGGGGATGTTTGGTTAAACCCAAAGGATAGATAGCCGGAAAACTACCAAGAAGCAACAAAACTCGAGCCTAACGGCCCTACTAAATGATACTATAGCTAGGAGGGTAGCCCTATTAGAATATTTCTAATTTAGCTTATTTGGGGTGGTTGACCAAAAACAAGGCTCGATCCTTTAGAGATTACAGAGGTGAGAAGGATCAATTTGAATTTGAAAACCATTTTCAGAATAGATAAGATGTAAGATTCTGAGAATGAAGTGGGAAAAGATTAGAATAGACGAGAAAAGAATAGAACAAGAGAAGAGAATAACAACTACCCAGGTTAACTGTTGGTTTGATTTAGAAAATAAATTTGGAAACTTTGGACTAATGCGACCTTTCTAACTATGGTTACGTCCTACAGTCGATATGGCTCTGATACCACCTCTTGTCGGAGCCCCGGGTATACAACCCCAGGACCCTCTGTGCATCCTGAACTAGTCCCAGATCAGTAGCTAGCTCGCATAGTATCGGTGTAATCACAACCATACAACAAAATAACGATGGAGCGGACAAATTAATATTACTTAGCAGCAAAAGGGACCTTATGATCAAGTCTTACAAAGTGCGCCACGCAGGGCTTAGCAACAAAATACAACTTACAGCGGAAACACAATATCTCGTGGTGGCCACGCGACATACCCACAGGCAATCGAGTGGAGGACGCGACCTAGTTCGCAAAGTCTTCGAGATAATCCTCTTCATAAAACTCTGAATTCCCTGGTTCTTCTATGGGGATTAGTCACACAGGGCGCAAGTCATGAGTACTTTGAATGTACTCAACAGGTCATAGGGAAATTTATGCAATTATTATTCATGCGAGGCTAGACAAGGATGGCTTTATGTTTTCTTTTGCAGAAAGCAACATTTAATAGTAAATACCGTAAGTAGATTGAAAGCACAATTTAAAATAATAATAATACATAAGTAATTCAGTTCTTTGAAACAACTAGAGATCAACCCAACCTTTCCATCCAAACCCTCAATTCCACCATTTTAAAGAAAACATCTACCCTTGCGTGAAATCTCGGGCATGTCCATAGCAGGGACACGGCTATTCGAATAGTTTTAAACAATCTGCAGAGGTTGTACAGCTTTACCCACAAGAGATAATCATCTTATACTGTCAAGCGTTTCACGTTTCTGAAGGCGTGTGACTAAGAAATTATCACAAGGCCGTTACGAAGCTTTGAACTGGTTAAGAGCTACCCGCTAAGATTTTGCTTCTAACGAGCTTCGCACCCGCTAGATTCGTGCCCCCTCTTACGCCAGCGAATCATCACGCTCCACCGCAACAGAACCTAGCCAGCTCATTGCTAATTATTAGGCCAGGTCCACCCCATCCTGGACATGTGGTTGCACGATGTGACCCAGATCAATGGTTCAAGGTTAAGTCCTTAGTTGGCTGCTCAGGCGAGACTAATCCACGTCCCAATGTGTGTTACGGCACCCACACTTACCACCATCCACTCGCCCGAGCATAAAATATTTTTGGTTCAACCCGGCCAAAGACCACCCTAGGCTTGGCACAAAATCTTTTAACAAAGGTGGCTGCGCCACGATTCCATAATTCCGTTAATCAAGTTTATACATATGAGCATGCGATCATGAGTCTCAACGTACAACTATAGCATGGCTAAGCATAATACGATACCCGTTGGTAATTTATCAAAGTCCAACTAATATAAACCCTCCTAGGGTGTCCAAGGGTTCATGTCATTCAAGGGTACATGTCGTTTGCAATTTATCAAGGAGGTATACATCAAGTAGGCAATTATCTACTCCTAAAACCATTTATACTAAAAATAGCAATGCAATGTTTATATCAAACAATATAGTTTTATAAGGATGGGTTCAATATGATCAAAGGTCTATGACTTGCCTTTTTTGAAGAGTTGAGGTGCTTCGGTCGTCGGATCCGAGAAATCTTCCGAAAAGCCGGTTTCTACACGTGCGAAAAGAACAAAATAAATAAAATAACTCCAAATAAATTCCAAATAAATACCAAACTATCACTAACAGCAAGAGGGGAATTTTAGATGAATTTAGAAATTTGAATCACTCGAATCGGAGTTCGAACGAAGAAGTTATGGCCTTCCGAAGTTTGGAAAGCACATAAAATGAAGAAAATTGGATTTTCCTCAATTTCTGATTTATTTTTCCAACGGAAATTCAAATTATTGAGCCAGCTGACGTCAGCGAGGGGATTTTATTTTTCTGGCTGAATTATTTTTCAACGGGAAATAAAAGAAATTGCCACGTCAGCAGCCACGTGGCTGCCACGTAGGCAAGACGGCTGACGGGGCGCCACGTGGCTCGGTCACGCCAGTGCCCACGTGTGCGCACACGCGGCCGCAGAGGTGGCAGCCACGCGGGCTCGAGGCGCTGAGGTGGCGCATACGTGGCACCAGGTGGCGGCCATGTTGGCACCGAGCCGGCGGCGCTCGGGGCCCGAAGGTTGCCGGCGAACGGCTGGGTGGCGGCCGGCGGCGAGGGAACGGACGCGAAGAGGAGCTCATGGTGAACATAGTGCTCATAGTCTCGTCAGCGGGGAGCAATGGGGAGGCCGGCGGCGAGGTGAGAAGGCGGCGGCGGCGGGTGAACGCGGCGGTGACTCTTCGAGGGGCCTTCGGGGTCGGGGATGCGCGCACAAGGTGGCCCTTGGTGCGGCGATGCTGACGGCGGGGTTGGAGGCGGCGGAGGAGAAGAGGTGGCGGCGCAAACGGCGGGGAGGCGGAGCTCGGCTGGCGGCGAGAAAAAGCGAAAAAGGGGGCAAAGGAGGGCGAGAGAGGGGGAGTGAGGAGAGGGGAAAGAGAGAGGGGAAGGAGGCGGTCCCAGGGCTCTCTTAAATAGGGGACGAGGGGCCCCAGAGGAGGAGGAAGGGGAGGATGGTGTCGGGCGGCAATGGCGGCAGCAAAGCGACGTGGGGAAAAAGGGCGACGGGACGGGAAATGGTGGCGGCAGCGGACGCGGCGGCGGCGGCAAACAGGGTGGCAGCGAGAAGACGCAGAGGTGACGGGGTCGGCGGAAATCGCAGCGGGGTGCTGCGCACGGCTGCGCGGAGAGAGGGGGGGTCCGGAGGTGGACGACACCGCGGGGACGAAGAGCGAGGGCCGTCCGATCCAGATCGAACGGTGGGAGGTGGAGGGGAGGCGTGGCGGAGGCGGAGACGTCCGATTTTGATTGGACAGTGCAGGGAGGGGGAGGGGCGCGCGCGAGCGAGCGGGCGAGAACGGCGAGGAGAATTCGGCCCAAGAGCGAAGAGAATTTTGAATAGATTTCCGAATAAAGAAATCCCGAAAAAGCAAAAAGACTTTTAGAAAATAGTTAATAGGGTCTAAAAATTCCAGGAAAATTCACATAAGTCCCTTGAATTATTTAGAACTTAATAAAAATACTTTTAGCTATACTTTAGTTTTTAATTTTGCATACAAAATAGATTTTGGCTTCAAACAAAAACGGAAAAGCCAAATTAAAATCCAGAAAATGCAATAAAGGCTTAAAATCCAAATAAAATCCATAAAACTCCAATAAACTAACTTTTTAATTTAATTGAAGTTGGATTAATTCCATTTAAATGGTTTTTTATTTCTAAATTTCAATTTTAAGCTTTTTGCAACTTAAACCAAATGGTTACTTTTAAAACTTTTTGAATTTTTTTGAAAACTTCGCAAATTAGGGATGTTACAATTATCTTCTAGACTTCAATTATCTTCTGGACTGTAATTATCTTCTGGATTTCTCTATTTGCTTCACTAGTGCGTGGGTCATGTGCGTGGACTTCAATTATCTTCTAGACTTCAATTATCTTCTAGACTTCAATTGTCTTTTGGACTTCTTGTGGCTTATCACGTTATTTCTCGATATTTTCATCAAGGGGTTGATTTCCTCCCCCTAATGTCGGGAAAGTAACCTCATCTAATATACTATTAGTGAATTGGGCATTATGCTAATCTCCAGTCATAGGGTTCAAATACTTGATTATGGATGTTGTCTCATAACCAACGTATATCCCAAACTTTCGGAGAGGGTCTATTGTAGTTCACTGCGGTGGTGGTATAGGTACATAAACCTTGCAACCAAACCTAAGAAGATGAGAGATTTTCGGTGCTGACCCTTGCGCTAGTTGCATAGGTGAATGGATGTTATATGCCGACGGTCTAAAATTGATGAGAGTTGCTGCGTGTCCCCAACATGTAGTTAGTAAATTACAATTCTTCAAAGATATGATAGTCCATTCTGGGTGTGGATATGTGGTACTGAATACTCATCGTTAATTCCCAATGCCATGCAATAATCATCAAATGCCTTCGAAGTAAATTTTCCAGCGTTGTTCATTCTAATGGACTTCACATGATGATCCAAGAAATTATTTTTTTAATTTTAATTATCTGCGAGATTAACTTTGCAAAAGCACGGTTTCTCGTAGACAATAAACATACGTGCGACCATTCCGAGGAAGCATTAATGAGCACCATAAAATACCTAAATGGCCCTGGCAGGGGCTGTATAGGACCGCAAAAAGTCTCCCTAGATATGGTCCAGGAATGCAGGGACTTCATCCTTCGCTTTCAGAGCAAAAGACATAGTAATTAATTTCCCGGTGGTACATGCGGGGCACACAAAATCTTCTTAATTCGAGAAATTATTTACATTCATATTATTTCCCAATGAATTCTTAATTATCTATCTCATCATCATAAGACCTAAGTGGCATAATCTATCATCCCAGAGATAGAAAAGTTCAGAGCTTCTAAATACGATTTTCAGGGCAGTATAGGCTGCAGGTGTCTGAATACTAGTGTAATATAGCCCAGATTCATATGATGGAAGTCGTTCTAATACCCGTTTCCACTTTCTTCATGCTTTGCAATGAGCAGGTATTCCTTACCATACTCTTTTTCAGTCTCTGCGTGGAAACCGTTAGTGCGAATATCCTTGAGAGTTCTACTCGATTCTGGGTACAACAAGGCTTCTTCAATGACCAAAGTTGTGCCCATCGGGAGTATAATTGTGGCCCTTCCTGAGCCTATTATACAATTATCGCTGCTCGCGATTGTCATAAGACTACCAACATTCTTGCTGATCGACTGAAAAAGTTTCGTCTCTCTCAAGATGGTACTCATTGTGCCGCTACCTGTTAAGCACACTTCCTCCATAAGGTGCCACACGCATTCTAATATAATGTATTTTATTAATATGCAGCAGAAAGCAAGCAACATATAAATAAAATACTTTAGATATTAGAATATAACTTGCTATTATAAATATGAGAAAATAAGCCTTGTAGGACTCATCATAAGAATTTAATGCTTTGCTCTCCTAGAGTTTACAACCATTATTCAAATAGTAAAATAATTCAATGTTCCATCACAACCACAAACTACAAGTCGCTATAAAAATATCTAAGTGCAATGCGTGCGCCAGATCCAATCAGCGAAGTATTCAGGAACTTTCGCCTCAATCTGCTCCATAGCGATCTTCCCCTCTTGGGCAACTACGGTTGCGGCCGCTGCAATGTCTAAAGGAGGGGTGATGGGGAATACTAGTAGGCTGTCCACATTCATAAGTGAAACTAATGGTTGTGGATCCTCTATGCCTGCAATGGCGAGGTGTGCTTCATGATGTCATTTACCCTTCTTCTTAGACTGAAAAACATCAATAACGTGCGACCCATGACCTTACCCTTCTTGCCCCTCTTCTTCGTGAGAGGCTTCATCACCTTGTAGCTGCTAGTATTGGCTTCATGGCCAATATTGATACTAGGTGGCTGTGAGATGTAGTTCTTCCTTAGAACATCATCTTTAGCTTCTGCAATTTGCATGATGTCAATTAAATCAGCATACTCCTTGTATCCGTTTTGACGATAGTTGTGTACGGATTGCACCGTATTTGGGTGAAAGGTAGGGAGAGTCTTCTCAATCTTCTGCTCATTCGTGATTACATTACGACAGAGCTGAAGACTGGTACAAATTCTATACAAATTCTGGCCATGCTGGGTCAGTTCTTCGGACTCCTGGTTCGTGATGCCAGTTATCTTCATATTCATGCAAAGAGTTCATAAGATTACTACTGGTAATCTGCATAAAATGGTTGCGGAATTCTCATAATGTTCTTCGACTCCATGTTCGAGATCCCGTACTTTTCTATGTATTTTTCATGATTTACTACTATTTTTAGTGATTCAAAGTAATAAAACAATCACAAATAATCAAAACAGTAAATACAATACGTAAATTGCATAGAAATAATAAAAATAAAGTTAAACATGCTTCAAATGCTTGAAAGGATTCAAAATTTGAATTCCCGAGCTGGAAAATGCTGGAAAATGAATTTTTGGTGAATTGCAAATTTCAGGGGCTGAAACCGCTAAATTTCAATTCTGAAAAAATTTCACATAATTTTAATTTTTGAGGGGTTATTCTGCAAGAATTACTTTCCCAAAATATTTTCTCGCAATTTTTAGAACTTTGAGGATTTATTTGCAAATTTTTTGGATTTTCATTTTTTTCGATTTTTCTTCTCGGGATTTTCTTTCTCACTTTTTTCTTCTTTTCAACGGGGACCTACATGGCTGGCCTCCCTTGTCTTGGGCTTTTTTTTTTTGCCTTGGCCCGATGGAGCCCCATATTGTCACAGTCTCACTAATGAGCTGCACGGGCTCTAACAGTGGGAATGGGCTGGGCCTAAGTCACAAACAAAGAGAGAAGGGAGGTATTCAAAGACACGAGTGCTGGCAAAGGCAAGGCATCGAAGATCAAACAACCAAAGGCTCCTGCCTCGACTTCCCCTTCCTCCTGCTGTTGTTTTTCCCCTTCCTTCTGCTGCTGTTCTTCCCCAAACTCTGGCTCTGGAAGCATTCCCAGTCTTGATCTCTGTAGTCCCAGTCTAATTGCTAGTTCCTACTTCCATTCTCCCTAGATTGTATCTCCTAGTACTTGTATCCGGTGTTTGGATTGGCAATCAGATTCTTGTTTTAGTGTTGATTTGTGTTCAACCCATTGGGATTGTAACACAGATGTGGCCGCTTCCAAAGGGGACCTTTAGGGATTCCCTTTGTCTTTATTCAATAAGGCAGCGGCGGCAGCTTGTGCTTCACGCACAGTATGGCGATGTATGCGGCTACGGGCACGCGGGTGTGCCCGGCGCGGAAGTTGCGATTGCATCGGAGGCCAGCGGGAAGCGGCGCCAAAGCACGCAGCGCGGTGTTCAGGCATGCATGCGGCGGTGGGCGCAGACTGGCCTGGGCGATGCGTGCAGGCGACGCACTCGTGCGGGGGTGACTTCGGCAAGGCCATGCGGGGCTGGGCGATGGTGGCTGCGAGCCGCGACGCCGCCGTGTGGAAGCGAGGCGGCGGGCGCGCGAGGCGCGAGTGGCGGCGGCGCTTCAAGTCGGCGCCGTGCAAGGCGGCCGGAGCTTACCGCGTAGCCCATGTGGGGGCGGTGCGCTTGCGGCGCTGTTACGGCTTCATGGCCAATGCGCGGTGGCCGGCGGCCTCGGGCCGACTGCCATGTGCTAATCCCTCTTTTTTTGTGTTTACTGTTCATGCAATGCAATGTAGTATAATCAACATCTGTTCGTTCATGTAACCACCGATCGGCTTGGCCGACGACTTCAAGTCGGCTCGCAGTGGGTTAGAACGGATTTGCAACTTTCAATCTATGGTACAATTGACATCTACTTTTCCATGCAATCTACCGATCGATATTATGCCGGCGACTTCAAGTCGGCTCGCGGTAGATTAGAGCTGATTTGCATCGTAGAAAAAATATAATCTAGAAAGCAACAATTGTAGAATCGAAAACAATCTAGAAAAACGATTCGATCTACGATCATCGTGCTACGACGGTTACCTTTCGATCCGAGAAGAGTCGATTGTGTTGATAACGTGTTGAGGAACCATCGCTGGCGAGTCCAGTCCGAGCGATTACCTTGTAGACAAACTCAGAATCGTAAGAATAATGCAAGAACACAAGAGTAGATTGAGCACATAGATATGAAGGGACTTCAGACATCTCTTTATTGCTCTTCTCAAAATTATAGTACAATTGTTGGGGTCCTCATCTTTTATATTGGCTATTGAATAGATGAGAAGCCCATCGCAGACCAGGCCTGAGCCCGATTTCTTAACAGATGTGACCCTCCTCTTCTCACTAGTTGTTATCCTACAACTGCGACAACGATGGTCACACGTTAGAATTTAAACTGCTGAATCCATTGTAACAGATAATTAATCTATGGCTTCGAATTTTCGGATAAAAGCTAACCACTGCAAGCCTTGTTTTTCCTTGTGGAAAGGCCATGCTAGCTTCCACCTGTAGTTAGTGGCTTAGACTTTCTGGAGAAAACCCAGCCACTGCAAGCCTTGTTTTTCCATTAGAAAAGGACTATTTGATGCAACTTTTCAATTCGAACGGACGAGGACAAAGTCTTCGGCGGCAGTGGTCGTCGGTCGCAATCATCCTATGTTAGATCGAGCAAGCAGACAACCCATGCATTTGGAGCCACACTGCTCAAACAAACAATGTCCGCTAGCTCAAGCCTCAAACCAAACACCGAAAATTTCCAGCGTTCCTCCACTAGCAGCAATGGAGAAACCACGTAGTAATTCAGGGAAGAAAATTTAGTGGGGGAGGGCCTCGCGCGAGGGGCCCCCACCTGCCGTCCATCCGGGATGATTCGAAGGGATCAACGGCTGTGAGGAGGCCCTCACTAACAAATTTTCTTGCGTAATTCTTGTTTTTGCTTGCTCTCCTGCCACTGCACGCAGCGGCACTGCAGAATCAGCAGGGAGAAGTCTCACTGAGGTCTTAACAGACGGCCCTCAACTGGAAAGCTACTCTCTGCCGGGATCAAGGAAAGCTACGTACTCAGACCGTAGTCAGACGTCCAACCGGACAGGCATCACGTGCAGTTTCTGACAGGAGTTCGATCGGATATGCTATAGTTTGAATCCATCCACGTTAATTTCACGTTAGTTTGTGCACACATCTGAAAGCCACTGTCCATGTATCATGATCTCGTGGATTGAATCCGAAACACATATTCTTTCTAGGAGCTTTAGAAGCAATCGGATTTGTACATACACACGTTCGCGCGCGATCAGACAGAAGAGAGCTTATGATCATCCCAAAAGACATAAGATGCATAGAACATGAGGAGGAAAACGGACGTAGCTTGGTGGCAAGGACATTTTGCTCCGTATTTCTATGTAATTCAAACTAGAAAATTCACGTGGAGCTGAGCTGGGGTGTGCATCTGGCCGAGTTGGCACGGCGCCTGGCACTACTACAAAACAGGCAATAGCAGACACTCATCGCGCGGTTCCAAAGGCCCTTTGGAACGTCTGAGGAACCGTCGTGATACGTTCTCATCATCGAGGCGGTTCTTATTACCAACCGTTTGTGATACTTCACAGACGGTTGGTAAAAAGAACCGTCTGTAATGAGGACATATCACAGACGGTTCATATTACGAACCGTCTGTAAAGTATAAAAAGGCGCACCCTAGGGTTTTGCTCTTTACTCGTCACTTCGTCTCCCGCGCCCCTTAGGCTCTCGCGCGCTCTCTCGGCTCCTCTAGGGTTCGCCCGTTCACCTCCCCGGCCGTAAGACCCGACGCCGCCGCCCCTTCATCGACGACGCTGCCTCCGCCTCGACGCGCGGCCTCCTCCCCGTGTCGGCCTCCTCCCTCTGCACCGGCCTCCTCCCCCTGCGCCGGCCTCCTCCCCGCGCCGTCCTCCTCCCCTGCACCGGCCTCCTCCCCGCGCCGTCCTCCTCCCCGTGTCGGCCTCCTCCCGGCGCCTCCCTCCTCCCCGCGTCGGCCTCCTCCCCTGCACCGGCCTCCTCCTTGCACCGTGAGTTGTTGTGCGGCATCCTCTCTGTGAGTATTCCTAAAGATAATATGTGAACTGAATCTAGTACTAAGGATATAGCAAATTGATCAGTGGGCTTTGTTGACATGCTCTGTGATGAACTTTGTCTTATACTGAGATTGAATGTGATAGTTAGTTGATTCTTGAGCTCCATTGTACAAATTACTTGCTACTGTCAATTTCATATACTGTTAATTTGTTACTTTCGATTGAATGCTAGTTATCACAGACGGTTGAATGCCACCATCAATTTGATATCTGTTAGTTCATTCTTGAGCTCTATTGTATTGACGAACAAATCGTGATGTGACTTTGATAGTCTTTGATAATGTGAACTGAAATTGATCGGTGGGCTTTGTTCAGTTCGCTCTGTGATGAACTTTTCTCTTATCTGAGATTGAATGTGATAGTTAAGATCATTTTGATAATGATTGAGATCATTTGACGATTAAGCAAAGTATTGTTTAGAGCTCATAGTTTGAATTTATACTATCATATTCATTTAATGAAGAGTATAGACAATAGGATTGAGATGGAAAAGACTTGTTCTTTTGCAACTCTCCTTCTGAAAGCACAAACTACCATCAATCCTTCTTTATATATTATACGTTTGTGCATCATTTTCGGTTAAGTTGAGTAAATCGCTTGAATCAGTCGATTAGAGCTTACGCATATTGTTTCGTGCATATATAGATAGCAAGTAAGCGACATGGCGTCCGCACCATCTTCGCCGCCGTCATCGACATCGCCGAATGTGTCTGGATCTCCGAGGAAAGTGGTACGTACGCGAGATGGCAGAGGAACATCGAGAATTCCTCCAGGCCTAATGACCGTCACGGAGGTCAATGCCAATGGGATCCCTGTAAGTCCCCCCAAAGCAGCGGCGAGATTCCGGACCTTGTGCGGGATACTTGGAAGGAAACGGGTCCCCATCACCACACTGAGCTGGGACACTGTGTCGGATGTTCGGAGAAGCCAACTGTGGGACGAAGTTTTAAAATCGTTCACTTTCCCAGCCGCAGATCTCGCGCGTGGAACGACAGGCGTTGCTCTCGATGGGAAAGGCGTGGAGGACCTTTAAGAGCGTGCTTGTCACAAAGTACGTGAACACGGGTCGAACGCCCTTCACGGCGTATAAATTCTTGTCACGGGATATATGGGACGCCTTTGTGCAAATGAAGACGACACCGAATTTCTTGAGGAAAGTCGGCGTACAAGGCTCTCGGACATAACACTCACCCCACAAACTCGGCACCGTTGGTGCGGGTAAAACCGCGCAATGGGCGCGGAGGACGCGAACGAAACAAGGCCATTTGTCGAGATCACGAGACCGCGCTCTTTCCCGGTTAAGAGCGAGGGCATCGATTCGTCTTGGCGAAATCTCTTTCACAAACCCGCAGGCCAGGGATGTGGCTAACCGTGTGGTAAATGTCTTGAACTACCTAGTTGTTAATAAGTCTATAACTTCATAATGTATATAATAACATGATGACCTCTTGCAGCAAGAATTGAGTTCGCATGTTCAAGGCTCCTTCCAAGCGCAGCGAGGAGAAGGATATACTATCTACGACCTTGGGAAATAAGGAGCACCCGGGTCGCACGCGAGGCAAAGGGGTTAACGTATCTTGGAGGATGGATTCCTGCACGACTCTCGCTGCGTATAGGAGCGGGGAAGAGATCCAAGGCGAGCACGATACTGTGTTGGAACATGTGCTTACTTCAAAATTTGAAGGAAGAGAACGGTGCTTCTTGCAAAATTTGAAGAAAAGATAGCAAGATTGCAGGACCAAGTGAATCAACTACTACTCCTCAACAACGATCGCAGCCGCCCCGTTGTTTTGGTAGGCGATCCTCCTCAACATCGGATGGCGTCGCGTCCCCGCAAAATTGTGAACATGATGATGTCCAATTACCTATCGGCGACATCAAGGTAATGTACATCTCGGAATGCTCCAAAGATAGACCTATAGGACGCCTTAGCTAATTGCGTATCGTTTTGTAGGAGCCGACGACCGCACACTCCAAGTGAGGATGGTTGGGATGTCTATTGAGGTGGGCGGGGTGGTGTATCCATGCAATGAAGGATAGTGCAACCACGGTGCCCGGGTGGCGCGAGGTTACGCCGTGAGTCAGTGGACATGGTACATGATAATTTTAGGGCCGTCCATTGGAGATTCGCCGAACGACGAAATCATAACACTAGGGGATGCCCTGTACAGTTTTATTCAGTGGCCAAAGAAGGACATCGCCCTGGACCCTGCAGTGCCGCCTCAACCTTTGATGACTCCATCCAAACCATCTCCACACGACCATGCCTCTCCAATTCAACTTTTGAAGGACATCATCCTGGACCCTGCAGTGCCGCCTCAACTTTTGATGACTCTACCCCAACCATCTCGACACGACCATGTCTCTCAACAGACCCTCCATGATCGCACCTCAACCTTCGCTTGAAGCCCGCCTCATCGGTTCCGTGGAGAAGACACCGAACGAACAAAAAAGCGTCTTTGCCGTATCGGTTCCGAGTCATCGGACAGAGGAAGGCGCGTGAGCGAGCAAGTCGTTCAGACAAATCGAAATCGAAGAACATTAAGGCGCTTTCGCCTCCTAACCTAAGAAATACTCTTTCGAAGTCCGTTGGCGGCGAAGCGAGATAGCCCTCGCTGGATTAGGTTGTCGAGTTTGCATAGTGGTACTTGCGAAGACCAAAGAGAAATGGTGCGATGGAATCACCGTCGATACACAGAGGACTATTTCCTCCACGAGCCGCCCCTTCATCGTGGGCTTCGGCGACTTATTCGACCTATTCAACCTCAAAGCCTCGATGCCTCACTTCTACGATGCTTTGGACATCGTAAGTGTGTACAATCAAGTTCTACATTCACGTACATTCACGTAATATAACAACTCATTGCTTATGTATAGATACATGATTAAAACTCGCCGCGGCGATTGAAAGAACCGGTGGGTTTCTCGACCCACACGTGGTCTCGAGCAAACCATCTTAGCGAGCGCATCCTACGCCGAGAAATACATAACGGCAGGATTGCTTGCTCAAAACTACGGGGACTACATAATGGTGCCCTACAACGTAAGTAAGTGCTTCACTACTTGCTATACAAATTTCATTTGTACTTTATACGCAGTATGAACTTAGATTTAATGACTATAGCGACATACATGAGTAGGCACCACTAGATCGTTTTAGTCATTATACCAAAGAGGAATCAGGTACTATACCTTGATTCCCTAATGAAAAAAGGCCACGACTTCACCCTTGTGCAAGAAGTACTCGACAGGTGTGCTCATTTCCTCCATACATAACTCTATTGTAGTCTTCCTTCGTTTGAAATGGCCGAGGTTAACTTTTTGGAAACATGTAGGTCGTTCATCTCCTATATTGCCGAGGGAGGGCTATACAAGGAACGAACGCCACACTTAATCACGGGACGCGATTTCGATGCGTGCAACAACACAATAATCCTATATCATACTTCGTAATAATGCGTCTCGAACTGACTATACATATATATGTAATTCTATTTTTTCAGTGCCGCCAGCAAAAAGCAGAAGAATGTGCATTCTACGTTTGCCATCATATGCAGATTCTCATGAGTGCTAGGTTGCCGGATTCCGAGGTTGGTCAATCTCGCAATAATTGCTAATTATAAATTTAAATATATATGTGTAACACTTTACTCTTGTTTGTAGGTTTTGAATATAGATTTAGATTCACTCGTTGTAAAGAGATCTCGGATGTTCGAGGAAGCTCGCACCTTCATCATGACGGATATCATTGCACCAACGGAGAGTTTCACTCTTGAACGACCTCGAAACAATTAATATATATTTGATATAGTTGTAATTCACTTTGAATAGTTGTAATTCAATGGTACACTAGCGACAATATTTGATATATGTTGATTTGTAATTGACAATGATCACTTTGGGTTGTCAACGATTGATTTATACGTGATGTATCTATTTTACGCTCGCTTATTTTCGAGGGCATGGCTAGCAATTCTGAGGCTAGCGAAAATTTTAAAAAATAGTTAGGCTGAAGTAACTATCACGACGGTTTAACAATCAAACCGTGCGTGAATATGCATATCGCACCGCTCTATTTAATAACCGTCATGATATACACATATCTCGAGCGGTTCGTAAATAGAATCGTGCAGGATATCCTTTATCACGACGGTTCTATTTACGAACCGTGCGGGATATGTGCATATCACGAGCGGTTAAATAATTAGAACCGTGCAGGATATGTGCATATCACGACGGTTTGTAAATAGAACCGTCGTGATAATTAGATAACATGACGGTTCTTTAATAGAGCCGTCGTGATAATTAGATAGCATGACGGTTATATAATTAGAACCGTCGTGTTGTGACTTATCACGACGGATTTTTAACCATGCGTGATAACGCTTTATTTATCACAGACGTGCAAAAACACAGACGGTTCGGAACCGTCGTGATGATCGCTCGAACCGTGCGTGATGAGACCGTGTAGTAGTGTGGGTTACATGCAAGGCATGGATGCGGATGGGTAGAACTCGTGCGGAGAAAGCGCGCAAGGAGCCAGGAAAGAGCCAGAAGGAAGAAACAGGAAATCGAAAGATGCACTGACTTCGGATTGGATTGATTCCAAGTAGGATATTTCCTTAATATGTCATTTAATTTTAATTTCTTTAGGGGGAGATCTTATTATTTGTCACTGTCAAATATATGTAATTCAGGATTTGCTACTGATGTATCTATGACATATGGCCTCGGGATCCGATGTTATTCACATATGAAGTAATAAATCTTGAAATCCACATATTTGCAGTGGCACATAATTGATTTTTTTTTATCTGGTGAGTCTGTACAAGGGTTTCTTTTATCTAGTAGTACTGTACAGCTTCTTCAAAAAACCGGACTGGTTTTGTTCGGCAGTCCGTCCATTTCCGATTCCCCGATAGAGTCCGAGTGGTTCCAGCTACGGAGTTGTGTATCAAGAGCAGATCCGATCTTGGGTTTTATCGGTGGCACGTAGATCCAAGCCGTGGTGCTGGGATTTGCGAGCTGGATCGACGACGTCCTGTTCCTTGCGTTCGTAGGCTGTGGTGTCTACGGGCGGAGGAAATATCAACCAGGGTTGCCGTGTGACTTCCACAAGCTGCACCGAAACCCATATATTATCTTCGTTCCTTTTTTATTCAAGGATCAGAGCTGCCCAAGAATTCAAGAGAAGGGTGCTGGTCTCCAAGCCGTGGGACTCCCACCATCTTTGGTTGTTGACGCCAGCAAATAGTGCTTGTGGTCAATCTAGTACCGCTGCACACGCATGCATCTTTATTGAGTTCCTGTTTGCATACACTTATACGATCATCTCGGTTGTTATGTTTTCGCTTGCTGTGCATCACAGGAAGATTGAAGCCGCGGCTGTCCTTTGTACAGTGAAAGATCGGTCAATTCGCGTAACAGTGAAAGATCGGTCAATTCGCGTATAAATTAGAATTCCTATAATTTGTGTCGTATCAGGTGGTATTGATCACGATACTGATATTACTTATTTTACGTTTTGTTCTGTTGATCTTTTGTGCTATTCATTATGGTCGGATCAGATCAAAGTGTCCGTGGATCAGATCAAATTAATTTATGAACTATTAAGTTTCTTTACTATTTAGATGAATTATTCCAATGGGGTTACAACGTTACTTTTCATACATGAAATTGACGATATTTCACGCATTACAAGCATTATATGAACTAATTTTGTTAGGTATGATTAAGCCTATTCTGTTAGAAGTACTTTGTGTGAGAATTTATGAAACCTTAATTTATGAAACCTAAAATCCAACTTTTCGAGATTTAAACCCTAAATTTTTTAGATAATTTCAGAACATATAAAATTCTAAAAAACATTACACAACCTTTTGTTGTGTAAGTATCCCGTCGTCGTCACCAGTGTACTATAAATTAGTGTCTACGGCGCTGTCTGCCTTTCCCGAGTGCCCTAGTAAGCACTCGGGATAAGCCTGAGTGTTTCTGATAAAACACTCGGGATATATATAAGCACTCGGAAAATAAGCTGTTTCTGGTGGCGAAGGGTTTCTTTTATCTAGCAGCCCTGTACAACTTCTTAGAAAAACCGGACTGGTTTTCTTCGGGAGTCTATCCATTTCCGATTCCCGTGTAACTATGGGTGGAGGAAATATCAACTAGGGTTGCCGTGTGACTTCCTCAAGCTGCACCGAAACCCATATATTATCTTCGTTCCTTTGTTATTAAAGGATCAGAGCTGCCCAAGAATTCAAGAGAAGGGTGCTGGTCACGGTTGATTCAACCATCTTTTGTTGTTGGCGGCAGCAAATAGTGCTCGTGGTCAATCTAGTACTGCTGCACACGCACGCATCTTTATTGAGTTCCTGTGTTTGCATACACACGTATACAATCATCTCGGTTGTTGTGTTTTCGCTTGCTGCGCACGCATGACAGGAAGATTGCAGCTCGTGTACAAATTAGGATTCTATAATTTGTGCCGTATCAAGTATGATATTGAAATAAATTAATTTTGGAATTAAAAGTTTGGGGAAAATGTGGTATCTAAATATGTACAATTCAGAAATGGAATTCGATCGTAGAAAAATCATGTCGCTTAAATATATATAAATTTTGAATATAGATTACAAACTACCTTTCGTATTCCAAATTTCCAATTATATTTAAAAATGGCCCTATCAAATATATATAGAGACACACACGATAGCGCTATTATACACTGCATGTAGAATAGGTTATTCTACGCTAACCCCCACCCCCACACGCAGAGACCATACAACCGTGTCGCCCACATAACTGGTAGTAAAATCACCTGCCCCACGCAAGCTCGTTGTGCTGTTACTACATCACTACAATAGATTTATTGTCATGTTGAACAACGAGGGTGGGAGGAGAGAGAAGCATGAGTTAATTATAAACATGAGCGAGAATATCTCTAAACAATTTATCCTGTTTATAATACGTTTGAAGCTTTTTGCTGGAAAAAATGTTATCTACGATGAATATGTTTTAACGCTGTAAAAAACAAATTACTGCACCGAAAGTTTAGATTTACTGTATCTAAGTCAATCAATTACTGCATCATCTAATCACAGTGCAACCGACCATAAAACCGTGCATGCCCCCTCAATCCACCACCCTACCGCCTCTTCCACCGCCCCCTTTTATTGAAGCTCTACTGCGACTTCATTGTGTCTTTTGCTCTAGCACTACAAAGATTTACTGCGACCTCATTGTCTCTGTTATGGCAACTTTCTTGTGTTTTTACTGTAGCACTACAAAAGCGATTTACTACAACCTCGTTGTGGTACTACAAAGAGATTTTATTGTGATATCATTGTAGCTTTTACTGTAGCACTACAAATAGATTTATTTTCACGTTGAGCACAGAGGGCGTGGGATCGTGACCCGAGGAAAAAAATTCGCTTAGGTGTGATGGGGCAGTAAAAAAATGTATCACGATTATTTTTTCTCACCGTTGCAAGTTACTACCACACGTGTGCGGATCGTGGGACCGTGGCCCGAAAAAGAACAGTACACTATGAGATGGCTCAGTAGTAAAAAATGCTATTAGAATTACTATCACATACATTATCGGGCGTGCAATGTTTACTGCACCGTTTCAGGAAATTTACTGCGACCTTATTTGTGCGTTTTACTGAGGCACTACAAGAGGTTTATTGCGACTTCCTTATGCTTTTACTGTAGCACTACAAAAAGATTTACTGTGATCTTTTTTAGGAATTACTGCGATCTTCATATTCATTTACTATATCTTTACAGGATAGACACTACCACGCTTAGTATTACTGTAATCCTTATGCCTTTACCACATCTTCATCAGAGATTTACTGCCACACTGAGCACAGAGGGCAGGGGGAGAGAGAAACGTGAGTTGACGGAGGTGGGAAGTGGTGGGTTTTCTTTGACCAGCTTTTGACAAAGTGGGATATATATATATATATATATATATATATATATATATATATATATATATATATATGCGTGTAGGATAGCTTATTCTGTGCTCCAGTCATCCCTTGCGCAACTGATCGTAAAACCACGCGTGGCCCACGCAGTTGACAACAAAATCGCGTGCACCCCACAAAACCTTGTTGTGCCTTTTAGTGCAGCACTACAAGAGATTTACTACCATGCTGAGTGCAGAGGGGTGGGTGGAGAGAGAAGTGTGGATAAATTACAAACTTTGAACGAGAATATCTCCTAAACTATTTATCCTATTTACAATCCGTTTGAAGCATTTCGCTAGAAAAATATGCTTAACAAAAAGAGATCCATGATGAATATGTTTTAACACTGTAAAAAAACTACTACATGAAAAGTTCGGTTTTACTGTACCTAAGCCAATCAATTATTGCATCATCTAAGCACGGCGCAACCGACCATAAAACAACGCATGCCCCAATCCACCACCCCACCCCCTCTTCCGCGGCCCCCTTTTACTGCAGCACTACAAGAGATTTACTGCAAACTCATTGTGTCTTTACTGCAATATCCTAGTGCTTTTACTGCAACACAACAAGAGATTTATTGCGACTTCATTGTGTATTTTACTGCATCCTCCTTGTGTGTTTTACAGTAGCACTACAAAGCGATTTACTACGACCTTATTGTGTCTTTTGCTGCAACACTACAAAGAGATTTTACTATGATCTCGTTGTGCCTTTTACTGTAGCACTATAAAGAGATTTACTGCCACGCTGAGCTCAGAGGGCGTGGGATCGTGTCCTGAGGAAAAAAGTTCGCTTAGGTGTGATGGGGCAGTAAAAAGGTATCAAAATTACTTTTCTCACCGTTACAAGTTACTATCACGCGTGTACGGATCGTGACCGTGGCCCAAAAAAAGCAATACGCTATAAGATAGTCCGACAGTAAAAAATTGTATTAGAATTACTATCACATACACTAACTATTACTGTCGATATGCGATGCGCATGGGGAGGCGGAGGTTCTTAGCCCATAAATATTTGGATTGGGCCGCTCGCACTAGGTTTGCTCGTGTGTGCGGACCGCAGGCCCATGGTGGCACTGTGGGTTGATTGGCGCGCTTAGCTACAAAAAAAGTGTGTGCGTGCGTGCGTGTGTGTGTATCTAGGGAAATTATATAAGGCATCTGGGTGCCTAGGCACCCACATCATGAACCATCCGATACACGTATATGATCGATATAAATTTTGAAGTTTGTGTATAAAAATGTTTTATACCCCTGGTATACTTATTTCAAGTGAGTTTTAAACTCAGTTCAAACTAGTTGAACTACTTTTGAATTTAGTGCAACTAGAGTTATTATATACCATGAAACTACCTCAAACTAGTTAAATTGAAGATGAATTTTTTTTTGGAGTTTGACATCTCAAATACACTTTTTTATAGGTATGCAAAGATACCCATGTTAAACTTTGCAGATCTCAAAGCACATCAACGAGTATTGATTTGGGTGCCTAGGCGCCAATGTGCATGAAACCCTAAAGATATAGAAATTGTGGTATTTAAGTACATAAAATTTAGGAATTCAATTCCACAAAAATTTTGTTATCCAAATCATATTAAATTATAATTAACACTACAAAAAGAAAGTGTCTTCTCTAAATATATATTACTATGGAACTAAAATGTTTTGCATTTTCTAAATATAAAAGCATTCAAAACTTCGAACTGAAATTTTTTCTATCCCAATTTATATATAGACATATTTTGAAATATGTCACTCCTCAGTTTGTGGTTTTGAAATATGTCACTCCTCAGTTTTTTCTTTGAAATATGTCACTTTTCAGTACAAAGAAGAGTGACATATTTCAAAGAAAAAACTGAGGAGTGACATATTTCAAAACCAGAAACTGAGGAGTGACATATTTCAAAATTCGCCTTATATATATTAAAGTTAAATTTTAAAACTAGCAACAAGTAAAACTATTCAAGACACTTAGCGCGTGTAGTTAATTGGGTTTATGACTAGTTAATTAAACCACTTGCCAGTCTCATGAAATATAACTTTTTTATTTTTAATCATTCCGTCCTCTATAAGAACCAGCCGAGCGTAGTGTATTTGTAGGAAAGGCCAAGAAGCACTACACAGACAAGCATTGCAGTAAGGTAAGAATGGCGTTCGTCCATGACGAAGTGAGCTCTCAGGACATGCTCGGATCTTTCGCCCTACTCTATAACCACGCCTTCAGCTTTATCAAGCCGATGGCGCTCAAGTGCGCCGTGGATCTCGGCATCCCCGACGCCATCAACCTCCGTGGTGGTGCCGCCACCTCGCCGACATCGCCGCCGACACGGCGGTACATGCGTCAAGCTCCCGACCTCCGGTGCCTGATGAAACTGCTCACTACGTCGGGCATATTCGGCGCCACCACCGCAGACGGCGGCTGCAACGGCGAGCCCGTGTACACGCTCACCGCGGCGTCGCGCCTCGTCGTCGGCTCGAGCAGCCTGTCTCCTTTGGTGCGCTTCGTGGTAAACCCTGTATCTGTATCCCCATTCTTCGACATGCACGCGTGGCTCAGGACCGGGCCGGCGGCCGCGAAGTCGCTCTTCGAGCTGTCGCACGGCCGCTCCCGGTGGGATACAGCGAACGCGGACAACAGCACGCAGAACGACGCCATGTTCGCCGAGAGCCAGCTCCTCATCGAGGCCGTCCTTAGGGACCATGGCGACGTCTTCCACGGGCTGAGCACGCTGGTTGACGTCGGCGGCGGCCACGGCGCGATCGCAAAGGCCATCGCGAGGTTTTCCGCACATCAAGTGCACCGTGATGGATCTCCCTCACGTCGTAAGCGACGCCCCGCCGCTGATGGCAACCTGCAGTTCGTGGGCGGCAACATGTTCGAGTCCATTCCACCAGCGGATGCTGTTTTACTCAAGGTAACGTACACACTTCATTTGTGCCTTGTCTCGCAGCATGTGGACAAACGTGTTGGTGGAACATGCATGCATGATACATTACATTTTCCTTTGGACAAAAGTTTAATCTTCCTGGTTTTTTCTAGTATGTTTTGCATTGCTGGGGTGACGACGAATGTGTCAAGATACTTGGGCATTGCAAGGAAGCCATCCTGCGAGAGATGCTGGGGAAAGGTGATAATCATAGAACTGGTGTTGGGGTCTGGGCCGCGAGACATAAACATCGCCGAGACGGAAGACATGCATAGCATGTTCATCACGTGTATCAGCGGTGTGGGGCGAGAGGAGCATGCCTGGAAAAAGATCTTTTCTGATGCTGGATTCGGTGACTACAAGATCACGCCGGTATTGGGTCCTATATCAGTTATCGAGCTTTACCCCTGAACGCTCTATCGGTGTCCTTTAACGAAATAAGTGCGCATCAACTCCATTGTTCAACTGTGTGCGTGAGCTCTGGGTGTGGTGGTCAGTAAGGCTGGTGCCTCGTTAGCATGCCTGTGTTGTCGATTTCCTCTTTCTATGTAAGAACTATATGCTTAATAAATAAATGCATGCAACTACATATTTATGCGATGAATGGACACTACCACAAACAGAGTTTTTACCGAGTGTCAAAAACACTCGGAAAATTAATAAAAACACCCGGGATAAAAATTCCCGAAGGTCCGCCATCAGGAAAAAACACTCGGGATAGTTTAGTCGGGATAAAAATAGTTTCCAGTGTAACTCTCGGAAACATAACTGTCCCAGTACAAATATGTACACTCGGGAGAAAAGTTGTCCCAACGGATTAATCCACCGTAACGGAATACTTTACCGAGCGTTGACACTCGGGAAATTAGGGAAAATGTTACTTGGGAACATTTCTATCTGGAAAGTTGCCCTGAGTGTAAACACTCAGGAATCGTTTTTATTTCCCAAGTGTATGGCAAACAATCACACTCGGGAAAGTTTCCCCCGTTGAATGCCAAAAATTGACCCGAGTGTAAACACTTGGGAAATATAGCCACATGGCCATCTTTTCCCGACGGGTCATGAAAATTTCCCCGAGTGTCATCTGACCTACTACACTCGAGAAATCCACCAGGTGTTTCCCGAGTGTATGTCAAACAAGGCACTCGGGAGTTACCAAACAAGGTGTGCACCAATTTTGCGCCGATTTTGTACGTACGATTTTGCATTTAATTTTGAACTAGTCTGACAGAAAACTTGTCAATCAAATAAACTATACATTCCACAACAAGAAAAATACCATAAATCATTACATATATAGATTCAACAATATTGACATAATTCCCGAGCTCACAATATATATAGATCGGACATCCACAACATTCGAGTTCAAATTCGAAAATCTCTACATAAGGCATGATACATATAATAGTTCCAAGTAGTAATTTCACACAGTCTTTTCCGTAATGCATCAAACAAAAGCACAGTATCACTGCTACCATTTTCTTCGGAAAATAGGATGTGCATTCACATTCAATTGCTCCAGCTTCTCAATCTGAGCAACAAATTCATTCATTCTCTTCAGTACATTGGGCATAGCAGCAATAATAGTCTCAGTCTTGGATTTGAAGATCGTTAGAATTTCCAGCTTCGGCAAGAGATGTTCCCGACTACCGTTCAGTTGAAACTTCTGCAATACGAAATATTGGTGTCAGCCTTTGTTGACCTACCAAAATTGATTCTCATTTGGTAGTTCATCACGTGTATCAGTGGTGTGGGGCGAGAGGAGCATGCCCGGAAAAAGATCTTTTCTGATGCTGGATTCGGTGATTACAAGGTCACGCCGGTATTGGGTCGAAATAACGTGCGCATCAACTCCATTGTTCAACTGTATGCGTGAACTCTAGGTGTGGTGGTCAGTAAGGCTGGTGCCTTGTTAGCATGCCTGTGTGTTAAAGAACCTTGACAGATGAACTCAAGACCACAACAAATACTTGCCAAACATCGGGATACATAGGTCTCAAATCCACTCCAGATACAAGTGCTTTGGGATACTAACTAGGGAAGAATAGAAGTAGGGATTGAGATGAAGCAAATAGGTTGGGGATGGCGAGGAATAGGGACTGGGAAACAGCAGGGAGGAAGAGGAGAGCCTCTGGTTCTGTATTTTGTTTGATGCCCCTGCGATGCTTCGCCTGGCCCCCTTTGTACTTGACGACCTATGTGTCCCTTGCCTTCCTTGGCCCACAGCCCATGTAGCAAGTCCAGATCGGTCCATAACATTCCTCCCCTGCTGAAATTCGGCTTGTTCCCAAGCCGTTGCAAAGATCCCATGGTAAGAGATTTTATAATGTTTGCTCATCTCAAAAGCCTCCCCTGTAGTTGGTTCAGTTTCTGTAGAACCAAGTGTCCATCCTCTCCCTGGAAACCTGGGATCTTCTTGTTCCTGAGTAGTGGATGTCTGCCTACTTGGCATCCATGATGAAATATTTCCCAGGAAATTCCCATTAATCAGAGTACTGGGTGTGGTAGACGTGTTAAAGTATGAAGGAACCTGGCCATATGTAGTCCCTCCAGTACAAAGAATAAAGCCAGCGCGCCTCACACAAACAGATAGCACTAACAAGCCATCAATAGAAGAATAAAAAGATGGTCCAGGCAGCAAGTAGTTGAACGGCCCATAAGTGTATGCAAACCCCGACAAGATGCCACACAGGTGCCCCAGCAGTGAAACATTGCTTGCGAGAAACTGAAACAGTATCAGCAAAATCCATGCATACCATTTTGCAGGAACATTGAAGAGACCGAAGACACTTCGAGATTGCGCTCCACTCAAACTTGTCTCAATGATAATCATTGAGAATATAACTCCAGAAAATCCAATAGAGCATTCATCCACAAGAAATGGAATAGGGTATAGAGGATTGTAAGCCACCAAAAAAAAGCAATGATGAGATGAAGAATTGCATTTTTCTTTGCAATAAGGAACATCAAGAATAAGAGACAGACTAGACCCATAATTCTCTCCAACTCAGTACCCAAGGGTACCAGGGCCAGCATGTTGAATAGCACATGAAGCAAAGAACCATTAAATAGAACAGCTATATAGAACCTGTACCCTTAAAAATGTGATGCTACTATAGAAGGCAAGAAGCATATCTCGCTGAAGGAGTCATAGCCAATCAACTAGCATGCCAAATAAATCGCTCCACATATTAAGATAACAGTAGAAGTAATGAACGGAATGCTGCTCCACCACTGATTTAACCTACTCAAAATTCCAGCCTCAAAAGCCATGTTGCCCCTCAGTTGTGGCATTGCTTGAATTCTTAGGCGCATAGGAAGAAGCATACTGCCATCAAGATGATCCGAATATTGTGAAAAGGTGCCAGCAGTGTGAGCAAGAGAATTGGGGCCAGTGTATTGAACTCCAAGCTTCTGCTGTGCCACTCTGATCACTTCAATTCTCTTGAGCATAGGAGGTGGCCAAGGCTTAATCTCAATCGAGCTCATAAACAATAATTTCTGTAGCCGCACAAGGGACTCGCCCTGATGAAGAATTCTCACTAGATCTCAAGTTTCTGCTGCAGAACCCTTTATAAGCTCGGAGCCACCAGGATCCCATAGAAATTGCTGATCCTCAATGCCAACTGTTGCTCTGTCATTGTCCTGGTTACCGTTTGAAAAATTCAGCTCACAAGAATCCTTGACAATGTATTGCTCCACCCACTGCAGCAACTCATTTAGTGCTTGTGGCAAGTTCTGAAGTAACTTGCTTTTGGCAAGATCTTTTCTGATGCTGGAATCAGTGATTACACGCCGGTATTGGGTCGAAATAACGTACGCATCAACTCCATTGTTCAACTGTGTGCGTGAACTCTAGGTGTAGGGGTCAGTAAAGCTGGTGCCTCGTTAGCATGCCTGTGTTGTCGATTTCCTCTTTCTATGTAAGAACTATCTACTTAATAAATAAATGCATGCAACTATATATTTCTACGATGAATGGAATTTGTTTGGCTGGGATTGATACACAATGTTTCACATTTTCTGACCGTGATCACTGCTACCCATTTTCTTGCCGCGGCCGTCATCTTCTTGCCATTTTTGTCACACAATTCTGCGCATACATAAAGCCCCAACCGCGTCGTCGTCTTCCTCAGCTCGCCCATGTTCTATTTTTGTGCAAACCCAAGCTTCTCGCTCTCTAGTTTCGCAGGAACGTAAGTGTCGTTCTCAACGCTGGTGAGCACAGCTTCGCACCATTGCTACTCTCGTGAGCTCCTCCTCCCGTGACATGCGTGTCACTTTGCTCCTAGGGCCTCACTCATTCTATCTCTTAGCTTGATGTAGCCCCTGTAGCTCTATAGCGTGATTGCGTCTTCATCTTCATCTCCAGCACACACCCTAATCCATGCCTTTGCGTTCTTGCCTCTCTGGTGAGTTTGAGCTCAACCTGATTGCATCACAATATGTTCCATGCCCAGTGATGGATTCCCTTTACTTAACACAGGCCATCTCGCAAGGAATTGAGCCTTCTCACCATCTTCCCCATGTTTGGTCGTTGTTGCTATTTCTGTTGATTTTCGCCAACTCGGTGAGTCCCCAGTCGATTCCTTCATCCCTTTCCATCTTCAGCATGCACGCAAGCTAAAGTGCGCCTCTTGTAGCATGTCCATCGAGGTAGAGCGCTATCACCGAGGGACCTCTCTATGCCGCCACTGCTTACCACCGTCAAGCCGCCCCAAGTCATCTCTGACCTCATCATCATTACATCGTGATCGTGGTGAGCCCCTGAACCTCATGTGCTCTTTAATTTGAATCGAGCAAGGCGTTTACGCCATATCCGCTAGCATTGTCCAGCACCGTCGTGGAAAACACCGTCGGCTCGCCTTCGACGACCCTAGGTCCCTATGTCTGGCCCATTAGCATCGTGTTGCCCCCTGAGTTCAATGCGCCAAGCCATTTGCCCTGAGAATGCCCCACTCGTGAAAACCACCTTGAACCCGAGTGACTCCGCCGCCTCTGGTCGCCTCCCTTGTCGCCACCACCACCTAATGCTTTTCCAAGGGACCCTCTTCCTATTTCGCTGATCAACATCGCCGTTCACCGCCGGCGAGCTCACCTTTGCGCTCGGCCACACGTGCCTTGCTCTCCTCTCTAACAGCGGGCTTCACTCATGGTTAGGATTAGTTTAGCATTAATCATAGTGGTTAAGCGTGCCTTGCAATTGGATCCACCTATTAATGGGCTCATAAATAAGCAATTTTATGTGTATGTACATCTCCAAATTGTCCAAGTGGATAACTTAATTTGCTTCAAAGATGGGCAATCCAGTAAGGAAAGTCAACTTTTGCTCTAAAAACAAAACAAGAGGCTCTTATACTGTGTCGTTCCCCTTCTCGAGTTGCTTCTTCGCTCTCTACCCCCACTCTCGGTTTCTTCTTTGAGCTGCCAGATCTGACCGGCCCCCTCCCCCCTCTGCTCCGGCGATCTCGTCGCCAGTGAGAGGGGAGGGGGACCACCTGTTGTTCTTTTCCTTCGTGTTTTTTCTTTTCAGTCTTTCTTCTTCCTCTTTTCTTTGGTTCCTAGATCTGGGAAGAGCTCCTTTGTAGGTGCTCGTCGGCCACCGACGGTCTCTAGCCCCGTCGTCTGCCCCTAGATCCCTTTTCCTCTAGTTGTACAACTCGAGAACTTGCTTGCTGGCCTTGGCGTCGTTCGTCACCCTACTTCTCAGCTTGGCATTGGCCTTCTTCCCCGACACTGGTGTTGGCCAAGTTTGTTCTTCTAGTATCTAGGTTGTCGCTGCCGATGTCTCCGATGACGGTGTCCCCCGGAGTCATTCCTTGGCTTCAGCGGCTGAATAAGGTCCTTTGCCTGCCTGTTCTCTGACACGGCGACCTCTTCACCAGCGTCGGTGACAAGGTAGGTCAGATCTGTGTTCAACAGATCTGGGTTGGATTTGACATATTTGTGTCACCTCTTTTGTGGCTCTGGCTGTTCCCCTTTTGGGACTCTGTTGGCTGGGCTGCCGTATCTTTCTCTAGGGCGATAGCGCTGGTGGCTGCTCCTAGCTTGCCGGTGGAGGTGTTCCGGCCGACACACGTTCAAAGACTTACCGGCTCCGTCCTGGCTATGGAGCTCTTCATGCGGCTTCAAACGGAGTGTTCGGCCCTCCGCTAGCATGCGCAAGTGACATTGTGGTTGTGCGGTTCAAGACGAAGACGTAGGCCCTATGTTTACTTGTTGTAATCTTTTTTCTTGTAGGGACCTGTGTGCAAAATTTGGGGACAGCTATCCTTTCCTGTTTTGTGTGTAAAACTCTTATCTAATGCATGGGTGAAGCTGTATCAAAATAAAAAAGAGACTCTTATACTGTATGTTATGACCAGTCGTCTTAGCGTGAGCATAGCTGGAAATAGTGGACTTTTTCCCACTTGCAATTAAAGCTTAATCTCTAGGTTTGGACCATGATCTGTACACAGATTGCGCAAATTATTTTGGAAAAACATCAAAACAAAAATGTTACATAATTAACAATGGAATCTATGAAAGTAAACAATAGGTAGGATATAGTTTGGCAATCACGCACATACCGAACAGGTTGGCGTTCCTCTGTTTATGTACGTTGCTAGACAATGAACAGTTGTCGTCGGCAACGTTCAGAATATACAGCAGGTTGTTGTGATTACAACCGGAATAGAGATAAGATTACGAAGATACGTAAGATACGATTCTATCTATGCATATCTTAACAGCCTCCCCCAATCTCAACTCGGTGAAGCAAGATTGAGATTGCGTCGTAATCTGATGAATTGTCTAGTAGGAAGCGGTTTGGTAAATATATCTGTTGTTTGATCCTCTAAAGAGATGAATCGAATCTCCAATAGTTTGTGCGCCACCTTTTCTCTAACAAAATGGAAATCTACCTCTATGTGCTTTTGTTCTCGCATGAAACATAGGATTTGCTGAGAGATTGGCTCCAAGATTATAGCACCATAAAGATGGTGGCCTGGTCTGAAAAATGTCGAGTTCTGTAAGCAATGACTATGTTCATGATACTTCGAGAGACTTGTATTCTGACTTTGTACTCGAGCACGATACCGTTGCTTGTTTTCTGGAACTCCAAGACACTAAATTTTCTCCAAAGAAGACAATAAAACCACCGGTTGATCATCTATCGTCTGAGTAGCTGGCCCAGTCTGCATTCGAAAATGCACTGAGTAAGGTAGATAAAGACCTTCTAATCGCAAGTCTCATATTTGGACTATCTTTTAGATACTTAGTATACATTTAACAACTCCCCAGTGCAAGTCAGTTGGTGCATGAAGATATTGGCAAACTTTATTGACAACAAATGAAATTTTTACTCATGTCATTGTCAAATACTAAAGAGTACCAATTGTACTTCTGTATTTGGTTGCATCTTCAGCTGACAATGGGACTCTTGATGCTTTGTCCAATCTTTCAGATGAAGCTATGGGAGTAACCTCAGACTTGCAGTGTGACATGTTGGTATGCCTGAGAAGATTATCCACATCCTTCTTCTATGTCATGATAATCCCATCTTGAGTAGGTACCACTTCGATGCCAAGGATGTAGTGCAGTGTGCCCAGATGTTTCACTGCAAATTCATGTTGTAGTTCCTTGATCAATCTGTCATAAGCTGAAGAACTTGTAATGATTAAGTCATCCACATGCACAAGAACATATGTGGTAACCTTACGATCCTTGAACACAAACAAGGAGTTATCTGATATGGATGACAGAAAACCAAGTTCTTGTAGCTTGAGATTGAGCCTGTAGTACCAAGCTTAGGGAGCTTGCTTCAACCCATATAATGCTTTATTCAGTTTGTAGATGTAGTCTGACCTCCTGGAATCTATAAACCCAGGTGGTTGCTTCATGTATACTTCTTGTAACATGCCATGCAAAAATGCATTTGATACACCTGCTTGTCTTAGATCCCATCTTCTTGAGGCAGCAATTGAGAGAACCAACTGAATTGTTGCAGGCTTCACAACTAGATTGAAAGTATCATCATAATCAATGCCATAGCATTGTTTGAATCTTTTTGCAACTAAACGTGCTTTGTATCTTTCTAAAGACCCATCATCCTTCTTCTTGAGTTTATATACCCATTTGCAGTCAATTAGATTTTTCCCTTGACTGGCCGGTACCAATGTCCAGGTTTCATTCTTCGTTAGAGCGCTATATTCTTCCTCCATGGCTTGCCTCCATTTTGCATGTGCCATTGCCTCAGATAACGAATAAGGTTCTGTATCAGGACTAACCAAGGTGATGACATTGTTGGAAATATGCCCTAGAGTCAATCATAGAGATGATTATTTTACATTATGTTCATAATATTGGATAATGTGTTATCTTGTTTCTAGAATTATATCGTTAATATTTATCATCAAGTATGTGACTTGATTGTGAAACTCTGTATTTCTGCGATAATTATTTTTAAACATTCCCTGGTTGAAAACATATGAGGACAAATATGAATAGACTAGCATATGTATTAGTTGATGACCATGTTTCACAGCTCATAGATATGGAGATATCAAACCAATAATATGGACACATGTTAGAGAACATGGTGTTGGATAAGACCCACCTTGAGACACTATTGAGATTGTTATGATTTTATATGTCGTTAGATGGTCTCAAGCAATGATGATATATAATCCTTAGACCTGAGACCATCATGGTTTTCTACATGTGTAATGGCACTCTTAGGAGTTGCCAAACGCTACTCCGTAACTGGGTAGTTATAAAGGTAGCTTTCGGGTATGCTATAAAACATACGGAGGAATGTGACTGGTCGGATATGAGATTTGCCCCTCCTAACATAACAGAAGAGATGTCTCTGGGCCCCTCGTTGTGGTCGAATAAAGAAAGTGCATGGCCATGCCACTAGTGGTCGAAAGTGTCGACCACATGAAGTTATTCGACACTTGATCGAGAAAGTATTGAATAGTCTATAGATGACATATTATCTTACCTGGAGTTCAACCAGATGTTGTAAGGCAAAGGGAGAATACACAAGCAGGTCGTTCAGTTCGCGAAGTCGTAGACTGACCGTAGTCGTAGACTGGTCGAAGTCGTATGGAGATGCGAACTAGTCGTAGACTAATCGAACATAATCACCAACTGGTCGTAAGGAGTTGCAAACTGGTCTTAGTTAGGTAATAACTGGTCGTAAGGAGTTACGAACTGGTTGTAACTAATTATGGACTGATCGTGACTAAATACGAGCTGGTAGTAAGTGATAAGGACCTGGTCTTAGATCATATTGCATTAAGGTTCGTCCGATATATTCTATGTGTGTTCGGGAATCGCTATATGCTGCTAGGTACCGCTGATGACTCGTGATTGGGAAAGAGTTTTCGAGTCACAACCGATTACACACGAACCTATAGGGTCACACACTTAAAGGGCTAGGATTTGATTTGGATGATGATCCGAATTCTTATAGGCCGCGAGTTCCTAATGGACCTCTGGTTGATGACCCAATATGGATGCCTATATATAGAGGGGTGGTGGCATGGGGTGCAATTAATCAATCCTTGGAGAAGGAATTCCCGAAACCCTAATAGCCACGCCATCCTCAACCACGTCGCCGACACTAGCACTCCTGCACGTGGTGTCCCTGCCCCGTATGTGTGGATACCTTGGAGGTGTTGTTACGAAGCATCAGCACTAGGACGATCCGCGACTCGCGACTTTCATCGGAGTAGGAAGAGAAGGGGCGCGACAAGTACGACTACGACTGCTTTAACTCGCTACATCGACTCTACTTCCGCTACGAGTCGGCGCGTCTAGTGGTAATCTCGTGATCTATTACTAGCAGAGGTTCCTTGGTTGCGCGATAGAATTTTTGTTTGTGCTATCATAGCCTTTCCGCGATCCCACAGACATTTAGTTCCCCCTGTTTTGCTGGATACGATATAGTGCCATCAGTCCACTGCTTCGGAACTCAGATATTGTCCTGTAATCGAGTGCACATGCCATGTTGTGATTGAAGTGGAGGTGGGGCTATGTTAGTAGAAGAATGTGATATACTCTCAGTATGATCTGCACCTGAAACAAAAGAGGATAAAACAGCACCTGAAACAAAAGAGGATACATACGACAAAGGTGAAACTACACCAGACAAGTTCATGTAAACCCCATGTTGGTCACTCTCAGGATTGGAAGGAGTTGAATTGGAACCAAGAGGAAGAAGAATAGAAGGTTTAGTATAGTTTGGAGGAGATGAGCTGGGCTGTTTTGAGAAGGGAAAGATATTCTCATCAAAGGCAACATCGCGGGAGATGTAGACACACCCACTGAAGATTTGAAGACACTTGTATCCTTTGTGTAGGTTGTTGTAACCTAGAAAGACACATTGAGAAGAATGAAATTGAAGTTTATGCTTGTTATATGGACAGAAATTCAGCCAAAAAGCACAACTGAAGACTTTCAACAGAGAATAGTTCAGTTTGTTTCCAAATAGTCGCTCAAGGGGAGTGTTGTTTTCTATGGTTTTGCTAGGGAGACGATTAATCAAATAGCACGCTGTTGATAATGCATCAGCCTAGAATCTGAGTGGCGCCTATGAATGGGCTAAGAGCACTAAGCCAACTTTAACAACATGTATGTGCTTACATTCTACGGTGCCATTTTGCTGATGCCTATAAGGACATGATACTCGATGAACAATCCCAATGTGGACAAGAAATGAGTGGAGTTTTTTATATTCTCCATCCCAATCACTCTGGATGTAGAGAATTTTCTGCCCTAATAGCCGTTCAACATGCATTTTGAATTGGAGAAATACATGTGATACTTCAGACTTTTGTTTAAGAGGATATAGCCAAATAAATCTACTAAACTCATCAACAAAGCATCCCACTGATTTTATTGTTGGACCCAAAACATCAGTGTGCACAACTTTTAATGCACAACTTCTAATGGAACCAAAGCTTTATTGATGAATTGAGAAAAAGGTAATTGATGGCTCTTGGCCATTTGACAAGCATCACAAATAGAAGACAAACTATTAATGGGAGAACATGGCAATTTCTTCTTCTCGATAACATGTTGAACAATAGTAGACGAATGATGTCCTAAGCGGTAGTGCCAGTGCTCATGCGATGGCTTCAAAGTAAGAAAGGCATATTTGAATGCAATGGGTGAAATGGGGCATAAACCACCTTCACATATGCCTTGGATTAGACGACTCTTCGTGTCACGATCCTTCACAAGAAAGAAATCGAGATGAAATTCAAAATAGACATTATTGTCAAATGCAAAATGATGTACTGACAATAGGTTTCGTGAGGCTTCATGGACACGAAGAATGCTATTAAGCATAAGATTTTCGATGGAGTATGAATTGAAGAGTGACCAATATGAAATTTGAGACCTAATTCGTTTGCGGTGTGCACTTGCTCTCTGCCGTGTACTTTTCCTTCATCGAGTTTGTCTAGATCATTGGTAATGTGATCGGTTGCACCAGTATCACTATACCAATTTGCATCAATTTGGTAGGATGGAGTAGTAGCATATGCAGCAACATGATTCTCCTCCATTTGATACGAATGGTCGAAGCGATGATAGCACTTCAAGGCAACATGGCCCATCTTTCCACAGACTTGACAAATAGGTCGATTTGATATGTTATTGTTGTTGCCATTGCCACCACAGTACTAAGAGTATTGGAACGAGTGGGACGGATTGTTTCGTCCATGGTCTAGTCCTCATCCACCTCGCAATCCCTTATCTTGGCGCCCACCTCGATTATTGCTGCGTTGAACAAAGTTGGCGCTATGGTCATCGAGGTTCAATGCTACATTGCGTTGATCCAAATGCAACTCATGGCTGAGAAGATGTGCATAGACATCGCTGATGGAGATCTAATCTAATCTGATGGTGATTGAGGTCACCACAGAGTCATAGTCAGCATCAAGGCCAGCTAGAACATAGGAGATCATCTCTTCATCACGCTGCGGCTGTCCAACCACAGCCTGATTATCAGCTAAATTCTTCATCTTGTTGAAGAAGTTACCCACCGAGGAATCACCCTTCTTGGTGTTGGTTAGTTGGACACGAAGCTGCATGATACTTCATCCGATGTGGATTTCAACAGAACCTCGCCAAGAACTCCTTCTGATAGAGAAGAGATGAGCACACTCAAGACTAGCTGGTCCTGTTGAATCCAGGGGCGGAGCCCAATAGGCTCACCCGGTGTCACAGGACACCGGATTCAAAAAAAAATTTAGTGGAGGTAAACTCTTTAGTACCATGTGTGCACCCTCAAACAAAAAGCGTGCACGGGCCTCTTCCAGCCACGGGCATGGCGCGGCGGCCCAAACAACTCCACGCGTGAACACGCCGTCGCGCTTCGGCGATCGCCACTCGCCACCGCAGCCCCCACGCTCCACGCGGGCGCGTTAGCGGTGCGAGCCTGCGACCACCGCCACGCGACGCGATCGGCGGCGCCCACGGCCCATGCCGATTCGCTTTCGCTGATTTGCTCTATATGCTTTGCCGCGTTTATATCGGGTTACGGGCGGTGGACACGAGCGACGCCGCGTGACGGACGTCTTTGGAGAAATAAATTCAACTACGTAGCTGCCTAGCACATTGGCGCGTATGCGGGCGGGAGCATGTCTGCATGTGTGTGGTGCTCGAGTAGGAATATGGCGTCTCGACCGTATAGCTTGTGCTATCTTGGGTCAATGCTTTGACAGAGCGCACACCTTTGCTTAAGTTTGGAGCAAGTTTCTAATCAAACAAGATTTGCATTGTCTTGGATTGCTTCACAATTGACTTGCGCATATAAATTACATCGTGATAAGAACACTTGTAGTTGATTCATTTTGTTGCAGAAACCTATGGAGGGATATTTGCAATATGCAATTGCGAAATCGTGGTAATAAATATTTTGGATGATAGCTAGCACTTTTCGAACTCGAATTAAATTAGAGTTACGCTTGATATTTTTGATCTCTCATACTACTCCCAAAATGGAGTTTCTTGTTACGTATGACTAAACATAGATATTTAGCACAAAATCAAACCATTGGGCTGTGGCATGGGTTGCCCCATGTCTCCCGAAGAGGTGCACATGTCATCGTGAACCGTGACACGTCGGGCACTAGTGTATATCATTACAATGCATGGCGATTGACATGGTTGGAACAAGAAATCTGGACTAAAAGTGCATGGTGTAAATAGCGTTCACAACCAAGCATTAAAAATTGTGATGATTTGTTAAAAAGATTTTATGAGTGATAGTCTAATTTGCTATAAGGAAAAAGAAGAAATGAAAAAAGTTATCAATGACGTTGTGATTCATCATTTCATGAACTTGAAAGAATGTAAATACTAAAAGGTATCGTATTTACTTTGCTACAATTAACAATATTATTAGTGAGTTTCTTTATGTTGGTAAGCATTTTGATCGCTACTTAGTGAGTTTCTTTATGTTGGTAAGTATTTTGATCGCTACTTTTTTATCATTTTACATTGCTATTGGTTATGTTGAAATATTGATGCTAAAGTTGTTGGATATATTACTATTTAGTACCATGTTGCTTCGAAATTATATATGTTGTCAGGGGCGTAGTTGGCCATAGGCTATGGTTTTCTTTACCGAATTTTTTTTTTACCAGGGGGCTTATGGCCGAAAATCGAAAAAATTCAGCCGAAATTGTCAAAAAAAAATCAAAATTTTCGGATTTTAAATTTAAAAATAATCAAATTCAAACAAAATTCAAGCAAATTCGATTTTTTTTTTTTACAAAATTCATCCGGTTTGTATATTTCGGGGCCGGTTTGTATTTCTACCAGCCCCCAGGTAAATCAAAAATCATTTGAAATTTCAATCCATGCCATGGGCCAAGCCTCGGTAGACCGACTACTTTTAGCCCAAATCAAAATTTTCCTTTTTCTTGAATTTCAAATGGTAATTTGACTCGGGCCTCGAGCGAGGCCCAACTCCGCCCCGTATGTCGAATGTCGTTATAAATGCGGTGAAATGGTGAACCCGGTCATTTCCATTCTAGTTCCGCCTGGTTGAATCCATATTGCATCTGTTGAGTTGGGAAGTTGCATCTCTCAGATTCTATCATCCGGGAGATTGTCGCATGGCCGGTGGTGGATTCGAGCCATCAACATATCCTAGGAGTTGTTGCCCTTGAAAGTAGAGCAAGATTTGAGCTTTCCACACAGATAGTTCTCTCTTGTCAACTTGATGTTAACAAGATGACCAAAGGAAGGAGCTGGAGTAGAGAAGAGCCAGTGGAAGAACTAATCGCCTTTGGACACCGTCAAAAATGAAAGTGCGCTTGTGGAAGAAGAGTTCGTGTTCATGGCTTATTGTGATATGGCTCGATACCATGTGAAAGTAATCAATAGGTAGGACACGGTTTGGGAGTAGCGATGAAAGCGAAGCGGAAGCGGACGGAAAAACCCCATTTCTACTTCGTTTCTATATTTGTTGGTGAAGCAGGATCGGGTTCGGAAAATGCGGGTTCAGCGGAATCGGGATATGCGGGTGCGGAAAGCGAACCAATCGGCGGAAACTCAGCGGAAGCGGACAAAGCCGGAACTTAAGCCGAATACCGCACATCTTTATACTCACAATCACAATCACACACATCTTTGTGATGAAAAAAAGTAAAGCACGAATTCGGAGATTCAAGCGCAAATGAAAATAGTTTAGGATTTCTTGTCCACACACTAACACGATAACAACTGTGACACTTAGTTCGGATGACATCTAACAAATTAAAATGAGTAGCATGAACATAGTACAGATACATCACATAATAACATGGCATATTTTCCGGATGTTCATCAGTCCATCACGACTCTGCAGCATCATCCATCTCGTCAGGATCACTTTCTTTGCCATCTTCCGCATATAGTTTGGTCATAATTTATTGTTAAATGTTGTAAATATAAAGGTTTGCTACAATGTACAACGCATACGGCATACCTCATCATTTAGGGGGGCACTTGGGGCTGCAGACATGGTGTCTTGTGGTTTCAGATCAACCGCTATAGATGGAACACATTTACGATCTAAAAAGACAAGACATAGATGAATAGATGATCGTACCTATACACCACATATATTTGGACAATTCAATTGAACAATTTTGAAAATTAGTACCTTTTGCTGTTGCATGTATCCAATCCTTGCTGCAGACAAGTGCTTGTACCATTTCAGGGTCAAGACGATTACGATAAGGATCAAGTACTCGGCCAGCACCACTAAATGCGGACTCAGAAGCAACTGTGGACACTTGTATGGCCAACAAATCACGAGCAATTTGTGAAAGAACAGGGCACTTGTCTGTTTTGTTCTTCCAATAAGCCAAAATATCAAATGATTCTTGCTTCAACAGTGGCTCTGCCATGTATAGGTCTAACTCATTTAAGTCATTTCCATCAGATCCAGAATCTTCATACAAGAAGCTCTCAAGTTCAGAATATCGTTTGGCACCTAATGTTTCTACTGGGCTAGCATCCACGCCCACAGTAGTACTTGAAGCAGCAGGTTTAGAAGCACTATAAAATTGGTACAACTTCTTTACAACAGTAACAAACTCTTCAAGCTGAACTTGGTAGTAGTCACCAGCAAACTTTCTCATGTAGAATTCTATAATCTTCTTTTTATACCTAGGATCAAAAAAACATGCTACAGCAAGACTTGTACTAGAACAGCCCCAATATTTTTCAAAATTTTCACTCATGGCAGTTGCCATTTGCCTAATAGTCAAGTTGTTATGATTGATCCATTTACTAAGCAACTCTCTTATCGCACAGAAGCCTCTATAGAATAGATTTGCAGTGGGATATGAGGTACCAGAAAGCAGTTCAGTAAGATCATAAAAATTTTCCAAGCACTGAAAAACTGTAGCAGCCATACCCCAATCAGTATCAGAGGGAGAAATTTTTGCATACTTACTGCGATTTGCAACCTTGAGCCTAATGAAAGCAGCCTTGTAGTACAGTGCATCCCTGAGCATCAAATAAGTTGAGTTCCACCTAGTTGAGACATCAAGTTGAATGCCCTTTGATTTATCCAATCCACACTCAGTAGCACATTTCATAAGCTCCTCCCATTGCAAGGGAGAGCCCTTCACAGCCAATACCAATGCTTTAATCTTTTCCAGTACTTTTGAAATAACAGCCATCCCATCTCTAGCAACCAAGTTAAGTATGTGGCATGCACATCTAATGTGAAAAAATATGCCATCACAAACTAAAGAACCATTTCCATTCAATTTAAGATCATCAATAATATCAGTGACGGCTACTAAATTATTCGATGCATTGTCCAAAGTCAAGGAAAATATTTTCTTCTCAACAAACCATTTAACCCATACTTCTGTAACGGCCTCTGCCAACCTATGGCCAGTGTGTCGTCCTTCTAGATGAAACAAAGCCACAATCCTCTTCTGAATTTTCCACGCATCATCTATCCAATGCAAGGTCACACACATGTAACTTTTGTTCTGACATGATGTCCATACATCCATGGTTGCACTAAAGCGACATGGAACTTTTTTCAATTCTGCATACAACTTATCTTTTTCTTCTGTATATATGTCCATTATATCTTTTCTAGCAGTGACCCTCGACTTGAAGGCAAAGCTTGGACGCAAAGACTTAAGGAAATCCACAAAGTAGTCATGCTCAACAATATTGAATGGGTACTCATGCATGATTATTGCCAAATAAATTTCTTGAGACTAGTCTCAAGGTCATATGAAAGGTGAATATTGGTAACATCTTTTCCACGGTCCTTTTCAGCCTTGAGCTGCAACTGACCTTTTACAAGACTGTGGGTTGATCTCAAATGGCTCCGAAATGCATTTGTTCCATTCTCAGACTCAGCTTTGTACCTTTTGTTGCACCTTGGGAAGTTGCAATAACCCCACAGCTGCTCATACTGCTTGCCTTCAACCTCTACTACCTCTGTCTTCTTGGTAAAATATTGCCACACAACAGATGTGCACCTTTTCTTCCTCTTTCTGTTGTCCCAACAACCTCCTCCACCTCGGGATCGTCATCTTCAAGGGCAATTATTTCTTGATAGCTTAAATGTCGTCCTTCCTCTTGGTTCAAGTGCCTTCCTCTTGATTACTGTCTTTCTTGAACATGATGATGTTGACACATCGACTTCACTGACTTTCATCTTTCCTATCAAAGAAAACAATAGAATTCTTGAGTACTAGTGCTAGGCGGCGCTCACGCTCACGGCTACTACCTACTTACTGGTGCTTACCTGTAATGGATCCGATGCTGCTCTCTTTGATCGAAGATGTTGGTGGCGGCGGCGGCGGCAACATGGTGCCCAAACCAAGATGCTGCTCCGGCGGCATCGAGTTGGCACGGCTTCCTCTTCCACGAGCTGGCGGCATCGACCTGGCACGAGCACGATTCGACATGGTGCTGCTCCTCGAGGGCGACGGCGGCGGGAGGCGCGGACCCTGGCGGGCGGGGTGGATCGGACCGGCTCGCGGCGACGCCGGCGAGGGCCGGCGTCGGTGGTGGCGGCAGCCAGCAAGGAGCTCGGACGGCCGGACTTGGAGGTGAGGCGACGGCGAGTGGGAGTGGGCGACGGCGGCACTGGAGCACAGGCAGCGGTAGCTTGGAGGCGAGACAAGGAGTCTAGAGTCTGGACTAGAAGTGGAGAGTGGAGACCTAGGTTTTCTTAGATGGGCTAGTGTTGGGCCTCTAGGAGTTGGGGGGACCGGGGGACAAAGATTGGGCCTGCCTAGAATCCGGGTAAATTTGGTAAAAATACGAAAATATTCCGACCAAATACGAATTCAAAAAGCAGACGGAAAGCGCCGTTTCTCGTCCGTCGCGTTCAGACGACTTCGTCCAATTCGAACCGATCCCGGATATTTCCGAAAATACGGAAACGGACGGGTCAAATGTAGAAAAATGGACGGTTCGGACCGGGAAAATTTTCGTCCGTTTTCAACGCTATTTGGGAGGCATGCACACACCGAACGGCAACGTTCAGAATATACAACAGGTTATTGTGATTACAACCGGCATAGAGATAAGATTACAGAGATACATAAGATACGATTCTATCTATACATATCTTAACAGAATCAATCTTTTGACACCATCATCTCTTTTTTTTTTAAAAAAAAAGAAAAAAAAACATCTGATTAATATTAACAACACAAGTTTATTCTGGTTTATAGCAAATACATGCAACAGGCCGATCCCTTCACAACATCTTATTCAGGTGGTTCTCAGTTTTGGAGGAGTCTACAATAAGATTAAGAGATGGTTCAAATGGGGTGCGATAAATAAAGTGGGAAATGGTGAGAGTTCACTGTTTTGGAAAGATGTTTGGTTGGGAGAGGTTCCTCTGAAAGCTCAATTCCCTAACCTATTTAAAGTTTGTGGAGATCCTCCTGATAGTACAGTCAATGGACGATAAAGTGAATTGGGCTTTGGAGAAATCAGGTGTTCGAAATCTTTGTACAGACTGCTATCTTTTGGGGGTGAGATGCATTCTCGTTTGGAGGACCAGAATTCCTCTGAAAGATAAGATCCTTTTGTGGCAAGCATGGCAAAACAGACTACCATCGTGCCAACAGTTGGTGAAAAAGAATTGAGGAGGATCTGATAGGTGAAATTGTACTATGCAGTCTAGTGTAAGCTGTTGGGTATTTGTTCTGTCAAGCTGGAATCCCTAGCGTCTCTTTTTTCGTCCCTGTAATCTGTAATAAAGTAAATATATAAGTACCCAACTTTTTTTTGTCTCGTAATTGGGCCAATTGCTATCATCTACATCATTAGTCCTTGCCTACTTACTTGCTCTGTCCAAGCCCAAAATACATACCAAAATTTAGGATAAGCCTAGAGCAGCACGCCTTTTAGGCCCAGATCCAAGATCAATGGCCTCAAATCAGGTAGTAATTGGCCCGCTGGGCTTGAAGAGATCACAAGTCTCAAACGGCTCTAATTCTTTTGACCTAGCTACTAATACACGTGAGAACCGAGCTGTGCTCGGTTGGCTTGGTGCGACGTGGCTCGTTCAGCCACCTGTGTTCGAGCCTCAGGCTCGGTATGGGTGTCACACCGGATTTTATTTTTTTTGGAAATAGTACATGCATATATGGATACGTTTAGTGGTCAAAACGTGTACTCGCGTTCCGTGGGTTCAACATCCGCTCTATATTAGGCGTGTGTTAGGGACATATCCAAGTGTGTGTAGAGGCATGAGTGTGGTGTGTATGCGTGAGTGCTTCCGTCGTGTATTCTAAAAAAAGCTACTAATATACGTAGAAACTTTTCCTTCTTCCAAAGACCTAGCTACTAATCGTAGTCTTTTTTTGTTAATTGAATTGATCCAATACTTATAGCCACCCTAGCATGAGTTTAGTGAAACTCGAACCATGGTCTTCTACAACAAAGGTGTTACACTGCTTGGACTAGCCACCCATAGGCAGATATATATTATCCAATACGTCGGAGAAAACATACATTTTCTTTTCTCCGATGCGGGTGTTCCCATTTTCCATTAAAAGAAAACGGAAAAGCATAGTAAGTGCCTGTTTAGTAGGGCTATGGTCCTCATTTTCAGCTTACGTGTTTAGTAGGGCTATGCTCCTCATTTTCAGCTCGCAACTCCTGATTCTCACTTCTTTGAGAATCTGGAGCTAGATATCAAAAGCGTTTGGTAGGAACTTGACTCTGAAAACTCTAAAAGTGAGGATTTAAAATAAAAAAGACCAGAGTACCCCTATTTTTTAACACTAAGTCTATTTGTATAGCACTCCTTTCTATTTGTACACTTGTGGAATTCTTTGTTGTTACATTATCCTTGTATTACAAGTTACGTTGCCAAATTGGTAGTTTGCTATTGCTCGCCTCCCTGTTTATGGTGCTATTCAATTGGTGGTCACAAATGTGTTTGATATCGTGAACCTGATATTGTTCAATTTTGCAATATGGACAAAAGTCATTTCTTGAACTGAAATTGTTCTGTTTAGTCCTTATGTGTAACACCCCGGTCCAACACGGAGCCCAGAATGCCACAAACTATACTAACTATCAATTTTAACATCAATTAACAGTAAATTATAGCAAACATATCAATAATAAAACCCATCCACGGGTCACACTAACACAAGTATAATGATATGGCAATCATAGATGATTAATTCTTAGGAAGCATAGCAAGATAATAAACCAAGATCAAAGCAAAACCAATTGAATCAAGTCTATTGAATGAATAATCAACTCCAACCTATGAACTAAGACAAAGCAATAATATCATGTCATAATTATACTTCATAATGCTAATAAAATGTCTTATGGCCACTGTTTCATGAAATTGATTGTCTGACGTGAATTCAAGTGTGCTAGCTCTTCTCATATGTAATGTTGTCAACCGTCACCTAAAAACAAAAATAGAGCAAGGGTGAGTCCACGACTCAGCAAGCACAATAATAAACAACGAACAATGCTTAATCAATTGTAAATAATGTCATCATTAACATCAACTATTTTCTTTTCTTTATTCTCATACTCATTCATCAAATTCTCTTTTCATTAAATGCATCCCTACGCTACATGTCCACATGTACTTCTTTCGTGTATAACGGTATAGCACGGGTAAATACTCGCGACAATGTTCACTACACTCGCGAATGTTCACTACACTCGCGACAATGTTCACTCTCAAAGATCGGGAACCTCCTCCACTCCCATAGAGGTGTGTGATTACCATGATTACCTTCTCTTATGTAATGATACTTATGAATGCATAATTATTCATAGGTTCATCAATAATACCATCATTCAACATTCTCACATCCATCAATACGAATAATATCATGACCATTCACATTGCTTGCAATTAAATAACATAAAATTATGAATAATATAATAGTAATGAGTGGTAAAGAATACAACGATCAACCAATGAACACTGTCTACCATGCACTTGCCTCTTTATCCCCGTGAAGCTGGATAGCGAAGCGGCGGCAAGACACTAGAGGCCACACTCCTTCAACAAACATTGCAAGACACAACTCAAAATCATAACATCACGACACTCACAAATTACACTTAACGTCATCGTACGTCTACGCCAAACCGACCCAATTAACCCAAACCCATCGGGCGCACTACTCATTTCTAGTAGTAAAACAACTCTAACTTATATATCTGAACTCCAAATCTCAACATCCACTACTTTCTGGAATCCTTATGAAAAAGCTTACAACTTTCTAGTTATGAAAAATTCTGATTCTACCGTTCTCTGCCCATTTCTTTCCCTAAAGATCGTTCTAGAATCTGTCAAGACAGTCCGCTTCACAATTTTATATCTTTAATTCTAAACTTGAAAATATATGAACGATACCAGTTCTAGAAACTACAGAAAATTTACTAAATTATTCAAGTTCTCACCATATTTTAATTTTTCCATATACTATATGAAACTGACCCATCTTCATGACGTCTGCTAGCTACGTCAAAAATCTCGACAGCGACCGTATCTTTTCATTCTCTACTCGATTCTAATGATCCAGACCTTCTTTGAAAGCTAACGAGATTATATAACTTTTATCTAATTGGACCGACCTCTGAATCTGAGCTTAAGTACCCCAAATTGCCCCCACAAGGTTCTGTGTCTAACCTTGATGAACTAGGGCACGCTAAAAATTAACCTTTCCCTAATCAAAATGATCTACAAACTTAATAATGACTAAACCATGGCAAATCCTAGGGATTAACAGGGTTTACCCTTGACGAACACGATGGATCACAAAAACCCACAAAGAGACTCCTCTTTTACTTCCTTTTCTTCTTCTTCTTCTTCTTCTTCTTCTTCTTCTTCTTCTTCTTCTTCTCCTCTCCTTCTCCTTGCTCCTTTCCTGCTTGTTCTCCCCTCCTGTTGCTAGCCTCCTTCTCCCTGGCAGCGTGCTGTAGGTTGGGCGGGGTGGCGTGGAGCAAGGAGGTGGCGGAGGAGGGTGGCGACTAGGGTTTAGGGAGCATGGGGCACCCCTAGGTTCCTATTTAAAGGTCAAGGGGCTAGAGGGTCATGACTTGGACATGATAGGGTTGGAAAAAATTGGCATTGAATTTGATTCAGAATAAGCTTTGAATTCGAGTGGGTTTTCCACTTTTCTTCTGTGCAACGAACATTTCGGAAGTCATAACTTCCTTTCCCGAACTCAGCATGGAGTGATTTTTTTTCCCGTTTAGCTCACTCACAGTACTTTGACTTTATATTTGTGGAGCTTTTTTGAAAACACCGTATTCATTGCGAAATTTGCTTTGGAAGTTGACTCAGTTGTGAACCCTGATTATCTGTGTAGCCTGCCTTGCGGGCCCCATATCTCACACGTCGGAAATCGAAATTAGGTCAATGAGGACTCTAAATTGGACTATGGAAAGTGATCTACAACTTCGTAGTTATGAGGTTTTCCATTTCAAGCCATTCCAGTCGCGAAAAATCACATTGCAAGATAATTATAGATTCTGTCATATTTCTTGGCGAGGCAAATAAGGAATTTATCAATCTTCTTATATTCTCTTTAAATAAACGGGATATTACATTCTACCCTCTTTAAACAGAATTCGACCCCGAATTCTACTCACGCCATTCTACTCGAAAGAATACCAAAACTAAAATCAACAATCATTAACACGTACCTGACTTGAACAACTATGGATAATGCTCGCGCATGTAAGACTCCAACCCCCACATCCCTTCCCGCTCGGTTTGATGCGACCACACAACTTGACATACTTCAACGCCTTATGCCCTAACACTCTCTCTGACCTTTCCAGGTACATGTACTGGGTGAAACTAGAGGGTATGGTCTTACTCGATGGCCAACGGCTATAACGAAAACTCATGCTCTGGATCTCTCAAGTACTCCCTTAACACCGGGTCATACTAGATGTTGTGTATCCCGCTTTTGGACTCGAGACGGTCCTAGTGATACGCCATCTTCCATATCCCCACAATTATCGGGAATGGTCCAACATACCTTGGGCCAACCTTCCCTTCGGTACTAAATCACACAACCCGCATAAATCACAAAGAACTTTGGTTCCCTCTCTCAATCAATCACTTCACCTTTGCAAGGAGTATCTCCTTTAATAAGGGATACACAAACAACTCGCCTTAAACTAACCCTTACAAAAAGAATCCAACTGAAAAACGAAGGATTCTCATCGCAACCATGCATTACCAACTCTCCTCCAAAAGAGCCAATCCAAAATGGAAGACTCATCATGAAAACTTTTCCACTTTCCAAGTAGTCAGTTTGCAAATAAACACCACATAAGCTAAAGGCAAAAATCACTCGAATGCCCAAAACAACCCTTTCCTTTTTTTCTTAACCTGAAAAGACTACGCACCAACATAAGTCAACTCAATTTGCAACTGGCATCTGCCATAAACACAAAGCTCAAACAAGACCCAAAAGAGTATTTCACTATTTGAGAAACCACCATTTTTTCTCAGTCTTCATTTTAGGAATAAACTTTTTTTTAAAAAAAAACCTAGGATTCCAAAATTATCGCATAACACACTAACTCATTTCTATTAGATTGGCAACCTCAAAGCTATACTCAAACCAAACACAACATCCACACCTATGTAGAGAGACTCTACCAATCCACAATAACATATTCTAGCCAACTCCTCTACCAAATAAATTACTTTGATGAATAATTCCAAATGCACCTCAATATAAAATTCACTTAGAATCTTCACTACCTCAATTCTCTAAGGTTAAACACCTTAAAATCTCTAGTATCTAGTACACATACTTACCACAACCAAAAGAATCCTATCAAAGATCACCACAACTCTCGGAACCCAACTTGTTCCACTATTTTTTTCCTAATCATAGGCAACCAAGATGCTAGCATAAAAATACAAAACCCAAATTCAACCTCCAAGACTCTTACAAAAAACTTCTGGTATAATTGATAGGATATCCTCAGATTCGGTGACTAAAATTCCCACAATCCAAAAAATATCTCAATCATTAATATCAACATTCCACACTAATCAATTAACTGTCCAAAACGATTAACTTCACCAATCTTGGACCCTCACTAAACCATACCATTTAATTTCACCTACACAACCTTGCAAATTACACAATCGCGATACACTGACTATTTGACCAAGATTCATTTTTTTTATAATTTCAATATTCCACTAACATGAACAAAGATTCTTGGTTCACAATTCATTATAGATTCTACTAGTCATAACAATATAATCAGTTTTGCCCCAATGACCATCATGCCTTTTAGATCCAATTCTTTACAAGATTTATATCACAAAATCATTTCATCATACAAGGCTCCTCAAATAACTTGCAACCCAAGGTCTCACAACATCATATACTTACCACTACTAACCGGTTGCCACTATACACTCTATAAGGTTTGTAAAATAAACCGATTATTCCTTTCTCAAAATAAGAGGCAAATAAAAATAATTTTTAGCACACAGGAAAACGTTTACTACTTGTAGTAAACACAAGACCAAGGGAAATAGTCAAATAGCAATGATCTCGAAAAAAACTCAAAACGCAAAAGATGAGACCACAGTTGAGGGCACAACACCCACCAGAAGAGAATATCAAACTTCCATTAATTAGAATAAACACTGCTATTGAAACTTGAGAAATTCTTATGCGACCAAAAGTAGAAAGGTTGTTACAAAGCTTGATTCTACTCTCAAATACTTCTACTACACTCTTTCCATTAACAAAGAAAATAATTTTCTTTAATTACAACATTACTTTGCTAACCAAAACAAAAAGAACTTTCAAGACCAAATCACATGAATCAATTAAGAACTAAGGGAACTTTCCAACGCGTCACTATGCTCACACAATTTCAATTGCTACAAAAACCATGAACTTCAAAAGATAACGAACGCGAAACTCAAAGCACTTCCATTTAATCAATATCACGCAAGCAATCAAATTCTTTTACTTATGAAATATTCAACATTATCCTCACAACCCCTTATTAACAACCTTACTAACAATGAAATAATACACTCTTACCAAGATTCATCATAGCCTACTATCCATCATAAATTTTCTAGAGGCACAATAAATTGCTTCATGATTTTTTTGTTATCTCAACATGAATGCAACAATCAACTTGCTTTAGAGGAAATCTAGTGCACAAACCACAACACTAAAGCAAATCCCCTTTTTTTTTAACAAGGATGCACTATCATATGACAATTTCGCAAGGCACACCAATAAAGATCACGTATTAAGTTTCATCCATTCAATTCTTAGTGATACTCAACACCAATTTTTAACGCATACTAATTGTACTCTAGATATTATCATTAACAATTGGCTATTATATTAATCATGAAAATATTTATGGTCCTATCTCTATTTGCAATCACACAAGTATACAAACACACATTCAATATTCCACCTTATGCTTAGAAACTGGTGCAAAAATATTATTAAAGATTTAATAACATAATCTTCGATAAGACAAGGTTTCACAAAAGCGATACATCAACATTCATCTAGTTATTTATACATGTTTAAATCATTTTAGCATGGCAAGAATTAGGTAAATCTAGTATTTATTTAAGATCATCAAATAGCCAAATAGAAGCCAAATTCAAGATTAATATCTACTAAGGCAATAATCTAGCACCTCCTTAACTTCACCACCCCTAACGATGATTAACCTACGGGACCAATTAAACCTATTTCTCTAACCAGTTTAGCAAATTAAACAATCTTAATGATCAAATGAGTTCATCAATGTTCCACACTTCTTAATAACTCTACTTATTCCAATTAGGTATATCTATACTCTTAATCACAGTTCATTAAGAACTACTACAAGACAACATCAAATTAATCAACTGCACTTTCAAGGATACTAGTTAAGATTAATTATGCACCACGCTACAGACCCAACTTGATAACACATACCATATCAATTAATTTTTTACAATTACAACATCTCACTTAATCATAAATGGCATTGTAAAAAAAGTTTTGACACTTTATTTCAAGAAAAAAGGCATTGAACTTCAACACTCAAAATACCCAAAAGAAATACATAGGGTCAAATCTTTCACATGTTAAAGACCTTGCAAAAGAAAACTTTTATTATCCAAAATACCAAGCTAACAAATGAATCATGTTTCCCAACAAGAAAGGCAAAACTCTCGTGAAAAGATCAGTTTTGCAAATTAACGGCGTTCATAAGAAACAACGAATCAATAGTCGAGAGAACAAATAATCGCTTTATGAAACCAATAAAGACCAATGAAAACCCATCAACTGCATTGTAACCACTAATCTAAGAAAAATTCATCAACCGCAACTATAACAAGAATAACCAAATGCAAACGCAAGAAAGAGAACAACTTTTCTAAAGAAACTCTTCCTCAACGCCAATAACTGAGTTACTCAGGGTAACCACTTCACTATCTCCATACCACGAATGGTGGTATAACCTGGCCATGCCTATGGCCATAACAATGATCTCTACTTCTGACATCGACTATCAACACCCATAACAAATATATAATCAAATCATAAGCATACGAGAATCATCTCATAACATAAATCAATGTGACATAATGAAACACAAATGTAATGCTTGACTCATCTGTATCCTACTATGCACGAGTGTGTCAAGTTTTAAGTTAATTAACTATTAGAAAATTTTAGTTAATTTTACTAGTCCTAAACTAAATTTTAGCAAATTAAGTTTAACTAAATTGTTAATTTATTCACCACGGACCTAAAGCCCGCTCTGATACCAACTGTAACACACTGGCCTAACTGTAACAGCCCCAAATTAGGATTGTATTTTAAATGTATAAAAATATTAAAATTTTTGGTTGTGTCCCTTGGTCATGCTCATGGTTTCCAAAATCTTGTGCACAATTTTAAATTTTGAAGATTGTATTAAAAGTTTGTGTTGAAATTTCAAATTCTTAAACTTAAAATTCATTGCTATTTGAAATCTAGAAAAATGTATGAATAAAAGTTTCCAAAAATAATTTAATCAAATACTAGATTATCTATCTTCAATTATCATTATTTTTACCAAATTTTTAGAAGTCATTTTAACTTCACCAAAATTCAAATCAAATCACTAATGCAGATTTGAATATAAATTAATTCTGACAAATTTGAAAATACAAAGTGTTTGAAATTATTTTCCTAAGTCTTAGTTGATTCTTAGAGTGCCCACAAAAATTTTCAGAATTTTTCGAACTGTATTTCTACCTCAATCGGCTAGTCAAACTTGTGTATTTTTCGGTCAAAAATTAAATTCCAAACCTAGCCGAGCACTTGTCTCTGAGTGCGGACCGAGTCCGATTGGAACAGCGCCACGGGTTTGGCCGAACCCGATCACACCAAGTCTCTCTCCACTCTCACTTACCGGTGGGCCCGCTTGCGAGCCTCCTCTTCCACGTCTTCCCCGCGCCTCCGCGAGCGCGCGCTCACCGTCCCGTCGCCGCCTGCATGCGTGCCACGCCCAACCGCCGGCCACTTTGCTTCCTCCGCCCGCTACCTTCAAAAAGGCATCATCGAGCCACTGAAGCCCCCTGCTAGCCAACTCCTCTTTCCCCTTGATTGCACCGGTGAAAGCGAGCGTCGCCGGCTCCGTCTTCCTCGCGCCCGGCAGCCGCTCACCGCTCCAGGCCGCCGCTGACCCCGTCACGGCTCGCCCTCCACCTCAAGGAGCAACCAGCCCTCGTCAATTTGGGTCTTGAGCCACGGAGCACCTCGCGCCGCCCTTCTTCCCGTTCCGCCGAGCCGCGTTTCCGTCGCCATCGTCGCTCGGCGACTCCCTTCAATTTCTTGAGCAAGAGCACGCCTCGGCTCCTCATCCGTTGCCAACCTCCGAGTTGAGCTCCCTTTCACCCGGCGACCCGCCACGGCGCCCTCCATGCGCCGCGCGGTTTCGCCGCCAAGCCACCACGGCCTCCCTCAACCCGCATGATCTACCCGGTGAGTTCCCCGGCCTATCTCATGCTCATGCTCGCCGAAACTTCTTCCTCCTCACGGTGCGCGCGCGTACTGTTTCTTCTCTAGGTCCGGCCGCCGCTCGTCATCTTCCGACCGCCACCGACCAACTCCGGTCTTGTCTCCACTGCCCACGGGACCGCCTCTGAACCCCGGTTCCATTTTGCCCTACGCGGCTGGCGCCACTGCCCCCATCGCCGGCGGCGTCTGCAGCCCCAAGCCTCGGCCGAGCTTCCTTTGCCGGTTCCTGTAGCCCATCTCGGTAAAGCGTTTCTCTGTAAACTGAAAATAGAACTCATTTGTTGTATCAACTCTCTTGAGCTAAAATTTTTGGATATATCGATTGATCACTCAAATCTAATGGATAAATGAATGATGGACCAGTTGTCAATAGCAGTCTTTTGGATGAATTGAGAAACAGAGAAGTTGATTGGGAGACAAATTGAAATGTGAGTAAAGTGGTGAACCCTCTTGCAGACCCACCATTTTGTCTGACAGTAATGCCACTCAAAAGTATGACTAGCTTAGTGAAATTTCAGTTTAGCAAGAAATGAAATTAACAGCATCTCTTTATAGAAGATGTCTTGTTGTCGGTTGTCTAGCGAGTAAAAGAGAAGAAGAATGTCAGAAGCACCATCTGCAAAATCTTAACTCTTGTTCTCACAAATTAGGTGTATGGCAATTAGATCACCCTAGTTAAATAATTTGTAGTTAAGTATAAAGAAAGTCTAGAAGTTCAAATTGTGAGAAGGCAATCTGAATGTAATTGGGATTGTTCTGTAGGCTAGTGCCATCCTAATATAAGTTCTGAGGAAGCCTCTGATTCAATTAGTTTTTTAGCCAAGGGTTGTGATTAGTTAATCACTCAAATGGTTTAACCAAATTGAAGTTGAGTTTTGAAATGAGTTTAATCTCGAAACTAATTTCCTTTGTTTTGACAAGGGCGATATGAGAGAAAGTTTAGCTTGTCGATGCAACGAACTCCCTTTTGTTGAAGTGTGAAGCGTGAGGCGGATCGGTCTTTGTAATTGGCTTTTGGATCAATCAAAACTTGCTTAACACATGGGTATCGAATTTGTTATGTTAGCACCAACTCAAATCAAACCTTTTTCCTTTATGTGGATGTTTGAACAAAGAACAACTCTATGAATCTCATAATGATCACAATGTTAGTAAACCCTTTTGCGGACCACCCCTTTTCTTCCTGCTAACTAATGTGATAAATGGCAACTAGGACTATCAATTAAAGTAGCTAGTGCATTGGTGGAAATCCGAATGAAGTAGCACTTTTGTTCAATTAGTTGTGTAGATGTAGGGTGTGAAAACATTATCGGCAAACTTGAGTTGATGAAAGATTAAAACCTGTTTGATTCTAGTAGTTAGTGTTGTCATTGCGACCAAATGGAAACTATTATGGAAGTGGCGTTGATCGAAACTATCGAGAGCAATCAAACTGGTTTCTGCATTAATGATCCGAGAAAACAACTTCATGAAAAATTGAAATGAAAGTGAACTAATGGCATTTCGATTCTAGTTCTTAGAAGGGTTATCGGTACAATTAGTCTTACAACATCTTAAGTTTTCAATACAGATCTTGTTAGAGGCAAGTCTGCTTTTAAAAATTAAAAGGGTTAAAGTAAGCAGTGAGTCCTTTTGTAAAATCAACAAAGCTAAAGGTGCCATATTTTAGTAATAAGCTGTCATTTTTTTATCGCCATAGGGAGCTATCCAAATGAAGTTTGAGTCTTGTAGGTCTAAATGAACTTATCACGATGAGAGGTTACATAGAATAGTGAGCTATTGAAATGTGGTAATTTCTTTGCTTAGCTAATAGATGTGCACACAATCACCATCAAAGTCTGTAGAAAAGGAAAACATATAAGAGGGTTGATTTTGGTGTATGATTATCGTGGAAATAGTTTGAGTTTGGAAAGATCGAGTAATAAGAAATCTGTATAATTTAAATAATCTCGAATCGCTAATTTGTTGTTCCTAAATTCATGGTCTATCTTACGTGTTATTGATTTTTGAATCTTTGTTGGCGTTCTCGTGTTTATTATTGTTTTTCGCTTTGGCGCTTTTTATCGCTAGATGACGTTGATATCGAGAGTGATCCTCTGCGACAAGTCATTTATCTCAAGCCAAACAAAGGCAAGCGGTTTGATCATATCAGTTCATTCCCATTATTTTCAAGTCTAATATTTTGTTTAACTTGTATGTATGCATGCTTTTGTGTCAAAGTAATTTTGTCGATTAGAGGTAGTTAATCCCATTGCCTGTTGTTGCCACTGAAATTGTTCACCCCTGCCACTACCTTAGGAATATTATTCTCCTTTGGTGAATTAGAGCCCGGTGAATGATTTAGGGCCTTTTATTTGTCTTTGCGATATGATGCTTAGCAATGCTTAGATACCGGTAGAATTGGGCGGTTATCGACTTAGTCGGTAACCTTGATCACACAAAATTATTATAACTTTACCTTTTCAGCCTTTGTGCTATGATATTTGTGAAAACTAAAAATAAAAACAAAATGATTTGGACTTGGGCACAATGGTATGTTGGTGTGCTTTTGGGTGTGGTGGAAAGGTGCAGAGTCAATTAAGGACCGAGTTACTTGCGCCACCGTCTTGAGCATTTTGCGTGCTAACCACACTAGAGTATATGGGACCTCTCTTGACCTAGTACTTTGGCGTGTATTGGCTCGGGTCGCAGGAGGTCGCAGGAGGGACGGAGGTGGGAGCATGGTAGTTGTCAGAAAAGCTTTATCTGAGTGGGTAGTTGTCTTTCGGCTTTACCATGTAGCGTATGGATTTCTATCCATCGAGCGACTAAATAGTTGATACACAATATTGGAAAAAGTCTTGTTAGACTTAGCGTGCTGCATACCAAAGGAAGTATGCTAACCGTGGTGGTGGAAAGGCGGTCTAAAGTGTGGGTACATTGGTACACCCTGCGAGGTTAAAACTATTCGAATAGCCTCGTCCTAGGTTATGGACACGCTCGGATCGCCCCAAGAACTAGACTACAACATTTAATTAAAACTTGATGGGTTGGTATGAGCGGGTGTTCATACTATTGTTGTGATGGCCATTGGGTTGGTCATCTCCGGATTTATTTATGTCACTACTTCATGTAGACGCTGTTATTTACGCAAATAAAATTTGAATTGTTAAAGCGCCTTCAAAACTATTACATTATTGCAAAAGAAAACTTGCTACGCTAAAAGTAAGTCGAGCCCCTCCACTTAAATAAAGCTTGCATGTAGTTAAATTATAGTTCATTTACCCTTACACGTCAGTCTTGCGGGTACAAAGACAATCTTTGTACTCAGGTGCTTTGCTTAATGTTTTTGTTGCAGAGGAAGAAGGTGAGCCCCAAGGGTTTCCCTTTTGTGAGAAGTCTTTGCTGGGTTTGACGACTAGCTTGGCGGCCCGGTTGGTTGCCTTGTGGGTAAAGGCACACTAATTGGCTATTTTATTTATCGCCATCTTATGGCTTTTGCTTCCGCTGTGTAGTTTGTTATTTATCTTGTAATTTCAATCTGTTGTATAAGTGTAGTTTTGATATTGTAACCTCTCGTGTATGGAATTGATGCTTAATTTTGTAACGGGGTGTGTATATTGCATTTCTGGGAAGTATACATATCCTGAGGCTTGGTTTATTTGAATTGTAATGCTAGGGTCAATGGAAGGCTAAGCATTACAAGTCGAATAAACTGGGGTCCTCACAAAGTTGGTATCAGTTTGTCTTGTGTAGAAACCCTAGCTTGGTCGTCATTAGGATATTTTGAAAAACTTATTTTCAAAATGTCAAATGGGTTATGAAAACTTAAGTAAGTTCTCAGATTTTACTCCTTACCTATCTTAGCTTGCTCATCTTGCCTTATTCTTGTTGAGTTTTCGAAAAAGTTGTTCCCCTCTCTTCTCCTTTCAAAGTTAGTTGATTATCGGTTAAATTTGGTCTGGGGAATAATGAATGTTAAAAACATGGAGCGTTGGTTGTGAAGAGTTGAAGCACTCATCTCGGAGCTCGGGTGCAAGACCTGGACAGCAAGCACGGGTTTCGGACTGCGAGCACTTAGTTCATTAGGGTTAAAAATGAGATGATAAATCAACTAAAACTCATGGGATTAAAAGGGTAAGATGTGATATTAGATGGCTAGTGCCTAATGCACCCTTATATGGTTTTTACCATGCACGTTAGATGCGATAGAACTTGATTTGTGCTCTGAAATTTTTCGTCTCAAACGATTGCTCGTTCATTCAATACGAGATAGTCGTACCGGGAATCAAATCTTTTGCTTGTGGTTTTGCGCTGGTCTTATGCTTTCATACAAATATTTGGAGTTCATTTCTTGCTTATTATGTATGTTTGCAACTGGGTTAGGGTAATGTCTATTTCCCCTAGACGATGCCTTATTGCGATATTAGGGTTAAATTAGGGTTTACTCTTAGAGTATGCACACCCTAATGATATTACTTAGTTTGTAGACGTTAGATTTTGTAACCACTTGCTCTCTTTGTTCCAAATAGTTGCACATTGCCTACGGACGGCATGTATAGCAACTATGTCGGAACCTTTTGGAGTAGTTAGTACATGCTAGAATTAAATTGCATACTCATTGCCATTCCCTCACCTTATGCCCATTCTTTCCTTCTCTCATCCTTTATACATCAAACATGTTTAAGGGGAGTAGGAGATACCTCGAAATACTTGTTAGGCATCTTGATTCCTATACTTTGATCATGCATATAGCTTCTAAATTAAGTCAAGTATGTCATGTTACTCAAGCTGCATAAAACAAGAAGCATGGTTAGCAGTTCTTCTTAGTGATCAAAAGCATGAAAGTGACTAATATGTAAAGGTACAAATTAAAATTATCCTTGATCAGGCTTTGTCTTAAAATTGTTAACCAACTTAGAAGTTTGACAACTTGCTGTGCTCACCTTAACAAAAATGAAATTGTTATGTCACATTGATAGGATCATGAAAGCAGGCATATAAGCATTTGCACTCTCATTAACCAAAATTTAAAATTTGCCTTAGGACTAGTTTGCACACATGCATCCCCTCGTGCATTCATCCTGTGCAATTCCTATCCCAGCCAAGCAAATAGAACTAGAGAGGTGAGATTAAGCGAGACCACCTTAAACCTTGCTTGCCTTCTCTTTTCCGCACTGAGTCCTGGTATTGATACCAGATTATCACCTAACCAGCCTTTCCGTCCTATCGATCGATGCCCCTTTTCGGTCGACTGATTGGAGCCGAGTCTTTCGTACTACCAGAAGACGACGTGAAGCGTGATGTCAAATTACCTTCAAAGCAAGAAAGGAAAGGTTAAACAAAACAATGGAAAGGAAAATGTGTCAGCAACGTCAGGATACTGCATTATGGCCTTCCAGCACTATCTTTGAAGGAAATCAAGACAACGGATGGTGCATTTCGTTTAGAGTTGAAAAGAACCACCTAGGAAACACTCATCAGAAAGGCATTAGAAATCCTTTAACAAAGCTTCCCACTTTAGAACCTAAAACTTCGTAGAACCTCTCGGTTTGGATTTGAGTTCGGTTCGTGCGAAATCCGAAAAGTGACACCGTGACCAAGCCCACCTAGGTTGCCTGACCTTTCGTTCCGACTCAGAACCACTGGAATCTCGGGACGAGATTCTGCTTTAAGGGGGTAGATTTGTAATGACCCAAATTAGGATTGTATTTTAAATGTATAAAAATATTAAAATTTTTGGTTGTGTCCCTTGGTCATGCTCATGGTTTCCAAAATCTTGTGCACAATTTTAAATTTTGAAGATTGTATTAAAGTTTGTGTTGAAATTTCAAATTCTTAAACTTAAAATTCATTGCTATTTGAAATCTAGAAAAATGTATGAATAAAAGTTTCCAAAAATAATTTAATCAAATACTAGATTATCTATCTTCAATTATCATTATTTTTACCAAATTTTTAGAAGTCATTTTAACTTCACCAAAATTCAAATCAAATCACTAATGCAGATTTGAATATAAATTAATTCTGACAAATTTGAAAATACAAAGTGTTTGAAATTATTTTTCTAAGTCTTAGTTGATTCTTAGAGTGCCCACAAAAATTTTCATAATTTTTCGAACTGTATTTCTACCTCAATCGGCTAGTCAAACTTGTGTATTTTTCGGTCAAAAATTAAATTCCAAACCTAGCCGAGCACTGTTCCTCTGGTCTGGACCCGAGTCCGATTGGAACCGCGCCACCGGGTTTGACCGAACCCGATCACACCAAGTCTCTCTCCCACTCTCACTTACCGGTGGGCCCCGCTTGCCAGGCCTCCTCTTCCACGTCTTCCCCACGCGCCTCCCGCCCGAGCGCGCGCTCACCGCCCGTCGCGCTTTGCATGCGTGCCACGCCCACCCGCCGGCCACTTTGCTTCCTCCGCCCGCTACCTTCAAAAAGGCATCATCGAGCCACTGAAGCCCCCTGCTAGCCAACTCCTCTTTCCCCTTCAGTTGCACCGAGTGAAACGAGGGAGAGGCGTCGCCGGCTCCGTCTTCCTCGCGCCCGGCAGCCGCTCACCGCTCCAGGCCGCCGCTGACCCCGTCACGGCTCGCCCTCCACCTCAAGGAGCAACCAGCCCTCGTCAATTTGGGTCTTGAGCCACGGAGCACCTCGCGCCGCCCTTCTTCCCCGTTTCCGGCCGAGCCGCCGTTACCGTCGCCATCGTCGCTCCGGCGACTCCCCCTTCAATTTCTTCGAGCAAGAGCACCGCCTCGGCTCCCTCATCCGTTGCCAACCTCCGAGTTGAGCTCCCTTTCACCCGAGCGACCCCGCCACGGGCGCCCTCCATGCGCCGCCGCCGGTTTCCGCCGCCAAGCCACCACGGCCTCCCTCAACCCGCATGATCTACCGGTGAGTTCCCACCTATCTCATGCTCATGCTCGCCCGAAACTTCTTCCTCCCTCACCGGTGCGCCGCAGCGCTGTTTCTTCTCTAGGTCCGGCCGCCGCTCGTCATCTTCCGACCGCCACCGACCAACTCCGGTCTTGTCTCCACTGCCCACGGGACCGCCTCTGAACCCCGGTTCCATTTTGCCCCTACGCGCGTGGCGCCCATCGCCCCATCGCCGCGGCGTCTGCGCCCCAAGCCTCGGCCGAGCTTCCTTTGGTTGCCTCGTAGCCCATCTCGGTAAAGCGTTTCTCTGTAAACTGAAAATAGAACTCATTTGTTGTATCAACTCTCTTGAGCTAAAATTTTTGGATATATCGATTGATCACTCAAATCTAATGGATAAATGAATGATGGACCAGTTGTCAATAGCAGTCTTTTGGATGAATTGAGAAACAGAGAAGTTGATTGGGAGACAAATTGAAATGTGAGTAAAGTGGTGAACCCTCTTGCAGACCCACCATTTTGTCTGACAGTAATGCCACTCAAAAGTATGACTAGCTTAGTGAAATTTCAGTTTAGCAAGAAATGAAATTAACAGCATCTCTTTATAGAAGATGTCTTGTTGTCGGTTGTCTAAGCAGAAAAGAGAAGAAGAATGTCAGAAGCACCATCTGCAAAATCTTAACTCTTGTTCTCACAAATTAGGTGTATGGCAATTAGATCACCCTAGTTAAATAATTTGTAGTTAAGTATAAAGAAAGTCTAGAAGTTCAAATTGTGAGAAGGCAATCAATGTAGTGGGATTGTTCAGTAGGCTAGTGCCATCCTAATATAAGTTACGAGAAGCCTCTGATTCAATTAGTTTTTTAGCCAAGGGTTGTGATTAGTTAATCACTCAAATGGTTTAACCAAATTGAAGTTGAGTTTTGAAATGAGTTTAATCTCTGAAACTAATTTCACTGTTTTGACAAGGGCGATAATGAGAAAGTTTAGCTTGTCGGTGCAACGAACTCCCTTTTGTTGAAGTGTGAAGCGGCAGAGGCGGATCAGTCTTTGTAATTGGCTTTTGGATCAATCAAAACTTGCTTAACACATGGGTATCGAATTTGTTATGTTAGCACCAACTCAAATCAAACCTTTTTCCTTTATGTGGATGTTTGAACAAAGAACAACTCTATGAATCTCATAATGATCACAATGTTAGTAAACCCTTTTGCGGACCACCCCTTTTCTTCCCGCTAACTAATGTGATAAATGGCAACTAGGACTATCAATTAAAGTAGCTAGTGCATTGGTAAATCCGAATGAAGTAGCACTTTTGTTCAATTAGTTGTGTAGATGTAGGGTGTGAAAACATTATCGGCAAACTTGAGTTGATGAAAGATTAAAACCTGTTTGATTCTAGTAGTTAGTGTTGTGCTTGCGACCAAATCTGAAACTATTATGGAAGTGAGCGTTGATCGAAACTATCGAGAGCAATCAAACTGGTTTCTGCATTAATGATCCGAGAAAACAACTTCATGAAAATTGAAATGAAAGTGAACTAATGGCATTTCGATTCTAGTTCTTAGAAGGGTTATCGGTACAATTAGTCTTACAACATCTTAAGTTTTCAATACAGATCTTGTTAGAGGCAAGTCTGTTTTAAAAATTAAAAGGGTTAAAGTAAACAGTGAGTCCTTTTGTAAAATCAACAGGCTAAAGGTGCCATATTTTAGTAATAACTGTCATTTTTTTTTTATCGCCATAGGGAGCTATCCAAATGAAGTTTGAGTCTTGTAGGTCTAAATGAACTTATCACAGTAGAGGTTACATAGAATAGTGAGCTATTGAAATGTGGTAATTTGCTGCTTAGCTAATAGATGTGCACACAATCACCATCAAAGTCTGCCGAAAAAGGAAAACATATAAGAGGGTTGATTTTGACTGTATGATTATCGTGGAAATAGTTTGAGTTTGGAAAGATCAGTAATAAGAAATCCTGTATAATTTAAATAATCTCCGAATCTGCTAATTTGTTGTTCCTAAATTCATGGTCTATCTTCTGTGTTATTGATTTTTGAATGCTGTTGGCGTTCTCGTGTTTATTCGCTGTTTTTCGCTTTGGCAGTTTTTATCGCTAGATGACGTTGATATCGAGAGTGATCCTCTGCAGCAAGTCATTTATCTCAAGCCAAACAAAGGCAAGCAGTTTGATCATATCCAGTTCATTCCCATTATTTTCAAGTCTAATATTTTGTTTAACTTGTATGTATGCATGCTTTTGTGTCAAAGTAATTTTGTCGATTAGAGGTAGTTAATCCCATTGCTTTGTTGCCACAGAAATTGTTCACCCCTGCCACTACCTTAGGAATATTATTCTCCTTTGGTGAATTAGAGCCGGTGAATGATTTAGGCCTTTTATTTGTCTTTGCGATATGATGCTTAGCAATGCTTAGATATCTTAGGTAGAATTGGGCGGTTATCGACTTAGTCGGTAACCTTGATCACACAAAATTATTATAACTTTACCTTTTCAGCCTTTGTGCTATGATATTTGTGAAAACTAAAAATAAAAACAAAATGATTTGGACTTGGGCACAATGGTATGTTGGTGTGCTTTTGGGTGTATTTGGAAAGGTGCGAGTCAATTAAGGACCGAGTTACTTGCGCCACCGTCTTGAGCATTTTGCGTGCTAACCACACTAGAGTATATGGGACCTCTCTTGACCTAGTACTTTGGCGTGTATTGGCTCCGGTCGCAGGAGGTCGCAGGAGGGACGGAGGTGGGAGCATGGTAGTTGTCAGCTTTATCTGAGTGGGTAGTTGTCTTTTCGGCTTTACCATGTAGCGTATGGATTTCTATCCATACGAGCGACTCGTAGTTGATACACAATATTGGAAAAAGTCTTGTTAGACTTAGCGTGCTCGCATACCAAAGGAAGTATGCTAACCGTGGCTGGTGGAAAGGCGGTCTAAAGTGTGGGTACATTGGTACACCCTGCGAGGTTAAAACTATTCGAATAGCCTCGTCTAGGTTATGGACACGCTCGGATCGCCCCAAGAACTAGACTACAACATTTAATTAAAACTTGATGGGTTGGTATGAGCGGGTGTTCATACTATTGTTGTGATGGCCATTGGGTTGGTCATCTCCGGATTTATTTATGTCACTACTTCTTGTATCGACATTATTTTCGCAAATAAAATTTGAATTGTTAAAGCGCCTTCAAAACTATTACATTATTGCAAAGAAAACTTGCTTTCTGCTAAAAGTAAGTCGAGAGCCCTCCACTTAAATAAAGCTTGCATGTAGTTAAATTATAGTTCATTACCCTTACGTCGGTCTTGGGTACAAAGACAATCTTTGTACTCGGTGCTTTGCTTAATGTTTTTGTTGCGAGAGGAAGAAGGTGAGCCCCAAGGGTTTCCCTTTTGTGAGAAGTCTTTGGTTTGACGACTAGCTTGGCGGCCGGTTGGTTGCCTTGTGGGTAAGGCACACTAATTGGCTATTTTATTTATCGCCATCTTATGGCTTTTGCTTCCGCTGTGTAGTTTGTTATTTATCTTGTAATTTCAATCTGTTGTATAAGTGTAGTTTTGATATTGTAACCTCTCGTGTATGGAATTGATGCTTAATTTTGTAACGGGGTGTGTATATTGCATTTCTGGGAAGTATACATATCCTGAGGCTTGGTTTATTTGAATTGTAATGCTAGGGTCAATGGAAGGCTAAGCATTACAAGTCGAATAAACTGGGGTCCTCACACTAACACGGAGCCCAGAATGCCACAAAACTACACTAACTATCAATTTTAACATCAACTAACAGTAAATTACAGTAAGCATATCAATGATAAAACATGTATACGTGTCACACTAACACAAGCATAACGATATCGCAATCATAGATGATTAATTCCTAGGAAGCATAGCAAGATAATAAACCAAGATCAAAGCAAAATCAATCGAATCAAGTCTATTGAATGAGTAATCAACTCCAACCTATCAACTAAGGCTAAGCAATAATATCAAGTCATAATCATAATTCATCACGCTAATAAAATATTTCGTGGCCACTGTTTCATGTAATTGAATGTGTGATGTGAATCCAAGTGTGCTAGCCCTTTCCATGTGCGACGTCGTCAACGGTCACCTAAAAACAACAATAGAGCAATGGTGAGTTCACGACTTAGCAAGCACAATAATAAACAATGAACAAAGCTTAATCAACTGTAAATGATATCATCATCAACATCAACTGTTTTTTTTTCTTTATTGTCATACTCAATCATCAAATTCTCTTTTCATTAAATGAATCCTTACGTTACATTTCCACATGCATTTTTTCACATATACCAGTTGTCGGTGATCTAGAACCGATCTTACATACGATTGTTTGTATCGGAGGGTCTTCTATGATTGGAACTATGCAGAGAAATGACACAGGGATTTTATATAGGTTTAGGCCTTCTCTAGGGAGAATAACAACCCAACTCCTGTGTGGCTATATTGAATGTACTGTTACAATCAAGAAGAAGAAAGCCGAATGTCTTTTGCTCCCGATTGCCCTCTTCTCTACCTTTTGACTTCAACCCTTATATATTTCGTGAAGGGGTGGCAGTTCCTCCAAGCCAAGAGGCGTCTCAATGTTCCAAATCATGAACAGGTGGCAGAGGTTTCTGTTAGAGAAACAATTACCCCGCGTCGCCATGTAGTTATTGTCAGAGGCAGAGACATAAAACATGCGGCTATTCACAGAGAATAATAGCATATAAGACTCCGTAATTGACTAGGCCTACAGGACAACAAGCCTCATCAGTTATAGGATTGTCGAAGCCAGGCTGGTCGTAAACCAAACTAGTCATAGAAGATCTTACGACTACTTGGTAGTCGTAGAAGGGCTTAAGACTATACCATGGTCGTAGAAAGACTTACGACCATGGGGTGGTTTACGACCAGACAGCTTGGGTTCTCCCTTCGAGTATTAAGGGGTATGTTTAAGACCAGTATAAAGATATTAATATCTATAATAAGAATTATAGATAAATAATAATTAAATGAGGATTGTTATATCCTCGTCACCAGTATAATGTGAGTGAACACTCGCTACAATGTTCACTCCCAAGCCCGTCCTCCTCAAGGATCAGGGACCTTCTCGACTCCCGTGGAGGTGTGTGATCACCATGATCACCTTCCCTTATGCAATGATGCTTATGAATGCACAATTATTCATAGGTTCATCAATAATACCATCATCCAACATTCTCACATCCATCAATATGAATAATATCATGACCATTCACATTGCTTGCAATTAAATAAGATAAAATCATGGATAATATAAATGGTAAAACAGCTCTAACTTATACATCTGGACTTCAAATCTCGACATCCACTACTTTCTGAAATCCTCATGAAAAAGCTTACAACTTCCTAGTTATGACAAATTTCTGATTCTACCATGCCCTATCCCGTTTCTTCCCCGAAGATCGTCCTAGAATCTGTCAGGACAGCCTGCTTCACAATTTGATGTCTTTAATTATAACATGAAAAATATATTAACAATACCAGTTCTGGAAACTAAAAAAAATCCTAAATTATTCAAGTTGTCACCATATTTTATTTTTTTCATATACTATATCAAACTGACCCATCTTCACGACGTCTGCCAGCTACATCCAAAATCTGGACAGCGACCTTCCTGAGATTGTATCTTTTCATTCGTTACTTCGATTCTAATTATCTAGACCTTCCTTGAAAGTTAACGAGATTATATAACTTTTATCTAATTGGACCAACCTCTGAATCCGAGCCTAAGTACTCCAAATCACCCCCGCAAGGTTCTGTGTCTAACCTTGATGAACTAGGCACTCTGAAAACTAACCTTCCCCGAATCAAAGTGATGTACAAACTTAAAAATGACTAAACCATGGAAAATCCTAGGGATTAACAGTGTTTACCCTTGACGAACATGACTGATCACAAAAACCCACGAAGAGACTCCTCTTTTCCTTCCTTTTCTTCTTCTTCTCCTCTCCTTCTCCCCGCTCCTTTCCTCCTTGATTCTCCCCTCCTGTTGCTAGCCTCCTTCTCCCTTCGACAGTAGCGACCGCATGCTGGGCAGGGTGATGCAGCAGGCAAGGGAGGTGGCGGGAGGAGGGGTGGCAGCTAGGGTTTAGGGTGCGCAGGTGGCACCCCTAGGGTCCTATTTAAAGGTCAAGGGACTAGAGAGTTGTGGCTTGGATCTGGTAGGGTTGGAAACAACCGCATTGAATTTGATTTGGAATAAACTATGAATTTGAGTGGGTTTTCCACTTTCCTTCTATGCAACGAACTTTTCAGAGGTCATAACTTTCTCTCCCGTACTCGGAATAGAGTGTTTCTTTTTTTACCATTTAGCTAACTCATAGTAATTTCACTTGAGTTGTAAAGACATAATCGGTTTTCCCAAATAGACAAATTAAAATAATCTCGAATGACCCTTACAGACCTATCCGTTGGAGTTGTTCCTAAAGAGGTGGCAATTGTTGAGTTACCACGATCTTTAACTCAAGCGTGTGGTTATAAAAACTTACCACAAGTGTGATTCTAGGGTTTTACTTTCCCCCATTTGCCTTGCCTGTTCTTCGAGCTCTTGTGCTCTTCGCCGCTGACCAAATCGTCTTCTTCTCTAGAACTTTTTCGAATCCAAACTCACCCTGCTAAGAAAAAATGGCTGAAGCTGCTTCTAAGTGGGCAGAATCAGATATCGACGAGGTGAAATTGAAAGCACTGGGCGCCGTTGAGAAGATCCTGAAGAAGGAACTCGTCAAGTGGATCGAAGCTTCCGGGCAACATTGGTCATCGGGTGAGATTGGCCAAATCCCCGTCTTCCAAGCCTATTGTGAGTGTGGCCTTCGATTGCCCACTCATCCCTTTCTCACACTCGTACTTGAGCACTTTGGGGTGCAGTTGGTGAACCTCGTTCCTAATTCCATCACAATGCTGAGCGTGTTCGTGTATTTGTGTGAGGCTTACCTGGGGATCCCATCGATCCTAGAGCTCTTCCAGTATTACTATGGGATGAGCAAACAAGCTGGGATTGCTGGGAGGTACGATCTGAAGCTTCACGACGGGAAGACAAGAGAGTACATCCAGATGTTCACTCGATCATCGTGCGAGAGGTGGAAGAAAAAGTGGTTCTACTGGGAGATGACCAGTGAGAATAGCCTTTCCTTCGTAGGCAAGCCTGCGGAGAAGATTTCTTCCTGGGATTCGACTCCTAGGGATCTCGACAGGATCACCCCCCTACATTCAAGCCATAAAAGACTTAAAGGAAGAGGGGCTCACCGAATGGCATGTGGTGAAGGACTTCATCACACGCCGTATTAGCCCTTTGAAGAAGCGAGCACATCCCATGAGGAACTACTCGGAGTCTAATGATTTGAGCAGAGATTACGAGAACGTAAGTAATCTTTCAACTTAGTTCTTATTTCGGTTAATCTAAAGTCTATCTATTTGAATGTTTTATCTTTTTGCGTAGATCTCTAACAAATAGAGATTGACATGTCAATCCAATTTTTTTGTGGAAAAGGTCCGCCACTTGGGGCAGTGACCCCTCAAATCCCAGCGATCGTATCTGTAGAGGAAAAGAAAGAACACCTAAAGATAATCAAATATTGAGCTCATCTTTAGGACTTTGTAGTCATAGAAAACGACCACCTAGTAATATTTCTTTTTCTGGTTTTTGCAGAAAGTAGGCATGGAAAACCGTCAAGATGACGAAGAGGTCAAATTGATGGTTATTGGGAGAGCGGCAAAGGAGAGCAAGGCTCCTCCAGCAGAAAGGCATTGCCTTGTGAGGGCCGCCGACAAGAGAGATGCAAGCACGAGTTTCGATCCGACTAGGCCCTTTCAGAAATTCTTTGCAAACATAGTCGCTGTAGAGCAAACAAAGGTGGTCGAAGCGATCGGGGCCCTTCAGCACAAAGCCCCCAAGACCAAGGTATAATTCTACTATGATGACAAGACCTTCGCAGTTCCTGTCTCTCATGGCTTTGTTAAGCTGCTAGAAAAGAAGAACCGGAAGAGTTTTGTATCTTTTGTGAATGATACTACTGCATCAGCAGAGCCCATGGTCGAAGGAGGCGTTGTTCCTTAGGTGGTCAAAACAGGTTTTGATCACCATCAAGAAGCCCAAGACCCGTGACTAGACATGGTTGCGGCGGATCCCATTCCTCAACTCGAGTATTGAGAAGACGTGGTTGAAGAGAAGAGGTCGAAGAAATCTTCCTTAGGGAAGGTTTCTTCTAGATTCAAGATCAAGTCCAGGAAGCGAAGGTATGTAAAAAAATCAAGAGCATAAGAACAACATTTACCTTTTATTTTCTACAATCTTGAAGCACTTTCCTTTATGCAATCTTAGCCTGACTCCTCCAACCCCCCAGAGTGCTTCTATCGAGGAGCCCACTACCGTCTCTCCTGTAGTCGTAGAGGTGACAGCAGAAGTGGTCAAAGGATCGACCACTGCCCCTGAGGAGGAAGGAGTCGTTGTAGCCAAAGTTGCTACAACCACTGAGGTGGTAGTTGCCTCTAAGGCTACTACGACTACTGAGGTGACCGTAGAGGCAGAGGCAAAGGTGGCAACCAATGCAGTAGAGGCATCTGGCCAAGGTGGTGGTGGAGCCTTCGACCACCACACTGGGAAGGGAGTCATTGAGGACGTCCCTCTCGATCCTCAAGGAGAAGCCACCATCACACAAGAAGAAGAAGAAGAGTACAATAACTTTTTCTCTGAGTTCTTTGGTCCCGCAACAATCGTGGGGTCTTTCTCATTCAGATCTCACGACCGAGTCCTCATCCTAAGGATATTCCTAACAAGGGAATCTTTTCGATGATGAGCGCCTTGAAAAGGTGTGGTGGGATAGAGTCGAGGAGATCGATGAGCTCAAAGATCTCTAAAGGGTATTCTCCAACTTTGCTCGAATGAGCATTAATGTAAGTGTCTGATACCAAATATTTATATATTCAGCTTTTTCTCGCTTTCCTTTGTCTTTCCTTATGCGTAAAGCTTTGAACAAATTATCACCGTTGGTGAATAGCACTAACAACTTGTGTTGCTACAATAGCAAAAGCGAAACTCGCGAGCAAGCGAGAGAGATGGTAAGTTGTCACATCGGTAGTCGCTTGTATTTTGACCACTTGTCTAGTGTTAATGTCTACTTTTAACCTTTGTAGGTTTAAGAGTGATGAAAATCCTTGGTGATTCACTCGACTATGAAAAAGTTGAGACGAAAAAGCTAAAGGAAAAAAAAGAGGACCTTCTGAAGAAGCTTCAGGAGGCAAACTCTGTGACTCAAAAGTTACAGGGTAAAATAAGCAGTAAGTTCTCAACTTAGGACTGCTTATTACAATGACCTTCTTTTCTTCTTTAACTCTGATTTCTTTTCAGAAAAAGAGGTCGAAATGGGCAAGCTTAAAACTATAGTCAAAGAAAAGACTATAATTGTTCATGAGATATCCCGTATCGCCAAAGTAAAAGATCAGGAGATAAAGTTGTGGGAAGAGCGATACATAAAGAGCACTGCTTCCCATGATGAAGAAGTCAAGAAGCTAGACTCTCGACTAGCAGGTAAGAAAACATTTACCTACGACCAGTTTTGTTTACCAGTTTTTTTAAGTGTTATTTGTTCTGACTAGTTGTACTCTTTTCGGAGCAGGCAATCGAAATAAAACAACTCCATGAGGTTTCAACTCATAACCAGGAGGAGATAAAGTCGATAAAGATCAATCTTCAAGACAACATTTCTCTTCTGAATAATGTACTCGGAGGTCTTGGTGCTAAGGAGGTTACTCCTCTTGAAGACACCTTGACATCTCATATGAGTGCCATTGGAGAACAAGTCGGGACCCTACAAGAGTTGGTGACCACTCTGAGAACCAATCAAGTCGACTTGATAAAAGAGACGATCGAAGGCGAGTGTTATGCTCTAGCAAAACTTAAGACCCATGACCCTAATCTTAGTTCAGACTAATCAAGTAAACTTCATCGCTCTCAAGCGAAGCGGAGCGGTTGATTGAAGAAATACAGTCGGTTAGTAACAAGGTTACAGAGGAAATGCAAATAGGATCTCCTACGTTGGAGTAGATTGTAATAGAAAACCTGTAAAGACAAGTTTTCTGTTGATATATATAAAGCTTCTTTTTTCCTGCAAACTATCTCATTGAGTAGTTAGTAACTCATAAGACAAATGAAAAGAAAAGAAATTGAATTTAAGACTAAGAATTGAAGTCATATTAATAACTTTATCCTAGCTCCTGACTATTTGCATAGTTTATTTATATAAACTATGTAAATAGTATGTAAAAAAGGTTTTTTTAACAAAAAGCTGTTCGACCTTTGGTGTCGATCATGATCGTATTGTATCGAGTGCAAAGAGGCAAGAACAGATCGAAGCTAGAAAGTTCCTTCTAGTGGGCGAAGCCATACACAGATAGGAAAGACTTCAACTAGTTGATGTCCCTTTCTCCGACCAGGTTTATCGAATCGTAGAGATCAACACAACTTAACTCGATTGTTATACACTGGTAACGAGAGTTAGAAATTGTGCGATGCTAGGAAGTTCCTTCTAGTGGCGGAATCACGTGTAGGCAGGAAAGACTTCGACTAGGTGGTGTACTTTCTCCGACCAGTGCAATGGAATAGAGCATGAAAAGCTAGTCGAACAAATTAAAAATTCTTGAAACAGAGCGTGCTGTAAATCATTTCGACCATATTGTGTTGAACCTAGTTTCTTTGTTCTAGTAGCAAAAGTTAGGAACAGGTCGACACTAGTAAGTTCCCTCTTGTGGGCAAAACAATATGCAGAAATGAAAGACTTCGACTAGGTGATGTTACCCTCCTTCGACCAACAGAAAGAAACCAAGTGTTTAAAAACGATCGAAAGTCGAAGCGTTGCTCGGCAAAAAGTTTTAAAACAACTTGCGTAATTGGAGAAAACTGAAACTTTATTGAGAAAGAAGAATGTTACACGTAGAATTTGCGTAATTGATCGATATTCCAGGAGTTTGAAAGGACTCTGCCGTCTTCCATCGCAAGTTGTACTGAACCTGGTCACGTAACTTCGACCACGATGTAAAGACCTTCCCACTTGAGGGAAAGCTTGTTCTAATTAGACTGAGATTGAATTTTATTCAATACCAAGTCACCTACAACAAGGCTGCGAGGTTGGTCCTTACGGTCATAGTATTTGCGTAGGGGTTGTTGATAGACTACCAAATGGATTAAGGCTTGGTTCCTCTTCTCTTCGAGTAGGTTGATGTCATCCGCTCGAAGTTGCTCCTGACTAGAGTCATTGAAGTTTTCGATCCTTGTCAACCTGATCTTTAGTTCTGGTGGAAGCATAGCTGCAGCACCAAAAACTAGAAAAAATGGTGTCTCACCTATAGCCCGACTAGCAGTCATACGAACTGCCCATAATATTGAGGGTAACTCTTGCACCCAAACCCCCCGAGCGCTTGACAAGCTTGTCGAAGACTCGAGTTTGATTCCCTGCATAATTTGGCTTGCTCTTTCGACTACCCGATTGCTTTGTGGGTGGGCGACGAATGCATAACACAATTTGGTACCCAACTCGTCGCAAAATTCTTGAAATTTTGCACTCAAAAATTGCTTACCGTTATCTGTAATTATCTAACTTGGAACACCAAATTGAGTAATCATGCTTCTCATCATGAACCTCTTAGTGGCTTCCATTGTTATCCCAGTCACAGGTTCGGCTTCAATCCATTTTGTGAATGTATCAATAGCCACAAACAAGAACTCAAAACCCCCTAGTGATTTTGGGAACGGTCCTAAGATGTCAAGACCCCATGTTGCGAAAGGCGAAGATTGAGGAATAGTTTGTAATGACTAAATGGGTTGGTGTATTTGCCTACTATGAAACTAGCATTGTACACACTTTTTAACCAACTCTTTGGCATCATGGAGGGCGGTTGGCCAATACAAACCTTGTCGAAACACTTTGTCGACCAACGCTCAGAAGAAGCATGTGTTCCATGATGCCCTCATGTATGTCGTGAAGGAGATTTAATCATTCTCTCTATGATATGCATTGCATGAGAACCCCTTGAGTACCTCATTTATAGAGGACTTATTTGACCAAAGTATACATTTTGGCCTTATGGGATAAACGATCTGCCTCGAGATCATCATCGGGTACTGTGTCCTTCGTAAGATATTCGTAGATGGGATTCATTCAGGTATCCTCGTATTCTAGAGAGGATGTCTCAATAGGAGATGTCTCTGGTGTTTCGACCAAAGACAACTTCTAGAGCTGTGCCAAGAAGACTCCTTTTGGTACTAGTGATCGGAAAGAAGCTATTCGAGCTAACTAGTTTGTGCAGAAATTATCCTTTCAAGGGATATATTGTACCTCGAAACCAAAAAAATACTTTTCAAGCTTTTGTACTTCCAATAAGTACTGAGACATGGTCGAATTAGAGCATTGATACTCTTTTCTGACCTGATTCATAACTAGTTGAGAGTCTCCTCTCACAAGTAGTCATCGAATCCCGAGCGCCACGCTCGTATGCCGACCAAAGAAACCTTCATACTCGCCACGTTGTTAGTGGCCTAAAATTTTAATTGAATGGTATACTTTAAGGTCTCTCTTGTAGGAGATTTTAGGACCACACCACCATCGAGCCACTTATCGTAAGTGATCCATCAAAGTACAGCGTCCACTGGTCATAGGAATCGTACTGTGGATCCTGAACAAGTTCAGGATTATCCATTCGGCGATAAATGTAGCATCCCAAGTTTGGACTTGTGTTTCAAATGTAAGAAAATGAGTAGAAATTAAAATTTTTTCTTACATCTTGTATTTCCTGTATGTTGTAAACAATTCCTGTACAAGAATTATGGAAATACAAAGTCACAAGTCTGTTGATTCAAAACCCTTGTCTTCCAAAAATAATCTTGTCAAATCTTGTGATCATCTCCTGGAAATATGTTTCCTAAGTTCTAGGGATGGTATGTGACCCTCTGAAAAATTTCACAATTTTTAGAAATTGTTTGAATACTCTTAGAGGCGATCAAACCTATTTGATTTTCAGTCAAACCCTAAACCAAAACCTTGCAGAAATTTTAGGGAAAAATGCGTTGCATAAAAACCTCTGGAAAGTTTATACAAGGTTAATATCTAAGTTAGCAAGCTCCTGTAAAAATTTCAGAAATGTTGGAGTTAGTTTGCTACCTTTAAAAACCTTTCAAAGCTCTCAGCTCTTATTTAAAACCCTAAGTCAAACTTGTGTTGGACTCGAGTCAGACTCGAGCCCAACCTCACTTCCTGGTTGAACCCAACCGTCTAATTGCACCAGCGGGCCATCAATAGGGCGCGTGGCTTTTCCGCCGTTAGATCAAAATCGAACAACCCGCGTTGATTGGGCCATTCGGAACTCGCGGACGCGCCAATCCTTTTGCACCGTTGGATTAAGATCCAACCGTCCTGATTCATTGGGCTGTTCGGGTCGCTCGAATGCCCCAATTGATCTCAGCCGTTCGTTCTTGATCGCCGCCTTGATTGATTTGAGTGTTAGAAACCCTCAGCCGACCCCTTTTAATCGCGACCGTCCGTCTTGAATCCAACGGTCACAGCGTCTTCTTCTGTTCTTCTTCCTCCTCTCGCGCCCGTACGCGCGTGCGAGCCATAGCAGAGAGAGCCGCTTCGCCTTGTCACTTCGAGCTCGCCCTCATCAACGTCTCTATGCGGGACATTAAATGCACCCCAGGCTTTCGGCTCCCATGTCCTAATCTTCACTTGCCCCCGTCATTTCTTCGGTCCATGGCAGCTCCATGAACCGAGCTCACCTTAGGGCTTTCATTTTTGCCAAACCTTAATCCTCCCTCTATATAAAGCCCCCAAAGACCTCTCCTGGTGTTCCTTTACACCCCCATAGCTTTTTCTTTGTTTTTGGAGCTCAACACCACTGAAATTCTCAAATTAATTGCTCATGGACCTTCTGTGGGTCTTAGTGCAGCTATTTTGATCACCTGGTGGTGTTCATTTTTGCTCAGGACCTTATTTCCTCTTCATCTTCACCAACTCCGGCGGGCTTCTCCTCTGTCAAAGCTTCTCCGGCCATCTTTGGAGCTCTCCTTGGTTAAGGTAGCTTCTTATTAGTCCTTAGATGCTGTGGCACACGCTTCTTTGGACAATGCAGAGCTTTTTGTCTATTTTCATTTTCGGCCGATTTGGTCACCCTCGCTATTTTCCGGCTCGCCGGTGTTTTAAGCCGCCGCCGCTGGCGAGGTCATCACCATCGGGACCGCAAGCATATTGTGAACCCGTTTTAGCCTTTAGGTCGCGCCGCCGGCGGTGAGCCTCTTTTCTCGCTCGGGTTTTGCCGGACGGGAGTCCCTCTCTATGCTATTGCCGCTCGGACATCATTAATGCGCTAATCATTGTTAATTATTATTAATGATTGGTTAGCATTTAATTGGTGTCTGAAATACCTTTTTGGGTCACTGCCATGTGGGCCCCCAGCCACTTAAACCCTCTCCGTGCGAAAACATTAGGACATAATTAATGCTAATAATCACCAATCATTGGGTTTAGCATTTATTAGCTGTCCTAGTGCGCCCTCTGTCCACTGACATGTGGGACCAAGCACATAAACCTCCCCACGCACTTAATATCAGCACATAAACTTCCCCACGCACTTAATATCCACATGTGTTATTTGCGCTAATCGTGGACCGTCGATCTTGTGATCAACGGCCCAGATCTGTGGGACTTTCGGGCCTCCGAATGTCCCAATCACTCGGGGCCGTCCATCTTTAGATCTGTAGCTCAGATCGCGTGGCCGTTCGGACCACCCGAAGGGCACAGCGCTCTGAGCCCTCCATCTTGAGATCTACGGCCGTGGTTGTTCGCGCAAGCGCCGCGCCAAACGCCCATTTCGCGTGGGACCGTTGGATCTAGATCCAATGATGACTCCTTTAGGTTCGCGGCGCGCGCTATTCTCCGGCGCGTGAGCCGTCTGATTTCACATCAAGGGCCCACGTTCGTCCACGTCATTTAATTTCTGATAAGTTTGATTATGTTTCGGTAAGCCTTTATTTATTAACTGAAAATTGTATTAAACTTTGAAAACTCATAACTATTCCATTTTAAATCCTTTTTAGGTAATTCCAGCTAGAATAAATTCATGGTCAAATAGAGTTTAATCTAAAAATGCTTTTAGACAATGTTCGTGCAGAAATTTTGTAAATAATATTAACTTGTTTTCAGCCATTTTAGCATATTCCAGTAATTGAATAAAAACCTTGTAAAATGCATATCTTTTCCTGTATAACTCCAAATTGTGCAAACTCAATTTTGTTCAATTCCTCTGTTAGTGTAATTTATTATGAAATAGGTTTTGATCATGGTTGTGTTTCTGTAAAGTAACATGTGCTAGGTTTACAACTTAGAAAAATCATAAGTAATCCATTTTAACTCCAAATTTGGTAAACCCAACTTTGCTGACCTTAGGATGCCATTATCTACCTAGCATAAACATTTCGGACCTTAGATCATTCTCGAAATTTTCACCAAGAACAGTACCCTTAATTAATTTCATTGGATTTAACAGGCTGAAAGAAATTATTTTAGCTATAACTTTTTCATACTTAGTCCAAATGACCTGATTCTTTTTTCTAAATTCATTTAAAATCATAACCTTACTGCTGTATGAATTTCATAAGATTTGGGTGACTTTTGCTGTTGAGTTTCATTTGGTGTTCTTCGTTCTTATTGGTTTATCGCCTTTTCGCGATAGGTTTCGAAGACATTATTGATATTGAATCTAATCCTCAGCAACCTGACCCTGCCCTCCAGCAAGGCAAGCAGATGTAGCATCATTTGATCATGTTGTTCCTATTATTTTCAAATTCTAATACATTGTTTGCAAATTCTATGTATGCATTGCTATCTTGTTTTAAACTATTGTTGATTAGTTGACCTATTAGATGCATAATCTGAGGCCAATGTTTATCCTCTACTCATCGAGCCTAGGAATATTTGTTGTGATTTTGGGTTCGATGGATGAGACCTTGTCACTTAGTAGTTTTCGAGTATGTTGCTTAGCCATGCTTAGCTACCGGTAGAAATAGGCTGTGAGGACCCGGAATATTTAACTAGTAACACTTAACCTCCAAATGGTTCTAGCATTACTAATTAAACATTCTAAGCCTCGATGGACATGTGCTTCCCAGAAATGCAGCACACGCTCATCATCACAAAATCATACATCATTTCCATACAACAATTATCACTAAGTTCAACAAGGACAAACATAAAGTAAAGTTATTACAAAAGAGCTGACCGGCCAAATAGAACAATATACAAGAAAGACAGCGGAAGCAAAAGGTGCCATAAGATGGCTAGAACAAGCGTCGACCAGGTTAGCGACACAACCCACAAGGCAACCGATGGCCGCCAAGCTAGACGCCGCAGCTACCACAACACGACTCACAAAAGTGAGGCCCCTCAAGCTCACCTTCTTCCTCTGCAACAATACATTTAAGCAAGATAGCCGAGTACACAAAGGTACTGCAAGATCGACGTGTGGAATAGCGGACCTATTCATATGCTACATGCAAGCTCATTTAAGTGGCGGTTATATGTCTCATTTTGCATAAAGCTAACTTTATTTGCAATAATGTAATACATTTAAAAGCAAGTTTGCAATCAGTTTTATTAATTGAAATAACAATAATTAATGATAAATACAAGTAACTGGAAGTGACTATCCCAATAGCCACCACAACATAGCATGAATCCCTGATTCGCACCACCCATCAAGTTTTAATTAAAAGGTTGTAGTCTAACTCTTGAAAAGCTTACCCAAGCGTGTCCATAACCTAGACGAGGCTATTCGAATAGTTTTAACCTGCAGGTGTACCAATGTACCCACACCTGCATCGCCTTTAAGCCACAAAGCACACTTCCGAAGGTATGCCAGCACGGCTAAGTCCTACGAGACGTGTTCCAATATTGTGTATTAACTACGAGCCGCTCGTATGGATAGAAACCCCATACGCTTACATTGCAAGCCGAAAGACAACCAACCATCACGGGGGAGGCCTTTCGGACACTACAATGCTCCCAACACCATCCCTCCTGCGACTACCTGCAACCCGAAGCCAATACACGCCAAAGTACTAAGTCAAGAGAGGTCCCATACCCTCTAGTGTGGTTAGCACGCACAAATTGCTCTGATAATGTGTACTCACAAGATGTTCGGTCCTTAATTGACTTGGGCACCATTCTAGTCACACCCAGAATCACACCATCATACCATTGTGCCCAAGTCTAAATCATTTTCGTTTTCAGTTTTTAGTTTTTATAAGTAGACATGGCACAAGGTTGAAGTCATAAATCATAATAAGTTTTATGTGATCAAGGTTATCGACAAGTCGATAACCGCTCATTTCTACCGGAAGCTAAGCATGATTAAGCAATTAGTTCGCAAACTACTAAGTGACAAGAGCTCATCCAACGAGCTCTAAATCACAGCAATAACCTGGGCTCATGGTAGTAAAGGATAATCATTTGTCTAAGGAAATGCATATACTAGGCCAACTATTGACAATAGTTAAAACAAGATAGCAATGCATACATAGAAGTTGTAAACAACATAAATACTTAAAATACTGGGATTAACATGATCAAACTGCTTGCCTTGCTGGTCTTGCTCTTGCTGCAGAGGAGGATTCTCAGATTCAATATAACCTTCGGAACCTAACGCGAAAATGCGATAAAACCAAATAAGAATGAAGAACACCAAACAAAACTCAACAGCAAAAGACATCCAAAACCCATGAAATTCACACAACAGCTAGAGGTTGATTTTAGACAATTTTAGAAATAAGAATCACTTCATTTGGACTTAGCATGAAAAAGTTATGGCTAAAACTAGTTCTCTCAGCCTATAAATTCCCTAAATTAATTACTGGTACTGTTCATGACGAAAATTTCTATAATGATCTAGAGCCCAAAATTTTTATGGTAGGTAGTTTATGTCATCCTAATCACAACAAAGTTGAGTTTACTAAATTTGGAGTTATAATGATTTACTTATGATTTTTCTAAGTTGTAAACCTAGCACATTACACTTTTCGTAAACATAAACATGTGCAAAACCTATTTCATAATAAAGTATGCCAACAGAGGGATTTTCCAGATCAATTTTATATATTAAGGATTTACAGGAATTACTTGTGTCTTTACAACATTAAATGAATTTTTAAATGCTACCAATAAGGTTAAATCTATTAACATATTTTCCAGTCTGATTTAGGCCTACAACCATTTTTAGATTAAAATTTAGTTAATAACAAATTTATCAAAGTTAAAATCATTCAATTTGCAGATATACAGAAAAAGATATGCATTTTCTAAGTTTTAATTCAATTCTGGAATATACAAAAATGGCTGAAAACAAGCTATTAAAGATTACAGAATTTTCTATCACAGAAGCATAGCTAAAAGCATTTTTCTATTAAATTTTAGTGAAATACAAATTTATTACCGTTGGTTTCATTTAAGAAGGATCTATTTTGATTTAGATATGAATTCCTAAAGTTTTTATACCATTTTTCAGTTGACAAATAACTACTTTACTGAAATAAACAACACTTAACAGAAAAGAATCGACGTGGACAACTATGGGCCTTTGATTTGGAATCCAACGGCGCGCGCGAGGGGTGCGCGAGAGCGACCCGAACGGCCCAATAGATCTGGGCCACAGATCGCAAAATGGACGGTGGCCTTTGATCGAAGTGCAAAATGGAGCGCTGACACGTGGGGCCGCATGTCAGTGACTGTGAGTCACACACGCGAGCTTTAACACACGTGCACAGGGCTCAGGTCCCACATGGCAGTGACTTAAAGAGGATCTTTAGGACAGCTAATTAAATACTAATGACCAATGATTAATGATGATTAGCAATTAATGTGTCCTAACGATTTTGAACAGAGGTGATTTAAGTGATTGGGGGCCCACCTGGCAGTGGCACAAGGGGACAGTTTAGGACCAATTAAATGCTAACAATGATTAACATTTAATGAACTCGAAAATTAGTCCTAATGACCCCGAGATCGAGGTTTAAGGCCTACGCCCACACGCCGCTGACCAAAGACAATTTCTGACACATTAATGCTAAGACAGGGATTTAATGATAATCATTAGCATTAATGATGTCCGAAAGCAGTTGGTTAACGCTAGCGATGATTACAGGGGGTTGGGTCCACATGTCAGTGAGACATTTAGGCCAGATTAGGACACAATTAATACTTCTAATGATTGACAATAATTAAGCATTAACTGTGTCCTAAATAAATGACGAAACGGAGTTTTACCGCAAAATTCGAAGCGAATAAGGCTTGTCGCCGCGACTGCGGTGGCGCGGCGCCAACCAATTATCAAATGGGTTCGCAATGTTGCGGACCCAATGGTGATGACCTCGCCGGCGGTGGAGGTCTAGAACGTCGGCGAGCCGGAAAACTAAGATGGAGCCATTTTCGGCAAAACATGAAAATAGCAAAATGCTCCGCTGCGGTCCAGGAAAGCGGTGCCAACACTTCTAGGGACTAATAAGAAGCTACGAACCGAGAGGAGCTTCAAAGATGGCCGGGGAAGACTTGAACACGATGAAGTCCACCGGAGCCGAGGAAGATGAAGACGAAAATGACAATCTGAGCAAAATGAACACCAATGGGTGATCAAAATAGCTCCATCATGGTTCCCACGAGCTCCATAAGTAAGCAATTGCAAAAAGATCCACTTACCGGAGTTGGAGAAGAAAGGGGGTGTAATCAGCCGAAAATCTCCAAACTTAAAATTGAGTGATTCCTGTGAATGCAACCCAAAATTAAGTTAGGGGAAATATAAAGTAAGTTGAGGAGCTCAAAAGGGTGCAAGAAATAGTGAAGGTGAACCACTAGACACCAAGATCCACATTGGAGCTCCTCGGGTCAACAATGGTGGTTTGAAGATTTGAAGTGGTTTTGAGCTCAAACACAGAGAAGAGCTAGGGGTGGTGTAAAGGAACACTAGGAGGACCTGGAGGGGTTTAAATAGAGGAAGGATTAGGGTTTCGAGCAAGAACAAGAGCTCACGGTGAGCTCGGTTCATGGCACGGTCATGGACCAAGAAGTGATGGGAGCAGCTGAGACTCGGGATGGAGGAGCCGAAAGCCTGGGGCGCATTTAATGCCCCACAGAGTGATGTTGACGAGGCACGCTCGAAGTGACACAACAAGCCACCCTGAAAAGCATCTAGGCCCCTAAAAATTGGTTTTGGTAATTTATGATAATATGTGATAATTGGACTAATGTGTGTGATTGAGCATTTGTAAGGTTAAGTTCAAATGGTGAGTATGATCGTGAAGCTGCATGCTAAAGGATATCATGAAGATCAAATTGGATCAAAGTCAAGGTACAAGTAAATTAGAAATCTTTTACCTTTTACCGGTCTTAGGAATTATGGTTGGAAGACCGGATTATAGGTTAAATACCGTACTATTAAGAGGGATCATGACTAGTAGCTTGATAGCATGTTCTTGTGCCTTATGGATCAATCTAGGATCATGCATGCATCTAGATTGCTTTTATCTTTGCCAAGTCCATTTTGTCAGGACAATCGGTAGTACCGGCATTGAACTTGTAGTACTACCGCTCCACGGTATGACCGGACTTATAGTGGTGGTATGTTTTTTACAGAGAGATCCTTTTATGTTTTCGGTGCCAAACCCTCATCACGGTAGTACCGCAAGTATTTGCGCGGTATGACCGAAAAGCAATGAGTACCACATTGGTTAAGCGGAAGTACCGCACGCCGGTTATTCCGATCTTTACTTGACGGTATGTTTTTTCCAGCGCGCACCTCTTTTGTCTCTCTTGGAAAACGGTAGTACCGCACTCACCTTGCGGTATGACCGCTCTGCGGTAGTACCGCTCGGCGATTAATGGTAGTACCGCTCGCAGTTAAAACGGCTATGTCAGTCATTTAATGCCTCTGTTATAGCCGCATCGTAGTGGTTGGAAAAGTGCGGTAGTACCGCCCGGTACTTGGCGGTAGTACCGCTCGAAGCTGAAAAGTGGGGTTTTCTTCCCCAACGGTTATAATTTTTGTTGGGGGGTATAAATACTCCCCCACCTGCTCAAGGACAAGGAGCTAGACCACATTTAACATCCTTTGAGCCTTGTGCATCCTTTCAACTCCTCAAATTTACTTGTTCACTCTTTGTGAGGTTGTTGAGCTCATTTAAGTGCATTCATCATTCTAGTTGATCCTCTTGCACTTGAGTGTCGTCAAGCGAAGGTCCTTGATTTGTTACTCTTGGAGTTTTGCCAAACTCCTAGACGGTTTGGCGGTGATTGCACGGTGATCTCTTCAAGAAGATTGTGAAGAGGCTCGATGCCCAAATTGTGAGTGGTTTAGTGTTCACCATCTCCGGAGTGGAGGAAGAACAACCAATAGTGATCTAGGAAAGGCTTAATACGTGGAGCTGGCTTGATTGGTTCAAGCTCCCTCAACGTGGACTAGTGAAGACCGGCAAGTCTTCGATACCACGGGAAAAATATCGTTGTCTCATTGTGGTTATTTCTAGTCTTTACTCTTCCGCATTTACATTTCTTGTTTGGTCTTTGTGCTTGTATTGCTTAGCTAGAAGTATAACTTGTTTAGACTAAGTTATTAATTGACTTATCTCGTTAAATTATTTAAAAGTTTAAAAACCTCCTATTCACCCCCCCTCTAGTCGGTTATCCTTGATCCTACACACCCTCCCTCTCTCTTTCTTCCTGCCATGGACGCACGCGCGCACGGAGAGACAGAGGAGGAAGAAGAACAGAAAAGAAATCATGGCCGTTGGATTGACAATGAACGGTCACAATTCAAAGGGTCCAGCCGAGGGTTTTTACACTCCAAGCAATCAGAGCGGTCCGATCAAGATCGAACGGCTGGTGCCAGACCCGGGTATTAATACACCCAGATCCTCTGTGCCTTTCTGAACTAGTCCCATGATCAGTAGCTAGTTCACACAGTAAACAAATATGGTAACAAAATCATATCATGATTTTATTAATAAACAACAGAGTTGATTACAAAGGAGGCTTACAGGCCCACAACAAAATAAACACAGTGGAAGACGAAGATGTAGTAGGGTCCAGTTAATGCGCCACGTGCAATCGACTAGGAAGCGGCCTAGTCGCCGAGGTCCACATCGTAGCAAAGTCCTTCTCCTCTCAAATATTGTTTGCATAAAGCAAGTATGAGCACAACTTCCGTGCTGCAAGTTACACCCACAAGCAATGTAATGACATGCATATATGGATGTAACAATAGAAAGGCTTATTGGTTTATTTGCATAAAGCAAAGATTTCTTTTAAATCTCGGTGCTAAGTTTCAAAGCAGTTATTTTATAACTAAAATTTATAAAATTCTCAATTTTATAGTCAGATAATATTCACACATGAACGGTGAGGGATACCCTCCTATCACATGGCTCCCTGCCCAATTCCCATCTAGATAAACCAGTTTTGAAGAAGTCTTTTTCAAACAAAATCAGAGTCTAACTTTGAGTAGTTCTGCTAGCATGTCCATAACCGTGGACACGGCTATTCAAATAGTTTTACACTCTGCAGAGGTTGTACAGCTTTACCCACAAGAGATAATCAACTTTCAATGTCCGTCTGACACACTTCCGAAGGTGTGAGACTAAGTGATTATCACGAGGCCTTTACAATGTTCTGTCTTAATGTATTTATGCCCGCTAAGGTTTCACTACCATCGGACTGACCATCCTCCGGGAGCCCCCTCTTGCGCCAGATGGGTCTACTGTCTGACCAACACCCATACCAACAACATAGCACAAATGACACTAAGACATCACAAATTATTTAGCCAAGTCCCGCCCACACAGAACATGTGGTGGTACGGTAAGGCATAGCATCATGCGCTCGAAGACCGATCCTTAACTGACTTGGGCAACTTTCCAACAAAACCCATAGGCCTCAACCATACCTGATTGAGCCCGTGCATAAACTTGCACCAACCGAACATCCATTATGCCCAAGTCCAAACCATTTTCATTTATTTCATTTTTCAAAGTCATAAACTTCCATAACATACCGATGCCATGGATACCATCTAAACAACAATTGATTTCTGGCTGAAGTTCCCAAAATAAACATGTTTGGTCTATAAGCATGGCTAAGCATGATTTTTCTCAAAATGTTCTAGTTCATACTATCGTATCAACTAGGTTTTATCTATGGTGACAATATGTTTGCTTCAATTATCAAATTTGGCCATACAAAGGATTTTAGGTATAACTATACATTTAAAGGAGGAATTTAAATTACTGATATAGATAAGCATGCAGTAATAATTTAAAACAGAATATAAATATTTTGAAATAATGGGATCGATATGATCAAGGGTATAACTTGCCTTGCTTGATTACTCGATGCTCTCAAACGGTGTTGAAATCCGGTCGTCCGAAGTCGTCGAAATCTATACGCGTAAACGATCCAAATTCAAATAATACTCAAATAAAATGCAAATAAAATCCAAAATAAATACTGGGAGGAAGGTATTGACTTTATATGAATTTACGAAGTTGAATCGATGGAATCGGAGTTCGTATGAGGGAGAACGAAATTGTAGAAAATGAGATGCATGCATAGAATAAAGATGTCGCATGGCATCAGAGCTTGCATGCACGTGAACGAGAGCTCACAATGCAAAGTTCATGGAGAAATGGCGATGCGGGCGAGAGGAAAGGATAGATGGCGGTGAACCACAAAAATGGAATCCCGGAGCAAGGCGGACCCATCGTGGTGGTCGCGTCGTCGCGAAGGTCCGGTGTGGCGGCCGCGACATGCAAAACAGTGTCGGATGAATAGTAGCATCGATGAGCCAGGGTATTTTGGAGGAACGGAAGGGAGCATCGCGTAGAACGTTGCAAGGCGAAGCCAACGGTGTGGACGATGTCGTCGAGGAATCAAAACGGCACCGGAAATGACGATAGAAGGTGGTTCGGTCGCTCGCGGAAAACTTTTGCTCGAGTCGAGATAGTGGGGCGAATTCCAAGGATATGAAGAAGAAGCCGAGGGGCACGCCGCGACACGGTCGGCTCGGTAAATGAGTGACCGAGGAGAGAGAACGGAGGAGAGATAATTAATAGATCAAATAAATGACAGGAAATAAATAAAATCTAAAAAATTATGAAATAAATACCAAAAATAGTATGTGAATTTAGATGAATTTAGGAGAAAGAATCAATGGATTTGGAACTTGTATGTGAGAGAACGAATTTTTGGAAGCAATAAAACGTTATGTACAAAGGATGAAGCGACTAGATAAATTTTTAATGTACATCTTCCACCTTCAGCCGAACAGAGAAACTGAGAAAAGAAATGGTGGCACCTAGGGAAGGAAAAGGGAGAGGTGGCCGACGAATGATAAAAAATGGATTGCTCACCTTGCGACGAGGCCGTAGGAGGTGGCGGTACGGCGAACGGTGGCCGGTGACGGCGGCGGCGAGCGCACGGTGGTGCACGGGGCGGCAGCGCACCGGAGATGCTCCGACGACGAGAGGGTGAGGTGGGTGATGGGGACGGGGTGAGTGAAAGGAGGGGCACCCCGTGCTGCTATTTATAGGGCGAGGGCGACGACGGGCTTTGTGCGGCGCAAGAAGCTTTGAACGGTACGGCAGCGGTGATTCGGGAATTGGGGTGGTTATGGAAAGGTTTAATGGCCGGTAATGGAGGAGGTGATGGCCGGGGGTGTTAATGCTCTTGATTGCGCGAAGATTTGGGGAGGAAATCACGGTTTTCAAAAGCTTCGTGGTGGCTTCTAATGGAGGTTGCTGTGCATGCGTGTTTTCTGTCTGGCAAAAGAAAAGGAAGGGGAGGGCAAAGGGAGGTGGCGGCGCGGCGGTGGAGATGGCCGGCGGTGAGGTCGGCGCCGTCGGTCGGAGGTGGTGAGGCTGGCGGCGGGGTCGGCCCTTGAGAGAGCTCATGGCTGCTCGGTTACAACTTACAACAGAGAAGGAAAGCAATGGCTGGAGGTAGAAGAAAGATAGAAAGGAGAGCATAAAGGAAATAAGAGAGGTGTTATGATTTGTTGAAATCAAAAGGGAGCTGGTAGCACATGTATTGGTTTGGAGGTTAAGTGTGCTCTAGTTGGAGCGCACATGGATAGGTGACCCAACGGGAATCCGATTTTTAAAAATTATTATTATTTTTTCCCTGAGATTACTGTTTATTATATACTGTGTAAAGGTACTGTTCATGAGGTGCGGACAGTCCGAATGATTCCCCTGATTTTCGGATTTTAAATAAATCAATAAATCAAATAGATTTTTAGAAAATAGCAAATAGAGTCCAAAAATTCTAGAAAAATTCACAAAAATACCTTGAATTATTTTGAACTTAATAAAAATAATTCCAACCTAAAGTTGGCCTTTATTTTTGAACAGTAATTATTTTTGTTTTAAAATAAATGGTAAAAAGCTTTTAAAATTCCATAAAATTACTTAAAATTTTATTTTTCACTTAAATCCCATAAAACTCATAACACTTAGTAAATTTTATTTTTGACTTTTAAAATCTTAGAAATTCAAGAAAACCAAGAAAACACTATTAAAACTCAGAAAATCCAATAAAAGAATAACTTTATTAATTTTTATTTTGGTAACAGCACTTTGGGATGTTACAGCTGGGATCCATTGAGATGTTCGGGTGACCCGAAAAGCCCAATGAACCAAGACGGTTGGATCTTAATCCAACGGTCTAAATTAGATGGCGCGTCACGCGCCCGAACGACACCATCTCCCGAGCCGCTTGATTTAGATCCTATGGTCGATATCGACCAGCGATTAAAGGGACCGGTGCAGATTAGTTGATTAGGCTCAACCAAGTGGCTCGAGCCCGAGTCCGACTCAAACCCAAGGAACAGTGAATCAGCTTTAGGTTTAAAATTAAGCTGAGACTTTTGAGGATTTATTAGAGGTAGCAAAATAACTCTAACAATTCTGAAATTTTTACAGGAGCTTGCTGACTTAGATATTGACCTAGTGTAAAAATTTTAGAGGTTTTAATGCTATGCATTTTTCTCCAAAAATTCTGCAAGGTACTGGTTTAAGGTTTGACTGAAAGTCAAACAGGTTTGACTGACCTCTCAAAATATTCAAACAATTTCTAAAAATTGTGAAATTTTTCAGAGGGGTCACATACCATCCCAAGAACTTAGGAAAAATATTTCCGGAGGATGATCAAAAGGTTTGACAAGATTGTTTTTGAAGGATCGAGATTTGGATCAAAGACTTGTGACTTTGTATTTCCATAGCTCTTGTACAATAATTGTTTAGTACACACAGGAAATACATGATGTATGAAAAAGTTTTAAATTTCTAATCATTTTCTTACATTTGAAACACAAGCCAAATATTGGGATGTTACAACTCTCCCCCCTTACAAGAATCTCGACCCGAGATTCCGTTTACTCGGAGAAGAAGGATGGGTAATCTGCACGAAGGCGATCTTCCCGCTCCCAAGTTGCTTCAGAATGGGTTGACCACTGAACCTTAAGGAACTTGATGACATTGTTCCTTGTTCTCCGTTCAGATTCCTCAAGAATACGAACAGGATGCTCGCGGTAGGTCAAATTCTCCTACACATCGAGAACCTCCAACGGAGTTTCCTCAGTTGGGACACGGAGGCACTTCTTCAGGTGAGACACATGAAACACATCATGCACACCCTCAAGTGCAGCTGGTAGCCCCAATCTGTATGCAACAGCTCCAACTCTCTCGACGATGCGATAAGGCCCAACATAGCGAGGAGCCAACTTGCCCTTGATGCCAAAACGTTGATGGCCCTTCAAAGGTGAGACTTTGAGATACACAAAGTCATTGGGCTCAAAGCTCAACTCGCGGCGACGCCGATCTGCATAGCTCTTCTGCCTGGACTGGGCCGTGCGCAGATGCTCGCGGATCAACTGAACCTGGCTTTCGGCCTCATTGATCGAATCTGGGCCGAAAAACTGCCGCTCATCAGTCTCTGACCAGTTCAATGGGGTTCTGCATCTCCTCCCATACAAGGCCTCAAATGGTGCCATGCCAAGACTAGCCTGAAAGCTGTTGTTGTAGGAGAACTCAGCAAACGGCAGGCATTTCTCCCAATTCTTCCCATAGGAAAGAACATAGGCACAGAGCATATCTTCCAACGCTTGGTTGACTCTCTCCGTTTGACTATCAGTCTGGGGATGGTAAGCTGAACTGAAAGAAAGATGTGTCCCCATGGCCTCTTGCAATTGGTGCCAAAACCGAGAGGTAAAAAGAGAACCACGATCTGACACAATCGTTCGTGGCACACCATGCAGGCACACAATGCGAGATACGTAGAGATCCGCCAACTGACTGACACTGAGGTTGGTACGCACCGGCAGGAAATGCGCCACCTTTGTTAACCGATCAATGACAACCTAGATGGCATCCCTCCCAGAAGAAGTACGGGGCAACCCGGTGATGAAGTCCATGCCAATGGAATCCCACTTCCACTCTGGCACAGGCAAAGGCTGAAGAAGGCCTGCTAGACGCTGATGCTCGGCCTTCACACGACAGCACATGTCGCACTCGGCAACAAACTTGGCAATCTCGCGCTTCATACGGGTCCACCAGAATCTCTGACGAAGGTCCTGATACATCTTGGTAGCCCCGGGATGGATAGACAAGGGGGAATCATGGGCTTCGCGGAGAATCAAATCCCGCAACTCCATGACCTTAGGAACCACAAGACGTTGCCCAAACCATACAACGCCATGCTCATCTTCTGAAAAGCACTTGGCTATCCCATTCTTGATGTTCTGCTTGATTTGACTCACACCAACATCATGTGCATGCGATCTTGATTCGGTCCACCAAGGTTGGTTGCACAACCAAGGTAGCAAGCGAAGCGTGCTCGATCAAGCCCAAATTGAGGCGCTGAAATTCTGAAAAGAGGGTAGGCTGCTGCTCTTGGAGCATCAACATGTTGCAATACACCTTCCGACTAAGTGCATCAGCAACGACATTGGCCTTGCCCGGATGATACTGAATGCCCATGTCATAGTCCTTGATCAATTCTAACCATCTTCTTTGCCTGAGGTTCAGATCTGGCTGGATGAACAAGTACTTCAAGCTCTTGTGGTCAGAATACACCTCACAACGGTTACCAATCAGATAATGCCGCCATATTTTGAGTGCATGCACCACAGCAGCCAACTCCAAGTCATGAGTAGGATAGTTGAGTTCATGAGGCCTCAACTGCCACGATGTATAGGCCACAACCTTGCCTTCCTGCATAAGAACACAACCAAGACCCTGACGAGAAGCATCACAATAGATATCAAAACTCTTGTGAATATCAGGGAGAACAAGCACTTGGGCTGAGGTCAACCGCTTCTTGAGTTCCCGAAAACTCACATCACAAGCATGGACCACTCAAACTTTTGTCTTTCTTGAGCAATTCGGTCATAGGCCGCAATCTTGGAGAAATTCTCGATAAAGCGGCGATAGTAGCCGCCAAACCAAGAAAACTCGCACATCGGTGGTCGACTTGGTGACCCCAAGATAGCACATCACTGACCTTGCTAGGATCCACAGCCACGCCTCCTGCGGAAAGAACATGGCCCAAGAATGCCACTTCCTTCAACCAGAACTCACACTTGCTGAATTTCGCATTCAGCTGGTGCTCACACAGCTTGTCCAACACAAGCTTAAGATGCTCGGCATGCTCTTCTTCACTCTTGGAGTAGATAAGGATATCATCGATGAATACCACCACAAACCTATCCAAATACTCCATGAATACCGATTTCATAAGGTTCATGAATAAAGCAGGAGTATTGGTCAAACCAAAAGACATGACGGTGTACTCGTAAAGGCCATAACGAGTAGCAAAGGCCGTCTTCGGAATATCCTCGGCCCTGATCCTGACTTGATGATAGCCCAATCTCAAGTCGATCTTGGAGAACACCTGGGCTCCGGTCAACTGATCAAAAAGATCATCAATACGGGGCAAAGGATACTTGTTATTTACCGTCACCTCATTAAGCGGACGGTAATCGACACACATGCGCAGGGTCTTGTCCTTCTTCTTCACAAAAATAACTGGACAACCCCAAGGAGATGAGCTAGGACGAATGAAACCCTTCTCTTGCAGCTCACCTAGTTGCTTCTTGACTCCTCCAACTCGTTAGGAGGCATGCGTCGACCTCTTAGAAATAGGGGGTGCAGGCGACAACTCAATAACGAACTCCAGGTCTCGAACGGGAGGCATCCCAGGCAAGTCTTCGGGGAAAACATCCACAAAATCACACACTGTGGGAACATCTTGGATCTCCAAGGCTGGCTTCACTTCAAGTGCACAAAGAAGGGGCTCTCGCAACTGCGGTGAAAACCCAACCTGTTCACCTAAAGGGTTGGTGAGGTAGACAATCTTCCTGGCACAATCGATTTGCCCCAAGTGTTGGGACAACCAATCCATGCCAAGTATCACATCCAAGCGCGCGGAGTCGAGTAGGATAAGATTCGCCAAGAATCCCACTCCTTCAATGTGGATAGGAACGCCCCGGCATACTTGGTCAGCTCTCATTTCCGAACCCGGAGAGCGAATAAGTAGTGCACCCCCAAAGGAACACAGTGAAGACCACTATCAACAGCAAACGACCTCGAAATAAAAGAATGCGAGGCTCCAGAGTCAAATAAAACTGTAGCAGGACGTAAACTGACAAGAAGCGTACCCAACACCACGTCGGGCGCCTCCTGTGCCTCCTCAGCCGAGATATGGTTGACTCGGCCGCTGCCCAAGCCCGGGGTCTTCGGTCGGTGGTGGCCACCTTGCCGCGTCCTCCATTAGGACGAGGGGCGCTCAATCTTCTTAGGGCAACTACCGCGTAGTGGCCCTTGTTGTGCGAGAAGCGGTGGCGTCGGCGCAGGATTGCGAGGAGCAACTTTCTTTGGTGGTGGCGGCGCACGCGGATCGAGTCACGCTGCGGAGGATGTGGAGTTGGTGCCAGAAGCCTCGGCGCTAGTGAAGCCTGAGAGTGGGCCCCTGGTGCTGGCCCAACACGGGGACGAGCAAGGCCGGCCCGAGCAGTCTGATGGGCCTCCCACTTGCGCTTGCGGGACTCGCCCAGCGCTCTCGCCTTATGCTCGGCGATGATGGCCTTGTCCACCAAGGTCTGGAAGTCGGGGAAGTCCACAATAGAGAGTTTGTCCTGCAGCTCCTCAGACAAGCCCTCCATGAACTTCTCCTGCTTGGCCTCATCAGTGGACACCTCAGCAGGAGCGTACCTCGCGAGATGGTTGAACTCATGGGGGTACTCGGTCATGTGATTTGCGCCTGTTTGAGCGCAAGGAACTCCTTCTTCTTGACTTCATCGGGCCGGCGGGGACATGGGCCCGACGGAAAGTCGACGGAACTCCTCCCACGAGACCACGTGTCCGCGGTGCATGGCGAGGAAGTTCTCCCACCATGAGAGTGCCGCACCCTCCAACCGATGGGATGCGAAAAGCCCGCTCTGCTCCTAGCATCGAGCAACGTTGAGCTTCCGCTCAACCGCACGCGCGACGATCGTCGCGCCGGAGGATCCTCGACTGGAGAAGGTAGGAGGTCGAGCACGGAGGAACTCCGCAAGCCCCCACGAGTCGATGTCCACCACCCCGCATCCGAGGCGCGAGGGAGTGGAGGTGTTCTCGCGATAACCCCAACACCTGCGGTCCTCCGAGCGGTTGCGTTCGATCCGCATGAGGACTTCACCATGGTCGGAGGAGGGGAAGCTCCTCATCGGGACTACGGTGATTCCGACCACTCTGGGTCCCCACCATCTGTTTCACTAAGACAAGTTAGCTACAACTCGAGGTCCAAAGTACGGAATTCCAAACTCAATTAAAAGGGCCCAAAAGTAACCACAAAAGAGCACAAGACCAAAAGTTACCAAATCAACTTCTCGAAACGACTAACCCGTATGGAAGAACGAGTAATCGTTGGAGAAGATCAAAATTTCAGAACTCAACTCTAGCTCTAAACAACCCAAAAATCAAGGTGTAACCACCTACTAGAGTATTAGGTACTTAGCTAATTCATATCACTTATTACCCTTTTATCCCCACAAATTTTAGTTGGATTAGCCCCTCATTTTCAGCACTATATACTAATTACGAGCTAGCTGTCCAGAATTTCTCCTTCAAGCCCTTGGCCAAAATTTGAAGCTTCTGGAGCTCCTAATCTTCACTCCAAACAGCCAACACTTCAATTTAAGCTCTTATGGTTTTCCCAAAGCCAATTTAATCGATTAAACAACTACCTTTGAAAGAAGATGAGAGGGAAAACAATTTTCCAAATTTAACCAAGAATAAGGTGAGATGAGCAAGCTAAGATAGATAAGGAGTAAAATCTGAGAACTTACTTGAGTTTTCACAACTATTTGAGAGTAAGTTTTCAAAATATCCTAAAGGCGACCAAGCTAGGGGTTTCTACGGTCAGTATCGCTCTGATACAACTTTGTGAGGACCCGGAATATTTAACTAGTAACACTTAACCTCCAAATGGTTCTGGCATTACTAATTAAACATTCTAAGCCTCGATGGACATGTACTTCCCAGAAATGCAGCACACGCTCATCATCACAAAATCATACATCATTTCCATACAACAATTATCACTAAGTTCAACAAGGACAAACATAAAGTAAAGTTATTACAAAAGAGCCGACCGGCCAAATAGAACAATATACAAGAAAGACAGCGGAAGCAAAAGGTGCCATAAGATGGCTAGAACAAACGTCGACCGGTTAGCCACACAACCCACAAGGCAACCGACCGGGCCGCCAAGCTAGACACCTCGCAAGCTACCACAACACAGCTCACAAAAGTGAGGCCCCTCAAGCTCACCTTCTTCCTCTGCAACAATACATTTAAGCAAGATAACTGAGTACACAAAGGTACTCGCAAGATTGACGTGTGGAATAGCAGACCTATTCATATGCTACATGCAAGCTCATTTAAGTGGCGGTTATATGTCTCATTTTGCATAAAGCCAACTTTATTTGCAATAATGTAATACATTTAAAAGCAAGTTTGCAATCAGTTTTTATTAATTGAAATAACAGCGAATTAATGATAAATACAAGTAACCACCTGGAAGTGACTATCCCAATAGCCACCACAACATAGCACGAATCCCTGATTTGCACCACCCATCAAGTTTTAATTAAAAGGTTGTAGTCTAACTCTTGAAAAGCTTACCCAAGCGTGTCCATAACCTAGGACGAGGCTATTCGAATAGTTTTAACCCTGCAGGGGTGTACCAATGTACCCACACTCCAGACCGCCTTTAAGCCACAAATCACACTTCCGAAGGTATGCCGGCACGACTAAGTCCTACGAGACGTGTTCCAATATTGTGTATTAACTACGAGCCGCTCGTATGGATAGAAACTCATACGCTTACATTGCAAGCCGAAAGACAACCAGCCATCACGGGGGAGGCCTTTCGGACACTACAATGCTCCCAGCACCATCCCTCCTGCGACTCCCTGCGACCCGAAGCCAATACACGCCAAAGTACTAAGTCAAGAGAGGTCCCATACCCTCTAGTGTGGTTAGCACGCACAAATTGCTCGGATAACAGGTACTCACAAGATGTTCGGTCCTTAATTGACTTGGGCACCATTCTAGTCACACCCAGAATCACACCATCATACCATTGTGCCCAAGTCTAAATCATTTTCGTTTTCAGTTTTTAGTTTTTATAAGTAGACATGGCACAAGGCTGAAGTCATAAATCATAATAAGTTTTATGTGATCAAGGTTATCGACAAGTCAATAACCGCCCATTTCTACCGGAAGCTAAGCATGGCTAAGCAATTAGTTCGCAAACTACTAAGTGACAAGAGCTCATGCAACGAGCTCTAAATCACAACAATAACCTGGGCTCATGGTAGTAAAGGATAATCATTTGTCTAAGGAAATGCATATACTAGGCCAACTATCGACAATAGTTAAAACAAGATAGCAATGCATACATAGAAGTTGTAAACAACATAAATACTTAAAATACTGGGATTAACATGATCAAACTGCTTGCCTTGCTGGTCTTGCTCTTGCTGCAGAGGAGGATTCTCAGATTCAATATAACCTTCGGAACCTAACGCGAAAATGCGATAAAACCAAATAAGAACGAAGAACACCAAACAAAACTCAACAGCAAAAGACATCCAAAACCCATGAAATTCACACAGCAGCTAGAGGTTGATTTTAGACAATTTTAGAAACAAGAATCACTTCATTTGGACTTAGCATGAAAAAGTTATGGCTAAAACTAGTTCTCTCAGCCTATAAATTCCCTAAATTAATTATTGGTACTGTTCATGGCGAAAATTTCTATAATGATCTAGAGCCCAAAATTTTTATGGTAGGTAGTTTATGTCATCCTAATCACAGCAAAGTTGAGTTTACTAAATTTGGAGTTATAATGATTTACTTATGATTTTTCTAAGTTGTAAACCTAGCACATTACACTTTCCAGAAACATAAACATGTGCAAAACCTATTTCATAATAAAGTATGCCAACAGAGGGATTTTCCAGCATCAATTTTATATATTAAGGATTTACAGGGAATTACTTGTGTCTTTTACAACATTAAATGAATTTTTAAATGCTACCAATAAGGTTAAATCTATTAACATATTTTCTGAGTCTGATTTAGGCCTACAACCATTTTTAGATTAAAATTTAGTTAATAACAAATTTATCAAAGTTAAAATCATTCAATTTGCAGATATACAGAAAAAGATATGCATTTTCTAAGTTTTAATTCAATTCTGGAATATACAAAAATGGCTGAAAACAAGCTATTAAAGATTACTGAATTTTCTATCATAGAAGCACAGCTAAAAGCATTTTTCTATTAAATTTTAGTGAAATACAAATTTATTACCGTTGGTTTCATTTAAGAAGGATCTATTTTGATTTAGATATGAATTCCTAAAGTTTTTATACCATTTTTCAGTTGACAAATAACTACTTTACTGAAATAAACAACACTTAACAGAAAAGAATCGACGTGGACAACTATGGGCCTTTGATTTGGAATCTAACGGCGCGCGTGAGGGGTGCGCGAGAGCGACCCGAACGGCCCAATAGATCTGGGCCACAGATCACAAAATGGACGGTGGCCTTTGATCGAAGTGCAAAATGGAGCGCTGACACGTGGGGCCGCATGTCAGTGACTGTGAGTCACACACGCGAGCTTTAACACACGTGCACAGGGCTCGGGTCCCACATGGCAGTGACTTAAAGAGGATCTTTAGGACAGCTAATTAAATACTAATGACCAATGATTAATGATGATTAGCAATTAATGTGTCCTAACGATTTTAAACAGAGGTGATTTAAGTGATTGGGGGCCCACTTGGCAGTGGCACAAGGGGACAGTTTAGGACCAATTAAATGCTAACAATGATTAACATTTAATGAACTCGAAAATTAGTCCTAATGACCCCGAGACTGAGGTTTAAGGCCTACGGGCCCACACGTCAGTGACCCAAAAGACAATTTCGGACACATTAATGCTAAGACAGGGATTTAATGATAATCATTAGCATTAATGATGTCCGAAAGCAGTTGGTTAACGCTAGCGATGATTACAGGGGGTTGGGTCCACATGTCAGTGAGACATTTAGGCCAGATTAGGACACAATTAATACTTCTAACGATTGGCAATAATTAAGCATTAATCGTGTCCTAAATAAATGACAAAACGGAGTTTCTACCGCAAAATCCCGAAGCGAAAAAGTGGCTTGTTGCTCGCGACTGCATGTGTGGCGCCAACCAATTATCAAATGGGTTCGCAAGCGATGTTGCGGACCCAATGGTGATGACCTCGCCGGCGGTGGAGGTCAGAACGCCGTGAGCCGGAAAACTAAGATGGAGCTATTTTGGCAAAACATGAAAATAGCAAAATGCTCCATTGCGGTCCAGAAAGCGAGTGCCAACACTTCTAGGGACTAATAAGAAGCTACGAACCGAGAGGAGCTTCAAAGATGGCCATGGAAGACTTGAACACGATGAAGTCCACCGAGCGAGGAAGATGAAGACGAAAATGATAATCGAGCAAAATGAACACCAATGGGTGATCAAAATAGCTCCATCAAGGTTCCCACGAGCTCCATAAGTAAGCAATTGCAAAAGAACCACTTAGGAGTTGGAGAAGAAAGGGGTGAAATCACTGAAAATCTCCAAACTTAAAATTGAGTGATTCTGTGAATGCAACCCAAAATTAAGTTAGGGAAATATAAAGGAAGTTGAGGAGCTCAAAAGGGTGCAAGAAATATTGAAGGTGAACCATGGACACCAAGATCCACATTGGAGCTCCTCGGGTCAACAATGGTGGTTTGAAGATTTGAAGTGGTTTTGAGCTCAAACACGAGAAGAGCTAGGTGGTGTAAAGGAACACCACACTACTACAAAACGAGCAATAGCAGACACCTCATCACGAGCGGTTCCAAAGGAGCCGTTTGTGTTGAATCTCTACGCACGTTCCCTTTGGAACAAATGCTGGGAACTGCTCGTGATATGTCCTCATCACGCACGGTTCTTATTACCAACCGCTTGTGATACTTCACGACGGTTGGTAAAAGAACCGTATGTGATGAGGACATATCACGACGGTTCATATTAAGAACCGCGATGAAGTATCACGCAGCGATTCGTAATATGAACCGCTCGTGATGAGGACAACTTATCACGCAGCGGTTTGTAAATAAATCTATCAGGAAGTATCACGAGCGGTTTTATTTTTAAACCGTCTGTGATAGTTACTATCACAGACGGCTCTATTAAATAACCGTCTGTGATATTATTATCACAGACGGTTCCCATATAGAGCCGTCTGTGATATCCAACCTCTTCGTCTCCCGCGCGATGTGTCTCTTCACCATCGCACAACCGTCTCTTCGTCTCGCACGCCGACGATACATGCGTCTCTTCGTCTCACGTGCCAGTTACTCCTAATTCTTTATAAGACGGAATAATTCACCGAAGATTAAACTCCTCCCATCGCTCTTCGTCTCACGGTTTTGAGTACGTCAATCACCAAGGTGAGCATGCGAGCGATCAAAGCCGCACCAAGGCGAGGAGGTCGGTGATCGCCGCTCTTTCTCACGATGTCGCCGCCGACATCGTCGATCGTGTGGCCGTGAGCTCTCCTCGCCCATGGAGGACCTATGCACCTACGATTAACGACGTACATCTTTATATCTACAATATACGCACGTACATACTACTATTTATTCTAACATCTTGAATGTATGTATGTATAGTTGCAAGGCCTTGTACAAGGTGTCAAGGAACGCCGCCGTGGGAGGCGCGTGGCGCCGAGCGAGAGGAGGCGATGAAGTGGCAGACAACGAAGCGCTACCTCGCGTCGTCAACCACACGCCGCCCGGCAACCCGGGCTTGTTTCATCGTCGGCCTCGGGCTTGTCTTCGCGCCCCAAGACATGCGCGCCTCATGTTCCTTGAACGGCGCCGTGGCGGCGCCACAAGGCGCGGCCTACGTGCTCGGTCTCCTCCTCTACACGGCCGGCGAGACGCGCGACGTTGGGAAGCACTACATGAGCCAGGTCGAGGACGACCCGACCGGCGGCGGGTGCGAGATGGCCAAGACCAATCGGGAGTGTAGGCGGTGCCAGAGGCTCGCCGCGGACATGGTCCAGGCGGCGGCGTGGGGGAAGAAGGCCGGGCCACTGGGCCGGGTGTGGGCGCTGTCGGAGGATGGCCACCGGTGCACGAGCACTGGCTGCGGTGTGGAAGGGTGGGACGACTACGTCGTCTTCTGCAGTGACGACTGCAGGATTAGGCATGAGTATACCAGTTTCTTTGCAAAGGTGTGGGCTATTTGCCATAAAATTTTAAGTTTTTAGGTTTCTAGAAAGGTGGTGCAATTTGGACTATTTTCCAAATTAAATGAATTTTTAATGCACCAAAATATACGGTCCACAAGGACAGGAGCGATTACAATTCCACGTTGACATCAAAATATACGCACGACATATTACAAGTTCATAACACATGATGTTATGGAATAAATTAATTACAATGGAGTAATTTCTTAATTAAAATATAGTCCTTCATGATGATCGACGCGCATATAGCTAGCTTCCTCGTTGGGTTCTTCCTCGAGCCTGATGCCGTCTCCGAAAGGAGGCAACTCGTCAAATTGATTGTATTCTTCCTCGTCCACTATATTCTCAACTCCGACAATCCTTATTTTTCCATGGAGAACTACGTGGCGCTTCTTATTTGCCGGGTCGGTTACATAGAAGACTTGAACAACTTGGTTAGCTTGAGACGAATGGTTCGTATTTGTATCCGACACGATCGAGGTCCACGGTAGTGACACCGCATTTGTCGACCTTCACATGTGGGAGATGGACCCAACGGCACGAAATAGGGGATCTTGAAAAGCACGTAGTCGAGCTCCCATATCTCCTCTATTTGCCCATAGTACGGGCTCCTCACCCATCGGTCTTCGAATGCATCTATCACGGACACATTTGTTCTAGATCGTGCTCTTCCTATCCCGAGTGCCGTATAAAATGTGTACCCATTTATGTCGTATCCTTGCCATGTGACAATTGTAAATTGTGGCCTTTTGCCAACCATAGCGGCGTATCATCACTTGATGACCTCCGGTCATGATTCGCACCTTTACCCATTCGTTGAACCGACGGTTGTGCTCTCTCGTGATCCAAACCTCCGACCGGTCGGATTACATTGGCGTACCATGTCTTTGTGCTCGTCGATGTGCGGGGACACTTGGGTCATGTGTTGCATGACCGTGAAATGGGCTTGAGCGCACGTATCGGATCGGGAGTGATTGATTTCCTTCCGATGGTCCCGATACCATCGGCCTTCCCTCATGGCGAGATAGAGGCACACCTATCGGTTCCACCGAGCCATGTAGTCGACGCAGAACTCAATGACCTCTTCGGTTGCATAACCTTCGATGATGCTGCCCCGGTCGAGATCGATTCGTCACGTAGGACTTGAGAATTCCATATACCTCTCGAGCGGTACATATGGCGTAGGAACACGGGACCGCATATCTTTATCTCTTTCACAAGATGAACAATGAGATGGACCATGATATCGAAAAATGACGGAGGGAAATACATCTCAAGTTGACATAGAGTCGTCACCACCTCGGCTGTAGAGCATCTAGTCCTTCGGGATCGATGACCTTACGAGCAATTGAGTTGAAGAAATAACATAGCCTCAAGATTGCCACTCGGACCTTGTTCGGCAAGATACCCTAATTGCAACAGAAGCATTTGTGTCATCGACACATGACAATCATGAGACTTCATACCAATTAATTTCAAATCTTGCATAGAAACAAGTTTCTTAATGTTAGCGAGTAACGAGACGGGACTTTGACACCATGCAAGCTTTGGCACAATTCATTTTCTCGGCCTTGGACATAGTGTAGCAAGTCGGTGGAAGGTATGTTCGTCCTTTATCGGTCTCTTTCGGTGCTAACTCGGTCCTTATGTTCATATCAACAAAGTCGCGTCGTGCGTTAACACCATCCTTTGTTTTGCCACTAATGTTGATGAGACCAATCAAGCTTTCACATACATTCTTCTCCACGTGCATGGCGTCGATGCGATGACGAACTTCTAAGTGCTCCCAATAAGGCAAGTCCCAAAATTGACCGCTTCTTCGGATGTTCTTCCGACGGGTTTTAATTTACGTCCCTTCCCAAGCACAACATCGATATCCTTAACCATATCATAGACCTCTTTCCTCTAAAAGCCCTTGAGCTGAACTGTCCTCCTTATTTCGTCGAATTGTTTTTTCATCTTGCGGTATGGGTGACTCACGGAAGGAACCTACGGTGACGCATATACACGCTTTCTTGCGAGTTGTTCAACCATACACTCTCCGTAGCATCTAAGCGGTGCGAGCGAGCTTTGGCTCCTTTCGTCATGAAGCCGACGACAGTTACCAAGGGCGGGAAAATCATTGATAGTGCGAGAACAACATGACGCATAAAGAGAAGTTCTCTCATTTGTACGCATCCCATACTTGTACCCCTTCGTTCCACAGTGTCACAAGATCATCCAGTAATGGTGCTAGGTACACATCAATATCGTTCCCAGGTTGCTTCGTCCCTTGGATAAGTAGTGACATCAAAATGTACTTCCGCTTCATACACAGCCAAGGAGGAAGGTTGTACATACATAGGTTCACGGGTCAGGTGCTATGTTGGCTGCTCATGTTACCGAAAGGATTCATTCCATCTGTACTCAACCCTAACCTTATATTCCTCGGTTCCGCACCGAACTCTTTGAAGGTCCGATCGATGTTTCTCCACTGGGCAGAATCAGCAGGGTGTTTCCATCTTTCTTACGCTCCTCCAAGTGCCAACGCAGCAATCTTGTCTCCTTTCGGTTCGCAAATAAACGCTTCAAACGTGGGATCACAGGCAGATACCACAACACCTTAGCAGGAGGTCCTTGCTTCACCTTAGCAGTATTCTTACGCTTGTATCGGGATGCTTTGCACACGGGACATACATGCAAGTCTGCATACTCTTTACGATACAGGATACAATCGTTCGGATATGCATGTATTCTTTCTACTTCCATTCCCAATGGACAAAGAACCTTCTTGGCTTGGTAGGTGGTGCTGGGCAACACGTTTCCCTCCGGAAGAATGTCCGCTAGGAGACCTAACAACGCCGTGAAACTCTTGTCAGACCAACCATTGCTTGCCTTCAATTTCAGCAGTTCAAGTACGGTTGACAACCTTGTGTATTTTGGCTTACAGCCAGGGAACAAAGGCTTCCCCGAGTCCTCCATTAAGCGCTCGAATTTACAAAACTCTCTCTCACTGTAGTTTCCTTCTGCATCGCGTAGCATCTGATCCAGATTGTCATCGTACGACCTATCGTCATAAAAAACACAGTCCACATCCGGCATATCGTTGACTTCCTCGGCGATGTCATCATTATTAACTTCCTGTATAATCTGCTCTTCATCATGACTGGTCCAACATGTATACCCTTTTTTGAAACCCCTTCGAATCAAGTGCCCTACGATCTGCGTTGGGTTGTTAAAAATCTTCAGATTACCGCAATCAATGCATGGACAGTACATAAATTCTATCTCCTTATTCAGCATATCCTGCTCCGCGGCTCTTTTAAAAGCAATCACGCCATTAATGTACTCTTCACTCACACGGTTCGCACCGTACATCCAGTTTCGGTCCATCTACGCTACACACGTAAAAATTAGTAGTGTTAAATTATATTAATAAACTGCAAATACGTTACTCCTCCTATTAACCAAATACACTAAAATTGATTAAAGATAAACCTAGAGCAAATATAAATAGTTAAATATCGTTACCCTTGGAGCTCACGATTTAAAATTCCTAATATCATGAGATTCCTCACCGTCCTTCTCCTTGGGCCAATGAACAGGCAAGAGAAGAGCCACAATCGAAATGCACCACTCCCACATAAGCTTATCCCACTCACAAAAACACTCATTCACAACACCCAAACCGAGAGCTACCACCAAAGCCAAGCCTCACAAAGCAAGCATGCATGCAAGCCAAATGACCATAAGTTGCTAGGGCAACCACAACCAAGAACAAGGCAAGCAAAATAAACAAGCCTCCTACACCAACACAGAGCAAAGCTTCTCAAGCCCCTCTATTCCAAAGAAGAGATCGAGGCGCTAGAGGCGGTGGGCCTCTGTCGGTCTTTATATTTATAGGTGGCATATCACGACGGTTCTTATTTCCAACCGCTCGTGATACGAGTATATCACGACGGTTCTCCACAAACCGCCTGTGTTGAACTTGCTGAGCGGCTCCATGTGGAACCGCTCGTGATATCCTCAATATCACGCGGTTAATAATAATAACCGTCGTGATATACTCACATCACGAGCGGTTCCATTGACAAACCGTCGTGATGTGAGTATATCATGCGGTTCCACATGGAGCCGTGCTCACAAGTTCAACCTGATTTGTTAGTAATAGGAAATGCTCGTGATGAGGATATTAGCACAGATGGTTCTTCATTCAACAAATGCGTGATAGCGCATTTGAGCATGTATATGCGCAAATAATTAACAAAATGAATTTTGCCCGATAATAAATAGATGATAAAAAGACCATATCATCACGACGATAAAAGACCATATCATCACGCAGACGATAAAAATTAAAGACCATATTTACATCACAGACAATAGGCGGCCTTATCGTTTTACATCACAGGCGATAAAAAGGATGAGCGATCCTATCTTAGTCTTCAAATCTTCGTGACGCATTCTTGTCGGCTTGGTGGGAGCGGGATCGATCGTCTCACCAAACGCCTCCACTGTGACCTTGCACGCTCAATTTCCTCTTGTAGATGTTCGGACTCGTAATCAAGTCCCATATAACCCGAGGCCATCAACCCGGTCTCCACAGTCTCGGCTAGGCTGACCCGCTCTCCTGCAATGTCGAGGTCGTCCTCGACTCTCTGGGCTGCATCCTTGGTGCGGACCAAAGAGTTGCATAGGACAATCTCCACGACGAGGTTTACTCGCGGATCTTTGGAGAGCCTCGCATCGTCTGTCGTTGGAGGAGGAGCTCCAATCGACCGATGATCGCCGTTATGGTCTCCGGTAGATCGGAGGGTCTACAACGGATTGCATTGCGAACGGACATCTTGTTCGCAACTTGGGCCAGGTTGCGATCAGAGAGGTGCGAGTACACAACCATAATGTAGGCCGAGACAGTGGGACGAGAGGAAGCCATTTGGAATTTGTGGAGAGAGAGGGGATGATCAAGGATCGAGGTTCGTGAGAAATCCCTCTGATAAGGGTTGTCTATTTATATAAAAGAAGTAGTAAAGCTGGAGCAGGAGACGAAGAGACACTCGCGCGGGAGATGAAGGGAATGAGATCCATAGCACATACGGCTCTATGATGGATCCGTCTGTGATAAGATATCACAGACGGATATATTAAATAACCGTCTGTTATATTACCATATCACAGACGGCTTTATGTAAGCACCGTCTGTGATATCCTCAATATCACAGACGGTTCCATTAAAGAACCGTCTGGGATATCCTCACTATCACGAGCGGTTATTTAATGGAACCGTCGTGATATCCTACATATCACGAGCGGCTCTATTAAAGCACGACGGTGCTTTAATAGAGCCGTCTGTGATATCCTAAATATTACAGACGGCTCTATTAAAGCACCGTCTGTGATAGTATATCACAGACGGTGCTTCAATAGAGCCGTCTGTGATATCCTTTTTATAAAAAGGCGCACCCTAGGGTTTTGCTCTTTACTCGTCACTTCGTCTCCCGCGCCCCTTAGGCTCTCGCGTGCTCTCTCGGCTCCTCTAGGGTTCGCCCGTTCACCTCCCCGACCGTAAGACCCGACGCCGCCACCCCTTCATCGACGACACTGCCTCCGCCTCGACGCGCGGCCTCCTCCCCGTGTCGGCCTCCTCCCCTGCGCCGGCCTCCTCCCCCTGCGCCGGCCTCCTCCCCGTGTCGGCCTCCTCCCAGCGCCTCCCTCCTCCCCGCGTCGGCCTCCTCCCCTGCACCGGCCTCCTCCTTGCACCGTGAGTTGTTGTGCGGCATCCTCTCTGTGAGTATTCCTAAAGATAATATGTGAACTGAATCTAGTACTAAAGATATGGCAAATTGATCAGTGGGCTTTGTTGACATGCTCTGTGATGAACTTTGTCTTATACTGAGATTGAATGTGATAGTTAGTTGATTCTTGAGCTCTATTGTACAAATTACTTGCTACTGTCAATTTCATATACTATTAATTTGTTACTTTCGATTGAATGCTAGTTATCATGAGCGGTTGAATGCCATGTCAATTTGATATCTTGTTAGTTCATTCTTGAGCTCTATTGTATTGACGAACCGTCGTGATGTGACTTTGATAGTCTTTGATAATGTGAACTGAAATTGATCAGTGGGCTTCGTTACAGTTCGCTCTGTGATGAACTTTTCTCTTATCTTGAGATTGAATGTGATAGTTAAGATCATTTTTGATGAATGATTGAGATCATTTGTGATTAAGCAAAGTATTGTTTAGAGCTCATAGTTTGAATTTATACTATCATATTCATTTAATGAAGAGTATAGACAATAGGATTGAGATGGCAAAGACTTGTTCTTTTGCAACTCTCATACGAGAGCACAAACTACCATCAATCCTTCTTTATATATTATACGTTTGTGCATCATTTTGGTTAAGTTGAGTAAATCTGCTTGAATCGGGTCGATTAGAGCTACACATATTGCCGTGCATATATAGATAGCAAGTAAGCGACATGGCGTCCGCACCATCTTCGCCGCCGTCATCGACGTCGCCGAATGTGTCTGCATCTCCGAGGAAAGTGGTACGTACGCGAGATGGCAGAGGAACATCGAGAATTCCTCCAGGCCTAATGACCGTCACGGAGGTCAATGCCAATGGGATCCCTGTGAGTCCCCCAAGCGCGGCAAGATTCGGACCTTGTGCGGGATACTTGGAAGGGAACGGTCCCCATCACCACACCGTGGGACACGTGTCGGATGTTCGGAGAAGCCAGCTGTGGGACGAAGTTTTAAAATCGTTCACTTTCCCAGCCGCAGACCTGGCACGCGTGGAACGGCAGGCGTTGCTCTCGATCGGAAAGGCGTGGAGGACCTTCAAGAGCGTGCTTGTCACAAAGTATGTGAACACGGGTCGAATGCCCTTCACGGCGTATAAATTCTTGTCGCGGGATATATGGGACGCCTTTGTGCAAATGAAGACGACGCCCGAATTTCTTGAGGAAAGTGCGGCGCACAAGGCTCTCGGACACTTAACACTCACCCCACAAACTCGGCATCACTGGTACGCGGGTAAAACCACGCAATGGGCGGCGGAGGACGCGAGCGAAACAAGGCCATTTCGAGATCACGGACAAACGCGCTCTCTCACGGTTAGAGTGAGGGCATCGATTCGTCTTGGCGAAATCTCTTTCACAAACCCGTGAGGGCAGGATGTGGCCAACCGTGGTAAATGTCTTGAACTACCTAGTTGTTAATAAGTCTATAACTTCATAATGTATATAATAACATGATGACCTCTTACGAGAAGAATTGAGTTCCGCATGTTTCAAGGCTCCTTCCAAGCAGCATGGGAGAAGGATATACTATCTACGGCCCGGGAAACAAGGAGCACCTGGTCGCACGCGAGGCAAAGGGGTTAACGTATCTTGGAGGATGGATTCCTGGGCGACTCATCGCACGCATAGGAGCAGAAGAGATCCAAGGCCGAGTACGACACGGTGTTGGAACATGTGCTTACTTTGAAATTTGAAGGAAGAGAATGGGTGCTATTGCAAAATTTGAAGAAAAGATAGCAAGATTGCAGGACCAAGTGAATCAACTACTACTCCTCAACAACCGCCGCGAGCCGCCTCCGTTGTTTTGGTAGGCGATCCTCCTCAACATCGAGTAGCGTCGCGCCCACGCAAAATTGTGAACATGATGATGTCCAATTACCTATCGACGACATCAAGGTAATGTACATCTCTGGAATGCTCCAAAGATAGACATATAGGACACCTTAGCTAATTGCGTATCGTTTTGTAGGAGCCGACACACTGCACACTCCAAGTGAGGATGGTTGGGATGTCTATTGAGGCTGGGCGGGGGGTGGTGTATCCATGCAATGAAGGGATAGTGTAGCACGGTGCCCAGGTGGCGCAGGGTTATGCCAGGGTCCAGGTGGACATGGTACATGATAATTTTAGGGTCGTCCCGCTGGAGATTCGCCCGAACGACGAAATCATAACACTAGGGGATGCCCTGTACAGTTTTATTCAGTGGCCAAAGAAGGACATCGCCCTGGACCCTGCAGTGCCGCCTCAACCTTTCATAACTCCACCCCAACCATCTCCACACGACCATGCCTCTCCAATTCAACTTTTGAAGGACATCGTCCTGGACCCTGCAGTGCCGCCTCAACTTTTGATGACTCTACCCCAACCATCTCGACACGACCATGTCTCTCCAACAGGACCCTCCATGACTGCACCTCAACCTTCGCTTCAGAAGCCCGCCTCATCGGTTCCCGTGGAGAAGACACCGAACGAACAAAAAAAGCGTGTCGTCGTATCGGTTCCCGAGTCGTCTGACAGGAGGAAGACGCGTAGCGGGCAAGTCGTTCAGGACAAATCGAAATCGAAGAACATTAAGGCGCTTCCGCCTCCTAACCCTAAGAAATACTCTTTCGGAAGTCCGTTGGCGACGAGCACAGTATTAGCCCTCACTGGATTAGGTTGTCAGAGTTTGCATAGCTGGTACTTGCAGAAGACCAAAGAGAAAGGGTGCGCTGATGGAATCACCGTCAGATACACGGAGGACTATTTCCTCCACGAGCCGGCCCCCTTCATCGTGGGCCACGACTTATTCGACCTATTCAACCTCAAAGCCCTCGATGTCTCACTTCTACGATCTTTGGACTTCGTAAGTGTGTACAATCAAGTTCTACATTCACATACATTCACGTAATATAACAACTCATTGCTTATGTATAGATACATGATTAAAGCGCCGATTGAAAGAACAGGTGGGTTTCTCGACCCACACGTGGTCTCTGAGCAAACCATCTTGGCGCACGCATCCACGCCGAGAAATACATAACGCAGGATTGCTTGCTCAATACTACGGGGACTACATAATGGTGCCCTACAACTAAGTAAGTGCTTCACTACTTGCTATACAAATTTCATTTGTACTTTATCTGTGAGATGAACTTAGGTTTATGACTATAGCGACATACATGAGTAGGCACCACTGGATCCTTTTAGTCATTATACCAAAGAGGAATCAGGTACTATACCTTGATTCCCTAATGCAAAAAGGCCACGAGTTCACCCTTGTGCAAGAAGTACTCGACAGGTGTGCTCATTTCCTCCATACATAACTCTATTGTAGTCTTCCTTCGTTTGAAATGGCCGAGGTTAACTTTTTGGAAACATGTAGGTTGTTCATCTCCTATATTGCCGAGGGAGGGCTATACAAGGGAACGAACGCCACACTTAATCACAGGACGCAATTTCCGGTACGTGCTACAACACAATAATCCTATATCATACTTCGTAATAATGCGTCTCGAACGAACTATACCTATATATGTAATTCTATTTTTTCAGTGCCACAAAGAAAAGCGTAAGAATGTGCATTCTACGTTTGCCATCATATGCAGATTCTCATGAGTGCTAGGTTGCCGGATCCCGAGGTTGGTCAATCTCGCAATAATTGCTAATTATAAATTTAAATATATATGTGTAACACTTTACTCTTGTTTGTAGGTTTTGAATATAGATTTAGATTCACTCGTTCACAAAGAGATCTCGGATGTTCGAGGGAGGCTCTGCACCTTCATCATGACGGATATTGTAACATCCCAATTTTGGGCTTGTGTTTCAAATGTAAGAAAATCAGTAGAAATTAAAACTTTTCTTACATCATGTATTTCTGTTGTGCCAAACAATTCTTGTACAAGGGATTATGGAAGTACATTGTCACAAGTCCTTTGATCCAAATCTTGGCTTTCCAAAACAATCTTGTCAAATCTTATGATCATCCTCTGAAATATTTTTCCTAAGTCTCTGTGATGGCATGTGACCCCTGAAAAATTTCACAATTTTAGAAATTGTTTGAATATTTTTAGAGGCGATCAAACCTGTTTGACTCTTAGTCAAACATTAAAACAGAGCCTTGCAGAATTTTTGGAGATTTATTCACAGTATAAAAACCTCTGAAAATTTTACACAAGGTTGATATTTGAGTTAGCAAGCTCTGTAAAAATTTCATAATTTTTGGAGTTAATTTGCTACCTCAAATAAATCCTTCAAGGTCTCTGTTCTAATTTTAAAGTCAAACGTGGTTTCTTGTTACTCGGGTTCGAGTCGGACTCGGCTCGAGCCATTTGATTCGGTCCGATCAACTAAACGCACCGAGCCACTCTTTAAAAGCGCATGCAATCGATCTCGACCGTTGGATCGAAATCGCGCGCCAGCAGCGTGTAAGACTCGGACCTTCGGTTGCAAGATTGATTGTCGATCGTTAGATTCCCATCCAACCATTGAGATCTCCGAACCCTTCGGACCATCCGGTTGCATTTTTGAATCGAGCCGTTGGATTAAGATCCAACGCTCGCGTACCTTCGTTGTAAATAAGAGTTTGCGGCGTGGAGCAATCGAGCCGTTCGTTTGAATCATAGGGCTCGTAACCTCCCGTTGTGTTTAAAGCCCGTGGCGTGGCACTATCTCGGCCGTTCGTGTCTCATCCAGCGGTGTGAATCGCCCGAGCCTTTGCGCTGGTCATCTTCAACCTCCCCGTGCGAAAAGCGATTGCAAGGCATGGGGTGTCGTTTCATGCTTCCTACGGCGCCCTAGTCAGCGGTGGAGGTCGTGGGAGACATGATCGCCATGCCATGCCCTATTTCACCGGCTATCATCTTTTTCCTTGTCGGCCGTGCGTGGTGCTTTGTGTTTTGCCGCCCGAGAGAGGAGTGGAGCAAACCCTAACCCTTTCATGGCCTTATAAGCACCCAAATGCCTTCCTGGAGTTTCTTTAGACCACCATCAAGCTTCATTTTCAATATTGGAGCTTAACACCTCAAAAATGGCAAATCGCCATTGTTGACCGTGGAGCTCCATCGGTGTTCTTGGTGTTCGGTGGTCCTCCTTCATGTTTCTTCGCCTAACCTTATCCCTTTATTATCTTGGACATTTCCCTCACTTAATTTTGGATTTGATTCTCAGGAATTGTCCAATTTGGGGTTTGTTCAAATTCGGCCGAAAAGTGAGTATCGTCTTCCTCAGCTCCGGTGAGTGCACCACTTCCTCATCTCTTGCTCTTATAGCTTCTGTGGATCATAATGAAGCTATATTGATGCTAGTATCACTCATGTGGCTCGGGTGTCATTTTGGGTTTTCTTCTCGAGTCAGTGAGCTTCCACCGTGGTCAAACTTCTCGGCCATCTTTGAAGCTTTCGTCCTTAAGGTAGCTTCTTATTAGTCCTTAGAAGCTATGGCACCGCACCTAGGCTTGCAGTGGAGCTCATCGCGATTTTCATGTTTAGCGAGAAGCTCCCATTTTCGTTTTCGGCTAGCCGCGTTCTAATCCTCGCCGCGGCGAGAATGCTACCATTAGGTTCGTCTTGCTATTGCGAATCCATTTTGGGTCTTGTTCACCGCCGCGCGACGTTGTCGCGGCGATTAGCGTCAAAGACGATCGGGACTTTCTTGCGCATGAGCTCCGTTTCGTCGACTCATTAGGACACATTAATTACCAATCATTAGTTATTAATTGTGTCTTAATCATTATTATTGAGCCAGCGACCGGTGGGCCCAATATCCTTAAATCAATCTCGATTCACTCCGCATTGTTCGACATCATTAATGTCTAATCATTGCTTAATTAAATGAGTCGGCATTTAATCGCTATCGGAATTATCCTCTAGGTCATTGGGTGGGGCGAGGGATTAAAATCAAATTCGGTAGTCTTTAGTGTCTAGTTAATGATCATCATTAGTGGCATTAATTCGTCATAGCAGTCCCTCTCCGCCATCACGTGGGCGGTGCAGCATGCGCGTGGGTTAAACCGGCGCATGTGTGCCTCAAGGTCGCTAACAAATGGTCCCCACGTGTCGATCCATCTTTTGAACTTCGATCTTTAGCCACCGTCGATCCCTTGATCAACGGCCTAGATCGTGAGGGCATTCGGACCCTCGGATGCCTTGATCATTCTTGGCCGTCGATCTTGCGATCAATGGCTGAGATCGTGAGTGCAATCGGACAATCCGGTTGTTGATGCGCTCTGGACCGTCCATCTGCCGATCTGCGGCTGGGATTGGCCTAAGCAACCGCGCCGTCCGGTTGCATACACTCGTATGAGCCGTTGGATCTTGATCCAACGGTGGGTTTCTAGTGGCTTTGCGCGCGCGCGCTGCTTTCGCGCAGCGTGAGCCGAGGATGTTAGATCAAGGGTTGAGGTTGTCCACGTAATTTTCTTTTTATTGGGTTGTTACGTATTTGGTAGCATTTGTTTATCAAATGAAAATGATATAAAACTTTAGAAACTCATAACTAATTCATTTTGCGCTTTTTGGTTAATTCCAACTGTAATAAATCATGTTATCACTTTAGCTTATTATAAAAATGGATTTAAGCACGTTCGAAGAATGTAAAATTGTATAACTAGGAATAACTTGGTTTCGTCATTTTGAATATTCAGAAAATGAATAAAACTTTAGAAAATGCATATCTTGCTCTGTGTATGTCCAAAATGAATGATTCCAACTTTGATAAATTTTTATTAACCCAATGTTAATATAAAAATGATGGTAGGTCCAAGATTATAATGAAACCTTGATTAATGATTTAGTACCTATTTTCAGCATTTAGAAAATTCTGGAAGACTTATAAAATGCACAAGTAATTCTCTGTAAATGCAAAATATTTATGATAAATTCTAGAGAACCCCTCTGTTGGTATACTTCAATGTAAAATTAGTTTTGAACATATTTATGCTCCTGGAAAGTGCATTATGCTAATTGTGCATCTTAGAAAAATCATAACTAAATCATTTTAACTCCAAATGACCTGAAATTTTATATGGGTTACCTCTATACCAATAAGTAGCTACCATAAATATTTCAGCTTAAAAATCTTTCTAGAAAATGTTTTTGCTACAGTGCTAATTATGGCCGAAAATGTGTTTTTAGGTAATTTCTTTTGCACCACAAATCCAAATTAGGTTTTTCCAGTTTCTATGTCTTGGCATATTCGTATTTCACCTTGTGTATAAGTTTCGTTGCATTTGGTCAATTTTTGCTTGATCTTTTGTTAAGTGTTGCTAGTCTTATTGGTTGTTCTTGGTTCTTTTTGCCTTTCGCTTAGGGTTCGACATTTGCGGTAACCCCGAGAACGATCCTCCGCAACAAATTGAGCAACAGCAAGAAGGCAAGCAGTTTGATCATGTTAATCCCAGTATTTTAAGTATTTATCTTGATTACAAATTCTATGTATGCATTGCTACTTTGTTTTAATAGTTGGCCTAGTAGATGCATTTCCTTAGCAAATGATTATTCTCTACTACCATGAGCCTAGGTTACTTCTCGTGATTTAGAGTTCGTGGATGAGCTCTTGTCACTTAGTAGTTGCGAATCAATTGCTTAGCCATGCTTAGTTTGGTAGAAATGGGCGGTTATCGACTTGTCGATAACCTTGATCACTAAAACTTATTATGATTATGATTTCCACCTTGTGCCATGTCTATTTATGAAAACTAAAAGCTGAAAACAAAATGATTTAGACTTGGGCACAATGGTATGATGGTGTGAATTTGGGTGTGATGGAATGGTGCCCGGTCAACAAGGACCGAACATCTTGTTACACTAAACCAAGCATTTTAGCGTGCTAACCACATTAGAGGGTATGGGACCTCTCTTGACCTAGTACTTTGGCGTGTATTGGCCTCGGGTCGCAGGAGGTCGCAGGAGGATGGTGTTGGGAGCATTGTAGTGTCCGAAAGACTTCACCGTGATGGGATTTGTCGTCTTTCGCTTGCAATGTAAGCGTATGGTGTTTCTACCCATCCGAGCGGCTCGTGGTTGATACACAATATTGGAAAAAGTCTCGTAGGACTTAGCCGTGCGGCATACCTTCGAAGTGTGCTTTGTGGCTTAAAGGCGATCCAAGTGTGGGTACATTGGTACACCCCGCAGGTTAAAACTATTCGAATAGCCTCGCCCTAGGTTATGGACGCGCTTGGCAAGGTCTTTCAAGAGTTAGACTACAACCTTTTAAATTAAAACTTGATGGGTGGTACGAATCGAGGATTAGGTGCTATGTTGTGGTGACTATTGGGATAGTCACTTCTGTGGTTACTTGTATGTATCTTTATTCTTTGTTATTTCAACATTAAAAGCGAGTTGCAAACTTGCTTTTAAATGTATTACATTATTGCAAATAAAGTTGGCTTCATGCAAATGAGACATACAACCTCCACCTAAATAAGCTTGCATGTAGTTTATGAATAGGTCTGCTATTCCACACGTCGCCTCTTGCGGTACAAAGACAATCTTTGTGCTCGGATGCTATGCTTAATTGTTTTGTTGCAGAGGAAGAAGGTGAGCCTGTGGGGCCTCACTTTTGTGAGCTATGTTGTGGTAGCTTGTGGGGCGGCTAGCTTGGCGGCCCGGTCGGTTGCCTTGTGGGTGTGTGGCTAACCGGTCGACTTTTGTTCTAGCCATCTTATGACACCTTTTGCTTCCGCTGTCATTCTTGTATATTGTTCTATTTGGCCGGTCGGCTCTCTTTTGTAATAACTTTACTTTATGTATGTCGTTGTCAAACTTAGTGATGTATGTGTATGGAAATGATGTGTAATTTTGTGATGATGTGCATATGCTGCAATTCTGGGAAGCATATGCCCATCGAGGCTTAGAATGTTTAATTAGTAATGCTTGAACCAATTGGAGGTTAAGTGTTACTAGCTAAATATTCCGGGTCCTCACAGATATCATTGCGGCCAACGGAGAGTTTCACTACTGAACGACCTCGAAACAATTAATATATATTTGATATAGTTGTAATTCACTTTGAATAGTTGTAATTCAATGGTACACTAGCGACAATATTTGATATATGTTGGTTTGTAATTGACAATGATCACTTTGGGTTGTCAACGATTGATTTATCGTGATGTATCTATTTTACGCTGCTTATTTTCGAGGGCATGGCTAGCAATTCTGAGGCTAGCGAAAATTTTAAAAAATAGTTAGGCTAAAGTAACTATCACGAGACGGTTTAACAATCAAACCGTCGTGAATATGCATATCGCACCGCTCTATTTAATAACCGTGCGTGATATACACATATCTCGAGCGGTTCGTAAATAAAACCGTGCAGGATATCCTTTATCACGAGCGGTTCTATTTACGAACCGTGCGGGATATGTGCATATCATGCACGGTTAAATAATTAGAACAAATGCAGGATATATGCATATCACGACGATTTGTAAATAGAACCGCTCGTGATAATTAGATAGCATGACGGTTCTTTAATAGAGCCGTCGTGGTAATTAGATAGCATGAGCGGTTATATAATTAGAACCGTGCGTGTTGTGACTTATCACAGACGGATTTTTAACCGTCGTGATAACCGCCGATTTATCACAGACGTACAAAAACACAGACGGTTGGAACCGCTCGTGATGATCGCTCCGAACCTTTGTGATGAGGCTATGTGTAGTAGTGCCGGAGGACACGGAGGGTTTAAATAGAGGAAGGATTAGGGTTTGAGCAAGAACAAGAGCTCACGGTGAGCTCGGTTCATGGCACGGTCATGGACCAAGAAGTGATGGGAGCAACTGAGACTCGGGATGGAGGAGCCGAAAGCCTGGGGCGCATTTAATGCCCCACAGAGTGATGTTGACGAGGCACACGTACTCGAAGTGACACAACAAGCCACCCTCCCTCTCTCTTTCTTCCTACCATGGACGCACGCGCGCACGGAGAGACAGAGGAGGAAGAAGAACAGAAAAGAAATCATGGTCGTTGGATTGACAATGAACGGTCACGATTCAAAGGGTCCACCGAGGTTTTACACTCCAAGCAATCGAGTGGTCCGATCAAGATCGAGCGGTGGGATCCATTGAGATGTTGGTGACTGATGCGGCCCAATGAACCAAGGCGGTTGGATCTTAATCCAACGGTCTAAATTAGATGGCGCGTTCGCGGCGGCCCGAACGGCACCATCTCCCCGAGCCGTTTGATTTAGATCCTATGGCTGATATTTACCGCGCGATTAAAAGGGGACCCGGTGCAGTTAGTTGATTAGGCTCAACCAAGTGGATCGAGCCCGAGTCCGACTCAAACCCAAGGAACAGTGAATCAGCTTTAGGTTTAAAATTAAGCTGAGACTTTTGAGGATTTATTAGAGGTAGCAAAATAACTCCAAAAATTCTGAAATTTTTACAGGAGCTTGCTGACTTAGATATTGACCTAGTGTAAAAATTTTAGAGGTTTTAATGCTATGCATTTTTCTCCAAAAATTCTGCAAGGTACTGGTTTAAGGTTTGACTGACCTCTCAAAATATTCAAACAATTTCTAAAAATTGTGAAATTTTTCAGAGGGGTCACATACTATCCCAAGAACTTAGGAAAAATATTTTCGGAGGATGATCAAAAGGTTTGACAAGATTGTTTTTGAAGGATCGAGATTTGGATCAAAGACTTGTGACTTTGTATTTCCATAGCTCTTGTACAATAATTGTTTAGTACACACAGGAAATACATGATGTAAGAAAAAGTTTTAAATTTCTACTCATTTTCTTACATTTGAAACACGAGCCCAAAATTGGGATGTTACATAGGCGGTTATCGACTTGTCGATAACCTTGATCACACAAACTTATTATGATCCTGATGTTTCAGTTTTGTGCTATGTCTTATTGCAAAAACTAAAAACTGAAAACCAAATGATTTGTACTTGGGCACAATAGTAAGATGGTGTGTTTTTGGGTGTGAATGGTTGGTGCCCGAGTCAACAAGGACCGAACATCTTGTTACACTAAACCAAGCATTTTTGTGTGCTAACCACATTAGAGGTATGGGACCTCTGTTGACTAAGTATTTTGGGGGGTGTTAATTAATGAGTCGCGTGGTGGGTTGTATATTTAACTATATACAACATGGACATGTTTGTAGGGAGGGGAGCACCCGCCTAGGCGGTGTATCCTACTCCACGTATGGGTCCCTAGTGGGGACCGGTAAGGTGGTCCACTAGGTGATAACCCCCACACGTGCGGCTCTTGATTAGCTCAACGCATTGGAAATGTCTCGTAGGATTTAGCCGTGCCAGCATACCAAAGGAAGTGTGCTAAATAGCTTAGCAAAAAGACAGTCTGAAGTGTGGGTACATTGGTACACCCCTGCAGGGTTTAAAACTATTCGAATAGCCTCGTCCTAGGTTATGGACACGCTTGGCAAGGTCTTTCAAGAGTTAGACTACAACATTTTTAATTAAAATGTGATGGGTGGTACGAATCGGGGATTCGTGCTATGTTGTGGTGGATATTGGGTTAGTCACCTCTAGGTGGTTACTTGATTATTTACTGTTACTCGCTGTTATTTCAATGTTTAAAACAGATTTTACCAATTGCTCTCAATCTATTACATTATTGCAAATGAAAATTGCTTTATGCGTCCAATCAACCATATAACCAATTCCTTTGATTTCAGCTCACATGTAGCTATGTATATGCTTGTTACTCGTAAGTCTTGCGAGTACATTATTGTACTCATCTGCATTGCTTGTTGTGTGCAGAGGAAGAAGGTGAGCCCCAAGGGCCTTACTTTTGTGAAATGTGCGGCTTTTGGGACGACTAGCTCGGCGGTCCGGTTGGTTGCCTTGTGGGTTGAGGCACACTAATTGGCTTTTGTTTGTAGCCATCTTATGGCACTTTTTCTTCCGCTGTTACTGTTACTTTATTGTCATTTGGCCGGTCGGCCCACTCTTTTGTAATAACTTATATTATGTATATCTTTTGGTAGACTTGTTAATGTGATGTATGGAATTGATGCATGATTTTGTAATGACATATATGTGCTGCAATTCTGGGAAGCACATGTCCATCGAGACACGGTGTATTTTTTTTGTGATGCTAGAGCCAATGGAAGGTGAAGTATTACAAGCTAAATAAACCGGGGTCTCACAATAAAGTCTGCGAAGATTTGGGATTTAATAGTCGTTGGACGTTTTCATGTTCTACGACCAGTACTGCACTCATTGCTTGTAGCGTGGTAGCTAGATATATTAAGAGCATCTCTTCTGGTTTTAGAGAAACCAGAACAGGAGCACTCATGAGATACCTCTGGACATCCTCAAAGACAGTGGTTGCCTCTTTTGACCACTTGAAACCCTCATGTTTTCTTAGAATCTTAAAGAAAGAAAGTCCTTTTTTCTCCCAGTCGCGTGAAGAAATGACTTAAAGCCACCATGTACCCTGTGAGTTTCTGGACCTCTTTCTTCATGGTCGGAGAGCATATTTGTTAAATGGCTTTTATCTTTTCAGGGTTTGTTTCGATACCTCATGTAGAAACAAGGAATCCAAGCAATTTCCTTGAAGAGACTCCGAACACACACTTTTCCGGATTGAGTTTCAAATGGTGTTTTCTTAGGTTATCAAATGTTTCTTGCAAGTCTGAAATATAATTAAGTCGCTTGATGCTTTTTACAACTAGATCATCAACATAGGCTTCCAAATTTTGGCCTAGTTGAGGTGAAAAGGTTGTTTGCATCAAGCATTGAAAAGCAGCGCCAACATTTTTTAGACCAAATGATATTTTGATATAGCAAAATATTCAAAATGGTGTAATAAATGCAGTCTTTTCTTCATCTTCTAAACACATACTAATCTGATGATAACCAGAGTATGCATCTAAAAAACTTAATACTTCACAACCAGTAGTAGAATCAACCAATTGATCGATACGAGGTAAAGGAAAATCATCTTTTGGAAAAGGTTTATTAAGATCAGTAAAGTCTACACACATACGCCGCTTACCATTAGACTTTCTAACCATTACAGGGTTATCCAACCACTCTAGGTAGTCGACTTCTCTTACAAAGCCTGCTTGAAGTACTTTGTTCAATTCTGCCCTAATAGCATCTCGTCGATCAGATGCAAATCTCTATAATTTTTGTTTTACGGGTTTCTTATCAGGCCGAAGAGCTAGCCTATGCTCAATCACCTCCCTAGGGACTCTGAGCATGTCGGATGCTTGCCACGCAAAGACATCTGTGTTTGCTTAGAGGAAAGTGACAATGGCGTCTTCCTAATTAGGGTCGGAAGCAACCCCAATGCGAATAGTCTACGAAGGCTCCTATGGATTCAAAGGAACTTCCTTGACTTCACCATTCGGTTTCGGTGCAGCTTTAGGCTTTGACTGCTTGGTCGAACGCTGACTTGTGCTTACTTCTCGAGTCAACAACTGGCCAACCATCTCGAGAGATCTGCGGTCGCATGTAAGCGCCATCTTTTTTATCACAGCGAACTGTGATCACTCCTTTGAGACCTGGCATCTTAAGACATTGATACCCATAGTGAGTAGCCATTAAGAACCATGCCAAAGTTGGTCGTTTGAGTATGGCATTATATGCCGTGCCAAAATCGACCACATCAAAAGAGATTTTCTTTGTCCTAAAATTGCTTAGAGAACCAAATGTAATAGGGAGAGAAACTTGGCCAATTGGTTTGCCGAAGATCCTAGTACGATCTCATGGAACGAGTATCGTACAGGTTTTATTTTGGTCTGAGGAACTTGCATCTCGTCCAGAGCACTCGTAAATAAGATATTTGAAGAACTGCCACCATCAACTAACACTCGATTTACTCAACAGTTATTGATGGTGGGCTCGACCACGATCGGAAACCGACCAGGTTGAGTCGAAGGGATTAGACAATCACCTTTCTCGAAAGAGATGGTGGCTTCCGACCACTTTGGTAATTTATTGGCAAGAGGAGGGTCAATGGAGTTTACCTCACGCTCGATAGCCTTAAGCTATCACTTCAACTCATATGCTGATGATCCTCCATAGATGTGATCAATGGTGTGCTTCGGATCTTGGAATGACATCTCCCCGTCGTCGTTGAGCTGCTTTTGACCACTAGTCTGTCCTACCTCCTCGAGTGTGGGAAGTGAACCTTTACCTGTGTAGTAGTCTTCAAGTTTTCTTTGGAAAACCCAGCAATTGCGAAGGTCATGTACTTCCTTTTTATGGAAAGGAAACCACCTTGGCTTTTTGTTCTTCTGCTCGGGGCGTCTTCCCTTGCCTCGATCGAAGTATTACTTGAGGCTTCGCGGCTCCTTATCGCTTACTGCCAGGACTTCCTTATTACTGTTGGATTGAGGCTTTTGGTCATTTGCCTTGTTCTTGGATTTTTTGGCCTTCTTCTTGCTACTCTCACCCACCTCTTGAGGATTCTTATCATCTCGATTGATGGTTTTGTTCCACTCGACCACTTCAGCAGCAGTAGCATATCGATCGGCCATCTCAAAGAGCTTGGTGACAGTAGCGGGAGGATGTAAAGCGATGTCCTCGGTAATCCTTCTACTTCGGACTCCCTTCTTAAAGGCTCTGATAACAGAAGAATCAGAAACCTCAGGTACGGAATTTTGAACCTGACTAAAACGTCTGATGAATTGGTGGAGAGTCTTGTGGTCATTCTGTCTTATCCTGTGCAGGTCGTCCTCCTTCCTAGGATGGTTGTAGGTGCCCTGAAAGTTTGCTAGTAGAAGGCCGCAGAGGTGTTACCACGAATAGATCGACTCGAGTGGCTGGTTTAACAACCATGATCGAGTAGATCCTTCGAGTACAGTTGGAAGGTAATTCACCATGACATGCTCTCCTCCTCCTACTACTCGTACAGTAGTCATGTAGATCTGAAGGAATTCGATGGGATTATGACACCCATCAAATTTCTCCATGTTCACTGGTCGAAACCGCGGTGGCCAGTGAACTACTCAGAGATCAGGTGAGAATACCCGACATCCAGTAATCACATCGTAACGCCTCCTTTGTAGGAAAGAAGAGTTGATGTCGTTAGGTGATCGTACACGACGATACCTGGTCGTGGGTGGACCCGACTTATGATAGGTCTCAGCCCTACGAAGGTAATATTCCTCGTATTCCATCTACTGGTGTAGATTTCTGGGTCAAAGTGGTGAACGATCACCTCCCCTAGGAGCTTGTCGATCATCAGATGTTCGAAGAACTCTTCTTCGACTGGAATTAAGGTTAGGGGAACGGTGTAACTGTTGTCGCGCCGATTTCCATGAGGTGAGTTGTTCTAACGACTGGTGGTCGATGGAGTTGTATTTCTACGACTTCCAAAATGATGTTAGCGAGGATGCTCGAATCTGGCCATCATGCTTCGAAGCCTTTGTGCGATCTCTTTAGTGAAGAGGTCGTACCCTGGCGCTTGTGCAAGCTCTTGAGTAGGGTTCCCCAGCAAGTCGTTTATCTACTGAAGTTCCCGGGCTTCCTCCAACTTGTAATAAACACGCCCAGGTAAGGTTCTTTGAGCCTCTATTCATATCCTTCGAGTTGTCTCAGGATCATCCATGTCTGATCCTTGAGTTTTCCTCAGTGGAGCGATTATTTCGAGGATTTCTCCCACGCTCATCAGAGTGTTGATCCCGTTCATTGTCGGAGGCCTCCTCGCCATTCCTACGAGGGGTCGTAGGGTGTGATCGGCGGGAAGCATCCTCGTTCCTGATTCGAGGAGAGAGATCATGATCTGAGGGCAGGGCGAAGACCTCCCGTGTATAATCTCCACATGCACTAGAGGCCTCCTGGCTTGATGAGTGGTCAAATGACACCGCCTGGTGACTTGGAGTAAACCCCTCCAAGAAGGGGAATTCCGGGTTATAACTGTCTCCATTCGCAGGTGAGCCCTGCGATGGAACGATTGAACCCATAGAAAGGGCATGCTTGCCCACATCGTCTGTGGGGCCAATCGAAGGGAAATAACTACCAGATGCTAATGGAGTTCCAGAATGATGGCTTCGAGGATTTGCCGCACTTGGTCGGACGGCCTCAGATGGACTCGAACACTTGGAGGGGGAACCCTTGCTATGCTCTGGGTCTGCCTGGGTGCAGTCCTGATCACGGTCGGATAGACCCTTGCCCTCTGAGGAATTGGGTTCCTCATTTGGATGTACTATTGTGGGAGGGGGGGGGGAAGGATCCCTCCTCAACTTCATCGGTGTCATGGTCTCCTAGATCTAGCGAATGATCTCTAGAGGTGGCATTACCATCGGATGAAATGATACTCAGCTCGTAGTCGAAGTCGTCATCCATGTCAATGTCCGTGTAATTGGCCAAGTCGAACCAAATTCTCCTCATTCCACTCTCCTACCATGGAAGCATTAGGAAGAAAAAGAATTTATTGACAAGAAATCACCGGCGGAGTCTCCACAGTCGGCGCCAACTGTCGGTGATCTAGAACTAATCTTACGTATGATTGTTTGTATCGGGGGGTCTCCTATGATTGGAACTATGCAGAGAAATGACATAGTCATTTTATATAGGTTCAGGCCTTCTTGAGGGAGAATAACAACTCTACTCCTGTGTGGCTATCTTGAATGTACTAGTTACAATCAAGAAGAAGAATGCCTAATGTCTTCTGCTCCTGATTGTCCTCTCCTCTACCTTCTGACTTCAACCCTTATATAGTGTGTGAAGGGGTGGCAGTTCCTCCAAGCCAAAGTCATCTCAATGTTCCAAATCATGAACTGCTGGCACAGGTTTCTGTCAGAGAAACAACTGTCCCACGTCGCCAAGTGCTATTGTCAGATGCAGAGACATAAAATGTGTGGGTATTCACAGAGAATAACAGTGTATAAGACTCCGTAATTGATTGGGCCTATAGGACAACAAGCCTCATTAGTTACAGGGTTATCGAAGCCAGGCTGGTCATAAACCAAACTAGTCGCAGAAGATCTTACGACTACTTGGTAGTCGTAGAAAGGCTCACGACTATACCATGGTCGTAGAAAGACTTATGACCATGCGGTGGTTTATGACCAGACAGCTTGTGTTCTCCCTTACAACTATTAAGGGGTATGTTTAAGACTAGTATGGAGATATTAATATCTATAATAAGAATTACAGATAAATAATAACTAAATGAGGATTGTTATATCCTCGTCACCAGTATAGCGTGAGTGAACACTTGCAACATTGTTCACTCTCAATCCCATCCTCCTCAAGGATCGGAGACCTCCTCCGCTCCTCTGGAGGCATGTGATCACCATGATCACCTTCTCTTATGCAATGATGCTTATGAATGCCCAATTATTCATGGGTTCATCAATAATACCATCATCCAACATTCTCACATCTGTCAATACAAATAATATCATGACCTTTCATATTGCTTGCAATTAAACATGATAAAATCGTGGATAATATAATGGTAATGTATGGTAAAGAATGACAATGATCAACCAATGAAACATTGTCTACCATGCACTTGCCTCTTTATCCCCGTGAAGCTAGATAGCGAAACAGCGACAAAGCACTAGAGGCCACACTCCCTGGACAAACATCGCAAGACACAACTCAAAATCACAACATCACAACACTCACACTTTATACTTCTCATCATCGCACGTCTACGCTAAACCGACACAATTAACCCAAAACTACCAGAGGCACTATCCGTTCTACTAGTAGTAAAACTGCCGTAACTTATACATCTGAACTCCAAATCTCAACATCAACTACTTTTTGGAATCCTCATGAAAAATCCTACAACTTCCTAGTTATGATAAACTTTTGATTCTACCGTTATCTATCCCGTTTCTTTCCCTGAATACCGTCCCAAAATCTGTCAGGACAGTTCGTTTCACAATTTTATATCTTTAATTCTAAACTTGAAAATATATGTACGATACCAGTTCTGAAAACTACAAAAAATTTCCTAAATTATTCAAGTTGTCACCATATTTTAATTTTTCCATATACTATATGTAATTGACACATCTTCACGACGTCTGCCAGCTACGTCTAAAATCTGGACAGCGACCTTCCTGAAACTGTATCATTTCATTCGCTACTCTGATTCTAATGATCTAGACCTTCCTTGAAAGTTAACGAGATTATATAACTTTTATCTAATTGGACTAACATTTGAATCCGAGCCTAAGTACCCCAAATCACCCCTACAAGGTTCTGTGTCTAACCTTAACGTACCAGGGCACACTGAAAACTAACCTTCCCTTAATCAAAACAATCTACAAACTTAACAACGACTAAACCATGGCAAATCCTAGGGATTAATGGGGTTTAACCTTGACGAACACGACGGATCACAAAAACCCACGAAGAGACTCGTCTTTTCCTTCCTTTTCTTCTTCTTCTCCTCTCCTTCTCCTTGCTCCTTTCCTCCTTGCTTCTCCCGTCTTGTTGCTGGCCTCCTTCTCCCTTCGGCAGCAGCCACCGCATGCTGGGCAGGGCGGCGCGGTAGGCAAGGGAGGCGACGGGAGGAGGGGTGGCGGCTAGGGTTTAGGGTGCGCAGGGAGTACCCCTAGGGTCCTATTTAAAGGTCAATGGGCTAGAGAGTTGTGGCTTGGATGTGGTAGGGTTGGAAACAACTGGCATTGAATTTGATTCGGAATAAACTATGAATTCGAGTGGGTTTTCCACTTTCCTTTTGTGCAGCGAACTTTCCGAAGGTCATAACTTTCTCTTCCGAACTCGGAATGGAGTTATTATTTTTTTTACCATTTATCTAACTCATAGTACTTCAACTTTATATTTGTGGAGCTTTTCTTAAAATACCATATTCATTGCAAAATTTGCTTTGAAAGTTGACTCAGTTGCGGACCCTGATTCTCTGTGCAGTCTTGTGAGTCCCATATCTCACACGTCGTAACTCCAAATTAGGTCAATGAGAACAATGCTACTACGTACTTTCAAGAATCAAGAGAACTCACACATCTTGCAGTTCGTCATCTCCATCCTGCCCTCGCTCTGCAAGATAGCTAGCTGATGTAAAGGATCCTAGCTTCCAGCCAGTGGCAAAGCCAAGATGGAAATGAAGGGGCTCGTAGGCCAAAGCTTTCCTAGCTACCCGTGTCGTCACCGTAGGTCTACACATGCATGGTCGATGCCAAAATGCCCTACGCTAGCACTATCGGCCTCGCGCACAAGCTCACGTCTGTACCTGCTAGCAGTGACAGACGCATGACAAAATTTATCCAGGACAAGCCTAAATATGGCTAATTCGTCGCAAACAAGTTGATTATGCGTCATGCATAAGAAGTGCACAACCCCAGTAGATTTAGACTAAAATCAATCCTGAAATTAGATAGACAAAGGAAGCGAATTCATTCTCTCAATTCAACTCATTGTTAGTTTCTTAGTCAGATGGTCCTCCCATTCAGATATTCATTCTCAAATAATAAAATTTAGTATATAGAGATTTCATTTCGCAATGAAAATTGATATGCAAAATTTCACAATGTCATTCTCTCAAATTAACATATAACTCTCTCTCACACAAAATGTGACCTCGTACATGAGATTGAAATTAGAACAAGTACTAGCTAGGGGTGGGGGCTTACTGGCGTGAGAGGGCGGGCTTGAGCCCACTCAAGCCCGCCTGGTGTCTACGCTCCTGCTTCCAGCAGTGTTATGTAAAACATATATATCGGAATTGCTAATCATCAGTTGCTTGCAATTTAAGAAACTTTTAGTCGATTTCCACATAGTTGGATCTTATTTTGCGATTCATCCTTAGCGGCGATGGCGGCGTCATCCTCTCTAGTGGCGTTGGATGGTGGTGACGACGGCCGACGGATTCACCCATTTAGGGTTCGGATTCACAGGTGCCCCTTGGGCTTAGAGGGAGGCTGGGGTGACGCGGGCGAGGAGGAGGGTGGTGGGTGGTGGCAGTCGGTGGGAGCAACGAGACCGAAGTGATCAGAAGGCGGTGGAAAATCCTGCAGTGATAGCCGCTGGAGACGAGGAAGAGGGCTGTGTGGGGGAATTAATCACAACGAAGAAGAGGAAGAAAGCGGTGCCGGCGTGGATTTGGGGGCATTTTGATTTTATCACTAGTACGTACAACCTGCCCTAGCTAGCTAATGCAGAATTTTTTTAAAAAATAATCCATTTTTTATTAAGAATTACAAAATTATTCCAACAAATTTTTTTACAAAATTAACCTCCTGTCGCCGCACTGTTGGGCGACTGGTTCCAGTCGCTCAACCGTTGGGCGACTGGGACACTTGTCGTCCAACGGTGTACATGCATACCCTGCTACCTGAGCAACCTGTATACTATGACCAACCGTTGAGCGACAAGTGTCCCAGTCGCTCAACGGTTGAGCTACTGGAACCAGTCGCTCAACGGTTGAACGACAGGAGTATATTTCTGTAAAAAAAAAGTTTGCAGGTATAATGTTGTAATTTATAATAAAAAATAGATTATTTTTTAAAAAAATTCAGCTAATGCATGAGCTGCTCCATTTGCTTCGCACCTGATTGCGCTGATGCTGATGTCTTCTTACTGATGCAATGAGAATTGCGAAAATTGCATCCATCAGTGTCCTAAGTTGCAAATTTCTCCTTGTCTTTTTCAACCCTGATTAGTTAATTAGCACACTGCACACGTGTTTCTTGTTTGGTGGATATACCACCTATATTAATTTGCAATTTTGGCAATTTACCACCCATAGTGTCTTTAGATTAGCCGTGCTCTTAAATTACGATAAAGACTGGCCATTTTCAAACCATCGATAAATTATTCATTCTACCTTTGAAATAGCCATCCATACTAAATAGGTGGTTTTGATACGATCAAATAGTTGTTAAATCCATGCATGATGCGTTCTTTGTGATGTTTACATGGAAATCTCAGGTATTTGGCCCGAGTTTGAATCATATATAGGTCAAGCAAGGAAAACCCTCTCAACCAAAAATTGGTCAATAATTTGTCAAGCTATGTTATCTTAACTATCATTTGCTCTAAACGACTTTCCATGGAGCAGGTAATTTGCACCACTCGAAATGAAGTCTACTAAGTCCAAACAACGCAAAAAAAGAAACAACATCGGGTGGACGTGCTAGCTACTTGATCACCTTTTTTCTTGAGGTTGTGAATGTGCTACTGCTACCTAATTAGATATCATCCGCATCATCGCGAAGAGGCTTAATTTGATTGATCCGCACTTGCATCCTAACGTTTGATCAGATAGATTAATCTGATCCTTGCATCCTAACGTTTGATCAGATAGATAGATAGATGGATGGATGGATGGATAGACAGACAGACAGAGACAGACACACAAGCAGATATGATTTTCAATTATCAAGAAGAAGACGATCATTGATCACCACAGAAAGGACTGAATTTTGTACAAGCTCTAGCTTTTGTTTGAGACTAGTTAAAGTTCAGAAAGGAACTCATTGGTTGTTGGAACGAAAAAAGTAGCAATCAGATTGAGCGTCAAATAAAGGAACATGGTTACATGAATACTAGTAAGCCTGCGCGCGCATGGCGCGCCGTACTTTTCGCTGGGCAAGCACGCATAGAAAAGAATGGCACGAGAATCGAGACGAGCGAGACGCGTATCGCTACTGAGAAACTACGAGCGAGACGCCGTACGGAAGCCCGCGGCCATCGAGGCGAGCGAGACGTGTATCGCTACAGAGAAACTGCGAGCGAGGCACCGTACGGAAGCCCGTGAGGCCGCACATGCCAACGCGAAGACAGCACAGCGACGGATCGAATGGCTAAGAAGCAGGGAAAAGAAGATCGAACGGCTAAAAAAGAACATCGATGTGACCTCTGTCTCTGCGTGCCAAAAACGCCTCTATTTAAGACTGAAGGATTCTATTGATTTGTGCGTGCATCTTACAAGCTAGAGTTGCTATGACCCGTACAATTGACACATGACCTAATGCTTCGATCAGATGGATATGAGGATAAACATGGACAACCTCACAATCAGATGGATATGAAGATAAACATGGACAACCTCACAAGAACTGAACTCTATTTTGTTGTTGGCTTGAAACGGAGTGGCAATCAGATGGAAACGTCTATGAAAAAGTTGTCTTGAAACACTCTCTTAAGCTTTACGTACTACGGGGTTGGTGAGGTGCTTGCTAGCTCACGCTGACATACAGGAGATTGCATTGCTATCTACTTAATTATGTTTATGATTTTTACTTGTAGTATGTACGTAGCTCATTAAGTACAATGTTTTTTGTATATTTTTTAGAACAAAAACACGTATAATTCGTCGGTTGGTATACTACAGAGGTACGCATACACCGCGCAAGAAGATGCATTACAAAACACGTACGTACAGAAAACTAAAAAAGATTGCCAAGTCTCTAAGGTGGTTTCGCATATAAGGATTGCTATTTAAGGAAAGTTGGTGAACCGATCACAGGGTCTCCGGCAACCGAAGCCACGGTTCCCATGTCTTAAGGAGGAACGAGAATCTTTAAAAGTGGCCAAACAAAACTTAGCTTTCACCAAGGGCGTATGGGAAAAGAAAGCTATAGCAGATCTGAGGCACTGTTGAGTGATGCAGATGGAGGTGGATAGTGGCATGTCGTAACGTTTTCATACGGTAGAGATGTCATTTTTGTCTCATATATATATCATATATATCATATATATATATATATAATTGAATAAAAGGAAAAGGAATATTCTGACGATTATATGATATTTCTATGCTTTTGCACCAAATTATCTAGAGATGAATCATGCACCGTGAAATAAAAAAATGCATTTAATTAATGTACAAAATTAACAAAAATATATATCTAATTAATGAGACTTAACTAGAACAACCTATAACAACTTCAAAAATAAAGTAAGATCGAACTGCAAAAAAAGAGTGGTTGACTCAACAAACTTTAAAAAAATAGTTGTAAGGTGAATACCATATATGCTTGCTTTTAAGTTTAGGAATGTCGCCCTTTAGAAGGTAGTTTCTGCGTTTAGGTTCGCTCTTATTTCTTGTGTGTGAGTATGAGCTGGAAAGGCACTTAGGCATTTGTTGCAGCCATTCTAAGACCCTAAATAATATAAGTATTTCAGTTGAATTTCTTGTGCAAGTATGTGTTGGGTTTAATCTACCCCAACTTAGTTCTTAACTCATCTTGCACTTGCTACCTTATCTAACCCATGGAGCTTCATCAGATGGTTCAGACTCATCACGCTGCTACCAGTGGCTCCGAAACTAATTGTTCAAAAGGGCATGAACAAACCCCTGGAGGAGCAGTTCCACCCCAAGCACCTCCAATCGACCTGCAAAACTTCGGAGCTTTCATAGTTGCTAGGCACAAATGATGTACACCATGATGAATTAAATCCAAAATATGAATAATAATCAGAGCAACAACAACAACAATACAGCACCAGTCAACCATAGCCATCATAGACCATCCAAGCTCGCAGAGTTCATGAGAACACGTCCGCCGATGTTCTCTGAGAATGTTTCACCAATAGAAGCCAATGATTGGCTCTGTGTCATCGAAAGGAAGCTGCTAATCACTCAATACAGCGATCATGAGAAGCTTCTCTACGCCATACATATACATATACATATACATATACATATACATATACATATACATATATATAATTAAATCAAGGGAAAAGCAATATTCTGACGATTATATGATATATATTTCTTTGCTTTTGCACCAAATTATCTAGAGATGAATCATGCACGGTGAAATAATTAAAATAATTGCATTTAATTAATATACAAAATTAACAACAATTATATATCTAATGAGACTTAACTAGAACAACCTAGAACAACTTCAAAAATAAAGTAAGATCGAACTGCATAAAAAGAGTGGTTGACTCAACGAACTTTTTAAAAAATAGTTGTAAGGTGAATCACATATATGCTTGCCTTTGAGATAAATTAAAGATGAACGGAGACGTGTGTTTGTTGGCGTGAGAAGTAGCAATCGATCGATAATCTTTAAAAAAAACACACACACAAGAAGAAGAAGCAATCGATCGATCGGTTGGTTGGAAACGTCAACGGGCAGGCTTACCGTTGAGGTAGGTGTAAGGTGATCGATGAGATTGACAGATCGCAAGATCAGTTATCAACTTATAGCCTTTACTAATATATATGTGTATCTAGTGATAAAGATTGTATCTTTTTTTATATGTATATCATTATGGTATGCTGACAAAGTTTTGTAATTTTAACCTATGTAATTGTCGTCTAGATTGGCCACATGAAAAAACGATAAACGATATATAGATTGCTGTAAAAACACATTTTCACGATATTATATATAGTTTGTAACTTTGAATTAATCATATTATTATACAGGTTAAGGATTAAACCTAGACATTGGAAACCATACCATTTCTAAACCAAGGTAGGTCTAGCTAGCACACTGTATCACTGGGAAATCACACATGCTGCAGCTTCACTCTACCAGCCGGCCTACCAGACACAGCTACTTACTACTTTTTTGCGGTCTTTTGCAAAATGCAGATTAAGAGAAGGACTAAACGGTCCAAGTGACCTATAGTTGCACGGACATAGGGTTAGTCGATACTCCCTTCGGTTCGAAAAAAAATAAGTTGTTTTGGAATACGTGTAGTTAAATTTTAGAAACTTTGTCATTCGATATTTTTAAAAATATTTAGATTAGATATATAAAAATCATATGTGTAGATTTTGTCTTCAAAAGTACTTTCATAGTATTATAAATTTATTGAGTTTTATAAATATATTACAATAGTAATTAGTGACCAAAGTAGCATTTTTAGGACCATGATATATCCAAAACGACTTGTTTTTGTGACTGGAGAGATTATGTCTCTTGTGGTCCATTAATATGCCTCGTTTTGGTTCATGGTTGTCGTACTAATTAATGTGCTTCACTAATCCTACCAGAAAAATCGAATGAAAAGCGATGTCCAAATCTCTCATTTGTCATTGGTGGTATAGTTCCTTGGTTTACTGCCAACAAGCGTCTCCACAAAATGTTTTTTCAAAAAATAGTGAAAAGTTTGTCTTTACATGACGAAGCCAATTAAGATAAGCTGGGTGAAAAGTTAATTTCTCAACAAGTGTGTTCGTGGACAATCCTCCGTTCTTTTTCTATTTGACGTTTTTCGTTCCTTTTTAGTGAAAATTGCTCAAATAGCACTATTATTTTGCCACTTTGCAAACATGCCGCTCGCACTTGCCACTTTGCTCAAATAGCACTAGGCAATAATTTGGAAGATTTTACCCCTCTCACGGTCTCACCTTCTTGTCCGATGAGTCCTCTCTATCCCAATTTCTCTTCCCTTACCGGCTCCTCTCTCTCATCATCAGGGTTCATAATTTCTGCCGATTTTCAAACCGGTTCTAAAAAATTTGTTTTGCATGAATGTTGTCAAATATAGAAGAAATTTTGGCCGAAATTTATTTTCAAAAATTTTAGCCGATATTTTCGACCGATTTTCAATGATTTTCGGTCGAAATCAACCGAAATTTTTTCTATAATCGGCCATATTAGTTGTATCGGACGTGTTAAAATTTTGAAACCGGTTATCAGTGTTGGGATTAGTTGGGCTTTAGCCTACTCATTTATCAATAATTTTTAGAAAATCCAAAGGCCCCACTCATGCATGGTGGCATGTGGGATACTTTAGTCCCAAATTGCTAGCCAAGGTGGAGAGACACCACCTTATAAGGTGGGATGTAACGACCCGACCTGGGGCCACCTGAGAGGCCCTCCGAGACCAACCAGAAAGTCCACCAGGACCTCCCAGGAGGTCCAGCAGAATTGCTCGAGAGGACTTCTAAGACCGCCTAGGAGGTCCAACAGGACCACCTGGAGGTCCTGGGAGCAGACCCGAGGAGGTCAAGGATCCAGAGGTCACTCCAAAGACCTCCCACGGCCAGACCATGGGTTGTCGTGGAGGGCTGAGGTCACCTCAAGACCTCCCATGACCAGATCCGAGGGTGGTCGTGGAGGGCTGAGACTACCCCAAGACCTCCCACGATCAGAGCTAAGAGTGGTTGTGGAGAACTGGGATCACCCCCAAGGTCCTCTGTGCAAACCGAGCTAATCCCAAGGATTACTGGCTAGCTCACACAGTAACAACAGTGGTAACATTCATCAACGCAAGCTTTATTAATAACAATAAAGTTATTTACAAGGGAGGCTTACAAGCCGACAAACCAAAACACAACGGAAGATAAACAAGTAGGTCACCCGATACACCATAGGCAATTGGCTGGAAGACACATCCTAATTGTTCAGGACCTCTTGGTCCACTGCACAGACCACCTCAAAGCTTTCCGTTCCCTACTCAATAACAATATCAGGCAAGAGTGAGCACAACAACCGTGCTCGCAAGTCACACCCGTCAAATAACAGAATGACATGCATAAATGGATATCACAATGGAGAGCTTGTAAGGTTGTTTTGCATAAAGTCATGTTTCCTTCAAAGAACAAGTAATAAGTTCTAAAACAGGTTACACCATACATAAAATTCATTTTGTAACACAGTTTTGATTGATTCATAACCAGATTAAGGGGTGAAAGATAACCTCCTATCACCAGGCTAACCGCTAGGGCTCCCCATCCAAAATACACATTTGGATAGAAATCCAAAACCAGTTTTCAAAAGCATTTGAAAACACAAAACCAAAGTCTAACTTGGAGAGGCTTTGCTAGCATGTCCATGATCGTGGATACGGCTATTCGAATAGATTTACACTCTGCAGAGGTGTACAACTTTACCCACAAGAGATAACCAAATTGCACTGTCAGCTCACACACTTTCGAAGGTGTGCGATTAAAAGATTATCACAAGAACTTTACAATGCTCCTTCTCACCACAGTTCCCCCTCGCTAAGGTTTCACCCCAAGTCTGTCGGGTTCAGGCCCCCTCTTGCGCCAGGTGGAAATGTAAGAAAGTAGGTCATAAAGGACCACCCACACATCCACGGAACAACCATGGTGAGACATTGCAAATTAATCAGCCAGGTCCCACCCATTCAGGACTTGTGGTTGCACATAGGGGCATAGCAAAGTAGCGCTCGATTGAACATGGGAAAGGTTCAAATGAACACAAGGAGGTCCAAATGAACAGAGAAAGATTCAAATGAACACAAGGAGGTCCAAATGAACAGAGAAAGATGGAAGGTTAAGCAAAAGAGATCCACAGGAGAGGAATTCAACCCGAGTTTGCATTCCGGAAATCAAGGACATTTGAAACACAAGCCTGAGCTTGGAATATCTCGAAGGTGGTCGTGACCCAAAGAGGAGGTCAAAACCGAAGGTGGGTTCAAACAGGAAGGAGGCCTAGACCAAAAAGAGATCAACCACAAAGAGATTCAAACCAACAAAGGGGTGGTCTGGACCATAGAAAATTGAGGCAAAAGACACAAAAAGGGGAAAGAGATCCAAAGAGGTCAAGACCAAAAGGAGGTCTGAACACAAGGGAGAGTCTAAACCACAAGGAGAAATCTGAACCTCAAGAGGAGGTCTAAACTACAAAGAGAAGTCTGAGCCTCAGAGGAGGTTAAGGGAGGTTCTAACCCAAAGGGTGATCTGGATCAAGAGGGTGGTCTTTACAATAGACCCCAAGGGTGACCAACAAGGTGGTCTGAGCAAAAGGGAGGTCGTGACCACAAGGGGATGGTCTCAACCTAAAGGGGTGGCCTTTGCAAAAGACCAGAAGGGGTGGTCTTTATAGAAGACCACGAGGAGGTCCAAGGGAGAAGGTCCAGAGAGCAAGGTTAGGCGCGGCGAAGCGGAGCCGTCTGATACAGATTGGGTGGTACAAAAGAGGGGAAGGCGCGGGCAACGCAAAACGAAAGGGAAGGTTTAGACAGAGAGGGATTTCCAAAGAAAAGGTGATGTCCGAGCGGACAAGAGAAGGACAACAACACCGGAGGCCAAACAAACTCAAGGGAACCAATTTTTGGATTAGTTGAAGTTCAGTTTAGTCATTTTTAAAGTACTCAAATTTCAAAAATCTCAGGTTAAGCTTTGGAATTCCGACAAAACCAAATGGTTCCTTTTATTTTGGAAACTTTCCAAAAGGCTCAGAAAAATAGGGTGTTACATGGGAGCATGTCTATCCTTGGTAAAGCAAGAGAAAGGAGGAGAAAGTAGGACTACACGCACACACGTGCTCACCTCACCTCGCTAGGCCAGGCCATTACGCCAATCATGTCAGGACGGAAAAAAATATTCTGATTACGCGGCTTTAACTACGAATCAATTGTGATTAATGAGCCTTCCATCTAAGAAAAATCTGAGTGCGATTTCCTAATTGTAACACCTTGATTTTTCTGAGCCTTTTTGAGCTTTTCAAAATAAAAAGAACCAATTGGTTTATGGTTTGCTAAAGCTTAACCTGATATTTTAGAAATAATTTAAATGACTAAGTCGAACTTCAACTACTTCAAGTTGGTTTTCTCCTCGCTAGAGTTCTCTGTGTTTCATTTTTCTTCCCTCTGTGCGTACCAGCTCTTGGTCATGACCTCTCCTTAGGTCAAGACCTCTCTTCCGTTTGGACCTCCTCCTTGGCCGCTTCAGCACGCCAATCCAATCTCCTGTGCCCTCCTCTTTTCTAGACCGCCCGCTTGTGTTGAACGATCAGATCATGTTGTCACTTCTGGATGGTCCGAACGTCTCCAAGCGTTGTGGATCACTCGATCGTGTTTGAGCAGTTAGATCTCGTTCTAACCTTCGGATGTCTGAACGTTCTCGATCGTTTTACACCGTCTGATCCCAATCAGATGGCTCCTTCTTTGTATCCTCCGCATGACCTCCTGCTGTAACCACCCCTTTTCGGTTGGACCTCTCTCTTGGTCACAACCTTTTCCCTTTGACCTTGACCAACCTCTTTGTTTGAGCTAGTCCTGCTCACCTTATCCCTCCTACACGTTAGTTGCAGAAGTCTTCGAGCATTTAATGCTGCTGCGCCGCATTAAATGCTGTCACCTCTGCTGTACCCATCTCCTCCTCTTGTCTCCTCCCTTACCTGCTACCATCCCCGTGCCCACCTGCTCCTGTCACTCTATCATTGTCACCTAGTTCTCCTACGTCCGCTATAAATAGCACTGTAGGGAGCCCTAGTTCCCTTTTGCACTCTTTGGGCTCTCCCCTCAACTCTCCATTTTCCTTTCATCCTCACTTCCATTCTTCAGTTTTCTGCTGTTAACCTCTCTTAACCTCGTTGCCTTCAAGCTCCGTTCTTCCCCGTGTTCGGTGTCACTGAAGCTCGCCGCCGCCAAGGAAGCCGCTGCAGTTCACCGTTGTAGAGGAGCCGTTGGAGCCCGTGTTGTCGCCTTTTCGTATCAGCAAGTCCATCGGGATCCGCTGGAGCTCGCCGTTGCCAAAGAGTTTGTCGGAGTCAGCGTCACCGCCATTCTCTACTCGTCATCCTTCCTAGCCTTCTTCTTCGCTCTCTCCTTCTCCTTGTTCTGGTGAGTTTTGTGTGCCTCGTTTGTTCTTCTATGTTCTTACGACCACATTGAGTAGTCGTATTCCTCCTTGATCTTGATTGTTCAGGACCTCTTTGAGTCATCTTGATCGCTCAGGATCTCCTGCAGTCATCTTGATCGTTCAGGACCTCCTTGAGTCATCTTGATCGTTCATGACCTCTTTGAGTCTCTTTACCATTCAGGATCTCCCTCGAGTCGCCTTACTCGTAGGACCTCCTTGTCACTCGTTGAACCTGTTTCGACCAAGTCGCTTAGGACCTCCTATCGACTCGTAGGACCTCCTCATGACTCGTTGAACCTATTTCGACCAAGTCGCTTAGGACCTCCCTCCAACCCTTTGGACCTCCTCGACCCGTTGAGCTTGGTTCGACCAACTCGTTGGACCTCCTTCCTCCAACTCTTTTGGACCTCCCTTTTGAGTCTAGTTTGCGATGTCTTCTTTTTAGTTATTTGATTTGGATTTCAGTTGGTTCTTATTTGGTGTTTATTTGATCTTGCTTTCTTCTCTCATGTAGACGTCGACGACTTCGGTGAGCCTGAGTTCTCAAAGGAAGTAGATCCTTAAGCTTTCAAAAAAGGCAAGTCATACCCTTGATCATATGGAACCCAGTACTTCAAGTTATTTACTTTCTGTTTAAATTACTACTGTATGCGTATTTCAATTCAAGTACTTTTAACTCCCTATTTTAACTTTATAGTTACTTCTAAATACCTTTGTACAACCAGACTTGAATGTTGTCAAACCACCCTTGATACCTTAAGTCAAAAGTTAGTTGATACATTAGTATAAACTAGAGCTAGTTGCAAAACTCTACTTAGCCGAAGCTTAGCTCAAAAATCTTGATTTGGAAAATTTAGCAAAAAGTTCAACTGTTTCAAACTCTTACCATGGTATGGTTAGTACCATGGATTTTGCTAAAATGTTTTACGTTGGTAAATAAAATCAAAAATTGGTTTGGACCTGGGCGAAATGGTTGTCTAGTGGGTGCATATTTTTGCACGGGCTCAACTAGATAGGTTGAGGCCCAGGGTTCTGTGGAAGTTGCCCAAGTCAGTTAAGGACTGGTCTTCGAGCCGCATCTTGCCACGCCACATTCTATTACCACATGTCATAAATGGGAAGGACCTGGCTAACTAATTTGTGAAGTTTCACCGTGGTCGTCCCGTCCAGTTGCGTGGGTTGGTCTTTCAGGACCTACTTTTATATTCCCACATGGCACAAGACGGCGCTAGGAACTCTGCGGATTTCTATCCAAAGGGGGCGAAACCTCAGCGAGGGATGGCTACGATGGGATGGAACTTTGTAAAGGCCTTATCATGAGCTCTAGACCACTTACCTTCAGTAGTGAGTGGTGGTATCGACGGATGCCGAACAAACTAGAGAAATCGTGTCTTGTGGGTAAAGCTGTACCACCTCTGCAGAGTGTTATGATCTATTCGAATAGCCGTGTCCACGGTTAGGGACATGCTGGCAAAGCCACTCCAAGTTAGATCTTGTTTTTATTTTCAAAAGTCTTGTTTAAATGTTTTGGATCTCTGTCCAAATGGGTTTTGGGCGGGTAGCCCTAGGCGGTTAGCCCCGTGATAGGAGGATATCCTTCACCACTTGTTGATGGATGTTATCTATTTATCTGCTTTAGAAGTTAGTACAAGTACTTGAAAAAAACTTGGCTTTATACAAATCAACCCTATAAGCCCCCTGTTGTAAATTCTTGCATGCATGAATCTGTTATTTGACGGGTGTGATTTGCGAGCACGGTTGTTGTGCTCACTCTTGCTTTATTGAAAAACAGGTGAGGAAGACTTCGTTGAGGACGAGGCCCAGGACGACTAGGCTGGGAGGTCCTGGACAGGTGGTCCTGGACACCTAGCTTGAGTGGTCCTAGCGGGTGGTCTTGGACATCTTAGCTTGCGTGGTCATTGACAGGAGGTCCTGGACATCTGAGCTGGGAGGTCCTGGTCGTGCGATTAGGCTACGCCCCCAGTCGATTGCCTGTGGAGAATCGAGTGGTCCTCTGGCTGTTTTGTTTCCGTTGTAATCTACTCTTGGCTTAATGCTCTTTTGTTTCAACTCTGTTTATCTTATTAAAGCGTGTTGTGTGGTTGTGATATCAACTCTTGTTTAACTGTATACACTAGCTTCCATTCTTGGGACTAGTGTGTGTTGCACAGAGCGGGTCTAGGACGTCTCTGACATCCCGGGGGCCACGACAAGGAGTGGTATCATAGCCATTCTGACTCTAGGTTGCAACCTAGTAGAATGGTTGTTAGCTGAAGGCCTCAAAAACTTATTTTACATAACAAAAAAAGCAACTGTTCTCTCCTCATCTTGGTCGTCTATCTATTCTTGACCTCTCTTATCTTTTCTTTCTTACATATTTCTTCTTCACCGTTTTACAACGTTAAATGGACTCTCTTCCCCTTAAAATTTTCTATAGATGGTCACGGTTTTAGCCCTGGTGTTCAAGACCTCAAGACCTTTGGACGTGAGATGTCAAGGACCTCTTCATGCTAGGAGCACCTTAGACCTCGAGTACCAGGTAGAACGTTGAAAAGCTACTATAGTTATTTAAAAAAGCTTTTGAGTTGGTTGTTCTTACTTGGGTTGGTTGTTTCGTACTTCCTCCTTAGTTCTTTCTCTCTTCTCTAAGTCTTTGAAGATCTGGTAGATGGTGACCACTCGTCAAGGCAATGGCAACGCCGCCAATCAAGACAGAGGAGCTGGGAGTGATCCAGAGACCCCTCTCTCACGCCACCACCTACTCCAACTCAAGGACCAGACTAGAACCAAATGATGGCAAACCAAGCACAGTTGATCAATCTCCTTGCTCAGTCGATCAACAATACCCAAAATCTCCATGCAGCAGCAGCAGTGGCAGCTCAAGCACCAGCCTTTCCTCCACCCCCTCCAAGGGCCAACATTTCTGATTTCATGAGGATGAGGCCTCCCACTTTCTCCAGTAGTGCTGAGCCATTGGAAGCTGACGATTGGCTCAGAATAGTGGGTAGGAAGCTGGACATTATCTAGTGTTCTGATCATGAGAGTGTACTCTTCGCCTCTCACTAGTTGAATGGACCAACGTCTGAATGGTGGGATAGCTTCACCCAGTCCCACATGGATGCTCAGACCATCACCTAGGACGAGTTCGTGCTGGCTTTTCACCGTGTGCATATCCCACCAGGCATGATGACCCTGAAGAAAAAGTAATTCCGTGCTTTGCACCAAGGCGGTCGCTTAGTCCATAAATACTTGCACAAGTTCAACCAGTTGGCTCGCTATGCACCAGAAGATGTGGCAACCGACGAGTCCAAACAGGAACATTTCCTGGAAGGTCTCAACGACGACCTTTCCATCCAGCTCATCGCCAGTGGCCACAAGACGTCCAAGTACCCCAGGACCTCGTGTGACCTCTCCAGGAGGTCCTTTCTAGAAGAAACCACCCACAACCTCCTTTGTTGGTGTCACGTGTTACAATTACAACGAGGTGGGGCACTACGCCAACAAGTGCCCAAAGAAGCAGCAAGCCGCAACCCCAACCAGGCTAAGTCAAGGAGTTTCAACTACTAGCAGTGCTCCCGCTGTGAAGCCAGCTGTTCAGTACCTAAGAGGACGTGTGAACCACGTCACCGTCGAGGAAGCTCGGACCGCACCAGATGTGGTCCTTGGTACGTTCCTTGTCAATTCAGTACCAGCATCAGTTCTTTTTTATTCCGGAGTTTCGCATTCTTTTGTTTCAAATAAGTTTGTGGGGGAAATATGGGTTATCTATCTATCCTCTAGTTAACCCTATGATAATTCACTCTCCGGGCTCAGAGATGAGGACTAGTTCCCTATGCCCAAATCTTACCTTGGAAATCTCAGGGGTACCCTTTCTACCAGATCTAGTGGTCTTGCACTCTCAAGGTTTGGATATGATCCTTGGAATGGATTGGTTAGCCAAGAACCAAGGTCAAGTAGATTGTACTAATAGGTCTCTCATGCTCACTAATGAGCAAGGAATCCAAGTGGAATTCAAACCCAAGACCTCTGTTAGAGGAGGTCCTAGCCTGACCTGTTTGCGTGAAGTAAAGATAGAAGACCTCCATGTGGTTCGCGAGTACCCGGATGTGTTTCCAGAGGAATTACCGGGAATGCAACCAGATAGGGACGTCCTGTTTCTAATTGACTTAGTCCCAGGGACTGCACCAATCTCAAAGAGATCTTACAGAATGCCAGCTCATGAGTTAGCAGAGTTGAAAAAGCAAATTGAAGATTTGCAAAGCAAAGGTTTTATCCAACCTAGTTCATCACCGTGGGGAGCACCTATTCTATTTGTCAAGAAGAAATACCATAATTTGAGGATGTGTGGACTACAAATCGCTCAATGAAGTCACAATCAAGAACAAGTATCCTTTGCCCAGGATCAACGACCTCTTTGACCAGTTGAAAGGAGCAAGTGTCTTCTCCAAGCTTGATCTATGATCTAGTTACCATCAGTTAAAGATCAGACCAGAGGACATCTCCAAGACCGCCTTCACCACAAGATATGGGCTTTATGAGTACACTGTGATGTCTTTTGGCTTGACAAATGCACCAGCTTACTTCATGAATATGATGAACAAACTATTCATAGACTTCTTGGATAAGTTTGTGGTCATGTTCATCGACGACATTCTTATCTATTCGAAGAACGAAGAAGATCATGAAGCACACCTCAGGGCAGTCCTAGAAAGACTTAGAGAGCAGCTGCTCTATGCCAAGCTCAGTAAGAGTGAATTTTGGTTGAGCTAAGTAGCTTTCCTCGGATACTTCTTGTCTCCAGAAGGAGTTACTGTCACCCCAGCAAGGTAGAGGATGTGCTCAATTGGGAGTCACTCACGTCAATGCCGCAAATCAGGAGTTTTCTGAGAATGGCAGGATACTACTGCCGGTTCATAGAAGGTTTTTTCCAGTTAGCAAGACCTCTCACTCAGCTGTTGAAGAAGGAAAAGAAGTTTGCCTAGATGGCAGACTGTGAGCAGAGCTTTCAAGAGTGGAAGAAGCGCTTGACCACTGCTCCAGTGTTAGTGTTGCCAAACATCCGTAAGGATTTTGAAGTGTTCTGTGACACCTCTCATCAAGGCCTCGAATGCGTGCTGATGCAAGAGGGCAAAGTTGTAGCTTATGCCTCTCGCCAATTGAAGCCTTATGAAGTGAACTACACTACACATGACATTGAACTTGCCGCTATTGTGCATGCCTCGAAGATTTGGTGGCATTACCTCATTGGTAATCGCTGTGAGATTTTCACAGACCACAAAAGCTTGAAGTACATTTTCACTTAGCCGGACTTCAACCTCAGGCAAAGAAGATGGTTAGAGCTCATAAAGGACTATGATCTTAGAATCCATTATCACCCGGGCAAGTCCAATGTGGTGGCAGACACCTTAAGCCGAAAAGGGTACTGCAGCACCTTGGTGGTCCAAGAGGGTCAGCCCAGTTTGCATAAAGAGTTGAGACGTCTTAACCTGGATATTATCAACTAAGGCTATGTACATGCTTTGGAGGTCAAGCCAGTCTTTTGGGGCCAGATCAGAGATAAGCAGAAAGAAGATGAAGACATCCAAGAGATCAAGAAAAACTTGAGAAGAGGCAAAGCCCCAGGATTCTCCGAAGATGAACAAGGCGCGGTTTGGTTCGGCGACCGAATCTGTGTGCCCGACCACCAGGAGATCAAGCAGCTGATCTTGACGGAGGCTCATGAATCACTTTACTCTATTCATCTAGGTAGTACCAAGATGTACCAGGACCTCAAAGAGAAGTATTGGTGGGTCAGTATGAAGCGAGAGATCACCGAGTTTATTGCTCACTGTGAAGTTTGCCAAAGAGTCAAGGCCGAACATCAAAGACCAGCTAGTCTGCTGCAGCCCTTGCCCATCCCCGAGTGGAAGTGGGAGCAAGTTGGCATGGATTTCATCACTAGACTACCCAGGACCCAATCGGGCTATGATTCTATTTGGGTCGTGATCGACCGTTTGATTAAAGTGGCACACTTCATACCTATCAAGACCACTTATAGAAGCAATAAGCTAGCAGAGCTCTACATGGCCATAATTGTTTGTCTACATGGAGTACCCAAAAGGATAGTGTCTGATCGAGGATCGTAGTTCACATCTCGGTTTTAGAAAAGCTTGCATGAAGCTTTGGGGACAAGACTCAACTTCAGCACCGCCTATCATCCCCAAACAGATGGCCAAACCGAGCGAGTAAACCAGGTCTTGGAGGACATTCTTTGAGCCTATGCTTTGTACCACAGGAAATGTTTGGACCAGAACCTCCCTTACGCCGAGTTCTCCTACAACAACAGTTTCCAAGCAAGTTTGAAGATGTCACCATTTGAAGCCTTGTATGGTAAGCCCTGTAGAAACCCCTCTCCTTTGAGACCAAGTCGGTGAGCGCCAGTTCTTCAGACCTGACCTGATCAATGAAGCTAAAAGCAAAGTAAAGTTGATAAGAGAGAGATTGAGAGTGGCTCAGTCTTGACAAAAGAGCTATACTAATAATGTTTGCAAAGAGTTGTCCTTTGAAGTTGGAGATTTTTGTCTACCTCAGAGTTACTCCACTTAGGGGAGAAAGGAGATTTCGGACCAAAGGAAAGCTCGTGCCAAGGTTTGTTGGACCGTACAAGATCTTGGGAAAAAGAGGTGAAGTCGTGTACCAGTTGGAGCTGCCGACCTCCTTGTCTGCGGTGCACGACGTCTTCCATGTATTGCAGCTCAAGAAATGCCTTCGAATTCCAATAGTGCATACCTCTCTGGAAAGCATCGACCATCAAGAGGACCTCTCCTACGTGCAACAACCAATCAAAATTTTGGAAGTCATAGAGCATGTTACCCAGAAGCAGGATTGTCCGATCGTGCAAAGTCTAGTGGAGCAACCACTCAGAAGAAGAGGCTACTTGGGAGCATGAGGAAGACCTCAAGGTGGAGTATCCCCACCTCTTTGCTAGCCAAGCCTGAATCTCGGGGTCGAGATTCTCTTAAGGGGGTAGGTTTGTAATGCCCCAATTTTTCTGAGCCTTTTTGAGCTTTTCAAAATAAAAAGAACCAATTGGTTTATGGTTCGCTAAAGCTTAACCTGAGATTTTGGAAATAATTTAAATGACTAAGTCAAACATCAACTAATTCAAGTTGGTTTTCTCGTCGCTGGAGTTCTCTGTGTTTCGTTTTTCTTTCCTTTGTGTGTACCAATTCTTGGTCACGACCTCCCCTTAGGTCAAGACCTCCCTTCAGTTTGGACATCCTCCTTGGCCGCTTCAGCGCACCAATCCAATCTCCTATGCCCCCTCTTTTCTGGACCGCCCGATTGTGTTGAACGGTCAAATCTTGTTGTGTGAGGACCCCAGTTTATTTGGCTTGTAATGCTTAACCAACCACCTGGTCCTAGCAAAGACAAATCAAATAATCGATCTCGAGATATGTATACTTCCCTAAAGCAAAGATACACACCTCGGTACAAAATTAGACATCAACTCCATTCCAAACATAGAGTCCAAACACTACACTACCAAACGGAAGATAAACAAATAGTAGAGTTATTACGCACAAAGGCCGATGTGCCACAAGATACAAAAATAAACGAGAACGACAGAGGAAGCAAAAGTGCCATAAGATGGCTATAAACAAAGCCAATCGGTGTGCCTCCAACCCACAAGGCATCCGACCGGACCGCCAAGTCTAGTCGCCCACTAAACGGCAACTGACTCACGTAAGTGAGGCCCTTGGGGCTCACCTTCTTCCTCTCGCAACAAAACATTAAGCAAAGCACCGAGTACAAAGATTGTCTTTGTACCCGCAAGACCGACGTGTGAACTAGCGGACCTGTTCATAAGCTACATGCAGGCTTATTTGGTGGAGGCCATATGTTTCATTTGCATAAAGCCAATTTTCGTTTGCAATAAGGTAATACAGTTTAAAGGCAAGTTTGCAATTCATTTTTACTGTTGAAATAACTGCGAAATAAAGATAGATACAAGTAACCACCTGGAAGTGACTATCCCAATAGTCACCACAACATAGCACGAATCCCCAGATTCGTACCACCCATCAAGTTTTAATTTAAATGTTGTAGTCTAGTTCTTGGGGGGCGTATCCGAGCGTGTCCATAACCTAGGACGAGGCTATTCGAATAGTTTTAACCCTGCAGGGGTGTACCAATGTACCCACACTTCAGACCGCCTTTAAGCCAAGCACACTTCCGAAGGTATGCCGGAACAGCTAAGTCCTATGAGACTTTTTCCAATATTGTGTATTAACTACGAGCCGCTCGTATGGATAGAAATCCATACGCTTACATGGTAAAGCCGAAAAGACAACTACCCACTCAGGATAAAGCTTTTCGGACAACTACCATGCTCCCACCTCCGTCCCTCCTGCGACCTCCTGCGACCCGGAGCCAATACACGCCAAAGTACTAGGTCAAGAGAGGTCCCATATACTCTAGTGTGGTTAGCACGCAAAATGCTCAGTACGGTGGCGCAAGTAACTCGGTCCTTAATCGACTGGGCACCTTTCAGTCACACCCACAGATCACACCGTCTTACCATTGTGCCCAAGTCTAAATCATTTTTGTTTTCATTTTTAATTTTGCAATTAAACATAGCGTAAATGCTGAAACATAAAGTTATAGAAAATTTTGTGTGATCAAGGTTACCGACTAAAGTCGATAACCGCTTGATTCTACCGATAGCTAAGCATGTCTAAGCAAATTGACCGGACCTACTAAGTGACAAGAGATCATCCATGACCTCTAATCACAAAGAAATAACCTAGGCTCGGTAGTAGAGATCAATATTTTGACTACAGGATATGCAACTACGGATTTAACTAATCAATTAACACAAATTAAGCAATGCATACATACAAATTGAAACAAAATATTAGACTTTAAAATCTGGGATAAACATGATCAAACCGCTTGCTTGGTCATTGTTGCTCGTAATGCTCAACTCATTGCGGAGGATCGCTCTCGTGGTTACCGCAAATGTCGAAGCCTAACGATTGAACAAATAACAAATAATAAGAACGAATAACACCGGCAAAACTCAATAATCAAATACAAACACCAATTTATACACAGAGGCTAGACCATCACAAAAGGAGTAACAAATAGCAGCTACAGAGATGATTCAAATAGACATGCTTTCAAGTGATTGATCTACCCACTCACTTATTTATCAGGTTAACCACAAAATCAATCCTCTTATATGTTTTAAACTTTGGACAGACTTTGATGGTGATTGTGTGCACATCTATTATTTAATCATCAAGCTAATATATCAAAAACAGCTAGCTACTCTAAAACAACCATTATCAGTTGAGAGCACAGAACCTACAAGAAGCTATTGAAAACACTAACTAGTCAAGTATCCAACTATGAGATGCTAAACAAAATTCTAATTAAGCTTGGGCTTTAATAAAATTCAGCTACTAACACACCTAAGTATCACACCAACATATAGGAAGGTTATCACAATTCAGATGCTACTACTCCAAATCTTACTGCACTGATAAATCAAAAGTACAGAGACAACAACATGGTCATCTAACTATCCCTATGATCAAACATGACAACAAGAGCTTTGAAATTTAAAGATACTAACTAAATGATTTCATGCTAACCACTACAACAAAAGGGAGTCAACTAGCACTTAACAAGAATCCAAAGTATAAGTATGAAGCTAAAATTTAGTTACTGACAACAGAAACGACAACAGGGAACAATTACAGAGAACAACACTAAAATACTTTCAAACTTCCAATACCAATTTTGATCATGCAATGAGAGTGAACTAATGAACAATCGCAAGCATGATTAGCAGCTAACTACAAAGCTTCAGGGAGGTGGGCCCCACTGTCAGCCACAACAGCAACAGGGAGCTCAAGGAAGAACAGGGGAGGCTCTGGCCGATCAGGAGCGGTGGTGGTCGCCGGCGGTGGAGTGGTGGCGCGGCGAAGGTGAGCTCAAAAATGGGTCACCCAGAGTGAATGGGAACTAGGGGTGGCAGTGGTGTGGCTAGAGCGGCACCGAGGCGGCGCGGCGACAGCCCGCGGCGGCCGGTCGCGGAGGTGACAAGGGGCGACGGCGCCATACGGGATTATGAGGAAAACTAGCGCGCGCATGAGCATCAGTGAGCTACCAGGGACTCACCGGGATGACGCGGAGCTCAAGAGGCTGCCGGAGATGGCCCGGCGACGACAACCAGCGGCGGCGATCAAGGGGTCACCGAGGAGGGAGCAACCTGAGCAAAAATAGAGAAAAAGAGAGATGGAGGTAGCTCAAGTGAGTGCACTAGATGGTGCTAGCGCGAGCAATTGCTCTAAGAACCAACTCACCGGAGAAGAGGACGAAGGTTTGAACTTTCGGCCGAGGAAGAGGGAAATTGAAATTCAACGGCTCCTGTGAATAAAACTTCAAATTAGCTGAGGGGAAATCACGATAGGGATCTGGAACACGATGTGACGCGCAAAAGAAGGGATGATCTTCACTGGTTGTGGTGTTGACACGGCGGTGGCGGCACGGTCGTGCACCAGAGCTCGAGCACAACTATGAATTGAGCTCGGAGGAGCAATGGGTGATAGGGATTGCTTATCGGTGTCTAAAGAAGGAAGAGGAGCTTTGGGTGAGCTTAAGTAGGGACGAGGGCGAGGAAACAAGAGGCGGGCTTCGGCACCGAGACGCAAGGAAGAAAAGCGGCGAGACAAAGAGGTAGATGACGGCGACACGCCGCACTGGGCATGGGCTAGCAGCGGGTGATGCGGCCGGGGTGAAGCGCGCGAGGAAACCGAGAATGGACGGCGAGGCGAGGTGGCGCGCATGCATGCTGCCGCCGGCACTCAGTCACTCGAACGAGAGGTAGGTGACGACCTGACAAGTGGGGCCCGCCTGTCAGCGACAGAAGCAAAATGGCGCGAGCCCGAGTCAAGTGCGACGCAAACCAGTGGTTCGACTCGACCATTTTTATGTCGACCGTTGGATCTGAAATGGACGGTCGAGATTGATGTATGCATTCGGACAGGTCGGTTGCATACGCGCACGTGGATCGTTCGATCTGCATCGGACGGCTGACAGCCATCGAGCGCGCGCGGTGCAACTAGGTGGTGCGACCGAGCCAAGTGGTGCGAGTCGGACTCGAGCCTGAGTTGGGTTCGGGCCCGAGGAACAGTGTTTTTAGAATTTGATTTAAAAGACAGAGAAGGTTGGGGAATTTTTAGAGGTAGCTCCTGAGCTCCAAAAATTTCGAAATTTTTATGGAAGCTAACTGGAACAGAGGACCACCTTGTGAAATTTTTCCAGGAGTTTTCATGCACCAAATTTCTCCCAATAAAATTCACAAGCTGCTGCCTAAGGGTTTGACCAGATTTCTAAACTGGTTTGACTTGGGCATTTGAAATAGCAACTAAAATCTAAAAATTGTGAAATAATTCAGGGAGGTAGATAGGATGATCAAGATGATAGGAAAATAATTTCAGAGGATGATCACAAGTTTGAAGGCTAAGAATGTCTGACAACAATTTCCATTCACAAGAATTTAATTCTAAAAATGGAAACTGCTAGGGAAAAATGTAGAGACTTTCAAATGATTTGAAGAGACAACAAAAGTTTTTATTTCTCCTCAAAATTTTACATTTGAAATACAAACCCTAAGTTAGGGTTGTTACAAATCTCCCCCCCTTACAGGAATCTCGCCCGAGATTTCGATCACCGGGAGAAGAAGGATGGGTAATCGCTCAAGACGATCTTCCCGCTCCCAAGTGGCTTCATCCTCGGAGTGGTTCGACCACCGAACTTTAAGGAACTTGATCACACGGTTCCTTGTTCTGCGTTCAGCTTCTTCGAGGATACGAACGGGACGCTCACGATAAGACAGATCTTCCTACACATCGATATTTTCCAATGGTGTTTCCTCAACCGAACACGGAGGCACTTCTTCAATTGCTATACATGGAAAACATCATGCACCCCTCAAGTGTAGCCGGCAACTCCAACTTGTATGCAACAGCTCCCACTTTCTTGATGATGCGTACGACCGGACATATCGAGGAGCCGGTTGCCCTTGACACCAAACGACGATGTCCTTCAGAGGCGAGACTTTGAGATACACAAAGTCATTGGGGTGGAAACTCACCACGGCGACGCCGACCGCATAGCTCTTCTCGCTCGATCGAGCCACGCGCAAGTGCTCACGAATCAACTGCACTTGACTTTCGGCCTCATTGATGGAATCTGGACCAAAGAACTGCCTTTCACCAGTTTCTGACCAGTTCAACGGTGTTCTGCATCACCTCCCATACAAGGCCTCAAATGGTGCCATACCGAGACTGGCCTGGAAGCTGTTGTTGTAGGAGAACTCGGCAAGCGGTAGGCACTTCTCCCAATTCTTTCCATAGGAAAGGACACAAGCACGGAGCATGTCTTCAAGCACCTGATTGACGCGCCCGTCGACCATCGACCGAGGATGGTAGGCGGTCTTTGAAAGTAAGACGGTACCCATGGCCTCCTGCGATCGTGCCAAAATCGGGAAGTGAAAAGAGAACCACGATCGACACTATCGCTCGTGGCACACCATGCGACTCACAATGCGGGATATGTAAAGATCCGCTAGCCGATTCACATCAATCTTCGATCGCATCGAAGGAAATGAGCCACCTTCGTCAATCGATCAATGATAACCCATAATGCATCCTTCCCGCAGAGTACGGGCGGACCGGTGATAAAATCCATGCCTCGTAATCCCACTTCCATTACGGTATAGGCAAGGGTCAAGAAGACCGCCGACGCTGATGCTCGGCCTTGACGCGACAACATATGTCACATCTGGCAACGAACCTGGCAATCTCGCGCTTCATGCGAGTCCACCAGAATTTCTAACGCAGATCTTGGTACATTTTGGTGGCCCCGGGATGGATGGACAAAGGCGAATCATGGGCCTCCTGAAGAATCAAATCCCGCAACTCTGGGACCTTTGGGACCACAAGCCGCTGCCCAAACCATACGACACCGTGCTCATCTTCTGTGAAACACTTGGTGGATCCATTCTTGATGTTACGCTTGATTTTACCCACACCATCATCGATTGTTGTGCTGCCTTGATTTGATCCACCAAGGTCGGTTGCACAACCAAGGCAAAGAAAGGAACCATGCTCAACCAAACCCAAGTTGAGGCGTTGAAATTCGCAAGAAGTGCAGTTGTCGCTCTTGGATCATCAAAGTATTGCAATACACTTTCGGCTAAGTGCATCAAGAACCACATTGGCTTTGCCAGGATGATACTGAATACCCATGTCATAATCTTTGATCAATTCCAACCATCTCCTCTGCCTGAGGTTCAGATCTGGCTGGGTGAACAAGTATTTCAAGCTCTTGTGATCGGAAAACACCTCACAGCGGTTTCCGATCAAATAGTGCCGCCAGATCTTGAGTGCATGCACCACAGCAGCCAACTCTAAATCATGGGTAGGATAATTGAACTCGTGAGGTCTCAACTGCCTGGATGCATAGACAACTGCCTTGCCTTCCTGCATAAGAACACATCCAAGTCCCTGACGAGAGGCATCGCAATAAATATCGAAGCTCTTGTGGATATCAGGAAGAGTGAGGACTGGGGCTGAAGTCAATCGCTGTTTGAGCTCCTGAAAGCTCTCATCACAAGCAGAGGACCAAACAAACTTCTTGTCTTTCTTGAGCAATTCAGTCATCGGCTTTGCGATCTTGGAGAAGTTCTCGATAAAGCGGCGGTAGTAGCCCGCTAAACCAAGAAAACTCCGCACATCGGTGACTGACTTGGGCTGGCCCCAAGATAGAACGTCACTGACCTTCTTTGGGATCCACGACTATGCCTCCGGTGAAAGAACATGGCCCAAGAATGCCACTTCCTTCAACGAACTCACATTTCTTGAACTTTGCATATAGTGATGTTCCGCAATTTGCCCAAAACAATCTTGGATGCTCAAGATGCTCGCTTGATCTTGGAATAGATAAGAATATCATCAATAAAGACCACCACAAATTTATCCAAATACTCCATGAATACTGAATTCATAAGGTTCATGAACAAAGCCGAGCATTGGTTAGACCGAAGACATGACGGTGTACTGCATGACCCATAACGAGTAGTGAAAGCCGTCTTTGGAATATCCTCGATCCGATCCGACTGATGATACCCCATTCTCAAATCAATCTTTGAGAACACGGACTCGATCAAGCGATCAAACAGATCATCAATGCGGGCAAAGGATATTTGTTCTTCACCGTCACCTCATTGAGAGGACGGTAATCAACACACATGCGCAAAGTCTTGTCCTTCTTCTTCACAAAGATCACCGGACAACCCCAAGGAGATGAACTGGGACGGATGAAACCCTTTGCTTGGAGCTCACCAAGCTCGCTTCTTCAATTCTTCTAGCTCATTGGGAGGCATCCGACACGGCGCTTGAAATCGGGCGATGCAGGGCAGCAACTCGATGACAAACCTGTGTCTCGAACCGAGGCATCCGGGCAAGTCTTCGTGAAAGACATCCCCAAAGTCGATACTATGGGAACATCCACGAATCGCAAGGTGGCTTTGCCTCTAATACACATAGATGTGGCCCTGAAGGCGCGAAAATCCGACCGCCGCTGAAGGGTGGTGAGATAGACAATCTTCCGGCACAATCGACCGCCCCAAGTGTTGGGACAAACAATCCATGCCAAGAATCACATCGGCATCACGAATCGAGTAGAATAAGGTTTGCCAAAACCCCACTCCTCGACTATGATAGGAACATCCCGACATCAAGATCGCTCTCATTTCCGACCCGAGAGCGGATGAGCAAAGGAACTCCCAAAGGAACACGGCGAAGACCACTAACAGCAGCAAATGATCTTGAAATAAAAGAATGCGATGCTCGTAATCAAATAATACTGCGGCAGGACGAGAATTAACAAGAAGTGTACCAATCACGACATCCGCGCCTCCGAGCCTCCTCGGTGAAAGGTGGTTGACTCGACGCGCCGCACTCGGTCTTCGAATAATCTTCCGTCGGTGGGTGACCACTCCCGCCGCGTCCTCCATTAGGGACGAGGGCTGCCGCAACACTCGAGGGCGTGCATTCGCATAATGGCCCTTGTTGTGGCGGCGAAAACATGTAACCTCGGCGCCGGATTGCGGAGGCCGCTCTGCCTTGGATCGCAGCGCACGTGGTGAAACACGCCCTGCGGTGGCGAGGAGGTGGTGCAGATGGCCTCGGCGCGGTGGAGCAAAAGAACGGCCATGGTGCCGCCCACCGAGGACGAGTGAGGTGGTGTGAAGCATCGATGCGCCTCCCATTTGCGCTGCGGGACTCACCAGCGCTTTGCCTTATGCTCAGCAACAATGGCCTTATCTACCAAGGCACGAAAGTCGAGAAGTCCACAATAGATAGCTTGTCCCGCAGCCTCGGACAAGCCATCCATAAACTTCTCCGCTAGCCTCATCCGAGGCCACCTCCCGGAGCATAACGAGCCAAATGATTGAACTCGTGCATGTCTCGTCACGATTTGCGCCCTTGCTTGAGCGCGAGGAACTCCTTCTTCTTGACTTCATCGGACCATCCGGGATGTGGGCCCGAAAAGCGATCTGAACTCCTCCCACGCGACCACATGGCCCGCGGGCCGCATGGCGAGATAGTTCTCCCACCATGAGAGTGCCGCCCTCAAGCCGGTGGGACGCGAAGAGTGCCTTATCCTGCGCCGGCATCGAGCTATGTTGAGCTTTGCTCAACCATGCGCGACCAATCATCCACATCGAGAGGGTCCTCGTGAGCGGAGAAAGTCGGCGGTGCGTGACGGAGGAACTCGCAAGTCCCCGCGAGTCCGGTGGCCGCCACCACCGGCAGGAGTGGAGGTATTCCTAGCAATAACCTCCAAGATGCGCTGTCGGTCCATGCGGTTTCGCTCGACCGGCGAGAACCTCACCATGGTCGGAGGAGGGGAAGCTCCTCATCATGACCACTGGCTGATCGCCACGCGTTCTCCCGCCATCCTGTTTCACTAAGACAAGTTAACAATAGCCGGAAAACACAAAGCCAATAACCCACTGCAAATAACTTACTAACAGCACAAAACAAACACAAGACTTTTAAGTTACAAAACCAATTGACAAAAATCAGACTCTTAGCAGCTCATACATATCTTACCCTTATACCCACACAACTTTTAATTAGACTAATTCTCTATGGTTCTCCCAAAGACTGATTCTACCGGTAGTAACTATCTTTTGAAAGGAACGAGAGAAACCAAGTTTTAAACTCAAATTAGAGTAAGACGAGTAGAAGGCTAAGATAGGCAAGGAGTAAAATCGAGAATCGCTAGGTTTTCATAAACCCTTTTATACTTTGAAATTAAGCTTTTTCAAAATATCCTAAAGACGACTAAGCTTGGGTTACTACGGTCGAATGGCTCGATACCAACTTTGTGAGGACCCTAGTTTATTTGGCTTGTAATGCTTAACCAACCACCGGTCCTAGCAAAGACAAATCAAATAAATCGATCCTCGAGATATGTATACTTCCTAAAGCAAGATACACACCTCGGTACAAAATTAGACATCAACTCCATTCCAAACATAGAGTCCAAACACTACACTACCAAACGGAAGATAAACAAATAGTAGAGTTATTACGCATAAAGGCCGATGTGCCACAAGATACAAAAATAAACGAGAACGACAATGAAGCAAAGTGCCATAAGATGGCTATAAACAAAGCCAATCGGTGTGCCTCCAACCCACAAGGCATCCGACCGACCGCCAAGTCTAGTCGCCCACGAAATGGCAACACACTCACGTAGTGAGGCCCTTGGGGCTCACCTTCTTCCTCTGCAACAAAACATTAAGCAAAGCACCGAGTACAAAGATTGTCTTTGTACCCGCAAGACCGACGTGTGAACTAGCGGCACTGCTCATAAGCTACATGCGAGCTTATTTGGTGGAGGCCATATGTTTCATTTGCATAAAGCCAATTTTCGCTTGCAATAAGGTAATACAGTTTAAAGGCAAGTTTGCAATTCATTTTTATCGTTGAAATAATCTGCGAAATAAAGATAGATACAAGTAACCACCGGAAGTGACTATCCCAATAGTCACCACAACATAGCACGAATCCCAGCATTCGTACCACCCATCAAGTTTTAATTTAAATGTTGTAGTCTAGTTCTTGGGGCGATCCGAGCGTGTCCATAACCTAGGACGAGGCTATTCGAATAGTTTTAACCCGCAGGGTGTACCAATGTATCCACACTTCGATCGCCTTTAAGCCAAGCACACTTCCAAGGTATGCGCACTGACTAAGTCCTACGAGACTTTTTCCAATATTGTGTATTAACTACGAGCCGCTCGTATGGATAGAAATCCATACGCTTACATGGTAAAGCCGAAAAGACAACTACCCACTCGTGATAAAGCTTTTGACAACTACCATGCTCCCACCTCCGTCCCTCCCGCGACCTCCCGCGACCGAGCCAATACACGCCAAAGTACTAGGTCAAGAGAGGTCCCATATACTCTAGTGTGGTTAGCACGCAAAATGCTCAAGACGGTGGCGCAAGTAACTCGGTCCTTAATCGACTCGGGCACCTTTCGGTCACACCCAACAGATCACACGGCCTTACCATTGTGCCCAAGTCTAAATCATTTTTGTTTTCATTTTTAATTTTGCAATTAAACATAGCAGAAATGTGAAACATAAAGTTATAGAAAATTTTGTGTGATCAAGGTTACCGACTAAAGTCGATAACCGCTTGATTCTACCGATAGCTAAGCATGTCTAACAAATTGACCGGACCTACTAAGTGACAAGAGATCATCCAATGACCTCTAATCACAAGCAAATAACCTAGGCTCGGTAGTAGAGATCAATATTTTGACTACAGGATATGCAGCTACGGATTTAACTAATCAATTAACACAAATTAAGCAATGCATACATACAGCTGAAACAAAATATTAGACTTTAAAATACTGGGATAAACATGATCAAACTGCTTGCCTGGCTGCTGTTGCTCAGAATGCTCAACCTGTTGCAGAGGATCGCTCTCAGGGTTACCGCAAATGTCGAAGCCTAACGATTGAACAAATAACAACGAATAAGAACGAATAACACCGGCAAAACTCAATAATCAAATACAAACACCAATTTATACACAGAGGCTAGACCATCACAAAAGGAGTAACAAATAGCAGCTACAGAGATGATTCAAATAGACATGCTTTCAAGTGATTGATCTACCCACTCACTTATTTATCAGGTTAACCACAAAATCAATCCTCTTATATGTTTTAAACTTTGGACAGACTTTGATGGTGATTGTGTGCACATCTATTATTTAATCATCAAGCTAATATATCAAAAACAGCTAGCTACTCTAAAACAACCATTATCAGTTGAGAGCACAGAACCTACAAGAAGCTATTGAAAACACTAACTAGTCAAGTATCCAACTATGAGATGCTAAACAAAATTCTAATTAAGCTTGGGCTTTAATAAAATTCAGCTACTAACACACCTAAGTATCACACCAACATATAGGAAGGTTATCACAATTCAGATGCTACTACTCCAAATCTTACTGCACTGATAAATCAAAAGTACAGAGACAACAACATGGTCATCTAACTATCCCTATGATCAAACATGACAACAAGAGCTTTGAAATTTAAAGATACTAACTAAATGATTTCATGCTAACCACTACAACAAAAGGGAGTCAACTAGCACTTAACAAGAATCCAAAGTATAAGTATGAAGCTAAAATTTAGTTACTGACAACAGAAACGACAACAGGGAACAATTACAGAGAACAACACTAAAATACTTTCAAACTTCCAATACCAATTTTGATCATGCAATGAGAGTGAACTAATGAACAATCGCAAGCATGATTAGCACTAACTACAAAGCTTCAGGAGGTGGGCCCCACCACACCACAACAAAGAACGAGGAGCTCAAGGAAGAACAGGGAGGCTCGCCGATCAGAGCGGTGGTGGTCGCGGCGGTGGAGTGGTGGCGCGCGAAGGTGAGCTCAAAAATGGGTCACCCAGTGAATGGGAACTAGGGGTGGCGGTGGTGTGGCTAGAGCGGCACCGAGGCGGCGGCGACAGCCGCGGCGGCGGCCGCGGAGGTGACAAGGGGCGACGGCGCCATACGGGATTATGAGGAAAACTAGCGCGCATGAGCATCGATGAGCTACGAGGACTCACCGGATGACACGGAGCTCAAGAGGTCACGGAGATGGCCCGGCGACGACAACCAGCGGCGGCGATCAAGGGGTCACCGAGGAGGGAGCAACCTGAGCAAAAATAGAGAAAAAGAGAGATGGAGGTAGCTCAAGTGAGTGCACTAGATGGTGCTAGCGCGAGCAATTGCTCTAAGAACCAACTCACCGGAGAAGAGGACGAAGGTTTGAACTTTCGCCGAGGAAGAGGAAATTGAAATTCAACGGCTCCCGTGAATAAAACTTCAAATTAGAGAGGAAATCACGATAGGGATCTGGAACACGATGTGACGCGCAAAAGAAGGGATGATCTTCACTGGTTGTGGTGTTGACACGGCGGTGGCGGCACGGTCGTGCACCAGAGCTCGAGCACAACTATGAATTGAGCTCGGAGGAGCAATGGGTGATAGGGATTGCTTCTCGGTGTCTAAAGAAGGAAGAGGAGCTTTGGGTGAGCTTAAGTAGGGACGAGGCGGAGGAAACAAGAGGCGAGCTTCTCGCACCGAGACGCAAGGAAGAAAAGCGGCGAGACAAAGAGGTAGATGACGGCGACACGCCGCACCGTGGCATGGGCTAGCAGCGGTGATGCGGCCGGGTGAAGCGCGAGGAAACCGAGAATGGATATCGAGGCGAGGTGGCGCGCATGCATGCTGCCGCCGGCACTCAGTCACTCGAACGAGAGGTAGGTGACGACCTGACAAGTGGGGCCCGCCTGTCAGCGACAGAAGCAAAATGGCGCGAGCCCGAGTCAAGTGCGACGCAAACCAGTGGTTCGACTCGAACATTTTTATGTCGACCGTTGGATCTGAAATGGACGGTCGAGATTGATGTATGCATTCGGACAGGTCGGTTGCATACGCGCACGTGGATCGTTCGATCTGCATCGGACTACCGCGACCATCGGCGCGCGGTGCAACTAGGTGGTGCGACCGAGCCAAGTGGTGCGAGTCGGACTCGAGCCTGAGTTGGGTTCGGGCCCGAGGAACAGTGTTTTTAGAATTTGATTTAAAAGACAGAGAAGGTTGGGGAATTTTTAGAGGTAGCTCCTGAGCTCCAAAAATTTCGAAATTTTTATGGAAGCTAACTGGAACAGAGGGCCACCTTGTGAAATTTTTCCAGGAGTTTTCATGCACCAGATTTCTCCCAATAAAATTCACAAGCTGCTGCCTAAGGGTTTGACCAGATTTCTAAACTGGTTTGACTTGGGCATTTGAAATAGCAACTAAAATCTAAAAATTGTGAAATAATTCAGGGAGGTAGATAGGATGATCAAGATGATAGGAAAAATAATTTCAGAGGATGATCACAAGTTTGAAGGCTAAGAATGTGCTGACAACAATTTCCATTCACAAGAATTTAATTCTAAAAATGGAAACTGCTAGGGAAAAATGTAGAGACTTTCAAATGATTTGAAGAGACAACAAAAGTTTTTATTTCTCCTCAAAATTTTACATTTGAAATACAAACCCTAAGTTAGGGCTGTTACATGTTGTCACTTCCAGACGTCTCCAAGCGTTGTGGATCGCCTGATCGTGTTTGAGCGGTTAGATCTCGTTCTAACCTTCAGATGGTCCGAACGTCCTCGATCATTTTGCACTGTCCGATCCCAATCGGATGGCTCCTTCTTTGTATCCTCCTCGGGACCTCCTCCTCAGGACCACCTCTTATAACCACCCCTTTTCGATTGGACCTCTTTATTGGTCACAACCTTTTACCTTTGACCTTGACCAACCTCTTTGTTTGAGCTAGTCCTGCTCACCATATCCATCCTGCATGTTAGCTGCACAAGTCTTCGAGCATTTAATGCTGCTGCGCCGCATTAAATGTTGTCACCTCTGTTGTACCCATCTCCTCCTCCTGTCTCCTCCCTTACCTGCTACCATCCCCATGCCCATCTGCTCCTGTCACTCTATCCTTGTCACCTAGTTCTCCTACCTCCGCTATAAATAGCGCTGTAGGGAGCCCTAGTTCCCTTTCGCACTCTTTGGGCTCTCCCCTCAACTCTCCATTTTCCTTTCATCCTCACTTCCGTTCTTTAGTTTTCTACTATTAACCTCATCGCCTTCGAGGTCTGTTCTTCCCCTTGTCCGGCGCCGCTGAAGCTCACCGCTGGCAAGGAAGTCGCTAGAGTTCACCATTGCAGAGGAGCCGTTGGAGCCCGCGTTGTCGCCTTTTTGTCATCAGCAAGTCCATCGGGATCCGCTGGAGCTTGCCGTCGCTAAAGAGTTCACCGGAGTCAGCGTCGCCGTCGTTCTCTACTCGTCGTCCTTCCTAGCCTTCTTCTCCGCTCTCTCTTTCTGCTTGTTTTGGTGAGTTTTCCGCGCCTCGTTTGTTCTTCTCTATTCTTACGACGACGTTGAGTAGTCATATTCCACCTTGACCTTGATCGTTCAGGACCTCTTTGAGTCATCTTGATCGCTCAGGACCTCCTTGAGTCATCTTGATCGTTTAGGACCTCCTTGAGTCATCTTGATCGTTCAGGACCTCTTTGAGTCAATTGATCGTTCAGGATCTCCCTTGAGTCGCCTTACTCGTAGGACCTCCTTGTGACTCGTTGAACCTGTTTCGACCAAGTCGCTTAGGACCTCCTATCGACTCGTAGGACCTCCTCGTGACTCGTTGAACCTGTTTCGACCAAGTCTCTTAGGACCTCCCTCCAACCCTTTGGACCTCCTTGACCCATTGAGCTTGGTTCGACCAGCTCGTTGGACCTCCTTCCTCCAGCTCTTTTGGACCTCCCTTTTGAGTCTAGTTTGCGCTATCTTATTTTTAGTTATTTGATTTGGATTTCAGTTGGTTCTTATTTGGTCTTTATTTGATCTTGCTTTGTTCTCTCGTGTAGACATCGACGACTTCTGTGAGCCCGAGTTCTTAGAGGAAGTAGATTCTCAAGCTTTCGAGCAAGGCAAGTCATACCCTTGATCATATTGAACCGAGTACTTCAAATTATTTACTTTATGTTTAAATTAATATTGCATGCGTATTTCAATTCAAGTACTTTTAACTCCCTATTTTAACTTTATAGTTATTCCTAAATTCCTTTGTACAATCAGACTTGAATGTTGTCAAGCCACCATTGATACCTTAAGTCAAAAACTAGTTGATGCATTAGTATAAACTAGAGCTAGTTGCAAAACTCTACTTAGCTCAAAAATCTTGATTTGGGAAATTTAGCCAAAAGCTCAACTGTTTCAAGCTCTTTCCATGGTATGGTCAGTACCATGGATTTTGCTGAAATGTTTTTCGGTGGTAAATAAAATCGGAAATTTATTTGGACCTAGGCGAAATGGTTGTCTGGTGGGTGCATGTTTATGCATGGGCTCAACCGGATAGGTTGAGGCCTAAGGTTCTATTGAAGTCACCCAAGTCAGTTAAGGATCAGTCTTCGAGCCGCATCTTGTCACGCCACATCGTACTACCATATGTCCTAAATGGGAAGAACCTGGCTAACTAATTGGTGAAGTTTCACCGTGGTCGTCCCGTCCGGTTGTATGGATTGGTCTTTCAGGACGTACTTTTATATTCCCACATGGCACAAGAGGGGGCTAGAAACTATGCGGATTTCTATCCAAAGGGGGCGAAACCTCAGCGAGGGATGGCTATGATGGGATGGAACTTTGTAAAGGACTTGTCACGAGCTCTAGACCACTTACCTTTGGTAGTGAGTGGTGGTATCGATGGATGCCGAACAGACTAGAGAAATTGTGTCGTGTGGGTAAAGCTGTACCACCTCTGCAGAGTGTTATGATCTATTCGTTGAGGACGAGGCCCAGGACGACTAGGCTGAGAGGTCCTGGACAGGTGGTCCTGGACGCCTAGCTTGGGTGGTCTTGGACATCCTGGCTTGGGTGGTCCTGGACAGGAGGTCCTGGACATCTGAGCTGGGAGGTCCTGGCCGTGCGATAAGGCTGCACCCCCAGTCGATTGCCTGTGGCAAATCGAGTGGTCCTCTGGCTGTTTTGTTTCTGCTGTAATCTACTCTTGGCTAAATGCCCTTTTGTTTCAACTATGTTTATCTTATTAAAGCGCGTTGTGTGGTAGTGATATCAACTCTTGTTTAACTGTGTACACTAGCTTCTATTTCTGGGACTAGTGTGTGTTGCACAGAGTGGGTCCGGGACGTCTCCGACATCCCGAGGGCCACGACACTAATCTGAGCACGGTTTCCTTTTGCGGTCTTTAAAAGGGGAAAACTTTGTTTGTCTTCTCTCTGATCGCGAAAACACATCTATGTGAGATTGTTCCCGCGTGCTGTCGCTAAGCGCATTCGCCCCTCCTGCGACGCGTGCCGGTAGTGGGAGAGCAGTCTCGGAACCATCGTCCTTGCAATCCTGTACGGGAGAGGGCAAATCAGGTTTTTGAGAAGCAACTACACGACTGCTCATCATTCCCTGCATTGTCTACATCGGCTCGTCGTTCCCTGCATCGTCTAGATCGACATCCTCTTCATCAACAACGTCTTCTTGTTTGTTTCTATGACACTCTTCGCTTCGCATTGGTAACATCTAGTACTCCGTATTTACTTCGAATTGTCAATATGAACATATACATTCTGTTGTTCGTATTGCTTATCATCCTAGTTCATCTTATGGACATATTTAGTATTCATGCTATTTATGTAGTCATGATTTATTTGTGGAGTTATGTAATCACTTAGTGCTAAATATTCTAACAATCCAAAAAGCTGATGATGAATTTGATAGGCACTCTGTGATGAAAATAGCTAGTTTTGCCAAGGCAATAAAACTAGAGAAGTTCAATGGAGTGAACTTCAAAAGATGGTAGACAAGAGTCACTTTGTGGCTCACGGCTTTGAACGTATTCCGGGTTGCCTCCAGGAGACCTGAGGGAGAACTCAGTCCTAAACAGCAAAAGGAGTTTAAAACAGCCACCACAATTTTTGTGGGATGCGTTCTCAGTGTTCTTTCTGATCGTTTGTGCGATGTGTATATGCACATGACAGACACAAAGGGGCTATGGGAGGCACTTGAACATACGTTCGCTGCCTCGGATGCTGGCAGTGAGTTGAATACCATTGAGCAATATCATGACTAAATGATTGTTGAGAACTGTTCTATACTTGAGAAGGCTCATGAAATATAATTCATTGCGATGCAACTCGACCACCTCAAATGCACATTACCCGATAAGTTTGTGGCTGGTGGCATCATTGCCAAACTACCCTCTTCATAGAGGAATTTTGCCACATCTCTGAAACACAAGAGATAAAGTATTTCGTTGAGGATCTGATTGTGTCCCTTGATGTTGAAGAGAAAGCTCGGGCGAAGGATGTGCATCCTAAGGTATCCGAAGGACAGTCCAGCGCCAATGTTGTACAGCACCATGGTAATGGAAAGTTCAAGGGAAATGCCAAGGTTGTATAGACCACCAACTTTAAGAAGAACAAAAAGGCAAACAAGGAAAAAGGTGTCTGCTATGTTTGTGGTAAGGGCGGCCACTAGGCTAACAAATGTCCTAACCGTAAAGGCATAAAAATGAGCATAGACATACCAAGTCTTTGGATGTGACTATTGGCGATACCAGAGCAGGGACATCTGGGTATATTAATCTACCTATAGTTCTTTCAGTCTATCACTCCACCGACTGGTGGATTGACATAGGGGCTAATATTCACGTATGTGCTGATGTGTCCTTATTTTCTTCTTATCAGGTCACTCAGACTTCCTCCGTGTTGATGGGAAACGGTTCGCATGCCTCTGTTCTTCGTGTTAGCACGGTAGATCTGAAGTTTACTTCGGGAAAAATCGTGCAGCTGAAGAATGTGCAGCATGTCCCCTCAATAAATAAAAATCTCGTCAGCGGCTCCCTTCTGTGTAGAGATGGGTATAAGTTGGTTTTTAAGTCAAATAAAGTAGTCATTTCTAAATTTGGACTCTTTATTGGAAAAGGCTATGATTGCGGAGGCTTGTTCCGCTTTTCCCTTTTAGATTTCTGTAATAAGGTTGTAAACCATATTTGTGATCCAAATAATGGGGATGAGGCCAACGTTTGGCACTCACGTTTGTGTCACATAAATTTTGGTTGTATGTATCGGCTATCCACTCTAAATTTAATTTCAAAACTCTCTATAGTCAAAGGTTCAAAATACCAAACTTGTGTGCAAGCAAAGCAACCTCGCAAATCTCATAAAGTTGTGGAGGAAAGAAATTTGGCACCTTTAGAACTCATACATTCAGATCTCTGTGAAATGAATGGTGTGTTGACAAAAGGAGGGAAAAGATATTTCATGACTCTAATTGATGATGCTTCTAGATATTGTTATGTATATCTGTTGAAAACAAAAGATGAGACTCTAGACTACTTTAAAACTTATAAGGCTGAAGTTGAGAATCAACTAGAAAGAAAAATAAAAAGACTTTGGTCGGATCGTAGTGGAGAGTATTTCTCAAATGAGTTCTCCCAATTCTGTGTAGAGCACATAATTATCCATGAGAGGACACCTCCCTATTCGCCTCAATCCAATGGGGTTGCTAAAAGAAAGAACCGCACATTGAGTGACTTGGTTAATGACATGTTAGACACTGCGGGTTTATCTAAGGCATGGTGGGGGGAGGCTGTACTGACCTCGACTCATGTCCTGAATAGAGTTCCCACTAAAAATAGAAAGATTACTCCATATGAAAGATGGAAAGGGAGAAAACCATCACTATCCTACTTACGCACTTCGGGGTGCTTGGCAAAAGTCAACCTACCAATAACTAAAAAGTGCAAACTTGGACCGAAAACTGCGGATTGTGTTTTTCTAGGATATGCTCATTGCAGTACTGCCTATAGGTTTCTAATAGTTAAATCTGAGGTATCTGACATGCATGTCGATACAATAATGGAGTCTCGAGATGCTATATTTTTTGAGAATATATTCCCCATGAAGGATATGCATAACTCTACTAATCAAGCAAATGATTTAACTTCTTAATCCATAATTCCCATTGAGCATTCCGAACACACTCATGAACAAATCCTTGAGAAGGATGATAGTATTGTTCCTAGAAGGAGCAAAAGACAAAGGATTGAAAAATCCTTTGGAGATGATTTCACTGAGTACCTTGTGGATGATGTTCCCAAATCCATTTCAGAGGCATATGCATCTCCTGATGCAGAGTACAGGAAGGATGCGGTCTGTAGTGAAATGGATTTCATTCTCGCTAATGGGACTTGGGAAATCACTGATTGTCTATATGGCTGCAAGCCAGTTGGATGTAAGTGGGTGTTTACTATTGAGAAGAACAAGGCAAGACTTGTAGCCAAGGGCTATACTCGAAAAGAAAGAGAAGATTTCTTTGATACTTACTCACCCGTTGCTAGATTGACCACTATACGGGTACTACTATTCTTGGCTGCCTCACATGGTCTTATTGTCCATCAAATAGATGTTAAGACATCTTTCCTCAATGGAGAGTTAGATGAGGAAATCTACATGGAACAGCCTGATGGTTTTGTGGTAACTGATCAAGAGGGCAAGGTTTGTAAGTTACTAAAATCTCTATATGATCTCAAGCAAGCACCTAACCAATGACATGAGAAGTTCGATAAAACTTTAACATCTACGGGCTTTGCAGTAAACAAAGCTGATAGATGTGTTTACTACCGCTATGGTGGGGGTGAAGGAGTTATACTGTGTTTGTATGCTGATGACATACTTATCTTTAGAACAAGTCTTAATGTGATTATCGAGGTTAAGTCTTTTCTGTCCCAAAGTTTTGATATGAAAGATCTGGGAGAAGCTGATGTAATTCTAAACATCAAGCTGATCAAGGGTGAGGATGGGATTACACTTCTGCAATCCCATTATGTGGAAAAGATCTTGAGCTATTTTTGGTTATATAGATAGCAAGCCTTCTCCAACACCTTATGATCCTAGTCTAATACTTCGAAAGAATAAAGGACTAAGAAAGTATCAGCTGAGATATTCTCAGATTATTGGTTCACTCATGCACTTAGCTAGTGCTACCCGACCTGACATCTCAATTGCTGTAAGCAAATTAAGTCGGTTTACCTCTAATCTGGGAGATGACCATTGGCGTGCACTTGAGCGAGTTATGTGCTACTTGAAAGGTACAATGAGTTATGAAATTCATTATACTAGGTACCCTGGCATACTCGAAGGGTATAGTGATTCCAATTGGATATTTGATGTTGATGAGATTAAGGCTACAATTGGATATATTTTCACTCTAGGTTGTGCTACTGTATCATGGAGGTCTTATAAACAGACCATTTTGATAACGTCAACCATGGAAGCAGAACTCACGGCATTGAACACAGCCACTGTTGAAGTAGAATGGCTACGTGAACTCTTGATGGACTTACCAGTGGTTGAAAAACTGATTTTGGCCATCGTGATGTACTGTGATAATCAAACGATTCTCGTTAGAGTGAACAGTGCAAAAGATAACATGAAGTCCTCCAGACATGTAAAAAGACAATTGAAATCTGTCAAAAATTGAGAAATTCTATAATAATAGCTGTGGGTTATATTCCAACAACTAAGAATCTGGCAGATCACTTTACAAAGGGTTTATCACAGAATGTTCAACCCTAACAGGTCTCCACTAAAAAAACTGGTATATTAACAGTGCTTTGGAACAACAGGCAAACTTTGTGAGCCTTGGGATCTGGTGAGGGATTGTTGGAATTAGTTGGGCCTTAGCCCACTCATTTATCAATAATTCCTAGAAAATCCCAAAGGCCCACTCATGCATGGTGGCATATGGGATACTTTAGTCCATATTGCTAGCCAAAGTGGAGAGACACCACCTTATAAGGTGGAGCATGTCAAGCCTTGGTAAAGCAAGAGAAAGGAGGAGAAAGTAGGGCCACACACGTGCACTCGCTCACCTTGCCTCGCCAGGCCAGGTCAAGCTTCACGGTCGCGCGATGTGTGCGTGAATGATGCGGTCGTTCCGGGTTCGACCGTGGGTCCAGACACAATTTTCTTTTGCAATTTTGTTTTGCCATGCAATCATGTCAGGATGGAAAGAAACGCTTTGATTACGCCAATCATGTCAAGATGGAAAGAAACGCTCTGATTACGCGGCTTTAACTGTGAATCAATTGCGATTAATGAGCCTTTCATCTCTGAAAAATCTGAGCGCGATTTCCTAATCTGAGCGCGGTTTCCTTCTACGGTCTTTAAAAGGGGAAAACAATGTTTGTCTTCTCTCTAATCGTGAAAACACATCTGTGTGAGATTGTTCCCTAGCGCTGTGCTGCTAAGCGTTACTCCGTCCCTACGCCCGGCGTGCACCGGTAGTGGGGAGAATAGGTCTCTGGAACCAACATTCTTGCGATTCTGTACGGGAGAGGGCGAATCAAGTTTTGGGGGAAACGACTACGTGACTGCTCATCGTTCCCTACATTGTCTACATCAGCTCATCATTCCCTGCATTGGCTACATCAGCATCCTCTTCATCGGCAACGTCTTCTTCTTCGTTTCTACGACACTCTTCACTTCGCATCGGTAACATCTAGTACTCTGCATTTACTTCGAATTGTCAATATGAACATATACATTATATTATTCGTATTGCTTATCGTTCTAGTTCATCTTCTGGACATGTTAAGTATTCATGCTATTTCTGTAGTCATGATTTATTTGTGGAGTTATGTAATCACTAAAGTGCTAAATGTTCTAACAATCAGAACCCAGCGTCGTTGGAGAGGAACACGACAGCGAGACATCAGCTGACATGGCAACGGCGGGGCATGGCTCCAGATCTTGCGGTGAGACATGGCAGCTACGGCTGTGCGCAACGAGAGAAAGGGCAGCTGCTGCTTGTTTTTCAAAGCTGTCCATGTGCTGCCGAGCAGCTGCATGCCACGCCAAGGTTTCTGCTGCCACGTCGAGTCCAGGAGGTGTCCCGCCATCTTGGATATTTGCATCTAGGCCGCTGCCCCTGTTCCTGTGCACGACCTTGTTCTTCATCAACAGCCACTGCCTCAAGTGCCATCAGCGGGTGATGAAGTAGCAGCACCCGAGCCTGCCTGTGCACAACGCCCAGCGTTGGTCGCGTCACCGTCATCTGTTGATCACCTTTTTGTTGTGCATCCATGCTGCTGTGGTGCAGGGGCAGAGCTGGCGTTGGGCAGGCCTAGGGCTGGCCCAGCTAGTTTTGGTCACAGTTGTAATTGCTGGAGGCCTCTATGTAATTCTCACACTGGGCCTCGAGCCATTGCCCCAGAGGCCTAAGGCCCAGCTCCACCACTGCTGTGGCGTGAAGCCTACTGCCACACAATAGCCCAGGAGGAATAAGGCAGGACGGGGAACAGAGAAGAAGAACAGAAGGAAGGTGCGCTCGCTCACCGATCCCATCGTCTCTGACATTCGCATACAATGGCGAAGATAGAGGGTGGGCTCAAATGACTAAGCTAATTTGAGACAAATATAGTCTTGTATTATTGTGTAATCAAATTCATAAATGAATAAATAAAAAGTAAAGCAAAAAGGGAGAAATACAATGAAGGTACCCCGCCAATGGATAGTGTATCTCCCAAACATATAAATATGGTTCCAGTGGGTAATGACATGTACATCATCAAAATTAGTGCTAGAATAGCAAATTGTACTTAAATGATCATGAACATTCAAAATAAACAAACCATACCACTAAGGCGCTAGGTTGAACACGAAATTCATGAGGCAAATTCATCTGCGAGATTTCATGCCTTGGAAGCAACTTATGATTCTTGGAAGGATCTCCACACTTTGCCATCTAATGTCTTTGGAAAGGCATGCCCAATTTCTTGAGTTGGACCATTCAACAAATATGCCTTCCTCACTTGACCTCTAATTTCATTGGCAAAATCTTCTATTGGTTTGCGATACGCCGGATCGACAATAATTCCATCTGGATTAAATTCTAGTTGAGACTTCTTTGGTTGAGATGCACTCTCATTAGTTGGGGGTACTACTTGAATTGCTTGTAAAATAATTATGCAAAGTTCGTTCTCCATTATTGCAAACCTACGAACAAGTTGATAATTGAGTATATACCACACTATATCAAACTTACAAACAAATTGCTAATTGATTAATGAGTATATACCAGCACAGGCACAACGGTCAACAGATTAGATCAACACTTCAGTATCCCACCTCCACGGCTCGAGCCGACTGCCGACAGACAGCCTACTTGACTCCCTCCTCTCCTCAGAGCAAAGCAAACTAGTAAAGACTCCCTGGTCTCCTCGGCGTCAGCCCACCCCTCGCCTCCTCGGTGGCTCCCGACCTCCCTGGTCTCCTCGGTGTCAGCCCACCTCTCGCCTCCTCTGGGCTCTGGCTACCGGTAGCCGCTCCCCCGCCCCCAGCCCAAGGCCCTAGTGGCCCAGCCAGCTAGCTCCCTCCTTGGTGGCTCTGGGCTCCCAACCTCCTCGGTCCTCGCTTCCTCTAGGCTCTGGCATCCGGCTAGCATCCTCCTCGGCGGCTTGGCCTCCTCCGGCTCCCCCGCCCCAACCCTAGGTGGCCAGGCCCAGCTCCCTACCTCCCTCGCCTCCACCGGCTACTAGCGGCGCCGCGGTAGATCCCCTACCCCAACTCCCTCCTCGTCGCTGCACCGCTGCTAGTCGCCTCGGGTGTGTTCCTCTCCTCGATTGATTGGAAGTTTGGATTTTGGAATGAGGAACGTGAGGTGCAGTAGTGGGGACGTGGGATGGATGTGAGGTAGTTGGGCCTTGTGAGCGTCGACATAGGCCCACAAATCTTTTCTTCCTCCTTCTGCAGAACAGAATCGGCAACTGGTCGGGGGCCCTCAGCCATAGCCATTGTCGGGACCCAGATTTATACATCCAAAATCCTCTGTGTATTCTGAACTAGTCCCATGATCAGTAGCTAGTTCACACAGTGACACATAGATAAAATACCATCCATTCAACAATTTAACTAAAAAGGTAGCAAAATAGTAAATAATAATAACTGGACCTTATGATCAACCTTTACTTGACTTGTCACGCGTGGCTTAAGAAATAAATAAAACTCTTACAACGGAAAAGAAACTTGTGGTGGCCATTTGACATGCCTATAGGTAATCGAGTGGGGAGTGCATCCTAATTCGCAAAGTCTTCAAAAAAACTCCTCCTCATAGAACTCTTGAGTAACTTGACATTCTTCAACTAAGCAGCAAAACTTAAAGTCGTGAGTACATAAAGTACTCAGCAAGTTGTAGGGAATGATATGCAATTAATATTCATGCAAGGCTTGATCAAAGGAATGGCCATATGGTTCTTTTGCAGATATCAAGTATTGATAGTAAATACAATAAGTAGATTGTAAAGCGTAATTGAAAAAGATAATGATAAATAAGTAAACAATTACTTTAAAACAAACGGTGAACCTCCCATTCACTTCCCAACAAAACCACCAAGTGAGCATCACATTCATCTTCCAACCATTTTTGTAAAAACTCTATACCTCATGTGAAATCTACTAGCATTGTCTATAGCCGGAGAAACGGTTGTTCAAACAGTTTTACACTCTACAGAGGTTGTACAACTTTACCCACAAGATACAATTAACTCATCATGTTTGTCATGAATCGCCATACGAAAGTATGCGATTGAGCAATCATAACAAAGCCTTTACAATGCTCCGTCTCAACCCAGTTATGCCCACTAAGGTTTCCATACTAAATGTCATCACAACCAGACAGGGCCCCCTCTTGTGACATATGAGTATACATCCATCCCGGAACTCACACCACCACAAGAGAACCGAAATTGAGACATTGCAAAGTAATCAGCCAAGTCCATCGCATACTAGACATGTGGTTGTACGATATGGCCTAGTTCAATAGGGCACAAGATTAAGTCCTTAACAAGTACTCAGGTGAGGCTACCTCATCCCAAAGTGCGAATAGCTGTAATACCCTGATAGTGTGAAAAGCATTTGAATCTGGAGAGATTATTTATTCGGGAGAGATTAATTAATCGGGAGGAGGGTTCTTTAGAAAATCGCCAAATCAGGAATTGAGGGGGTTTCGCTTAGTGGGCAACTGGCTTGGGCCTTGGCCCAAGAGGGACCAAGGGTGGCCGGCCAAGGAGAGGGGGCTGCCACTTCCACCCCAAACCCTAGCCGCCTCCCATCTCCCTCCTCTCCACTCCCCACCTCCCCCTTTCGGCCACCACCTCCTCCCACCTCCTCCACACCTCCTCCACCCCTTGCGCACCTCTCCACCTCCTCCACCTCCATTGCTGCTGGCCAAAAGAGAAGAGGAAGCCCTTTGCACCTGCCAAGGAGGAAGAAGAAGGGAAAAGAAGAGAAGGAAGAAGGAAGAGAAGAAAGGGAGAGGGAAGAAGGATCCGCGACGGGAACTCGTGGTGATCATCATCCGCATAGCGTGCCTTCGCTGTTTCGGCAAGGGTAACCCGTGATTCTTTGTTTTGGGGTCGTTTTCTAGTTGTACATTTTCGGATGTCAGTTCGTCGATATTCTGCAGCAGTGAAGTTTGTCGGTTTTGATTAGGTTAGAACAAGAATTGGGTCTGGGTGTCTCCTAGAAAGTTGTGGGTATCGTAGTTATATTTCATTTCCGACAAGAATCAAGTCATTCGGACTTCGGTAGCCAAAGTTATGAATTTTTTGGTATTTCTGTGTTTCTGGAGAGAAGCAGAATTGCTAATGTTGGTTAACCTGATAGAAGCGCATATTTAGAGGGGTTTCCAGAGGGTCTCACCATAACGAAAAATTAGGCGAATCCTCTTAGCTTTCAGGAAAACTAAATATCACTAAATTCGGACAAACGTAGAGAAAGTTATGATAGTTTCTTTGTCACTGTCCAGAAACCCGACGTGAAATATTTGCTCTGATTAAATAGATTGGTAGGACTGGTAGATGGCCGAATCAGAGGGTCTCCCCAACTAAGTTTATTTAGAAATTTTAATTACCTTTCCAGAATGTCTAAGATCATCCTATTTGGACTCCTGAGCAGAAAGTTATGAATTTTTGAAGTCTGCTGTCTGCAGTGACTGATCGCTAGAAATTAGAAAAGTTAGAAATGATAAGAAGTTAGCGATTTCGATTGTAATGTTGTGTATGCTTTTGGTCCAGTATGTTGGTCTTAGATTGAGATATCTTTATGTTCAGGTGGGAGCGTGATCCCAGGGCAGCGCCTCTTTGCGCCCACCGCCTCGCACGGTCAAGGCAAGTATTCGGGTTATAGCGTATTTTCGGTTGTATGATATGATTGTTGTGATTGCTTGTTGTAGCCTTGCACGAATGTTAGTGTAATGAGTTTTCCTTATATCTTGATGAATGCAAGCTATGGTTAATGTTTCCCTGAGCGTGGCCAAATCTTACATGTTGTTATGTACATGTTAAATTCTTGGTATGAAAGACGTGGGCATGGAGCATTTGCATGTTTCAAACGTGTTGGAGACTTGGTCATGTATGCATGTTTTTGATATATGATAGCGAAGTAAGGTTGCTTACATGATAATGAGAATATGATGTATTCCTGTTTATAAATATGTTATCATGATGCATATGCATGTTGAGAGCATACAGGTGCCCTCGTCACGTGGTGATCAAGCACATTCAGTTGAGGTCCCCGTTATGTAGATGACGGGCTTAAGGTCCCACATTCGTGGAATGTGGGCTATGAACAAAAGAGGTCCCCATCATTAATGTGATGGGCAAAGGTCCCTATACATGTGGTGTATAGGCTTTTGGTCCCTGTGCGGAGGGCATGTGCAAGGGTATACAAATGACGGTTGTATACCCCGCACACGGTGAAATGCGAAAGAGATAAAGTTAAAAGGCGCATTGCATTGGTTGCATTCACATGAGCATGAAGGCTATACTTTGGTGCATTGTTTATCTTGGATTATTGATGCTATGAATAATAACTTGCTTAGCCTTGTTGGTACTTGTCGAGTCTTTGGGCTCACTCTTGCTTTGATGTGTTATAGGTACAACTGGCAAGACCTGCATGCATGGGAGGGAGTAGATGTTTGGATGCACACACTACCACTCCATCTTAAGAATTACTTATGGATAGTTTGAGTTTCAGACAATCTGTAATAATGAGAATAGCAAATTTTGGTTATGTTTATGAGATTATCTCGCACGCTTGAATGAACTCGATTATGAATATACTGATAAATACCTTGATTAATTGTTGGAACCTCTGTGATAGTTGACTATACAAAGGAGGTTTTGTCGAGATTTTGTAATTGGTCTTGGTTTAGCCTAGTTTAATTTAATTTTAGTAGCATTCCGGGCTCAATGTTGAGCTAGGTGTTACTGATTGGTATCGAGCGGTCAGAGGTCCGTGGTGACTAGGTTAGTTTGACACACCGTGCACATGAGGATAGGGATGGGCCAATCATTGCATTTACGTTTCCTTATATCGTTTTGATTATTGTCGTTATGAATTGAGTTTGGCTGCTTATTAATTAATTATTATGATTATTATGAGTGGGATTAGTCGTTGTTGAGAGGTTAAGGTCGTGGTTGTGACCCGGGCTTTACTGTGTTACACCACCGCTCGTGGAGTGGGAATAGAGAAGTGCTACCGGATATCTTAGTATAGGTGTCGATAGCGAGAATCTTTAGAAGAGTTGTTCTCTTCCTTGAATTTGAATGTTGGTCAACCTTATCCGTTGCGATTGTTGGGTTGCTTTGAAATTATTGATGTTTCCATTGGCTTAATTTGTCCCAGAATCAATTATTGTTTTTCCCAACCGTTGAGTTATTCTCGCGATTGGTGAACTTTGCTAATTGTCAAGATTGACTTTTGTAGGGAGTTTTGTTTTTCTTATTGGAAAGCATGACCTATTTATTCGCTTGATGTTTTGGTTAATGAAAGTTTCTTTTTGCAAGTCCTTTAGTTCATGAAGGCTTTGACTCAACGTATGATCTCTTGGGTATTTTGAGCGTTGAAGATTAATGGTTGTGTTATGAGTTTCAAGTTGAGTCCGTAGTGTGTGCATGCTCGATCTTAACTAAAGTCCTTATCAAAGAAAGTTGAATGAGTGGAGGTTGTCCCCTAGTGGTTCTTGATGAGTCGTGACTATGAGTATGACAATATTTAGTTGGAATCAATAGAGTTATTAAGAGGTGTGGTATTTTGATGAATTGGTCCGATCGTTAGGATTGTGGAATCGTGTAGATTTATTGGATAGCATGGAGTAATGTATCTCTATGGATTAGCTTACCCATTAGCGATGGTTATGTTAAGAATGTGTTTGAACGATGCTTTAGAGGATATCAAATTGGAAATTTTTCAGAAACTAGTTACTTGATGGTCATACATAATTGTTAGATTGAAACATGTATATTAGATTAGACGAACGTTGAGGTAGCATGTTGTGAAACCTCGTTGTACAAAGATGAGATTATTAAATGTTGTCTTTGTGTTTATAGATGGTTATGTGACTACAAATGTAGTAGGACCCTATGTGTATACATGATACATACAATTGACAATTGTTAATGACAGTTTGAGCGTGTGAGTAACACTAATGGTTGAGTGGGTGATTGAGTATGTGGCCTCGATAGTGTGCTTATGAAAGTATCATTTGATAGTATGAACTAGTTAAAATAGGTTTGTTTCAACCTTGTGGCTTGTGTTTCTTTTGGAGAAATTTATGATGGAATAAGAGGCTATGATGAGTCTCGCTAAGAGTGTATTATTACGTTACTAATGTGATTGTCATGAAGGGATTATGATGATAATATTGAATGTTTTGTATAAAGGACCGGATCGCCGCGGATGTTGATTAATTTAATATGTTTCTAGTTCGCATTTGTGATCTTTCGACCTCATGTTGATGTGATAGCCGAATTTGTTTAGAGCAAAGTGACGTGTTGAGAGGTGTTATTAGTTCCTAAGTGGATTAGGTGTTGTGATCTTCAAATACTCTTCGCCGGAATTGCCATGGTGATGCGGTAACCAACAAAAGTCGAGTGAAGTAGAAGTGTTTGAGATTGAAGTAAAGTTTCATAACTTGCGATTATTGAGGATTGTCTAAAACTTTTGTTCTTGCCCATAAGAGTTCTCCGAATTCTAAAAGCGGTGTTTTATTCTCGTCGAGGTTTGATATTTCTCGATTGTGGGACGTGTGCCCTCAACTTTGATCATATCTTTTGGTTTTCAAGAACAGTTTCATCCGATTGTTTCTCTTGATCTTGTAACTACTGTAAGTGGTAACGTTTTCCTTTGTGCTGAAATTTATTTCTATTTGCCTCTTCTTCTAAGAAAGGGTTAACCGATTGTATTGTAAAGTCTCGTAGGTGGTGTTTTGGCATCTAGACGGTGGTGGTCTAGTAGATGGTTTGGTGAACCCTTAGGTGTCAAAGTTGTCCGAGAGGCCCGAGTAATAAATCAATTTATTAGAATAACCCTTGGAGAGGATTTGAGTTAAAAGAATAATTGTCTTTGGAGCTAACAGATTTCGTTGTCGCAACTAGTAGGACCTATAGCGAGATGTAGTCCAAGATTTGGTGTTCTTTTGACCAAGCATTAGAATTAGTAAGTATGGAAATCTGGATCAATTTATTAGAGTATCGCAATTTGGTAGTATTATGAGGCTATGAAAGTTATTCTTGATGATGTGGTTTAATGAGAGTGAGATTACAACGTAATCGAATCGCCATGTCAATTAATGGGATAATGGAAAATGTTGAGTAACGCCAAGAGTGATTTGGCTTTAAATGAGTAACCTTCTAAGAGTTATAATCTTTGTAAAGGTAAACCGTCAAGAAAGATTTTCATGATGATGTTAATGAGTGAGTATGTTGGAATTGTGGGATTTTACGGATTTAACTGAGGATTTCCTATTTTTTTTTTTTTTATGAGAAGTTCGTTGTAGGAGCCTTGGAGTTTAATTTGGGCTTTGCATTTTTATGCTAGGACTTGGGGCACCCAATGATTATGTGTAGAGGAGGTAGATTAAGTGTGGGTTTCAAATGAGATGATCATTGATAGAGCCCTTTAGAGAAAGTATATGAATGTGAGAGTGTGAATTCCAAGTTGTTTATTTCTAAAAGATTAAGGAGATGTGATTATGTGTGTAATCTATTTTGAGATGCATTGAAGTCACCACAAATTAATCATGTCGATAGAGGAGTTGTTGAGAGAAAGTTTTGGTGGCGTCGATAGAGCCTTTATACTGAATTGTGGATGATGTATTTCAACTTGAGTGTAACGTTGAGATTGTCAAGTTAAGAGAGATGAGTTAGTGTGTTTTGCGATGAACTGAAACTCCAAAGTTGAGAGAGATTTTATTCTTAAAAGAGATACTCGAGAAATTGATACTTCCTCAAAGGAGTGAATTGTTTCCTCGATTCTCGCTTGAGTTTTGTGTCGTTGACCAATGTCTTTCGTAAGTTGAGTTTGACTCGATTTTGGTACGTTTGGTTCTTATTGGTTCAGAAGAATAAAGAAAGTTTTTGATTTGGGCATTTAAAATGATTCCTCCTTTCGTTTCGTGATGTTTATTCGCAAACCGCCACTTGAAGGTGGAAGGGTTTTCGTGATGAAATTCGATTTTGGATTTGACTCCTTAGCACCGCTACCGTAACGCTTAGTTGCGATATGAATTTTTTTAGATGGGTTTTGTTGGTCAAAAAGTTTGCTTAAAGAGAGTTTTGTCGCTTGATTCCGGTTAAAGGAGGTGGTCCTTGCTTTAGTGAGGAGTTTATTTGAGAAGGTAGAACACGAGTTCGTGTTCTATGTGCATGTCGTGTGGTTCAGATCCTTGGGAAGGTTAACCCAAGTTACATTGGGTTGTTCTCGCTAGATGGCGTATCACCAGATCTATCTCGAGTCCGCGCTTGGAGTACGTAACGCCTTGTATGTTCTAGTGTTGAGTGAGTACCGAGATCCGAGTTTGAAGCTTCGTTGCACCGTTGACCATCGAGTGAGATCTTACCTTGAGTCTTGACCGTGAGTGTACCTGGAAGGTTGGGTCGAGTGTTAGATCAGACGTTGTATCCCGTCTTTGTGTTGTGGTCCTCAGTCCAAGAGAGAGACCACTTGGGAAGTTGGAGTTTTGCGTGCTGGAGCTTTAACCGGTGTTGTTCCCAACGGGTACGTGGTTACCGCTTGTTCGCTCAATCGTGGTTGTTCTTTCGCTTAAGCGTGTTTAGATTCGGGTCTAACTCATATGGGGGTAGAATGTAATACCCTGATAGTGTGAAAAGCATTTGAATCTGGAGAGATTATTTATTCGGGAGAGATTAATTAATCGGGAGGAGGGTTCTTTTAGAAAATCGCCAAATCAGGAATTGAGGGGGGTTCGCGTTTAGTGGGCAACCTGGGCTTGGGCCTTGGCCCAAGAGGGACCAAGGGTGGCCGGCCAAGGGAGAGGGGCCGCCACTTCCACCCCAAACCCTAGCCGCCTCCCCATCTCCTCCTCCACTCCCCACCTCCCCTTTCGGCCACCACCTCCTCCCACCTCCTCCACACCTCCTCCACCCCTTGTTCACCTCTCCACCTCCCTCCACCTCCATTGCTGCTGGCCAAAAGAGAAGAGGAAGCCCTTTGCACCGGCCAAGGAGGAAGAAGAAGGGGAAAAGAAGAGAAGGGAAGAAGGAAGAGAAGAAAGGGAGAGGGAAGAAGGATCCGCGACCGGGAACTCGTGGTTATCATCATCCGCACAGCGTGCCTTCGTCGTTTCGGCAAGGGTAACCCGTGATTCTTTGTTTTGGGGTCGTTTTCTAGTTGTACATTTTTGGATGTCAGTTCGTCGATATTCTGCAGCAGTGAAGTTTGTCGGTTTTGATTAGATTAGAACCAGAATTGGGTCTAGATGTCTCCTAGAAAGTTGTGGGTATCGTAGTTATATTTCATTGCCGACAAGAATCAAGTCATTCGGACTTCGGTAACCAAAGTTATGAATTTTTTGGTATTTCTGTGTTTCTGGAGAGAAGCAGAATTGCTAGTGTTGGTTAACCTGATAGAAGCGCATATTTAGAGGGGTTTCCAGAGGGTCTCACCATAACGAAAACTTAGGCTAATCCTCTTAGCTTTCAGGAAAACTAAATATCACTAAATTCGGACAAACGTAGAGAAAGTTATGATAGTTTCTTTGTCGCTGTCCAGAAACCCGACGTGAAATGTTTGCTCTGATTAAATAGATTGGTAGGACTGGTAGATGGCCGAATCAGAGGGTCTCCCCAACTAAGTTTATTTAGACATTTTAATTACCTTTCCAGAATGTCCAAGATCATCCTATTTGGACTCCTGAGCAGAAAGTTATGAATTTTTGAAGTCTGCTGTCTGCAGTGACCGATCGCTAGAAATTAGAAAAGTTAGAAATGATAAGAAGTTAGCGATTTCGATTGTAATGTGTATGCTTTTGGTCCAATATGTTGGTCTTAGATTGGGATATCTTTATGTTCAGGTGGGAGCGTGATCCAGGGCAGCGCCTCTTTGCGTCCACCGCTCGCACGGTCAAGGCAAGTATTCGGGTTATAGCGTATTTTCGGTTGTATGATATGATTGTTGTGATTGCTTGTTGTAGCCTTGCACGAATGTTAGTGTAATGAGTTTTCCTTATATCTTGATGAATGCAAGCTATGGTTAATGCTTCCTTGAGCGTGGCCAAATCTTACATGTTGTTATGTACATGTTAAATTCTTGGGTATGAAAGACGTGGGCATGGAGCATTTGCATGTTTCAAACGTGTTGAGACTTGGTCATGTATGCATGTTTTGATATATGATAGCTAAGTAAGGTTGCTTACATGATAATGAGAATATGATGTATTCCTGTTTATAAATATGTTATCATGATGCATATGCATGTTGAGAGCATACAGGTGCCCTGGTCACGTGGTGATCAAGCACATTCAGATGAGGTCCCCGTTATGTAGATGACGGGCTTGAGGTCCCCACATTCGTGGAATGTGGGCTATGAACAAAAGAGGTCCCCATCATTAATGTGATGGGCAAAGGTCCCTATACATGTGGTGTATAGGTTTTTGGTCCCTGTGCTGAGGGCACGTGCAAGGGTATACAAATGACGGTTGTATACCCCAATTTACTGTGAAATGCGAAAGAGATAAAGTTAAAAGGTGCATTGCGTTGGTTGCATTCACATGAGCATGAAGGCTATACTTTGGTGCATTGTTTATCTTGGATTATTGATGCTATGAATAATAACTTGCTTAGCCTTGTTGGTACTTGCTTGAGTCTTTGGGCTCACTCTTGCTTTGATGTGTTATAGGTACAATCGCAAGACCGGCATGCCCGGGAGGAGTAGATGTTTGGATGCACACACTACCACTCCATCTTAAGAATTACTTATGGATAGTTTGAGTTTCAGATTAACTGTAATAATGAGAATAACAAATTTTGGTTATGTTTATGAGATTATCCTGCACGCTTGAATGAACCTGATTATGAATATACTGATAAATACCTTGATTAATTGTTGGAACCTCGGTATAGTTGACTATACAAAGGAGGTTTTGTTGAGATTTTGTAATTGGTCTTGGTTTAGCCTAGTTTAATTTAATTTTAGTAGCATTCCAGGCTCAATGCTGAGCTGGGGTGTTACAATAGCACCCCCTTTATTGCACGATCACTCGCTTGAGTGTAAAATCATTTTGTTTAACCCAACCAATGATAATATCTGCCATAGCACGCGATTTTATAACAGCGGCATCGCACCACAACTTGTACAACAATAGCATCCCACCACTAGTTGCACAACAGTGGCATCGATCGTACCACAAGTTCCATATATCATTAAGTCAAATTATCATTATTGAACATGTGACTTGAGCCCATCATATAACTAAGCATGACTAAGTATTTCTACGATAACCTATGTTGGTGATACAAATATGTCTAACTAACCCATGTTGGTGATACAAATATGTCCAACTAGAAACGACCATCCTATGGTGACAAAGGATTCTTGGTATTCAAAATAATCAAGGTGGCATAATGAGAAATAGGTGATTAACTATTCTCAAAAGCAGTCGATATAAAAATAGCATGCAATATGATATAAAACAATATACTTTTGAAAACATAGGTTCAATATGATCAAAGAACTATGGCTTACCTTGGACTTGCTCAGTTACTACACTTTGATCTTCAAATCTTGCTCCGGCTCCTTGAAAATCGTTGTTTAAACGCGAGAGAGAGAGAGAGAGGGAGAGAAAATGAACGAAATGCAAATAAATCTAAAAGAAATTCAAATAAATGACAAAACTAAAAAAACCAACTCTGGAAGAAAGAGCTCGCTTTTAGATGAATTTAGGAACTTGAACAGACTAAATCGGAGTTCAGACAAAGGAGAATGGGCTCTCAAAATATTTAAATCTAAGAAAGAGAGAAGAGAAAACACTATTTTAGAATTTTCTTTCTAAAGGAAATTTTGGATTACTGCGTTAGCAAGAAAAAAGGAGTCGGTGTTAAATTTCTAAAGGAAAAGAAATTCAATCACTGTCAAGTGGGCTCATGGTCTATAAACCAAGTCCACAGAAGAAGGGTTACGACGCACAGCGAGTTCGGTTCACGAAATAGGGACTAACAGGTGGGGTCCACGTGCCAACAACACGGTCCATGATGAACTGAGTCTACAAGGCTAGGGCTCGGGCTCAGGGTGATGTAGACATCCATGTGGCAGTTAGGGCTAAGGTGGCAGACACGCGGTAGACACGGAAGCGTGGGGTGCTGAGGTGGAAGCTAACGTAGCATGCCACGTTGGCTCGACGGCGGTGGCGTATGGGAACCTAGGGTCGACGACGATCGATGGCACAGTAGCAATAGCGAAGCAGCGAGATGGGTAGAGGAGACGATGGTGAACTCACCTGGTCTTACGTCGGGATGAGAGGACGACAAAGATGACCAACGGCGAGGAGAAAGCGGCGGCAACACTATGGTCTTCGGCGAAGTTGGGGTTCCGACGACGCTTCGGTGAAATGCAGGGGAGGACGGCGTAGATCTAGGCGATGTGATCTCGACAGCGGCGAAGATAAAGCACGAGGATCACTGGCAACAACGGAAATTGACAACAACGGGGATGACTTGAAGCTTCGGTCCCGTTACTTGGCGATGACTTCAAGGGCGACGAGGTATGGGGCGGTGCGGGATGAAGAAAATGAGGAGGCGGCGAGCTTTTAAAGGATGGGGAGGCGGAGTCCAACTCAGATGCAGCGGTGAAACCTTGTCAGAGACGAAGACGAATACGGAGACGGGAGGGACTCAGCTGACAGGTGGGACCTACTCGTCAGTGGTAGCGGGAGCAAACGCAGACACCGGCACGACGCGTGGCAGCGGTGGCGAGGCAGGCTGGGTCGAGCCTAAACGGGCCAATGGGGAAAGAAAAGGAATGGGCTGGTGAAAAAGGATTCAAACTGAAAGGAAATTGGAAATTTAAAGGATTTTTGATTTTCAAAAAAGAGATTAAATAAAATTGAGCTCAAAGAAATAGCAAACAAACTCCAAAAATTCAAAGAAAATTCTAGAAAATTCTGTAGAACCTAAGGAACTCAAATAAAAAGGTTTTGAATTTAATTTAAGTTTAGATTATTCACATTAAATAGTTTTATTTTCTGAAAATTCAATTTAAGATTTAATTTAATCAAAAAAATTCAAATGGTTATTTTTATTTTAAAAAACTTCAAAAGACTCCAAATTTTGGGGTGTTACAGCCGTCACGGACGGCCGTAGGTTGGTTGGGGTCCGGAGGGTAGGATGAAGCACCCCTCCCCCGCGCTTGAATCGCCCAAAACATTTATGTTGGCTAGTTCATCGATTATATAGGGTTAGAGTGGATATTAGTGAGAGTATATGAAAGTTTCACGATTATAAATTGCCACAGAGCCTTAGTTTCGTAGATTGGATAGCAAGCAGTACCTTCTACTACATTTGTGGGGTACTGTGCGGGATTAATATGAAAATATGATCTGCTATATAGTTGTAGATAATTTCATTATCTTTCCATAGAGTACTTCAACACTGAATTTGGTTGGATATATTTAAAGTTATGATATTTGGAAGTCTATTGCCGCGACTATCACCGTCCTTTTCCAATTTCACTCTTCTATCACAATTTAACCTATGTTAGAGACCGAATTAAATTTTGAGATGAACTGTGAAATTGTGAATTAGGAAGTGTAGTTACTGAAACTATATTCTTTTAGTGTTTTCAGATAAGTATTAAAAATAGATACAAAATTGGAAAGGCAGACTGTCCAGATTTGGACAGAACCATGTTCGGAGGTGTTGTGTTGATAAAGGAGAAGCGTGTTTAAGCATAGGATCACATGTCTTACTTTTTATATGGTATGAATATGTATTGAGGTGTTGTACTATGATTATTACCAGGTCCTTGTGCTTACCTTCATTGTTGATCGTCGGTCGTCGAGTTATCCTTGAGTCAAGGCAAGTAACATTATGGTGATTGCAATTTGTTATGAAACTCTCATGCTTTACAATATGTTTTATAATTAAAATTAGTTCTTTTAGAACAGTTATGTTTTTATAATCTTTATACTATGCTTACGATTATGTCATCTTGTATGATGGTTACTTGTTGTTACCGCCATGATTATATGTGATTGTTGGATGTTAACTTTGTGCTAGTGCTATATGTGCTAAATTGGCGTTCCTTTAGGAGTATGTTGTTATGGAGAATGGTGCATCATGTGTTGCATTCATTTCATTGCATATGCATGCATAAGGGGTGCATTTGAGCTTGGTCAGTGAGAAAGTCATATAACTAGTCCGAAGTGCAAGGGTCGGATCGTTGAGAAAGTTATGTGACTATTCCAGAGTGTTTTGGTGTTTAAGGCATATTTGCATCATTACAATGTTACCAATTTGGAGTATTGGAATTGAAAGTGTGAAGTGATTGATGCTGGTTTTGCAATATTGATTTTTGTAGAATTGATTGAAAACTAATAATCAACTTTATGTGAGGTATGTTTGTTTCATGGTAGTTGCTTGCTGAGATGTATATCTCACTCCTCTCTTTCCTCCATTTCAGGTTTGAATGCTTTAAGATGTGCATCATGGGAGGGAGTAGCTGGAGCACTCGCACACTCATTTTTTTTTCCTAATCTCTCAACTGTTTTTTTATTGTTCTAAGTTGTTTTATATTGTTAAAACCTTGTTTTTACCAAGTAAATACTTGCTGAAATTTAATTATATTTATGTGTAAGTGAACAATAGTGAGTAGAGTGGCATCCTAGGACCTGCGGATGGCTAGGGTGTTACAATAGTTATTGCAATATTTACTCTAATTTAATAATGTGAAAGAGGTAAATTAAATAATTTGAGTGTTTAAAGACCGTGGGAGTAATTTTAAGATCTCGTCGACTGTGGACCAAGTGGGTCACGTAGCTTCTGCGGATTCTAATGCAGTGACACATGTCTGTTATGTATGCATGCCTTGCGTGGCTGTTATCTATACCATAGACAATATGTCATGAGTTGTACACATCCTTGGCATTACGCCAACGGTGAAGAGTATTTTTCCCAACTGGTTCACATTAGCTAACAGGTTTTAAGTTTTTGTGTGAAGCTATTTATTTATGGTTTATAATTTGTAATCCAAATACTACTTTTCAATTCCAAAATGAGTTTAAGCTAGCCTCTGTTTGGTATTTGGGTTTTGGTGAAACCACTTCTAGATATCTTCATGTTTAATTTGCTCGCCTATATTTTCTGAAGCCACGTTGCATGCGGATATTATTACGTTATAAATAACAAAAAAAGGGAGTAATTACCATGGGAAATAAACATACTAATATGTTGAACTTCAAGCTGATTTGCCAAACATGGTACCAGATTTTTCCAACTAATTTTCCACAGTAAGCTACCGTCGGGTACTAGACATATCACAGCAACCTAAAAACAGCCCTGAATCTCCACGATAGTGTACATGAGAATAACACTATATATTGTTCTCTATCAGCATTTTTCTATTAATTTACATATTTAATCATAATTAATTAGGACAACTAACACACACACATATCACCCTCATGTTTCACATCATATAAAAGACCAAGAATTAATGGACCCCTCATTAAATGAATCAAACTAGTCATTTGCCCGTACGTTGCAATGGAAACTCATATTTGTACCGAAATTTTAGTATGCACTTGAATGTGCAATCATTGAATGATTCAATTGACGTATATATCATATATCTCGATTTGATTCAACTATGACACATAAACATCCAAGCAAATAATAGTAAAATGATTTGAAATTATGCATGTACAAAATCACATAATTCGTTCTTCCTTAGAAGAATAAAATAATCACTCGATACTACAACTTCATTTGTTTCAGACAAGAAGATGAAATCTAAAACTGCTTGAACACAATGATTAATAGATGGATTGTAACCATGAGTAGGATCAGTGAACCGATACCAAAGGCATAGTCAAACCCCACACATCCACAATCACCCTCATCGATTTCCTCTACACCTTGCTTGCCAGGACTAAGCCTAATTTTCTTTCTCCAACTACTGGCATACTACACTGCCAAAACACCAATTTCCATATCCTAGCTTGTTCTATGGAGCCATTGTTCCAATCACATATACAAATAATGCCATGGAAGAATCATTTTGTAAAACAACCTGAAGGGAATAGAGCATACATAAATCAACTACAATATGATATAGGACCATATCATAGGAAATCATTATTATGTATTAAACAAAAGGGACGTCACACTATCCAATTGTAGACATCACATCTCAATGGGTTGGTTCTCCCACATAGAAACTTTCGTGTCCAGAAAATTAGTGAGTCAAAGTTGAAAAAAATTAGGTGACTAGTAGTTCCAAGCTTACAGCTACATGCTTCCCCCTTAAATTTGCAAGATTTCCACAAATTTTTAAACATCTCAAAAAATGACTGAAACAAGATGTACTAAAGAAAATATGCTCGAATATACCTAAATAACAAGTAGACATTTGATAGAAACATTACCTAATCTGCTCGAAGCATTAAACACACTTGTTTTTCTTTTGTCCAAATATTTTGACCTAAAGAACATGCTTTACCTGCTAATCTGTAATATCCTATTTATTTAAAGAGAATATAAGGAGATTGAGGGATTCCTTATTTGCTACCCCTGCCCTAGCGCACCGCCCCTGCCCCTCCCTTGCCGCACCACCCCAGTGCCCTACCCTCCGCACCGTGCCCCTACCGCTTGCAAGAAGGGAGAATGCCATGTTGACCAAAGAAGAAGTAAGGAAGGAAGGAGAAATGTAATACTCCTAAGTGTGAGAAGTCAAGAATCGGATTAATAAAAATTAATCGGAGAGAATTATTATTCGGGAAGAGAAATTTATTGAATTTTCAAGTGCAATATAGTTTAGAGAGGGATTTCTCTTAACAGGAAAGTATCCATCAGTGATTATGTAATATCCTGTTTAACATTAGAGAATTAATTGAAATGAGAAAGGTATTTAACAGAATTAAAAGAGAAATCAGTTTTTAGAGGAGATTTAATCTTGGGCTTTCGCCCACGTTGTTTGGCCCAAGTGGGAAGTTGGTTTAAGAAGGCCAACCAAACCCTAGGTCTTTTTTTACTGTAGCACGCAGCTACAGTACCCGCCCTGTAGCAACCCTCCTCCCCTTTGCTGCCACGCCTCCATGTCGCCCCTTTGCTGCTCTTTGCTACTGGTCTTCGGGAGGAAGAAGAAGGAGAGAAAGGAGGAGAAGAAGGGGATCTTCTTCATGGATTCAGCCAGCATTTCCCAAGGTTCTACAAGGGTAACGAGATGCCTTCCCACTGTTTGATCCTTAGTAGATGCGAAACCGATTAGAATTGTTGGTTAATTGTTGGGCTGCAGAAGATTCAATTCTGTCCAGTACCTTGCGTGGATTTTTCGTGTATTTAGAGGCTGAATTTTAAGATTCCATCTCCTAGAGATATGTGGGATATGTTGTTATCTTTCAGTAGCCGCGAAGATCACTCGATTCCGAGGTCTGAGTCAAAAGTTATGATCATTTTATTATCTGCTGCCAGAAATCTGACGAGAATAATCTGTCTGGTTATTTCTTAAAATATGAAAGGAATTTGGTAGAATCTGAAAGTTCACCCAACTAGGTTATTGTAGGTAATTCGATAAACTTTTCAGATTGATAAAGAACGATCAATTTGGAGTTACCTATTAAAAGTTATGGTCATTTTAGTTTTGCTGTTCGATTGTGTAGGCAGTTTCTGTACTGAAAGTTCAGACAATGGTTAGCCTAATATTATGGCCGAATTGGTTTATCGTGTCAACTAGAGTATTGTAGATTATTCAGTTAATAATTTACAGAAATTGGGTTTACTCATTTTGACTTCCAGTTCATGAGTTATGTCATTTACCGTGCTGCTGTCCAGAATCAGTATATGGCAGGAAACGTTGTTTTCGGTTTCAGCTTTGTAAACTCGTTTTGAGTCGCAAGCAAGCGTTGTAGAATGCCGATTAGTAGCGCTGAGTATATTATGTCTTAATTGAAATTATTTTACCTGTTTAGGAGGTGAAGCCTCAGGTTTAGGAGTATCAGTTTTGTCGGCTAACGCACGCATCGTGGAAGGCAAGTAAATGTAGCGGTTGTGCTACGCTTAACCTTTTTTTACTATTTGCACTATGCATGATTGACGAATGTTAAATGATATGCCATGGTTACATGTTTTCCAAGTAAAAATGTGGTGGCAAGATATTAATCAATTGCTATGTTTGGATGAGTTTGGGTAGTATCGTGGTAATTCGCTTAATGAGCCAATGCGGAATATGAAAATAAACTCAAGGTGACATGTTGTTAATTCCTTGTGGTTATTTTCATGATGATCATGTGGTGGTCTATGTGATAGAGTTCCATCTATATCGATTGATTTTGATCTTGGTGAATCAGGTGTGGGTTATGTGGTAATGGTCTTATGACACGATGGTATTGTGCTTAATGAGACACATGTGGATTATGAGAAAATATTCATGATGAGTATGTTGTTGACCTTCGTGGTTAAATTCTTGTGGTTTATGATTATCATATCATTCATGACATATCATGACATTTGCATTGTGGATGTCGCCGCTTATAGCCGCGATCAGACTCGTACAACATCGCATTGTCAGAAAGACGATGCATACCTTTACCTTGTTGGGTAAAGGTGCAGTGGAGCATAGCATACATATGCATTACATTGTGGAAAGATCATTTGCATACTTGTGCAAGATATTGAGGTGAAGTTATTTTTTGAAACAAACGCAACTTCACAGCTTGTAATGTGGAAATTGACTCATGAGAGTCTCTTGTGGTATGAGTAATGTGGTTGTGGTTGTGGAATGGGGTTCACCCTTGTGGTATGGTAGAGGTTGTGGTTGTGGCATGAGATTCTCTCTCTTGTGGTAATTGTGGATAGCGATTGTGGATGCGAGAAATAGTAAAGTTATGAGGTAAAACACGCTAATACTTTATTGTCATTGGTAGTGGTAGTGGTGATTAACATGGAGCAGCTTGATCAAGATTCAATTGTTAATATTTTACTATCTTTGGTAGTAAATATGGTTGAGGCTATAATTGTGATCATTATGGGGATTGGATATTGATGCTTAATATCTTTGTAGTTTAATTGGTCGGTAAATGAATGTGGATTCACATTATGGGTGTGGACATTTGGATACTTTAATGATGTTGTATGTTTGTTTGTAGTCCTAATAGCCGGTTAAATGTTTTGTTTGCTCGAGATTTTTATCTCACCCTTGTTTTCTTTCCCCTACAGTGATTGTTAAGCATTCATGGGATGGGTAGAGCGGCACCACAATAATGCACATGGTTCATCAACTCATGTTGTAATAAAGTCGATGAAATTTTAGCCAAATGCTTAACTATTTGTGGAGGATTATGTTATTTAATAAGGATGGACTTGTGAACCATTCTTTGATTAATCTGCTAGAGGTTGTTTAATTATTGAACTTGTTACCGTTATCTTTATTCCCTTAGATGATTATGCTTCCGCTTAATGCTTTTTGTCTAGAGATGTTGCCGAATTAATTTATCTTGAAATTATTTGCTAGCTGTAGAGTGGTTTAGTAGCATTCCAGGGTAATGTGGGTCTTGGGGTGTTACAATTCCTTATTTGCTACCCCTGCCCTAGCGCACCGCCCCTGCCCCTCCCTTGCCGCACCACCCCAGTGCCCTACCCTCTGGCACCGGTGCCCCTACTACTTGCAAGAAGGGAGAATGCCATGTTGACCAGCAAGAAGAAGTAAGGAAGGAAGGAGAAGAAGAGAAAGAAGGAAGGAAGAAGAGGAAGAGAGGAAAATTACGGGGTTTTCATGATCCTTCATGTTCTTCAAGAGTAATGCCTATTAATCCCTAGGATTTGCCATTGTTTAGTAGTTGTTAAGGCCATAGATCATTTTGCTTAGGGTAAGATTGTTTTTTAGCATGCCCTAGTTCGTCGAGGTTAGATGAAGAACATTGGGGGGCGATTCATGGTATTTAGGATCGAATTCATAGGTTAGTCCAATTATAAAAAAGTTAGATAATCTCGTTAGCTTTCCAAGAAAGTCTGGATTATTAGAATCATAGTAGTGAGTGAAATGTTACGGCTTTTGTAAGGTCATTGTCCAGAATTTGGACATAGCTGGCAGATATTGTGAAAATGGGTTAGTTTCATCTAGTAGATGGCAAAATTAAAATGTAGTGATAACTTGAATAATTTAGGAAATTTTGAGTAGTTTCCATAACTTGTATCATTCATATATTTGCAAGTTTTAGAATTAAAGATATAAAATTTTGAAGCAGACTATCCTGACAGATTTTGAGACGGTCTTCGGAGAAAGAAACGGGGTAGAAAATGGTAGAGTCAAAGGTTCGTCATAACTAGGAAGTAGTAGGCTTTTTAGTAAGGATTACATAAAGTCATGGTTGGTTGAATTTGGAGGTCGGATGAATAAATTAAAACCATTTTACTACTGGGACAGCGGGTAGTGCGTCTAGTAGTTTTGGGGTAATTAGGTCAGTTTGGCATAAACGTGCGAGGATGATAAGTGTAAAGTGTGATTGCTGTGATGTTGTGATTTTGAGTTGTGTCTTGCCATATTTGTCTAGGGAGTATGGCCTCTAGTGCCCTATCACCACCTCGCTATCCAACTTCAAGGGGATAAAGAGGTAAGTGCATGGTAGACAGTGATCGATGGTGGATCACTGTATTCTTTATCATTGTAAGACCATGTGGCTAGATCTAGAATATTTTAGTTGATGAATAATTGACAATGTTTCTTACTGATTTTATTTGAGGCGTGTGGCGTGCGTGTGGACTTATGTCGGTCAAGTTGGGGAGAACTTGCACCGGGAAAAGATGGTGTTTGGGTCTTTGCATGTGCAGAGTAACTCGGAGGTGATCATGGTCTACAGCAAGGACCAGGAGATGGCTTGGTGCGAAGTCATGGTCCAGAGGGTCGAGGATATTGGAGGAGATGGTCGAGCTCGAGTTGGGGTGTGTAGAGATCAAAGATGGATGATGCGTGTTGGAGCTACGGAGGTGCGGTTCAGAGGCTATGACACGTGATAATTTTGGGGTATCCAAAATTGGAAAGCACACAAATTGGGCTTGGATTGAATTTTGTAACTGGGTGTTTAACGCCATGTAGTGGGCCCAGGACTATTAACGCGTGAGGGGAATCCGGTAGGTGATTAGGTGCTACCGTTGAAGGGATTAAGGGCTAGCTGGCAGCTAGGGGCGGATCCAGGTGGGGTGCCGGGTATGCCCCGGCACCCCCAAAATTCTGAAAAGCGACCAGGTCCCTGATGCATGACATGTCTGCGCAGGGATGAGTGAGGGCTGAGTAGCTAGCTAGGGCTTGGCACAACACTAAGCTGAGCATGAACTAGTAGCTAGCAACAATTAAGCATGCAGGCCTGCTATACATACATGAGCTAGTAGCTAGCAGCACTGAGCTGAGCATGAGCTAGTAGCTAGCAGCAATTGAGCATGCAGGCCTGCTATACATACATGAGCTAGTAGCTAGCAGCAATTGAGCATGCACGCCTGCTATAAAGAAAAGAAAAGGTAAAATGTTCGCTCTAAATGGTTGGAAATTACCATGCTAATCAGTGATATATATATATATATACATGTTTTTTTAAAACTTGCTATACATACATGATACATGTTTAGAGCTATTACAGTTGTACAATAAATACAATTGTACTTTCAATCACACACATTAGAATTATGTAACAAATACATCTCTACTTTCACATATAAATACATGTATTTGTTACATCTCTACTTTCACATATAAATACATGTATTACAGTATGAACTATGCTAGTTATTAGTTTCTTAATTCGTTGTTCTAGACCCTACTAGCTAGCTCAACCCTATAGAACTTAAACCTAGGGACGCGGGAGGGCGGCACACAGCGCAGGAGGGCGGCCAGCGGCATGTGGCGAGGGAGCCGAGAGGTGTGCACCCCCATCATGTAATTTCTAGCTCCGCCACTGCTGGCAGCTGGAGATAAAAGGCTAGGGATTAGGTGCTCTTGATGTACAGATCTGTTGGACGTGGTAATAGGGTTTGGAGGCTGTACGGGAGGTGAAAAAAAGTTGGCGACCTGTACGTGATCTGGTAGAAGAAAATTGCTCGGTGGCTGGGGCTGGTGTTTGCATGTGTGCTAGTGACTGGAGGTGATGCAGCGTCATTTGTGATGTGAGAGAAGAGGCAGCGCTGTGCATGACGTGAGATAAGATGAGATGCTTTGCTGTTTGGCATTGAGTCAATCCAAAATCGTGAGCAGGCTTTGATGGCAAGCTCTTTTGCTTGTGTCGTGAGAATTCATTGCTATTCCTTGATTGACTATTGTGTGCACAAGCCATCCATCTACAGACGTTCTGCTGCATCAACTCATCGTTTTACTGCATCATCGTTGCTGCATCCATATACTCATCGTTGTTGAGGCAGGATGTTGGGACCCAAAATTACGATTCTGGACCCTCTGTATATAATGCACTAGTCCAGGATCACGCTAGTGCACACAGTGTCAACACAAGTGAATATCGATCCACACAAGCGATAAATAAAGTAAACGATTAATTTGAATAATAAATACTAGTTTTGACCTTATGGTCGAGTTTACACTTATTGAGTCACGCAGGGCTAACAGAGAATAAAATAGCAGTGGAACAGAAATAACTTCAGCGTAGATCCCATCAATTCACCACAGGCAACCAACTGGGATCCAGACCTTAATGATCAGCAACCTTCGATGAACTCCTCCTCGAAAGCAGGCGTAGACTCCTCCTCTTCTGTAGGTTTGGGCGCAAGTTTTACAACAAGCGTGAGTACACAACCGTACTCGCAAATCATACCACAGAATGTAATTTACAGATGCAGGCTTATTCCAAAAGAAAAGGCTTATGTGGTTCTTTTACATGAAAGCAATATTTGCAATGGAATACAATAATAGATTGAAATGTAGTTCAACACAAATAAAAAAAATTAATTTAACATTTATTTTCACAAAGACACAAAGCTAAGAAGTTTATTTCACATAGCCATATGACTTAGATCACATAGCTCCCATCCCAAACATTTTATGAAAACTACCCCTCGTGTGAAATCCCCGAGCATGTCCATGACCGCAGACGCGGCTATTCGAATAGATTGATTTAACACTCTGCAGAGTTTGTACACTTTACCCACACGATACAACTAGTGTAACTAGCACTAATCATAACAAAACAGTTCAGAAACTTCGTCTCAAACATTGACATTCCCAATGTGCTTTACCGCCAGACCAAACCACAAAGAAAGCCAGTCCGACACACATCGCTGGACAGGGATGCGGCGAACCGTCCCGTGATGCAACTACCAGGTAGTCACACCTCCATCCTGTCACGAAGCCTAACCTATCCACCTGAACATCAATGTCAAGACTCCATAACCTACTATGTTAGGCCCGTCCCATCAGGCATGTGGTCGTACAATAAGGCTCAGTTCAATGATGCACAAAGTTAAGTTCTTAATTGACCAAGGCAAGACTTTCATTTTCTAACTATGTCACAAAGATTATCATCTCCATTCACAAAGTCCACCATATCACTTAGTATCCACCACTTGCCTCAGTCCAAATCTTTTACCACCCAGTTGGTCTTAGTGCAACACATGCTATCACGAAGTAATAACACATAGCACACAGTTTTACACAAAGTTCCATAGTCACTTAGTCAAATTTAATATTTGCAACTCGAATGAGATATGAGACTCGTAGCATGGCTAAGCAATTGTACTCGTATCTAACCAACCCACATTGGTGCTACCATAATACCAACTAAATAAACCAATCTAGGGTGACAAGAGATTATGACATACAAAGCCAAAGTGGAGGTGATAATTTGGACAATAGCTATACCCAAAAGCATTTAAATACATACTTTAAAGTAAATGCAATAATTTGAAGCAAAGTACTCTTTAGAAAAACTGGGATTCAATATGATCAAAGGTATGACTTTCCTTGGAAAAGGTCTAGGTACTGGTCTTGATCTTGAGGTGCTCCTTCTTCTCCAAAATTACCCGACGTATCGACGTCTACTCGCAAACGAAACAAATAAACAAAACAAATAAATAACAGAGGCAAAACAAACTCCAAAAATTAAATACAAATCTCAGATAAATAGATCTCAAATTTAGATGAATTTAGGAATTTGAATGGGCTTAATCGGAGTTCGGATGCAAAAGATATGGGCTCTGGAAATTTCAATCTAAAAGAAAACCCTAATTTTTGGATTTACTGGAATTTCCCAATTATTTCTTAATAGAAAAATCGGATTATTGTGCAAGCATGATGTCAGCAAGGAATTTCGGGAATTAAAAGAATAAAAAGAAAACACTAACATGTGGGACCCACATGTTAGTCTCACGGCTCACGGTAGACTAAGTCTACCGAGCCTCAGGACCTGGGCGCGGTGAACCATGCCACGCGGGCGCACACGTGTCTGCTGACATGGCACCACGCACGTGACACGTAGGTGGGGGCACTGACACGACGACGAGGTGGCGTTGATTTGGCGGCGGCGAGGGCGACGGAGGCTCGGGAACCGAGGGTTCCAGCGAACGGTGGCTCCTCGCCGGCGGCGGATGGTACCGGGCGGTAGAGGGTGCAAAGGCGATCACGATGGGGTGCTCACGGGTGCACGGGGATGACTGTGGCAACCAGTGGCGAGGTTTAGGCGACGGTGGATGCACGGGCACGACGGGATCGGCTCTCCGACAGTGCTCCGGCGAAACCAAGGCGACCACGGTGAAGTGCAGCTCCGTGCGATGTCGACGGCGGTGATGAGGGAGCTCGAGCGGTACTGACGGTGGCACACGGACTTGTCGAAGTTGGCGGCGGCAAGATCGAATCTTCGAGCTCCCGCGGCGGCTAGGGTTTGGCGCAAGGGCTAAGGCGGCTGCGAGAGGGGTGCGGAGGTCGAGGGCTCACATCCCTTTTATAGGCGGCGGTTCGGGAGAGTCCAGGGCGCAAACGCCCAAAAACGGCCTGCGGCGGCGGACGCGGAGAAATCGGGAAGGATTAGTCCGCTTCGGAGATGACGACAACGTGGCGGGTGGGACCCACACGTCAGTGGCTAGCACTCGGGCGAAACCGCGTGGCAAACGGCGCGGGTGAGGCTGACTGGTGGGGCCGGGCACGCGCGTGCGGAGAGGAGAGGCGAAGGTGGGCTGCGGCTCGAGAGTTGGGCCGGTGGCTTGGGCTGGGCTAGGAACAGAAGTAGGCCGAGGGAAAGGGAATTCGGCCCAATCGATTAACTGAGATTTTAATTAGTTTTCTAATTTATAAAATAGCAGAAATTCAAATAAGCAATAGAAAATTGCAAATGAACTTAGAAAAATCTAGAAAATATATCTGAGCACATAGAACCCAAATAAAATAGTTTTGACTATTGTTCATGTTGAGATTATTCATATTAAATATTTTTTATTCTAAAGTCCAATATTAAGCTTTTGAATTAAATTCAAATAAAATCAAATGGTGACTTTTCTCCCTACTAACTATTTAAAAGATTTTTCAAGCTCAGAAAATTGGGATGTTACACAGGACGAGTGCGCTGAGGCCTTTGGGCTTCGAGGACGACGACTACGATGTGTGTAACATTGTGTGATTGCGGCTGTCCCTGTGGCGTCATCGACCAGGACATGTACGCACTACAGGCGATGTTGTAGAACACACACGCAGGGAGTGTAACATCCCAAAGTTATGTTACCAAAATAAAATAAATAAAAGTTATTGTTTTATTGGATTTTGTGAAATTTGATAGAGTTATATTGCTTTATTTGTATTTTTGTTGAAATTTTAAAAGTCAAAAGTAAACTTTATTTGAAGTTCTTGAATGTTTATTTGGTTTGATCTGAAAAACAAAAATTCAATTAATTTCTAGAATTTTTTGAGATTTTAAAAGCTTTTTCCTAAATAATTTAAAGTCAAAATAATTTATTTTGCAAAATTAATAGCCAACTTTAAGCTGGAAATAATTTTACTAAATCCAAAATAACTCTAGGAATTTCTGTGAATTTTCTCATAATTTTTGGATTTTATTTGCTATTTTCTAAAGCCCTTTTTAATTATCTGAATTGAATCAATTAGAAAACCAATAGAAATTCGCCAAATAGTGTTTGGGCCGAATCTCTTTCAACCCAGTCCAACTTCCACGCGCGTGCGGCCCGCACAGCCCGCTCTTCCCGCGCATTCTCCTCTCTCTCTTCCACCGTCCGATTTACATCGGACGGCTATCACTTCCCCACGCCATCCCACTTCTTCGCACCATTAGATCGGGCGACTGAATGTCTTAACCACCAAGGAACGTTCGATTTAAATCTAATGGCCACCGTGCCCCCACACCACATTATCTCCCCCGCACCATCGGATCAAAAATCGACGACCCCACACCTTTCTTCCTCCCCACGTCTTCTCCCTCACACGCCCGCACGCGCCCGCCATTGCCGCCTCGCCAAGCTCCGCAATCACCACGATTCCCTTCCCTCTTTCTTTGCACGGATGCGCGCATTAACTCCCCGCATCACGCCGCCCCATCTCCGGCCATCTGCCCCCTCGTCCGCGTGCGAAATCGCCGGGAACGCCCTGCAATCGCCGTCATGATCCCGCCACCGATCCCCTCCTCCCGGCCTCCTCCGACCCTATAAAAGGGCCCCCAAGGATCGCCAGGACCTCCTCATTCCGCTCCCACCACTCACCCCTTCTTCCCCGCTCTCTATCGACCGGATTTCGCCGGTGAAAAGATTCGGCCGAAGCTTCGTCAGCTGCCTCTTGTGCCACCGTCGACGACACCCTGGCCCCGAATCCACCACCATCGGCCTCGCCACATCGTCGCTGACCCGGTGCTCGCGCCGTCTTCACGAGAGCGTGATGGGAACACTATCGCCGCCGCAACCCCGACATCGTCGCCGCCTAACTCCTCGCCGTCGGCTATCGTAGCTGCCTCAGGTGACCAAACCGTGCGCATCTTAACCCCCACACCCTCCTCTCTCGTTTGGTGCCATCCATTTCCCTCGCCGGAGCCCCTGTCGCCGGCAAGCCCGAGCCCATGGCGCCGCCATCCACCGGACCTACGTGGCATGTCCACGTAGGCGCCAGGTCAGCGCCACCTCACCATTCCCGCTCGCGTGTTCGCCTACGTGGCAGCCTCGTGGCGCCACATCATCTCGCACGCCAGCACTGCACACCGATTACTGTTCTGTACATCGAGCCCACCGTGGGCGTTGACCGGACCATGGACTTGGTCCATTGACCAAGGGGCCCACATGTCAGCCACTGTGGCATTTTTCTCCGAATTGTTTTAATTCGGAAATTCTCTGCTGATGTCATGCTGACACAATAAAGCCATTTTCCTTTAGAAAAATAATTCCCAAAATTCAGAAAAAAAACCCTAATTCTATCCTTTTATGTATTTCCAATCTTCTAAAGCTCATATCTTTTGCATCCGAACTCCGATTGAGCCCATTCAAATTTCTAAATTTGTCTAAATTCAAGATCTAGCTAAACAAACCAAAATTATTTAATTTGGAGTTCATTTGAATTATTATTTGAATTTTATTTGAATTTGGCTTATTTCTCGATTAGATTTTGACGACTTTGGAGAGTCAGATTTCGACGCCAGTTGAAGAGCTTATAAGAGGATTGATTTTGACTGTATGATCATCGTGATTGTACACTTGGACTACCTGGCGAAAGTACTTGTGAGTACTAGGTGATCTGTTAAGAAAAACAACATCACCTCAGTACCAGGTGATCTGTTAAGGAAAACAACATCACCTCATCTAGCAAGGCAAGTGATAACCTTGATCATATCGATCCCATTATTTTAAATTTATTTAATTCTATTTTTAAATTACTATTGCATGCATAATTTTTCTCCAGTTATTTTAATCCCCTGTTTAAATACTTAGTTATTCCAATTCCTTATGTATAGCAAATTTGAATATTGATTATCATTTCCTTGTCACCATTAGATAAAATAATATTGGAAATAATTAAATGCTTAGCCAATGCCTAGATCAAATCTTGTATTTGGAAAGTTTTTAGCCAAATATTTCAAATTTGAATTAAATTGGATCCATGGTATTGTTTTACCATAAAAGGTTTATAAAATGCCTTTACCTGGAAAATAAAATGAAAATGGGTTTGGACTTGGGCGAAATGGATGATTGGTGGGTGCAGGTTTATGCACGGGCCCAACTGGGTAGGTTGAGGCCCAGGGTTCTGATGGATGTCACCTAGATCAATTAAGGACCGGTCTTCGAGCCGCATCTTGCTAAGCCACCACCGTACCACCACATGTCCTCAGTGTGGGGAGTAGGACCTGGCTAATTAATCTGCAATGTTCCACCGTGGTTGTTCTCTACAGATGCAATGGGTAGTCATGTTACGACTTATGTTAGTCCCACCTAGCGCAAGAGGGGGCCCGAACCCGGAGGTCTTTATTCCAAAGGGGGTAGTGAAACTTTAGCGAGGGGTAACTACGGTGGAATGGCGCTTTGTAAAGGCCTTGTCACGTGCTCTAGACTGCTTACCTAAGGTAGTGAGCGGTGGTATCGACGGATGCCGAACAAACTAGAGAAGACGTGTCTTGTGGGTAAAGTTGTACAACCTCTGCAGAGTGTAAGACTATTCGAATAGCCGTGTCCACGGTCATAGACATGCTGGCAAAGCCACTCAAATTTAGACTTTGGTTTTGTTTGAAAAAGACTTCTTCAAACTGGTTTATCCAAATAGGAATTGGGCTGGAAGCCTTGTGATAGGAGGGTATCCTTCACCATTCATGTGTGAATGTTATCTGACTATAAAATTGAGAATTTATAAAATGAATTTTAGTTATAGAATAACTGCTTTGGAACTTAGTACAAGTATTTAAAGAAAATGCTGCTTTATGCAAATCAACCAATAAGCCATCTTTTGTTACACCTATGTATGCATGTCATTCTGTTATTTGACGGGTGTAACTTGCGAGCACGGAAGTTGTGCTCATACTTACTTTATGCAAACAAATTTCAGAGGAGAAGGACTTTGCTACCGATATGGATCTCGACGACTAGGCTGCTACCCCAGTCGATTTCCTGTGGCAGATTGCTGAACCCTACTACTTCTTCATCTTCTGCTGTGTTCTTTATTGCTGGCTTGTAAGCCTCTTGTAATAAATTATGTTCATTATTAATAAAGTTGTGATATGAATTTGCTACCATATTTGTTTACTGTGTGAACTAGCGACTGATCATGGGACTAATTCAGAAATGCACAGAGGATCTGGAATGTTAATCCCGAGTCCTAACACATGACGATTTCTCGCTTGCTCACCTCGCGTGCCACACTCGCTGTGCACGACTCGAGAAAAGAAGAGATGAGATTAGGGTGTGAAAAATCTTAAGAAGAGATGAGATTAGGGTGCGAGAAATCTTCCACAATCATTCACCCCCCCCCCCCTCTGATTGTCATTAATGATCCTACAAGTTGTATCAGAGCGAGGTTGCAATGGCATCAGATCGAGATCGTTTTTCAGGTAAGCCACCCTTTTTCAATGGGTCAGATTATACCTATTGAAAAACATGCATGGAGGTTTTTCTATAAGCACAAGGTATTGCTATTTGGCAAAATGTTGAAAGTCCATATGAAGTGCCTACTGTTGTTACTGCTGATGTTGAAGCTATTTTGTTGCAAGGTCTTGATAGAAATGAGTTTGTCAGAATTGCTAATATTAAATCTGCTAATAAAATTTGGACTACTCTAGCTGATTATCATGAAGGTTCTAAGTCTGTTAAAGGTGTTCGTCAGAACCAATTCAAAAAGGAGTATTCTAAATTTGAGATGAAACCAGGAGAATGAGTGGATGCACTTTTTGATCGCTTCAATAAAATTGTTAGTGATTTGCAATCTGCTGATGTCACATACTCTGATTCTGACAATGCTCGTCAAATTTTAAATGTTTTGGATATGTCTATCTGGAATGTGTTAGTCACTACTATTAATCATTCTGTTAACATGGAAACACTCACTTTGAATTATCTTTATTTCAAGATGAAAACACATGAGATTGATGTTTTGGCCGGGTCAAATAAGTCTAATTCTATGGGTTTAGTAACTAACCAAGTTGACAGTTCTTCTAGTTCCTCTATTGTTCCTTTGTCTGCACTGTGTTCTATTTCAGATGAACAGTTAGAGGAGATTCCTGAAGAGTAGCTTGTACTCATCTCCAACTGAGTGACCAAGGCAATTAACAACATCAGAACAAGGCTGGGAGGAGGTACAATCATATGCTATGAGTGTGGTGAGCTAAACCACATCAAGATGAATTGACCTAACTGAGGGGCAAGGAGGTCAAGGATGACAAGGCACCAATTCTTTGCTCTCAATTCAAGATTGACCTAAGCAATAAGCGCAATTATCATAGGGCGGTCAACAAAATACTTTCAGCACTTGATAAGATTAATTTGAGTGATGTTGATTCTGGAAGCGACGACGTGGATAATGGTAAGAAGGTAAAGGAGGTGAACTTCATAGGGATGTGTTTGATAGCAAGCAGTGAGGAGCTCAACAATGATGATCTCTACAGTGATCCTGAAGAGATAAAACCTTCTTATACAGATTTATCTCATGTTGTGCTTAGATTGACAGATGAGTTGAAAAAGTATAAAAAGAAAATTAAAAATCATGATATTGTTGTTGAGAGCTTAAATTATGAAATTGATAAACTTAGAGCTTCTATTCCTGATGATGAATCTTGTGAGTCTTGTCAAGTTTTACATTCTGAGTTGGAGACTGCTAGAACAATTAATACATCAATCTTGGTTCAACTTAGGAATGTGACTGCTAAACTTAATGAATTAAGATTGGCACATGATTCTTGTGATGAAAAGTTAAAACTTGCAAATGATGAAATTGAAAAGCTCAAGTTTAGTTCTCCTACATGTTTAGAGTCAAGTATTTCAAATGCTCTATCTAAAGCTTGCTCTAATTATGAATTGCTAGAAGCTAGACTTAATTTTTCTCAGGAATCTACTAAACAAATGCTTTATCATGAAACACTTTCTTGCACTAACTGTCCTAAGCTTAGCACAGAAATAGAAGCACTGACTAGACAACTTAATAATTTTGCTGAAAAAGATAGATTGATTCAGTTGTGCTTCAAACAATGTTGTGAATGAACCGGTTAAATGCACAACTTGTCCCACCTTAACTAAAGAAAATGAATACCTTAAGGACACTTTAGAGAGATTTATTTGGCAAGAAAATTTTGAATATGATTCTAGACAAGTCAAAACTGAGTGTCAAAAACACTGGTCTAGGTTTTAATGCTACTGATTATGCCAAGAATAATCCACCTAAGATAGTTAATGTCAGTGTTTTAGAACCGATCTTACGTAAAGATTGTTTGATTCGGGGGGTCTCCACAATTGATCACGCAGACGAAGGAGACACAGGGATTTTTATACAGGTTCGGGCCTTCTCGGATGAGAATAATAACCCTACTCCTGTGTATCTTCTATTTGCCCTCCAATTACAATCGATCGATGGTTTTCCTAATCGCCTTCCAGAAAGGCTCTCTGTCCCAAAAGGGTCCTCCCTACTATCTCTAAAAGACACCTATTTATACTAGCGGTGGTGGACGCCGTCATTCCAAAGCTAATTAGTCGCTCATTATTGCGCAATAATGAGAGTAATTACCGAGTAGTAACCTCCCATCTTTGTCAAATGGTTATCACCAAAGATAGTGGGAATTATCAGCAGCTATGTCAAAATATAATCGTGTATTTTGACTGCTTGGATCCTCACTATTTAGTAAATCTTCCGACGGGTGGGTCCAAAGAATCGTGAGGAATCAGAGCGAGCTAGTCGAGAAAGACTTACGACCGCACATAGTCGTAACGATTATACCATAGTCGAGAAGAACTTACGACTAGGGGTAGCCGTAACGATTATACCATAGTCGAGAAGAGCTTACGACTAGGGGTAGTCGAGGATAACCTACGACTTTCGACTCGCTCTTCCCTTATAATATTCAAGGGTATGCTTTGTGACATCATATTTCCGATTAATAAATGAGGATTATTTAGATCCTCGTCATCTAGCCCCCACTTCAAGTGAAAATAGTTTACTTGATCAAGGGTCGAGATGACCCTCTCGATCATTAAGGGTTGTGAGGAGAACATTGAAGGAAAGACTCTTCAACATTCGCTTTCTCGACCAGAATACGCTTGATCGAGGTAAGTTGTTAAGACCACCACGATTGCAAGATGTCGTAGGATTTCTTACGACTTTGAAGCAATCGTGGCCTTACGACCGGAAGCAAAAACCTTTCCGATTGGCCTTTCATTAGACCCGGGGGTCAAGATGGTAATTTCACTTGAGGTGTGAAAAAGGTGTCTTGGGACTTTCCAACGGGCAGGTTAAAAAGCCTGTCCGTTGAAGCAATTCCCGAAGCGGTGACGACTGTTGGGATTTCGCGACGTTTCGTCTCAATCGTGCGGTTATAAAACGGGCCACAGGGGAAGAACTTATGGTTCTTACCTTTTTACCCAACAGTCGGTTGCTTTCTTGTCTCCTCCGCCGCCGGTGGTTCCGTACACTGTCTTGGAACTTTCCCAACCTCAAATCTTCTCACTTCAGAGAGAGAAAAAGAAATGGCCAGGATTGTCTCTGAGTGGGCTGAGTCGGAGATGGACGATGCAAAGATGACTGCTTTGGTTGCTACCGAGAAGATCCCCGAGGGTCTTCTCGTGAAGTGGATTGCGGCGAACGGGCAGCATTGGCCGTCGGGAGAGGCGCACTAAATTCCGTTTTCAAAGCCATCGTGAGTGTGGCCTTCGATTGCCTGCTCACCCCTTCCTCACACTCGTGCTTGAGCACTTCGGGGTGGAATTAGTGAACCTTGGTCCTAATTCCATCACGATGCTAAGCGTGTTTGTGTACTTGTGTGAGGCTTACTTGGGGATTCCGGCGGACTTCGAGTTTTTCCAGTATTATTATGGAATGGCTCGTCAAGCCGGGATCGCCGGTAGCTGTGGTCTGAAGCTCCACGACGGTAAGTCGAGGGAGTACATTCAGATGTTTACCCGGTCGTCATGGCCGGGTTGGAAGAAGAAGTGGTTCTACTGGGAGGTTACCAAGGAAGATAGCCTCTCGTTCGTCGGAAAGGCCGCCGAGCGGTCTTCTTCCTGGGACTCGACTCCCAGTAATCTCGACCGGATAACCCCCTATATTCAAGCTGTCAAAGACTTGAAGTCGGAGGGGCTCACCGGTTGGCACGTGGTGAAGGACTTCATCACGCGCCGGATCAGTCCTTTAAAGACAAGGGTCCCTCCCATGTGGAGGTACTCAGGAAAGGACGACCCAACCAGGGACTACAAGGACGGTGAGTAGAAAAACTTACTCTCTTGGCTTTTATCCTTGTTTAATCCTGATTTAGTCCGCTTAATCGTATTGTCCATACACCCAGATCTTTCGCAGGCGGAGGTTGACGCGCGTGTCAGGCTCATCTGCGAGAAGCATCCGGCGAACACGGTGGCTCCTCAAATCCTCGTGGTTTTGACCACAGAGGAGAAAGAAAGGCGCATAAAAGTAATCGAATGATTCTGCCTTTAGGTATTTTGTTGTCGTAGAATGGTATACGACTAACTGGTTTGCCGCATGTAAAAACTTACGATCGATCGATCGAGAAAACCTTACGATCGAACGTAATCGTAGAATAACTTACGATTAGACAACGTCGTAGAAAAACTAACTTACGATTAGAAAACGTCGTAGAAAAACTTACAACTTAACGTTATCGTAGAATAACATACGATTAGACAATGTCGTAGAAATACTTACGACTTTTGAGCTGGTCGTACTGATGACCGGTTTAGTGATCGTAAAAAGATCTTTACGACCACTTTTCCCCTTCCTCAATCAGAAAGTTGGCATGGAGAACCGCCAAGACGACGAAGAAGTCGAGTTGGTGGTTGTTGGGGCGACTGCGCAGGCGGAGTCAGCGAAGTCCCCTCCATCCAAGAAGCGTCGACTAGTAAAAGTCGGCAACAAGGGGTTCGAGCTCGCCCTCCTGCTCCTTCGCTAAGTTTGCCGCACCTAGCCGCAAAGAAAGAAAAGAGCGTAAGAAGAGGCCCTTGCCCTAAGCGCAAGGTCCCCAAGGTTAAGGTACCTTTCTATTACGACGACAAGTCCTTGCGATTCGACTTCTCGTGGCTTCATAAGACACCTAGAAAAGGAGAACGGAAGGAATTTATGTATTTTGTGAAGGAAATTGCTGCTCCGGTGGGATCGAAGCCGAGGAAGCAAAGACTCGTGGTGGTCGAGACCGATCTCGCCCACCCGAAGTCGGGAGGAGGTGACTCGGTGTCCCGAGTGCATCTCGACCACGGTGGTCGAGAAGAAGTCAAGAAATCTTCCGTCGGAAGGTTGCTCCCAAGTTTCGAGTTAGGTCCAGTAGCAGAGGTATGTAAAACAAAAGACATAAGTGTAGTAACTACTTACTGCTTATTTTTGACTTACTGCTGTTTCGTGATTTTAGCCCGCGCTTCAAATTTCTAGGATACTCCCATGGAGAATCCCACGTCTCCCCTCAATCGACAGGGTGTGACGATAGTAGTGAAGATCTAGCTACTATCCCCGCGGCGGAGGAAGCTGCGGTTGCTGAAGTCGCTGCGGCGTCCAAGGATGTTGAAGTCGCTACGACAACCGGAGCTATCGTAGAGACTGTAGAGCAGGTGACAGAAGCCTCGAGAGGGATACCGGAAGTAGGTGATAGCGTTAGTGCTAATCACCGTGCCGGTAAGGAGGTTGTCGAGGATGCTCCTTCCGGTCCTCCAAGTGGTGTCCCTATTACAGAGTCAGAGGAAGAGGAGTATTTTAACTTTTGCTCTGATTTCTTTGGCCCTAACTCCATCGTAGGATCTTCTGCCTACCGCTCCCGCGACCGAGTTCCCCACCCACAGCAGCATTGTCATTTGCGGAGATGTGTTTGACAATGAACGACTCGAAGGGGTTTGGTGGAAACGAGTCGAGGAGATGGATGGGCTGAAGGATCCATCACGAATAGTCTCCATATTTGCTTGGTCAAACATGAACATAAGTATTCATCGATACTCACTTGGGGTTTTATCTCTTTATCTTATCGTTTTTCTCTTTTTCAGAGAGCCGTGGAGCAAGTCGCTACGATTTACGAATATAATCGGCAACTTGTCAAGCTTCGACAAGAAAAGGCAACACTCTGCGAGCAAGCAGAGAGGTGGTGAGTGACTGATTGTCATAATCGTTTCGATTATTTATTCAAGATTGCAATCAGGTTGTCGAGAAAACTTACGACTTGTACTAGTCGTAGAAAGACTTACGACTAGGGGTGGTCGAGAATAACTTACGACTACCCATCGGTCATAGAAATACTTACAACCGTTTGGTTGATTGTGTTCATGTCTGCTCTTTACTCTTTCAGGTTTAAGAGCGACGAAAAGACCTTAGCTGATTCACTCGACTTTGAAAAAGTTGAGTCGAAGAAACTAAGGGATAACGTCATCGACCTCCTGAAGAAGCTTCAGGAGGTTAACTCTGCAACTAAACAGTTGCAGGAAGAAATAAACAGTGTGTGTAATTACGACTGCTTCTGGTCTTGGTTTCTACTTCCCCCCCTTTTAACCTCTCATTCTTTTGCAGAAAAGAAGTCGAAAATAAGGCCCTTCAGGCCGATGTGGGGGCTCTCCGAGTCGAGGTTCATGAGAAATCCTCCGTTGTACGTGAAATCTCCCGCATTGCGAAGGAGAAAGACCAAGAAATTGGGAACTTGGGTTCTCAATTAGCTGTTAAGTAAAACTTTTACCTACTATTTATTTATTTTATCTTCTCATAGGATCGTTTTACTTATTCAATCTTCAATCTTCGCTCTTTCCAGATCGATTGACTGAAATAAAACGACTCCACGAGGCTTCGACTTATTCCCAGGAGGAGACAAAATCAATGAAGATCAATCTTCAAGATAATATCTCACTTCTGAACAATGTACTTGATGGGCTTCGTGCCGGGAGGGTTGCTCCTCGCGACGACACGATGGCCGCTCATACGAGTGCCATTGGGGAACAAGTCGGTACTCTGAACGAGTTGGTATCTACTCTAAAGGCCAATCAGAATGATTCGATAAGGGAAGCGGTCAAAGGAGCTGTGAGTTTTGTTTTAGCAAAACTCAAGGCCCGTGATCCTAACCTTAATATTCATTCTGTTGAAGCCGACTTCGACTGCACCGAAGCCGAAGCAGAGAAGCTAATCGAAGAGATGCAGTCGGTTGGCGAGAAGGTCGCAGAGGAGATGCAAATAGAATCTCCCTTGACAGAGTAGTCTTGTAATATAATCTTGTAGAAATAAGTCTTTTTTGGTGGTGACGTATAAATATATGGCCCTTTTCCTGCAAATTATCTCGTAGAGTAGTTAGTAACTCGTAAGATAAAAAGGGAAGAAAATAATTAGACCAGATATGAGCGATTCCTCCTTTCTCCTTCATTTTCCCTTTGCGTTATCTTATAGAGTAGTCAGTACTTCGTAAGATGATAACCCGGAAAAAATAAGACTAAGAAATGAAGTCATGTTTATAACTTTATCCTAGCCCCCGACTGCTTACTTAGTTTATTAGAAATAAACTAAGGAAGTAGTAAAGAAAGGGTTCTAAAAACAGAGAGGTTTGTTCGGCTTGTAGTTGTCGAGTATCGATTTGTTTGTACTAGTCGAAAGAGCGGAAACAGATCGACGCTAGGAAGTTTTTCTAGTGGCGGGACCACGTGCGGAGAAAAATCTTCGACTAGGTGATGTTACCATCTCCGACCAGATTAGTCAACTCGATAATGACAACTAGAGTGAAACAACCTTCTAGAGTACCTTAAGGATTCATTCGTCTACATTCATTTTTCTTGACGAAGTTGTCCTAGCAGCAAAAGTAGGAAACAGAACGACACTAGGAAGTTCCTTCTAGTGGGCAAGACCACGTGCAGAGAGGAGAGGTTTCGACTAGGTGTGTTTCTTCCTTCACCAAGAAAAACTAATCAGTTATTTGAAAAGTAGTCGGATGCATCTCAAAAAGTTCACTCTTCTTAGTTTATTTTTCGAAATAAGCTAAGGTGATATGAATTCGCTTAACAACTTTCGACCATTTTCCTAAGCCCAATAAGCATTGTACAGGTTGTTTAAGAACGAAGTAACATTAGGAAGCTCCTTCTAGCGGGCAGGACCACATGCAGAGGGGAGAGGTTTCGACTAAATGTGTTTTCCTTTTGCTAACCAGCGTACAGGAAGGATGAGCGAAAAAAAATGGTCGAAAATAAAACCGAGATTCAAAAATAGACAACAAGGATAGGGATAACCTGACACTTTATTGTCGTTAAAGCTTGTTACACATAAAATTTGCGCAACTGGTCAATGTTCCAAGAGTTTGAGAGAACGCGGCCATCTTCCATTGCAAGTCGTACTGATCCTAGACGCGTTACTTCGATTACAAGTAAGGACCTCCCACTTGGGGAGAGTTTGTTCGATTAGACCGGTATTGATAAGCCTCAATACCAAGTCACCTTCAACGAGGTCGCGAGGTTGACCTTACGATCATAGTATCCGCGCAGGTTTGTTGGTATACCGCGAACGGAATAATGCTGGTTTCTCTTTCCTCGAGCAAAGTTAATGTCGTCGCTCGAAGGTTTTCTTGAGTCGAGTCATTAAACTTATCGACTCTTGCTGACTGATCTTTAGTTTCGACGGAAGCATGGCTTCGCACCAAAACTAGAAAGAAAGGTGTTTCTCCCGTAGCTCGCTAGTCGTCGCATTTAATTGCCCATAATATCAAGGTAATTCCTATACCCAAGCTCCCGAGCGCTGACAAGCGATCAAGACTCGGTTTTGATTCCCTTCATTATCCGCCATTCGCTCTCTCAATCGCCTCGTTGCTTTGGGGTGGGCTACGAGCGTAACACAAACGAAGTTCCCAACTCATCGCAATTCTCAAATTTTGCGTCAGAATCTGCTTATCGTTGTTCGTGATAATTCGACTTGGTATTCCAAATTGAGTGATCACGCATCTCATCATGAACCATTTTGTCGCTTCGTTGTTATCCCAACCACAAGTTCGCTTCTATCCATTTTGTGAACGTATCAATGGCCACAAAAGGAACTCAAATCTCCTGGAGCTCGGTAACGGTCCTAGGATATCAAGACCCTGTGTTGCAAAAGGCCACAACAAAGGGATTGTTTGCAACGCTCGAGCTGGTTGGTGTATTTGCCGCTATGAAACCGCACTTTACACACTTTTAACCATCTCCTTGGCATCGAGGGTCATGGCCAATAAAACCTTGTCGAAAAGCTTTACCGACCAGCGCTCAGAGGAAGCATGAGTTCCGCAGATTCCTCCGTATGTCGTGAAGGAGTTTTAATCCTTCGCTCTGCGAATACATCGCATGAGCACCCCTTGGGTTCCTCTTTATAAAGGACACCTTCACCAAAGTATACATTTTGGCCTTTCGATAATCGATCGATTCTAGATCGCCATCGGTAAAGAACCCGCTCAAGATACTCGTAGATGGGTGCCATCCATGTATCTTTGTACTCTAGAGAGGCTGTTTATAAAAGGTGTCTCCAGTTCATCGACTATAGACGTGATCTCAAGTCGTTCCAAAACACCCTTTCGTACCAAGGATCGGAGGAAGCTAGACGAGCCGGTTGGTCTCATGAGAAATTATCCTTTGAGGGATAAATTGTACCTCAAAGCCCAAAAAGTGCTTTTCTAACTTTCGATTCGATAGATACGGGACATGGTCGGATTGGAGCATCGGTATTCCTTTCCGACTTGATTCACGACTAGTTGAGAGTCTCCCTCACGAGTAGTCATCGAATCGAGAGCGCTCGCACTCGTATACCAGCCTAGCAAACCTTCGATTCTCGCCACGCTATTAGTGGCCCAAAGTTTAATTGTATGGCATACTTTAAGGTTTCTCGAGAGGAGATTCCAGACCACCCACCTCGAGCCACTTATCGTAGCGACCCGTCAAAGTACATCGCCCATCGGTCGTGTGAATCAGATCGGGATCTGAATGTGTTCAGATTTATCCATTCGCGACAAAGTCCGCCAAGATCTGGGATTTAACGCCGCTCAGACATGAAATGGATGTCGAACGCCCCAAGTTCGACTAACTACTTTGCCATGCGCCCCGCTATTTCCTATTTCGAGGATCGCTCCCAGGGAAACTCGGACGCATGACTAGTTTGTGCGCCCAAAATAATGCCGCAGCTTCCTCAAGACATGAGGAGGGCATATAGAAGTTTTTGAACTCGAGGTAACGCCCTTAGGTCCGCAAAACCTCACTTACGTAGTATAACGGTCGTTGTATGTTTTCACGTTCTACGACCAAGATCGCGCTTATCGCTCGTGGCGTGGCAGCTAGGTAAACTAAGAGCGCCTCCTAGCTTCGAGAAACTAAAACAGAGCACTCGTAAGATACCTCTTGACTTCCTCAAAGGCTAAGTTAGCCACTTCGACCACTCGAAACCTTCATGTTTCCTTAGAAGTTTGAAGAAAGATAGTCCTTTTCTCCCGATCGTGCTATGAAACGACTTAACGCCGCCATGCATCCCGTGAGTTTCTGGACTTCTTTTTCGTGGTCGGGGCGATCTCGAGTGATGGCTTTGATCTTTTCGATTTGCTTCAATTCCTCGCTCGTAAACCAGAATCCAAGTAATTTTCCCAAGAGACCCCAACACACACTTCTCGGGATTCAGCCAATTGGTGTTTTCGAGGTTGTCGAAAGTCTCCGCAAGTCTATGATATGGTTGAGTCGCTTGGTGCTTTTACGACTAGATCACAACATAGGATTCCAAGTTTTGGCCTAGTTGAGGAGCGAAAGTCGCTTGCATCAAACGTTGAAAAGAAGCTCCAGATTTTTAGACCAAATGGCATTTTGACATAGCAAAATATCCCAAACGTGTAATAAATGCGTCTTTTCTTCATCTTCTATGCATACTAATGATGATAACCAGAGTATGCATCTAGAAAACTCAACATCTCACATCCTTCAAAGAGAGTCAACCGGTGATCGATGCAGGTAAAGGGAAATCATCTTTTGGATAAGCTTTATTGAGATCAAGAAAGTCTACGACATACGCCATTTGCCGTTAGACTTTCTAACCATTACAGGTTGGCCAACCACTGCGGGTTGTTGACTTCTCTTATAAAGCCCGCTAAGCAACTTGTCCAATTCGACCTAATAGCATCTCATCGATCAGGCAAATCTCGTAACTTTTGTTTCTGGGTAGTTTATCGCATCGTAGATCTAGCCTCGTGCTCGATCACATTCCCGGGACTCGGCATGTCGGATGCTTGCCACGCGAAGACATCGCTTGCTCACGGAGGAAGGTGATGGGGCGTCTTCCTATTTGGGGTCGGAAGAATCCCCAATGCGAACAGTCTTCGAGGGCTCCCCTGCGTCCAGAGGAACCTCTTTGACTTGGTCGTTCGGCTTAGGTGCAGCTTTAGGCTTCGACTTGCTAGTCGAAGGCTGACTTTCATCTCGAGTTGGTAGTTGTCCAACCATCTTAAGGGAACGACGGTCGCAGGAGTGCGCCATCTTCTTGTCACAATGTATCGTGATCACCCCTTTGGGACCTGGTATCTTAAGACATTGGTACTCATAGTGAGTAGCTATCAAGAATTTTGCCAAAGTAGGTCGTCCGAGTATGGCGTTATATGCCATATCGAAATCGACTACATCAAAGGAGACCTTTTCTGTCCTGAAATTGCTTGGTGATCCAAACGTTAAAGGAAGAGAAACTTGGCCAATGGGTTTGGCCGAAGACCCCGGTACGATTCCATGAAATGAATATCGTATCGGCCTTACCTTTGTCCCGGTACCGATCTCGCCCAGGTACTCGTAAAAAAGATGTTTAGCGAGCTTCCACCATCAACTAAAACCCGATTGACTCGACAATTGTTGATGGTGGGTTCGACCACTATCGGAAATCGACCTGGTCTAGTCGAAGGGATCGAACAATCACCTTTCTCAAAAGCAAGGGTGACTTCCGACCACTTCGGTAATTTATTGACAAGGGGGGAGTCGATTGTATTTACCTCATGTTCAACTGCTTTCAGCTGTCTCCGTGATTCGTATGCCGAAGATCCCCCATAGATGTGGTCAATGGTGTGTTGTGGGTCCTGGAACGGCATCTCCTCACCATCCGACTCCTTTTGTCCACTGGTTTGACCTACCTGTTCAAGAGTAGGAAGTGGCCCTTTGCCAGAATAATAGTCCTCGAGTTTTCGTAAGAAAACTCGGCAGTTACGAAGATCATGTCCTTCTTTTTTATGAAATGGACACCACCTTGGTTTGTCGTTTCTCCGATCTTGGCGTTTACCTTTACCCTGATCGGGATTTTACTTGGGGTTGCGTGGCTCCTTATCGCTCACGGCTAGGACCTCCTTAGAACCAGCAATTGGAGATTTTTGCCTTTTTGCCTTGTTCTTAGATTTCCTAGCCTTTTTATCTTTTTTCTTACCACTTTCGCCTGCTTTCTTGTGGATGTCGTCTTTGAGATCGATAGTATTGTTCCATTCGACCGCTTCAAAGAAGTTAATGATATCTATCACCATCTCAAAGAGCTCAACGACGTGGCGGTGGATGTAAAGCGATGTCCTCTGTTATTCTTCGCACACGGACTCACCGAAAGCTCGACACGCACGAGTCGAAACTTCCAGAATAGAATTTCGAACCTGATGGAAGTGCCTGATGAATTGGCATAGCGTTTCATGGTTGTTTTGCCTTATCCGGTGCAGGTCATCTTCCTTTCCTGGGCGATTGTAAGTGCCCTGAAAATTCGCCAACAATAGATCACAGAGGTGTTGCCACGAGTAGATCGATTCGAATGGCTGGTTTAAAAGCCACGATCGCATCGATCCTTCGAGTACAGTCGGAAGGTAATTTTCCATGACATGCTCTCCTCCTCCTGTAGCTCGGATAGCTGTAGTGTAGATTTGGAGGACCTCGATGGGGTTTTGAGTTCCATCGAATTTCTCCATGTTCGTTGGTCGAAATCGAGGCGGCCAACGAACCGCTCGAAGGTCGGGTGAGAACGCCCGACATCCGAGATAACCTCTTGTCTTCTTCTTTGTAAAACGAGGTTAATGTCGCCAGTGATCGAACTCGCCGATACCCACCATGGGGACTAGGCCTACAATAGGTTTCACCTTACGAGGAATATCCTCGCACTTCACTTGTCGCCGCGCGCCTTGTCGCCAAGTGGTGAAAGATTACCTCTCCGTGGGCTTGTGGCATTTTCCTCATGTCGAGAACGACGTGAGGGAGAGTCGTGCCGCCTTCTATGCGACGAGTTTTCAACGATCGCGTAAGAAGTAGCCGCACTATTACGACTTCTTGGTTGTGGTCGACGCGATCGCCGAGTTTGGCCATCGTGTTACGAAGCCTTTGCGTGATCTCTCTCGCAAAGAGGTCATAACCGTGCTCGAGCGAGTTCTTGGGTCGGGTTTTCCAACAAATCATTGATGTCTTTGGAGTTTGAGCTTCCTCCGATCGGAAATAAGCGCTCGGGAAGGTTCTTCGAGCGACTATTCTTTCCGTCGGGTTGCCTCGTAATGGTCTCATTTCATACCCCGAGCTTGCTTTAATGGAGTGCGAGAACGTTGAGGATGTCCCGCACGTTCATTAAAGTGTTTGTTTCGTTCGCCAGCTGTGGTGTCCTTGCCGTTACGACGAGGCGGTGTAGAGTATGCTCGGCGGGAAGTGTAACATCCCAATTTTGGGCTCGTGTTTCAAATGTAAGAAAATGAGTAGAAATTAAAACTTTTTCTTACATCATGTGTTTCCTGTTTGTATTGGACGAGTATTGTACAAGACTTATGGAAATGCGAAGTCACAAGTCTTTTGATCCAAATCTTGAGCTTTCAAAACAATCTTGTCAAACCTCCGGATCATCTCCGAAATATTTTTCCTAAGTCCTTGGGATGGTATGTGACCCTCTGAAAAGTTTCACAATTTTTAGAAATTGTTTGACTATTTTGGAGGTCAGTCAAACCAATTCAAAATCTGGTCAAACCTTGACCAATGCCTTGCAAATTTTGGAGGAAAATCCACAGCACCAAAGCCTCGAAAATTTTATGCTAGGTCCTCGCTTGAGCTAGCAAGCTCCTGTAAAAATTTCTTAAATTTTGGAGTTCGTTTGCTACCCCAAACAACTCTCCAAATGTCACCTTCTCTAATACCAGAAATTCAAACCGGTTGAGTCGACTGCTCGACCGAGCCCAACTCAACCGACTTGGTTGGACCACATCGCCGCCGGCGCGCAGATTCAAGCTTTTGCGCCGCAAGTCGAGCCATTAGATCTCAATCCAATGCTCGCGACCTCCCCGATCCGAGGAGCTTGAGCGCCTCGGCGCCGGGTGGTCCAAGCCACCGATCCCCATCGTGTGGCTCACGACCTCCCAGACCTCCTCACCCGCAAGAAGACCTCCCCACTCGGGTGATCCGGGACGCCCAGACCTCCCCTCGGCTTTGTTTCTCTTCCTCACGACTCACGGAGGTCCGGTCATCATGGTTTTCCGCACCGCAGCGTGTGTCGTGGTCGAGCGGTTAGGGCGGTGAGATGTCACCTTTGCCTCTTGTCAACGGCTCTTCTCACGACATGCATTTATTGCCGCCGCCTTTAACCTCCAAAGTCTCCACCGCTCGCCCTACCGCCCTTGTCAAATCCAACACCCATAGCGTGGGCATGGTTCATGCTCACGATGAGGCTTTTGCCCACACCATTGCCAAGCTCCTGTGCTATGTATAGCCCGAGGCCTTCCTCTCCTTCTCCTTCTTCGTTCTTTGTTGTGTTGGGCTCCCCGCTGAGCCGATTCCCAAACTCAAACACCTAGCACACACCCCTCTCTCGCCACCATTGTCGGCTTTGGAGCTCTTTGAAGGCCTCGAGCCCAAAGTGGTTCCATTGGTTCCTTTCTCTTCCTCTGGTCTTCTCTCGTCGCCTAGGACCCTCCCTAATCTCTCGGTTTGCCTCTCACGTGGTTTACCACTTTATGGAGATCCCGATTCTACCGAGGAGCACCTCCTTCTTCCTCGACTCGGTGATCTACTCGCCACGGCACTCCTCCGACCTCCTCTCGACCACTCTCGTGCTCGGTGAGTTCATTTTAGTCCCTTAGAGCTTAAGGTCTAGCTAGCATAGCTCGAAGCGCTCAGTTTCACCGCTGATTTTGCCGAAAAGCTTGTCCTCCGCCATTCTCGGCTCGCGGCGCTAAGTCGCCGCCGCCGCCGAGTGCCTCCGCCAGGTCCGCGACACTATTGTGAGTATATCGGTGTTCTTGGTCGGCGCCGCGAGGTCCCCATCGCCGGCAAACCGCTGAGCCCGCCGATTTGCCGCTCAAAACTCCCGCTGCTGCTTTGTTAGGACACCATTAATGCCCAATTATTGCTTATCATTGGCGCATTAATCTTGTCTTGGTTCAGGCGTGAGTGTGTGCCGACACGTGGGCCCTAGGCTTGACCGAAATCCTAAGTCTTTAATGTCCTTTTAGATCCTTTTATTACCAATCATCACCGCATTAGCTTTGTGGAAGCCGCCATCGTGGTCGTGTTCGGGTCACCGCCGTACTCACCCCACGACCTCCTAGACTTGTTGTCTACCGCTTAGGACCTCCTTAGAATTAATCCTAGCCGCCCAGACCACCCTTATAGGCCGCAAGACCTCCTCGGTCCTTTTGCAAAACCACCCTCTCTGACCTCCTCCGAGGTCCTCTTTGCAAAAAGACCTCCTCGTGGCCCTTTATAAAACCACCCGATTCTCCACCGAGGTCCTCTTTGCAAAAGACCTCCCTTGGTCATTATGCAAAGACCACTCAGACCACCTCGGGTCGTCTTTGTAAAGCCACCCATGGCCTTTACAAAGAAAACCCCGCCAGACCTCTTAGGCTCGATCCTAGCCGCTCACGACCTCCCGGCTTAGATCTGAGCGTTAGATCTCATTTTGTAAAATCTTTAGCGCTCAGGACCTCCCTCCGCCGATCCGGACCGCTCAGACCTCCCTAGGTCTAATCTCGAGCCGCCCGCATCTCCTCCGATTAAAAACCCTATCGCTAGGACCTCCCGAGTAGATCTTGACCGCCTAGGACCTCATCCTTTAGATCCAAGCTTTAGGACCTCCTCCTCTGGTCTAAACCGTTAGATTTAGAAATCTAACTGCCAGACCTCTTCACCTATTTGTAATTCTACCGCTTTGATTCTCTCTTTATCGCTCATCTTTAGATCTACGGCTCGGATCCGAGAACATTCGACCCCTCCGATGCAATCTTGATCTAGGCCGCCCATCTCAAGATCCAAGGCCCAGATTCGTTGAGGCGCCGGATGGCCCGAACATCCCATCTCACGTGGGCCATTGGATCTAAATCCATCGGTGGGGTCATTGGCGCTAAGACCTCCTCAGAGATCTTAGCCGCCAAAGACCTCCTCCTTCCGATCTCACCGCCTGCACTCCTCCGTAGATTTAACCCTAGGACCTCCTAAGGAGGTCAGACCGCGATCTTGATCTAACGATCCCGACCACCTTTAGCGCGAGGACCTCCTCCGTGGCGCCAGACGTGCACTAGTCGTAGCCGTGGGATTCAATATCACGGCTAAGACCTCCCCTAGGCGCGATGAAGTCTTTGCGCCTGTGTGCTCGTATGGGTTTGAGATCGAGATCGTGAGTCGTGCGATCTTTGATCAACGGCCCACGACCTCCCCGCTTTGTTGGTTTTCCGATTTAGTTCCGAGAGCTTTTATTTGCACATATTAATTGTTTTAAACTTCAAAATTGCATATCTTTTCTCTCAGAACTCAAAATTTAACAAACTAAAGTTCTATAAATGCATCTCATAAAGTACCTTAGCTTAGTATAGGTTTTGCAGTAGTCTTTAATACTGAAATTAATCATGTCTTAGGTTTATAACTTAGAAAATCATAACTAAATCATTTTAACTCCAAATGACCTGAAATTTTATATGGGTTACCACCATACCAGTAGGTAGCTACCATAAAATTTCAGCTTCAAAGTCTTTCTAGAAAATGTTTTGCTACAGTGCTATTTATGGCCGAAAATGGGTTTTTAGGTAATATCTTTTGCACCACAAATCCAAATTAGGTTTTTTCAGTTTCTATGACTAGGTATATTCGTATTCTACCTTATGTATAAATTTCACGATTTGGATAATTTTTGCTTGCTCTTTGTTTAAGTGTTGCTAGTCTTATTGGTTGTTCTTGGTTCTTTTGCCTTTGCGCTAGGATTCGACATTTGCATGTAATCCCGAGAGCGACCCTCCACAACAGCTTGAGCAACAGCAAGAAGGCAAGCACTTTGATCATGTTAATCCCAGTATTTTAAGTATTTATGTTGATTACAAATTCTATGTATGCATTGCTACTTTGTGTTAATAGTTGGCCTAGTAGATGCATTTCCTTAGCAAATGATATCCTCTACTACCATGAGCCTAGGTTACTTGCTGTGATTTAGAGTTCATGGATGGGCTCTGTCACTTAGTAGTTGCGAATTAATTGCTTAGCCATGCTTAGCTTCTAGAAATGGCGGTTATCGACTTGTCGATAACCTTGATCACATCAAACTTATTATGATTATGATTTCCACCTTGTGCTATGTCTACTTATGAAAACTAAAACTGAAAACAAAATGATTTAGACTTGGGCACAATGGTATGATGGTGTGATTTTGGGTGTGATCGAATGGTGCCCGGTCAACAAGGACCGAACATCTTGTTACACTAAACCAAGCATTTTAGCGCATAACCACATTAGAGGGTATGGGACCTCTCTTGACTTAGTACTTTGGTGTGTATTGGCCCGAGTCGCAGGAGTCGCAGGAGGGATGGTGTTGGGAGACAGTGTCCGAAAGACTTCACCCGTGATGGGATTTGTTGTCTTTCGCTTGCAATGTAAGCATATGGGTTTCTATCCATATGAGCGGCTCGTAGTTAATACACAAGATTGGAAATGTCTCAGAGGACTTAGCGTGCAAGCATACCTTGTAGTGTGCTTGTGGCTTGAATGCACCAAGTGTGGGTACATTGGTACACCCTGCGCAGGTTAAAACTATTCGAATAGCCTCGCCCTAGGTTATGGACACGCTTGGCAAGGTCTTTCAAGAGTTAGACTACAACCTTTTAAATTAAAACTTGATGGGTGGTACGAATCGTGGATTCGTGCTATGTTGTGGTGGCTATTGGGATAGTCGCCTGGTGGTTACTTGTATGTATCTTTACTTATCATTACTTTGATAACAAAACAGATTTGCAAACTTGCTTTTAAAATGTATTACATTATTGCAAATAAAGTTGGCTTCATGCAAAATGAGACATACAACCTCCACCTAAATAAGCTTGCATGTAGTTTATGAATAGGTCGCTATTCCACACGCTGTCTTAAGCGGTACAAAGACAATCTTTGTACTCGGTTGCTATGCTTAATTGTTTTGTTGCAGAGGAAGAAGGTGAGCCCGAGGGGCCTCACTTTTGTGAGTGTGTTGTGGTAGCTATGGGCGACTAGCTTAGCGGCCCTGGCCGGTTGCCTTGTGGGTTGTGTGGCTAACCGGTCGACTTTTGTTCTAGCCATCTTATGGCACTTTTGCTTCCGCTGTCATTCTTGTATATTGTTCTATTTGCCCGGTCGGCTCTCTCTTTTGTAATAACTTTACTTTATGCATGTCGTTGTTAAACCCTAGTGATGTATGTGTATGGAAATGATGTGTAATTTTGTGATGATGTGCATATGCTGCAATTCTGGGAAGCATATGACCATCGAGGCTTAGAATGTTTAATTAGTAACGCTAGAGCAATTTGGAGGTTAAGTGTTACTAGTTAAATATTCCGGGTCCTCACAGGAAGCATGTTCGATCCCTCTTCTGGGAGAACGATCCTTATCAGAGGGAAGGACAAAGACCTCCCGTGGATGACCTCCACTTGCGCTCGAGACCTCCTCACTTGAGGAGCAATGAGCGACACCATCCGCGACTTGGAGTAAAACCTCCGTGGGGAACTCGGGTTATAACCGTCTCCGTCTGCAGTAGGTCTGCGTCCGACGGTTGGATTTGGATGAACAACATGTTCGATCCTCTTCTCTGAAGCACTCGGAGAGAGGACCATCGATGTCGATGGAGCTCCGAATGATGGCCTCTAACTTGTCTTGCCAAATCGCATCGCCTTGGGGACTCGAACACTTGGAGGAAAACTCGCCGTGTTGTGAGTTTGCCCGAGACAAGCTCGTTGTCGGTCGGTTGACCCTTGCCTCGAGGAAATTGATCCTCTACCGGGCGTCTTGTCGTGGGGTAAAGATCCTCTCGACTCGGTGGTAATGGTCTCGAGATCGATAGAAGATCTCCGAGGCGCAACACCGTCGAAGATTCGATACTCGGTTCGTAGTCGAAACCGCATCCATGTCGACGTCTGCGTGACCGCCAAGTCGAACCAATTCTCCTCGTTCCATTCTCCGCCATGGTAGCATCAAAGAGAAAAGAAAGAACTGACAAGGAATTACCGAAGATCCCCGGTCGGCGCCAATCGCCGGTGTTTTAGAACCGATCTTACGTAAAGATTGTTTGATTGGGGTCTCCAAAATTGATCACTTAAAGGAGACATGGATTTTTATACAGTTCGGGCCTTCCGGATGAGAATAATAACCCTACTCTCGTATCTTGTAGATTACAATCGATCAAGGTTTTCCTTGGGAGAAAGGCTCTCTATGGGACTATCTCTAAAAGACACTGCTTATACTAGAATGGTGGACAGCATTAGCTAGTCGCTCATTATTGTGCAATAATGAGAGTAATTAAGAGTAGTAACCTCCCATGCTATCAAACGGTTATCGAGAGATAGTAAATTATCATTATGTCAAAATATAACGTATTTTGACTTTGGATCCTCACTATTTAGTGAATCTTCGGGGTGGGTAAGAAAATCGTGTGAATATGAGATTAGTCATAGAAAGCCTATACTCTATTAGGTGGTTATACCTTGATTTTTGGACTGTTTTGAGCTAGAATTTAGTGCTGAAATGTTGGGTCTTCTCAAACGATTACTGCTCTTCCATACGGGTTAGTCGCTTCGGGAGTTGATTTGTTGATTTTTGGTCCGTGCTCTTTGGTGGTTATTCTTGAGCCTTTTATTGAGTTCGGGATTCCTTGCTTTCTTTTATCTCGGCTTGTAGCTAACTCATCTTAGTGAATCGTGATGGTGGTGGGACACATAGCGCCGGAATCACCGGTAGTCCCGATGAGGAGCTTCCTCCTCCGACCATGGCGGAAGTCCTCATGCAGATCGAACGCAATCGCTCGGAGGACCGTAGGGTGTTGGAGGTTATCGCCAGAACACCTCCACTCCTCCGTGCCTCGGATCGGAGGTGGTCACCGCCTCGTGGGGACTTGTGGAGTTCCTCCGCATCAGCCTCCTACCTTCTCCCGATCCGAGGATCCTTGGACGCAGACGATCGGCCGCGCCCGTTGAGCGGAAGCTCAACGCTGCTCGCCGTGAGCGGAGCGCACTTTTCGCGATCTCATCACCGGAGGGTGCGCACTCTCATGGTGGGAGAATTTCTCGCCATGCAGCCGCGGACACGCGGTCTCGTGGGAGGAGTTCCGCCACTTTCCGTCGGGCCCATGTCCTCGCTGGCCCGATGAAGTCAAGAAGAAGGAGTTCCTTGCGCCAAACAGGCGCAATCGTGACCGAGTACCTCCACGAAGTTCAACCATTTGGCGAGGTACGCCTCGCCGAGGTGGCCACCGATGAGGCCAAGCAGAGAATTTCATGGAGGGTTTGTCGAGGAGCCGCAAGACAAGCTCTCTATTGTGGACTTCGACTTCCGCACCTTGGTGGACAAGGCCATCGTCGCCGAGCATAAGGCGAGAGCGCTAGGCGAGTCCCGCAAGCGCAAGTGGGAGGCCCAATGGTCCGCGCAGCCGGCCTCGCTCGTCCCGTGTTGGACCCCGCACCGGTGGCTCGTTCTTTGGCTTCACCACCGCCGAGGCCTTCAAGACCAGCCCACGCCCTCCGCAGCCGTGACTCAGTCGCGTGCACCTGCGACCCAGCAGCAGGGTGTTCCCCGCAACACCGCGGCCGACGTCACCTGCTTCTACTGCCACAACAAGGGCCACTACGCGAGTAGTTGTCCTAAGAAGATCGAGCGCCCTCGCCCTAATGGAGGACGCGGCGGGAGTGGTCACCCACCGACCGTAAGACCGGGCTTGGGGAGCGCCGAGTCAATCATATCTCGGCCGAGGAGGCACAGGAGGCGCCCGACGTGGTGTTGGGTACGCCTTGTTAATTTGCATCCTCGCTACGCTTTATTTGACTGGGCCTCGCATTCTTTTATTTCGAGGTCGCTTGCTATTGATTGTGGACTTCACCGTGTTCCTGGGATTCCACCGCCATTCGCTCTCCGGTCGGAAATGAGAGTCGACCAAGTATGCCAAGCGCCCCTATCCACATCGAAGGAGTGGGATTCTTGGCAAATCTTATCCTACTCGACTCGGCGCGCTTGGATGTGATTCTTGGCATGGATTGGTTGTCCCAACACTTGGGGCAAATCGACAGTGTAAAGATTGTCTACCTCACCACCCTTCAGTGAACAAAGTTGGGTTTCGCCACGCCATAGAGCCCCATCTTTATGTCCTTAAAGCAAAGCCAAGATTGGAGATTCACGACGCCCCATCAGCGTGTGCGACTTCGCGGATGTCTTTCCCAAGACTTGCCCGGATGCCTCTGCTCGAGATCCGAGTTTGTGATCGAAAGTTGCTGCCCTGCATCGCCCCTATTTCTAAGAGGCCGACGCATGCCTCCTAATGAGTTGGAGGAGTCAAGAAGCAATCGGGTGAGCTGCAAGAGAAGGGTTTTATCCGCCCTAGCTCATCTCCTTGGGGTTGTCCAAAGGATCTTTGTGAAGAAGAAGGACAAGACCTTGCGCATGTGTGTTGATTACCGTCCGCTTAATGAGGTGACGGTAAAGAACAAGTATCCTTTGCCCCGTATTGATGATCTTTTCGATCGTTGACCGAGCACGAGTCTTCCAAGATAGACTTGAGACTGGCTATCATCAAGTCGATCGTGGCCGAGGATATTCCTAAGACGGCCTTTGCTACTCGTTATGGCCTTTACGAGTACATCGCCATGTCTTTTGGTTTGACTAATGCTCCGCTTTATTCATGAATCTTATGAACTCGTGATTCATGGAGTATTTGGATAGGTTTGTGGTGGTATTTATCGATGATATTCTTATCTACTCCAAGAGTAAAGAAGAGCATGCCGAGCATCTTAAGCTTGTGTTGGGCAGCCGCGTGAGCACCACCGTATGCCAAATTCAGCAAGTGCGAAGTTCGTTGAAGGAAGTGGCATTCTTGGGCCATGTTCTTTCAAGCAGAGGTGTGGTCGTGGATCCTAGCAAGGTCGGTGATGTGCTATCTTGGGGTCACCAAGTCGGTCACCGATGTGCGGAGTTTTCTTGGTTTGGTGGCTACTATCGCCGCTTCATCGAGAATTTCTCCAAGATTGCGGCCTATGACCGAATTGCTTAAGAAAGACAAGAAGTTTGAGTGGTCCGCCGCTTGTGATGTGAGTTTTCAGAACTCAAGAAGCGGTTGACCTCAGCCCTCTGCTTGTTCTCCCGATATTCACAAGAGTTTTGATATCTAATGTGATGCTCTCATCGTGGTCTTGGTTGTGTTCTTATGCAGGAGGGCAAGGTTGTGGCCTATGCATCGCGGCAGTTGAGGCCTCATGAACTCAACTATCCTACTCATGACTTGGAGTTAGCTGCTATGGTCCATGCACTCAAGATTTGGCGGCATTACCTGATTGGTAACCGTTGTGAGGTGTATTCTGACCACAAGAGCTTGAAATACTTGTTCACCCAGCCAGATCTGAACCTCAGGCAGAGAAGATGGTTGGAATTGATCAAGGATTATGACATGGGTATTCAGTATCATCCAGGCAAGGCCAACGTTGTGGCAGATGCACTCAGTCGGAAGGTGTATTGTAACATGTTGATGCTCCAAGAACAGCAGCCTGCTCTTATTTCAGAGTTTCAACGCCTTAATTTGGGTTTGGTCGAGCACGGTTCTCTTGCTACATTGGTTATGCAACCAACCTTGGTGGACCAAATCAAGGCGGCACAGCAGACAGATGTTGGTGTGAGCCAAATCAAGCAGAACATCAAGGATGGGATAGCCAAGTGCTTTTCGGAGGACGAGAATGGCGTTGTGTGGTTTGGGCAGCGTCTTGTGGTTCCTAAGGTCATGGAATTGCCGAATTTGATTCTCCGCGAAGCCCATGATTCTCCTTTGTCTATTCACCCCGGGGCTACCAAGATGTATCAGGACCTTCGTAAGAGATTCTCGTGGACCCGAATGAAGCGCGAGATTGCCGTGTTCGCGTCGAGCGCGACGTGGTGTTGTCGTGTGAAGGCCGAGCATCGGCGTCCGCAGCCTTCTTCACCTTTGTCGGTGCGAGTGGAAGTGGGATTCCGCTGGCATGGACTTCATCACCGGATTGCCCCGCTCGTTCAAAGGGAATGATGCTATTTGGGTCGTGATCGATGTGTTGACTAAAGTGGCACATTTCCTTCCCGCCAAGACTCGCCGTGTGGGGCCTTGGCCGAACTTTATGTCTCGAGGATTGTGAGTCTTCACGGTGTACCAAGACGATTATTTCGATCGTGGTGCGCTTTTCACCTCGCGGTTTTGGCATAGTCCGCAAGAGGCTATGGGGACCGCCTTCATTTTAGTACGGCCTTTCATCCTCGATCGATGGTCGACGAGCGAGTCAACCAAGTGTTGGAAGATATGCTTCGTGCTTGTGTTCATCCTATGGGAAGAAGTGGAGAAATGCCTACCTTTGCTGAGTTCTCCTACAACAACAGCTATCGAGCCGATCTTGGCATGGCACCGCTTGAGGCTTTGTATGGGAGAAGATGAGAACCCCATTGAACTGGTCGAGATCGTGAGCGGCGCTTTTCGCCCGATTCGATCAATGAGGCCGAAAGTCAAGTTCGCTTGATCCGCGAGCATCCGCGCACGGCCGCCCAGCAGTAAGAGCTACGCAGATCGCGTCGCCGTGAGCTGAGCTTTGAGCCCAATGACTTTGTGTATCTCAAAGTCTCTCCCTTGAAGGGCCATCAGCGTTTTGGCATCAAGGGCAAGTTGGCTCCTCGATATATTGGGCCTTATCGCATCATCGAGAGAGTTGGAGCTGTTGCTTACAGGTTGGAGCTACCAGCTGCACTTGAGGGTGTGCATGATGTGTTCCATGTTTCACACCTGAAGAAGTGCCTCCGTGTCCCGACTGAGGAAACTCCGTTGGAAGCTCTCGATGTGCAGGAGAATTTGACCTACCGCGAGCGTCCTGTTCGCATTCTTCAGGAATCTGAACGGAGAACAAGGAACCGTGTCATCAAGTTCCTTAAGGTTCAGTGGTCAAACCATTCTGAAGATGAGGCAACTTGGGAGCGAGAAGATCGCCTTCGTGCAGATTTTCCTTCTTTCTTCTCCGAGTAAATGTAATCTCTGCCGAGATTCTTGTAAGGGGGGGAGAGTTGTAACATCCCAATTTTGGGCTCGTGTTTCAAATGCAAGAAAATGAGTAGAAATTAAAACTTTTTCTTACATCATGTGTTTCCTGTTTGTATTGGACGAGTATTGTACAAGACTTATGGAAATGCGAAGTCACAAGTCTTTTGATCCAAATCTTGAGCTTTCAAAACAATCTTGTCAAACCTCTGGATCATCTCCGAAATATTTTTCCTAAGTCCTTGGGATGGTATGTGACCCTCCGAAAAGTTTCACAATTTTTAGAAATTGTTTGACTATTTTGGAGGTCAGTCAAACCAATTCAAAATCTGGTCAAACCTTGGACCAAAGGCCTTGCAAATTTTTGGAGGAAAATCCACAGCACCAAAGCCTCTCAAAATTTTATGCTAGGTCCTCGCTTGAGCTAGCAAGCTCTCTGTAAAATTTCTTAAATTTTGGAGTTCGCTTGCTACCCCAAACAACTCTCCAAATGTCACCTTTCTCTAATACTGTGAAATTCAACCGTTGAGTCGACTCGGGCTCGACCGAGCCCAACTCAACCGACTTGGTTGACCACATCGCGGCGCCGCGCTCGATTCAAGCTTTTGCGCCGCAAGTCGGAGCCATTAGATCTCAATCCAATGCTCGCGACCTCCCGATCCGAGGAGCTCTGAGCGCCTCGCCGGGTGGTCCAAGCCACCGATCCCCATCGTGTGGCTCACGACCTCCCAGACCTCCTCACCGCAAGAAGACCTCCCCACCTCGGGTGATCCGGGACGCCCAGACCTCCCTCGGCTTTGTTTTCTTCCTCACGACTCCGGAGGTCCGGTCATCATGGTTTTCCGCACTTGCGTGTGTCGTGGTCGAGCGGTTAGGGCGTGAGATGTCACCTTTGCCTCTTGTCAACGGCTCTTTCTCACGACATGCATTTATTGCCGCCGCCTTTAACCTCCAAAGTCTCCACCGCTCCGCCCCTACCGCCCTTGTCAAATCCAGCCACCATAGCAGGGCATGGTTCATGCTCACGAGGCTTTTGCCCACACCATTGCCAAGCTCCTGTGCTATGTATAGCCCGAGGCCTTCCTCTCCTTCTCCTTCTTCGTTCTTTGTTGTGTTGGGCTCCCTGGCTGAGCCGATTCCCAAACTCAAACACCTAGCACACACCTCTCTCTCGCCACCATTGTCGGCTTTGGAGCTCTTTGAAGGCCTCGAGCCCAAAGTGGTTCCATTGGTTCCTTTCTCTTCCTCTCGTCTTCTCTCGGTCGCCTAGGACCCTCCCTAATCTCTCTCGGTTTGCCTCTCACAGGTTGACCACTTTATGGAGATCCCGATTCTACCGAGGAGCACCTCCTTCTTCCTCGACTCCGGTGATCTACTCCGCCGCGGCATTCCTCCGACCTCCTCCGACCACCTCGTGCCCTCGGTGAGTTCATTTTAGTCCCTTAGAGCTTAAGGTCTAGCTAGCATAGCTCGTAGCGCTCGCCACCGCTGATTTTGCCAAAAGCTTGTCCTCCGCCATTCTCGGCCGCCGGCGTTTAAGGCCGCCGCCGCCGAGAGTGCTCCGCTAGGTCCGCGACACTATTGCGAGTATATCGGTGTTCTTGGTCGGCGCGGCGAGGTCCCCATCGCCGGCGGCAAACCGTTGAGCCCGCCGATTTGCCGGCTCAAAACTCCTGCTGCTATTTTGTTAGGACACCATTAATGCCCAATTATTGCTTATCATTGGCGCATTAATCTTGTCTTGGTTCAGGCCGAGTGTCACGACACGGGCCCTAGGCTTGACCGAAATCCGTAAGTCTTTAATGTCCTTTAGATCCTTTTATTACCAATCATCACCGCATTAGCTTTGTCGGAAGCCGCCATCGTGGTCGTGTTCGGGTCACCGCCGCACCACCCCACGACCTCCTAGACTTGTTGTCTACCGCTTAGGACCTCCTTAGAATTAATCCTAGCCGCCCAGACCACCCCTTATAGGCCGCAAGACCTCCTCGGTCCTTTTGCAAAACCACCTCTCTGACCTCCTCCGAGGTCCTCTTTGCAAAAGACCTCCTCGTGGCCCTTTATAAAACCACCTCGACTCTCCACCGAGGTCCTCTTTGCAAAAGACCTCCCTTGGTCATTATGCAAAGACCACCTCAGACCACCCTGGGTCGCTTTGTAAAAGCCACCCATGGCCTTTTACAAAGAAAACCCCGCCAGACCTCTTAGGCTCGATCCAGCCTGCTCACGACCTCCCGGTTAAATCTGAGCGTTAGATCTCATTTTGTAAAATCTTTAGCGCTCGGACCTCCCTCGCGCCGATCCGGACCGCTCAGACCTCCCTAGGTCTAACTGAGCCGCCCGCATCTCCTCCGATTAAAAACCCTATCGCTAGGACCTCCCGAGTAGATCTTGACCGCCTAGGACCTCATCCTTTAGATCCAAGCTTTAGGACCTCCTCCTTCTGGTCTAAACCGTTAGATTTAGAAATCTAACTGCCAGACCTCTTCACTTATTTGTAATTCTACCGCTTTGATTCTCTCTTTATCGCTCATCTTTAGATCTACGGCTCGGATCCGAGAACATTCGACCCTCCGATGCAATCTTGATCTAGGCCGCCCATCTCAAGATCCAAGGCCCAGATTCGTTGAGGCGCTGGATGGCCCGAACATCCCATCTCACGTGGGCCATTGGATCTAAATCCATCGGTGGGGTCATTGGCGCTAAGACCTCCTCGTGAGATCTTAGCCGCCAAAGACCTCCTCCTTCCGATCTCACCGCCTGCACTCCTCCGTAGATTTAACCCTAGGACCTCCTAAGGAGGTCAGACCGTCGATCTTGATCTAACGATCCCGACCACCTTTAGCGCGAGGACCTCCTCCGTGGCGCCAGACGTGCACTAGTCGTGAGCCGTGGGATTCAATATCGCGCTAAGACCTCCCTAGGCGCGATGAAGTCTTTGCGCCTGTGTGCTCGTAAGTGGTTTGGCATCTGAGATCGTGAGCCGTGCGATCTTTGATCAACGCCCACGACCTCCCCGCTTTGTTGGTTTTCCGATTTAGTTCCGAGAGCTTTTATTTGCACATATTAATTGTTTTAAACTTCAAAATTGCATATCTTTTCTCTCAGAACTCAAAATTTAACAAACTAAAGTTCTATAAATGCATCATTAAAGTACCTTAGCTTAGTATAGGTTTTGCAAGAGTCTTTAATCTAAATTAATCATGTCTTAGGTTTATAACTTAGAAAAATCATAACTAAATCATTTTAACTCCAAATGACCTGAAATTTTATATGGGTTACCACCATACCAGTAGGTAGCTACCATAAAAATTTCAGCTTCAAAGTCTTTCTAGAAAATGTTTTTGCTACAGTGCTATTTATGGCCGAAAATGGGTTTTTAGGTAATATCTTTTGCACCACAAATCCAAATTAGGTTTTTCCAGTTTCTATGACTAGGTATATTCGTATTCTACCTTATGTATAAATTTCGTCGCATTTGGATAATTTTTGCTTGCTCTTTTGTTTAAGTGTTGCTAGTCTTATTGGTTGTTCTTGGTTCTTTTTGCCTTTGCGCTTAGGATTCGACATTTGCGGTAATCCCGAGAGCGACCCTCCACAACACTTGAGCAACAAAGAAGAAGGCAAGCACTTTGATCATGTTAATCCCAGTATTTTAAGTATTTATGTTGATTACAAATTCTATGTATGCATTGCTACTTTGTGTTAATAGTTGGCCTAGTAGATGCATTTCCTTAGCAAATGATATCCTCTACTACCATGAGCCTAGGTTACTTGCTGTGATTTAGAGTTCATGGATGGGCTCTTGTCACTTAGTAGTTGCGAATTAATTGCTTAGCCATGCTTAGCTTCGGTAGAAATGGGCGGTTATCGACTTGTCGATAACCTTGATCACATCAAACTTATTATGATTATGATTTCCACCTTGTGCTATGTCTACTTATGAAAACTAAAACTGAAAACAAAATGATTTAGACTTGGGCACAATGGTATGATGGTGTGATTTTGGGTGTGACTGGAATGGTGCCCGGTCAACAAGGACCGAACATCTTGTTACACTAAACCAAGCATTTTAGCTGCATAACCACATTAGAGGGTATGGGACCTCTCTTGACTTAGTACTTTGGCGTGTATTGGCTCCGAGTCGCAGGGAGTCGCAGGAGGGATGGTGTTGGGAGCATTGTAGTGTCCGAAAGACTTCACCCGTGATGGGATTTGTTGTCTTTCGGCTTGCAATGTAAGCATATGAGTTTCTATCCATATGAGCGGCTCGTAGTTAATACACAAGATTGGAAATGTCTCAGAGGACTTAGCAGTGCTGCATACATACCTTCTGTAGTGTGCTTGTGGCTTGAATGCGGTCCAAGTGTGGGTACATTGGTACACCCGCAGGTTAAAACTATTCGAATAGCCTCGCCCTAGGTTATGGACACGCTGGCAAGGTCTTTCAAGAGTTAGACTACAACCTTTTAAATTAAAACTTGATGGGTGGTACGAATCGGGATTCGTGCTATGTTGTGGTGGCTATTGGGATAGTCGCCTGTGTGGTTACTTGTATGTATCTTTACTTACTGTTACTTTGATAACAAAACAGATTTGCAAACTTGCTTTTAAAATGTATTACATTATTGCAAATAAAGTTGGCTTCATGCAAAATGAGACATACAACCTCCACCTAAATAAGCTTGCATGTAGTTTATGAATAGGTCTGCTATTCCACACGTCAGTCTTGCGGGTACAAAGACAATCTTTGTACTCAGTTGCTATGCTTAATTGTTTTGTTGCAGAGGAAGAAGGTGAGCCTGAGGGGCCTCACTTTTGTGAGCTGTGTTGTGGTAGCTTGCGGGGCGACTAGCTTGGCGGCCCGGTCGGTTGCCTTGTGGGTTGTGTGGCTAACCGGTCGACTTTTGTTCTAGCCATCTTATGGCACTTTTGCTTCCGCTGTCATTCTTGTATATTGTTCTATTTGGCCGGTCGGCTCTCTCTTTTGTAATAACTTTACTTTATGCATGTCGTTGTTAAACCCTAGTGATGTATGTGTATGGAAATGATGTGTAATTTTGTGATGATGTGCATATGCTGCAATTCTGGGAAGCATATGACCATCGAGGCTTAGAATGTTTAATTAGTAACGCTAGAGCCATTTGGAGGTTAAGTGTTACTAGTTAAATATTCCGGGTCCTCACAGGAAGCATGTTCAATCCCTCTTCTGGGAGAACGATCCTTATCAGAGGGAAGGACAAAGACCTCCCGTGGATGACCTCCACTTGCGCTCGAGACCTCCTCACTTGAGGAGCAATGAGCGACACCATCCGCGACTTGGAGTAAAACCTCCGTGGGGAACTCGGGTTATAACCGCCTCCGTCTCGCAGTAGGTCTGCGTCGGGACGGTTGGATTTGGATGAACAACATGTTCGATCCTCTTCGCGGAAGCACTCGAGAGAGAGGACCATCGATGTCGATGGAGCTCCTAATGATGGCCTCCAGAGCTTGTCTTGCCAAATCGACGCTTTTGGGGACTCGAACACTTGGAGGAAAAACTCTCGTCGTGTTGTGAGTTTGCCCCGAGACAAGCCTGTTGCTGGTCGGGTTGACCCTTGCCTCCCGAGGAAATTGATCCTCTACCGGGCGCATCGTCGTGGGGATAAAGATCCTCCTCGACCGGTGGTAATGCGCCTCCGAGATCCGATAGAAGATCTCCGCAGGCGCAACACCGCCGAAGATTCGATACTCGGTTCGTAGTCGAAACCGCATCCATGTCGACGTCACGTGTCGGCCAAGTCGAACCAATTCTCCTCGCTCCATTCTCCGCCATGGTAGCATCAAAGAGAAAAGAAAGAACTGCTGACAAGGAATTACCAGAAGATCCCCACGGTCGGCGCCAACTGTCGGTGTTTTAGAACCGATCTTACGTAAAGATTGTTTGATTCGGGGGGTCTCCAAAATTGATCACGCAGATAAAGGAGACACAGGATTTTTATACAGTTGGGCCTTCTGATGAGAATAATAACCCTACTCCTGTATCTTGTATTTGCCCTCGGATTACAATCGATCAAGGTTTTCCTAAGCGCCTTCCAGAAAGGCCTCTCTATCCCAAAAGGGTCCTCCCCTACTATCTCTAAAAGACACCGCTTATACTAAGCGTTGGTGGACGCCGTCATTCCAGCTAATTAGTCGCCATTATTGTGCAATAATGAGAGTAATTACCGAGTAGTAACCTCCCATGCTATCAAACGGTTATCACGAGATAGTGGGAATTATCAGCAGCTATGTCAAAATATAACTGTATTTTGATCGCTTGGATCCTCACTATTTAGTGAATCTTCCGACGGGTGGGTCCAAGAATCGTGAGGAATCAGAGCGAGCTAGTCATAGAAAGACTTACGCACCGCACGTAGTCGTAATGATTATACCATAGTCGAGAAGAACTTACGACTAGGGGTAGTCGTAACGATTATACCATAGTCGTAGAAGAGCTTACGACTAGGGGGTAGTCGTAGGATAACCTACGACTTCCTGACTCGTTCTTCCCTTATAATATTCAAGGGGTATGCTTTGTGACGTCATATTTCCTGATTAATAAATGAGGATTATTTAGATCCTCGTCAGTTAAGGTCATTGAAAGTGGGCTAATTGAAACAAAAAGTGAGCCTCATAAAACTATGTTTAAATCTGTTGGTTTTGTGCAAAGTTCTTCTACTAATGTTGTAGGTGCTAGCTCATCATCTCAAAAGAATTCTAATTATGTTAAATTTTATTGTACCTATTGTGGTAGAGATGGACGCTTGCATGAATTTTGTTTTAGGCGTACTAAGAAAGAGAAAAAGAAAAGATTGAATGTCTTAAGACAAAATCGTGCAACCTCTTTTGTTATCCTTAAAACTAATGTGAAAGCTAGTTTTTAGAGGACTTTTATGATGGATTTAAATTTGCTTCACGTACTGGTTTGGGATATAATTCAAATAATTCACATTCTGCATTGTCTGCGTTTCAAGGAGCAGTCAGACAGGTTCCTTTTTGGTGTTCTGATCGTGCACACGCATGTGGTTTCGATTCTAGTTTTGTTGTTGTTCCTTCATGTCGTGGGTCTCAGTACTGGATTCCTAGATCTTATTCTCACTAAGCCGCTTGATACTTCTCATTTTTGTCCGTTTGCGAAGTGAGTTGGGGGCATGTCATCCAATGGGATTGTTCTGAGGGGGGAGTTTTCTATTGTTTGTCTTTGTAAAAGTTTATTTTCTTTTACTTTATTTTTTAAGAACTTTAAATATTATTTAAGCCAATAATCACAGAACAAGTCATGATGTGTATATTGAGTTTTCTTGATCATGATTTTACATGTGTAACTTAGCAAGGCCATAATTAGATATTTAATAAATTTTATCAACTTGAACAAACAACATAGCAATGCTGAATTCTTTGACTAGTTTTGTTTAGAGTAATCACTTCTAGAGATGTGTCATGTTTAAATACCTAGTTAAATTCTGATTCTAGGTCAAGTCTAAGTTTGAGCCATTTTAGTTCCTTTTTTGAATCACTTCTGACAATTCTAGAAATACATGTGGCAAATTTTGGTAAAATTGCTAAATAATTGTCGGGACCCAAAATTTCAATTCTGGAACCCTCTGTGTATACTGCACTAGTCCAGGATCACGCTAGTTCACACAGTGTTAACATAGGTGAATACCAATCCACACAAGCGATAAATAAAGTAAACGATTAGTTTGAATAACAATTAAGGGTTTTGACCTTATGGTCGAGTTTACACTTAATACGCCACGCAGGGCTAACAGAGAACAAAACGGCAGCGGAACGGAATAACTTCAGCGTAGATCCCATCAATTCACCATAGGTAACCGACTGGGATCCAGACCTTAACAATCAGCAACATTCGGCGAACTCCTCGAAAGCAGGCGTAGACTCCTCCTCTTCTGTAGGTTTGGGCGCAAGTTTTACAACAAGCGTGAGTACACAACCGTACTCGCAAATCATACCACAGAATGCAATTTATAGATGCAGGCTTATTCCAAAAGAAAAGGCTTATGTGGTTCTTTTGCATAAAAGCAACATTTGCAATTGAATACAATAATAGATTGAAATGCAGTTCAAACAAATAGACAATAATAATTTAACAGTTGTTTTCACAAAGGCACAAAGCTAATCAGATTATTTCACATAGCCATATGATTGAGGTCACATAGCTCCCATCCCAACATTTTATAAAAACTACCCCTCGTGTGAAATCCCCGAGTATGTCCATGACCGCGGACGCGGCTATTTGAAGAGATTGATTTAACACTCTGCAGACGTTGTACACTTTACCCACAAGATACAACTAGTGTAGCAAGCACTAATCATAACAAAACGGTTCGGAAACTTCATCTCAAACATTGACATCCCCGATGTGCTTTCCCGCTAGACCAGCTCACAAAGAACTAGTATAACACATACCGCTGGACAGGGATGCGACGAACCGTCCCACGATGCAACTACCAAGTAGTAACACCTCCACCCTGTCACAAAGCCTAACCTATCCACCTGGACATCAATGCCGAGAATCCATAACTTACTAAGTTAGGCACGTCCCATACCAGGCATGTGGTCGTACAGTAAGGCTCAGTTCAATGGCGCACAAAGTTAAGTCCTTAATTGACCAAGGCAAGACATTCAAATTTCTAACTAAATCACAAAGATCATTATCCCCATGCACATAGCTTCCACCATATCACACAGTATCCACCACTTTCCTCAGTCTAAATCCTTTCTCACCCAGTTGGTTTTAGTGCAACACATGCTATCACGAAGTAATAACATACATCACACAGTTTTACACAAAGTTTCATAGTCACTTAGTCACATTTAATATTTGCAACTTACATGAGATGTGAGACTCGTAGCATGGCTAAGCAATTGTACTCCTATCTAACCAACCCACGTTGGTGATATACTGTTACCAACTAATAAACCAATCTAGGGTGATAAGGAATTATGGCATACAAAGTCAAGGGGTGATATCAAATTGGATAATAACTATGCCCAAAGCATTTAAATAAATAATTAAAGTAGAATGCAATACTTTGAAACAACGTAATTTGAAAACTGTGTTCAAGATGATCAAAGGTATGACTTGTCTTGGAAAAGGTCTATGTACTGGTCTTGATCTTAGGGTGCTCCTTCTTCTCCAAAGTTCCCCGACGAATCGACGTCTACTCGCAAACGAGATAAATAAACAAAACAAATAAATAACAGAGGCAAAACAAGCTCCAAAAATTAAATAAAAATCACAGATAAATAGAGCTCGAATTTAGATAAATTTAGAAATTTGAATGGGCTCAATCGGAGTTAGGATGCAAAAGTTATGAGCTCTCGAAGATTGAAAACCTAAAGAAACCCTAATTTGGATTTTCTGGAATTTTCTGAATTATTTCTCCAAAGAAAAATCAGATTATTGCGCAATACTGACATCAGCATGGAATTTCGGAAATTAAAAGAAATAAAAGAAAATTCTGACATGTGGGACCCACATGTCAGAGGCACGGCTCACGGTAGACTAGATCTACCGAGCCTCGGGTTTTGGGGCGGGGTGGACTGCCACACGGCGCTGACGAGGATGCTGACGCGGCGCCACGCGGGATGACACGCAGGCGCGGCCACAGAGGTGGCTACCGACGTGGACGGCCACGTCAGCTCGGCAGGCGGCGGAGGCTCGGGGACCGAAGGTCCCGGCGAACGGCGGCGATTCACCGGCGGTGAGTGGTACCGGGAGGTAGAGGGTGCGACGGCGATCCCGCTGAGGTGCTCACTGGTGCTCGGGGGTGACGAGAGTGGCCGGCGGCGAGCGATGAGCAGTGGAGGGGTTTCGGGCACGACGGCGACGGTGCTGGAGAGGTCCCTCGGCGAAGGCGACGGCGGCTCTGAGATGCGGACGACGCGGCGGTCCCGAAGGTGGGGTTCGGTGGCGACGAGGAAGGATGGAACGACGGCGATGACGGCAGGGTCCTTCGGCCGGAGTTGGGGACGAAGGTGGCGGCTAGGGCTCCTAGAGGCGCTGTGCTAGCGGCGGCTAGGGTTTTCGGGGGCGGCGAGGCTCGGGGTGCGGGATACGAGGGTCCTCGGGGCCTTAAATAGCCCCAGGAGGCGAGTCCGCGAAGGACACAGCACGGCGGCGGCCATGGAAATAGAAGAGCCCGAGTCGGGGATGATGAACAGTAAACTCAAGGTGGGTCCCACATGTCAGCGACGGTGGCTCAGGCGCGGGTGCGTGCGAAACGACGCGGCTGCGGCTGAGAAACGGACTCAAAGATCTGATCGTCCATCCCAGATCGAACGGCCCAAAATCAAAGGAACATCCGGACCTCCGAATCGATCACGCGCATCCAGCCGTCCATGTTCGATCGAACGGTGGGGAATGGCTGAGCGCGCGGAGAGAGAGAGGAGAGGCTGACATGCGGGGCCCGCATGTCAGTTGGAGGCGGCGTGAGCGCGGGCGAGCTAGGCTGCGCGCAGAGGGAAATGGGCCGGAGTTTTGGAATTCGGCCCGAAGCAATTTCTGAGATTTTAAATACATTTTCTATTTTAGAAAATACCAGAAATTCAAATAAGCAATAGAAAATAGCAAATGAACTCAGAAAAATTCTAGAAAAATCTAGAAAATGTATCTGAGCACATAGAACCCAAATAAAATAGTTTTGGCTATTGTTCAAGTTAGGATTATTCACATTAAATGTTTTTTATTGTAAAGTCCAATATTAAGCTTTTGAATTTAAATTCAAATAAAATCCAAATGGTGACCTTTTTCCCTACTAACTATTTAAAAGATTTTTAAAGCTCAGAAAATTGGGATGTTAAAAACCTCCCCCCTTAAAGAAATCTCGACCCCGAGATTTAGGCTAGCTAGAGAAAAGGCTAGGAAACTCGGCTTTTAGCTCTTCTTCACGCTCCCGCGTTGCTTCTCTTTCTGAGTGGTTGCTCCACTGAACCTTGCAAAAATGAACAGTCTTGCTTCTAGTGTGGTGTTCTGCGACATCCAAAGTCTTGACTGGCCGCTCCTTGTAGGTAAGATCCTTCTTTAAATCAATCGATTCCAACGGGGCTTGCTCTTCTGGCACACGAAGACACTTCTTCAATTGTGAGACATGAAAGACATCATGCACTCCTGCTAACGACTGCGGTAGCTCTAACTGATAGGCAACTTCTCCACGGTGTTCCGAAATCTTGAATGGACCAACATACCTAGGGGCAAGCTTCCCTTTGGAATGAAACCTTTTGACACCTCTGAGCGGGGTAACTCGAAGATAAACGAAATCCTTGGGTTCAAAACTGAGATCCCGACGATGATTATCAGCATAGCTCTTCTGCCTGGACTGAGCTATCTTCAATCTTTCTCTGATCATGGCCACTTGCTCTTCGGCTTCTTGAATAATGTCCGACCAAGACCGATCGCTCATTGTTTGGACCAATTTAACGGGTTCTGCAGGCACGCCCATACAAAGCTTCAAATGGTGACATTTGCAAACTAGATTGGTAACTGTTGTTGTACGAGAATTCTGCATATGGTAAACTTTTATCCCAACAGGCGGCATTAGCTAGAGCACAAGCTCTCAGCATATCTTCCAATATCTTATTAACTCTTTGATCGTCCATCTGTTTCATGGATGATACGCGCATCAAATTCAGATGGGTACCCAATGCTTCATGCAAACTCTGCCAAAAACGAGAGGTGAACTGAGATCCTCGATCTGATACTATCTTCTTGGGCACACCGTGCAAACTGACAATTCTGGCCATGTACAATTCCGCAAGGTGATCTCCTGAGTACGTGGTCTTGACTGGCAGGAAATGGGCCACCTTGGTCAACCGGTCAACTATTACCTAGATCTAATCGTAACCCGACTGGTTCTTGGGTAAGCCGGTAATAAAATCCATTCCGATCTCTTCCCACTTCCATTTTGGAATCTTCACGTTGCAAAGAAACCTCTTTGGTCTCTCGTGTTCGCCTTTACTTTTTCGATGACGTCGACAAGTCAACGAACTCTGCGACTTCTCGCTTCAAATTTGGCCACCAAAATTTATTCTTAACATCCTGATACATCTTGGTACTTCCAGGGTGAATCGAATACTTTGAGTCGTGGGCTTCCTTTAAGATTAACTGTCTTAGACCATCGATATCTGGTACACAGATACGACCATTAATCCAGAGTATGTCTTGACCATCCTTGGTGAAATCTTTGAATTTTCCTTCTGCCATTTTGACCTTGATGTCTCACAACATGGAGTCCTTTAGTTCCGCTTCACGAATCTGCTTCTCTAGGGTAGACTGTACCTCGAAATTGGCTACAAATCCTTCGGACACAACTTCTAGCTTTAGCTTCTGAAATTCTTCATAAAGTTCTGGGCAACTCTTCTTTACTTCCAAAGCATTGCAGTAACTCTTACGACTTAGAGCATCTGCAACTACGTTGGCCTTTTTGGGATGGTAGTGGATTCCAAGATTATAATTCTTGATCCATTCTAACCATCTCCTCTATCTCATGTTCAAATCCGACTGGGTGAAGATGTACTTCAGGCTTTTATGATCTGTGTAGACTTCACAGCGTTTACCAATGAGGTAGTGACGCCAAATCTTTAAAGTATGCACTACGGCAGCTAATTCCAGATCATGAGTAGGGTAATTCTCTTCATGCGGTCTTAATTGCCTGGACGCATACGCGACAGCTCTTCCTTCTTGCATCAGGATGCATCCTAATCCTCGACGCAACGCATCACAATAGATATCAAAATCCTTGCGAACATCTGGCAAAATCAGCACTAGGGCTGAAGTCAGCCGCTTCTTCAATTCTTGAAAACTTTCTTCACAGTCTAGAGTCCAAGTGAACTTTTTCTCTTTCTTCAACAATTGCGTTAGAGGCTTGGCAATCGATGAGAATCCTTCGATGAAACGACGGTAATAACCTGTCATTCCCAAGAAACTACGAATCTGAGTTACAGTCTTGGGCTGCTCCCAATGTAACACTGCCTTAACTTTACCAGGGTCAACTGCTACTCCCTCGGTTGTTATCACATGGTCAAGGAAATCAACTTCCTTCTTCCAGAAATCACACTTACTGAACTTGGCATACAACCGATGCTCTCTGAGTTTTTCCAAGACTATCCTTAGATGTTCGGGGTGTTCTTCCTCCGACTTGGAGTAAACCAAAATATCATCAATAAACACAACTACGAACTTGTCCAAATATTCTATGAATACTTTATTCATCATGTTCATGAAGTATGCAGGGGCATTAGTCAGACCAAAAGACATGACTAAAAACTCATAATGTCCATACCGTGTTGAGAAAGCGGTCTTCGGTATATCCTTAGGACAAATCTTCAGTTGATGGTAACCTGATCGCAGGTCGATCTTTGAGAACACTCTGGCTCCTTTCATCTGATCAAATAGATCATCTATCCGGGGTAGTGGGTACTTGTTCTTGATAGTAACTTCGTTGAGCCAACGGTAATCAATACACATCCTCATACTTCCATCTTTCTTCTTGACAAACAACACTGGCGCTCCCCATGGCGACGAACTAGGTCTCATGAAACCTTTCTCAAGAAGTTCTTCTATCTGCTTCTTCATCTCTACCAATTCATCGGATGGCATCCGATAAGGTCTCTTTGAAATTGGTGTTGTCCCTGGCACTAGGTCGATGACAAACTCAATGTCACGATCCGGTGGTATTCCTGGTAATTCTTCTAGAAACACATCTGGGTATTCACTGACGACTGGTACTTCTTCTAAGGAAAGGGTCTGCAAGCTGTTCACTAACAGATGTCCATCACGAACTGAGGTGGCTAGAAATTCCACCTTGTTTCCCTTGGTATCCTCGACTGTTACGGCCCTTCGGCCACAATCTAGCACGGCCTTGTGCTTGGACAACCAATCCAGGCCAAGAATGACGTCTAGGGTTTGGGTATCTAGAACAATTAGGTTGGCCAGAAACTCAACTCCAGCTATGAGTACCTTAGCTCCTAAACATCCCACCCTAGTGCTTAGCTCTGCTCCAAGCGACTGGACTAACAGAGTATGCTTAAGATGCATAACTTCCAAATTATTCTTGGTTGCAAAAGTTCCAGAAACAAACGAATGCGAAGCTCCAGAATCAAACAAAACTGATGCAGTAATCGAGTTAACGTAAACTTACCCAAGACGACGCCCGTGCTTCCTAGGCTCCTTCCAGAGTGATGTGGTTGACACGGTCTCTGATCACGGACTGCGGTGCTCCTCCGGCTTGACCGGCAACTTGTAAAGCTCCTTGGTTGATGCCTAGCATTGGCGTCTTGGATGGCGTGACTCCAAGGTTGAAATGTACTGGAGTAATTGTTCCCTTCTGCAGGCACTGGTTGGCAAAATGCCCTGGCTGACGATAGGCGTAACAAATTCTTGCTCCGCTCTGTTGATTGCTTCCCAAATTGGGGTTGACAGGTGTAGGGTTGCGGAAGTTCTGGGCAGCTGGACGGGGTGCTAAAGTTGGTGCAGGTGCTCTAAATGAAGTCTGGGGTGGAAATCGGTTGAACTGCGATGGAACTATCCTTGCCCTTTGCTGTGATTGATGGCTCCCTTGCTGGGCCATCCGTCGTTTGCGGTTGTCCTCCAGCTCCTTGCATTTGTCCTCTAGAACAAAAGCTTTGTTGACCAATTCTTGGAAGTCAGGGAAAGTATGGACGATTAGACTGACTTGCATTCCAGTGTTTAGCCCCTTTAGAAAGCGACTCTGGAGAGCCTTGTCTGTGGCCACATCTTCTGCTGCATAGCGAGCTAGCTGAGAAAACTTGTTGAGATAGTCAGACACTGACATAGCTCCTTGCTTGAGAGCGCGAAACTCATCCTTCTTCAGATCGATAATGCCTTCTGGTACATGATACTGGCGAAATACTGCAGAAAATTCCTCCCATGTGATAACCTGTGGCGTCTCATGCGCGGCACAGAAGTTCTCACACCATTCAGCGGCTATGCCCTCCATCTGGTGAGTGGCATACAGGACCTTCTCACGGTCGCTGCATTGGGTGATCAGCAGCTTTCTTTCAATAACCCTGAGCCAATCATCTGCCTCTACTGGGGAGACGTGTCCGGAGAATGTTAGTGGATGGGTTCTCATAAACTCCGCAAGTTTAGATGGTCCATGGTGACCATGAGCAGCTGGGGCTCCATGCTGTTGATTGTTGTTGTTGTTGTTGACCTGGTTGCTCATAGCTTGCATCTGATTCATCATGGTATTCATTAGCTCAGTCTGTGCTGCCATGAAAGCTCCAAAGTTTTGCAAGTCAATCGGGGGTGCTTGTGGCGGAACTGCTCCTGCGGCTGGTTGCTCATTGCTTCTCGGTGCTGGGGTACCGGAACCACTTACAGCAGTCTGACGAGTTTGAACCATCTAGCGAAGCTCCATGGGTTAGATAAGGTAGCAAGCACAAGATAAGTTAAGAACTAAGCAAGGGGTAGGTTAAACCCAACAAAACACAGCTCAAAAAACTCAAACGAAATACCTTTATTAATTAGGGTCTTAGCATGGCTGCAACAAATGCCTAGGGGCCTTTGTAGCTCATACTCTCACACAAAGAAACAACGACCTAAGCACACAAAGCTACCGCCTAAAGGGCGACTTACTAAACTGACAATGGCTAAGCTTGAAACTAAGACAACTACTCGAGAAAGCCTCCACAACCGTGGCGGCGCTCTTGACGGCTGTAGACTTGGAAGTGAGCCGACATCTTGGCAAACTGATCCCGATGCCCGGGAACTGGTGCAGCAGGAACAGGCGTCCCTAGTGAAACTGGCTTAGCTGGCTCCTCTGGCTCTGTGTCTTCCTCTGGCTCGACTGGGCCTTCCTCTGGATCTTCTTCAGGATCCTCCTCGGGGTCTTCTTCTATTTCGTCATCCTGGTCATAGAGAATCTCTTGCAGATGAACGACCTTCTCTTCAGCTCTCTGTAACGCTTCATAAACATGATCCAGCTCTGTGATAGTCCTCTCCAAAGCTTCCTCCTGGGCAACCGCAAACTGGGTGAGGTGTACCACTGTAGCATTGCTCTCTTCTTGTGTAGACGGGTAGCGTGCTGGCAACTCTACGGCTGCAGCTCTGGGATGGTAACGGAAGACGGTGTCTTGAAGCGCGACGACTCCTGGATGCCTTCCAGCCAAGTGATCTTCCTCACGGAGATGTGCGAAGGTTGGCTCGCCTTGTCGTTCCTTTTGGCGTAGATCGTCAAGTGACAGATCACTCCACGATTTTGTCCATTCACAATCCAGTTGTTGCCGATGTACAACGGACGATCAAAGCCTCCAAGAACCTGAAGCAACTTCCAGAGCTCTGCGGCATATCCTCCTGTGGGCTCACCATAGCTCTGGAGACGAGGCATTTATCAAGACAGACGAAGGAAGGGAAGAGCACTTTAAAACAGCGAAAAGAGGGAAGATTATAGCAATACTTGAGTCGAGAGGGATATGAGGAGAGTTAAGCATTTAATTAATCTTGCAAGTTAATTTTTCCTTTAAAAAATAATTTGGACACTCTAAAGACGGCCAATCTAACTAAGGTCAAGACCTACAGTCAGTATGGCTCTGATACCACCTCTGTCGAGACCCAAAATTTCGATTCTGGAACTCTCTATGTATACTGCACTAGTCCAGGATCACGCTAGTGCACACAGTATTAACATAGGTAAATATCGATCCACACAAGCGATAAATAAAGTAAACAATTAGTTTGAATAACAATTAAGGGTTTTGACCTTATAGTCGAGTTTACACTTAATACGCCAGGCAGGGCTAACAGAGAATAAAACGGCAGTGAACGGAAATAACTTCAGCGTAGATCCCATCAATTCACCACGAGGAACCGATCGATCCGCACCTTAACGATCAAGCAACCTTCGCGAACTCCTCCTCAAAGCGGACATAAACTCCTCCTCTTCGTAGGTTTGGGCGCAAGTTTTACAACAAGCGTGAGTACACAACCGTACTCGCAAATCATACCACAGAATGCAATTTATAGATGCAGGCTTATTCCAAAAGAAAAGGCTTCTGTGGTTCTTTTGCATAAAAGCAACATTTGCAATTGAATACAATAATACATTGAAATGCAGTTCAAACAAATAGACAATAATAATTTAACAGTTGTTTTCACAAAGGCACAAAGCTAATCAGATTATTTCACATAGCCATATGATTGAGGTCACATAGCTCCCATCCCAACATTTTATAAAAACTGCCCCTCGTGTGAAATCCCCGAGTATGTCCATGACCGCGGACGCGGCTATTTGAATAGATTGATTTAACACTCTGCAGAGGTTGTACACTTTACCCACAAGATACAACTAGTGTAGCAAGCACTAATCATAACAAAATGGTTTGGAAACTTCATCTCAAACATTGACATCTCCGATGTGCTTTCTCGCTAGACCAGCTCACAAAGAACTAGTATAACACATACCGCTGGACAGGGATGCAGCGAACCGTCCCGCGATGCAACTACCAAGTAGTAACACCTCCACCCTGTCACAAAGCCTAACCGATCCACCTGGACATCAATGCCGAGAATCCATAACTTACTAAGTTAGGCCCATCCCATACCAGGCATGTGGTCGTACAGTAAGGCTCAGTTCAATGGCGCACAAAGTTAAATCCTTAATTGACCAAGGCAAGACTTTCAAATTTCTAACTAAATCACAAAGATCATTATCCCCATGCACATAGCTTCCACCATATCACACAGTATCCACCACTTGCCTCAGTCTAAATCCTTTCCCACCCAGTTGGTTTTAGTGCAACACATGCTATCACAAAGTAATAACATACAGCACACAGTTTTACACAAAGTTCCATAGTCACTTAGTCACATTTAATATTTGCAACTTAGTCACTTAGTCGAAAATTAAAAGAAATAAAAGAAAATGCTAACATGTGGGACCCACATGTCAGAGGCACGGCTCACGGTGGACTAGATCTACCGAGCCTCGGGTTTTGGGGCGGGGTGGACTGCCACGCGGCGCTGACGAGGATGCTGACGCGGCGCCACGCAGGATGACACGTAGGCGCGACCGCTGAGGTGGCTACCGACATGGACGGCCACGTCAGCTCGGCAGCGCGAACGGCGCGATTCACCGGCGGTGAGTGGTTCCGGGAGGTAGAGGGTGCGACGATGATCCCGCTGAGGTGCTCACTGGTGCTCGGGGGTGACGAGAGTGGCCAGCGGCGAGCGATGAGCGGAGAGGTCCCCCGGCGAAGGCGACGGCGGCTCTGAGATGCGGACGACGCGGCGGTCCCGAAGGTGGGGTTCGGTGGCGACGAGGAAGGCTGGAACGACGGCGGTGACGGCAGGGTCCTTCGGCCGGAGTTGGGGACGAAGGTGGCGGCTAGGGCTCCTGGCGGCGCTGTGCTAGCGGCGGCTAGGGTTTTCGGGGGCGGCGAGGCTCGGGGTGCGGGATACGAGGGTCCTCGGGGCCTTAAATAGCCCCAGGAGGCGAGTCCGCGAACGACACGGTGCGGCGGCGGCGATGGAAAGAGAAGAGTCTGAGTCGGGGATGATGAACAGTAACTCAAGGTGGGTCCCACACGTCAGCGACGGTGGCTCGGGCGTGGGTGTGTGCGAAACGACGCTGCTGCGGCTGAGAAACGGACTCAAAGATCTGATCGTCCATCCCAGATCGAACGGCCCAAAATCAAAGGAACATCCGGACCTCCGAATCGATCACGCGCATCGAGCCGTCCATCTTCGATCGAACGGTGGGGAAAGGCTGAGCGCGCGGAGAGAGAGAGAGAGGAGAGGCTGACATGCGAGGCCCGCATGTCAGTTGGAGGCAGCGCGCGCTCGGGCGAGCTGGGTTGCGCGCGGAGGGAAATGGGCCGGAGTTTTGGAATTCGGCCCGAAGCAATTTCTGAGGTTTTAAATACATTTTCTATTTTAGAAAATACCAGAAATTCAAATAAGCAATAGAAAATAGCAAATGAACTCAGAAAAATTCTAGAAAAATCTAGAAAATATATCTGAGCACATAGAACCCAAATAAAATAGTTTTGGCTATCGTTCAAGTTGGGATTATTCATATTAAATATTTTTATTATAAAGTACAATATTAAACTTTTAAATTTAAATTCAACTAAAATCCAAATGGTGACCTTTTTTCCTACTAACTATTTAAAAGATATTTAAAGCTCAGAAAATTGGGATGTTACAAATATGTATGCATCTCAACAATTCTCCTCCACGAGACGGCTTGTCATTGCACTAGGCATGAACTTGGGGGAAGTTTTGTAGGACCGAGATCATGAAACCTTAAGCTTTTTGGCTTGGCATGATCGAAAAGTAAGGCTTGAGATACTTCAATTAAACAAAATGTGATTCAAGTTGGCTCAAAAGGTCATTATAAATGTGCTGAAATTAATTTGGGCTGAAGCTCCAGAGGTTATTGTAGATGGCTCTCGTCTAGGATGTGCTTTACTGAGATAAGCCATAATCAAAATGTCTCTCATAAAGTGCTATGTGTGCTTGATTTTAGGACTTGTGGTTCACTTAGTTCTTAATTCTAGCATCTCGATTTAAATCTATATTTTTTATGGCTATCTCCTTTAGTGATACCTTTAGCTTAACTGGTTATTTCTGTGAAAGTCTGTCATCTACATTAATTTGCTTAATCACATTATAAGCTTCTTTTGACCTGCTTTGCTATATATGCATGCTTATGATCGGGCAAACTTTATAAGAGCATGACTTTGTACACATCAATTCAATTGGTTTAAATATTCTTTTAAGTTTTCATGGTGTGTTTTTTAATATAAAATTAAAAAATCAACTATTCTTTTTTTTCTCTTCTTTTTGAGCCTTGATGCTTACATTGCCAAATGGGGATAGATTTGGGAGGGATTTGTGGCTTAATTTTTTTAAAAAAACAGCTTCGGTTCGTCTCTTGGCCTGTTTGAAGCTTTTGTATTTTCTTTTCCTATAACTCATCATGAAATTTTGAGGTGTTGTCAATATATTCATCAAGGGGGAGATTGTAAGACCACGTGGCTAGGTCTAGAATATTTTAGTTGATGAATAACTGACAATGTTGCTTATTGATGTTATTTGAGGTGTGTAGCGTGTGTGTAGACTTATATCGGTCAAGTTAGGGAGAACTTATGCCAGGAAAATATGGTGTTTTGGTCTGCATGTGCAGGGTAACTCAGAGGCGATAGTGGTCTATGATAAGGACAAAGAGATGGCTTGGTGCGAAGTCATAGTCCAGAGGGTCAAGGATGCTGGAGGAGACGGTCGAGCTCGAGTTGGGGCACGTAAAGATCAAAGATGGATGATGCGTGTTGGAGCTACGGAGTAGGCCCAGGACTATTGACATGTGAGGGGAATCCAGTAGGTGATTAGTTGCTAGCGTCGAAGGGATTAACGGCTAGCTAGCTACTGGAGATAAAAGGCTAGGCATTAGGTGCTCTCGGAGTACAGATCTTTTGGCCGCAGTAATAGGGTTTGGAGGCTATACGGGAGGTGAAAAAAAGTTGGCGGCATGTACGTGATCTGGTAGAAGAAAATTGCTCGGCGGCCAGGGCTAGTGTTTGCGTGTGTGCTGGCGGTGGAGGTAATGCAACGTCGTTTGTGATGTGAGAGGAGAGGCGGCGCTGTGCATGACATGAGACAAGATGAGATGCTTTGCTGTTTGGCATTGAGTTAATCCAAAATCGTGAGCAGGCTTTGATGGCAGGCTCTTTTGCTTGTGTCATGAGAATTCATTGCTATTCCTTGATTGACTATTGTGTGCGCAAGCCATCCATCTATAGATGTTCTGCTGCATCAACTCAACGTTTTACTGCATCATCATTGCTACAACCATATACTCATCGTTGTTGAGGCAGGACAAGTGCACCGAGGCGTCTAGGCTTCCAAGACGACGACTACGACGTGTGTATCATTGTGTGATTGCGGCCGTCCTTGTGCGATCATCGACCAGGACACATACGCACTGCAGGTGATGTTGTAGAACACGCACACAGGGAGGCGTGACACTTGCTCGCCTCGCGTGCCTGCCGTACTCTCTGTGCACGGCTCGAGAAAAGAAGAGACGAGATTAGGGTGTGAAAAATCTTTCACAATCATTCACCCCCCTCTGATTGCTATTAACAATCCTATTACCATTATATTATTTTTACTTTTAGCTTATTTAATTGTAAAAATTATGAGTGGTCGTGATATTAATTTTATTGATGAATTCAAGAAAATGTTGGATGGCGGTATTATTGATGAACTTATGTTAAATTGAGTATTCAAAAGCATCATTGCATGAAGAGAAGGTGATCATGGTGATCACATATCTACCTTATTGTTAGAGACTCCACAGGAGTAGAGGAGATCCTCGATCCTTTTGGAGGACGGTCTTGAGAGTGAACATTTGTCGCGAGTGTTTACTCACGCTATACCAGTATACGCGAAAGGAGTTGCATGTGGACACTTGCATTTAATGAAAAGGGAAGATTGAGAATTGAGTATGAAATGAAAGATGGGTGAACAGTTGATGATGATATTGTTTACAGTTGAGTAATTATTGTTCATTGTTTATTATTGTGCTTGCTGAGTCGTGGACTCACTCTTGCTATATTGTTGTTTGGAAGAAGTCCATTTTACCCCCTCAAGTATCGCTATTCGGACACCTAACCCCCTGAACTAAAACAATAGACCTTTGACACCTTGAAGTTGCAAAACCGGATAACTTAACCCACTAAGGCTATTTCATGCAGTGGTATTGCGCACGTAGCATCGGTTCAGCCCGATTTTGCCAAGTCAGCCATTGTGCCGGTCAGGTCGATGTACCCAGGGGACCCAGCACGGCGAGCGCCAAGGGCCTAGGGCACAGGTAGATGGTGGCCGAGAACCCCAGTTGTTGTGCACCACCTGGGGCTCGCACCGATCATGAAGGTGCTCCAACACCTAGGACACCTATAGCGCCACCGACACCCGTCACGCCCACGGCATCGCACCAGCGCCCTTTTCGCAGCCGTGGAGCTAGTCGTGCAAGTTCCCATTGGGGGCGAACTCCAGCACGAGCACGCCTTCGTCTGCGTTAACCAAAGTTGAAATTAACTTCTCATATCAGGTCCAAGGAACACGCCATGGATTGACACCGGAGCCCGGAGGTTCTTGGAAAAATGGCCAATCACATAGCTATAGGCGCACATGTACCACGCTGTTCACAAAAGGCGAGGAGGTGGACAATGTGGGGTTAGCGAACACAGAGGGGGTGTCGAGCTCCTAGCGGAAGGCGCGGTGGAGGCGCTCACGGCTGTGGTGAAGCTTGACAGCGGTGAGGAGCCGGCGAGGCAAGCGAGGTAGACGGTGTTGAAGCCGCCCTTGTCGACGATGGCCGACGTGAAGCCTCCATCATCGCCTCCACCTATGCCCACGACAGCTACCTCGCGGGGGTGGCACTCTTGGCGGCCGCCTTCTTGGCGCCAGACTGATCAATGGTGTCCTTGTCGAAGGCTCCTCGGCCGTCGGAGCCGATGGCGATGCTGCCCCCGTAGCCGCAGCAGAGGAACCTATGCTTGTGCAACTCTGGTCGGGTGGAAGAAACGCGAAGGGGTCAAGGGGATTTTTCGCCAGTGAACTCATAAAAAGCTCCTGCCAGCTCACCTCACTTACATAGTGGCTGACCTAGCAAAATCGGGCCGAACCGATGCCATGTGCGCAATACCACCGCACGAAATAGCCTTAGGGGGTTAAGTTGTCCAGTTTGCAACTTTAGGGTGTCAAAGGTCCGCTTTTTAGTTCATGGGGTTAGATGTCCGAATAGGGATACTCGAGGCGGTAAAATGAATTTCTTTCTTGTTTTTAGGTAACTGTTGATAACGTTACTCACGAGAAGGGCTAGCGCACTTGGAACCACGTGATGCATTCAAATACTTGAAATATTGGCCATGAGACACTTTATTAGCATGATGATTTATAATTAGGACTTGATATTATTGCTTAGCCTTAGTTGATAGGTCGGAGTTGATTATTCATCCAATAGACTTGATTTGAATAGTTTTGCTTTTATCTTGGTTTATTATGTTTCCATGCTTCCTATGAATTAATCATCTATGATTGTCATATTGTTATGCTTGTGTTAGTGTGACCCATGAACGGGTTTTATCATTGATATGCTTGCTGTAATTTACTGTTAATTGATGTTAAAATTAAAAGTTAGTATAGTTTAGTGGCATTCCGGGCTTAGTGTTGGGCCATAGTGTTACATAATCTACCAGCGATCAATCATTGATCAAATCACAAAATTTGTCAGAATTGATCAGATCACAAAATCTATCAGAATTTGCAGAAGCATCAATTCATCGCAGATACATGTATGGATGCTATTCCTTTCTGATAAAAAGCTGCAAAGTTAGGTTACGTTAGGTTTTAATGCCAAGGCCAACAGACCAGCATGATGCATAGATAGAAACCCATGAACTGAGCTACATTTATGATGACATCTAATAAGTGCTCGACACGCATCACCCATTCACACTACAAGCCGAAAGTTCGGGACTGGACAACAATCAATTCTTAAGATTACTCTCCAATACGAAACAAACCCATTCACAATACATGTCATGAATTTTCTCGACATTATCATAATCCAAATTATGAGTTTATGACAGCCTTAGGGGTTACAAACCAAATTGTGGAATGATGTTTCGGCACTTTTTTGCATTGCACAGTCTCAAACTTGAAGCTTCAAAATAAGCTAGAAGTTTTAGAAGATTGAATGAACCTGAATAACTCAATTAGAAATAGCACGACACCAGAATATGTCCCTAAATTCGTAGTAGCATAGTAGCACCCGACACGAAAAATGAAATACAATTTATCACTAATTGTCCATACAAATTTCAAGAAAAGCTAGAAGTTTCAAAAGTTTGGACCAACGTGAATAACTTGACTACAAACGGCACAACCTTCGAATATCTTTCCCTGAATTCCTAGTAGTGTAGTTGCACCTAAATTAACAAATCAATTTAAGCTCATCACCAACTCTGCACAGATAACTATTAACCCATTAGAGATCATCTCTCTTGGTGTATAAATGACAGATGTTACCAACATACAAATGGGATTTGAGGCAACTAAGAGCACCTCAATGGGGTTAGTGTGCCTTCTACGATGGTACTGTTGGCACCAAATCCTAACCTTCCTTCACTTCTCTTCACTATTCACTTCTGCGACCACAAGCAAGATCGCATAGAGCAACCTAAATTGACATACGTAGAGAATAGTAAAAATATAAGTTGATAAATCAAATCAATTTTATATATTGGGTCAACAGAACCAGTTACATGGCATTTAGATTTTGACTATAGCAAACTGACATATGGTGCCCAAATCTTGATAAAAGGAAATAAAAATTTCCAATACCCTGGGGCCAGGGATGGAATTATGGAATGCACCATAGGACATATTCTCAAGGACATCTATCTAGAATTTGTGGGGTGTCATCTCAGATGGTTGATGTCAGTAGCAGTGAGGAGATTAGTAAAGAAGTTAGGAGCATGGTTAGAAGGGATGATCAGGAGGAGGGGACGTCCTTTCCCAGCAAGAAAGGAAATCATGATGAGTGGACATTATCTAAGAAAAAAGGTGTTAAAAACAAATTCAAAGAGCCTCCGGTTGCTCTCAGGAAAAGCTCCCGCATTCAAGACCAAGGGATTCCCATGCAGGAAAAAGCATCTATGTTGAAGTCTATTCAAAATCTGGAATACCAAGGTAAGTCTACTAACAATGCTTTTACTATTCTCAATGATGCTCCTGTTAATTATTTAGAAAATGTTGCGTCTTTATGTGGTGTCATTTTGGGTTCACAAAGTGAAGATGCCAAAGAGGTGATTTCTGCCTTTCAAGCGAGTGAAGTAGCTAGAGCTGCTATTGCTAAAGCAGAGATTGAGTTGGCATCCAGGAAAAATCGGGTTCAGAGTTCTGAGGGGTCTGTGAATAAAGGTGATGGGGGTGAGAAACCTGACATGGATTCTTTTGATAATGAATCCAGGGGGTGTGTAAGTGGGAACTCTCAGAGAAGGGTTAAGGGTAAGCTAACAAAGGTTCGGTTCTCTTCCAGAAGGTGTAAAACATGAAAATTCTTTTCTGGAATATCAGAGGACTGGGTAATCTTGCTAGGAAAAGACAGCTGAAAGAGATGATTTATAAGGAGAGATTTGATGCAGTAGGGCTTCAGGAAACTATTAAAAAAGATTTTGCTGAGAGAGATTTGAAGGAAATTTCTGGTAATGGGGCTTTTGGTTGGAACTAGATCCCGGCCATTGGCCACTCTGGGGGTATTTTGCTTGGGGTGAGAAAGGATAAATTAGACATTGAAGGGGTGGACCATGGTAGATTCTTTGTGAGCATGGTGGTTAGACATAAGATAAACAACTTCAAGTGGGAACTGGTGATGGTTTATGGGTCTGCTAAGCATGACTTGTCCCAAGTTTTTCTGGAGGAACTTCACATCAAAATTCAGAGGTCCAGTCTTCCTACAGTCTTGGGGGTGATTTTAATCTGATAAGGAGAGCTGAGGACAAAAGTTCTAATATTGTCAATCTTTCTCTAATGGATAGTTTTAATGATTTTATTTCTGATAATAAGCTGTTGGAGATTAAAAGAAGTGGTCCTAAATTTACCTGGACTAATAAGAAAAGTTGTCCTATTATGGTGAACCTGGACAGAGTATTGGTGTCCACAGACTGGGAGGCTCATTATCCTTTGAGCAATGTTTGTAGTTTGATCAAAGTGGGCTCAGATCACAGTCCCATTGTCCTAAATACTGGGGATGACAAAGCAATTACTTCAGGGAGGTTTATGTTCGAGAAAAAGTGGTGATATCAGGAGGGTTTTCATGAAATGGTTTCGCAAAAGTGGGATGAGATCAGCTTAAAAACTCCTGAAGCTTGCCATTCTCTCGATAATTGGGTGGGAAGTTTAGCCTCCTTTAGGAGGTTTTTGAGAGGATGGGGAGCTAATTTTAATGGGGTTTACAAAAAGGGGAAGCACACGCTCCTAAAGCAGCTTAGCAGTCTTGATTGCAGGGCCGAGAAGCAAGGGTTATCGGCTGATGAGTGGTTTTCCAGATATAAGGCAGAAAGGGAGTTAGAAAGGCTGTACGAGATGGAAGAAAGATCTTGGCAGCAAAGGGGATGTGTGAAATGGACTACTCATGGAGATTCTAATACCAGGTTCTTCCATAGCTATCCTAATGGAAGGAGAAGGAAAAATTATATTTTCAGTCTGGAAGAGGATGGAAGGGTTTTATCCGAAGAGAGTGACATTAGAAATCATATTTAAAAATTCTATAAGGGTCTATTTGGTTCTGAAAGAAGAGAGAGTGTTCATTTGGCTGAGGATTTCTGGGGTTTGGCTAACAAAGTTTCTTAGGAGGATAATGCCAGTCTGGTGCAAGCTTTCTCTGAGAGGGAAGTATGGGATGTCATTAAAGGTATGCCTGATCATTCTGCTCGTGGCCCAGATGGCTTTCCTACCTTCTTTTATAAGACCTTTTGGGGGGTGATCAAAAAGAAATTCATGGGGTTAGTTGATGATTTTTTGGATGGAAAACTTGACCTTAAGAGGTTAAATTATGAGGTGATTACTTTAATTCCTAAAGTCACTGATGCTAATTCTATCAAGCAGTACAGGCCTATTTTCCTGATGAATGTGAGCTTTAAGATCATAACCAAACTTCTTGCTGTTAGATTAGGCAAGATTGCCAATAGAGTGATTAGTATGAATCAAACTACCTTTATTAAGGGGAGACACATTCTGGATGGGGTGGTGGCACTGCATGAGATTTTGCATGATCTGAGAGTTTCTAAAAAGAAAGGTATTGTCCTTAAATTGGATTTTAAGAAGGCTTATGATAAGATTCATTGAGACTTCTTGGAGGGAGTCTTGAGAGGGAAATTTTTTTCTATAAATGGATTGATTGGGTGATGAGTTCAGTAAGAGGGGAAAGTGAGCATCAATATTAATGGTTAAGTGGGCAATTACTTCTCCACTCATAGGGGTTTAAGGTAGGGAGACCCTTTGTCTCCTTTGTTGTTCAACCTGGCTACTGATGCTTTAGCAGTTATGATTGCTAGAGCACAGAAGCACGACCTTGTTAAAGGGGTGGCCTCACACCTAATCCCAGAGGGAGTGTCCTTGTTGCAATATGTAGATGACACAATCTTGATGATTGAGTGTGAAGACAAGTATATCCTTAATCTCAAGTTTCTGTTGTATTGCTTTGAATGGCTATCTGGGTTAAGGATCAATTACTATAAGAGTGAAGTTTTTGTTCTTGGGGTGGATAAGCTGGATGCTATAAAAGTCTCTAATAATTTCAATTGTAAGCTGGGTGCTCTCCCTCTTACCTATTTGGGTATTGATATTGGGGAAAGGCACCTTTATCAAAAAGCTGAAGGTAAAATTATGTGTAAGCTGGGTAAAAGACTGGATAACTGGCAGAACAATCTCTTGTCTTCGGGGGGTAGGTTAATACTGACAAATAGTTGTCTTAACAGCTTGCCAATTTATACTATGGGCTTTTATAGGTTGAGTGAGATGACTCATAAGAGAATGGATAGTATTAGATCCAGATTTTTTTGGAGGGGTGCCAGTGACAAGTTTAAGTATCACATGGTTAATTGAAGATCAGTTTGTATTCCTAAAGACTATGGGGGTTTGGGGGTGATGAATACCAGATTGATGAATGATTGCTTGTTAAGTAAGTGGATTTTGAGGATCAGTAGAGCTGATAAGGAGATTTGGTTTAGGATACTAAAAGCGAAATACTTTCCCAGGGGTGATTTAGAAGTTCTAGACCCAGCAGAGCCTCTCAGTTTTGGAAATCCATTTGCAAAGTGAAACATCTCTTCAACATGGGGGCTTCTTACCAAGTAGGTAATGGGAGGAATGTCTTCTCTTGGCATGATGTTTGGCTAGGCAATTGTCCTTTAAAGATTAAGTATAACCTGCTATTTAACATCTGCTCTGATTCTGATATAAAGGACGTGTTGAGTTTGTTAGGAATTTTGGCTGGAAGGAGGAAGACATGTGGGCAGACCTTAAAATTGATTTGGATGGTGTTAGGCTCAATAAGAATAAGGATCAGGTGGGGTGGTGTTTAGAAAAGAATGGTCTTTTTACTATTAAGTCTTTGTATCGGCACCTGGCCTTTGGGGGGTTGTTCATAGAATTTTTTTTATTATTTAATCCTATTTTTAATTTTATTTTAAAGTTAACCCATCGCAAACTTTATTTCCAATTCTAACCCCTTTGGTCAAGCCACCACCCGTGGCGTGACAAAACAACACTATCATGTCAGCCCATTTCTGGTCAAAGTCTTGTCACGCCACTGGTGGTGTCGTGACAGTGTTGTTTGGTCATGCCACCACCAGTGGCGTGACAAAAAGTGCGATTTTGAGAACTTATCTTGTGACGTGACAATGTTGTTTTGTCACGCCACGGGTGGTGGCGTGACCAAAGAGGTCAGAATTGGAAATAAAGTTTGTGAGGGGTTAACTTTAAAATAAAATTCAAAAAAAGATTAAATAATTAAAAAAGTTCTTGTTAATAAGAGATTGAATAAGTTGTGGTACAGCAGGATTCCCTTGAAAGTTAAAATTTTCTTATGGCTAGTTTATCAAGGTAGAATACAATCGGCTGATCCACTTAAAGTTAGAGGCTGGAAAGGTAATGCTAATTGTTCTTTGTGTGGGGTGAGGGAAGATGCGAATCATATTTTCTTTGACTGTGTCTTAGCTAATTTTGCTTGGGCCAGCTTCAGAGAGATTTTTGAGTGGACAAGGAGCCCTGTCTCCGTAGATGACTTTCATCTCTATTGGATGGACTCTTGGGGGGCTATTAACTCTCACCTTGCTCTTATTAGTTTTGCAGCTCTTATTTGGACGTTATGGAAAATCATAAACAAGTGGGCGTTTGAGGGAGTTTTCCCTAAGCATCCGCACGAAGTGATTTTCAAGTTTCTGTCATGTTTGCGCTGTGGCGGTCTTGATCAAAAAGAAGTCATGCGACGGCCGATAACCTAGTTTTTTGGTAGAAAGTTGGATGAAACTTTTCTATTCAGATATACCTTTGTAATCACTTTGTTGTCTGCCCTGTTGGGTGTTGTTCTGGCTGTGTCGCTGCTTGGTTCAGCTTGGTGTTCGTTTAGACTTTAGCGCTAGCTGGTGTTCCCAGCATGTTTTGTTTCCTTTGAGTTTCAGTTTGTACTTTGTGAACATTAGCTTTCTATAAAAACTGGGATGTTCCCTTTAAAAAAAAAAAACTAACTAAAAACATATTAGGCATTTGACATCTAGCAGGTTCAATATGCAATGATCACAATTATGATGCAACACTTGCAACCTACGATAGTATCCAAACTGGTGTTCAAATCCAGTACAAAATAGCATCCTTGATTGAAATAATGATCATACATTTTACATGGAACAATCAAAGTTTCGTTACAGCATAAATTATAATCAATCTAGGTGCTTTCACCAGAAAAATGGTCCATAATGGGCATGTGAATGTCATATTGTCTAGGCACGGAGTTTATAATTGGCGCAGGCACATACAAACAAACAAAAAAGAACTTGACTTTATGGCTGAGAAGCACTATCAAAATCCATGTGAGCAGACTGGGCAAATCCAGTAGACTCCTTGGCAAAGAAACGACTGAGAATGGCATCGTTGATCCATCACTTGTAGGCTCTACATGCTTGCCAGCCATATGTAAAGCCCTACATAAGAACAATTCGAAGGAGAAATGACAAACCATTCACTAATATCCAGACTTTCTTGTGATACTATAATTCTCCATGAACTGAAATTTCAGTAAAAAAAAAGGAATACAATATAGAAAATACATGTGAGCTGAATTGTAGATATTAGTCCGCAATTGTCATCAGCTCGATGGGAGAAATCAAAATTACTTAAAAGAGAATAGCCGGAGCATATAAAACTGAAACAATCAATTGCCAGAATCATGTCACTCCTACATACAACAAATTCATAAAAGGGTCATCCAAGCAAGCTTAGTAATTTATGACCTACAACAAAAATAGGATATGTGTTAGAGAGAGCAGATAACAGGACCTACTTGCATGGCTGCATCATGGGAACAATGTGCCAATAGTTAACAAAATTTGTGGTGTTACCACTCATCTAGAAACAACCATTCAAAAGAAATCAATAGCGGACACATAACCACCTTACAGCTCCTCTTTTCACTGAAAATAGACAACCTTTCAGTACATCATTTCAGTTTTTTAGATTAACTGGCATTGCTCTTATCACTGTTTTATGCTCCATTCCGTTTGACCTTCCTGTTAGCAAAACTATGATTTACATCACTCCCCACTCAAATCCTCATGCGTAAAACATCAAACCTCAAAAACTTCTCTGATATATACAAACACAACCATGCAGCATATTGGAATGCCTGAGCACATCCGTAAACATCTAAGTAGAAGGATTTGGACAGATCATCGTCTCTTGGCATAATGATCCAGTGGACAAAAGAAGTAGTCATTGACGTAAGTAAATCAAGCGTCAATTTAGCCTAATGTCTGTGAAAAAAGTTCATCGAAGTAGGACATGATACTACTGTATTTTCAACATGATTATAATTGTATTAGGCAAGAACAAAGTGAATCTAAATGGTTTCAAGAACAGAGGAATCCATTAGGTATACATTACCAGCAGTGTTTATCTTCACAATGTACCAAAGTGCTTTAAAGTTTTACCACATATTTTGTACGGGAAACAACAACAATTAGAAGATGCATGGTAACCTATGACCCAAGTAATCTAAAAGGACAGTTTAATCAATAAATATTAGAGAGGTAACAACAAGAAACCTCTAAAACATGTTGCTCAACATTTAATCCCTCTGATCCAGATCATCCTCCCGTAATGCAAGATACCACCACCTAAAGAGCGCCTTCCTCATCTCCATCTTACCAGTGCCACACTTGCCGCTAACCAGGATCGATTGGCCTACTTGTTAATTGATCAAGGACTTGAAATTGCTCTGAGCAACAAAAAAAGTGAAGAATATCAACCCCAAATTCAATCGATTTTCTATCCGGTAACCATAGATGGTAACCATAGATCGTGATTGAGAAATCATTACATATGACACCTGTAACAAAAATATGCGATCTGCAATCGTGACACTTCTGGAGGATGCAAGTGGGAGATCGAGAGGAGCTAGTGAAGTCGTGTGGAGGAGATATCACACCAAGCTGCATTCTGTGGATGCCGCTGTGCTGCGCCTCCGTCGCGAGCGGCGACAACACCGCGGAGCATCACTCGTTGCTGCCATCCACATGACCCGGCGCCGGCTGCCCCACCACCTCCTCCACGCCATCGCCGCCCACCATCGGCCGGATACACGTCATCGATGATGAGATTCGGTCAAATCCGAGCCGCAGCCTCCAGATCCGATTGAGCCAGTCACGAGGGTCGGACGCCACGCCATTGCCGAGGTGGTGGTGTTCCGCAACACGAACTACAGTGGTGGTCCTTGGTGTTTTAGTGGCGGCGGCGCAATTTGGGGTGGTTAGGGTTTCGTGCGAGGACGAAGGACATCAGAGAGGAGACAGCGGCGGTGGCAATGTCTGGACTCCACCCCGAGCCGTCGCGCCAGCTCGCCCATCTCCGCCGCGCCTCCTCTCTCCCACTCAGGCAGCGTGAGGAAAGTGGAGCCTGACGACGGGCCCGCATGTCAGTGCTGTTTTACCCCGAGGATCCGCACAAAAGATGGCGGATGGGCGAGGGGCAGGGGTGTTTACATGGTACATACGGTAAATACAGTATTGTTAGTTCAGTAAATATTGTATTTTAAAAATACGATTTAGTTTCTGTAAATTCTAAGTTTTTTTGGTACGATATGAGTATCGGTAAATACCATATTTATCAAAATTGACACGAATTACGAACGACGACGTTGCACATTGCGGCAGACGGCAAAGACTATCCAAGATGCACCACTCGCAAAGAACCAAAGAAAAGCAACCAAAGAAAGCAAGCAAGATCGCAGCGGTCCGCAGCGATGTACACACCAGTGCAAGAAGACTTGTGTATAGGCTTGGAGTATGGAGTGTGATTACCAACTGCATGCATGAATGCAGCACATGGTAAGAGCATGTACAATGGGCTTATGTCAGCTGTCTATAGCCTTTGGCACGTAGGATTTTTATTAATATGGATGAAAGAGAATGAAAAGAGAGAAAAATGATGTCTACAATCTTGTAGTCGACTATAGTACCAGAAACAATAAAAATATTAAATGATTGTGTGTTGTCTAATCTCTTGTAGCCGACTGTATCGCCACAACCCATTGTATGAACTGTTTTTAGTGCTATCTACAGGTGACATAGATGTTGGTATAGACAGTAGCTGTCTATACCATTGTACATACCCTAAGGTATTCACGTGGGATGCCAAATGAAATGGAAATGGATTTGATTAGAGCTGCAGCACCCAGCAGTACACTACTACACCATGACACCATCAGTATTCAGTCCACCACACTAATTGGGCTTCGCTGCAAATGGGCTGATTGGTCTCCCGGCTCGGTCGAGCGCCGACTGAGGTGGATGGGCACCTCGAGCCAAAGCTGCTCATGTAGCCGCGTAGAACTAGCTAGACACGGTTTGTTCGGTTTTCAGCCGGTTCTTATCGAAAAAACCGAAATCCTAGAAAACCAGATTTCTGAATCCCGTACCGAATATCGGTCAAACCGAGTTGACCGGTATGATTCGGTATTTTTGGTACGGTACTAAAATGAACAGCCTTAGCGAGGGAGGGGAGAACAGACGACAACCAAGTCCTATTTAGTAGTAGAGAGTAGATTGATGGTTGTGCATAATTTGTCATAACTAATTGACTAAGCATGCATGCATTCAAGCTAGGCATGAACCGATCCAGACCTTGGCAGTCTCAACAATGCACCATCCAATTCATTCATCATCTCAATCACAGCACACATAACCACAGTCTATGTCAGTAGGTTGAGAGGAATGGAATCGATCTTACCCGGTGAGGACGCACCGCCGTCGGAGTTGAAGTGGTTGGCGCCTCGCCTTCTTGACAATGACAGTGGCGGCGCCGTGGTGCTGCGGGTTGTCTTGGCTTCTTGGGCCACCTCATCACAGGCGGCGTAAGGGCGTGGCCCAGGGGAGGTCTAAGAAAGGAATGGCCAGAATGTAGATAGTACGGGAAGCCACCATCAGCTTGACACCAGAGAACACGACAACCAAGTAGAACCCCGATGAACCGACACCATGGTCAGAGTAGTCGATGTGGCTATGGTCGATCTATCGGTGATAAGCACCAGAGGGGACCCAAGAGGGAGGCGCGTCAGATCTGTCAGCAAGGAGGCGGCGGAGACCAGCGGTGGCCGGAATGGGTAGCATCGGCGGCAAGCCGGAGTGGAGGCTGAGTCAGGTAAGATGGTGCCATGTTCAAAATAGCAAAGACGGTGGCAAAACTGGTGGAGGCTTAGGCCGAACCGATGGCATGAGGCGCGGAGGATCCATTAGCAGCAGTGATGTCTTGGGTGGCGGTGTCGGGAGAGGACCGCAGGAGGCCTCTTGTGCCCGAGGGGCGGTCGTTGACGGCGGCGTGTTGGCACCCGTAAAGGGAGTCGAAGAGTGTACGGGGAGGTGGAGTCGCGGAGGTGCAGCGGCATGTGTGCATGGGGGTGGGGGGGTTGCGCAGCGATGGGCGATGCGAGGTAAGCGAGGTAGTGAACAAAATTTGAGGAAAAAGCGTGACCGCTCGAGGCGGAGGGCGTCGGGGGCATGGCCATGTGTGGAAGGGGGAGAGGAGCGGTTGGGGTGGGACGATTAGTAGTGGCGCATATGGACAGGGTGGGTGGTGGAGGGGGGACAGACGACCACCAACTGCAATTTTTAAGTAAAAAATAGAGATAATTCATAGATAGGACTAGAAACCATATATAGAGTACAATACATGACATACCAAGGCAGCTCTGAAATCACCACCACATAACTAAGCTTCAAATTTAACAGCCAATCGTGTCGTACACAGGTATAACGCACCTCACCATCCATGACACTTGAACCTTTAGCTTGTTCGCCCTTAAACCTCAGCTTACTACTATACGACGGCGTACGTACGTCGTGCGTACTACACATGCATGCACAATACTAATACAATACTACGTACCAACACGTACGTGATCATAAAGATGATCACCACCACGGCACACTTGGGAACAGTAGAAGTAGTTATTGTCTTGACGATCGAATAAACGGAGAGCGGCGGGCGTGCCGATGGATCATGCGGTTGCGCCGGCGGCGATGGCGGTGCTGTGGAGGACGACGGTCTCGACGGTGAGGCCGGGGCCGAAGCCGAAGAGGACGCCCCAATCCATGCCCTCGCCGGTGGTGGCGTGGCCATCCTCAGCGGAGCGCTTGCGCATCTCGTCGAGGATGAAGAGGACGCAGGCGCTGGACATGTTGCCGTACTCGGAGAGGACGTGCCGGGTGGCGCGCATCCGCGCCTTGTCGAGGCCAACCTTGGCCTCCACCTGGTCCAGGATCGCCGGCCCGCCGGGGTGCGCCACCCAGAAGATGGAGTTCCAGTCGTCAATGCCCAGCGGCGCGAAGGCGTCCACCAGCGCGCGCTCGATGTTCTTGGAGATGAGCCCCGGCACGTCCTTGAGGAGGTGGAAGGTGAGCCCCACCTCCCGGAGGTGGCCGTCGATGGCGCCCTCCGAGTCCGGCAGGATGGTCTGGCTCGCCGACACCAGCTGGAATAGCGGCCGCTCCACGGACTCGTCGGGGTCGGCACCGAGGATCACCGCCGCCGCGCCGTCACCGAACAGCGCCTGGCCGACCAGCGAGTCCAGGTGGGACTCGGATGGGCCACGGAACGTCACGGCGGTGATCTCCGAGCACACGACCAGCACGCGCGCGCCGCGGTTGTTCTCGGCGAGGTCCTTGGCCACGCGGAGCACCGTGCCGCCGGCGAAGCACCCCTGCTGGTACATCATGAGGCGCTTCACCGACGGGCGCAGGCCAAGCAGCTTGGCCAGCTGGTAGTCGGCCCCCGGCATGTCCACGCCTGAGGTGGTGCAGAAGACGAGGTGCGTGATCTTGGACCGCGGCTGGCCCCACTCCTTGATCGCCTTCTGCGCCGCCGCCTTCCCGAGCTTCGGGACCTCGACGACGACGATGTCCTGGCGCGCGTCCAGCGACGGCGCCATGTACGCGCACATGTTGGGGTTCTCCTGAAGGATCTCCTCCGTCAGGTGCATGTACCTCTTCCGGATCATAGACTTGTCACCTGCGCTCACACCCATATACACGCACCGACATCGACGACGACGACACGTCGGCGGCGACGTCAAGGCAAGTCTGTTAGCTCGTTCATTCCATAAAGGGCAAAAAAGGATGGGAGAAAAGGATGCTTGGTTAATTAGGTGTGCAAGTAAGTGCTGTCTATAAGTTGGTTTTCTCAAGTTAATTTGGTTAGCTTTTAAGTCGAGTCATGGAGTCACTCTCATCGTGACTCATGTGTCTAGTTGCTATCTGTCTGGTGGGCCCATCTAATTTTTAGGTACTGTAGCATGTCAGGGTCGTGCCGTGTCCTGCCATTCTGGACTTGTTCTAGAAACATTCTTGGTTCATTCGTGGCATTGAATGATCCCTGGATTGGCCAGTTTCAGCAACGCAAAATTAGATATTTATTATGATTGTAAGCAAGAAATTTGTCCTATCAGATGCAGTGTCAAATTAATAGTTATTGAATTCTATATTTTAAAAATAGATATGCTTTCTGTAATTTTTTTATTAATTAAACCTTTTTTGAATTTATTTTTATTATTAACCCCGCAAACTTTATTTCTAAATTTGACCCTTTAGTCATACCACCCCATAACGTGACAAAACAACATTGTCACGCCAGTATCTTGTCAAGCTTTTGTCACGCCACCACTAGTAACGTGACAGTGTTATTTAGTCACGCCACCACCAGTGGCGTGACCAAAAGTGCTATTTAGCGGACTTATCATGTGACGTGATAATATAATTTTGTTACGCCACAGGTGGTGATGTGACCAAAGGGATCAGATTTGGAAATAAAGTTTGCGGGGGTTAACAATAAAAATAAATTCAAAAAAATGTTGATTAATAAATAAAAAAAACGTTCCAGGCTTACACACTTGGAAATTTTAAAGGCTTCTACTCTTTGAAATCACTTCGATTGAAAATATATACAACAGTGATGAAAGAATTATTGGAGCGAAGGTAAATTTTTCTGGTTAAAATTTGGAAACTTGTCATGTGAAGGGAAGGGCCGGCACATAAAAATCAAGAACTACTTACAACTGGAATTTTAATATTTGCATGTCTAATCTTAATTAATTATCTTGTCCCTAAGGATCGAAATTGCTCGATCCACCTGTTACAATTAATTAGCATCTTCCATTTGTGATCATCCCTAAACATCCCGTGATCTGTCCAAAGCTATTAACTTTATGCTGTGTTGTGCTCTACCCTTTTGGCCATTAAAGCTCCATCTCCTAAGAAAGTGACCATACATATATATCTCATTTCCTCTTGTCCTCAGCGTGGTCATTAGAATCGCCAATCACCAGCAGATCAACTTGCCACCATTTGATACCTTTTAGCATGTTAAAAGGTGAGACACTTAAATCTACCAGTTACTACCTAACTTGCAGTTAAATTGTTAAGTTTAGCACGTCAAGTCGGTCGTTGCCCGTTTTCCTTGGCAATGCTTGGAACTTCTTTTTTATTATTAATTAACCTTTTTAATTTATTTTTATTCTTAACTCTGCAAACTTTATTTCTAATTCTGACCATTTTGGTCACGCCACCACCTGTGGTGTGACAAAACAATATTGTTATGCCATATAATAAGTCCGCTAAATAGCACTTTTTGTCACGCCACTGGGGTAGCGTAACCAAACAACACTGTCACGCGCACTAGTGGTGGCGTGACAAGAGCTTGACAAGATACGGGTTGGTGTGACAGTGTTGTTTTGTCACCTCTTGAGTGGTGGTGTGACCAAAAGAACAGAATTACAAATAAAGTTTGCGGGATTAACAATAAAAATACATTTTAAAAGGATTAATTAATTAAAAAAATCCCATGCTTGTTGTGTGCATGGCCTAACTTAACTCCCTAGCAATCTTCTTTCTTTGTTTGTTTTTGTTTTTGTTTTTGTTTTCGATGCTAACCATAGCTATATTTAGCTAGCTAGCCGGGGAATAAAACGGTATAGACATACGTGCAAGCAAAAGCTTTCATGGATGTCACACATAAGGCGTTGTTGCATGCATGGTTTGTCAGGTGAGCGAGCAGCAAGTGTACATGTCCAACCGTCGATGCACGGCGCCAAAAAGAAAACGAAAACAAAAACTTGGTTAATTAATTACTTACACATCCTCTTGAACTTGTCCTTGAGCTCGGTGAGGTGCTCGCTCTTGGTGATCCTGAAGTAGTAGTCCGGGTAGTCGGCCTGGTACACGCAGTTGGCCGGCGTCGCCGTCCCGATGGCCAGCACCGTCGCCGGCCCCTCCGCCCGCTGCGCCCTCCTCACCTCCTCCACCGTCACCGCCGCCGCCATCTCCCCGGTCGATCTCCTAGCCCCTCGGCCGGCCGGCAACGACGACGAAGACCAGTAGCTAGCTAGTAATTAAGCACCAGCCGGTGACTGCAAGGCAGTACCAGTTGTGCGTCGATTGTCGAGACGTCAGCGTTTGCCGGGCTCAGAGGGATGCTGCCCTGGTAGTGCCATGTGTTGGGCGCAGCGGGATAAATAGGCGGGAAGGGGGTGGGTAGGGGTAGGTCAGTTGGACGGGCGGATGGAGGCCACGAGGGCGGTGGACTGGCGGGGGGGAGGGGATGGCTCGCGCCTGCGACACGTGTACCAACCAACCCGAGCACGGGGGGGTTAGTTGGGTCACTCGGCCAGAGGCCTCCCTGCCCGCGTGCACTCACTCGACCCCGCTGATACTAGCTGTGCAGCTCTGCTGATCCTTGGAACAACTGGTCACTCATTCAGTCACTGCAGGTAATTAATCATGCACCTCTCTTAATTAATACTAGACTAGATTACTATCATTGGTTTTCTTGGCTGGAAAAGTTTGGTCGCTACTCTACGTATGTTTCCATGGAATTAATTAGTTTATACATGTCTGCTATACATGGCTGCTATGGAATTAATTACCCCTCGTTAATTAATACTAGATTAGCAGCCGAACAAACAATACTGCTATGCATGCCTGCTATGCTATCATTCGATCGATCGACAGGGTGAGATGTCGAGTATGCATACGTACGTCTACCTCCATGCGATGCAGTTCTAGACGGTGTAACAGGTACGGTGTACACGGGGCACGCGAATTAATTTATCGTGATTAATCGGGTCATTAGAAATTAATTGTGGGCTCTAATTAAGGCGTCCACACACACCATTAATCTGTGCTAGCTCCTGTAGTTTCAAAGAATCTAGGCAGATCAAAATTTTGGTATCTGACTGTGAAATGCCGTTCAATTAAAAGAAATAGAAAATGGAAATTAAAGATAAAAGAGGAATTAGGAAGAGGAAGTGGGCTGGTCCGGGACCTAAACCGAGTCCACCTTGGACTCAGCATGGGGCCGGTTGACGCATAAAGGAAGAGGAGGGGGTCGAACCGGATCCCAAACTCTAGCCTGCCCCTGTCCTATCACACCCTTGCCCTAGCCGCCCTAGTCACCTCCCTGGCGCAGCCTGCTCTTGCCGCCCTGCCCCTTTTGTACTTGCCCTAGCGCCGCGCCACCTTGTCGCAGCAGCTGGCGCCTCTTGTCGGGTGGCTGCTACAGCTATTGCACCAGCCGATCGTCTCAGTCGTGGCCTGTTGTGCTTCGGTCGTGCCGCCACTGCCTGCCGCCTAGCTGCCGTTGCTACTATGGTTGCTGTTGCGGAGGGGAGATGGCAAGAGAAGACAAGGAGAAGATGTATAGGAGGAAGAAGAGGGAGAATTAGGGTTTCGTGATCCGATCTCGTTCGTCGTCCAATTTTGATGGGTAACGATATGGAAATCCTTTCTACATTATTAGATATCGTATATTAGAAGATTAGGGTAGACCGATAGCGGGTATTGGTAATTTGGTGATGCCCTGTTTTGATTAATTGTGCTGCTAAGCCTTGTAAAGCAGTTTTGGGCTATCTACGTCTTATTTCATAGTTTTTCCATGTTAGGAAAGTTATAGGTTATTGTTTAATATTTCCATATAGTGCACGATCATTGGATTTGTTTAAGCGGTATAAAAGTTATGTCTTCTAGAGCACTTTTGTCCAGAATTCCATCGCCGTTAACAGTAGTCGTGTAGTTTCCTTAGCAGATGGTCGAATGAAATTATAGTCATAACTAGGGATAGTAAGATATCTTTCTATAATTTCCAGAAGTGTTAGGGTTTGCTATTTTTTATTGGTAAAAAATATAGATATAAAATTGTTAAGCCTGTTGTTCAGTATTATTATTCTAGATTGACCTTAATTCGGGGTTAAACACAGGGATTTAGACGGTGTAATAAGAGAGTTTGCATAACTAGAAAAGTGTATAAATTTTTGTGTAGATTCCAGAAAATATAGAGTTTGCTATGTTTGGATTCCAGGATTAAAAGTTGTGGCTGTTTGATCATCGGCGGGTGGGTTGTCCAGTAAAGAGGGGTTAATTGTGTTGGGTTTGCGCGTATGAGTGATGTTGAATTATTTTATGTTCTTGTACTGTTGTTTCATGTTTTTGAGGTGAATTATTAGCTTTGTCCAGAGAGTGCTGCTTCGAGTTTGGAGCCGCCTTTGCATCGTTTCTGTTTTCGTGGCTAAAAGACAAGTGCATAGTAGAGCGGTAGATATCAGTTTGTTTGCTACTTGTCTTTACAATTAAATTTTCATAACATTTATTTATGCTTATTGAAATGACATGATAATGATGATGATATGACCATTGCGATGACATGGTAATGATGAGAACGTGACAATAATGGATCATGTTAATGGATAATGTCACATCAATTGCATTCATCATGGCAGGGTTGCATATGAGTCAGGTCGGTAAGGACCTACTTCTGTAGGGAATCCACGGGAGTGGAGGATAGACGTCGTGTAAAAGAGAACGGGGCAAGAGTGGTTTATCGACAGGTAATTACCCGCTATATATTTATATTGTTGTGATTGTTGAAAGATGTGTGAAATTTAATTATTTATACATTTATATTGTTGTGATTGTTGAAAGGTGACCCGTTGTGGGTTTATTTCCATACAATGGTTGCTAAAATTATTTGTAAATATGGTTTAAATTAAGAGTGGAAATGGTATAGCTGATACTCTGCGCTCAGTGTTGAGATGGTGTGTTACACTTACTTTCGATCCAATGAATATCAATTATTCACATGGTAGCACAGGGACACATTCGAAGGCTTTCAACTCGAATTAATAGTACATCTATTGGCATATTAATATCAGTATATCTCCTATAAATAAACGAGAATATATAGGTCTCCGTTGTTAATATATATTGGTGTAGCCAAGTTCACAATACCCGGTCCCATGCATGCACGTTTACATGCGTACAGATAACATGGGCGAGAGAGCACAATTCCATGGTATTTGAACGGAAACAACACTACCAGAAATTATTAAATTCCCAAGTGTCTAAATATTTTCCGAGTGTTTACACGAAAACACTCGGGCAGATACTGAGTGTTTCATAAGACACTCGGGGTGAGAAGCTAACGCTCGGTAGAATTAACTTTTCCGAGTGTTTTCCATAACACTCGGGAAAAATATAATCCCGAGTGCATTGCAACAGAAACACTCCGGAACTATTTTTTTTCCGTCGCACCCATTTTTTCCCGTCCTCGCTTTTTCTTAGAAAGTTTAAATAATTGAAATACTTTTTTTTTAGAAAGCTAGTGTGGATATCATGGGGATATGTGCATGATCTTAGGATGATGATACAATTGGCAATGACTTTGATGGTTTGTCGAATCACGTGTTTTCAGTGAAGTTAAAAGGCTGTCAGGTCAATGGCGGTCAGACCGGCGTTCAAGGACCGGTTAGACCAGCTTGCGGTCAGACCGGCCATTGAATGGCGGTCTGACCGGTTTTGTGCTGATTGATGATTCTTTTAGAGAATTGTTTATGGGATAGGTCATATCCTTGTTTGTCTTTGCATATGAGTTGCATATTGCATGTTTTGAGCTAACGTGGGTCAAGTTGTGAAAAACTTGTTCCCGGAGACGATTTCTTTGTCTATTACTGTGCAGGTGGCTTGCAGGTCAACGACGGTCAACGGCGATGAGGATCGGGACTAAGCTTGGAGAGCTGAGGTCCAGAACGATCATGTGTACCGGGTGAGGTCAAGTGACTCAAGCGTGACGCAGAATGGACGAGAATGATCGAACGGGTAGTTCGATGTAGCTGGTTGGATCAAGTGACGCGGGGGTCGGTGCAAGTGCCTTGGTGGTTCCGGTGGGATCTAGACGGGAGAGACTTGCCGACATGATGAGCCGTTGATCAACCTACACGTGGCGGAGTAGGCGATTGTTTCGACAGGATTGGACTCGGTCCATGGAGAAGGATCGAGAAGGGGTATTTTGGTAATTTCACCAAATACTGCATTTATGATCTCTTGGCTAAACCACGGCGCGGGTCGGCGCTTGAAGAAGTGGTTTAGGTCAATCGAAGATGAAGATGACGCTTTAAAATGCGTGCGTATGTGTCCCGTTTGTTGTTGAGCCTTAACGGGAGCCCATTAGGGTTAACTCTTCTAGAAGCTAGGTCTCTGTATAAATAGAGGGTGTGCTGGACAGCCACCTTAAGGACTTCATTTTTTATAAACCCTAGTTTGGTTTTAGGACTTAGAGAGGAAAGGAGAGACTTAGGGTTCTAGAGAGATGAGTTGATGGTGTGCTCATGGATTGAGCTCTTGTCCTCCTGATTGGAGTGGTTGTAAACTCTATACAATATCAAATCAATCCAAGGCTTGATTCCCCCAAGTTGAGTCTATTTGCTTTTCTTCTCTCTATTTGGTGATTTTGAGTTTTTCTTTGATCCGCGAGTTTTTGGTTGGTTTCTTCTCGTGATCTATTTTGCTATGACATGTGGGAGCCCATCTAGGGTCATCTTGATCATCAATCACCTACAATTAAGTCTCTAGATCATATTTCGATTTTGGCTCGGTTTTGGAGCACACTTTGTTCAATCTGAAAAAGATAGAAACTTTGATATGGATCTCTGTGATCTTTGATTGGAATAGGTTCTCAATATCTTAGAGAAGGTGTGTCTCAATTTTCGTGGGTTTTGGCCTTACAGATCAAAAGTTATGTTGATTTTCGATTTCGTTTTTCAGGTTATTTACTATTTATTCGTCTGATTTTACTGTTCACCGGGTTGACCGTATACTGTTCATCAATCTGACCTCGTGTTTACTGTTTACAAACACTGTTCATCTTTTGCATTTTTGGTCTTTTGCTTGGGGTTTTGATTTGGGTTCAACACAAGTCCTACGTAGTACTTGTATATTGATCTTTATAGCTTCCATAACTATTGGAGTGATATAAATATTGAATTTAATCAAGGTGAAAAATTGAGAAAGCGTCTTTTTACCCTCCTCTAGTCGTCTTTCCGGTCCTACAGTTAGAGTAGAAATATGGCACATACGTACATACATTGAGACAGATAATACATGGAGAGGGATTAGGATCCTTTGCATTGGAGGTCTAAATACAGAGAATAAACAGTTCTTTGCATTGGGAGTGTCTCTCGATCAGCTGATCGAAATACAATGGTTCATATTAAGTGCTATAGTGTTTTATGCTACAGTACAAAATCTTTTTCACCAGTAAAATCGTGTATTGTGCAACGTTAAAAATGTCCAGTGTCGTGAAATACTCACTGTAGCAGCTCGTATTACGGTATACACAGTGTCCTCCGAGGGACGTTTGAACACAAATACTATGCGTAGAGACAGACATGACATATGAGTTGGTTGTGTCACTTGGGCAATTGGCCCGCATGCAGTCAGCTACACTGCTAGTCGCTGGGTTGAGCTGACTGTTGGATTGGATGGGAACAACCAGTCAGCCTGCAGCCAGTGAAGAAATTAAGTAATAATTAATAGTAGTACTACTCATGGTGAGTAATTGAGTAGGAGCAATTAGGCAAAAAGGAAGAAAAAAATCAAATCTGTCTGTGTGTCTAGTGTTTAGCCACAGTGCGGTTCAAATGGTCTGGCTCTGGCATGATTAGAAATCAACACCTGACAGTCAAGTGAAGTAATAAGATGGCTTTTTGTGCTAATTCTCTGGTTTCCAATGAAGTAGGAGTCTAGGAGATATGGCTTTTTGTTGCGGTGATAAGATGGAGGTGGGTGAGGGGTTTTTTCAGGCATTGGTTGGTGGCAAAATGGGTGGATTTTGTCCATACTAAAGAATGTTTGTACTCGATTAGGGTATTTTCAATCGTGTATTTATTATCATCTTTTAGCTATATCACGTTAACAAAATTCTACATGAAGAAAAAAGGAGGAGGAGAGAGAGCACATGTCGTCTCTTTCTGAAGAGACTGTCGTGCACGCGAAACAAGACATGATACATTAATTTACTCTAGTTGACATATAGACTCGTTTCAAAGAAAAATTATAAAATATAAATGTTAGAGAGTGTGCTAGAGACTATCTATTGTAGATGTTATCTCTAAAGATAATATGACATATGTTAGAGACAAGATTATCTCTAACTATTGGAGATGCTCTTAGTGGTTATTAGTGTGCTTAGCTAATTGGCTCAGTGTGCATGCTCCATCTAAACAATTCTTGACTCATCAACATTATAAAATTTCTCATACTAAATTGCAAAAGGAGAATAGAATTACCGCAGCAACAAACAGGGCTCAAATCCTAGCTGGTAGTACATATGCATAGAGAGTATATACAATGGAGGGGAGGAGAGGAGAGGAGAGTTCTCGAGCACTGAGTAGAACAGGTAAAAATGTCCGTGCAGTGCGAGTTCGAAATACCGCCAATGTTTATCCCAAATTATTTTTTTCTTTGAATTTTTTGTCAGACTTTTAATTCACCTGTAGACATATACAGGAGTTAAAGGGATATATACTCGATATACATAGACATAGGATGGTATTAAAGATGATCGAACTGAAATACTTTACACATAGATAACTAGAGATAGCTTCAGAGCGATATGTTTGGACTGAAACAATATAATCTGCTGTTGGTGACTTGGTGCAGTACGTACGTGCTAGGGACATGGCATGTAGCGCGATGTGAACCGATCGATGATTGATGTTTGGTTTGGTTTGGTTTGGTCTTTGGTGGTGTATGGTTTTCAACAAGAGATGGCTTCGAGGATTGCTTGGGGAATCACAATAATTGTTATTGAAGTCTTGCAACGATTAGAAGTATAGTTTACAAAAGCGAATTCTTGTGTAACAATGAGGTAATTCGAGGATTGCTTGTGGAATAACAATGATTTGTTATGGAAGTCTTGCAACTATTAGAAGTATAGTATAGTTTACGAAAGCGAATTCTTGTGTAACAATGAGGTAATGAAGATGTAAGCAATCGGATGGCTAGTCATCGTAGGACAAATTAACAAGACACATACAAGCTTTACAGATTTGCCTAAAATGGCATTACATGGTGTGGCGAGAAGAACAAGCTATAATTAGGTTTCCTTAATTATTCATTTCCTTAATTACAGTCAAGATGCATGGCATAAACAGCCATGAAGTCACATGAGTAATGTAAATATTTAAAAATCGATGTAACTCTTGATTGGTACTATTCTAGAAGAACAATGCCATTTTATATACACGAACAATTTCCACAAAATTGCCATGAATATTCATTCACGAGCGTGTCATATATCCTACAGGAGGTGCAATGGATCAGGAGAGCATGTGTGTCAGTGACACTGACCTCTTCCTAAACGCTTCTCATGAAGCTAGAGGACTTCTGTTAATGAAGTTCCCAGACTCTCCAGAAAAATGTTATAAGAAAAATGTGAACCTTGGGGAGATGATCAATTCCTTTCTAGGAGTCTTGAGAGTACATATTTGTTTTGCGCCTTCTTGGTCTTCGTTTCTTTGACCACAAGAAAACAAAGAAAGGTAGGCTCTCAACCTCTTAAAGATCCCTTTTTTCTTTCTCTTTTTGGTTTGAGGTTTGAAAAAGCTAAAGCTCTTAAAGTAGCTTATTAAGGCTCCGTTTAGTATTGCAGTGAATTATGATAATCAAGTTTTGGTGTTCGGTGTCAGACCCAGATTTCACAATCCAGAATCCTCTGTGAAAAATACTGCGCTATTCCCTTAATCAGTAGATAGCGCTTACTGATACATCACTGAATCATTTCATACATAACGTAAACAGAACCATTCATTAATACAACTATTCAGGGTTCAAATAGACCACATCGGGTCGAGTTGTACAGTAGGGCTGAACAGGCCAAATGATTACATTACAGAACAGCGGAAACAAAAGGGGGAAAGAGCACATCTCTCCACAGGCAAGCGACTGAGAAAACCTGTGTACGACCAATATTATCCAAGGACTTGGATAATATTAGTATGCGCAAGCACCGAGCCAGCTAGACTGAGTCGAGATCTAGACTACTAGAAACTAGACTATTCTTCAGCATCATCTTAACCACCAACATCTGGATCCTCTTAGTGCATATAATGTCCTTGATCCATGGCTTCTGAGAGTCGGGGGAAAGAGTGAGGGTGAGCACAAACAATGGGTGCTCCCGACTTGGGCTCGTCTGATGAGAGTGTGACCCGATCTTCCGATAGGTATTGATACGTCAATTGTGGAGAACACGACGTTGATGATCCGAAGGCTCTGACCTGAACAGATCGATCCCCTCGCAATCACTACACCACTGCTCCGTTGGTTATCAACCGTGCCGAATGCGGTTGACCTCGCCAAGAAGGCTATCTCCTGCAAGCGAATCGAGAACACAAGCAAGAGAGTAGAAGATGCAATCTGTATTGCGAATAATAATTGAAGCACACAAGTTGGGGTTCCTCAAACCGATGAACGGGAAAGCGCAGCGAATATTATCTAAGAAAAACCCGAGCAAAACTAAAGGGCGACGGCTCCTATATGAGGAGGCGGCCGGGAGGTGGGAACCCTAGGCCAAGGTACTGTTCATGGTACTGTTCACGGTACTGTTCACGATGCTGTTCATACATAAATAGTGCCCACGTGTGGGTCGAAGCAGTGGTTGCATCCTTAGAGTTGATGTCCTCATCATCCTCCCTTTCTTGAATTTGAGTCGTCCTCGACTCAATCGTTGTCTCCAAATCATCATTTTTCTGCAAAAGTTTAGTGACAGCGGACGGCATAGAGCTAGATATATCATCAAGTGAAAATGAAACATCTTTGCATTTCAAAGCATCACATGGCATATGATTATCAAAATTTTCAGCAAGATCAGATTTGGTTGCAAGCATGACACAACCCTTTAATTTAATTCCCTCATTCCTAGAACTAAGTGCCAACTTCTCTTTCTTATGTGGGAAAGTGTTCTTCACTACTTGCTAATTTTCAGATTCATGTTCACATTATTTCCTCTCATTTTCATCTATCTCTTTATCACATTGCACAATTTCAGCAGGCGTTAAAGGTAGCAAAATTATTTTCTTTCCTTTGTGCATAAGAGACTACTTATTACTTCTACCATGATGAGTTGCATCGGTATCAAATTCCCATGGACGTCCTAATAAAAGTGAGCAGGCTTGCATAGGCACTACGTCAAAATCAACAACATCATGATAGGAACCAATGGAAAAATGCACTCTCGCAGATTGTGTTATCTTCACCTTACCGCTGTTGTTGAACCACTGAATGTGGTACGGGTGAGGATGCGCACGTGTGGTCAAGCCAAGCTTCTTGACCAAACTTGAATTCACCAAGTTATTACAGCTTCCGCCATCAATTATGACTCGAACACGGCAATCCTTGACAATGAGGAACATCTGAAACAAATTGTGGCGCTATAGCTTCTCTGCATGCTCTCTTTGAGTGCTCAATACTCGCTGCACAATTAGGGTGGTCCTATAATTCTTTGTAGCATCGGCACCTAAAATTTCATCTCCATCGCTATCTATCTCGTGATCATCATCATTACCTGCAAGGTTAGCTGCAAGAGCATATTCATCCTCAACATCACTGGCACTTACATAACCACCGTCGTCGGTCGCAATGTACGCCACGATCGGGCAATCTCTCATGAAGTGGCCCATCCCTTTCCAACGGTGGCACACAATTCCCGTCGTGCGACCCGTGGAAGCAACTGATGAAGAGCTCTACGCTGGTGCCTGCACACTAGTAGATTTACTTGCCTCGGATGCACGTGACGGTGGTGGCGGTGCTGCTGAACGCGCCCTACTCACGGAGGGGGCAGCAGACTGAACAACAGAAGGTGGGGCTGTGTTGGCTTGTCCTGGCGTCGGTCTCGATGTAGACGTACTTCCAAAGTTGCTCTTAGTCCTTTGTTGTCTTCCCTGCAATTCTTTTTCTGCCAAACAAGCAAGCTGGAACAACCTATTGATATCATTATACTCTTTGTAATCAACTATGTCCTGAATTTCACGCCTTAAGCCACCATAAAAACGAGTCATTTTATCCTCCTCATCCTCAACAACGTGACAACGCAGCATGCCTATTTGCAGTTCTTAATAGTATTCCTCGACAGATTTATTACCTTGGTCTAAACGCTGCAATTTTTTACGCATATCACGATTAAAAGCAGGAGGAACAAATCTAGCACGCATAGCTACCTTCAATCTATCCCATGTATCAGGTGTTAAGCCAGAATTAACTATTTGATTCCACCAAATGATAGCAAAATCTTTAAATTCACTAGTGGCTTGTCTGACTCTATGCACTTCAAGAACTAGATGAGCATTAAATTTTTGTTCAACTGTCATCTCCCAATCTAGATAAATTTCAGCATCATAAACACCCGCAAAAGATGGTATGGTAAATTTGACTTGAGCAAACGGGTCATCATTAACACGAGCATTGTTGTGCTGAAAATAATTATTACCTCTCATACCGTGACGGTTGTGATGTAGGCGGTGTCGTTGACGTGCATCTTGGTCAGCAAGGGCAGCCCCGGCGTCGCGGTTTCGGCTCTCATTATCATCGTCCACCTCAAGATTTTGGGCTGCATCCTGATCATACCCGCGTCCGTTGTGAGGTGGCCGATTCACCATTCTTTCAAGGCGTATAGTGAGCGCTGCAAGACTATCGTTGATTGATTGCTGCAATGTAGTTGTAGTAGCTTGAAGCTTCCTGTCGATGTCCTCATTAATGGTTGTGCGTTGCTCATCTAGGAGCGTCATGAGCTCTCCCTTTACCACGCACTCTTTCTCATCAGTCATCTCACCTGCCATGGTGTGGGCGCCCCGGATTATTGGAAATGTACTTAATTAAATTCATACTGTAGCACAATTATTAATGAAGGAACAGTACTGTCCCTTTATTAAAGATCATGCTAAAGGCATAAATTTAACAAGTGACAATTCCAATAAACAGGCTCCCCGGATATATATATATCTCACAATGGTTCCCAGGATCAACGACCATTGCATATATATATCCTTCATCAACATTGCATCAAATACACACATGTCATACATTTGCATAATTAAACATAAGTTTACATCATTCGGTTTAGTACTACAATACTAAGTGACTTGGTCACTTCAAAAGTCTAACAGCGGAAGCAAAAACAAAATATTAAAGTCCACCAATGGCCTCATCCACCCGCAGGCAATTGCGTGGAGGAAAGAAGTAGCTCTACTCGTTAGCGTCACCCGGATCGGCGCTAACGGGTACTTCATAAAGAAAACCGTCCTCACCTGCAACAATAGGTTATAGCACCTTGAATACGGAAGGTACTCAGCAAGTCTTACACAAACTAATAAAAGAAAGTGGTTATTAGAACCTAATCAAAGGAATAGAATTTTTACATGCATAGGGTTACAACAGGAAGGTATAAAGGTTCAGATTTGCATAAAGCGATACATCTTAACCTACAATTACTAAATTTTGATAAAGCAGTTTAATAAATCAAAGTTTAGCTAGAACAGTAAGTAAATGACATAATTGTAAACAGTACAGTGCATGAATCCCTCATGCACAGCCAAAAACCGAAACCAGATTTTGAAAATCAAAACTTCTATACAGTGACATCAATTCAAGTTATCGTCCATGACCGTGGACACGGCTATTGAACAGTTTATACCCCGCAGGTGTACATCTTTACCCACATGACTTAGCTAGCCCGTTGCCTTGGATGCCTCCGAATGATGACATACTTCCTTTGGTATGCCGACCGGGAAACTAAGATTTGGTATTTTTCAACAAGCTAATACTATTGAGTTGGACCCCATGTGTGAACCGATCTCGCTTAAACAACGATCGATAGCATCTCGCTAACAGGGCACACATGTTGCGTCGATGAATGCCGATCCAAACAATTAAATGCGAATGGGCTCACTACCCATATTAGGATGCAATCGGCACCATTAAAGTGCGTATATGCTACGAGCACATATACGCCCTCACCCTTCTAAGAACATCGATCTTGACATACAAGCTCACATGGCATACACAGTCATAAGACCTAAGCATTTATGCCATACAAGGTCAATACACATATTCTTACTTTCTGTTTCCAACCCAATAGTCTTAACATTTTACTTAACCAAACAATACCATATACTGCATGTGGAAGTACGTGGAGGACTTGAATTGAATAATCAGAGTTTGGTCCTTAATTAACCCGGACAAGTCCACCACAAATCCCAATCTCGTGCACAAAAGCACCATCACTAGCTTCCTCTTGTCCAGATCAATTTAAATATGAAACTCAAGTTTGATTTAAAGAAACTGGACAAAGAGTTCAAAATAACAAAAGTTCATTTGTGATTCCCATGTTTGACAAGATATGCTTGTCAAATCTAAAATCTCTAGACTGCATGTCTAAGCCAAAACTGAAAATATATGTTATAATATACAGTACTATGCTAAGGTTGAGTGTATGGTGACAATTGAGGTAATCCATCATGTTAGGTCATACCTAACTACTAATGAATCACACTTTGTATTTTGAAACATAGCATGCACAGATTGTCACTAGATTTAGAAAATCTAATGTATAAAATTTGGGATCAACATGGTGCGAGAGGATGCTTGCCTTGATAGTAATAGACTTCATTGCGAGTTGGGTTGCTCGAAATAAAGTCAAAAGCTTGGATGAACCAGATTCTATAAGAAGCAATAAAGTCCAATAAATGCAAAATCGACAATAAGTACAAAATAGAAGAAATATGCATGATCAACCTGGAAATGCATGATTAGCAGTATGCTTAAGCCATAACTACCCATAATAGTGATAATAACCCATAATATAGCCTACTGTTTTCAAATGGCAGAAACTAAGGCTTAGTTCAAAGTTTCAGTTTTCAGATTTTGAAAAGAACAGAAACAGGACAGATCGCAGATTTTGGGAAAATGAAGATAGATCAAGCAAAGGTTCAAAAATGAAACTTAGCCTGATCCATTAGGGTAATTAATACCCTAAACTAACCTTAACCTATCCCTACTTGGTTAGATTACCAAAAGCTAAAGAAAAATCTATTTTGTCGGTTGAGTTGACAAAAGAGAACAGAGACCTATTTCGGCTATGAGTCAAAATAGATGATGATAAGAATTGAAAGATTAATTTGTTATGCTACTAGGGTTTAGCTGAGACCTAACTAGGATAACAAGTCGACAGAAGAAACCCTAATTCTTGAAAAAGAGATGTAAAACCGAAAAGTTATAATAACAACTTTTCAGTTTGAAGCAAGTTGAAGCTACTGATGCTCAAAAGGATGATTCACAGGAGCTTCTAAGGTCATTAAGATGCTCAAGATGTTAAAAACTAGGGTTTTAGCTTACCAGAGTAGGAAAGACACCAAAGATTGAGAAAGTCAATTCTGCTCAACAGAGAGATAGCCTTCGGTTTTAACCTACAAAGGATGTCAAAACCTTAGTGCAAGGTAAAACCAGTTCTTGGGATGGATAAGCAAAGAACAGGAGCAAGAAACTCCACTGGACAACAATGGAGGATGAGCTTGATGGTCAACAATGGTAACAGCAAAAAGCTAGGGCTTATATATGGATGTTGAGCTATAGGGCAAGATGGAAAGGTCTAGAGTTGATGAGGTGTCCATTTAGGGCTGATTATCCCAAAAATTAGTTGCATAATCCTTGGGATAAATCCTCTCCTCTGTTTACAGAGAGATCTGCGCGCAGAGAGAGAGGGAAGAAGATAAGAACACTCTTACATGTGGGTCCCATTGGCGATCCAGTGTGCATGCGCGCTCCTAAAGCCTCAACAGAATATCAGCCGTCCGATTGGAAATGGGCGGCTGTGATAAATAGAGAGGTTAAAAGGTTTTAATCGGTAACCTTTAATATGGACCGTGCGATTTCAATCGGTCGATCGAGATTTAAACAGAGCCCGAAGGAATCTCGGGATCTACTTTCAAATCTGGACGTTGGATTGGAATCCAACGGTCGATTAAAAGGAATACACGTCACTCGATTAGATGAGATGACGCGGCACCGTTAGATTGGATTTCTACGGTCGAGATGGGACAAAGAACCGGATGGTCCGATTGCATACACAAGTCTGGACCCTACGATTAAAATCCAACGGTCCACCGAATTTGGGCTTTAAAGGCCCACGGTAAAAAAGGAACGCCGTGGGATTTAAATCCAAAGGCCCAGATAGCTGCGCGCCTTTTATTTTAAAATGAAACGAGCGGCGCGGTTAGATCAAGAATGGACGGCGGAGATCGTGAGGGGATCCGGAGTCGTCCGAATGCATACACCGCTCTGGACCACCCGATGAAGATCTAACGGCCCAGAGGAGCGCAGGCCTTAATAACACGCGGTAAAAAGAAAAGCCGTAGGATTTGAATCTGACGGCTCAGATAAAAGCGCGCCTTTAAGTTTAAAACGAAAAGGGAGGCGCTGTTGGATCAGATATGAACGGTGGAGATCGAGAAGGGCTCCGGAGTTGTCCGATTGCATACACTGATCTCGATCGTTAGATTAAGATCCAACGGTGGAGATTAGGGCGCACGCGTGGACAGCTCGTGGGACGTTGCGACCCCGCCCGTTCGATTGAAGATCAACGGCTCACATCACGTATGGTGTTTGAGCTCGCGCTCGAACGTGACAGAGCCGGACCGGTTGCACTGGGTTGGACCCAACCGCATGGGATCGAGTCGCTACAGTGCTAGGGTTTGGATTCAAGCCGGTTTAGTTGACCAGAACCTATTCAAATGCTTAAAAGGTTTGACTGGGATTTTAAAAATAGCAAATAAATTTATAAAATCCTGAAATTTTTACTGGAGACTACTGGGATGATATATTGCCCAGATAAATTTTAAAATCACATAATCACTTTGTAAAATATATAAATATTTATTTTAGCCCGAAAGTATTCATTTAAAGATAATTATTTTTGTTTAGGCCAAAATAATTTCTAAAAATGCATCAAAAATTATTTTTAGTCAAGATAATTTATCTAGGCTTTAATAAAAACACTTCCCAGTCATAATACAAGTTTTATCTTGTATTCCTTTAAGACTTTAAATGGTTCTTTAGGATTTTGACTAAAAAGGAAGGTTTTACTTGGTAACAACAACTCCCAACTGATGATTAAGAACAGTAATGCTATGAACAGTGTCCCATTACTGTTCATAATGCAGATTATTACTGTTTATAGAATTGGGGCTGTTACACATGGTTAGTAGAAAACAAAAGACAACACAAAGGTATTATCCCTATCAACTACTAGGTGATGGAAGGTGGAATCACACACTCTCAAGCGTCTTACCACACTCTTACAAGTGTTCTTACCAAAGCATACAGGAGGTGTTACAGTCGGTGGCTGGTTCGTGATACTGTGTCGAGCGTGGGTACGATTGCAAGAGGGAACCTGTTCTGATCAAGAGTAGGTGGAGCTTGGAAGGCACAATATGTAGCAAAGGATTAGTAATAATCAATTCAGTTAATGCAAGTTGAAAGATTGTTCAAAGTACTTAGCCAATGTTGCTGATCCTAGCCTAATCAAAGCTAGCGAATCACCGCCCTATGGAGAGAAGTGTATGTACACACACGCAATGATCAATATGACTTGATGTAAGCAATGGAAAGCCTCACAACAAGTGCTAGGAGAGACGCTAGCCAACTACTCAAACTTCGTTCTAAGGGCACAAGATCGTTCATGCGATGTAGAGCACAAAAACGGAGAAAATGTGCAACGTAGACGACCCTCTAGATTGAGCAGATACAGCAGCTAGTCTCAAACGATAAACAAGCAAAGTTTTATGTGGCTTATATATACTCGTTTGAAAGGATTCGACGAGATCTACAACTTTCTCAACTGGACGAACCCCAAATTCCGAAGGCAAGACCGAAAGAATCGCAAAAAACAGAAAACCGAAAACTTGCGACGCGATTTCGGGGCTAAAGATGGCCGATTTTGGGGGTCTTGGAGGGCGACAAGTGCTTTGCTGTCGGATTTTCAGATGCGCGTCGTCGATATCTTCGAAACGAGCACAAGAACGTCGAATTCCAACTTCGTATGCAAAAGTTATGCCCGTTTTAGTGAAGGGGTGTCGGAAATGGACTGGAATTCGTTTCGGTTTCAACTTCAAACTGCTATATCTTTTGATCCCGTGGGCGAAACGTGCCCAAATATTTTGTGGTAGCTGGTGGCTATATCAGGAAGGGCTCCACCAATTTTCACTGATTTTCGTGCAAGTTTGATGCATTTTCCAAAATTCAGACAGATAGACACCGATTTTTCTCTTCTTCTGTTTTTTTTCCTCTCTGTTTTTTTTCCTCTGTTCTTTTTCTCAATACGAAATCAAACTCTTTCTCTTTTTTCTTCTTCTTTTTCTTCTCTGTTACACACCGAAACCAACTAGGGTTTGTGGCCACAAGAGGGCAAGTCGTTCGGCTGCCGCGGCGGCAAGTAGGAGTGGCGGCCAAAGGCAGGGTTTTGCCGCGGTAGGAGATGGTTGCCACGACAGGGTGGATGCAGCAGCGAGGGTGGACGCGGCAGGGGATATGGTTAGTGGCGCGGCAGCGTGTCTGTGGGGGCACGGTGGGGTGGTCGCGATGGTCGCGGCAGCGATTTGTGGCGGCGCGGCAGGGATGGCAGCGGATGGGTTTGGCGCGACACAAGATTGAGTTGATGTGACAGAGACTTGACATAATGACGAAGCTACGCAAAGGAAACACGGGATGCAACTAGATAATGATGAACTAGACTCGAACTAAACTAGAGATCAGCACTCAACTCGACAATGCAACCAAAATTTCAATAAGCAAAACACTGAAATAAAAATTGCAATGGCACAAGGGGTGATGGGACAGCGGAAGAATGCGACGAACACAATATTTTTGTGGGGCTAATTTTCTGAATTTTAGGATGATGAACAGTAACTAAACTAACAGGGGGAAAACTGAGATTACCTAACGGGCAACTGAAGCTCTGATACCAACTGATGAAAGTGTGGCCCGATCTTCCGATAGGTATTAATATGTCGATTGTGGAGAACATGACGTTGATGATCCGAAGGCTCCGACCCGAACAGATCGATCCCCTCGCAATTACTACACCACTGCTCCGTTGGTTATCAACCATGCCCAACGCGGTTGACCTCGCCAAGAAGGCTAGCTCCTGCAAGCGAATCGAGAACACAAGCAAGAGAGTACAAGATGCAATCTGTATTTTGAATAATAATTGAAGCACACAAGTTGGGGTTCCTCAAACCGATGAACGGCGAAAACTGCAAAGCAGAATATTATCTAAAAAAACCCGAGCAAAACTAAAGGGCGACAGCTCCTATATGAGGAGGCGGCCGGGAGGTGGGAACCCTAGGCCAAGGTACTGTTCATGGTACAGTTCACACATGAATAGTGCCCACGTGAACAGTACAGGCCTAGGGGAAGGCCGGTCAGCAGATGGGCCAAGTCGTCCAACAGATGGACTAAGTTGTCGGCCAATATATTACATAGCTTTTGGGCCAATAATTGGTGACGCAGCACCATGGCATGTAGACGTAGCACCATGACATGTAGACGTAGCACCATGGCATGTGGACAACGCTCGGCTCGTATGAGTAGACGTGGTTCGGTCCAACTGGGGAATATGGCAGTGCGGTAGCCGAAAGTCCCATCGGAGAGGATGTGGTGGAAGTAGAAAATGTCGTGCAGCGGGTCGAAGCAGTGGTTGCATCCTTAGAGTTGATGTCCTCATCATCGTCGCTGATGGAGGGAAGCTCGGCGGTGGACGGGAATACCAAAAACAGAACCGGGAAAGCAAGATGGTTCCAAGGGTGGTGGCGACACGGCCTGTGGAGTAGCGGCGTAAGCGAGTGGCAGTGGCGCACCGAGCTTTGGTGGCCGAGGCGGTTCGGCAATGCTTCGAGCTAGAGGAAGGGGGCACAAGCAAGAACACAGCACGGGGGTCTCACCAAGACAAAGGGGAAGGCCGGAGATGGTTGGTGGGCGACGAACAACAGTAAGGAGTGCTTCAGCTGGAGGCGAGGGAGATGAGGGATTCTTGGGGCATCGGTGGACCAAAAGCAAATCCACTTGGGGAGGAGTTTCCTTGGCTCCTGGAACACGAGGTGACGATGGAGGGCACACCGGAGCGACGATTTGACGACAGGGCGGTGCGGCCGGAAACGGAAGAGGGAGCTTTGCTTCGGTGGGACTTACCAAGAGTGAGGGAGGCAAAGCGGGGAGGGCATGGGGATGCGGGGACTCTTTATAGCCGAAGGGAGAAGAAGGTGGCCATTGGAAGCTTTGAAGGCAGTGTAAGGAGCGAGGGCGGTAGGCGCAGGGAGGAAAAGGGGAGCCAGGAGAGGAAGCAGGGGGTCCAGGCAAGGGCGCAGGTGCCGATGGCAGCGCGACGCTGTGTGGAGGTGGAGCATTATGTGGAGGGACAGGGTGGCGCGGCTCGACGCGAGCGGCGACACCGGACACAGAGCGCATCCAAGACGCATGTTGGGCGTGGCCAACACGCTGAGGGTGGCAAGGGGCCTGGAAGGGGGAGGAAAAGAAGAAATGGGCTGAGCCCAAAAGGGATTTGAGAGAGATCTAGGATTTGAACTTTGAACTCTTTTGAGGGATTTTTGAATTAAGCTTTTGGGATTACACACTTAATCAAATTAGGTTTTTGAAACTCCTCTTACAAACCGAAAACCAAATTAAGCCATCCCAAAAATGGGATGTTACAAAGCCTACCCACCTTAAACGAAATCTCGACCCCGAGATTCGAGCTACTCCGGGAACAAGAACGGGAAGTCTAACTTCAGCTGATCTTCGCGCTCCCAGGTTGCTTCTTTTTTCGAGTGGTTGCTCCGCTTAACTTTGCAGATACAGATGATCTGGCATCTTGTTTGCTTCTCCACGACATCGAGAATCTTAATCGGATTCTCTGGATACGTCAGGTCTTTCTGGTGCATGATGGCTTCAATTGGAGTCTGCTCTTCTGGTACTCTGAGACATTTCTTGAGTTGAGAGACATGGAACACGTTGTGGACATCTGATAAACTTTCTGGTAACTCCAATTGGTAGGCAACTTGTATCTTGGTGCAAACTTGCCTTTGACTTTAAATCTCTGACGAACGGGCCTATGTTTCTTGGCGTAAGCTTGCCTTTGACTTTAAATCTCTTAGTTCCTCGAAGAGGCGATACCTTGAGGTAAACGTGATCTCCAACTTCAAAAGTTAACTCCCTGAGACAATTGTCGGCATAGCTCTTCTTTCTGGATTGAGTAGCTTGTAGACGATCTGTGATCAGTCGAACTTTCTCTTCTACCTGCTTGAGAGTATCTGGCCCAAAGATGTAATCTTTTCCTGATTCTGACCAATGTAGAGGGGCCCTGCATTTTCTTTCATAGAGTGCTTCAAACGTGGATATTTTCAGACTAGACTGGTAACTGTTGTTGTAAGAGAATTCTGCATAAGGTAAACATCTTTCCCAGTCTATGGTAAATTCCAAAGCACAAGCCCGAAGCATGTCTTCTAGAATCTGATTTACTCTTTCTGTCTGTCCATTAGTCTAAGGATGATACGTTGTGCTGAAAGCTAGGTGAGTTCCAAGTGCATCATGTAGACTAGCCCCAAAATACGAGGTGAACTGAGAAACCTCGATCCGAGACTATCCTCTTGGGTACTCCGTGCAGACACACGATACGAGCCATATATAACTCAGCCAATTTATTTCCCTTGTAGGTAGTCTTCACAAGGATGAAATGGGCGACTTTTGTCAATCGTTTACTATGACCCATACGAAATCATATCCAGACTTGGTTCAGGGCAAACCAGTAATGAAATCCATTCCAACTTCCTCCCACTTTCACTAAGGGATCTGTAGTGGTTGAAGTAGCCCTGCAGGTCTCTGGTGCTCGGCTTTGATCCGTTGGCACACATCACAACAATCTACAAACTCGGCGATGTCTCTTTTTATTCGTGGCCACCAATATAGAATCTTCATGTCTTGATACATCTTGGTGCTGCTCGGATGCAGGATGTATGCTGAGCTATGAGCTTCCTTCAGTATCAAATCCTTGAGTTCCTTCTGGTGGGGAACAAAGAGACGTTTCTCTTACCATAGGATTCCTTGTTGGTCTTCAATCATCTTAGAGGCCTTTCCTTTTGCCATGAGGTGTCTGAATTTCTGGACTCCAGGGTGTCCTTCTGGAGCGGCCTTGATTTGCTCTTCTAGGGTTGGATGTACTTCCATAGTAGCTATGGTGCCTTGCTCTATTAACTCAAGATTGATTACCTCAAATTCCTTGTATAACTCAGGTTGAAGTTCTTGAATCATGACATTGTTGTAGTAGGACTTACAGTTTAATGCATCGGCTACTACATTAGCCTTTCTAGGATGGTAATGGACATCCAGATTGTAGTCTTTAATTAGCTCTAACCATCTTTTTTGTCGAATGTTGAGATCTGTTTGAGTGAAAATGTACTTGAGACTCTTTTGGTCTGTGTAGATATCACAATGATTTTCAATCAAGTAATGCCGCTAAATCTTTAGAGCATACACTATTGCTGCTAACTCCAAATCATGAGTTGGATAATTGTCTTCGTGGGGACGAGTTGTCTGGATGCATATGCCACGACTTTTCCTCCTTGCATAAGTACGCAGCCAATACCTTGACGCGATGCATCATAATAAACTTCAAAGTCCTTGAGTATATCCGGCGGGACTAACACTGGTGCAGTGTCAATTTCTTTTTCAACTCTTGGAAAGTCTTTTCACAGGCTTATGTCCATTCATACTTCTTTTCCTTTTTGAGTAAGTGGGTCATTAGTCTGGACAGCTTGGAGAATCCTTCTATGAAGCGTCTATAGTATCCGACCAAACGGAGAAAACTACGCACTTTAGTCACTGAGGTAGGCTGTTTCCATTACAATACAGCTTTCACTTTGGATGGATCAACTGTGACTCCTCCAGCGGATACAATATGTCCGAGAAAACTGATCTCTTGGAGCAAAAACTCACATTTGTTATACTTGGCATAAAGCTAGTGTTCTTTAAGTTTATCTAGGACCAAATGCAGATGTTCAGCGTGCTCTTCATTGGTCTTGGATTAGATTAGCATGTCGTCAATGAACACAACTACAAACTTATCCAAGTATTCTATGAATACTTTGTTCATGAGATTCATGAAGTAGGCTGGCACATTAGTCAAGCTAAACGACATAACTGTGAACTCATACAAGCTTCATGAGATCTATTTGATCGGATGGTAAATGTCGTTTTAGGGATGTCTTCAGCCTTGATCTTAAGCTGATGGTATCTTGACCTTAAATCTATCTTAGAAAACACTGCTGCTCCTAATAGTCGATCAAACAGATCGTCAATATGGGGCAATGAATACTTGTTCTTGATGGTCACTTAATTGAGGGCTCTATAATCTATACACAATCTGGCGGTGCCACCCTTCTTCTTTACGAAAAGTATTGGCGAACCCCAGGGGGATAGGCTAGGTCTAATGAATCATTTATCTTGCAAATCCTCAATCTGTGTCTTAAGCTCTTCAAGCTCATCGACGACATCCTATAAGGTCTCTTGGTAATTGGGGTTGTCCCTGGTTTTAAGTTGATCACAAATTATACGTCTTTGTCTGGTGGCATGCTAGGCAATTTTTTTGGGAAAACTTTTGGGTAGTCTTGAACTATAGGTGTTGTCTCAAAAGAAAACTCTTCAATGTTATGGATTGCATGATCCAAACGAGAGGGGCGGTCCACATTGACCTTTATCGTGGTTCCTGGGTCTTTGGTGAGTACCACTTTTCTATTGGTACAGTCTATCATTCCTTGGTATCTAGCCAATCAATCCATCCCTAGGATGATGTCCAAAGTTTAGGATTGTAGCACTAGGAGGTTTGCTAGGAATCCAGAACTTTCCATAACAATCTCTACTCTGGGACTTACTAAGGTAGCAGTTAAGGTTCCCCCAGGTGAACTAAGTACCACGAGTTTCTTCAGATTAAAAGTCGGCAACTTAAGCCTTTCAACAAACTTCCTTGAAACAAAAGAATGCGAAGCTCTAGAATTAAACAAAACTTATGCTGGTACTAACTTAACAGAGAACGTACCATTAGAATTCCTGTGGCTTCCTGTGCTTCTTCTGCTCTGACATGGTTCACACATCCTTGGTTTGGTGTTGAGGTAGTCCTGGAGGCTTGCGAGGTTTGGGGACTCTTGCTTGGAGTTGATGATTGGCCTCGAGTTGGTGTAGCTTCCAAATTGAAGTTCACAGGGGTGACTCAGCATTGAGGGCACCGGTTAGCAAAGTATCATTTCTCTCCACAGTTAAAGCAGTGAAGATGAGCTGCTAGGTTGGTTGTTGTAGACTGACCGACGGAGCGAGGAGTGAGGAAAACATTCCCACTCGGACACGGTGTTGGAGCTAGAGCTTTTGGAGGCGAGGTTACAACTAGCTTGAATGACGGATTGCCATGAAATACTGACCTCTGGGGATAGCTGCTTTCCGGTCTTTGAGCTGCCATCTTGCACTTGCGGCTGGCTTCCACCATTCTTTTTTATTTTCCAAGATGACAGGTTTATTGACTAGGTGGTGAAAACTGGGGAAATCTTGGATGATTAGCTGCATTCTCATGTCTTCATGCATTCCTTCTAGAAGCAGTCAATCTTTTTTTCTTTGTTGGCGACGTCACTTGGGGCATAGCGGGCAAGTTGGTTGAACTTGGTGAGGTACTCATTGATGGACATATGGCCTTGCTTCAAGGCTTTGAATTCATTCTTCTTTAGTCTCATGATACTGGCTGGTACAAAGTTGGTTCTAAAAGCGATCTTGAATTCGCTCCAAGGAATAGCTTGACTCATCGGTTAAGTTTCTTCCTCTATCTGTACTTCAACATTATCCTCTGTGATTTGGTCTTGCTGTTCATCGGCCTCTGGTGCTTCAGCTTCTTTGTCAGACTCTTCATTGGCAACTTGGCTTTCTCTACCTCGGGCAGCGAGGTAGTTATCCCACCAAGCAACTGCTGTTCCTTTGAGCTAATGCGTGGCAAAGTCCACTTTGTCGTCTTCTGAGCATCGAGCAAGATGAAGCTTCTTTTCAGTATCACGAAGCCAATCCTCAGCTTCCAGGAGTTCATTGGCGGATGAGAAGGTGAGAGGTCTTATCCTGAGAAAATCCGCCAACTTGGAGTTGTGACCGACTGCTCCAGCTTGTTGATTAGCGAGCAAAGCTTGGAGAATCTGAGTCTATCGAAACATGACCTGCACCATAGTCGGATGCGCTGGCGGTGGGAGAGGTAGATCTTGTCCACGGCCATGGCCTCTTCCTCGGGTTGCGATACTTGCACCAAGTCTTTGGGTGGAGGCTCTCTTGGGTGCCATATGAGGAAACAACAAAGGTTTAGAAGATATATATGAGGGTTCACTAGCCCTCTAAGGCAAACGAAAGAACTTAAACCAAACAAGAAAAACAATCAAGTACAATACAAAGCCTAGAATGGCTGCAATATATTAAGGGGTTAAGTGTTACATGACTCCTACAACATAGCATATAGGTCATGCTAAGCCACGACACAAGATACAAACCACAACGTCTACAAAAGAAAGAAAAAGTGCTTACAACCAAAAGATTGCCTAGCAAGTACTGCTAGCTAACCTAACTAACCTAGCTACTCCTCCATCGAGTGCTGACCACCACAAGCGGTGCAGTTGCTGGGGGAGCGGGAGCGAGAACGACTGCGACTGGAATGGAGCGATCTGGAGCAAGAGCATGAACGACTGAGGCAGCGCTCACGATTGGACTCTTTGAGGTCGATGATGGGCGGCGGGCTAGGGTGTAGCTGGGGCGTACATCGCAGTATCTGCTGTAGTCCATGCTAACTCTGTAATGGTGGCATTCCTCTCCTACTCCACAGCAGAGAGGGCTGCCTCACACGTGATGAGCTGGCGACGAAGGGTGTCGGAGTTGTCGTTGCTAGAAGTGAGAAGCATCCAAAGCTATCCGATCTCATCCACGGCGTCGGTGAGGGTAGCTGTCATGGCTTGCGTGAGCTGCACCTAGTGAGTCAGGCATGGGTCATCCTCTCTGACGTCGAAGATCTTCGGGTAGCGCTCCCTGTAACATCCCAACTTTGGACTTGTGTTTCGAATGTAAGAAAATGAGTAGAAATTAAAACTTTTTCTTACATCACATATTTACTGTAAGCTTTGAACAATGGTTGTAAGAAGTTATGGAAATACAATGTCACAAGTCTATTTGATCCAAATTTTGATATTCCAAAAACAATCTTGTCGAATATGGTGATCATCATTGGGAAATATTTTTTCCTAAGTCTCTGTGATCATATGTAACCCCTCTAAAAAATTTCACAATTTATAGAAATTGTTTGAATATTTTTAGGAGGCAGTCAAACCTGTTTGACTTCCAGTCAAACATTAAAACAGAGCCTTGCAGAATTTTTGGAGATTTATTTGCAGTATAAAAACCTCTGAAAATTTTACATGAGTTTAGTAACCGAGTTAGCAAGCTCCTGTAAAAATTCCATAATTTTTGGAGTTGTTTTGATACCTCAAATAAATCCCCAAAGTCTCTGTTCCAATTCAAAAGTCAAAACTTAAAGTCATTGTGCTTTGGGTTCGAGTCAGACTCGGGCTCGAGCCAATCGACTCGGTCCAGTCAACTAACTGCACCGAGTCTCTCTCTTAAACGCGCGCTTTGAATCGCAACCGTTAGATCCTCATCGCGCGGCCCGTATGCGTGTATGCGTTCGGACCTCCGGTTGTTAGTTTGAATCTGAGCCATTGGATTAAGATCCAACGCTCGCTTGTCCCTCTGTTGTAGACCACGTTTGCGACGTGGGGCAATCTGAGCCGTTCATTTCTAATCCTAGGGCTCGCAACCTCCTTCGTTGTGTTTTAAACCTTGAAGGAGTGGCGCAATCTCAGCCGTCCGATTGAAATCGTAGGGCTCGGGATCGCCCAAGTGCTTTTCCTGGTCTTCTTCTACCTCCGGCCGTGCATGAACAGTGCAGGGGAGATGGCAGTGTCAAATCGTGCTTCCTACGGCCGCCCTAGTCAACAGTGAGGATCGTGGGAGACACCTTCGGCTGTGCCATACCCTAATGCACGTCTACCACCTTTTTCTTTGTCGGGCACACCTTGTGCTTCGTGCTTTGCCGCCCGAGAAGCTTTTGGTCCAAACCCTAATGTTTCCAAGGCCTTATAAGCACCCTTTTCACTTCCTGGTATTCCTTTAGACCACCATCAAGCTCCAATTTCAGTATTGGAGCTTAACTCCTCAAAACCTCCAAATCGCCATTGTTGACCCGAGAGCTCCATTGATGTTCTTGGTGTTCCAGTGGTTCTCCTTCACGTTTCTTTACCATATCCTTATCTCCTTACTATCTTGAACATTTCCCCTCACTAAATTTTGGATTTGATTCTTAGGAATTGTCTAATTTGGGGTTTGTTCAAATTCGGCTGAATTTGGTCATCTTCTTCCTCAGCTCAGGTGAGTGCCCCATTTTCAAATTACTTGCTCATGTAGCTTCTGTGGACCATAATGAAGCTATATTGATGCTTTGGTATCACTCTCTTGGCTCAGGGTGTCATTTTCAATCTTTCTTCTCCAAGTCCGGCGAGCCTCCACCGTGGACAAGCTTCTCCGGCCATCTTTGAAGCTTCCCTTCATCAAGGTAGCTTCTTATTAGTCCTTAGAGGCTCTGGCACCCGCTTCCTTGGACCGCAGTTGAGCTTTTCGCTATTTTCGCACTTAGCAGTAAAAGCTCCCTTTTTCATTCTCCGGCTAGCCGGCGTTATGGTCCCTCACCGCCGGCGAGAATGCCACCATTAGGTTCTAGGCGCTATTGCGATTCCATTTCAGTACTTGGTTGGCGCCGCCGCGGCCAGTGTCGCCGGCGACAAGCCGTTGAAGTCGCTCGGGGTTTTGCCGGTGCAAAACTCCGTTTTCGTCATTTGTTTAGGACATATTAATTGCACAGTGATTGCTAATCATTAATTAATTAATGGTGTCCTAATCTATGTCGTTGAGCCACTGACCAGTGGGCCCAACATCCTTAAATCACCCCTGGCACAACTCCGTGCCGTTCCGACATCATTAAGGATTAATCATTGGTAATTAATGTGTCGGGAGTTAATCGCTGTCGGAAATCCACCTTTTGGGTCTCTGACATGCGGGCCCTCCAGTCTCTTAACTCACTACCATGCCAGTCATTAGGACACATTAATTACTAGTTAATCGCTAATCTTTGGCTCCTGGTAATTAATCGCTGCCTTAATTGTTCCTCTGTCTCACTGACATGTGGGCCCAGTGCACTGTGCACGTGGGTTAAAACACCGCGGACGTGACCCTGTGTCACTGACAGCGGGTCCCACGTGTCAGCACCTCTTTTGAACTTCAGTCAATAGCCACCGTTCATTTTCAGATCCACGGCCCAGATCTTGTATGCATTCGGACCCTCCGGTTGCCTTGATCGTTCTTGACCATCGATCTTGTGATCAACGGTTGAGATCTGTTATGCATTCGGACAATCCGACTGATCGTGCGCTCTGGACCGTCCATCTGCAGATCTGCGGCTGTGATTGGCCCAAGCAACCGCACCGTCCGAATGCATTTCCTCGCGTGAGCCGTTGGATCTCGATCCCACGGTGGGCTCCGTTTAGGTTTCGCGCGCGTGCGCTATTCCCGGCGCGCGTGAGCCGTGAGATTTTAGATCTAGGGCTACTTAGCGTCCACGTCATATTCTATTGTTTGGGTTTGTCTGTTTTTCGGTAAGTATTTATTTAACAACTGATAATGGTATAAAAACTTTAGAAATTCATAACTAATTCGTTTTAGCTACTTTTTAGATAATTCTAACTGTAATAAATTCTGTTATCATTAAAGTTTAATATAAAAATGCAACTAAGTGTATTTCAGTAGTAGAAAATATTGAAACTAAAATAATTTGATTTCTGCCATTAGGAAATTCCAGAAATAGATTTAAACTTGAAAAATGCATATCTTCTTCTGTATAATTCCATTTTGTGCAAAATCAATTTTGATAAATTCATCTGTTAGTATACTTTCATATGGAATAAGTTTTGAGCATGTTCATAACTCTGTAAAGTAACTAGCATTAGATTTACATCTTAGAAAAATCATAAGTAAATGTGTATAACTCCAAATTTAGTTAATTCAACTTTGCTGTTATTAGGATGACATAATCTACCTGCTATAAAAATTTCAGACCTTAGATCATTCTAGAAAATTTTGCCATGAACAGTACTAGCAATTAATTAGGTTGATTTTAAGGCTGAGAAAGAGTATTTTGTCCATATCTTTTGCATTCTAAGTCCAAATTGCATGATTCTTGTTCCTAAAATTATCTAAAATCATTCTCTAGTTGCTGTATAAATTTTATTAGAATTGGATGTCTTTTGCTGTTGGAGTTTATTTGGTGTTCTTCGTTCTTATTTGCTTATCGCCTTTTCGCGTTAGGTTCCGAAGACAATATTATTATTGATTCTGAGCCACAGCCATCAGATCCTGCACTCCAGTAAGGCAAGCAGATGTAGCATTCATTTGATCATATTGTTCCTACTATTTTCAAATTCTAATATGTTGTTTGCAAATTCTATGTATGCATTGCTATGTTGTTTTAAACTATTGTCGATAGTCATTGATAGATGCATTATCAGTAGGGAAATGTTTAATCCTCTACTCGAGCCTAGGTTTACTTCTTTGTGATTGTGGGTTCGCTGGATGAACCCTTGTCACTTAGTAGTTTACGCGTCATTATGCTTAGCCATGCTTAGCTATCGATAGAAATGGGCGGTTATCGACTTGTCGATAACCTTGATCACACAAACTGTTATAATCTGTACATTTCAGCCTTGTGCTATGTCTAAATTGCAAAACCAAAACTGAAAATGAAAACAATTTAGACTTGGGCACAATGGTAAGATGGTGTGATCTTTTGGGTGTGATTGGAATGGTGCCCGGGTCAATTAAGGACCGAACTACTTGTGAGTATCTGTTATCCGAGCATTTTGTGCGTGCTAACCACACTAGAGGGATATGGGACCTCTCTTAGCCGAGTACTTTGGGATGTGTTAATTAATGAGTCGCGTGGTGGGTTGCATATTTGATTATATGCAACATGGACATGTTTGTGGGGAGAGGAGCACCGCGAGGCGGTGTGTCTGCTCCACGTATGGGTTCTTGTGATCCATATTTTGTGTCAGATCACTAAGGATTAACCCAATACGTGCGTCTCTTGATTAGCATATTCCATTGGAAAGGGTTCGTAGGACTTAGCCGTCTTAGGCATACCAAAGGCGTGCTTAATAGCTTGGCAAAAAGGCGATGCGAAGTGTGGGTACATTGGTACACCTGCAGGATTACAAACTATTCGAATAGCCTCGTCCTAGGTTATGGACACGCTTGGATAAGCTTTTCAAGAGTTAGACTACAACCTTTTAAAATTAAAACTTGATGGGTGGTATGAATCAGGGATTCATGCTATTTGTGGTGACTATTGGGATAGTCACTTCTAGGTGGTTACTTTTAAATATTGTTACTCGCTGTTATTTCAATGCTTAAAAACTGATTTGATAAATTGCTTTCAATCTATTACATTATCGCAAATGAAACTTGCTTTGTGCGTCCAAATAACCATATAACCAAATTCCTTTGATACAGCTTTCATGTAGCTATGTATAGGCTTGTTACTCGTAAGTCTTGCGAGTACATTTTTGTACTCACCTGCATTGCTTGTATTGTGCAGAGGAAGATAGTGAGTCCGATGGGCCTCACTTTTGTGAGTTGTGCTGTGGCGGTTTAAGGGGCGTTTAGCTTGGCGGCCCGGTCGGTTGCCCTGTGGTGTTATGTGGCTAACCGGTCGTCTTTTGGTTTAAGCCATCTTATGGCAACTTTTGCTTCCGCTGTTATTTGATACTTATGTCTTTTGGCCGGTCGACTGTTCTGTAATAACTTATATTATGTATGTCTTTTGGTAGACTTGTTATATTCTGTTGTATGGAATTGATGCATGCTTTGATATGATGTATGTGTGCTGCATGTTCTGGGAAGCACACATTCATCGAGACGCGGATTATTCTATTTGTGATACTAGAACCAGTGGAAGGTTAAGTATTACAAGTTTAATAAACCGGGGTCTCACACTCCCCCTCCTAGAGAGACGGGTAGAAGCAGAAAGGTGACCTTAGCAGGAGGTCCTCGTGCATCTGGCACAAGAGAGTGGAAGCAAAGCGCACTGCGTCCTGGACTGTGTCAAAACAACGGCTCCTGGGGTGCTCGGCCCTGAAAGTGTGGGATATGAACTCTCCGTCCCTCGCGTAGAGGTACACCTCCGTAGATCAATACTCCCGGTCCAAGATCTGAGTCTTCTAGCCTCTGAAGATAGGCTGGCAGCGGTAACCCACGTACTGCATGAGTTGGCGAAGGATGTCCACAAACTCTCCGAAGTCCTCACTGTGAGAGAAAAAGTCCCACAGGACCTCAGACGAAGATCTGACCATCTACAATTTTGAAAACAAGAGAGGGTCAGAAACATGGTAAAACTTAAGTGAAGTAAATATAAGTACATAACTAAGAGTGATGAGTATGAGCAGTAAGTATGCTATATTTTGCCAAAGCTTTTCTTAACTTTTTGAAAATAAGACTCAAGTCCTAAGGCATGACCATTCTAACTAAGGATCCTACAGTCGTATGCTCTGATACTAGCTCTGTCGAACCCAGATTTCACAAATCAGAATCCTCTGTGAAAAACACTTCGCCACATCTCTTCACAGGCAAGTGAATGGGGAAACCTATGTACGACCGATATTACCCAAGGACTTGGATAATATTGGTGTGTGCAAGCACCGACGTAGCCAGCTAGATTGAACCGAGATCTAGACTACTAGAAACTAGACTATTCTTCGACATCGTCTTGACCACCAACATCTAGATCCTCATAGTGCGCATAATGTTCTTGATCCACAGCTTCTGGGAGTCGGGGGAAAGAGTGGGGGTGAGCAAAAATAATCGTGCTCGCGAGCCAACACACAGAGAATGCAATATATGTATATGCAAGGCTTTACAAGGAAGGCTTGGGTTCTTTCATTTGCTAAAAGCAATATTTTTAATTACAATAGTTAGAAAGTCCTATCACTTAGCATTTTAACTAAATCACATTTTATTAAAGAGAGTAATTGTGCAATATTATAACGGCGAAGGTTACCTCCACCTTATGCTTAGTTTTGATTGTGGTTACATCCACCTATTAACAACACTAGGTATGACTACCCAGGGAAATCCAAAGTCAAGGTCATATCAGCCCGACGAGTTTTCATCCCACCCACAAAGTTTTTATAAATATAACTAACTCGTATAAGTTCCCATGCCCACCCTTGACCGTGAGCACGGCTGTTCAAACAGTTTATACTCCGCAGAGACTTTACACTTTACCCAAAAGAGATAATCATCTTGATATGCACACACGTTTCCTTAGACGTGTGAATCAAGGGAAATTATCACAAGGCCTTTACAATGCATCCCTCAGTGTTAGTTACACCCGCTAAGGTTTCATCTAAGAGTGGTTACGTTCTCGCACATGCGTCAACCATGCCCCCCAAATCCCCTCTTGTGCCACATGATGGCTTACGCCAGCATCCCGACCTGTGTCCACGACGGCTTACACTAGCGACACGACTCGTGGGTCACTCCAATAGCGTAACTCGCATTGATGGATACAAATTATTTGGCCATATCGATACCATTATAGACTTATGGTTGTACTATTTTACATTAGGAGATCATCACATGATTAAGTCCTTAGAGCCATCTGGGTGGTTCATTCCACAGACCAACATTCCTTGGGCTACATCAACACCCACCATCATGCCATCCATCGTATCATTCGCTCAGATGTGGTAACAACAAGTTATTAGGATTTTTGAGAAGCATAAAATAGATTATCTCAAACATTCCAGCCAGTTGCCCAAAATGACTGCCCAAATCCAGTTTCATGATTAAAAGATGATGATTGGGGCGATTTATGCCTCGGGTACTTAAGCAAGACTAGCATGGCACTTAAGTACGACTATACCTAGTAGGTTACCACATAATTACTAGGGTGACAAGGATCAAGGAATTCAATTTCCAAAGGATGGTATAATATTCAAGTGTCAAATTGGTATTTAACTTCCTTAAACATTTAACATACATTTGCATAATAAACTTAGCATGCAATTTGATATTTTAAAGGAATATAATTTGTATAAAATGTAGGTTCAATGTGATCAAATTATTGACTCGTCTGGGTCTAAGGCAAGAGAGTCTTGATAGTCTTGAGCTTGATCAAATTGGAGATCTCTCGCTTCTTCGAACTCTACTCAGACGATCGCACCGAAAAAGAACAAACAAGCAAATAAAACAAATAAATGCTAAAGAAATAAAAAATGAACTCCAACTTGAACTAGGCTACTACTATTAGAAAGCTACTGAATTTAGAAATTTTCAGAAACAAGTTTCACTTAAATCGGAGTTAAAACAAAGGAGAGCGGAACCTCCGAAGTTTGAGTTTTGAATTAAATCGAGAAAAAGAGAGAGGAGAGAGAACATGTCTCTCTGACATGCGGGGTTCGTTGTGTAGTGGTTCGGTCCACAGCACATCGCTTGGGCCAAAGTCCATGCGCACGATCCACGGGTGCATCTGGGTCTGGACTACCATTACTATGCCTCGGGCCCACTTGTCATTGACTGCCCAGCTCAAAACCGAAGTTAAGCATTGCATTAATCACCTCGGGTCCATAAGGCATTGATACAACAGCAATGAAACTAGCAGTCATTAACATCCAAACACTAAATACATAGATTTGGGCTTTGATTATGAGCTACAGGCGTTGTCCAAGGCTCTAACAAACAGAGGAGCTCCACGGGTGCTCCTGGCTTGGGCTCGTCACCGGTGAAGGGAAGCTCGGTGACGGACGGGAATACCAAAACCGGAACTGAGAAAGCAAGACGGTTCCAAGGGTGGTAGCAACACGGCCGGCGGCGCACCAGAGCGGCGGTGCGGTGGAGGCGAGCGGCAGTGGCGCACTGAGCTTTGGTGGCCGAGGCGGTTCGATGATGCTTCGAGCTAGAGGAAGGGGGGACAAGCAAGAACACAGCACGGGGGTATCACCGGGACAAAGGGGAAGGCCGGAGATGGTTAGTGGGTGATGAATTGAGGTGAGGAGTGCTTCGGTCGGAGGCGAGGGAGATGAGGGATTCCAGGGGCGTCGGTGGACCAAAAGCAAATCCACTTGGGGAGGAGTTTCCTTGGCTCCGAGAACACAAGGTGACGGCGGTGGTGCGGCGAAGGGCTCACTAGAGCAGCGATTTGATAGCGGAGCGGTGCAGCTGAAAGTGGAAGAGGGAGCTTTGCTTCGGTGGGACTTACCGAGAGTGAGGGAGGCAAAGCGGGGAGGGCAAGGGGATGTGGGGACTCTTTATAGCCAAAAGGAGAAGAAGGTGGCCGTTGGATGCTTTGAAGGTGGCGTTGTTGGAAATATGCCATAGAGGCAATCATAGAGATGATTGTATTTCATTATGTTCATAACATTTGATAATATGTTATCTTGTTCCTTGAATGAATCATCAGTTATATAGATCAATGAGTTTGTGACTTGTTGGTGAAACTCTTTATCTTATATGATGTCGTTCTAAAAGTATCCCTGGTCGAATGACACTGGTCGGAACACCAGTGACTCTACGACTAGTACATGTATTGATTGATGACCATGTTTCACCGGTCATGGATATAGAGATATCGAATCAATAATGTGGACACATGTTAGAGAACATAGTGTTGGATAAGACCCACCTTGAGACACTATTGAGATTGTTATGATTCTATGTGTCGTTAGTTGGTCTCAAGCAATGATGATGTATAATCCTTAGACCTGAGATCAACATGGTTTCCTAAATGTGTAATAGCACTCTTAGGGGTTGCCAAACGCTACTCAGAATCTGGGTAGTTATAAAGGTAGCTTTGGGTATGTTATGAAACATGCGGAGGAATGTGGTGGTCGGATATGGGATTTGCCCCTCCTAACATAACGGGAGAGATGTCTGGCCCTCGTTGTGGTCGAATAAAGAAAGTGCATGGCCATACCACTAGTGGTGAAGTGTCGACCACATGAAGTTATTCGACACTTGATCGAAAGTATTGAGCAGTCCATGGATGACATATTATCTCACCGAGTTCAACCGGATGTTGTGAGGCAAAGGAGAATACACAAGAAGGTCGTTCGCTTGCCGTGGTCGTAGAGGTGGTCGAAGTCGTATGGAGATGCGACCCAGTTGAAGACTACTCGAACATAATCACCAACTGGTCGTAAGGAGTTGCAAACTGGTCGTAGTTAGATACTAACTAGTCGTAAGGAGTTACGAACTGGTTATAACTAATTATGAATTGGTCGTGACTAAGTACGAGCTGGTCGTAAGTGATAAGGACCTAGTCGTATATCATATTGCATTAAGGTTCGTCCGATATATTCTGTGTGTGTTCGGGAATCGTTATGTCTTTGCTAGGTACCGCGACGACTCGTGATCAGGAAAGAGTTTCCGAGTCACAACCGATTACACACGAACCTATAGGGTCACACACTTAAAGGGCTAGGATTTGATTTGGATGGTGATCCGAATTCTTATAGGCCACGAGTTCCTATTGGGCCTCCTGTTCGGGACCCATTATGGATGCCTATATATAGAGGAGCGGTGGCATGGGGTATGTTTGATCAATCTTTCTGGAAGAAATCCCGAAATCCTAATAGTCACGCTCTCCTCAACCACACCGCCGGCGCTAGCACTCCTGCGCGTGGTGTCCCTGCCCCGTACGTGTGGATACCTTGGAGGTGCTATTGCGAAGCATCAGCACTAGAACGATCCGCGACTCACGACGTTCATCGGAGTAGGAGGAGAAGGCGTGTGGCAAGTACGACTACGACTGCTTCAACTCGCTACATCGACTCTACTTCCGCTACGGGTCGGCGCGTCTAGTGGTAATTTCGTGATCTATTACTAGCGGAGGTTCCTTGGTTGCGCGGTAAAATTTTTGTTTGTGCTATCGTAGCCTTCCCGCGTTCCTTCAGGCGCAAGGAGCGAGGGCGGCAGGCGCATCACGTCCAGTGGGTGCGGGGTGGAAAAGAGGGGCCAAGAGAGGAAGCAGGGGGTCCGGGTGATGAGGACATCAACCCTAAGGATGCAACCACTACTTCGACCCGTTGCACTGCATCCTCTACTTCAACCATATCTTCGCCGATAGGACTTTCAGCTAATGCACTGCCATATTCACCGGTTGGACCAAGCTACGTCTACTCATACGAGCCGAGCCTTATCTACATGTCATGATGCTACGTCTACATGCCATGGTGCTGCGTCTACATGCCTTGGTGCTGTGTCACCAATTGTTGGCCCATGGGCTTTGTAATGAATGGGCTTATTTGGCCCATATGACCGTCCTACCTAGGGTTTCGATACTGTTTATGTGGCACTGTTCACATGTGAACAGTACCCGTGCCTCCTCTCCCTTCTCCTATAGATAGTGGCCACCCTCCATCTACTTCCTCGGGTTTTTTTTATTGAAGTTTAGCTTTGCTACTTTATACTTTTTCCTCTTGTTCGGCGAGATCAACAACGATATTGTTCTTCAGAACCCTACTTATTAATACAATTTCAATTCCTATTCACAATTTCATATTGCTATTTATCTTGTTCTTGCGTGCTTCTTCGGTGTATGCACGAATCGATCTTCGTGATCAGGTCAACTGGGTATTCGTGCACGGTTGATAATGACTTGTCGAGCAGTTCAGCGATTGCGTGGCTTCGAGCCTTGCAAGTTCGTAGCCAGGATCGTGAGAGTTGAGCGACTACTACCGAACTTACCTTCTCATCGAAAGATTGGGCCAAAATCAGGACCTTCATGGTTCATCACTAAGCAAGGGCGCAGGTGCCGAGGGCAGCGCGACGCTGTGTGGAGGCGGAGCACTGTGCAGAGGGATAGGGCGGCACGGCTCAACGCGAGCGGTGGTGTCGGGCACGGAGTCTGTTCAGGATGCGTGCTGGGCGCAGCCAGCACGTTGAGGGTGGCAAGGGGCCGGGAAGGGGGAGGAAAAGAAGAAATGGGGTGAGCCCAAAAGGGATTTGAGGGAGAGCTGGGATTTGAACTTTGAACTTTTTTTAGGGATTTTTGAGTTAAGCTTTTGGAATTACACACTTAATCAAATTAGGTTTTTGAAACTCCTTTTACAAACCAAAAACCAAATTAACCAAATTAAGATATCCCAAAAATGGGATGTTACATTTGGCTAGCTACTTTTTTATTGATCAAATTGCAAACGAATATTATGTGTTCTAAAGCATATGAGATGAACTGTACGTGAGAGAACAATCATTGGATAACATTATTTATCTAACTTTAATATGAGTACTCAAACAAAGTAATAGACTCTCCACAACTTTTCCTTTGCACAGAAACTTAAAAAAAATAAACATAACGCAACACAATGAGCACAAATTGAGGCCTAACGAGCTTTGGACGGCCATACATACGTAAATTATAACCACTAGTCCTCAACCCCTGCGTCCGCACGGGCTAGATGTTCTCAATTATTCTATTATTGTTAATGTTTTGTTTGGTAAAATGTACTTTGAATTTATAAAATTTGTATAAGAGATTTAAATGTTGTACTTTTGAAAATTCAAAATTTTACTTATCATATTTTGATCTCCTTATACATATACTTGGATAGCACACTTTTGAATATTTTAGTTATTAATCTATATATAATTGGAACATAGAACTTTTGAAGATTCTACTTCCAAATCCATATACTTTGGATACCACACTATTTTTATTCCAACTTCGTATATCGATATTTGGATAGTACAATTTTGAAAATTTTGTGTCTTATCTATATTATATTTGGAAATAGAAATTTTGTGGTTTTTCATTAGAAATTCAAATATAGTTAGATAACACACTTTGTATCATGCATTTACATATATCTATTACCCTTGCTAGCAAGCACCCTCGCACGTGTAAGGCAGGGTGGGCCTCCCATGATATCCCTAGGTGGATGTATGCCCATAGTGCGCCTCTGTATATTAATTATGTAGTTTTCAACCTCGTGTTTACCAAAATTATTTTAAAATTTAAATTCTGTTTGCATATATCTTGATGTCACAATCCGTTTGGAATTTTAACCCCTAATGTTTTTATCTATTCAACTTACGTAGAATTTTAAACATTATATGCGGGCTCCTGATTCCAATTCGTATTGAACTCTTAGGTTAGATCTAGCCCAAGCTGTTATAATTGGAGTGTCCACTAGGGATCACAGACATGCGAGAATGTCTTCTCAAAAGTAGATATATGCATGGAAGCACATAGATGAACAAAACTTGAATGCCAGAGATAACACTGCTTTGTTGAACAGATTAAGATTTTAGGTGAACTGGTTGTACGTAAAACTCAAAAGGAAAGATAATCAATATACTAATGCTTCAACACTTTTAAACTCACCTCTATGCTCCATCAAGCTTTTGACGTGATCGAAGTGGACTATAACTATTTTTTTGTTGAAATCTCATCAGCCAAGTATCAAACATAGGACAACTAACCTTTAATTTGGCATTGATACTATACCGAACTACAAATGTTTTTTCATCCGTGGAACTCTGCATTTGAGATGTGAGGGCCCCAAATGTATAGAGTAAGACGTTGATCTCTCATGGCCTGACTGCGGCCATGCGTCGGACATTCGTTCAGATGAGACAACACGGCTTCTTGTTATTACATGGACTTGTGTTTTAACTTATCTGGACTTGCTTCTTGTTAATTACATGGACTTGTGTTTTAACTTATCTGGACTTGATCAAGAACTACAATGCCTCACATCTTGCTTTGTTATACACGAATTGCTCTGCTTTTAATTCTTAGCCTCTGCTTGAACCTAATTATCTCTTTAGTTAGTGTTCTAGTAGGAAACTAATTAATTCGACAAATATTCTAGTTCTTCTCGGACTCACTTGTTCGTTGGACCGAGCTGCTTCTTTGTCCAATTGTTATACATCAGAAGTCTAGATTGTATATTAGAAGGCCCATATATTTTTTCTTCCCTAACAAAAACAAAACAAAACAAATTTGGAGTTACGTACTAATTTCTAGCTTTTCCGCCATATGTTTAACGTAGAGGTTTCTAGAGGAGCATCCAATTAGTATATATATAGATGATGCCAGTATCATTCAATTTAGAGCTGAACTATTCTGAAGTATATTAATTACTATATCTAGTTCAGCTGAGATCTAGACATTGTTTGAGATCGAATATTTGCACACACGGTGAACTGGAAACCTTATTAATTATTATTATTATTATTCTCCTTTGCGTGAAACAGGGTCATGCAAGATCTGAACAGATGTCATGCGCGCAACTAGTTGTAGTTCAAGAGTGATAGAAAGACATCGATCTCTACATACCGCTTGCCTAGAGACCAGGGATCGAATCCCACTTCTCTTCTTAATTTTTTGAAATATTTCAAATTTTAAATTCAACCTTGATCCAAACCGTTTGAACGAAACCCATCCGAAATTTCTGTCCTTTCACTGCCCTATGAAAAAAAATCACTCCGAAATAGTTTTCCTAGCACCGGTATGATGTAGGCCTAAGTCACTTGGTCGAGTTTTGAAGCATTTGGATAGTTTTGCTCAACTATCAAGAGTAAGGGTCTGTTTGGTTTACGACTCCAGGTAGTTATATTAAAATTTTGGCAATACTAAAACCTAGGCAAAAAATAGTGTTTGGATCATAGCTATACCAACTCATGAGCAATGCCGAAATTGATGTGTTTGGATTGCAGTCATGCCAAAATTTGTCAAAATTGTAAGTATAACACGTGGGTCCCACGTCTTGTTTTGTTGATAAAATGACAAGAGACAACGGTTCAAACAGATCATAAATCGGATACTTAGTTTAGAAAATATAATCATTTCAAACTTGCTAATCAAACTTATCTTGCAATTAATGCATCGTTCACAGCCAACCATGCACTGCCACGTGTCATAGTGCTAAGAAGAAGTGCCGAATCAAATTTTGGCGTTGGTTTTGGCCGCCGGTGCTTTGGCGATATTGAAACTAAACTAAACGCTAACTAAAATTTTAAAACATTACTAAAATTTTGATTTGGTAGCCATGAATCAAACAGTCCCTAACCCTTCATTCACAAAACAGCAACTTCGCGCCAATTACTGGACATATTACTTTCGAATTTTATATATTTTGAACCTACCCAAACTTGTCAAATAAGAAGTTCCTTTTCTAAATGAAATTGAAACTATTTCCATTTTCCAAAGGCTAACAGTCGGTGTTGAGTTGACTGAAAAGAATAGCACTTCAACCAGTAGCCACCTGTGGTCTCTCAGTAGAATCAACGGCCATTTGGCTATTCTACAAAAAATGAGAAAAAGAAACAGGGGAGAAATTAAATATGTAATTTCCAAGCCAATTAAATATTTTCGAAATAGGGCCTTAAATATGTAATTTCCAAGCCTATAAAGAACTTACCAAGCAGTGCCTGGCGTTTTGAATTTTGCCTTTCGCTTCATATTATTGTTCTTTGTACAAATTGCACCACATGTTCTCTATATAATACTAGGATCATTACGGGGAGCCACGGGGCATTTGGGAAGCTCCAAGCTCAGCCATCCCGTGTGTTTTGTTTGAATAAGCTCGGAAAACGCATTCTTAAATAAACTCGGAAGACGCGTTCGGTGTAGGTTTAAGGTTACCGAGTGTTGACACTCGGTATTGTCGTACTGAGCGTTTTAGGGCCTCTACCGCGTGAGTGTTTTTGGCACTCGGGAACTACAAATCCTAATAGCGGATTTTAAACCGTCATACTTCTATTTGATTATTGGGGTTATCTTGGCACACAAGCTAGATTTTTGTATTAGCAAAATAAGTTAAAATTTAGACCATCTGAACACCCCGGCCGGGGTTTGTGGAGGCCCTAAACCCCTAACACCATGACACATTGCCATCGGCTGCCCAATAAAAAGGGAGCTCACAAACCCAATAAAAACCCTGCCGCATTGCCATCGGCTCGTCGAAATGTGTACTTTTGTGTACAGTGAACCTTTAGAAGCTTAGCCAAAGGATAAATTACTAACATTAAAGGCCGCAAGTAAGGGAGCCTCCTCATGCGCGCTACGTCACCAAGAAAACGGCGGCCATCCGATCGTGCCCCGCTCTCCTCCGCGCCGTCCGATGCCACCCGATGCACTTCGTGCGAATGCGCGGACCTGCGTGCTCCACGTCGTCCGGAGAGGCGTGCCATTCGATCGCGCGTCAACCCACTCGCTCCCGCACGATTTAGTCGCTCATGCAGCTGCGCGTCATGTCCTCGCTGGCCTATCCATGGCGCAGCGTCCGATTGGCCGTGGCCTCGCGGGCCTCTCCGCGCCGCTCCAAACGCGCGCCAGCGCGCGGGTGAGCTTCTAGTCTCAATAAATGATCCAATAGATATAAGTTTGGCAGTTTTTTTAAAAAATAGAACATCTCACAAATATTTAGCACATTCGTTGATTTGTTTTTTTTATCTGAGCCCATTTATCTTGTGAGATGATATTACGTAATATATTCATGACTATTTTACTGTTGATACGTCTTGTCCATTTGAACCTGACAGATAGGATGACGGTACACATAAGCTAGCTCCTTATATGTCAAATTTAAAGCTTTGCTATCTGGAAATATCGTGTTGATTAATTTGCATTAAGCACATGTTTTAGAATTAGCTCAATTTGTATGTACCTACCACCACCACCGGCCGGTCACACCACCACTTTTCGCACAGCACCTCACCTTCGCCATCCGGTTGATATGTAGGTCCTCGGCAGGTTGCATCAATGATGTTGTCAACATGCCACTGTAAAATTTAGTACTTTTGTCACTTCCATCTTCGCATTTACGTTGTTAATTGAATAAGTTATTTTTGTGTATGGTACTTCTGGGAGTACGTACCTCCGTTTCTTATATACCACTTAAATCGTATGATGATATCTTTTATCAATTTAAGCATACTCTAATAATAATTATAAGATACCATAAAGTAAGTATCACAAAAAAATTCATTAAAGTCCACCATTTATAACTAAATTTGTGTATATACTTCTTTTATATATGAAAAAGGGTATATAGCAAAAATAAAAGGCTCAAATGAACATTTTTCAATCAAGTTGCATTGGAGTATTTTATAATTGGTATTTAAGTATACTAAAAATGATAAAGAAGTATAACATATTCGTTTAAGTGGTATATTCAAAGTGAAAGTATGTACTCCCGGGAGTACAAAAAGGGCGTCATATATATACCGTGGAGTGAGCGAGCGCCAATTTTGCGTTTCCCCCCACCCCAACTCGCTCGAGAGCACTGTGGTTTCTTCCCCACATCCCCATTCCCTCAGTCCCCCGACAGATCCCCAATTCCTCTCGCACTCGTCCCAAATCGCCCAAGGTGAGCGTGGCGGCGCCGCTCCTCTAGCCTTGCCGTCTCCCCTTGTGGTCCGTGCACCTTCACCTCACTCCCACCAAGGATCCCCTCCCCTCCGCCTCCGTTCACTTCGCTTCTTCCTCGCTAGGTTTCGGAGGCACCGCGTCGCCGTCCTTGAGTGGGAGAGCGCCGCCACCCCTGCGTCACGCCGCCGCCGTTCCATCCTCCCTATCCTGTCTCAAGCTAGGGTTAGGGGTGGCCACCGCCGCAGCTCCACTGCCGTCCTCCCATCGAGCACGCACGGCCGCTTGCGTCGCGTCCCCTCCCCTCCCTAACGCCATGTCGCACCCTGCACCGACGAGTCACCCCAGTCGTCGCCCCTACGCCGAGTACCCCAGTCGCCTGCATCCTATGTCGCTCCCTGCCCCCCTAGCTTCTCCTGTGAATTTCAGCAATTGGTTTTCCATGTCGACTTAATGTGTAATTTGTATTGGGAAGATTGGTAACTGAACATGTAATTTGGTTATGTAATGTAGTAGTTGAGAAATCCAGTGTAGAATCCTTATTGTAATGACTCTGTTATATCTATGTAATGGTTCTTGTTGAATTGTGATCGTGAGAAATTGATTGTTGAATTGAGTGTTGATTTTGTGATTGAGCAATGCATTGATTATGGATTCAGAAATGTAGTAGTTCAGAATTGTGGATGTATGTCTTGTAATGTTTCTGGATTGTGGATGTGTTAATGCATAAGCAGCTGTCGAATAGCCCTGATGCCACTTACATATTCATGACGTGAAAAATGTAGCCATGACATGAAAAATGCCAATCATGGCAATTCTGAATCTATTATGTTATTTGAGCAATACTGGAGTTTAACCGGAGTCATTGGAATGTACTCCTGCTTAGTAAATGTGAAGTACTGTAAGCACAACATACAACACATATCAGTTCCTTCCCGATTGGTTTTCTGATTGCATACATCAAGATTTTCTGGAAAAGGAGATAATTGGTTTCAGACTCAGCAGATTTTCTGACGGCAGTGTGTTTCATTTTCTGATTGCATGCATTCGAAACCAATTACCTTTCAGACTCAACCCTAGATTTTTAGAATGATTATCATCAGGACTGCAGTGTATCACACATGCCGCGGTACATCGCGGCAAGTACAACTGATCCCCAGCTGATCTCCAGCTCCTCGCCATCAGCGATGGCCCTCGCGTACCCCATGAGGTGGGCATCGACGGAGTCGCCGTGGCTGCTGGTAAACAGTACCCAGCCGAAGAGCCATAGCAGGTACACCTCGAGGTGCCACAACACCTGGTTGGCGGTGGGCTGCGGGACCATCCGCTCGACCTACGCACAAATGAATAATTAGTAAGCCTATTATATGGCTAGGATAGTGCATCGCTAAACATAGAAAATAGGTAGCACACGTACCCGAAACTGCGAAAGCCACCACAGGGGTGGGCCATGCCGCTGTCGCTCCGAGAAGTTGCGGTACGGTGGTGCGGCCTCCGATGCATGAACCCCCCGAAACTTGCCCAGAGTTGACAGGCTCATTCGGTGGGAATGCGGGGGCTCCCATGATAAGCAGGCCAAACAGCATCGCGACATCCTGCATAGTAGGGGCCATCTCCCCGAATGGGAGGTAGAAGGTGTGCGCCTCGGACTGCCACCGTCCACCAGGGCTCTTAGGAGCGATCGGTCGAACGGGAACCGTCGTGACCACTCTGGACCGGCCTGGACCTCCCCGTTGTCCTCGACCGGAGTGCCGTTCTCTTCGGTGGCCTCCACCATCCGCGCGAGAGGTAGAAGGCCGGCATGGCTCTGCTAGCAAAGCACGAAGAAGTAACCACATAGTAAACATATGACACAAAACAAATGGCACAGCTTGCGGACAAACTTCTCTACCCAGCGTGGATCCAGTCTCTAAGCCCGTCGGGGTGTCCGCGTACGAACCACCACCAAGTCAAGTGTGTCATCCCTGCGAACCGGATGCGGGACACGACGGCTTGCACGGTGCTGCGCGTCCACCAACTGGTCGAGCAAACCGAAATGCTACTCCGAACCACCAGGGTCGTGAGCCATACCTACAAATCAACAAATTAAAAGCATTAATATTAATTGAGCATTTAAATTATATTCCAATAGCAAATAAATCATATTTGGTATGTTCTTAGTGCCACTAAAACACTATGCTCGAAAATGGAGCTAATAAATATGCAATTTCATGAAACCCAAGTGGTGAACACGCAATTTTTCCTACAAAAAGTTATATTACATTAACACCTATACAGGCTGCTATGGATTGCGAAATACTTAAAACGTCATCGTTACTATGCATATTTGTAATGGGTGAAGCTGTAACATCCCAATTTTGGACTTGTGTTTCAAATGTAAGAAAATAAGTAGAAATTAAAACTTTTTATTACATCATGTATTCCCTGTGATACGGGGGAGGCCCGATCTTCTCAGTGAGAAACTGTGGATAGTTGATGCGAAGTAGACGATGTCGCTAGCTGAACACTCGCGCCAATGCACGAACCCTCAACTCTTCGGAATACGCCCAAAACACACCGGATAATTGTTCGTCGCGAGACCACGAACGACGAACGCCAAGTCCCCAATTCCCAATGGAACGATGGCTTGACCATGAATTGCAGAACAAAACAATGGATCGCCTAGCTCTCTCTCAAAGTCCTCGCATGAACTCTGGTGTCGAAAGAACAAGCAATAGCTGTGTTTCAATCTTGTGCATAAAACTGGTCTGATGGATACCAGAGAGGTGCAAGGGTACTTAAGGCGCCCTCTCTGACTCACGCACGGCCTAGGGCCGGCTACACATTCCGAATCAAACTCCAATTCAGCTAAGACCCAAAAACACACAAAAAGAAAACCTAACTTAAATATGTCACATTGTTTCGGCCATAGCGGCGCGATCGTACATCTTCTGAAATTGGGGCCATACCCATTGTGTGGGCCTTGGAATAAGCTTTCAATCAAGTCCAAGAACACCCCAATCGGACTCCGTATGCAAAATTTATGGCCTTTTTATTATAGGCTTGTTGGGCTGTCCCGAACCGAATCCGAATTGAATTATGAATTGATTCCGAGATGAATTTCGGTTGGACTTGTGGAAGATCCGAATTGGGCTTGAATTCTTGGGCTTTTCTCCTCTTGTTTGAGACAAGTGAGCTTCTCCTCCATTGCTTTGGCTTCGGCCTCCCTCTCGGTTCCAAAGGCTTCACAATGTTCAAACCTGAGAATGCACAAAACATTTGCATGAGGTAGTACCCAATTCTCATCAATTAAAATAGAAGATTCATTAAGAAACAAAAGCACATATTGATTTAGAAGTTTAGCTATTGCTCTAGTCAGTGGACCAACATGCACTTCTGCACTTGTATTATTTGTAGCTTCACTTATGGCGTCCATCTCAGTATGTACATGACCACCAATAGGGCAAAATGTATAAGTGTTAGGGATGCCCTCATCATCTTCCCCCTCTTGAAAAGGCGTCGTCCTCGACGCTGGATCATCACCACCAAAGAAAGGTGATAAATCAGCGACATTGAACGTAGAGCTCACGCCATAGTCATCGCTGGAAAGCTCTATCTTGTAGGCATTGTCGTTGATCTTCGCAAGAACCTTGAAAGGTCCATCACCTCTGGCGACAATTTGGACTTGCGGCGTTACGAAAACGATCCTTGCGATAGTGTACCCAAACCAAATCACCTGGTTGAAAAATCATCTTCTTCCTCTTCTTGTTCGCCTTCTCAGCATAGGACTTGACCTTGTGCTCTATCTCTGCTTTTGTTTTTAGGTGCAATTTCTTCACATATTCAGCTCGCTTAGACGCCTCCATATGAACACGGTGTTGACTTGGTAGCGGCAGCAAATCAAGAGGTGTAAAGGGTTTGAATCCATACTGACGAGGATTAAAACCTCTATATATTATCTTTAATATATAAAAGACCATACGTCTTCATGGTCGTAACCTTCAAGGTGCACGACCTCACTGGTCGTAGAGATTCCAGAGGTTACATAATGGGTACCCTGGTTGGACGAAGGCCCAAGCCAAGCTTCCACCGGAGAATCGTCGTAGAAGGTAAGGCGATTCCAAGGTATATTCTCACCGTATGATGAATAGAACACATGCATATTCCATACGACGTATCTTATCCAAGACACACCGATGAACAACCTCCGTGCGGTTATATGTTTCATAGACATATAACCGCCAAACGGTTGATTCTCAGTATCAACCGTCACTTGACTCGACTGCACATAACGCCGCATCGAGCGCCTTCTCGGAAGAAATTGCCACCTCTTGAGGGCTATTTAAATATGGAACTCGGCGGATCAAGGAGGGAGGAAAAAGGCAATGTAAGAAGGAAGACAAAAGCACAAGCCATAGATTCGTGTAATACTTACGAGTTAGCAAGAGGGCAAGCAGAGTCCTTAGGATATACCTTGTAAATTCCAGTTCATATTAATAAAAGAGCAGTCCCATTATTCCCTGAGATTTCCCACGTCATTTTCTCCTTTCTATTTTCGTAAGATCGACGTCTTGATCGTCGACAGCTGGCGCCTACCGTGGGGAACACGGCGTGGAATATCAGAAGATTTTTCTCTGCTCATCAAATCTTTGTCCATTCCCCGTCTGTGATCGCTGATGCGGTTATGGCGGGAAGTTGGGATGAAGAAAATTGGTTCGACTTGGAGGACTATGCCAACCTCGACATGGATGCATGTATGCGTGCCATGGAGGAAAACGTAATCTCTTCATCATCCTCCTCTGCCGGCTCGCCCAGGGCAGAAATCGGCGAAGAAACCCGGATGGATGAAGACACACCGCTATGATCAGTGGCGGTCTCAGAGGAAGTGTTTCCGACCAGTTCGGAACACCCCAAATCCTCAGCAAGCCCGGCCCTTTGGACCGGCAAGAAAGGTGACGAAAATTCAACACCGCAACCCGAAGTTCAACGTACCTTTGATGCGATCATGGTTGATAGGTACTCACCAGTGGCTTCTAGTAATTCCAGGAGCCAACCGACACTTAGTGACGGTGTCAGTGAAACCTCCATTGGTCGTAAACCAAGTGGGGATGATAAAGCTCAGCATTCGATCAGCGATTCGCCGAATCAGGCTGAGGTCCTTCCAAAAACCTTAGGAGGTGTTGATCACCGACTGCTCTCCGTCGTGGAAGCTTCGCGAAGCTCGAGAGGCTCTGTTGATTACGATGGAAGCTCATCGAGGACCGCCGCTGAAGCACGAGGTCAATGCGATCGGAGATACGGATCACAATGCCGTGTACGGTCCTCCACACATTGCCTCGCCACCACGTCCTAATGGAGATGGTACGGGTGGTCAAGCACCAAATGCCGGAGGTGACAGAACTGGTAGATGTTCACCAGTTAATACGCTTGATCCTTCCCAAACCAATGTGAGGGACCGGGCAAGATCCACCAGAAGGTCGGAGGATGTAAGCCATCAAACACCTTCTTCTGGCAGAAATCCCTCGAGACCTTCGGTAACTATACAAAACCTGCAGCGAGTCAGGGATATTTTAAATACTTCTGACCCTGCCCTGGCAGAGACTCCAGGTTTTGCCCAACTCGCAGGTCAAGTATCGGAGATTATCCAACAGACAATGTAGAGCACAGAAGCTTATCGGGAACGAAGGCACCCGCAAAGTCAGACCATGACTTCATCACAGCATTCTTCCCAAAGCAGAAGCCTACATGGTCGCGTTGGGGATCAATTGACACTGCGACCACCTCGACGATTCCGACCAACCACCACGAGGAGGAGATTATTTCAAGAACCTCGCCATCACTTCGCCGAGATGAACCATCGCTTGGACTCGTGATCTCCGCATCATCCGAGCGAGCAAGCGGTCGGCGTTTTACTAACGCCCATGACCGGATCGGGACATTGGAGCATCGACAACTGTTCCTAGAAATCGATCTCCAACCGACATAATCCGGCGCCTTTTCAAAGAAGGCGCCACGAAACTATCACAGTCGTCGAGCTTTCTCGCAGGGCTCCAGTCAGACGTTGGCCAAATAGGTTCCGATCGCCAATATGGATAAATTCAATGGGACCCAAAATCCTTAGAATTTCTCCAGATATACACCACCGCCATCGAGTGCAGTGGTGATGAAAATGTAATGGCGAATTATCTTCCTACAAGATTAGAAGGATCGGCCCGATTTTGGTTGCTTAACCTTCCGATCGGATCCGTGTATACTTGGGAGCAACTCTGCGACCTTTTAATTGCAAATTTTGTGGTACGTATGATCGCCTCGAAAGGAAGACGATCTCCATAGGATACGGCAAAATCAAACGAGACTCTCGGCAAAGATATTAAAAGATTTAGCCAAGTCCGTAACTCAATACCGAGGTCGCAGAATCTTCCGTTATCCAAGCCTTCAAAGCGGGATTAAGAAATCGAAGGTTTACGGAGGATTTAGCCATACATCCTCCACGAACAACCATCGAGCTCTTCGACATGGCTGACAAGTACGCCACGCCGATGGGCGGTCGAGTGGAACAAAGTCGTTGATCGAAGGAGAAGATCCCCAACTGGCTTAGATAGGGCGGAAAAGAAACTAAAGAAGACTCTCAAGAAAAAGAAACATGGCAGAGCCAACGACAAAGAGGTTCTGACTGTTCCTAAAAAATCTACAAAAGGAAGAAAAGATTATACTTGCTCGTGGCAAGGCCAAAGCTCAGACTAATGGTTACAAGAAAAACAAAAATGGTGTCCTCTTCATCGCCAGCGTGACACGATTTATGCAATTGTCGCGCTTGGCAAAAGAAGTGGAAGATTATTATGCGGTAAAGGACCACTCCCGCCGATTCAAGAGCTCGGAAACAAGCTCCAAGAAGGACAAAGATGGTGACGAAGAGATGGAGTACCAAGAACCTCAAAGACACCGTTGATGTGATCTTGGTGGGTCTTCTTCGCACGAGTCCGCACGCCACCAAAGCCATGGAGCGAGAGGTCAACCCATCGAACCTTCGATCGTCGTTAAACCTTCAAGGTGGTCGGAGACAATAATCTCCTTCAAGAAAGAAGGCGCCTATTCCTTCAACTCGACGGTAGGTTTCCAATTGTCGTTGAGCCTACTATTAATAATCGCAAGGTTAATCGGGTTTTGATAGATGGGGTAGTTCTTTGAATATTCTATTTGCAAGTGCTTTAGAAGATATGCGATTCCCAAATCCAGTAAAACGGTGAAATATGCCTTTCACGGCATAGTGCACGGTCTCATTGCTAAACCAATAGGGCACTTGTCCCTACTAGTTACGTTCGAAAACCGACAACTTCCGAACGTAAAAGTTTCATTCGATGTGGTGAACTTCGAGATCGCATACAATGCAATTCTCGATCATCCGGCTTTAGCAAAGTTCCCGATACCACGCATTACGGTTATCGAGTTTGAAAATGCCGGGACCGAAAGGTGTAATCACGACCGAGGTGATCAGAAGATAGCCTACGCATGCGATCGGAAGTGTTTAGAGCTGGTCGATGAACTTCCGACCAGGGGAACTAACGCCGTTAACATGCAGGTCAAAAGTTCAAGGCCGAAGATGACACCAAAACCTTCCACCAGCTTGAAAGAGGTACAACTCGATGGAAGTGCTTCTCCGAGTGCAAAGATCTGGTCGGAGACGGACTCGGCCTAAATAGGAAGAGTCGCTCGTCTCCTTCCTCCGAGCTAATCAGGACGTATTCGCATGGCAGGCATCCGACATGCCCGAGTCCCAGGAGGTGATCAAGCATAGGCTAGCTCTGACCTAACAACAAAACCGGTCAGCGAAGCTACTGCTTTCACACGATCGAAAGAAACAATCCGATCGGAGATCAACAAGCTTCTCAAAGCTGGGTTCATTCGTGAGGTCGACCACCTGCAGTGGCTCGCCAATCTGTAATGGTTAGAAAAGCCAGCGGAAATGGCGAATGTGTATTGACTTCTGAGATCTTAATAAAGCTTGTCCGAAGGATGACTTTCCCCTTCCTCGCATTGATCAACTTGTAGACTCAACTTCTGGGTGTGAGTTGTTAAGTTTTTTGGATGCTTATTCAGGGTACCACCAGATCAATATGAGTAAACAATATGAAGAGAAAACTTCCTTTATCACCCCATATGGTACTTATTGTTATGTAAAAATGTCATTTGGTCTCAAGAATCTTTGGTGCAACATTCCAAAGGTTGATGCAAAGACCTTTAGCCCTCGTGTGGTCGGAATCTTGAAGCCTACGTTGATGATCAGTCGTTAAAAGCGCCAACGCTGGGGATTATATTCTAGACCTGCAAGAGACTTTCAATAACTTAAGACGTCATAACCTTAAGTTAAATCCAGAGAAATGTGTGTTCGGAGTTTCGTCGGGAAAGCTTCTTGGGTTTCTAGTTTCAGCTAGAGGCATTGAAGCAAATCCAACGAAAATCGCCGCCATCGATCAGATGCACGATCCAACCACAAAGAAGGAAGTCCAGAAGTTAACCGGTTGTATGGCAGCGTTAAGTCGTTTCATAGCACGGTTAGGCGAAAAAGGGCTACCTTTCTTTAAGCTTCTCCGGAAACATGGGAGTTTCGAATGGACTAAAGAAGCAAGCAGCGCCTTTGAAGAATTAAAACGGTACCTTACGAGTCCCCCAATCTTAGTTTCTCCAAGATTGGGAGAAACATTACTAATTTACGTACGCAACGCCACAAACGGTTAGTGGTGTCTTGGTCGTAGAATGAGACAATGTTCAACGACCAATATATTACGTAAGTGAAGTCTTACGTGGACCAAAGAAAGGTATCCGCAGTACAAAAATTGCTCTATGGTCTCCTTATGGCTTCAAGGAAACTAAGACATTATTTTCAAGCCCACAAAGTGGTCGCATTTCATCGGATATCCCTTGGTCAAGTCTGGGAAACAGGAGTCATCGGGACGAATATCAAAATGGGCGGTTGAGCTTGGGCGTTCGATCTCCATTTTGTCCCACGAACAAACAATCAAGTCCGTGCAATAGCGAATTCATTGCGAATGGACAAACCCGAACCCACCCAAGGGCTCCGAGTACGAGCACCACGACGAGTGGACAATGTACTTGATGGTTCCTTGATGTTGCATGGCTCGGGTCGGGTCGTCTTGATTTCCCATCTTGGCGAACAAATAAAGTACGCCATTCGGTTTAACTTTCCGCTACTAACAATGTGGCGTAATATGAAGGTTTATCGCGGACTTCGCAGCTCGTTCGCTCGGGATTCGCAGATTGCTAGTGAAAGGCGATTCTCAACTAGTAGCGAATCAAGTAGGAAAGAGTATCAATGCTCTAGTACCAAGATGTCATCATATCCGCGAAGTACGGAAACTCGAAAGCATTTCTTGGTTTCAGATCCAACACATTCCTAGAAAGTAAAACTTTCTCGCGCACCGGCTTGGCCCGGATGGCTTCCACACGGACATCCGTCCCGCCCGGAGTTTTTCTCGAGAAACTCGATTCACCCTCGGTAGTCGAGCCTTCCGAGGACATAGATGTTAGCAAGGAGGTTGCACAACTCGATTCTGCGAACATGGATGCTCCACAGGTCGATGATGGTTGGCGCCATCACGATCACGGTAGAGATTGGATGACATCGATCTACAATTATTTTCAGCATGACCTAATTCCAGAAGATGATATAGAGGCTGATCGCATTGCACGAAAAGCCAAATCATACACTCTCATTGAAAGTACCTTGTATAAGCGAGGATCTCACGAAGTGTTGATGAGATGCATATCTCACTCGGATGGCATTAAATTGCTAGCCGAAATTCATGGAGGAGTCTGTGGAGCACATCATTCCTACAGAACTTTGGTTGGTAAAGCCTTTAGGCAAGGATACTCTTCGCCAACCGCCCTTCATGATGCAAAAAGCTCGTGACGAAGTGCGTACAATGTCGCTTCATAGTCGACAAGTACATCACCGCCTCAAGCTTTGCAAACAATTCCTCTTTCTTGGTCTTTTGCAACCTGGGGACTAGACATTCTGGGACCTTTCCCAAGAGCACCCAGGGGCTTTGAGTTCCTGTTCGTTATGATTGACACGTTCACTAAATGGATCGAAGCCGAGCCGGTTGTAAAAACTACAACTGAAGCCGCCAAGAGGTTCCTAATAAAAAGCGTGATTACACGGTTTGGTGTACCCAGTCGTATAATCACTGATAACGGTGCCTAGTTTTCAAGCAGCAATTTCCAGGAATTCTGTGAAGAACTAGGTATCAAGATACATTTCGCTTCTGTTGCTCATCCACAGAGCAATAGAGCAGTTGAGCGAGCCAATGGTATCATAATGCAAGGGATCAAACGACGAGTATTCGATCAGTTAATTCAGCGGTCAGGAGCTTGGGTTCAAGAACTTCCTTCTGTATTATGGGTCGTTCGTACCACGACTAGTCGGCGGCCGGTGAAACACCATTCTTTATGGTTTACGAGCGAAGCCATGCTTCCTCCAGAGCTTAAAATTGGTTCTGCTCGAACTGATTCCTTTTCCGAAAGTGATCAGTGTGAACGATGACTTGACGACATCAATTTCCTTGAAGAACGACGAAACCAAGGTTTGTTACGATCAGCGATCTACCAGCAAGCCATGCGTCGGTACTACAGTCGTAAGGTGCAACCTCGCTGACCTAATCGTAGGTGATTTGGTTCTTAGAAAATTCAAAACCAAGCAGGTCGCAACAAACTTTCACCTAAGTGGGAAGGTCCACACCGTGGTCGGTTACCCGCCAGATCGAGACGATTAGCTATGACCGATGGGCAAGTTTTGTCTAATTCTTGGAATATTGATCAATTGCGTAAGTTCTATGTCTAATTTCATGTATTTTATTTACATTCTTTTTTCAATAAAGATGCTTTTCCTTAAAAACGATAAGTATGGTTGTTTGTGCTTATTATTTGTCGATCCGTCGTATGCCATTCCCGTTCTTTGGTTGGTGGAGAAGACTCTCATTCTCTCGATATTCCTTTCGTAGGATCTCCACTACTCATGGTTGCTGACTTGAATGTCACCAACCACATCGTTTTAGACGTGATCATTGCTTCAATGATACACACGCATCGACGGACATTCTTTTCTTAAAGAATCATACGAGTATGAGGAATACCAACTCAGACGGTTTACTTGGTTTTCGTTTCTTTCTTGAATTTGAAGATTGTTATTTTATTTCAACATTACGCTCTAATCAAGTTTGGCTCTCGGTCGGGACATAGAAAGCCTCCCGGTCGAAGTCTCTCCTCTCGCACGTGGTCCCGCTTGCTGGAAGGAGCTTCCTAGTGACGGTCCTTTTCCTACGATCCTCGCTTCCAGTCGGATTTGATCATGAGCACGTTTCGCGACATATTTTAACAAATCTTTAGTTCTTGAGATTCGATACGACCAGATCCAAATATTTTCTAAACAACGGTACTTATCTCTTCTTTTCTTCTTCTTTGCATACATTCTTAATGCATATCTTCTTATCAAACAAAATCCGGTCTTTGTTATGTCTTCCGACTACAAGTGGTATTTCATAGTACTTGATAATGGACAAGATCTAGACTAGTCGAAATCGTCAATTTGGTTCCACCACATGATTTCCTAGTATTTCCTAGATCGTTGTCATAGACATTATCAAGACTCTTACCATGGTCATCGTTATTACTCAATTTCTGGTCTCATCGCTTTTAGTAACGCTCATCTACTAACATAAGCAAATCGGGGCTAGGAGATATATGAGTATTTAACAACATTGACAAAGCAGGATCTTCTTTGACAAAAGGTAAGTTTTTCATTTTACATAGCCTAATATTACATTTGTTTACATATTAGGACCTCCACACTGGTCGTGATGAGTCACGGTGTCCCGATCTTCCGATAGGTTCGATTGGTTTCGTCGTGAGGACGCTGACGCTTTGAGGCTTTCGACCAGCAGATCGTCACCTCGCAATTCGCTACACCCGCACGACTATCGTTATCAACCACGCTCACACGCGATCGACCTTACCACGAGGGTTATTGTTCCTGCAAGTAATCGAAGCAACTCACAAGAACAAGGAAGATGCAATCTGAATTGTATTGCGAATATGAATGAAGTTCACAATGTGGGGTTCCTCAAACCGATAAACGGTGAAACTGCAAAGTGGCAGAATAATCTAAGAAAAACCCAACCCTAAACTGTGGCGGCTGCTGTATATATATAGGGGGGAACGTGAGGGGGTTGACCTAGGGTTGTGCGACCATGGGGAGAGACGTACACAACCTAGGCGTTGACCCCGACACGCTTACAAGGCCCTATTAGGCCCAAAACGGTGTCGCAGCACCTAATGACTGGTCGTAGATTGTGAGACCTAGTCGTAGCGCTGACTGGTCTGGTCGTAGTGCTGGCGAACCTTATCGAGGAGCTTGAGATGTGGTCGTAGCGCTGGCTGGTCTGGTCGTAGCGCTGGCAGGACTGGTCGTAGGGCTTGTAGACCTGGTCGTAGACCTTGGGGATCCATTATTCCTAAGTAACAACAGATCACAATTATTAGGTAGTATACCATTCTGCATAGATAAATTATTAGCACCTAGAAACAAGCTCACCTCATAATTTAAGTGATGTGCACGAACTCTTGTCATAGGGCCTTGTAGTTTCACAACTGGATCTGTAGGATTTTTTGTAGTGTGTGTATCCGAAGGAGTGATGTCCTCATCATCCTCCCCCTCTTGAATTGGAGTCGTCCTCGACTCAAACTCATCTGCTTCTCCCACGTATGGCTTTAAATCAAATGTTAAATGTGGGGCTAACCCCAAAATCTGCAGTAGCTCCAATTGATAGGCATTGTCATTTATCTTCTTAATTATCTTAAATGGTCCATCACTCTAGGCATCAATTTTGATTTTCTTAACTCGAAACCTGTCTTTCCTCAAATGCACCCAAACTAAATCACCAGTGCAAATTTTATTTCTTTCCTACCTTTACTTCCAAAGAACCCTATACTTTTAGGTCATACGCTCTATATTTTCTTTAGTTGATTCATGCAACTTAAGAACAAATTCAGCACGCTTCTTAGCATCTAAATTAATGTGTTCAGAGATAGGAAAAGGTAGTAAATCAATAGGAGCACGGGGGTTAAAACCATACACTACCTGAAACGGACTTACCTTGGTGGTGGAGTGTACCGACCTATTGTAAGCAAACTCAATGTGCGGTAAACACTCTTCCCACATCTTCAAATTCTTCTTTAAAACTGCCCGCAACATGGTGGATAACGTGCGGTTGACAACCTCCATTTGTCCATCAGTTTGGGGATGGCACGTAGTAGAAAATGAGCTTTGTCCCCAATTTGTTCCAAAGTGATCTCCAAAAGTGGCTCAAAAATTTTGTGTCGCGATCCGAGACAATAGTATTGGGCACTCCATGTAAGCGAATGATTTCTCGAAAAAATAAATCAGCTATGTTTGTAGCATCATCGCTCTTGTGACAAGGTATAAAATGTGCCATTTTAGAAAATCGATCCACTACTACAAATATACTGTCTCTCCCCCTCTTTGTCCTTGGCAATCCTAAAACAAAATCCATAGAAATATCCTCCCAAGGGCGCTAGGAATAGGAGAGGCATATAAAGTCCATGTGGATTGAGACGGGACTTAGCTTTGTTGTATGTAGTGCAGCGAGCCACGTAGCGCTCAACATCGCGCCTCATCTTTGGCCAAAAGAAGTGGGCGGCCAGCACATCTTCTGTCTTCTTTGCTCCAAAATGCGCCATCAAACCTCCTCCATGCACCTCCTGCAACAACAAAAGACGAACGGAGCTAGCTGGAATGCATAGCTTGTTAGCACGATAGATCAAATCATCAATTATCACATATTTATTCCATGTTCTCCCTCCTTTACAAAGCTCAAGCACTTCTTTAAAGTCCAAATCAGTAGCATATAACTCCTTAATAGCCTCTAAACCAAAAATCTTATGGTCAAGTTGAGATAACATGGTATAACGTCTAGAAAGCGCATCAGCAATCACATTGTCCTTACCTTTCTTATGCTTTATGACATATGGAAACGACTCAATAAATTCTACCCATTTAGCATGTCGTTTATTTAGGTTAGCTTGGCTTCTAATATGTTTTAGCGATTCATCATCTGAATGTATAATAAATTCTTTGGGCCATAGATAATGTTGCCAAGTTTGAAGCACACGAACTAAATCATACAGTTCTTTGTCATAGGTAGAATAATTCAGACTAGGCCTATTTAGTTTCTCACCTGAAATATGCAACGGTTTACCTTCCCGAATCAATACACCACCTATCCCAATCCCGCTAGCATCACATTCAATCTCAAAAGTCTTACCAAAATCGGGGAGTTGGAGTAGGGGTGCTTGGGTGAGCTTCTCTTTCAATAAGTGGAATGCCTTCTCTTGCGCAGTCCCCATTGGAATGGCACTCATTTCTTTGTCAATTCATTCAATGGTAAAGCAATGGTGCTGAAATCCCGCACAAAACGCCGATAGAATCCAGAAGTCCATGGAAGCTCCGCACTGTGACACGAGAGTGGCGTCGCCGCCTTTGGATGGCTGCGAGCTTTGCCCCATCCACCTCAATTCCTGTGGTGTCACAACATAACCAAGAAAGCGAACTCGATCGGTGCAAAATGTGCACTTCTCAAGGTTACCAAACAAACGTGCATCTCTCAAGGCATTAAAACAGCACGTATATGATTCAAGTGTAGCTCATGTGACTTGCTATAAATCAAGATATCATCAAAATAAACCACCACAAATTTCCAATGAAAAGACGTAAAACCTCGCTCATTAATCGCATGAAGGTACTAGGTGCATTAGTTAGACCAAAAGGCATCACTAACCATTCATATAGTCCGAACTTAGTTTTAAAAGTTTCCGCTCATCTCCCGTTTCATTCTAAACGGTGGTAGCCACTTCGCAAGTCAATCTTTGTGAAAATAATAGCGCCACTCAACTCATCAAGCATGTCGCTCAGCCTAGGAATAGGATGACGATACCTTATGGTAATATTATTAATGGCTCTACAATCAACACACATACGCCAAGTTCCATCTTTCTTAGGAACCAAAAGAACAGAACAACACAAGGACTAAGGCTTTCTAAATGACGTACCACGGTCCAAAAGATCTTGGACTTGTCGCTGAATTTCCTTAGTCTCCTCTGGATTGGTCCTATATGCAAGACGGTTTGGCAAAGTCGCTCCGGAATCAAATCAATTTGATGCTCTATCCTCGAATAGGGGCAACCAGGGGTATCTCACTGAAATACATCCACATACTCTCGCAAAAGATTAGCAACAAGAAGTGGGCAAAGAGCTAGATATATCTTCAAGTGAAAATAAAGCATCTTTGCATATCAAAGCATAGCATGGCAGCTCATTATCACAAATTTCATCAAGCTCGATTTAGTGGCAAGCATGACACACCCTTTCAATTTAATTCCTCGCCCTTGGAACTAGGCGCCACTTTCTCCTTTTAGGTGGGTAAACATGTTTAAGCTACTTGCTGATTTTCGAATTATGTTCATTGGTGTTTCTTTCATTACTAGCACGCTCTACTTCATCTTTCATAATTTAAAGAGTGTCAAAGGCAACAACTTAATCTTCTTACCCCTATGTGAGAATGAGTAGGTATTAGCTCTACCATGGTGCAAAACATCATTATCATATATCCAAGGCCTACCGAGCAACAACGAGCATGCTTGCATAGGCACTACATCAAAGTCGGTACTATCTTTGTAATTACCAAATGAAAATTGCACTCTCACAACTTTGTTTACCTTTAACTTACCACACGAATTGAACCATTGGATGTAGTAGGGACGTGGGTGTGGTTGTGTGGTCAAGCCAAGCTTCTCGACCATCTCGGAGCTTGCAAGGTTGTTGCAACTCCCTCCATCAATGATGACTCGCAGCTCTCTCCTTCACGAGGAACTGATTGGAACAAGTTGTGCCGCTGGTTTTGCTCCGCTCTCTCCGCCAGTGCGCTCCAAGATTGCGCAACAAGACTCACATGAGTCCTCGTGTCAACAAGCAGCTACTTGTTCTTCCACATCATCGCATCTTTATCTGTCTCATCTCCTCCACTGCAATGTTAGCCGCAAGCACATACTCATCCTCAATATCACTAGCACTTACATAACCTCCGTCTTCGGTGGCAAGGTAGGCTCACTGACTTGGGCGACCCTCATGACATGGCCCATTCCTTGCAACGATGGCAAATAAGCCCGATCGTGCGACTGTGGAAGCAAACGAAGAAGAACTCTTGGTGGAGCACGCACACTAGTAGATTTGTTTACCTCGGGTGCATGTGTTGGTGTCGAGGTGCGCTGAACGCCCTACTCGAGGAGGGCAGCAGACCGCGTAGCTGAAGGTTGGACCGCTTTAACGTGCTCGATGTTGATCGTGGTGTAGACGTGCTTCCAAAATGGTTCCTTGGCCTCTGCGCCGACCACCGCAATCTCTTTTCGCCAAACAAGCAAGGTGGAACAATCTAGGAACACTATCATATTCTTTGTAGTCAACTATGTCCTAAATTTCACGTATTAGTCCTCCATAAAAGCGTGTCATAGCAGCCTCTTCATCCTCAATAATATCACAACGTAACATACTAATTTGTAGCTCCCGATAATATTCTTCTACGATCTATTGCCTTGGTTTAAGCGCTGCAATTTCTTACGAGGTCCCTTTTAAAATAGGGTGGAATAAATCATTACGCATAGCAACCTTTAAAGCATCCTGTAGTAGGCGCTAATCCATCATTGCATACTCTACTCCACCAAATGATGGCAAAATTTTTAAATTCACTTGTAGCTTGCCTAACTCTATGCACCGGGAACTAAGTGAGCATTAAATTTCTGTTCTACCGTCATCTCCCAATCTAAATATACTTCAGCATCATAAGCACCCGCAAAAGATGGTATAGTGAACTTGACTTTAGCATATGGATCATCATTATCACGTGCATTATGTTGCGAAAAGTTATTACCTCTCATACCTTGACGGTTGAAGTTCAATCGGTTCCGTTGTCGTGCATCAAGGGCATCGCGGTTGCGCATCTCATTATCATTGTCGATCTCATGGTCGTGGACTGCACCTTGAGGATCCACACGACCATTGTTCGGCGGTTGATTGGTCATACCATCAATACGTGCATTGAGTGTTGCAATGCTAGCATTGAACTGTTGTAGTGTAGCATTTGTCTCTGCAGACTTCCTTTCGATGTTGTCATTAATAGCATGACGGTGCTCATCCAACACCCTTGTAAGCTCTTCCCTCACAACACAATCTTGCGCATTCAATTCCTCACCTGCCATTGTTAGTAGGAGACAAAAGACAACACAAATGTATTATCCCTACCAACTACTAGGTGGTGGAAGGTGGAATCATACACTCTCAAGCGTCTTACCAAGCTCTTATGAATTTCTTACCAAATTGCAGCAGGTGGTCTGATCGGAGAGGGTGGGATGTACTGTAACATCCCTAATTTGCTTAAGTTTTTGAAAAATTTCAAAAGTTTTAAAAGTAACCATTTGGTTTAAGTGGCAAAAGCTTAAATTTGAAATTTAGAAATCGAAAACCCTTTCAAATCGAATTAATCCAACTTCAATTAAATAAAAAGTTAATTTATTGGAGTTTCCTGGAGTTTATTTGAATTTTAAGCCCTTATTGCATTTTCTGGATTTTAATTTGGCTTTTTCCTTTTTGTTTGAAGCCAAAATCTATTTTGTTTGCCAAATTAAAAACTAAAGTATAGCTAAAAGTATTTTTATTAAGTTCCATTTAATTCAAGGATCTTCTGTGAATTTTCCTAGAATTTTTGGACTGCTGTAGCTATTTTCTAAAAAGGTTTTTCGTTTTCTGGTATTTCTAAATTCAAAAATCCTTTGAAAATCCCTTTCAGGCCTTTGGGCCGAATCCTCCCTTCGGCCCACTTCCTCCCGCGCGGCCCACTCCCCCGGCCCGCTTCCCCCGTGCGCGTCGCGCCTCCTCTCCCCGCACCGTCCGATCGTGATCGGACGGCTCCACTTCCGCCACGCCTCCCTTTCTCCCCGACCGTCCGATCTGAATCGGACGGCCGTCGCTCGTCGTCCCCGCGGCTCCGTCTTCTTCCTCGGACTTCTCTCTCGCGCATCGTGCGCGCGCGTGCTGCGGATTCGCGCCGGCGCCTCCGTCCCTCCCTGCCCCTCTTCTGGCGCGCATCGAGTGCGGCGTGCGCCACCGCACTCATTGCCGCCCGCCTCGTCCCGTCTCATCCCCTTTTCCCCGTTTTTCCGCCGCCGCCATTACCGGCCGAAGCAAGCCCCCGCCGCCCTCTTGCTGTTAGTGCTAATTTGGTATTTATTTGGATTTCATTTGGAGTTGTTTTATTTATTTTGCTCTTTGCACACGTAGAAACCGGCTTTTCTAAGATTTCGGATCCGACGACCGAAGCACGCAACTCTTCAACGAAGGCAAGTCATAGACCTTTGATCATGTTGAACCCATTTTACAAAACTATATTGTTTGATATAAACATGCATTGCTAGTTTATATATTAAATTGTTCGGGAGCAGATAAATGCCTAATTGTTGTATACCTCCTTGATAAATTGCAAAGGACATGTAACCTTGAATGACATGAACCCTTGGACACCTTAGGAGGGTTTATATTAGTTGGACATTGATAGATTACCAACACAGGTATCGTATTATGCTTAGCCGCTATAGTTGTACGTCGGGACTCATGATCGGATGCTCGCTTGATTAAACATGACTAAAGGAATTATGGAATCGTAGTGCGCCACCTTTGTTAAAAGATGTTGTGCCAAGACTAGGTGGTCTTTGGCGGTTTGAACCAAAAATGTTTTATGCTCGGGCGAGTGGATGGTGGTAAGTGTGGGTGCCGTAACGCACATCGGGACGTGGATTAGTCTCGCCTGAGCAACCAAGTAAGGACTTAACCTTGAATCTTTGATCTGGGTCATATCGTGCAACCACATGTCCAGGATGGGGTGGACCTGGCCAACTAATTAGCAATGCTTTGAGTCGGTTGCATTTGGGCTGATGGCGGCGCAAGAGGGGCTCAGAACGGCGAATCCTTAGCGAGCAGAACCGAGTCAAAACAGAACTTTGTAAAAGCCTTGTCACGTGCTCTAGACTGCTTACCTAAGGTAGTGAGCGGTGGTATCGACGGATGCCAAACAAACTAGAGAAGTCGTGTCTTGTGGGTAAAGCTGTACAACCTCTGCAGAGTGTATAAAAACTATTCGAATAGCCGTGTCCCCGGTTATGGACATGCCCGGTGATTTCACGCAAGGGGTAGATGTTTTCTTTAAAATGGTGGAATCGATGGCTTGGATGGAAAGGTTGGGTTGATCTCTAGTGGTTTCAAAGAACTGAACTACTTATGTACTATTCATTTAAAATTGTGCTTTTAATCTACTTATCGTATTTGCTATTAAATGCTGTTTTCTGCAAAAGTAAACATAAAGCTATCCTTGTCGAGCCTAGCATGAATAATAATTGCATACTGTTCCCTATAACTTGCTGAGTACATTCAAAGTACTCACGGCTTGCGCCCTGTGTATTAAACCCCCACAGAAGAACCAGGGAATTCAGAGTATTATGAAGAGGAGTATCCTGAAGACTTTGCGAACTAGGTCGCGTCCTCCACTCGATTGCCTGTGGGCATGTCGAATGACCTCCACGAGATATTTGGTTTCCGCTGCAAGTTGTATTTTGTTGGCTAAGCCCTGTGTGGCGCACTCTGTAAGACTTGACCATAAGGTCCCTTTTGCTACCTATTATTATTAATTTGTCCGCTCCATCGTTATTTTGTTGTATGGTTGTGATTACACCGATGTTGTAATCATGCGAGCTAGCTACCGATCGGGACTAGTTCTAATGCATGTAGGGTCTGAGGTTGTATACAGGGGTCCCGGCAGAGGTGGTATCGAGCCATATCGATATGAGGACGTAACCATAGTTAGCAAGGTCGCATTAGTCAACAGATTTAAAATTTATTTTCTAAATCAAACCAACTAGTTAATCGAATAGTTATTCTTCCCTTCCTAATTCTGTTCTTTCTCGCCTACCCTAAGTCTTTTCTCATCCCATTCTTAGGTTCTTACATCTTATCTATTCGAAAATGGTTTTCAAATTTAAATTGATCCTTCTCACCCTGTAATCTCTAAAGGATCGAGCCTTGTTTTGGCCGATCGTCCCAAATAAGTTAAATTAGAAGTGTTTTAATAGGCTACCCTCCTAGCCGTAGTGTCGTCTAATAGGGCCTTGGTTTTGAGTTTATTGCTTCTTAATAGCTCTTTAGCTATCTGTTCTTTGGGTTTAACCGACTTCCCCAATTAGGTTGTTCCATCTTCCTCCCTTGTTTCTCTCTCGCCTTTTGTGCTTTTCCCTCTTATCTATTATGCTTTCTTCCTCTCGTCTATTAAACCTGAGAAGATTTGTGCAGATGGTTCAGACCCGCAACTCTGCAAGCCAGGGTTGACCCAGTAGATCCAATACCCCGCCACCACCACCTCCTCCAGCAAGCTATGGCGGATCAAGGTTTGGGTCGGTTCATGGCGGCCAGCACACGGTGATGAGCTCAATGATGCAGAATATGAACCAGATGATGACTCAGCAGAGCCAGACCGCTGCAGCCCTTCTTGCAATAATGAACCAGAACAGTCAAACCACTGCTGCGACACCGCCACCATCACCAGCTTTCCCCCAGTCAAGGCTGGCAGAATTCATGAGAACTCATCCACCTACATTCTCTAGCTCCTCTGAGCCATTGGATGCGTATGACCTGCGCTCAATCAAAAGAAGCTTGCCATTACCGGTGTGATGACCGAGAGAAAGTCTCAGATGCACACACCAACTGGAAGGTACCGCCGCAGAATGGTGGGAGAACTATTGTGCCGCCATGAGAACCACGAGAACATTGGTTGGGTGAGTTTTGAAGTTTTCCGCCATTCCCACATCCCACGATGGAAAGGTGGAAATGAAGAAGAATGAATTTCGCGAGTGAAGCAAGGAAATATGTCCGTGAGTGAATATCTCAATAAATTCACTCAACTCGCGATATGCTCAAGAGGACGTCGCACATGAGATGATGCACGTCGAGCGTTTCAAACGTGGACTCAACCCTAACTTGAAAGTTCAAGTCATTGGCAATGACTATGCGATTTCAAAGACACGTGAACAAGGCTATGCTCATAGAAGAGTCTCGTCGTGAGTCGCAGAATCTCATAAAGGAAGATGATGCAACATGGTGCTCATCAAGGTCATTCACGAGAGCTAGAATGAATGTGCAAACACCCTACCCGCTTTGCTCCTCTGTCATGTTCAAGACTCAAGAACCGCGCCGCCGATCGCACTGTGGTTCCGCAACCCCAACAACAACATCAACAACCGACCTCCAAGAAATCCCAATCCCGCCGCAGAGTCACTGTTTCAGCGCACAAGCGGGGCATTACGCCGTTAATCGCGCAGAGGCAAGGTCCTTCGCTGTCGATTCAACTTGGGAGCTACTCCAACTGTAACCCCATGCCGGAGCAGACGTGGAGCACCTCGGACTACCGCACGGCTAAGACCCCTCAGTCTTATGGAAAAGGCCGTGTGAACCACATCACCGTGGAGGAAGCCCAGGCAGCCCCGGACGTCGTGCTGGGTAAGTTCCTAGTAAATTCGAGACTGCCATCGCTCATTTGATCTGGAGCTTCGCATTCGCTTGTTTCGAGGTTTTTTTTGCAAAGCATGGGTTGAAGGTTTCAACCTTAAGACCGCCTTGTTGGTTCAATCCCGGTTCGAGTTAAGCGCAAACGGGGTTGCCCACAAGTTAAGATGATCATAGAAGGGGTAGAATTCCTAGCCAACTTGATAATCATTGACACCAAATCCCTAGATGTGATTTTGGGTATGGATTGGCTTGCTAAGCACCAAGCAGTTTTGGATTGTGGTGGCAGAAGCATCGCCTTAGTCAGTCCAGGTGGGACTAAAGTAAAATTTGAAGCCCCCATGAAGAAGCATGATGGAGCTTTAGTCTGCAACGTCAAGACCCTATCCTTGGAAGATGTACCAGAGTCGAGAATTTCGGATGTTTTTCCTGATGAATTACCTCGAATGCCACCAGACAGAGACCTAGAGTTTGTCATCAATCTAGTTCCAGGGACCGCACCAATTTCCAAGAGACCCTACCGCCTGCCCATTGATGATTTGGTCGAGCTGAAGAAGCAAATCGAAGAGATGCAAGAAAAAGGATTTGTCCGACCCAGTTCCTCACCTTGGGGAGCCCCGGTCATCTTTGTTGCAAAGAAAGATGGTACCCAAAGGATGTGTGTGGATTAGGGCACTCAACGGTCACCATCAAGAATAAGTACCTCTACCGGGATTGATGATTTGTTTGACCATTGAAAGGAGCCGAGTGTTTTCTAAGATAGATTTAAGGTCGGGATACCATCGATTGAAGATCCGCCAGAAGATATACCCAAGACGACTTTCTCAACCCGATATGGACTGTATGAGTTCACGGTCATGTCTTTTGGATTGACCAATGCCCCTGCTTACTTTATGAACTTGATGAACAAAGTATTCATGGAGTATCTGGACAAGTTCGTCATTGTCTTCATTGATGACATTCTAGTATATTCCAAGAGTGAAGAAGAGCATGAAGAGCACCTTCGCTTGATTCTGACTAGGCTTAGAGATCATCAACTCTATGCCAAATTCAGCAAGTGCGAGTTTTGGATGAAGGAAGTCACTTTTCTGGGACATGTCATGTCTGCAGAAGGAGTCGCTGTCAATCCCAATAAAGTCAAGGATGTGCTCAATTGGGAGTCACCCAAGTCAATACCTCAGATCAGAAGTTTCCTTGGTATGGCAGGATATTACCGCCGGTTTATAGAAGGTTTCTCCAAGATAGCAAGGCCCCTCACTCAGCTGTTGAAGAAGGAAAAGAAGTTTGCCTGGACGCCGGAATGTGAGCAGAGTTTTCAAGAATTGAAGAAACGTCTGACCACCGCTCCCGTGTTGGTTTTGCGGATGTCGAAAGGATTTTGAGATTTCTTGTGATGCATCGCGACAAGGTCTCGGTTGTGTTACGATGCAAGAAAGGAAGGTAGTAGCATATGCTTCACGCCAGCTTGAGGCCTCATGAAGTGAATTACCCACCCATGACCTAGAATTGGCGCGATGGTGCATGCTTTGAAGATATGGCGTCATTATCTCATTGGTAATCGTTGTGAAGTCTACATCGACCATAAGAGCTTGAAGTACATTTTCACCCAAGCCGATCTCAATATGAGGCAAAGAAGATGGTTAGAGTTGATCAAGGATTACAACGTTGGAATCCATTACCACCCGAGCAAAGCTAATGTTGTAGCGATGCCTAAGTAGAAAGGTCTATTGCAATATCTCGATGGTCGTGAGAGTCACCATCACCGTATGAATAGTTCCAAAAGCTCAAGCTGGAATTGGTTGAAGAGGGTTATTTGGCTGCATTGGAAGTACAACCAACTCTACAAAGTCAGATCAGGGAGGCCCAGGTCGAAGACGCAGATATCAAAGAGATCAAGAGTAACATGAAGAAGGGTAAATCCCTAAGATTTTCAGAAGATGAAAAAGGAACCATTTGGTTCGATAAGCGTATATGTGTACCGGACCAAAAGGACCTCAAGCAGTTGATACTCAAGGAAGCTCATGAAACCTTGTATTCCATTCACCCTGGAAGTACTAAAATGTATCAAGATCTTAAGGAAATGTATTGGTGGTCTAGTATGAAGCGAGAAATTGCTGAATACATAGCTCAGTGTGATGTTTGCCAGCGGATCAAAGCTGAGCACCAGAGACCCGCTGGACTCCTACAACCCTTGCAGATTCCTGAATGGAAATGGGAAGAAATTGGAATGGACTTTATCACTGGTCTGCCGAGGACAAAGGCAGGGTATGATTCTATTTGGGTAATTATAGATCGCTTAACAAAAGTTGCACACTTTATCCCAGTCAAGACCACCTACTCTGGAGATAAACTTGCAGAATTGTATATGGCAAAGGTAGTATGCCAGCATGGGGTGCCAAAGAAGATCGTGTCAGATCGAGGTCCCCAGTTCACCTCGAGGTTACGCGGAATGACAAATACGTTATGGGTACCAACTTGAATTTCAGTACAGCCTACCATCCTCAGACAGATGGACAGACAGAAAGAGTAAATCAAATCTTAGAAGATATGTTGAGAGCCTGCGCTCTAGAGAACCAAGCCAGTTGGGATCAAATGCTACCTTATGCGGAGTTTTCATATAACAACAGCCATCAATCAAGCCTACAAATGTCCCCGTTTGAAGCCCTTTACGGGAGAAAGTGCAGAACACCCCTGTATTGGACTGAAACAGGAGAAGGGCAAGTACTAGGACCTGATATCCTAAAAGAAGCCGAAGATCATGTTCGGGCAATCAGAGAGAAGCTGAGAACAGCTCAGACTAGGCAAAAGAGCTATGCCGATAACCGTCGCCGAGATTTAGCGTTCGCCCCTGGAGATCATGTGTACCTGAAGGTTTCACCTCTCAAAGGAATGCGTCGTTTCAGAGTAAGCGGGAAGCTTGCACCAAGGTACATTGGACCTTTTCCAATCCTAGCCAGAAGAGGAGAAGTTGCTTACCAATTGGAGCTTCCGCCTCAGCTATCGGATGTGCATAGCGTCTTCCATGTGTCTCAATTAAAGAAGTGTCTTCGTGTGCCAGAAGAGCAGATGCCGCTAGAAGCAGTTGACCTGCAAGAAGATCTAACCTACAAGGAGCAACCCGTCAAGATCCTGGAAGTGTCCGAGCGTGTGACCAGAAGCAAGATCCTTCGTTTCTGCAAAGTTCAGTGGAGCAACCACACTGAAGAAGAAGCCACATGGGAGCGTGAAGAGGACTCGAAGGCGAGTTCCCGCACCTACTCTAGTCACTGAATCTCGGTCGAGATTCCCTTTAAGGTGTAGGTTTGTAACATCCCTAATTTGCTTAAGTTTTGAAAATTTTCAAAAGTTTTAAAAGTAACCATTTGGTTTAAGTGGCAAAAGCTTAAATTTGAAATTTAGAAATGAAAACCCTTTCAAATCGAATTAATCCAACTTCAATTAAATAAAAGTTAATTTATTGGAGTTTCCGAGTTTATTTGAATTTTAAGCCCTTATTGCATTTTCGGATTTTAATTTGGCTTTTTCCTTTTGTTTGAAGCCAAAATCTATTTTGTTTGCCAAATTAAAAACTAAAGTATAGCTAAAAGTATTTTTATTAAGTTCCATTTAATTCAAGGATCTTACGTGAATTTTCCTAGAATTTTGGATCTTTGTAGCTATTTTCTAAAAAGGTTTTTCGTTTTCGTATTTCTAAATTCAAAATCCTTTGAAAATCCCTTTCGTGCCTTTGGGCGAATCCTCCCTTCGCCCACTTCCTCCGCGCCCACTCCCGCCCGCTCCCCGTCTGCGCGCGCCTCCTCTCCCGCACCGTCCGATCGTGATCGGACGGCTCACTTCCGCCACGCCTCCCTTTCTCCCCGACCGTCCGACGAATCGGACGGCCGCCGCTCGCCGCCCCCGCGGCTCCGTCTTCTTCCTCGGACCCCTCTCTGCGCGCGTGCGCGCGTGCGCGCTGATCGCGCGGCGCCTCCGCCCTCCTGCCCTCTCTTCGCGCGCGACGAGTGCGGCGCGGCGCCACGCACTCATTGCCGCGCCGCCTCGTCCGTCTCATCCCCTTTTCCCGTTTTCCGCGCCGCCATTACTGGCCGAAGCAAGCCCCGCCGCCTCTTCCTCCGGGCCCCAGAGCCCTATAAATGGGAGCACCGGCGCCTCGACCTCCTCTTTCTCCTCCCAACCCACTCTTTCCTCTCGCCTTGATTTGCGGTTTCACGAAGAACCGCCGCCAAGTTTCGTCTCCCGCCGCTTGCGCCGCCACGAGCTCCTCCGCCACCCGGTCCTCGCCATCGGCATCGCACGACCGTCGCCTCTCCGTGCGCGCCTTCCCGCTCTGGAACCCACCGAGCACCGTCGCGCCAAGACCTCTCTCGCGCCGCCTTCTTCCTCGCCGCCGGCCATCCAGCGCCGCCGCGTCCTCGGGAAGGTGAGCAGCGAGCTCACCGCGCTTTCCTCTTCACGCCGGTCCGTTCGTCGCCGCCGCCGGCACTAACGCGGCGACCGGGCCGTGGCGCGCCGTCGCCTTGCCGAGGCGTGGCGCCACCACGCCTCCACTGGCGCCACGCACGCGCCACCTCGGCGCTGGAGCCGCGTGGCTGCCACCTCTGCGGCGCGTGCGCGACCGGCGTGGCGAGCCACGTGGCGCCCGATCGGCCACCGAGGCGCCCCGTCACCCTCTCTGCCCACGTGGCAGCCACGTGGCAGCTGACGTGGCTTTTCCTGAATTTTCTTCAGAAAAATAATTCGGTCGAAAAAAATCGCCATTGACGTCAATTGGCGCAATAACTCGATTTTCCTTTGGAAAAATAAATCAGAAAATGAGGAAAATCCTATTTTCTTCATTTCATGTGTTTTCCAACTTCGTAAGGTCGTAACTTCTTCGTTCGAACTCCGATTCGAGTGATTCAAATTTCTAAATTCATCTAAAATCCCCCTCTTGCTGTTAGTGCTAATTTGGTATTTATTTGGATTTCATTTGGAGTTGTTTTATTTATTTTGCTCTTTGCACACGTAGTAAAAAGCAGGCTTTTGGAAGATTTTGATCCGACGATCAAGCACCGCAACTCTTCAACGAAGGCAAGTCATAGACCTTTGATCATGTTGAACCCATTTTACAAAACTATATTGTTTGATATAAACATGCATTGCTAGTTTATATATTAAATTGTTTCGAGCAGATAAATGCCTAATTGTTGTATACCTCCTTGATAAATTGCAAAGGACATGTAACCTTGAATGACATGAACCCTTGGACACCTTAGGAGGGTTTATATTAGTTGGACATTGATAGATTACCAACACAGTATCGTATATGCTTAGCCTCGCTATAGTTGTACGTCGGGACTCATGATCGGATGCTCGTTTGATTAAACATGACTAAAGGAATTATGGAATCGTAGTGCGCCACCTTTGTTAAAAGATGTTGTGCCAAGACTAGGTGGTCTTTGGCGGTTTGAACCAAAAATGTTTTATGCTCGGGCGAGTGGATGGTGGTAAGTGTGGGTGCCGTAACGCACATCGGGACGTGGATTAGTCTCGCCTGAGCAACCAAGTAAGGACTTAACCTTGAATCTTTGATCTGGGTCATATCGTGCAACCACATGTCGGGATGGGGTGGACTCGCCAACTAATTAGCAATGCTTTGAGTCGGTTCTGTTTGGGTGATGGCGGCGCAAGAGGGGCTCAGAACGCGAATCCTTAGCGAGCAGAACCGAGTCAAAACAGAACTTTGTAAAAGCCTTGTCACGTGCTCTAGACTGCTTACCTAAGGTAGTGAGCGGTGGTATCGACGGATGCCAAACAAACTAGAGAAGTCGTGTCTTGTGGGTAAAGCTGTACAACCTCTGCAGAGTGTATAAAAACTATTCGAATAGCCGTGTCCCCGGTTATGGACATGCCCGGTGATTTCACGCAAGGGGTAGATGTTTTCTTTAAAATGGTGGAATCGATGGCTTGGATGGAAAGGTTGGGTTGATCTCTAGTGGTTTCAAAGAACTGAACTACTTATGTACTATTCATTTAAAATTGTGCTTTTAATCTACTTATCGATTTGCTATTAAATCTTTTTTCGCAAAAGTAAACATAAAGCTATCCTTGTCGAGCCTAGCATGAATAATAATTGCATATCGTTCCCTATAACTTGTCGAGTACATTCAAAGTACTCACGGCTTGCGCCTGTATTAAACCCCACGGAAGAACCAGGGAATTGAGTATTATGAAGAGGAGTATCACAAGACTTTGCGAACTAGGTCGCGTCCTCCACTCGATTGCACTGTGGGCATGTCGAATGACCTCCACGAGATATTTGGTTTCATTGCAAGTTGTATTTTGTTGGCTAAGCCTGTGTGGCGCACTCTGAAGACTTGACCATAAGGTCCCTTTGCTACCTATTATTATTAATTTGTCCGCTCCATCGTTATTTTGTTGTATGGTTGTGATTACACCGATGTTGTAACTGTGCGAGCTAGCTACTGATCTGGGACTAGTTCGGAATGCACAGAGGGTCCTGGGGTTGTATACACGGGGTCCCGACATGTACGACTGCGGCGGAGGCGAATGCGAGGATCCAAATCTGAGGGCCAAAAGTACGTGGAGCTCGGACAGCAATGTTTAGTAGCAAGGAGCAGAATAATGAAATCAGATTAGCAATGTTAAATCAAAGTCCACAGATTCGTCACGATTCTTTGGTCCAAACGCGCCCTAGCACTAGCTCAAGCAAGCCGAAAGACAGGGTAGATACAAGCTCAAAGAACAAAGTTGCAAAGCAACCGTTATCTCTGTGGGTGGTCGTGGAGCTCGGTGGGTTGTCGAGACCAACCGAGGGTGGTCGTGAGCCAACCGAGGTGGTCTCTTTTTCCTTTTGATTCTCTTTTTCTTTTCTCTTTTTTTTTTGACTGACGAAACCCAACCTAGGATTCTTTTTTTTTTTTGCGCAAGTGACCTTGACTCACAACTCTTCAAAACCCTTTTTCAGGCCTAAGGATAGATATAGGTCACAAACTCTCTCTCTCTGAACTTTGGCTATCTCTGTTTCGGCTATGGGATTTCTTCTCGGTCCTTGTTGGGTCGGACACGATATGATGAGTGTGTAGGTGTCCGAGAGCAACTAAAGCAGATAGACTTGTCGGGGTGAATACTCGGCGGTGGTCGAACCCGAGAAGGTGGTCAAACTCGAGTAGGTGGTCGAATCCGACGAGGTGGTCGAACTCGATAGGTGGTCGAATCCATTGGGTGGTCGAATCCGAGTAGGTGGTCGAATGGGAATGTTGGCTCGAGTAAGTGGTCGGATGGGGTGGTGTCACGAGTAAGTGGTCGGATGGGGTGACTCAATTCTCGGCTATAGCAGACAAACCCTAATTGCAACGGATGCAACAAAGGACAAGCGAGATACACGATGACCAAACAAAGAAAGACTCGACGCTAGAAACTAGATCACGACGACTAGACCAGCAACAAAGACACCGACGATGGACTCGAACTCAACAACGCGAATCATGAAAACAAAATTACGAAAGGCACAACGTGGTTTGGACAATGGAAAACTAAGATCTAAAACTTTTGTGGGGCAATTTTACGGACTCTAGGTGATGGAAACAACTAACAAAGGGATAAACAAGATTACCTAACCGCAACCTTCGCTCGATACCAAATGATGAGTCACGGTGTCCCGATCTTCCGATAGGTTCGATTGGTTTCGTCGTGAGGACGGACGCTTTGAGGCTTTCGACCGCCAGATCGCCACCGCATTCGCTACCCGCACGATCGCCGTTATCAACCACGCCACACGCGATCGACCTTACCACGAGGGTTATTGTTCCCGCAAGCAATCAAGCAACTCACAAGAACAAGGAAGATGCAATCTGAATTGTATTGCGAATATGAATGAAGTTCACAATGTGGGGTTCTCAAACCGATAAACGGTGAAACCGCAAAGTGGCAGAATAATCTAAGAAAACCCAACCCTAAAGCGTGGCGGCTGCTGATATATATAGGGGGAACGTGATGGGGTTGACCTAGGTTGTGCGACCATGGGGAGAGACGTACACAACCTAGGCGTTGACCCCGACACGCTTACAAGGCCCTATTAGGCCCAAACGGTGTCATGACACCTAATGACCGGTCGTAGAGTGTGAGACCTAGTCGTAGCGCCGATCGTGCAGTCGTAGTCTTTGGCGAACCTTGTCGAGGAGCTTGAGATGTGGTCGAGCGCTGGCTGAGTGCAGTCGTAGCGCCGCGAACCTAGTCGAGGATCTTGAGACTTGGTCGTAGCGCCGCGGGGATCGGTCGTAGGGCTTGTAGACCTAGTCGTAGACCTTGGGGATCCATTATTCCTAAGTAACAACAGATCACAATTATTAGGTAGTATACCATTCTGCATAGATAAATTATTAGCACCTAGAAACGAGCTCACCTCATAATTTAAGTGATGTGCACGAGCTCTTGTCATAGGGCCTTGTAGTTTCACAACTGGATCTGTAGAATTTTGTGTAGTGTGTGTATCCGAAGGAGTGATGTCCTCATCAGGTCGCTATGAGATGGAGATCCGACTTCCATTTCCCCTGCAACTTTCTCTCTGAGAGGTTTTACTTCCTCGAGAAGTTTTGTTGCTTCACTCTCAGAGCAGTCGAAGTCCTCTTCCACAGCTTTAAGGTTAACAGAGGGATCGGAAGCCTTTAGTTTTGCTAAAGCAACACTAACTCCAGTTACAATAGCTTCCTTCATTGTCTGGGTATGGTTTTCCCTCATAGTTTTGAGCAGACCTTTGAGATCTTCCAAAAGTTGACCAAAGTAGTCCATCTTTTCCGTTGGATCTCCTAAAGAAGGCAAGCTTGATCCTGATCCCATATCGAAGATCATCTTGTTAAGAGCCTTGATCTTCTCATCAAGGCCAAATACAAAAGCTTCCTTTTGGCCACGCTCAAAATCGAGGTCTTCTCCACTCGCTCAAGTGCTCTGATTTTTCTCGCATGAGTAGATAAACAAAATTAATGTACTCTTTACAATTGGAGTTATGGAATATGGTTAGGTCTACGACCGATTACCTTTGATTTTCTTCTCACAAGAGTGAAAACCTCTTTTTGATGGTCATCGCATGCTCGATCGACCGGTCTTTACTCCGATTTTCTTCCCTCGACTTTATTATTAGGGCTTCCTTGGCCTTGATCTCTTCTTTAATTTTTCTAAATCTATCAAATATGATAGAAAGAGAAGGAGAATCTATAAGGAGAATCAAGATAATAAACCTTAGGAGATCAAAAGAGAAATGTACTTACTTCTCGATCGGAGTGTTTTTGCTCCAAAGTTTTTATTATTTGGTCATCCTCCGATCACAAAGATAGTTTTCACCAAATGCTACAAAAACAAAAATTCCTTTCTTTAGCAAGCTTTCAAAGAAACGCAAAAGAAAGAGTTGTAAGATGGTCGAGAACACTTACCCGAATTGCTATATCATTATATTCGGAAAAGATGGTATCTGGACCAATCTTGGCTTGATGGTCCGATATCTTTCCCTAGGCTTCATCAAGTTCCTTATCCTCGATAAATCGGGGAGAAAAAGGGAATTTGTTAACCTGAGAAGTATTTCCTGGAGGAGGTGGAACCTGTTGAGGGTCTCTGGGGATGACTACCTCCGGAGAAGGAGTAAGGATTACTAGAGGATCCTGAGCAGATACTGAAACCTGCTCGAGGGCTTCTTTTGCTACTTCATCCTCGGTAGTTTTTGCTTTAGGAGTATCCTAGTCAGGAGCCTCCACGACCACCTCTACCTCAGGAACTTTTTCCTGAGGGGTGCTCTGGTCGGACACGACCGGAACACCAGAAGATCTAAAACGAGAGAGAGAGAAGGTAAGGAAGATCCAAGGTATGTATAAATACGACCTCTTCATTTTTTACCTTGTTGTTTTTCTGAATTTACCCTTGTAGCGCATCAGTGAAGTTCGTTGCGGCCTTCCTCTTCTTATCAACCGATTTCACCGGTTCTAAACCGTAGGGTTGACTAGATCTTGCACATCTATCGATCGAAATCGGAGCGATATCCGCGACCATTTGGTCGAGGTCCCCGATCGCCGGTCGATAGATGTAGATTCGTCTACCTCCACAACAATGGCCTCATTGAGGCACCGGAGGGTTCTCGATGACCTTCTTTGGAAGGTATGACGACCGCCTAAATTCATCACCAAAGATAGTTAGACGATGAACATAATTTATCCGAATATTATTTGTGTTCGGTTACCTACCCGGAGGTCGACATCTGTGTGGTCGAAGGGAGATTGGATCATCAAATGGCTCATATCTTTCGGTGGCCTCGTTGATTCTCAACCCAACCGACTACACATCAAAGAGGGTTTATGGTATACCGATCAAAAATAATATGTACGTCAATAAGACAATAGATTGATATTTTTACCTTAAGTCTTTCAATCCTTTCTTGTGGAAACAATCGCTAAGATCCGAGGGAAACTAGCCTTATCGCGAGTTCTCCGCGCGAGATCATCTTGATCCGCTTCTAATCTCATCGAGAAGATAGAGTCAGTAAAGGTAAGATGAAAGATTTAAGGATACGAAATAATTAAGCGAGATATGAAAATTGGTGAATCGTTAATGGCTTACCATTTTTAGAATCTCGGGCGTATCATCACGACCAATGTACAGAGCATCTTATGTGCTCGGGCCTTCAAAGGCTAACCCGCGTGGAAAAATCCTTCACCACATGCCAAGATGTTAGACCTTTGACACTAAAGCTTGATTGCTTGACCCATTTCCTACATTTCCCTCTTTCTGTAGAGGAGCGCCATCTCGGATTCTCGTAGCCTTCTTACGAATAATAAAGGTTGTCTTTCTTCGTGATCTTCATATAGAACCAGCTCTTCTTCCACAACGACCACGAAGATTTTGAGTACATAAAAATGTACTCATCGACTTTTCCATCATAGAGACGCAAGGTGCACTCTCGAGCGTCCCAATCGCTTTAGGACTTTGTCATCCTGTAGTAGTACTGAATAGATCCGGATCTGCTGGAATCCCCAAATGCGCTTCGAGAGATAGATAAAAATATGAGATTGGCGATGGCATTGGGAGTGATTCACCAATTCAACTCCATCATACTCCAAAACTTGAGGAAGGAAGGAGTGAATTGGTAGCCAAACCGCATTCGATATATGCGAGAAAAACAGGAATTTCTCCATCTTCTTTGCTCGGGAATGTTCCCAAATGTGGATCTCAAGAAATCACATCCTTGCTGGGAGCATCCCGATCTTCTCAGATTCTCCAACTTTTTTCACTTAGGCCTGAAACCACCGGTTGGTGATTTGGTCCGACATGGTTAGGTTCTTTTGGGTGAGAAAAGCAAAGGAGGTCGGAGGTAGTTTTACTCGAAGATGAGAAAAGAAAGGAGGAAGTGAAAAACCTAAGTTTACAAAGGGTTTTATAAGCTTGAAATCCTAAACCGTAATAAGGAGTTATCCAAAAAAGTCCAACGGACACAGAAACTCTTCAAATCCCAAGGCAAAGTTCTCAACTTTAAAGTGAATACAAACCGCTTCAAATGCCCTTGTATTTAATAAGCGTCATCCCGATACGATTTCATCGGAAGAAAGGTGTTCACACGACCTATTCATTTAAAGTTCGGGGGCTAGCTGACGAGGATTAAAACCTCTATATATTATCTTTAATATATAAAAGACCATACGTCTTCATGGTCGTAACCTTCGAGTGCACGACCCCCGGGTCGTAGATATTCGGAGGTTACATAATGGGTACCGGCCTGGACGAAGGCCCAAGCCAAGCTTCCACCGTGAGAAGCCGTCGTAGAAGGTAAGAAGCGATTCCAAGGTATATTCTCATCGTATGATGAATGGAACACGTGCATATTCCATACGACGTATCTTATCCAAAACACACCAGTGAACAACCTCCGTGCGGTTATATGTTTCATAGACATATAACCGCCAAACGGTTGATTCTTTATCAACCGTCACTTGACTCCGACCAGACGCAACGCTTCGCATCAGGCGCCTTCTCCGGAAGTAACTGCCACCTCTTCGAGGGCTATTTAAAGATGGAACTTGGGCGGATCAAGGAGGGAGGAAAAAGGCAATGTAAGAAGGAAGACAAAAGCACAAGCCATAGATTCGTGTAATAGTTACGAGTTAGCAAGAGGGCAAGCGAGTCCTTAGGATATACCTTGTAAATTCAGTTCATATTAATAAAAGAGCAGTCCCATTATTCCCTGAGATTTCCCACGTCATTTTCTCCTTTCTATTTTCGTAAGATCGACGTCTTGATCGTCGACACATACACCACCTCAAAAGGACACAACTGCGTAGTAGAGTGCACGGCCCGATTATAAGCGAATTCCACATGCGGCAAACAATCCTCCCACTCACATAGATTATTCTTGATCATGGTCCGCAGTAGCATCGAAAGTGTGCGGTTCACCACCTCCGTTTAACCATCAGTTTGGGGATGACAAGTTGTCTTTGAATAACAACCGTCCCGGCTTTCCCAAAGCGTCTTCGTAGTAGCTCATGAACTTCACGTCGCGATCTGACATAATAGTGCATGGCACGCCATGTAGCCTCATGATCTCTCTGAAAAACAAGTTAGCAATATGCGGCGCATCGTCGCTCTTGTGGCACGGAATAAAGTGTGACATCTTCGAAAAACGATCCACAACGACAAAAAGCAGAGATCGCTCCCCTCTTAGTCCTAGGCAGTCCTAAAACAAAATCCATACTAATATCCTCCCATGGTGCATTGGGAACAGGTAGAGGGGTATACAAAGTGTGGGGACCCCGGGATTTATTTAACTCGTAATACTTTAGCAAGCATTACCAATTAAATAAAACCCTCGAGACATGTATACTTCCCAGTGCAAGATACATACCCGATACAAACATAAGCATCAATTCCATTCATCACATAGAACCAAAACATTACAGACGGAGAAAAGACATACATTAATTAAACAGAGTCACTACAAAGGGGCCTTTCGGCCAAATGACAATAAGCACAAAAGTAAATAGCGTGAAACAAAAGCGCCATAAGATGGCTGAACTAAAGAGCCAACCGGTGTGCCTTTACCCACAAGGCAACCGACCGGACCACGGCTACTCGCTCTCCCAACCCAGCACATCTCGCGAAGTACCTTGGCTTATGAGCAACCTCTCTGCAACAACAATATTAGCATGCAAAGCATGTGAGTACATCAACTTGTACTCGCAAGGCGCGTGTGAGATAAATGAGAACTATAATGTAGCTATATGCAAAAATTTGTTTAGTTGGAGGCCATATGGTTTATTTAAGCATAAAGCAACAATTATTTGTAATAATGTAGTACATTTAAAAGCAAGTTTACAATTCATTTTTAAGGGTTCAAAATAATCGCAAGCGACCAAGTATACAATAAATAAAAGAGCACCAACACCTGGAAGTGACTCCCCAAAGTCACCACAACAATAGCATGAACTCCCCGTTCATACCACCCGTCAAGTTTTAAGTTTTTAAAACAGGTTATAACACTAGCTCTTGAAAAGCTTACCCAAGCGCGTCCATAACCTAGGACGAGGCTATTCGAATAGATTTATCCTGCAAGGGTGGTACCACTTTACCCACACTTCAGACCGCCTTTAAGCCACATGATTCAGCCCACTACCGTAGGTAGGCCGGCACGGCTAAGTCCTACGAGACTTTTCCAATATTGTGTACTAGGCACGACCCGCTCGTATGGACCGAAATCCATACGCTACGTTGCCCAAATTAAAAGACAAGCGCCACAAAGGCCCGGCTTTTTGGACAAGCGCAACGCTCCCAATCAACAAAACCACCGCCACCCGCCTAGCACACGCCAAAGTACTCGGTCAAGAGGGTTCCATATGCCCCTAGTGTGGTTAGTACGCAAATAAATGCACGAGTAACGGGACTCACAAGATGCTCGGTCCTTAATTGACACGGGCACCAATCCGATCACACCCAAGAAAGAATCACACCAACATACCGGTGTGCGTCGAAACCAACTTTTCATTTTTAGTTTTGTTTTTAAATTGATTTGCAAAATTAATCAGGGCACCAACACCAAGTGTTGGATAATAAGGGTAATAGTAGTTGTGTGATCGGACCACATAAGAGTCGATGATCACCCCAATACTACCGATACTAAGCATGGCTAAGCAATATAACACGTAACTACTAAGTGATGAGGGCCCCACCATGAACCTAACCACGGCAAATAACCTAGGCTCATGGTAGTAGAGGAATAAACATTTATCTACTGGGATGCAACTAAAGGATTTCTAACCATAATTTAACACAAATTAGCAATGCATACATATGAGTTGAAGCAAAGTATTAAACTTTGAAAATAATAGGATTAAGGGGATATGATCAAACTGCTTGCCTGGCTGCTGTTGCTCAAGAGGTTGCTCTGATGTGCTATCGGGCTCAACGGACTCTTCGCCACCTAATCGCATAAGCAAATACACGGCAAAAGAGCAATAAGGCAATAAATCCTAATCACAAAATTTGAGCAAAAAGCATCCAAAAGACATAAAATTTATACACAAGGTAAACTAGGAATATACTTAGACATAGAATCAGGAAAAACTCAATTTGGCTTTTCGGAACAAAAGATATTAAGGAAATAGCTATTTTCGGCCATCTTTATATTACTGTAGCAAAAATATTTTCCCTAATGATTTTGGAGCTGAAACTTTTATGGTAGCTAGCTACTGGTAGAGTGATAGCCCATATAAAATTTCAGGTCATTTGGAGTTATATTGCAAAAGTTATGATTTTTATGTTTTAAAAGGGTATTAAAACTAAATTTTAGTCCTTATGATTTTAACAACAGTAGAATTTATGAAACTAATTTTCCTAGCAATTAGACTATCAGAGGAAACTACTCCCATTGGATTCATACAAAAATGAGCTATAGATAAAAAGATATGCATTTTACAAGTTTGTTAAAAGTTCTGAAAAACAGTATTAAGTTCACTTGTTTACTATTTTCGAAAATGGTTTTCCAGGTTTGAGCATGGTCTGAAACTATTTTTATAATTAAGTTCAAGTTATGTGGAAACTAACAAAATTGGAATAACCGAATTTGGAACTATAGGGACAGAGATACAAAAATGACAAGACCCTAATGAGGTTCTGATCTGGGACATAAGCAAAACCGACAAGTTCTCATGCCACTGGCGACGTGGCGATTCGAGCCGTGGATCATGCGATGGACGGCCACCGGAGAGCCACGTCGCCCCGACGCTGCTGCCGCTCGTCCGACAACAGAGCCGAGCAAAACTCGAGCTCGCCGGGCGTGTCGCCGGCGAGGGAGTTGATCGCAGGCGGAAAGAGCTAAAGCGGAACCTCATCGCTGTGCGCACCGGATGGCACCGGCGACGAGGCCAATGGTGGCCGGACGCGGCGGCGCGGCGGCGAGAGGCGGAGGGGTGTGCTACGGCCGAAACGAAAACAAAGCCGCCCGGCTACGCGCAAATGGGCGAGTGCACAAGCTGCAACGAGGTCCTAAGGACTTAACGCGACCATGAGGAGACCAAATGGTAGCCGGCGGCGAGCCGGAGGCTAACGACGGCGGCGGGGCGAAACAAAGAAACACGGCCACGGTGCAGCAAAAGCGAAAAGAGGAGGTGCTTAAGCTCACCCGGGGCCTCAGGAAGGCGATGGCGGGTCGACGGCCGGAGGAGGCCGGGAGCCACCGGCGAAGAACGGGCCGCGATGCTAGGAGGTCCGCGGTGCCGGCAACTGGGAGACATTGAGCCCCAATGAGTGGTGGCACCGGATAGAGGGAGGCACCAGGATGCTCTCGAGCAAAAGATCGGGAGGAGGAAGCCCCACCGGACTTGAGAACGAAGGGGCACCGCGGCGGCGAGGGGAAAACTCAAACCACGAGATTCCTTCCTCTGTCACTGAAATTGGATGAGGCGTAAGCTTCACCAAGAGGTGAGAAGCAGCGAGGACAACAGAGGGGCACGAGATCCACTGGAGCACAAGCTTCACTCGGGCTCCAAGCTTGGGCAATGGCGCCGACCGCGATTGGGCGCTTGAGGCTCTCGGTGCTCGGTGGGTGCAGCGCGAGTGCGGAAGGGCGAAAGGGGTCAGCGAAAGGGCGAGGGCTTAAGAAGGCGGGAGGACCAGGATCAACGGTGGCTCGCCTCGGTCTGCCGCGCGCCGTGAGGTCGTTGCGGCGGCGGGAGCGGTGAAAAGCGGCAGCAGCGACTTGGCGCGGCTCGCGCAAGCATTAAATGCTCGACGACCGTTGGCGGGGAGCGCACGAGGGTGACACACAGAGGGACCCCCTCCATGCTCCAGCTCGGCCACGCTCGCGAGAGGCAGGGGAGGCCGAAGGAAGGAGACGATGGGAGTGCCGCTCGATTTTCATCGGACGGCTCACGCACGCCACGCCTCCGCGCGTTGGCTAGCGAGACCGCACGATGGAGATCTAACGGCTAACACTGAGCCACGTCGGCGAGTCCATCACCGAGCCGGTACAGTTAAGTGATTCGATCGAGCCAACTGGCTCGAGCCCGAGTCGGGTTCTAGCCCGAGGAACAGTGACTCTGGTTTAGGTTTTTGATTTTAGACTGGAATTTTGGAGGATTTAATTGGAGTATCAAACGAACTCCAAATTTGATGAAATTTTAACTGAAGCTAAATGGTTAGATGATTTATCTCCCCTAAAATTTTCAGAAGTTTTTGTGCAACATATTTTATGTTAGAAATTCCAGAAGTGATAAACTTGGGTTTGACCAATTTAAAAAATGGGTTTGACCTGAGCCAAAAATGGCTCAAACAAACTCTAAAAATCAGGAAAAATTCAGGGTGCACAATACCACCCAAGAATTTATGATAAAAGTTTGAAAGGTTTTGGACCAGAGACAATACTCAAAATGTTTTTGACTCGAGTTAAACTATGAATTTTGAAGGTTCAATTTATAAATTTTCTTTACAAGAAATATAAGAATAGTTCTAGGAGGTGAAGATGTGTGAAAAGTTTCAAAATGTACACATTTTGATACATTTGAAACATGAACCCAGTGTTAGGTTACAATTGAAACACACTTCTTATTTTAATTATTGAGTACATTATAAAACCTCCCCTAACAGAAATCTCGTCCCGAGATTTGGCTCACTCGGAAAAGAAAGAAGGGTAGTCCGCACGCAGACAATCTTCTCGTTCCCAAGTAGCCTCATCTTGAATGGTTCGACCACCGAACTTTCAAGAACTTAATGGAGCGATTCCTAGTTCTCGCTCGGCCTCCTCGAGGATGCGAGCAGGATGCTCGCGATAGGTCAAATCTTCTTGGGCGTCGAGGGCTTCCAACGGAGTTTCCTCGGTCGAACACGGAGGCATCTCTTGGTGGGATACATGAAATACATCATGTACCCCTCGAGACCGGCGAGTAAATCCAAACAGTGGCGACAGCCCCTATCTTCGATGATGCGGTAAGGACCCACATATCGAGGAGCTAACTTGCCCTTGACACCGAACGCGATGACCCCTCAAAGGAGAGACCTTGAGGTAAACATAGTCATCGAGCTCAAAGCTCAGGGTGGCGCTGCGATCCGCATAGCTCTTTGCCGGGATTGAGTGTGCGTAGCGATCACGGATAAGGTGGACTCGACTCTCGGCCTCATTGATCGAGTCGGACCAAAGAACGGTCTCTCACGGTCTCGGACCAATACAACGGGTTACGCACTTTCTCCCGTACAAGGCCTCGAAGGTGCCATGCCGAGGCGGCTTGAAAGTCGTTGTTGTAAGAAAACTTCGGCGAATGGCAAGCATTTATCCCAATGCTTCCCATAATCGAGAACACAAGCACGAAGCATGTCTTCAAAACCTGGTTGACCCTCTCGGTCGACCATCGGTTTGGGGATGATACTGTGATCAAAGAAAGCCGAGTTCTATAGCCGCTGCGAGACTCTTCCAAAATCGTCGCGGTGAATAGCGCACCACGGTCGGAGACAATCGTCTTTGGTACACCATGCGGGCACACGATACGGGAGAGGTAGAGGTGCGCTGAAGTTTCACACTAAGGGTGGTTCATCTTGGCGAAAATGAGCTACCTTGGTCAGCCGATCAACGACGACCCGGATAGCATCATTCTTCCGGGAGACAGGTAGACCGTGTGAAGTCCATCCCGATCGAATCCCACTTCCATTCTCGTATTGGCAAAGGTGGCGATCCGCGGGGCGATGCTCGGCCTTCACGCGACAAAGACATCGTCGCACTTCGGCGACGAATCGCGCAATCTCTCTCTTCATTGGGTCCACCAAAACCTCTGCCAGGAGATCTTGATACATCTTGGTGGCTCGGGGTGAATAGAAAGGCGAGTCATGGGCCGTGGAGAATCGCGTCCGTAATTCCCCGACCCTAGGGACTACAAGGCTGTCCGAACCTCACAATACCAAGGTCATCTCCGAGAATGCCGTGGTTGTTCCACTCGGACATTCTCCTTAATATGGCCCACTCAAAGATCTGTCTGTGGCGGCCTTGATTTGATCTACCGGTGTTGGTTGCACAACTAAGGCAAAGAAGAGAACCTGCTCGACCAAACCTAGGTTGAGGCGGAATGCCTCAAAAAGGGTGGGTCGATGTTCTTTGGAGCAACAATGCATTGCAATATGCTTTACGACTAAGCGCATCAAAGAACGACATTAGCCTTGCCGGATGGTAGTGAATACCCATGTCATAGTCCTGATCGTTCCAACCACCTCCCTCGCTCGAGGTTGAGATCGGTTGGGTGAACAAGTACTTGAGGCTCCGTGATCGAGAATAGACCTCGCAAGCGGTTCATCGATAAGGTAATGTCGCCAGATCTTAAGCGCATGAATCACACCGCAAGCTCTAAGTCATGGGTAGGGTAGTTAAGTTCATGGGTTCTCGATTGCCTTGATGCATAGGCCACTACCTTGCCCTCTGCATAAGGACACAACCGAGACCGAAGGAAGCATCGCGATGAATATCGAAGCTGCGATGGATATCGTGAAGAACGAGAACAGCGCCGTGGTCAAGCGCTTCTTGAGTACTCAAAACTTTCCTCACAAGCATCGAGATCACGGGAACTTCTTGTCCTTCTTGAGCAGCTCGTCATTGGCTTCGCGATTTTGGAGAAGTTCTCGATAAAGCGGCGATAATATCCCGCTAAACCCGAAAACTCCGCACCTCGGTCACGAACGGGTCGACTCGAGAAAGTACATCGCGACTTTGCTAGGGTCAACGGCTACGCCCCTCTTTGAAAGAAGCGTGGCCAAGGAATGCCACTTCCTTCAACGTAACTCGCACTTGCTAAACCGGCGTCTGGTGGTGCTCACGGCTTGCCTAACACAAGCGGATGCTCGGCGTGTTCTTCGTCATCCTTGGAGTAGATAAGGATATCATCGATGAAGACCACCACGAACTTGTCCAAATACTCCATAAAGACCGAGTTCATAAGGTTCATGAACAAGGCGGGAGCATTGTTAAGCGAAAGACATGACGGTATACTCGCATGCATCGTAACGAGTAGAGAACGCCGTCTTTGGAATATCCTCCGCCGGATACGAACTCGTGATAACCAACTCTTAGATCAATCTTGAGAAGACCTGTGCTCTCGCCAATTGATCAAAAAGATCGTCGATCCGAGGCAAGGATACTTGTTCTTTATCGTCACTTCATTAAGTGGGCGATAATCACACATCCGTAGGGTATTATCCTTCTTCTTTACGAAGATGGCCGGGCAACCCCACGAGACGAACTAGGCCGAATGAAACCCTTCGCGGTCTTCAAGTTGCTTCTTCACTCCACTAGTTCATCCGTGTTCATTGGTAGGGACTTCTCGCAATCGGAGCGGTGCCAGGTACCAACTCAATGACGAACTCCAGGGCTCGAACAGGTGGCATTCCGGGCAACTCGTCGGGGAAGACATCCACAAAGTCGCAAACAACAGGGACTTCACGAATCTCCGGAGATGGCTTCGCCTCGGTAGCGGCGACGAGGTCCTTGTAGCTTCGGTGAGAATCCAACCTGCTCGCCGGACGGACTGGTGAGAAAGACCATCTTCCTAGCGCAGTCTATCTGGCCTAGATGCCGGGCTAACCAATCCATACCAAGGATCACATCTAAGCTAGCCGAGTTGAGGAGGATAAGATTCGCCCAGAATCTCACTCCCTCGATCTCGATGGGGACATCCCTACACTCTAATTCAGCTCTCAGCTCCGAACCGGAGAGCGAATCGCATGGATAGACAATGGAGTAAACAAAGACCACCCAATGCAGCAAAAGATGCAGATATAAGCGAATGCGATGCTCGTAATCGAATAAAGCGATGGCGGGGTAGGAGTTGGCGGAAGGTACCCAACACCACGTCGGGCGCCTCTGAGCCTCCTCGGCGGTGGCGAGGTTGACCGGCCACTACCCACTCCACGGCGAGGGGCAACCTTCAGTCTGGGACGAACCGGCTCCATGCCCGCGTCCTCCATTAGGACGAGGGGCTGCTCTGCTCTGCGCCTGTCCTTTTGGGACGTTGTTCGCGTAATGCCCCTTAAGGCCACACAGCGGTGACCTCCGCGGTGGGTTGCGGAAGCCACCTGGGAGCGCAGGGCACGTGGGCGATCCACGCCTGCGACGAACGTCTGGAGATGCCACCGACCTCACAAGTGGTGCACGAGGTTGGGACACCGAGTGGTAGGGCGAGGGGCACTCCGGGTGATCTTTGAGCCTCCCACTTGCGCTTGCGGGACTCGCTCGGCTCCTACTAGAGTGCTCACCAACGATGGCCTTGTCCACCAAGGCACGGAAGTCCGGAAGTCGACGATGGAGAGCTTGTCCCAAGCTCCAAGGACAAGCCAACCTCGAACTTCTCTCGCTTGGCGCGACGGTGGCCACCTCCTCCGGAGCATAACGAGCCAAATGGTTGAACTCGTATAAATACTCAAAGCGTGCGACGCCCGCTAGCAGGGCCAAAACTCCCTCTTCACGTCATCACACCCGAGGATGTGAGAGCGCGGAAAGCGAGCGGAACTCCTCGAGGAGACTACATGGCACCGGCGCATAGCCGTTAAAACTCTCCCACCAAGAGAGCTGCTCCTCCAATCGGTGGGGCGAGCGGTTTCTCCGGCTCACGGCGCTGCGCGATGCCGAGCTTCGCTCAACTCGACGCAACCCGGCCGTCGGGCGTCGGCGGGTCCTCGGACACTGAGAAGGTGGGGCCGAGTGCGGAGGAACTCGATAGTCCCCACGCGGTGGTGGCCACCCCACCTCGATCGAGCGCGGCGGCGAGGCGGTGTTCGCGCTGTCGTCTCGGTGATCGCGTCGATCCATGCGGTTGCGCTCGACCGAAGCAACACCTCGGCCATGGACGGAGGAGGAGGAAGCTCCTCATCCGGGTCCACGGACTGGGCTCTAGTAACGCGACGGGGAGGCATCCTGTTTTATTAAAAAAAAATTTAAGGTTAGCAACTAATGTCTGAAAAGTAAGATTTAACGACAACGGAAGTAACGAAAACAAAACCTTTAAAACAACTCTACAACGACGAGAAAGACCAAGGTTAAAAGCCAACTTCTGGATACGACCCACTCGTATTGAATGAGCGAGTGTCGATCGTGAAGATAAAATTCCAACAGAAGACCTAGAGCGAACACTACCATTAAGCAAAATAAATCAACCGAGATAGTGTTGGATACTTAGCCAACTATTATCACTTCTTACCCCTTTATTCCCTTCAAGTTTTAGTTGATTTATCCTCTCATTATCTATCCTAATTAGAGCCTCCTAGTCGTCACCAAACCATTCCAGAAACTTCAAAACCTTAAGCGGGCGCTCACAATCCAATTTGCCAAACTCGTGGTCCCAAAACCCAGTTAACTGTAACATTATCTTTGAAAAGAAGAGAAGGAAAACAATTTTTAAACTCAAATTAGAGTAAGAGGAGAGAAGAAAGCTATGATAGGCAAGGAATAAAGCGAGAATCAACTTAAGTTTTCACAAAACTCTTTTGTACTTGAAATTAGGTTTTCCAAAAATATCCTAAGAGACGACTAGCTCCGGTTACTACGGTCGGATGGCTCGATACCAAGCTTGTGGGGACTTCGGATTTATTTAACTCGTAATACTTTAGCAAGCATTACCAATTAAATAAAACCCGCTTCGAGACATGTATACTTCCAGTGCGGTGATACATACCCGATACAAACATAAGCATCAATTCCATTCATCACATAGAACCAAAACATTCTGAGCGGAGAAAAGACATACATTAATTAAACAGAGTCACTACAAAGGGGGCCTTTCACCAAATGACAATAAGCACAAAAGTAAATAAGCGGCGAAACAAAAGCGCCATAAGATGGCTGAACTAAAGAGCCAACGGTGTGCCTTTACCCACAAGGCAACCGACCAGGACCGCTGGCTACTCGCTCTCCCAACCCAAGCACATCTCGCAGAAGTACCTTGGCTTATGAGCAACCTCCTCTGCAACAACAATATTAGCATGCAAAGCATGTGAGTACATCAACTTGTACTCGCAAGACTGACGTGTGAGATAACAGAACTATAATGTAGCTATATGCAGGCTGTTTAATTGGAGGCCATATGGTTTATTTAAGCATAAAGCAACAATTATTTGTAATAATGTAGTACATTTAAAAGCAAGTTTACACTTCATTTTTAAGGGTTCAAAATAATCGCAAGCGACCAAGTATACAATAAATAAAAGAGCACCAACACCTGGAAGTGACTCCCCAAAGTCACCACAACAATAGCATGAACTCCCCGTTCATACCACCCGTCAAGTTTTAAGTTTTTAAAACAGGTTATAACACTAGCTCTTGAAAAGCTTACCAAGCGCGCCCATAACCTAGGACGAGGCTATTCGAATAGATTTATCCTGCAGGTGGTACCACTTTACCCACACTTGCATCGCCTTTAAGCCACATGATTGACCCACTACCGTAGGTAGGCCGGCACGGCTAAGTCCTACGAGACTTTTCCAATATTGTGTACTAGGCACGACCCGCTCGTATGGACCGAAATCCATACGCTACGTTGCCCAACCGAAAAAGACAACTGCCACAAAGGCCCATTTTTTGGACAATCGCAACGCTCCCAATCAACAAAAACCACCTGCCACCCGCCCTAGCACACGCCAAAGTACTCGGTCAAGAGGGGTTCCATATGCCCCTAGTGTGGTTAGTACGCAAATAAATGCCTGAGTAACGGGGACTCACAAGATGCTCGGTCCTTAATTGACACGGGCACCAATCCGATCACACCCAAGAAAGAATCACACCAACATACCAGTGTGCCCGCGTCGAAACCAACTTTTCATTTTTAGTTTTGTTTTTAAATTGATTTGCAAAATTAATCAGGGCACCAACACCAAGTGTTGGATAATAAGGGTAATAGTAGTTGTGTGATCGGACCACCGGCCAGTCGATGATCACCCCAATACTACCGATACTAAGCATGGCTAAGCAATATAACACGTAACTACTAAGTGATGAGGGCCCCACCATGAACCTAACCACAGACAAATAACCTAGGCTCATGGTAGTAGAGGAATAAACATTTATCTACAGGATGCAACTAAAGGATTTCTAACCATAATTTAACACAAATTAGCAATGCATACATACAGTTGAAGCAAAGTATTAAACTTTGAAAATAATAGGATTAAGGGATATGATCAAACTGCTTGCCCGCTGCTGTTGCTCAAGAGGTTGCTCGATGTGCTATCGGGCTCAACGGACTCTTCGCCACCTAATCGCATAAGCAAATACACGGCAAAAGAGCAATAAGGCAATAAATCCTAATCACAAAATTTGAGCAAAAGCATCCAAAAGACACAAAATTTATACACAAGGTAAACTAGGAATATACTTAGACATAGAATCAGGAAAAACTCAATTTGGCTTTTGGAACAAAAGATATTAAGGAAATAGCTATTTTCGGCCATCTTTATATTACTGTAGCAAAAATATTTTCCCTAATGATTTTGGAGCTGAAACTTTTATGGTAGCTAGCTACTGGTAGAGTGATAGCCCATATAAAATTTCAGGTCATTTGGAGTTATATTGCAAAAGTTATGATTTTTATGTTTTAAAAGGGTATTAAAACTAAATTTTAGTCCTTATGATTTTAACAACAGTAGAATTTATGAAACTAATTTTCCTAGCAATTAGACTATCAGAGGAAACTACTCCCATTGGATTCATACAAAAATGAGCTATAGATAAAAAGATATGCATTTTACAAGTTTGTTAAAAGTTCTGAAAAATAGTATTAAGTTCACTTGTTTACTATTTTCGAAAATGGTTTTCCAGGTTTGAGCATGGTCTGAAACTATTTTTATAATTAAGTTCAAGTTATGTGGAAACTAACAAAATTGGAATAACCGAATTTGAAACTATAGGGACAGAGATACAAAAATGACAAGACCCTAATGAGGTTACGATGCGGGACATAAGCAAACCGACAAGTTCTCATGCCCGCAACGTGGCGATTCGAGCCGTGGATCATGCGATGGACGGCCACCGGAGAGCCACGTCGCCCGGCGCTGCTGCCGCTCGTCCGACAACAGAGCGAGCAAAACTTCGAGCTCGCGGGCGTGTCGCGGCGAGGGAGTTGATCGCGCAGGCCGGAAAAGCTAAAATCGAACCTCATCGCTGTGCGCACCGGATGGCACCGCGACGAGGCCAATGGTGGCGGGAGCGAGATGCGGCGGCGAGAGGCGGAGGGTGTGCTACGGCTAAACGAAAACAAAGAACGGCCCGCCCACTACGCGCAAATGGGCGAGTGCACAAGCTACAACGAGGTCCTAAGGACTTAACGCGACGGTAGGAGACCAAATGGTAGCCGCGGCGAGCCGGAGGCTAACGACGGCGGCGCGCGCCAAACAAAGAAACACGCCACGGTGCAGCAAAAGCGAAAGAGGAGGTGCTTAAGCTCACCGGGGCCTCGGGAAGACGATGACGGGTCGACGGCCGAGGAGGCCGGAGCCGACCGGCGACGAAGACCACCGGCGATGCTAGGAGGTCCGACGGTGCGGCAGAACTGGGAGACATTGAGCCCCAATGAGTGGTGGCACCGGATAGAGGAGGCACCGGGATGCTCTCGAGCAAAAGATCGGAGGAGTAAGCCCTCACGGACTTGAGAAGCGAAAGGCACCGCTGGCGCCGAGGGGAAAACTCAAATCACGAGATTCCTTCCTCTCACACTGAAATTGGATGAGGCGTAAGCTTCACCAAGGGTGAGGAAGCAGCAGGACAACAGAGGGGGCACGAGATCCACTGGAGCACAAGCTTCACTCGGGCTCCAAGCTTGGCAATGGCGGCCGACCGCGATTGGGGCGCTTTGAGGCTCTCGGTGCTCGATGGGTGCAAGCGAGGAGTGCGGAAGAGGCGAAAGGGGGTCAGCGAAAGGGGCCGAGGGCTTAAGAAGGCGGGAGGACCAAGGATCAGCGGTGGCTCGCCTCGGTGCTGCTTGCGCCGCGAGAGTCGTTGCGGCGGCGGGAGCGGTGAAAAGTCGGGCAACGACGACTTGAGCGCGGCTCAGCGGCAAGCATTAAATGCTCGGCGACCGTTGGCGGGGCGCCGCGAGGTGACACACGAGAGGACCCCCTCCATGCTCCGGCTCGCCACGCTCGCGAGGCGGGGAGGCCGAAGGAGGGAGGCGGCGAGCGCCGCGCTGGATTTTCATCGGACGGCTCACGCCACCACGCCTCGCCCGCGTTGGCTAAGCGAGACCGCACGATGGAGATCTAACGGCTAACACCGAGCCACGTCGGCGAGTCCATCACCGAGCAGTGCAGTTAAGTGATTCGATCGAGCCAAGCGGCTCGAGCCGAGTCGGTTCTGGCCCGAGAACGATGACTCGTTTAGGTTTTGATTTTAGACTGGAATTTTGGAGGATTTAATTGGAGTATCAAACGAACTCCAAATTTGATGAAATTTTAACTGAAGCTAAATGGTTAGATGATTTATCTCCCCTAAAATTTTCAGAAGTTTTTGTGCAACATATTTTATGTTAGAAATTCCAGAAGTGATAAACTTGGGTTTGACCAATTTAAAAAATGGGTTTGACCTGAGCCAAAAATGGCTCAAACAAACTCTAAAAATCTGGGAAAAATTCAGGGGTGCACAATACCACCCCAAGAATTTATGATAAAAGTTTGAAAGGTTTTGGACCAGAGACAATACTCAAAATGTTTTTGACTCGAGTTAAACTATGAATTTTGAAGGTTCAATTTATAAATTTTCTTTACAAGAAATATAAGAATAGTTCTAGGAGGTGAAGATGTGTGAAAAGTTTCAAAATGTACACATTTTGATACATTTGAAACATGAACCCAGTGTTAGGTTACAATTGAAACACACTTCTTATTTTAATTATTCGGGGCTGTTACACAAACCATGTGGATTCAACTTCGATTTCGCTTTGTGGCAAGTAATGCATCGCTGCACATACCTCTCTACATCTCGCCTTATCTTAGGCCAATAAAAGTGATCGCTCAGCATAGACAACGTCTTCTCATGACCAAAATGTCACATTAATCCACCTCCATGTGATTCCTACAGTAATAACAAACACACGGAGGATTCTGGAACACATAATTTGTTAGTGCGAAACAAAAACCCATCATGGATGTGAAATTTATCCCAGCCTTTTCCCTCTTTGCAATGTGCGTAAGGAACAGAAAAATCATGGTCATAAGCATATAAATCACGCAAACTCTCTAAACCAGGAACTTGCACTCCTAATTGAGTTAAAAGCACACTTTTCCTAGAAAGAGCATCAGCTACCACATTTTCCTTTCCCTTCTTGTATTTCACAATGTAAGGAAACGACTCAATGAATTCAACCCATTTTGCATGTCTACGGTTCAGGTTTGCTTGGCCCTTTAAATACTTCAATGCCTCATGATCAAAATGAATAATAAACTCTTTAGGTCATAAATAGTGTTGCCAAGTTTCTAACGCACGCACTAACGCATAAAGCTCTTTGTCATAGACCGGATAATTCAATTGAGCATCATTGAGTTTCTCACTAAAATAAGCTACCGGTCTATCCTCTTGCATTAAAACACCGCCAATACCCAATCCACTAGCATCACACTCAATTTCAAAAAATTTAGTGAAATCAGGTAAAACAAGCAACGATGCTTCAGTCAAGCGTTTCTTAAGTTCAGCAAAAGCATTGTCTTGCGCTACCCCCCACACAAATTCACCATCCTTTTTAGTAAGTTCATTCAAAGGGGCAGCGATGGTGCTAAAATCCTTCACAAAGCGCCGATAAAAACCAGCGAGACCATGAAAGCTCCTAATCTGACTTACGTTCACAGGAGTTGGCCAATTTTTAATCGCTTCAATTTTAGACTCATCTACTTCAACTCCCTCTGCAGAAACAACATAGCCTAAAAAGATGACACGATCTTTGCAAAAAGTGTACTTCTCTAAGTTACCAAATAACCTAGCCTCACGCAAAACTTGTAGAACTTGTCTAAGATGGTCTATGTGTTCGATTCAGCATGATGTAAATCGAATATCATCAAAGTACACAACCACAAATTTACCAATCAAATGCCTTAAAACATGATTCATTAAGCGCATGAATGTACTAGGTGCATTAGTTAAACCAAAAGGCATGACTAACCACTCATACAACCCAAATTTTATTTTAAATGCTGTTTTCCACTCATCCCCTTCATGCATCCTAATTTGATGGTAACCATGCGCAAATCTATTTTAGAGAAAATAATGACACCACTCAATTAGTCTAGCATATCATCTAAGCGAGGTATAGGATGACGATATCGAATTGTGATATTATTAATCGCTCGACAATCTACGACATACGCCATGAACCATCTTTCTTAGGAACTAAAATAACAGAACAACACAAGGGCTTAAGCTTTCACGTACATACCCTTTGGAGAGAAGCTCTTGTACTTGTTTCGAATTTCCTTTGTTTCCTCGAGATTGGTGCGATGCGGTGGTCGATTCGGCGACGTTCGGAATCAAGTCGATCTTATGTTCTATCCCACGAATTGGTGGTAGCCCACCGGTACCTAAATGCGGAAGAGCGTCAAGTCCTACAAAACACAAGCAACGCCACTAGGAAGAGAAGACAAGTCGTTACTCGAAAGCAAGGCATCTTTGTATAGTAATACAAAGTGCACCAAATTGGGATCATCGCTGAATTCGCATCTACGATTTGGTGGCTAACATCACTAAATTCTTCTCTCGCTCTTTGGCAGTCTCAACATGCATCTCAATTTTACGCATTGAAGAATTCACAATCATTGCGTTATAAGCGGCTTCAAGATGATATCCATATTGTTCCATCGAAATGTGTAGCGATTTGTCCGCCCATCGTGAATGCAATGAACGGTCATATTGCCATGGTCGTCCCAAGAGCAAGTGACACACCGTCATAGGCACAACATCGCGATCCACGATGTCGGTGTACTTCCCAATAGAAAACGTCACACGCACCATATAGTTCACCTTTACTTCCTCTTTGTCACTCAACCATTGCACATGATAAGGGCGTGGATGCGGCAAGTACTTCAAACCCAACTTATGACACATATCCTTGCTAGTCAAATTGTGACAACTCCGCCATCAATGATCACTTTGCACACCCACCCTTATCGAGCTTTGCCCAAGTCCGAAACAAATTGCACCATCGTTCGAGTGACGGCGATGGCATCACACTAAGCACCTTGGGCGTGCAAACAATGGAATACTGCTCAGTGTTAGGAAACTCAGGATCGCACTCACATTGTTCTATGCCATCAGTGTGCAAGACTGGCTGTGTATCAGGCGACTCGTCATCACTAGCTGAAACATAACCGCCATCCTCTGTGATAAGCATAGTTCTGACATTGGAGCAGTCCCTCTGAAAATGGCCAACACCCTTGCACTTGTGGCAAATAATGTCACGTGAACGCCCTGTCGACCCCATAGATGAGGTCGCAATAGCAGCAGGTGCCGCAGGTCGACGCACCGGTAATGGTGTACTCTCCAGCTTCTTATTTGCGAATCTGCGACGCCGAATTGCTTCCTACGGAGTGCTCTTGTTTGGTGGTGTTGTTATATGGCTGTCCCGGCCCGGTGAAGAACGTGAAGCAGGCGTGAACCGTGCGTCTTCAATTACTTGTCGCTCGGCCGGCGTGCTTGGTGCGACAACTCAATCATATCATTATAGAGATGGTGGTTGACAATGCGCAGCGGATGATTCATGCCGGCTAGAAATCTCGCCATGGTGCATTCTTCATTCTCGCGGACATCTGCATGTATCATGATAGTCTCCATTTCCTTATGATATTCATCAATTGATCTCATACCTTGTCGCAGCCCTGTCAACTTCTCAAATAGTGAGCGCTTGTAGTGGCAAGGTACAAAGTGTGCCCACAAATGCTGCTTCATCTGCTCCGAGGTGATAATCGGCAACTCATAGCGCTCCATGCGCTTACGGATGAACTGCTCCCACCAATGTGTGGCATAATCATCCAAGCCATTGGACGCAAGCACCAGCTTCTTCTCATTAGAATAGTTGTTCATCTGAAACAACTTATCAACTTTCAGCTCCCATGTGAGGTATTGCTCCACATCTGTACCACCTGAAAATATAGGAAGATTAAATTTGGGCTTAGCGACAAAATCCTCAGCATCTTCGTGTCGAAGACGCTGCACGTTGTTGCGATGGTGGCGCTGTCGGTCATCGTGGTCGTCGACGGGGAAATCGTCATCCCATTGCTCGACCTCATCAGCCCAGCTACGGGGTGCACGCTACACACCTCCTCTGTGGGCACCCTGTGGTGCGCCTCCACCCTGGCCGCCGCTGTTGCCTCGGCCACGCCCGTGTGCCTAAGGGCGTGCCGCGGCTGCGATGACGTTTGGCGGCACTGCCATGCGACGCGCCTGTCGTTGTCGTCGCTCCTCATCCACACGAATAGCACGCTCCTCCTCGGTCTCATTGTGCAAAATGGCGGGAAGGCCGTGCACACTTGTGTCATCAGCTTGCGCACCTCCACGTAGATTGTGGTGTGCGAACATGGCACGTAGTTCCAGGAAGTTATTGTTGATGGTCATACGCAATTGTGTGACCTCCTCCCCGAGGGTGTTCAGTCCAGTCTGAACTTCCCCGAGCTCATCGCGCACGCCATTGTCACCATCATGAAGTTGTTTTTGTAGCATCTCGCGCAACCGAGTGTACTCTGTCCATGTAACCGGCGCCTCCGGATTAGGTGGATCCTCCTCGTGACCTGACATAGCAACAACTCACAAACAAGAAACGAGGTTATATCTGGGTTAGTGAAACAAAAACTCTCTCTACTACGCTCGCAACTCACTGTCCTGAAAACAAGACAAGCTTACCGTTCCAAAGTGAATCAAAGACGGCAAATCGATAGTTGTGACAGCGAACGACCATAACCCGGTAATGTATGAACGTAACCAAGAGCAAGGGAGTACACAAACGGGTGTAGGTGAAGCTTGGACAGGTATCCTATGCAATCTGATATTCAAGGTATTGTAAAGCTAAGTAATGATCCAAGCTAGAGTATTTTGCCTATGTGCTGATCCAATAGGTTTAAGCGAAGTGTATGAACGTACACGCAAAGATAAATGAGACTTAATGCAAACAAAGGAATGAGCTCAAACGGAAATAGAGATAAAACAAGCTCGTTTTACACCAAGTACAAGGATAGACGCTAGCCAATTGCAACAAAATATACTAGGGCACAAGATTGCTCAAAGAAAATTGAAAAACACAAGCTAAAACTATGACTCAGTACTGTAGCAGCCCAAATTAGGCGCAGATCAACTCGAAAAAAGAATGGCGTCTTCACGGGGAACCTTAGAATCACTTGTAGAGGGGCTCTGTCAATTTTGAGTGAATTCGGAGAAACTTGAATTTTTCTCGGTTTGCGGTCCTAAACTACCTTTTTTGGGGTCGAAATCGCTGCGCGTGTACCCGAGTGCTTACGCGGAGCTAAAATCCCCAGATTTCCCAGACCTTTTCAATGGATAAAGAAACGCTCCGATCGGAGGTCGTATGCAAAAGTTAGCTTTTCGCACACCTTTTTTTTATGCCACGGCTCTTTCTAAATGCGGCTGCCTTTTCCTTCTTTTCTCTCTACTTTGCAGAGGCCAAAAGTGTTTTGCTCCTCGCGGAAGTGCGCAACCCTCACAAATCAGCAAAGTGTAATCAACTTCAATGAGCAGCCCTAGATGCAATATCAATAGCTAGTCTCAAGATGAAAGGATATAAAAAGATGCCAAATATGGTTCGGCCGGCTATGATGTAGTGGCCGAAACACAAGATGGAGCAATTGGACTCGGATTGTGTTTGAGCTAGAGGTTGATTCGGACTCTAGTCCCACCAAGGAGTTCGGATAAGGAAACAACACCGTCTCGGATTGTGCTCGCAAGACGGCACACGGCCAAAAGGTGGCATGGCCAAAGGCGGCCAGGGTTTTTGCCCCAAACCGAGCGCGCCAAAACAAGGACAGATCGGATGACGGTTTTGGGTGCTAATTGAGGAGTTCAATCAGCAATTTTCGATAAAGATTAAGCTACGCAAAGGAAACACAAGGATCAGCACTAAAACAAAACTCTAATGGATGAAAACTTAACTAAACGCACAAGAAATAACAGATTAAACTACGGTTTTGGTATTGCAATTTTTGGTTTATTGGACGATAGGAAAGAAAAGCGAATCTAACTACGGGTAAAGAAGTTCTCACGAGTAAACCTAGAATCTAATACCACATGATACGGGGAGGCTCGATCTTCTCGATGAGGAACCGTGGATAGTTGATGCAGTAGACGATGTCGCTAATGAACACTCGCGCCAATACACGAACCCTCAACTCTTGGAATACGCCCAAAACACACCGGATAATTGTTCGTCATGAGACCACGACGCATTTAACGCCAAGTCCCCAATTCCCAATGGAGCGACGGCTTGACCCTAAATTGCGAGAACAAAACAATGGATCGCCTAGCTCTCTCTCAAAGTCCTCGCATGAACTCTGGTGTCGAAAGAACAAGCAATAGCTGTGTTTCAATCTTATGCATAAACTGGTCTGATGGATACAAGAGAGGTGCAAGGGTACTTAAGGCACCCTCCCTAACTCACGCACGGCCTAGGGCCGGCTACACATGCCGAATCAAACTCCAATTCGGCTAAGACCCAAAAACACACAAAAAGAAAACCTAACTTAAATCCGTCACATTGTTTCGGCCATAGCGGCGCGACCATACATTTTCTGAAATTGGGGTCATACCCATTGTGTGGGCCTTGGAATAAGCTTTCAATCAAGTACAAGAACACCCCAATCGGACCCCGTATGCAAAAGTTATGGCCTTTTTATTATAGGCCTGTTGGGCTGTCCCGAACCGAATCCGAATTGAATTCTGAATTGATTCCGAGATGAATTCCGGTTAGACTTGTGGAAGATCCGAATTGGGCTTGAATTCTTGGGCTTTTCTCCTCTTGCTTAGCCTCATGAGCTTCTCCTCCATTGCTTTGGCTTCAGCGTCCCTCTCGGTTCCAAAGGCTTCACAATGTTCAAACCTGAGAATGCACAAAATATTTGCATGAGGTAGTACTCAATTCTCATCAATTAAAATAGAAGATTCATTAAGAAACAAAAGCACCTGTTGATTCAGAGGGCAGTCAAACCTGTTTGACTTTTAGTCCAAACCCTATTCCAGTACCTTGCTGAATTTTTGGAGAAGAATGCACCACAGTCACACCAGGGAGTTGATTTTGTAAATTGAGGCCTTGCATTGATTTTATGCTGGTTTTTAAGTTTTTGGAGTTCATTTTGTAGAGATGATAGTTGTTTTTCCATGCCTTCTGTCCTGGAGTTGTTGCTAACGTATCTTAGTGGAACAGGATGGCTGGAAGAACTTGTGGCAGTTAGCCGGCTGGTCATGATGAGGAGCTTCCCCCTCCTCCGACCATGGCTGAGGTTCTTGCTCAGATCGAGCGGAACCGCATGGATCAGACGCGGATCCTGGAAGTCATTGCGAGGAACACCTCTACTCCTTATGGTACCTCCGGATCTGGAGGTGGTAGACATCAGTCACGTGGGGGACTTTCGGAGTTCCTCCGTACACAGCCACCTACCTTCTCTCGGTCCGAGGACCCACTTGACGCAAATGATTGGCTACGTCTGGTTGAGCGAAAGCTCAACATTGCTCAGTGCCAGGACCAGGAGAAGGCACTCTACGCATCCCATCAGTTGGAGGGTGCAGCACTCTCTTGGTGGGAGAACTTCCTTGCCAAGCAGCCCGCTGGCCATGTGGTCACTTGGGAGGAGTTTCACACTGCTTTCCGTCGGACCCATGTCCCCGCCGACATAATGAAGCTCAAAAAGAAGGAGTTTCTCGCACTCAAGCAAGGGCGCAAGTCTGTGACTGAGTACCTCCATGAGTTCAACCATCTGGCGAGGTATGCTCCTGCTGATGTGGCCACTGATGAGGCTAAGCAGGAGAAGTTCATGGAGGGCTTGTCTGAGGAGCTGCAGGACAAGCTCTCTATTGTGGACTTTGCTGACTTCCAGACCTTGGTGGACAAGGCTATCGTCACCGAGCACAAGGCGAAGGCGCTGGGCGAGTCTCGCAAGCGCATGTGGGAGGCCCAGCGGTCTGCACAGGCAAGCCTCACCCGTCCCTGTGTTGGGCCTACACCAGGGGCCCGTTCTCTGGCTTCACCACCACCGAGGCCGTCGACGCCAGCTCCCCGTCCCCCACAGGTCGTGATTCAGTCACGTGCACCTACGGCCCAGCAGCAGGGTGGCCTCCGTAATCCAGCTGCCGAGGTCACCTACTTCTCCTACAACCAGAAGGGCCACTATGCCAATAGTTGCCCTCAGAGGACTGGAGCGGCCCCTCATCCTAATGGAGGACACGGGCAAGGGAGTGGTCACCCACCTGACCAGAAGATAGTCTAGAAGACCCAGGGAGTGGGGAGTGGTCGAGTCAACCATATCTCGGCTGAGGAGGCACAAGAGGCACCCGACGTTGTGTTGGGTACGCTTCTTGTCAATTCTCGCCCTGCTGTAGTATTATTTGATTCAGGAGCATCGCATTCTTTTATTTTTGAGATCTTTTGTTGCTGCTAGTGATCTTCACCTTGTCCCTTTGGTGGTACCTTTGCTTATTCGCTCTCCGGGTTCAGAAATGAGAGCTGATCAGGAATATCGGGATGTTCCTATTGAAGTTGAAGGAGTGGGATTCTTGACGAATCTCATCCTACTCAACTCAGTGAGCCTAGATGTGATTCTTGGCATGGATTGGTTGTCGCAACACTTGGGGTAAATCGATTCTACCAGGAAGATTGTCTACCTCACCAGCCCCTCAGGCGAAAGGGTTTGATTTTCGCCGCAGCTGCAAGGGCCACATCTTTGTGTACTTAAAGCGAAGTCATCTTTGGAGATTCAGAATGTTCCCACAGTATGTGACTTTGTGGATGTCTTTCCTGAAGATTTGCCTGGGATGCCTCCAGTTCGAAACCTGGAGTTCGTCATTGAGTTGCTGCCCGGTACCGCTCCAATTTCGAAGGCACCGTATCGAATGCCTCCTAATGAATTAGAGGAGTTGAAGAAGCAACTAGGTGAGCTTCAAGAAAATGGTTTTATCTGTCCTAGCTCATCTCCTTCGGGTTGTCTTGTGATCTTTGTGAAGAAGAAGGACAAGACCTTGCGTAGGTGTGTTGATTACAGTCCGCTTAATGAGGTGACGGTAAAGAACAAGTATCCTTTGCCCCGCATTGATGATCTCTTTGACCAGTTGACCGGAGCCCGTGTATTTTCCAAGATTGAGTTGAGATTGGGGTATCATCAGGTCAGGATCAGGGCTGGGGATATTCCGAAGACGGCGCTCACTACTCGTTATGGTTTTTACAAGTACACAGTCATGTCTTTTGGCTTAACCAATGCTCCCACTTTATTCATGAATCTTATGAACTCAGTATTCATGGAGTACTTGGATAAGTTTGTGGTGGTATTTATTGATGACATTCTTATCTACTCCAGGAGTGAAGAAGAGCATGCTGAGCATCTGAAGCTTGTGTTCGAAAAGCTACATGAGCACCAACTGTATGCGAAGTTCAGCAAGTGCGAGTTCTGATTGAAGGAAGTGGCATTCTTGGGCCATGTTATTTCAGCAGGAGGTGTGGCTGTGGATTCTAGCAAGGTCAGTGATGTGCTATATTGGGGTCAGCCCAAGTCAATCACCGATGTGCGGAGTTTTCTTGGTTTGGCGGGTTACTATCGTCGCTTTATCGAGAACTTCTCCAAGATCGCGAAGCCAATGACTGAGTTGCTCAAGAAGGGCAAGAAGTTTGTGTGGTCCTCTGCTTGTGATGAGAGTTTTCAGGAACTCAAGAAGCGATTGACTTCTGCCCTAGTTCTTGTGCTCCCTGATGTTCACAAGAGTTTTGATATCTTTTGTGATGCCTCTCGTCAGGGACTTGGGTGTGTTCTTATACAAGAAAGCAGGGTAGTAGCCTATGCATCAAGGCAGTTGAGGCCTCATGACCTCAACTATCCTACCCATGATTTGGAATTAGCTGTTGTGGTTTATGCACTCAAGATTTGGCGGCATTACCTGATCGGTAACCGCAGTGAGGTGTATTCTGATCACAAGAGCTTGAAGTATTTGTTCACCCAGCCAGATCTGAACCTCAGGCAAAGAAGTTGGTTGGAATTGATCAAAAATTATGATATGGGCATTCAGTATCATCCGGGTAAGGCCAATGTTGTTGCGGATGCACTTAGTCGGAAGGTGTATTGCAATACTTTGATGCTCCAAGAGCAGCAGCGTGCCCTTCTTGAAGAATTTCAGTGACTCAATTTGGGTCTGATTGAGCACTGTTCCCTTGCTACTTTGGTTGTGCAACCGACCTTGGTGGACCAAATCAAGGCGGCACAGCAATCAGATGATGGTGTGAGTCAAATCAAGCAGAACATCAAGAATGGGACAACCAAGTGCTTCTCAGAGGATGAGCATGGTGTTGTGTGGTTTGGACAGCGCCTTGTGGTTCCTAAGGTCATGGAATTATGGGATTTGATTCTCCGCGAAGCCCATGACTCTCCCTTGTCCATCCATCCCGGGGCCACCAAAATGTACCAAGATCTTCGTCAGAGATTCTGGTGGACCCGAATGAAGCACAAGATTGCCAAGTTCGTTACCGAGTGCAACGTGTGCTGTCGTGTAAAGGCCGAGCATCAGCGTCCAGCAGGCCTTCTTCAGCCTTTGCCAGTACCTGAGTGGAAGTGGGATTCCGTTGGTATGGACTTCATCACCGGTCTGCCCCGTATTTCTTCTGGGAAGGATGCTATCTGGGTTGTCATTGATCGGTTGACAAAGGTAGCACATTTTTTGCCAGTACGTACCACCCTCAGTGTCAATCGGTTGGCGGATCTCTACATATCCCATATTGTGAGCTTGCATGGTGTGCCACAAACAATTGTGTCAGATCGTGGTTCTCTTTTCACCTCTCGGTTTTGGCGCAAGTTGCAAGAAGCCATGGGGACTCGTCTTTCTTTCAGTTCAGCTTATCATCCCCAAACTGATGGTCAGATGGAGCGAGTCAACCAAGTGTTGGAGGATATGCTTCGTACTTGTGTTCTTTCCTATGGGAAGAATTGGGAGAAGTGTCTACCGCTTGGCGAGTTCTCCTACAACAATAGTTTTTAGGCTAGTCTCGATATGGCACCATTTGAGGCCTTGTATGGGAGGAGGTGCAGAACCCCATTGAACTGGTGAGAGGCAGTTCTTCGGCCCAGACTCAATCAATGAGGCCGAAAGCCAGGTTCAATTGATTCGCGAGCATTTGCGTTGTGGCCCAGTCTAGGCAAAAGAGCTATGCGGATCGTCGTCAACGCGAGTTGAGCTTTCAGCCCAATGACTTTGTTTATTCAAAGTCTCACCTTTGAAGGTCCATCAGCGTTTTGGCATCAAAGGCAAATTGGCTCCTCGATATGTTGGACCTTATCGCATCGTCGAGAGAGTGGGAGCTGTTGCATACAAGTTGGAGTTGCCACCTACACTCGAGGGGGTGCATGATGTGTTCCATGTGTCCCATTTGAGGAAGTGCCTCCGTGTTCCAGCCGAGGAAACTCCGTTGGAAAATCTCGATGTGCAAGAAGATTTGACCTACCGTGAGCATCCTGTTCGTATTCTTGAAGAATCTGAACGTAGAACAAGGAATCGTGTCATCAAGTTCCTTAAGGTTCAGTGGTCGAATCATTCCGAGGATGATGCAACTTGGGAGCGGGAAGATCGTCTTCGCGCAGACTACCCGTCTTTCTTCTCCGAGTAAACGGAATCTCGGGGCGAGAATCTTGTAAGGGGGGAGATTTGTAACATCTCAATTTTGGACTTGTGTTTCAAATGTAAGAAAATGAGTAGAAATTAAAACTTTTTCTTACATCATGTATTCCCTGCATGTTCTGGACAATCCTTGTAAAAGAATTATGGAAATACAAAGTCACAAGTCATTTGATCCAAATCTTGACCTTTCAAAAAACATGCTTGTCAAATTTTGTGATCATCTTCTGAAAATATTTTTCCCAAGTTCTAGGGATGGTATGTGACCTCTCTGAAAAATTTTACAATTTTTAGAAATTGTTTGAATATTTTTAGAGGGCAGTCAAACCTGTTTGACTTTTAGTCAAAACCCTATTCCAGTACCTTGCAGAATTTTTGGAGAAGAATGCACCGCATAAAACCTCTGAAAAATTTACACAAGGTGAATATCTAAGTTAGTAAGCTCTTGTAAAAATTTTAGAATTTTTGGAGTTGTTTTGCTACCTCAATTAAATCCCCAAAGTCTGTCTCGATTTAAAACCCTAAAATTTGAACTCTGGTTTGAGCCAGACTTGGGCTCGAGTCAAACCTGAGCCAGGTCATTTGACTCGGTCGAACCAAACCACCTCGAATCTAAACCGTTGGATTAAAATCCAACGCTCACGATCTCCCTTTTTGTTTTAAACCTTAGGAGCTTTGGGGCAATCTCAACCATCCATTTTTGATCGGACCGCCCACAACCACCCTAACTTTTCTCCGGTCTTCTTCTTCCTCGTGCCGTGCAATCGACAGTGAGTAGTGGCCTTGTCTTCTCCAGCGTTCCCGTCAACATCTCTCGGGTCGGGGCAATCATTGACCTTCGGTGCTCCGCCCAGGATCGAGCTCCTCACCTGCCCATCATTCCTGTCGGTCCTTGGTTGTACCATGTGTTGAGTTCGTCGTAGCTCACCACGGGGGCCCCCTTTCTTTGTGCCGTGCTCGTTAGCTTCAAAAAGCCTCCGAGCTCCTTCTCTGGTCCTCTTCTACCCCCCCCCCAGCTCACTCTCTCTGTGTTGAGCTCAAAAACCCCTGAAATCCTCAAATCGCCATTGGTGACCCGTGGAGCTCCACTGTGGATCTTGGTGCTCCAGTGATTGTCATATCACAATTTTGGGCTTCATTCACAGGAATTGTCAAATTTGGGGTTTGTTCAAATTCGGCTGAAATCACCCCTTTTCTTCCTCAGCTCCGGTGAGTGCTTCATTTCTCACTTATTTGCTCATGAAGCTTCTATGAGCTATGATGAAGCTATATTGATGACCCGGTCTCACTCTTTTTTTCTCAGACCATCGTTTTCACTTCATCTTCTTCGGGTCCGGCGAGCTTCTCTGCTGTCCGAGCCTCTCCGGCCATCTTTGAAGCTCTTCTTGGCTAAGGTAGCTTCTTATTAGACCTTAGATGCTATGGCACTCGCTTCTTTGGACAATGCAGAGCTTTTTGGCCATTTTCGCTTTCAGCCGTTTTGGTCACTGTCACTCATTTCCGGCTCACCGGCGTTTTAGGCCACCGCCGTCGGCGAGATCACCACTATCGGGTCCGCAAGGTTATTGCGAACCCATTTTGACCCTTAAGTTTAATCATTGATAATTAGTGTTTAGCATTAAGTGGCTGTCTTAAAATGACTTCATGAGTCACTGACATGTGGGCCCGTAGGCCTAAACCGCAGTAACGGGGTCATTAGGACAAAATTCAGGTTCATTCATTGCTAATCATTGTTAGCAATTAATGGTTGTCCAAAATAGTCTATTGAGCCATTGACAGGTGGGCCCCCGCCCACTTAAACCCCATCTGTGCGAAATTATTAGGACACCATTAATGCTAATCATCGTCAATCATTGGATCTAGTAATTAATAGCTATCCTAAATCACCCTCTGTATCACTTACATGTGGGCCCGCGCATTTAAACCTCTCCGCGCAATTAAAACCCACATGTGTTATGTGCGCGTATCGTGGACCGTCGATCCTGAGATCAACGGCCCAGATCTTCGGGGGCTTTCGCGCCTCCAAACACTCCACGTCCCCAGGGACCGTCGATCTCGCGATCAACGGGCGAGATCGATGTGCTGTTCGGGTCACCCGAATCGCACATGGATCTGGACCGCCCATCTCTAGATCAGCGCCTCAGATCGTGGAGACTTTCGGACCGCCGAAGGTTTGTGCGCTCGGAGCCCTCCATCTTAAGATCTACAGCCACGGATGATTAGAGCATTCGGACCACCGAATGCCCCGACCACGTGGACCGTTGGATCTAGATCCAACGGTGAACCTCTTTAGAATTGCGCGCGTGCGCTATTTCACCAGCGCGTGGCCCGTTGGATCCCAAATCAAAGGCCCACGTTCGTCCACGTCGTTTTATTTTTGATAAGTTTGATTATATTTCGGTAAGCCTTTATTTATCAACTGAAAATTGTATTAAAACTTTGGAAACTCATATCTAATTCGTTTTAAATTCTTTTTAGATGATTCCAACAGTATTAAATTCATATTTCACTAAAGTTTAATCTAAAAATACATTTGGGCACGTTTCTATTGCAGAAAATGTTATAAACAATATTAACTTGTCCCAGCCATTTTTGAATATTCCAAAAATTAAATCAAAACTTGTAAAATGCATAACTTTTTCTGTATAACTCCAATATGAGCAAACTCAATTTTGTAAAATTCCTCTGTTAGCATACTTTAATATGAAATAGGTTTTGAACATGGTTATATTTCTGAAAAATGATATGTGCTAGTTTTACAACTTAGAAAAATCATAAGTATTTCATTTTAACTCCAAATTTGGTAAACTCAACTTTACTGTTCGTAGGATATCATTATGTACCTACTATAACAATTTTAGGTTCCAGATCATTCTAGAAATTTGTGCTATGAACAGTACTAGTAATTAATTTAGTTGAATTACCAGGCTGAAAGAAATTGTTTTAGCTATAACTTTTGCATGTTTAGTCCAAATTGAATAATTCTTGTTCCTAAATTCATTTAAAATCATAACCTTGCTGCTGTATAAATTTCCGAAGTTTTGGATGACTTTGGCTTTTGGTTTTCTTTTGGTGTTCTTCGTTCTTATTGGTTTTATCGTATTTTTACGTTTGATTCCGAAGATAATATTGACCTTGAATCTGATCCTCAGCAACCACACCCTGCCCTCCAGCAAGGTAAGCAGATGTAGCATTCATTTGATCATGTTGTTCCTATTATTTTCAAATTCTAATATGTTGTTTGCAAATTCTACGTATACATTGCTATCTTGTTTTAAACTATTGTCGATTAGTTGACCTATTAGATGCATAATCTGTAGAAAAATAGTTATCCTTTACTACTGAGCCTAGGACTACCTTGCTGTGATTTTTGGTTCGTTGGATGAACCCTTGTCACTTAGTAGCACGAGTTAAAATGCTTAGTTACCGGTAGAAATGAGCTATGTTGTGGTGGCTATTGGGTTAAGTCACCTCTAGGTGGTTACTTATTACTTATTGCTACTCGCTATTATTTCAATGCTTACAAATAGATTTTACAAACTACCTTTAATCTATTGCATTATTACAAATGAAAATTTCTTTATGCGTCCAATTGACCGTATAACCATTTCCTTTGAATTCAGCTCACATGTAGTTATGTATAGGCTTGTTACTCGTAAGTCTTGCGAGTACATTATTGTACTCACCTGCATTGCTTGTCGTGTGCAGAGGCAGAAGGTGAGCCCCAAGGGCATCACTTTTGTGAGATGTGTGGCTTTTGGGACGACTAGCTTGGCGGTCCGGTTGGTTGCCTTGTGGGTTAAGGCACACTAATTGGCTTTTGTTCATAGCCATCTTATGGCACTTTTGCTTCCGCTGTCTTATGTTACTGTAATATCATTTGACCGGTCGGCCCATCTTTTGTAATAACTTTAGATTATGTATGTCTTTTGGTAGACTTGTTATAATGTGATGTATGGAGTTGATGCATAATTTTGTAACGGGGTTTGTATACTGCATTTGTGAGAAGTATACATATCTTGAGGCTTGGTTTATTTGATTTGTGATGTAGGGTCAATGGAAGGCTAAGCATTACAAGCCAAATAAATCGGGGTTCTCACAGAAGCTTTCTAGAAAAAATAATTTCACATGTTTTGGAATCCTATAGGTTTGGAACCATGTATCTGTGATTTTTGTCTTAATATTTTATAATTCCTTAATCCAGCCAAAACTATAAATAAAATTTTATGAATTCTTTATTGTGCAAATCAAAACATATATTTAACATTGTATAAACTGGCATTTGCGAAAGCACAGGTTATCGACATGTTTATATAATAGAAAAATAACACGTTATCGTTCATCAAGCTCGGACGCAATTAGCGCAGCACGCGAAATAGTACAACTAAATTAATTCTCACCAACAGATTTTTCGTCCATATGAACTTCAAAACTAATTGTATTAACAATGCTATCTCCAAACTAAGATTTTTTAAATTAACCTACTATTATTTCATTTGCTAACAATATATCAATACACATCATGTTGTTTACTAACCTACCATGGTTCAAAAATACACGCATACAAAATAATCATAGAAACTCATCGTCGTCGTCGTCGCTACGAAGAAACTTTTTTCCCCACCTCTCTCTCTTCCTTTCCTTTCCTCTCTTTCCCTCTCCTCTCCTCTCCTCTCCTCTCCTCTCTTTCTCTCGGTCTCGGCGTTGCTCAATGAAATGGCGACGGTTCACGACGACAGCGCGTGTGGGGGGTATACAAGCACCCTAAGTCGCCTAGCGGTTGGGCAACTAGGGTCCAGTGCTTGAGCGACACGTGTTCTAGTTGCGCCATCGTATGACGACTAAGACCAAGTCACCCATATGTTAGGCGACTAGGAGGCAAACGGTCCGTCGCTCTACTGTTAAGCGACTTAGACAAGTGTCGCTTATATGTTGGGCGACTATCCCAAGTCGCCCAACCGTGGAGCGATACGTGATTATTTTTGACAAAATAAATTAAGTAATATTATTTCTGTAATTCTGAATAAAAATAGATTATTTAAAAAAATTTAAGAATGATATTTGTAATATTTTGGACTCAATGTTGAGCCAGTGTATTACAGAGTATCTCGTGGTACGAGCTAGAGCGTACATATTTGAAGGAATATTCCGTTTCAATTCTATTCGAGGATTTATGTTCGATTCTTTAGTGGACAGTGGTTACCATTTCAATTCACTCTATTTACTAATTTGTACATCATCTATCTATATCTATATATATATATATTTGCCATCTTGCTTCACAAAATGAAAGGGCATGCATAAATATGCCTACCAAGTACCAGGACTCTTATGCATGACTATATATTACAACTAGCACATGAATGTGGTAAGTGACCTTTTTTTTATCTGAGAGCAAATTGCGTTACCTACAATTTCTTTAAAAAGTTCACAAAAAATCCTACAAATTCTTTAATTCCTACTAGTTCTTTGTACTTACGTTCCCACTTGATATTGAAAGGCCAATGGGCTTTAAATTGTACATGGACCTCTCCCTTTTGAAGACCTTTTAAAGCCCATTACGAGAATGAGTTTTTGATTATTTTTTTCGTTACGTTCATGTGCAGGTTGGGTTTATTCTGAGCTGTGGGCTGTGTCCCATCAAGACCCCCTTCTTAGCGGTATTAAGCATGAAGAGTTGAGGATGAGTGCTTGCTCGGTTGGCTCGCAGCCCAGGTGTGCGTGCAGTCAGCTAGGATTGATCCTAGGTTGCCTTATTTTTCGGGTGTTTATTTTTTTAGAAATAGTATATAAATATATGAGTATGTTTAGTGGTCAAAATATGTGTCTACACTCCGTAGGATCTTAACCTCCGCTCTAGATTAGACTTATGTTAATGACGCACCCGTGTGGTGTGTGCATGAGTACGTCCCGTGTATACTCTGAAAAAAAAAGCATGAAGAGATGGAGATATATTTCCCTACATTGTTTTTTTTTGGGGGGGGGATTGATCATTTCTCTCATCTTTCATATACCTTCTATTATTTGTATTTTTTTAGGCTGATTACTTTCCCTGGATAAATTATTAGGATTGATGTTTTGCCATTTACTTGTTTTCTAATTTCTTTTTGCATTTCAGGCCACTTGAAATGACAGTTATACCCCTTTGACACATTCCCGACCACCCACGTCATCTATGGCCGCTCCTCCGCCGCCTCCACGCCGTTCTAGACTTCCGGCAAACTTTCTCCTTGTACCTCTTATAACCCATTTCATCTCTTATCTCCCCCTAAATTTCAAGCTCCCGAAGTCCCGATCGAGAAGCACAAACGCGGAAACCAAGCATCTCTAATCTCTCCCCACCTCGCTGCGGCATTCGCGGCGGACAAGTCCGGCATCGCCCACGCGTCCGGCGGTAACGACGTAACAACCGACTCCTTCGAGCGTGTGATGGCCGCCGCGCTCAAGAGGCTGCCCTCCCAAGTCATCTTTTGACGCGCCACCGCCGCGCACTGTCGTCGGAGGCGAGCCCATCGCCGACGAGACGCAACCTCGCCCTCGCTGCTCTCTCCCCATCAGCGCCACTGGCGCACCGCCCCTAAGGAGCGAGAGCACGCTACTACCGCCACCACCGCCCCCCGAGCTCGCTCCGCCTCCGTCGTCCCTTAGATCCACGTGAGCTCACGCCGCTTCTGACGGCGAGGGAGAGGATGCGCCAGCCACAAGCTGCGCGGCTAGGGGGATATCCAGGCTAGCAAAGCACAAGCAGGCGAGAGCGCCGCGGCAAGAGAGGAGCGGGGAGGATGAGGTGTTGGTTGGGTCGGGGGGAAGGCGAGCCGTCATCCTTGCTCGAGACCGAGGAGACGGAGGTGGCGCGAGCGGAGGAGGAAGTGGGGATGGGAACAAAGAGGGGAGCGAGAGAGAGGGTGAGGAGAAGCCGAGCTCGGAGCAAGCAAGGAAGAAGATAGGGGTACAACGGTTATTTCACGTGGCTTGAAACGCGAAAAGAAATTAAAAAATAGGAAAAATGGAGAAACATCAATCCGAATAATGAATCTAGGGCAAATAATCAGCCACATCAAAAATAAATACAAATAATAGAAAGACACACGAAAGATGCGTTAAATAATTGATTTTCCCTGTTTTTTTGGTTTACCCAGGTGAATCAGTGAATGACCAATTGATCCTAATAATTCAGTAATATACATAGCATTTAACCACAAAAATGGCACAGCCTTTTTCACATCTGAATGTCGTGCACTACATCTAGGTGAACGAACCGAAATCCAACTCTCCAGGTCTGTATGCCTAGCACCGGAAGGAATCTTGAAGCCACGAATTGAAGACTGTACTAGTAGTGCTACAAACGGCCATGTTCCTTCTCCTGTAAGCTATCGCGACTAGTACTACCACATAGCTTTGACTTTTCTTTTGTCCAGTGGGTACCTTCGAACAACGGACGATGCGGATCCTCGGCATACTGTAGAGGCATCACTCTATGAACAATAATTTCAGCTACATGAACAGTGATATGATGTTGTACTGTAGCAAATAGCTGTGTATTGCCTACTGTTTGGATTGTACTGTGGTGAACGATCTGATCCATCCGTATTCCATAGAAGTGTTAGGGATGTTTGGTTTGGATTCCAAAATTATCAAATCAAAATTGCGGTAATACCAAATGAATTTGGTTAGTGTTTGGATTGCTACCAACTTTTTTTTTGGCATGCCACCGAAAATCTGGCAAATCCAATTCCTGACGGTTATGCCAGTGATTAATCAAAACAGTTTGTATTAAATGCAACCAATAGGTTGCTGCCACCTCATCAAGCTTGGCAGGAGGCTAGTCAACTTGTGATCCATTTAAACCGTTGTGTTTCTTATCATTTTATCAACAAAATAAGATCCATATTGGCATATTTTGAAGCAAAAAATTATATGACATGCGGGACCCGCGTATCATACTCACAATTTTGATAAATTTTGGCATAGCTACAATCTAAACATATCAATTTTGGTATTGTCCGTGAATTGGTATGGCTATAATCTAAATACTATTTTTTTGTCTTGATTTTGATACTGTCTCGGTTTTAATATTATCAAAATTTTAGTATATTTCCGTGGGATCAATGACCAAACATGCCCCTGTTACAGAAAGAATTGTGCCGTTGCAACTTGCAAGCCGGAGGATCTTTCTCCTGTAAGCAATCGATCGCGATTGGAAATAACTGACAACTAGTACTACTCCATAGCTTTCTCCTGTAAGTTATCGTGATTGGAAATAAATGACAACTAGTACTACTCCATAGCTTTTCCTTTGTCCAGTGGGTATCTTTGAACAGCGAACGACGAGCCCTTTGAGATTCAGAGATTGGACAAATTGTTTTCATCTCTACCTTTGTAGAATCTTTTTTAGAAAAAGGCTTTCGATGAGCCCTGCTTTATTAAAAAGTGACAAAAAAACTTTTACAATTCATGTAAAATCATGCAAAGACAGAACAGACAGGCTAGAGAGAGAGGAGGAAATCATAGAGGGAGAAGGAAGGGAGAGAGAGAGAGTGCAGGAGAAGAGAAATAAGGTAGTTTACGGAGAAGAGCAGGGGAGGCAAGAACGATTGTTTTCAATCCGAAAGGTTAATCCAGAACTTTTCAGAACAACGGATTTCACAATTTTATAATTATTTTTGTACAATGTGAAAAATAGCAATTACATACCACTTCTAAAAAATATAGAGAATTACCTAACTAAACCTAGTTATAACCATAATTTAATTATACTATCTACTACACATAATAAAGCAAAGTCATTAATCTGGATTGTGATACCTCAAAACTTTCCCACAAGGTTCTTTAGTACAACTAACCAAACTAGGGAATCTCAAAACGTCCAATTCCCGCGGCCAAACTACTTTAAATCTTGAATAAACATCAATCTAGCAACAAAACAAGGTTGATCAGATCTTTACCCCATGAAATTATATGACAATCAAGGATGGATCACGAAACCCTAGGTTTTTCTTATTTTCATTCCTTCTTCTTCCTGGCGTATTCCTTGCAGTATGTAACATCCCAATTTTCAGGATTTTTTAAAAAAATTAAAATTAAAAATAATTATTCGATTTTAATAAAATTTTAAAGCTTAACATGAAATTTTGGAAGTTAAAAGCAATTTAATATGAGTTAATTAAACTTCAATTAATTTAAAATTTGGTTTATTTTGAGTTATTGGAGTTCTCCGGTATTTGGATTCCCTTTCCCTATTTGTTCTGTTTTCTCTGTTAGTCCGTTCCTCCTGCTCCTCAAGACCTCCTCAGACCTTCTTGGTCACGGCCACCCTCTTGGTCACGACCACCCTCTTGTGTCGACCAGCCCCTTGGTTTCGACTACCCTCTCGTGTCGACCAGCCTCCTGGTTTCGACCACCCTCTCGTGTCGACCACCCTCTTGGTTTCGACGGCCCCGCCTGTCGGCACCCCCTACTCACCTTCTCTTTCCTCCCTCTTTTTCCGCAGCAACGTCGGCATTAAATGCTGTTATATCCGCTGCCATGTGCACATTAAATGATGTCACCTCCGGCGCGTTTATCCTCCCGCTTTTGCCTCAGCCACGTGTGCATTAAATGTTGTTGTCTCCGGTCCGCCGTATTTTTTTCTCCCCTTTTCACACCGCCTGTCGATTTTTCCTCCTCTTTTTACACCACTCCATCTTGCGGCCCGGTTCTCCTTCCTTTCTCTATAAATAGAGCACCTAGGAGCCTCACCCTCCTCTTGTTCTTTCCCCAGCTCGCCCTCTCTAGCTCTGGTTGCTACGGCTTTCCTGAAGCCCCGAGCTCCATATTCGGCCACTGTGTACCTCATCCCGGTTCTCGCCGCACCAGTGCAGTGTGAGGACCCCGGTGTATTTAGCTTGTAATGCTTAGTCTTCCCTTGACTCTAGCATCACAAAAAAATATACCGTGCCTCGATGGACATGTGCTTCCTGCACTGCAAAGACACATACATCTTTACAAAATCATGCATCATTTCCATACAACACATAATAGCAAGTCTAGCAAAAGACATACAATATAGAGTTATTACAAAAGAGCCGACCAGCCAAATGACAACAAAGTAACAAAGTGACAGCGGAAGCAAAAGCGCTATAAGATGGCTATAAACAAAAGTCGACCGGTTAGCTACCACCCATCAAGTTTTAATTTAAAAGGTCAGAGTCTAACTCTTGCAAAACCTAACTAAGCGTGTCCATAACCTAGGACGAGGCTATTCGAATAGTTCAAAACCCTGCAGGGGTGTACCAATGTACCCACACTTCAGACCGCCATTTTGCCACTAGATTAAGTACACTTCCTTTGGTATGCCGGCACGGCTAAGTCCTACAAGACGCTTTCCAATGGAGTGAGCTAATCAAGAGCCGCACGTATGGGGGTTATCACCTAGTGGACCACCATCACGGTCCCCACTAAGGACACATACGTAGAGTAGGATGCACCGGCCTAGCTCAAGCCGTTGCGGGTGCTCCCCTCTTTCACGTGACCCATATTGCATATACAACCCACCACGCGACTCATTAATTAACACTCCCTAAAGTACTAAGTCAAGAGAGGTCTCATTTCCCTCTAGTGTGGTTAGCACGCAAAAATGCTTGGATAGTATGACACAAGATGTTCAGTCCTTGTTGACTCGGGCACCAACCAATCACACCCAAAAGCACACCATCTTACCATTGTGCCCAAGTCCAAATCATTTTGTTTTCCGTTTTAGTTTTCACAATTAAACATAGCACAAAGGTTGAACATAAGGTCATAATAAGTTTGTGTGATCATGGTTATCGACTAAGTCGACAACCGCCCAATTCTACCGGTAGCTAAGCATGACTAAGCAACATTAACTCGTAAACTACTAAGTGACAAGGGCTCATCCAGCGAACCCTAAATCACAGCAAATAATCCTAGGCTCAGTAGTAGAGGATAAACATTTGCCTACAGATTATGCATACGTAGCAATGCATACGTAGAATTTGCAAACAACATATTAGACTTTAAAAATAATAGGAGCATTATGATCAAATAATGCTACATCTACTTGCCTTGCTGGAAGTCCTCTTGCTGCAGAGGGTCACTCTCGGGCTTAACAAACTCTTTGGAACCTATCGTAAGAACGCGGAAATCCAATAAGAACGAAGAACACCGAAAGAAACTCAAAAGCCAAAGTCATCCAAATTCCACGAAATTTACACAGCAGCAAGGTTATGCTTTTAAATGAATTTAGCAACAAGAATCATTCAATTTGGACTAAGCATGCAAAAGTTATAGCCTAAACATTTTCTTTCAGCTTGACTATTCAATTTAAATTAATTTCGGATAATGTTCATGGCACAATTTTTCAGAAAGTTTTAGAACCTGAAATTTTTATGGTAGGTAGAACATGACATTCTAATAACAACAAAACTAGATTTACTTCATTTGGAGATAAATTGAATTACTTATGATTTTTCTAAGTTGTGAAACTAGGGCGTATCACTTTTCAGAGGCAAATATATGAACAAAACCTATCCTATATTAAAGTACATTATCAGAGAAATTTAACAAATTTTAGTTTGCTAAATTTGGAGCTATAGAAAATTACTTATGCATTTTCCAAGTTTTAACTGAATTTCTAGACAATAACTAGTACCTAGGCAAGTTAATTCAATATACAAATTTTTATAGTACCGAATAAAGTCTAAACATATTTTTAGACTGAATTTTAGTTAAATAGAAATTTAACACAATTGGAATCATTTAAAATGGAGTTAAAATGAATTAGTTACGAATTTGTGAAGTTTGAAACTATTTTTGGTTCACAAATAAAGCATTACCAGATTTAAAACCAACTTATCAAAAGGAAACGACGTGGACAGACGTGGCCCATTGATTGCGAATCGAACGGCCCAACCGTGAGGGCCGAACGCAATGCGCATAGCGCCACGCATCCTCAACCGTTGGATTAGATCCAATGGCCCACTGTGAGGGAGGTCCTCGGTGGTCCGAACATTCCAATGAACGTGGGCCGCAGATCTAAAGATGAGCAGCTCACAGCGAGAGCTCCGATCGGAGGTCCGAACGCTCGCACCATCCGAGCCGTAGATCAAGAAATGAACGGCGGACAAGAGATCGGAACGCTAAGACTTTGGAAACGCTAAGGAGGTCTAGACCGTCGGATAAAGATCTAACGGTCCAGAACTGAGGGGATGTCCTAAGGTTATAGTTCTCCAAGAGGAGGTCCTGAATGGCTAGGATCTCAACAGGGAGGTCCTAAACGGTCCAGATGTGCTCGGGGGAGGTCCTGGGGTTTTCTTTACAAAAGACCAAATGTGGTTTTTTTGCAAAGAGGACCCCGAGGAAGGTCTTTGGGGTTGTTTTTGCAAAACGCCAAAAGGGAGGTCCTATGCGAACACACAGAGGTTGGTTCAAAGGAGGGGAGGTCCTGGACGGCCAAGATTTAATCTAAGGAGGTCTTTGATGGCCAAGATTACATCTGGGGGGAGGTCCTCGCAACTAAGGTTTTACCGAGGGAGATCTACGGTCCAGATCTAATCCAAGGAGGTCATTAACGGCTGAGATTAAACTTAGAAGGTCCTGAGATTTGTCTAAGTTATGACAACAGTACAGAGCATCACACTTTGTCCATCGGCTCGCCGCCGGCGACCACGGCCACGACGGCATGAACCAAAAGTGTCAAAATGTGCACAATACCATTGCGCACCCAATGAGGGTACTCTCGACGGCGGAGCTGGCCTAAAACGCCGGCGAGTCGGAGAGGGGCAGAGGAGCTACTACGGCAAAACCAAAAATGAGAAAAAGCTCGCGATGACCTAAATCGACAGGTGCTTGAGCACTACGGGGTTATTGCGAACACACCTGTGCACGGAGGGTGTCCGAAGGAAGTCGGAGAAGTTCTGGCGGCGGAGACCGACGCCGGAACTGAGGATGACGACGGGGACAAGAGCTCCTGAGCGACATAAAGGCTAAAGGACGGTGAGGATAGCTTCGCGATGACCTAGAGCAGGTTCGGGACCAAGGAATCGACCAGAGAAGCTACTTACCGGAGTTGGGGAAGAAATGGAGGATTTCAGCAAAACTCCAAAGCTCAAATTTGGGTCTGCACCTGCGAAGGCAACCCAAAATCGAGTTAGGGGATTTGCTCAGGAAGGGAAGGTGGTCCAGCGACGCGAAAAAGAGGGCCAGAGGACCACTGGAGCACTGCTGGTGATGAGGAGCTCCAAGGCCCAACAATGACGGAAAAGATGTCCACAGAGGTTTGTGCGCAGCACACAGAGAAAGAGCTGGGGTGACTGAGAAGTGTGGAAGAGGAACCCAAGGAGAGCTCGGAGGCCCTCAAGTAGCTCAAGTGTCAACGGTTGCGCGAGTACTAGGTTTAATGGCGATAAGACCTAAAGCTTCTGACGCGCGCGAAAAAGAGGAGGGAGTAGGTAAAGGTCAGACCTAAATGCTGACATGGACAAAATCGAGGGACTCAGAGTTGTTGAGGGGCCCTACGACGTGACTAAGCGCTGCACTGCTCACCTGCCATGGCGCACGCGCGTACGGGCGTGCCGAGGAAGAAGAAGAACAGAGGAGGAGGTCGGGGAGGTCGTGCGCGGTAGGATCAGAGATGGACGGTTGGGATAACTCAAGATCTCCGGAGGTTTTAAATGGTAGAGGAGGTCGTGAGCATTGGATGGAGATCTAACGGCTCAGGTTTGAGGCGGCTCTCGGGAGGTCCGAAAGTTCCCGCGAACGTGGACCGCCCGATGGAGATCCGACGGCCGAAACGCACGCGCCCTACCGCAGAGCCCGAGTGCGGCTTTGGTGACTTGGTTCGACCGAGTCAAATGATTTGGGCTCGGGTCTTACTCGAGCCCAAGTCTGACTCAGACCTAGGGTTTAGATTAGAATAACGAACTTAGGGGAATTATTTGAGGTAGCAAACTAACTCCAAAAATTCTAAAATTTTTATAAGAGCTTTCTAACTTTAGGGTTGACCTTGTATAAAAGATTCAGAGGTTTTCATGTAGTGAATGTTTCTCCAAAAATTTTGCAAGGTGCTGAGCTAGGGTTTGACTCAGAGTCAAACTAGTTTGACTGACCTCTTAAAATATTCAAACAATTTCTAAAAATTGTAAAAATTTTCAGAGGGATCACAAACTAACCCTAGAACTTAGGAAAAATATTTCCAGGGGATGATCACAAGATTAACAAGAAGGTTTTTGAAAGGGCCAAGATTTAGGTCAAAAGTGGCTTGTGATTTGTATTTCCATAATTCTTTTTCAAGAATTCTTCAGAACATACATGAAATACAAGATGTAAGAAAAGTTTTAAATTTCTACACATTTTCTTACATTTGAAACACAAGCCAATACTTGGGATGTTACATGCAGCCCCTCTTCCACCTGCATCTTTTGGTAATCCAGAGCTCCTTGAAGCAACCCCCCACTTTGTTTTAGTTTTGTTTCACAAGAGCCACCGCTTTCCCTTCCTCCTCCCGTCCCGGCTGACCCATTCACCGGTGGCCTCCTTTGCCCTCGACTGCGAGCTTCCTCGCTGCCGTTTCGTCGTCCGACCCCCTCCGGCCCCTCTCCTTGGTCCTGGTGAGTTCCCCGTACCTTGCTTTCTCTTATTCTTTTGGTCAAACTTTTTGTGCCCTTTTATCTTTCCTTTCTCTTTCGACCGCTGTTGAGTAGTCGAATTCCCCTTCCCTTGCGACCGCTATTGAGTAGTCGAATTCCCCTTCTCTTTCAACCGTTGTTGAGTAGTCGTATCCTCTTTGTCTTTTTCCTCTTACGACCTCGTTGAGTTATCGTATCCCCTCTTACGACCATGTTGTGTAGTCATATTTTCTCTTACGACCATGTTGAGTTGTCGTATTTTCTCTTACGACCACGTTGAGTAGTCGTATCCCCTCTTACGATCACGTTGAGTAGTCGTATCCTATCTTCTAACCAGCTGAACTTCCTTTCGAGAGCTCGTTCTCCTTCGTTCTAGTTCGATTCGAGTGATTCAAGTTTATAAATCCATCTAATTTCTATACCTTTCTTTTGGTTCTAGTTTGGCAATCTTTTTTGGATTTCATTTTGAGTTGTCTTATTTACTTAGCTCTTTTCATACGTATAGATACCGGCTTCTCTGAAGAATTCCTGAAACCGTCTGCCGAAGCTACTCAAACCTTCAACGAAGACAAGTCATTGACCTTTGATCTTATCATACCCAATTTACAAAATTATATTGTGTTATATCAACATGCATGGCTAGTTGTATTAAAATGGTATAGGAAATAGCTAAATACCTACTCGACAGTATGACTCCTTGAATACTTGTGATTAACATGTTGACATGTACCCTTGGACCCCGTAGGTTGGGTAACCTTAGTTGGACATCATTGTAATACCAACATAGGTGCGTATTATGCTTAGTCCTGCTTTAGTTATACGATGTCTCTCGATCACACGATTCAATGATGATAAATTTGACTAAATGAAATATGGAATTATGTCATGTGTTTTATTTTATTTCTTTTAATTTTCGAAATTCTTCGCTGACGTCAGCATTGCGCAATAATTCAATTTTTCTTCAGAGAAATAATTCGGAAATTCTGGAAAATCCAAATTAGGGTTTCTTTTAGATTTAAAACTTCCAGAGCTCATAACTTTTGCATCCTAACTCCGATTGAACCCATTCAAATTTCTAAATTTATCTAAATTCAAGCCCTATTTATCTGAGATTTTTATTTAATTTTTGGATCTTGTTTGGCCTCTGTTATTTATTTATTTTGTTTGTTGTGTCTCGTTTGCGAGTAGACGTCGATTCGTCGGGGAATTTTGTGGAAGAAGGAGCACCCCAAGATCAAGATCAGTACATAGACCTTTTCCAAGGTAAGTCATACCTTTGATCATCTTGAACCCAGTTTTCAAATTACTTTGTGTTAAATTATTGCATCCTACTTTAATTATTTATTTAAATGCTTTGGGCATAGTTATTATCCAAATTGTTATCACACCTTGGCCTTGTATGTCATAATTCCTTGTCACCCTAGATTGGTTACTAGTTGGTAATATTATAGCACAAACGTGGGTTGGTTAGGCAGTACAATTGCTTAGCCATGCTACGAGTCTCACATCTCATGTAAGTTGCAATTTATTAAATGTGACTAAGTGACTATGGAACTTTGTGTAAACTGTGTGCTATGTGTTATTACTCGTGATGGCATGTGTTGCACTAAAACCAACCGGGTGGTAAAGGATTTAGACCGAGGCAAGTGGTGGAAGTGTGTGATATGGTGGACTTTGTGATGGGAATGATAATCTTTGTGACTTAGTTAGAACATGGAAGTCTTGCCTTGGTCAATTAAGGACTTAACTTTGTGCGCCATTGAACTGAGCCTTCAGACGCACCACATGCCCGGTATGGGACGGGCCTAACTTAGTGTTATGGATTCTCGGCATTGATGTTCGGTGGATAGGTTAGGTGTGTGACAGGTGGAGGTGCGACTACTTAGTGGTTGCATCGCGGGACGGTTCGCCGCTTCCCGTCGGCGGTGTGTGTTATGCCAAGCGCCGTTTGGGATGGCATAGCGGTTTGTAAGCACATCGAGTGTCAATGTTGAGATGAAGTTTCGAACCGCTTTGTTATGATTAGTGCTTGCTACACTAGTTGTATCTTGTGGGTAAAGTATACAACCTCTGCAGAGTGTTAAATCAATCTATTCGAATAATCGCGTCGCGGTCATAGACATGCTCGGGATTTCACACGAGGGTAGTTTTCATAAAATGTTGGGATGGGAGCTGTGTGACCTCAATCATATGGCTATGTGAAATAATCATTTAGCTTTGTGTCTTTGTGGAAACAATTGTTAAATTAATATTGTCTATTTGTTTTGAATTATGCTTTCAATCTATTACTCAGATTCAATTGCAAATGTTGCTTTTATGCAAAAGAACCACGTAAGCCTTTACTTTGGAATAAACTGCATCAATAAATTGCATTCTGTGGTATGATTTGCGAGTACGGTTGTGTACTCACGCTTGTTGTAAAACTTGCGCCCAAACCTACAGAAGAGGAGGAGTCTACACTTGCTTTCGAGGAGGAATTCGTCGAAGGTTGCTGATCGTTAAGGTCGGGATCCCAGTTGGTTGTCTGTGGTGAATTGGTGGGATCTACGCTGGAGTTATTTCCGTTCCGCTGCTGCTTTATCTTCTGTTAGCCCTGCGTGGCTTAATAAGTGTAAACTCGACTATAAGGTCAAAACCCTTATTTGTTATTCAAACTAATCGTTTACTTTATTTATCGTTTGTGTGGATCGATATTTACCTATGTTGACCCTGTGTGCACTAGCGTGATTCTGGACTAGTGCAGTATACACAGAGGGTTCCAAAATCGTAATTTTCGGTCCCGACACTTATCCTCTCTCGTATTTTGTGCCTTTCCCTCTCACCTACTGTGCTCTCTTCTTCTCGTCTTTTAAACCCATGAAGATTTGTGCAGATGTTTCAGACCCGCACCTCAGCAAGTCAAGATGAACCAGTGGATCCCTTTACACCACCACCACCTCCTTTGGCAGCAATAGTAGATCAGGGTTTGGGTCAGTTCATAGCAGCCCAGACGCAGCTGATGCACGCAATGATGCAGAATATGAACCAGATGATGACTCAGCGGAATCAAATTGCTGCTGCTCTAGTCGCGATGCCGAATCAGAATAATCAAGCAGCTGCCATGCCACCACCACTAGTTTTCCCTCAATCAAGGCTGGCAGAATTCATGAGGACCCATCCACCTACGTTCTCCAGCTCCTCCAAGCCATTGGACGCAGATGACTGGCTGCGTTCTACCGAGAAGAAGCTCGCCATCACCCGTTGTGATGATTGTGAGAAGGTTCTGTATGTCGCACACCAGCTCGAAGGCACTGCCGCAGAATAGTGGAAAAATTACTACGTCGCCCATGAAAACCACCAGAACATCTCTTGGGCTAAATTTTTAGAAGCTTTCCGTCACTCTCATATTCATGATGGGAAGGTGGAAATGAAGAAGCACGAGTTCCGGGAGCTGCGACAAGGAAGCATGTCGGTGAGTGAATACCTCAACAAGTTCACTCAACTCTCTCGATATGCTCAAGAGGACGTTGCCATAGATGATGCACGTCAGAAGCATTTCAAGCGGGGCTCAACCCTAGCTTAAAGGTCCAAGTCGTTGGCAACGACTATGCAGATTTTTAGCATCTAGTAAACAAGGCTGTGCTCATAGAAAATTCTCGTCGTGAGCTGGAAGAATCACGTAAGAGGAAGATGACGCAACACGGTGCTCATCAAAATCAACCGCATGAGAGCCAGAATGAGTGAGCAGCACCCTGCCCATTTTTCTCCTCCTGTTACCTTCAGGACCCCTGCGACAGACACCTCTCCTAGCTACTCCTGAATTTCACATCTCCAGCACCAATACCAACCAGCACCCAAGAAACATCAATCCTACCGTGGGAATTACATGTTATAGCTGTCGGCAAAAGGGTCACTACGCCAATGATTGTTGGTGAAAGCAAGCCCTGGTACCAATTCTATTCAACTTGGGAGCTACTCTGATCAAGACCCCCCATGCCAGGAGCTAGACGTGGAGCACCTTAGACTCCAAGCCAAGCCATCCGAACTCCACTTCCTTCTGCTAGAGGACAAGTGAATCATGCCACCGTGGAGAAAGCCCAACCAGCACATGAACTTCATTCCTGGTAAATCTTTAGTCAGTGCAGTGTCAACTGTTGTTTTGTCTCGCTCTAAAGGGAGTCGTTAGAAGAGTGAGCAAAGTTCAATTTCTTGAACCTATTCCCTAATTAGCCCGAATCTTGGGATCGAGATTCTCTTTAAGGGGTATAGATTTGTAACATCCCAATTTTCGGAGTTTTTGAAAATTTTCAAAATAAAAATAAGCATTCGGTTTTGTTGAATTTCTAAAGCTTAGACTAAAATTTTAGAAGTTAAAAGCAATTTAATATGAGTTAATCTAACTTCAATTAATTCAAAATTTGGTTTATTCTGAGTTATTGGAGTTCTCCAGTATTTGGATTCTCTTTCCCTGTCTGTTCTATTTTCTCTGTTAGTATGTTCCTCCTCCTCAGGACCTTCTTGGTTACGACCACCCTCTCGTGTTGACCAGCCCCTGGTTTCGACCACCCTCTCGTGTCGATCAACCTCCTGGTTTCGACCACCCTCTCGTGTCGACCACCCTCTTGGTATCGACCGGCCTCGCCTGTCAATCCCCTCTGCTCACCTTCTCCTTCATCCCTCTTTTTCCGTAGCAATGTGGGCATTAAATGCCGTTGTCTCTGCTGCCACGTGCACATTAAATGCTGTCACCTCTGGCGCGTTTATCCTCCCACTTTTGCCTCAGCCACGTGTGCATTAAATGTTGTTATCTCCGGCCCGCCGCATGTTCCTCCCCTTTTCACACCGCCTGCCGTATTTTTCCTCCCATTTTCATACCGCTCTATTTTGCTGCCCGGTTCTCCTTCCTTCTTCTATAAATAGAGCACCTAGGAGCCTCGCCCTCCTCTTGTTCTTTCCCTAGCTCGCCCTCTCTAGCTCTGGTTGCTGCGGCTTTCTTGAAGCCCTGAGCTCCGTATTCGACCATCGTGCACCTCCTCCTGGTTCTCGCCGCACCAATGCAGCCCCTCTTCCACCCGCATCTTTTGGTAACCCAGAGCTCTTTGAAGCAACCGCTCTCACTCTGTTTTAGTTTTGTTTCACAGGAGCCACCGCTTTCCCTTCCTCCTCCCGTCTCGGCTGACCCATTCACCGTCGGCCTCCTTCGTCCTCGGCTGCGAGCTTCCTCGCCGCCGTTTCGTCATCCGTCGACCCCCTCTGGCCCCTCTCTCTTGGTCCTGGTGAGTTCGTCCGTACCCTACTTTATCTTATTCTTTTGGTCAAACTTCATGTGCCCTATGCTTTTTCCCTTCTCTTTCGACCGTTGTTGAGTAGTCGAATTCCTCTTCCCTTTTGACTGTTGTTGAGTAGTCGAATTCTCTTTCTCTTTCGACCGTTGTTGAGTAGTCATATCCTCCTTATCTTTTTCTCTTACGACCACGTTGAGTTATCGTATCCCCTCTTACGACCACGTTGAGTTGTTGTATTTCCTCTTACGACCACGTTGAGTTGTCGTATCCCCTCTTATGACCACATTGAGTAGTTGTATCCCCTTTTACGACCACGTTGAGTAGTCATATTCTATCTTTCGACCAGCTGAACTTCCTTTCTAGAGCTCGTTCTCCTTCGTTCTAGTTCCAATTCGAGTGATTCAAGTTTCTAAATCCATCTAATTTCTGTACCTTTCTTTTAGTTCTAGTTTGGTAATCTTTTTTGATTTTATTTGGAATTATCTTATTTACTTGGCTCTTTTCGCACGTATAGATACCGGCTTCTCTAAAGAATTCCTAAAACCGTCTACCGAAGCCACTCAAGCCTTCAACGAAGGCAAGTCGTAGACCTTTGATCATGTCGTACCCAGTTTACAAAATTATATTGTGTTATATCCTGCTTTAATTATGCGATGTCTCTCGATCACATGATTCAATGATGATAAATTTGATTAAATAAAATATAGAATTATGGCATGTGTTGCCACTAATATTAAAAATTTGTTGTACCATGGCATAGGTTGCCAATTGGTCGGGTTGAACCGAATTGATTTATGCTCGGGCGAGTGATCGGTGGCAAAGGTGAGTGTAGGAAGCACATTGGGTTGAGGTAGTCTCGCCTGAGCAACCACTAATGACTTAACTTTGTGCACCATTGATCTAGGTCATACCGTGCAACCACAAGTCCATTTATGGGGTGGACCTGACCACCTAATTAGCAATATGTTGAGTCAGTTCTATTTGGGTTGATCCACGACGCAAGAGGGGGCCTGTGTAGCAAAATCTTAGCGAGCGTGGGCGACTATCTCTTGTTGGTTAAGCTGTACAACCTCTGTAGAGTGTAAAACTATTCGAATACCCGTGTCCCCGGTTATGGACAATGCCTGGTGATTTCACACAAGGGGTAGATTTTTTCTCAAAAATATGTCTTGCGTGGTTACGAGTGGTTTGGGAGATGAACTGGATGTTCACGAGTGGTTTTGGACGAGTTGTTTTAAAGAACTTGATTATGTATGTAGTAACCTTTCGACTTGTGCTTTGCAATCTACTTACTGTATTTTCAATCAATATTGCTTTTTGCAAAATAACCATAAAGCCATCCTTGTCAAGCCCTGTATGAATACTATTTGTATATATTTCTCTACGACTTGCTGAGTACATTCAAAGTACTAACGACTTTATGCCCTCTGGTTAATCAGTCGTTGAAGAAGACCTAGGGAGCACCGAGCTCTACGAGGATGTCCACTTCAAAGATCAAGCGAGCTAGGTCGCGTCCTCCACTCGATTGCCTATGGGCATGTTGTATGGCCGTTAGGAGTTGTTTGGTTTCCGCTGCAAGTGTATCTTTTGTCTTTAGCCTGCGTGGCGAACTCTGTAAAACCATGACCATAAGGTCCTTTTGCTATTATGTATTATTAATTTTTCTGCTTCATTAGCCGTTCTGTTGTATGGATATGATTTCATCTATATTGCAACTGTGTGAGCTAACTGTTGATCTGGGACTAGCTCATAATGCACAGAGGGTCCCGAAGTTGCATACCCAGGGTCCCGACACAGTAGCAGCACATCTAGCCAGGAGGGCAGGGTAGCGCACAGGGTTGGGCGGCATTGGATAGAGGAGGCGGCTAGGGTAGGGCACTGGAGCAAGGGAGGCAGGGCGCGCAGGAGGGAGGGTGCATGGGGCAGAGGGGTGGCAAGGGGCTGAGAGCGCAGGGGCTGGGGGCGGCTAGGTTTTAGGGCTGCCCCTGCCTTCTTATTTGGGGCTCCCCCTCCCCTATTACCGAGTCCAACACAGACTCAGTTGGGGGCTCAAAATTGGCCCAAACTCTTCCCCCTTCTCTTTAATTCCTGAATTTCTTTCCTAATTCCACGTTGCTATTTTCTATTTCTTTGCTAATTAATGCGACGCCCTGTGTCATTACCCCAGGGGTAATCACACTTAGGCAGACGGATTACTATTCGTTTGCTCAGTAGAACACTGCTTCAACGAATAGTAAGCCTTTACAAGAGTTAACGTAGCAGAACAATAAAATAGAAACTGTACTTTTATTACAGTTAGCCACGCAAGGCTATGGTTCTTACATATTAATTATAAACGGCACAATGGGATTAAACCCTTCGTCTGCCTTTCTTGACTCCATCGGTCTTCAATTCATCCCCAGCGCCGAGTCGGCTGTCCATCTCACCCTGGTCCTCATAGTCACGCCCTCGACTCGTGCGGTTTCATCGGTACCTATAAGTCCTTCATCCCACGCGGGATAGTTCCCGGCCGGACTAGGATCTACAAAGGAGAATACTAGCAAGGTTGAGTACAAATTAATGTACTCAGCAAGCATTAATAGCAAAATGCACTATATGACTCATCTCTGTTCTTTTCTTCATTTTCTAGCTCATCTCTTTTCTGAAAATAACTCAATAAAACATGAGGTGGCAAATTTTTAATTCAGAAAAGACTACTAGTCACTCGGAGAGAAGAAAGACCCCTAGCGGTTCCCATAGACTCCAATCCAGGAGACTGACATGAATTCATGATTTGATATAGCACTGCGCATGTAACATCCCAAGGTTATGTTACCAAAATAAAATAAAATAAAGTTATTGTTTTATTGGATTTATCTGAAATTTGAAAGAGTTGGATTGCCTTAGTTGAATTTCTGAAGTTTTAAAAGTCAGAATTCAAAAGTTATTTGAATTTCTTGAAGTCTTATTTGGTTTTATCTTAAAAATAAAAATTTAATTAATTTCTGGAATTTCCTGAGTTTATAAAAGCTTTTTCCTAAATATGTTTAAAGCCAAAATAATTTATGTGCAAAAACTATAGCCAATTATAAGTTGGAACTATTTTAATTAAATCCAAAATGCCTCAGGGAATTTCTGTGAATTTTCCCATAATTTTTTGATTTAATTTGCTATTTTCTAAAACCCTTTCTAATTATCTGGAATATTTAAATTGTTAAATCAATTAAAATCGAAAAATCCCTTTTGGGCCGAAATTCCTCCGGCCCATCCCTCTCTCTCCCGCACCCCGGCCCACTCCGGCCCGCTTCCCGCGCGCCCCCTTTTCCTCTCTCTCGTCCCCACCGTCCGATCCCCATCGGACGGTCCACAACCTTCCACGCCGCCCGCCCATCCGCACCATCGGATGACAATCCGACGGCCACCGCACCCTCTTCCTCCCCGCATCTTCTTCCCCCAGCTCCCGACACCGCCGCCATTAGCGCCTCGACGAGCTTCGTCTTCGCCGCGTGTTTCGCCTCTATTCTCCCTCAAATCACGCGCATTATGGCGCCCAGTCGTTACTGCATCCATCCCGATCATTCTCTTTCCTTTTCCTCCCCCAATACCCTTAATCCCGCCGACGACCTCGCTCGGGCTTCTTGCCCTGTACGCCGCTCCTCTCCTCCCCGGCCACTATATAAGTGCGCCTCGGGAGCCCCTCTTCCACCCGACCTCAACGCCCCAAACCCCCATGCCTCTCCTCCCCTCAATCGCCGTGAAATTGAAGTTTTCCAACGAGCCCCGAGGATTGGATCTTCATCTTCTCCGGCGCCGTCAAGCGTTCCCCGGTCACCCCGACCTCACCACCGGCATCCCCATCACCCGTGCCACCTTATGCGCGCACTCACCTGAGCCGGAGACCGCCGGAGCATCCCGCCGCCACACCACCGAACCGCGCCGCCGCCTTCTTCTCGCCGCCGGTCGCCTCCATCCTCCTCCGACCACCCGGGTGAGCACCCCAGGTTCGCCACACTGCTCTCCCTTTTGGCACCCTCGCCGGACCTCGCCGGGCTGCCGTTCGCCGGTTCCTTGGAACGGCGCGCCGAATCGGCAAGACCGACATGGCCGCCACCGTGGCGCCACGTTAGCGCCACGATCGCCCTAAAGCCTGCGTCAGCGCCACGTGGCTGCACGTGTCAGCACTTGCGCCAGCTCACACGCACCGTCACTATTTCGCGAACCAGGTCCATGCTGGACCGTTGACCACACCATGGACTAAGTCCATTGACTCCGGGGCCCACTTGTCGGTGGAATTTCCCGTAGAAAAACAATTCCGCTGAAAAGAAATTCGGGTGATGACGTCATCCGATGAAATATATCGATTTTCCTTTAGAAAAATAATTCAAGAAATTCAATAAAATCTGAAAATTAGGTTTTATTTAGATTTAGAACTTCCCGGGGTTCGTTCTCCCTCATACGAACTCCGATTTCGTCGATTCAAATTCCTAAATTCATATAAAATCAAGATCTAGCCAACTAAACCAAAATTATTTAATTTTGAGTTCATTTGATCAATAATCCCTTAAACCCTAACTTATCATTCCATGTAATTCCAAACTTCTAAAATTCATATCTTTTGCATTCAAACTCCGATTTGGGTGATTCAAGTTGCAAAATTTGTATAAAATTATTATCTAGCTAACTAATCAAAAATATTTCTATTTGGAGTTAATTTGATCTGTCTTTTTGAATTTATTTGAATTTGAGTTGAATTGGTCGTATTTCCCCGATTAGATTTCGACGACTTCGGAGAATCAGATTTCGACGCCGATTGAAGAGCAACATAAGAGGATTGATTTTGACTGTATGATCATCGTGATCGTACACTTGGTCTACCTGAAGATAGTACTTGTGAGTACTAGGTGACCTGTTAAGAAAAACAACGTCACCTCAACACAGACGTTCTGTTAAGGTGATCTGTTAAGAAAAACAACGTCACCTCATCAAGCGAGGCAAGTTATACCCTTGATCATATTCATCCTACTATTTTCAATTATTTATATTCTGATTTAAATTATTACTGCATGCTTATTTATATTCGGTAATCTAAACCCTGTTTTAAATGTATAGTTATGCCTAAAATCCTTTGTATGGCCAATCTTGATAATTGGAGTAAACACATTGTCACCATAGGTAAAACCTAGTTGATACAATAGTATGGACTAGGATCATTTGGAAAATATTGTGCTTAGCCATGCTTATAGACCAAACATGTTTAATTTGGGGAATTTCAGCCAAAAATCAATTGTTGTTTAAATTGTATCCATGGCATCGGTGTGTTATGGAAGTTTATGAATTACTTTGAAAAATTAAATAAATGAAAAAGGTTTGGACTTGGGCATAATGGATGTTGGGTGGGTGCAAGTTTATGCACGAGCTCAATCGGGTATGGTTGAGGCCCATGGGTTTCGTTGGAAAGTTGCCCAAGTCAGTTAAGGACCGGTCTTCGAGTGCATGATGCTAAGCCACCACAGTACCACCACATGTCCCTAGTATGGGTCGGGACCTGGCTGACTAATTTGCAAAGTTCCATTGCGGTTGACCCAAGCATTGCGGTGGGTTGTCTTTCATGACTATGTTCCCCACTGGCACAAGAGGGGCTTCGGATGGTTGTAGCCAATGGAAGCGAAACCTTAGTGAGGTGGGCTGCGGTGGAATGGCGCTTTGTAAAGCCTTGTCACATGCTCTAGGCGCTCACCTAAGGTAGTGAGCGGTGGTATCGACGGATGCCGAACAAACTAGAGAAGTCGTGTCTTGTGGGTAAAGCTGTACAACCTCTGCAGAGTGTAAAGCTATTCGAATAGCCGTGTCCACGGTCATGGACATGCTAGCAGAACTGCTCAAAGTTAGACTCTGATTTTGTCTTCAAAATATTTTATAAAACTGTTTATGACATGGATGGGTGTCCATGAGAAAAGTTATGGGTTGAGGCTCCGGGTTGATGCCCGTATTTATGTTAGTGTTAGGTTGATGCCTACACTATCTTTATTACTTCAAAATCAATTTTAGCTATCAAAGAACTTGAGCGTTTGAACTTAGTACAAGTATTTAAAGGAAATGTTGCTTTGTGCAAATCAACCCTTAAGCCATCCTTGTTACATCCATATATGCATGTCATTCTGTTACTTGACGGGTGTAACTTGCGAGCACGGAAGTTGTGCTCATTCTTGCTTATGCAAACAAATTTTAGAGGAGAAGGACTTTGCTACCGATGTGGATCTCGATGACTAGGCCGCTTCCCGATCGATTGCACGTGGCGGTAATGGACCCTACTACTTCTCGTCTTCCATTGTGTTTAATTTATTGTTAGCTTTGTAAGCCTCCTTTGTAATCAACTCATTGTTATTTATTAATAAAGTTGTGATATGAATTTGTTATCATTTTGTTTCTTGTGTGGACTAGCTACGATCATGGGACTAGTCGAAATGCCTGAGGATCAGGTGTATTAATACCCGGTCCGACGTGAGCTTGTACCACTTTACCCATAACTATTACGAGCTCTATATGAGCTAGGTCCATCGCATTTCCTTTGATGCGACTTCGAGTTCAGAATACAGAACGTTTTCCAGATTACGTGATTAATTTCTCCACCCATTACTTTCCGTCGGTGCCGACCTGGCCAACACCGAGTTCTGGTAATGTTGGTTGGGCCAGTTCATCCTCTCTGCACCCAACACTCCACCTAGCGCTATAGCGCCTGCTTCTTTCTTTACACACTCACACCTATATACTTACCCGTTGTGGAGAGCATAATTACGTAATCTGGTAGCATTTTCTGCCTGCCAAAACAGGAGAATGGTTGGTACTCAAATACGGCATCTGACTGAGCAAGAGTTTTGTTGGTCCTTATATTTTAACCATATGTAAAGGGGTCCCACCTCTTGCCCTCTTTCATCCTTGCCCCAGGCCCCCTTTACCAGCCATAATATTACATCATCTTTTTCTCATTCATTACTCATCATATCATTTCCTTTCTTTCATCATCATAGACATTAAATGATTTGAGTTTTGAGAAATAATTTGGATGCAATAAGTATATGATATAGTAATATACAGTTTACAGTTAAAAATAGCTAGATTCATGTTCAAGAGGATCGCTTGCCTTCAAAGTTGTAGAAAAGGTTGTCGGCGAAGAACTCCGCATTAACTACTCTTGTCGGCGTGGGATCGTCTTCTGAAATAAAGCGATAGCACGCACAAGACAAAATAAATAGGCTGCTGACTTTGGGTAATACTAGTAGCATAAGGGTTAGTAGATCCTATTTGTTAGCACAAATTTTAGATTAACGACCTTTTTTTCGGGTACTAGCTCAGTTAGCACTCTCCCGATGCGGCTGACCTACGGTCTAATAACAACAGGACCGAGTTGCTGAACAACATATCTAGATGCTCTAACTAGCAGACCAACAGTGAACACAACATTAAACAGATCCAACCCTCACCTCTTCTCAAGTAAACTAAGGGTGGATCAATCTAACAATTCTAGCAATCCTATAGCATTTGCTGATACCAACTATCAGACTAAGCGAATATCTAAAGCATTCTAGTGCTCAGCTGAACCACTATTTAACATCAATACCAACAAACTAGCTACCAGAATTAGACAAATCAATCTAATTCAGATTAATAAACTGCAGACTATTAGCATCTAATTAGATTTCTACCCTAACCCTAATCCTAACTCCTCTTTCTAACCTAATCTTCTCTCTCTCCTTATCTCTTCTCCTATCTCCACTCCCAGCCGACAACCCCCCTCAACCGAAAACGCTACCTCCCTGGAGCTTCTTCCCCTTTTCTTTTCTTACCTCCCCTCTTGTTCTCCAGGCGCCGCCACTCTGGTCTTCCTGGGGCCGCCGCCTCCTCTGGCCTTCTTCTTCGCCCCGTAGCTCCCAGCCGAAAGCTTCTCCCCCATTCTTCTTGGCGCTAGCACCTCCTACTGCGCTCTGCCGTCGCCGGCTCCTCTGGTCCCAGACGCGCTGCCCCCTCTCTGGTTCTTCCCTCACCGACGGCTCCTACCTCCCTAGGTCTCCTCCTCCTCGGTTCGGTCTGCTCCACCCCTTGCGCTTCCCCTCCTCGGTGCGGCCGAAGGCTAGCACCGCCTCGGCTCAGTCCTCACGGCCGGCCCGGCCTACGGCCGCCGGCGCTCTACTCGGCTTCACTAGCTACCCGGCTCTACCTCTCTCCACTCCTCTCTTGCTCAGATTCATATGCACAGAGATCTATTTGCTAATGCTTTGATGAAATGCTCATGTGTGCAAAAAGAGTACTAATGCAGCTTGATCTCCATCTAGGTATGCATATGCGGTTGCTTAATGATGGGGAGGCATGAGGCTCGGTGGATGTGGGGAGAACTATCAGGATCTACCGAGGTTCTCTCTTCTCTGATCTCTCCCCTTGCTCTGTGATGATCATTGATGCTCTGAGAGCTAGGTTTTGATGCTATTGATGATGCATGATGGCTATGTGAATGATGCATGTGTATGTGTGCATACTGAGGTGCTACTGGGGATTACCTCTGGTTGGGTTCTGGGATTGGGGAAAGAGGATGGCAGTGTCGGCCTCGAGCTGGTGCTTTCCTCTTCTCCCTCACTGCGATCGGCTTGCAGGTTGTGATGGTGAGGATGTTGAGCTTGTTCTCCTGGCTGCCTTGATGCTCGGTGGTTCTTGCTCTTTTGGTCTTCCTCTACTCCTCTCCCTACTGCTCTGTGATGGTCACCGAGGGTTGTGGTCGGTGTGGTGGCCGGTGATGATTCATGGTGATGCCGGTAGTGATGAAGATGATCGCCTCCTGCTGATCCTGGTGCAGCCCTCTGGTGATCGCTTGCGGTTCACTGGCTGCCGTCGGCGTCGCCCTTGCTCTCCTCCTCCGATCTCCCTGGGCGCCTGACTCCTTGCTCCTCTGATCTCCTGTGGGTTTGAAGGGTAGGAAGAGGAGGATGGCAGCGCCGGCTTCGAGTTGGTGCTCTTCTCCTCTTCCCTGCGGCAAGATGCTTGCAAGCTATGACAGTGAAGCTGAGCTTGCTCCTTTGGTCCTTGCTGTTGGCTTTGCTGAGGGGGGGGATGGTGTGCTGCACTTCTTTGTGGTATGAGGGACAGGGGAAAAGAACTTGGTGGTGTTGGAGGCAAATGGGGGATGCATCTGGCTGGCTGGGGGATGAATGCTAAGGGGGGGGGATGACTTCGGCTGGCTTTCTTTGTGGCATGCGAAATGACCACTATGCCCATTGCCCTATCTCTTATGCTCTCTCATAGGGTAGATTTTTGCTGGGGCTTTTTGGTCCATGGTTTGAAAATCACTATACGTGGGTGTCCGATTAAATTAAACGCCGAGTGATAAGACCCACGGAAGTGACAGGTGCCGACTGACCTCGGGTGGTCTGGATATCTTGACGGTCAAGAGGCTGACTAACTTCGGTTGGTCTGGGTATTTCTACTGCACTTCGGGAGACTGACGACAATCTTTACTTTAATAATACTGTGGCTTGCTTCTGTCTAACAATACTGGTGGAGAGTGGTATGCGTGCAGGTTTCTTGGATGACAAGGAAGATACCGGGGTTTGATGGGCCGGCGATCAAAGAACAAGGATACAAAGAGGGCTCGGTGATATGCAATGCAGGATGTACTCTTTTTATTGCTTTGCAAACCAATCTAAGTTGTAACTATTTAAACAATACTAGATGATATGAGATGATGATACACTTCTATTGAAATATTTACAATTGACTTAATTATCTAATGCAAATGGAAGGTGCAATCTAATTATGATTGATGCGACTGTGCACTGATGAATGCAAGGATGCGCTGCTCACGAAACGAAACATGACAATTAAAGGCTTAACGATGATCGCAACACTCTCGCTAACTTACCGCTAAGATGGGATTAATTACTGCTAAAAGCCGCTTACTGAAAAAAAAAGGTTAGCTAATTACGCGGGTTCTCACAATTAAACAGGGTATTACATTGATTTAGTTCCTACTTCAGAGCTCATTTCTTGCTTTCACCTGTTAGTGGAGTTCTGTCTGCTTCTTTTTTGAAAAAGTAAGTTCATATATACCAGTTATCAAGACTATAATATATTGTAACTTGCCAAGTGATAGTTATGTACCAGAAAATCTTCGTCAGTCCACATATTCCTTATCAGCCACTGTCATACTTCTGGTAAGAAATGCATTGGCCTCGGTTTGTTTTAACGGTAGATCGCGCCCAAACGGTAACGCCGGTTATTATATTGTTCTTCCACTTGACTCATAGCACAATCATTATCTTGGTCTGAAATTTCGGGAAATTTTATCTGCATCATGAATGTATCATGTTAGCATCTACAATAAATTCATTTGGAAGCATGGCATATAAAGATAATTAAAGAACTATATAACAAGTAAAGAACATTCAAGTCTAGCCAAACAGAAGTCACGGTACCACGCGTGGAGTTTTTTTTTTCTCATTTAGGCTTACGTTGAAACGAAATAGCAAAATGAAATTGTTCATAAAGGGAAATGTTTGGAGGCATACGTCCGATAGGAAAAAAAATAGTTCGGACGCCTAGCTTCTTGGCTCATTACGTAACCTTGCTTGTTTTCTAGTTCTAGTATTCCCCTGGCCCAGCTCTTCTTTATCCACAACTAATTAAGTACGTAATGCGTCGCTCCAGACAAGACGCAAACCAAATTGAATGTTTCACCGAGACATTCACGTACTTAGAGCATCTACAACACTATAGACAAGTATCCATCTATATCATCTATAGACAGTACTAAAGACAGATTCTACAATTTATTGTCTTTTTTATTTATCTCTATAAACAGCTACTACACACATATATATACATGTGTTTTGTTTCTCGTATTACAGTCGACTACTGCATGAGGAATGATCCAATTTTTTATTTATCCCCCTCTCTCATCCGCGTTATCTCATCTCTGGAGATGTTGCAACCATTGTCCTAGAATGTTATAACCGTTGTCCGGGGGATGTTGCAAGTGTTGCATCTGTAGAAAAAAAAAAGTATTGCATACTGTTCACGGCGATGTTGCAATTTTTCCCAATGCGTTATTTTTCATATACTTTGTTTTTTGATTTGTGATATTGCAACCGTTGTCCGAAGATGTTGCAACTATTTTTCGAGGATATTGCAACCGTTGTCCGGGGATGTTGCAACCATTGTCCGATGATGTTGCAACCGTTGTCCGATGATGTTGCAACCATTGTGCGGGGATGCTACAACCGTTATCTAGACATATTGCATTTTCGGACCGTACGGTAGGGCTTATTCCTATAGGCCACGCACATCTTCTAATTAATTGTCGGGACCGGATTACGAACCGAACCCTCGTGTAATATCGCACCAGTCCATGATCGTGAGCTAGTGCACACAGTGGAAACATTGTTGATAACAAATTCGAATCACGAATAACATTAATAAACAACTGAGTACCAGCCTTATGGCCACTTATTACAAAAGAGGTCGAAAGACCTTGAGTCTTACAGCAGCAGAAACATAAATAAATAAACTCCGAGTGATGGCCCATCAAATTGCCCACCGGCATTCGACTTGGGAGCGCAACCTAGTACTCCGGGTATCCTGCGTCAAAGCCACAAAGAAGTAGTCGTAGTCCTCCGTGTCGATGAAGGCTTCGAGATTTAATTATGAGTGTAGCATGTGAGTACATAAAGTACTCATGAGTCTTGGGAAACATGCATATGCATAGCTTTGACAAATGAGGCTTATATGGTTCTTTTGCACAAAGCAAATTTTTAAGTTCAAAACAATTTTCATAAAGCACATTTGACAAACGCAGTTTCAATAAATAAATTAATTGTATTACTAGTGGAGGTTCTAGCTACCAACCACTAGCATCAAGGCTCTAGCCGCCAAGGTTTTCGAATAGGGCTCTAGGCGCCCAACGGCTCTAGTGCGAAACTACCCGAGAGTCCCAAGCGCTCCCGGTTCCCAAAATTTACTCTTTTAAAATCAAAACCAAAATCTACCATGTGAAAACGCACCTTGCTCGCCCTTGACCGTGGGCACGGCTATTCGAATAGTTTTAACACTCTGCAGAGGTTGTGCGGCTTGACCCACAAGAGATGATCTTTGATATACCACACATTTCCTTTGACGTGTGAATCAAGGAGAGAACATCACAAGGCTTTTACAAAGCTTCCTTTGACTCGGTTACGCTCGCTAAGGTTTCGCCTTTCGGCCCCTCTTGCGCCATGTGAATCGGCACACACAACCATGACAAACCGACCCAAAATTTTGCTAATTAGTTGGCCATGTCCGTTCCCATTTTGGACATGTGGTTGTACGGTAGTGCTCAGTTTGAATAATCACAAGCGTCGGTCCTTAATATGACTTGGGCGGGACTAACACAATACATGATCTCGTGCTCTATTTGCACTCCTTTGATCTTACCATCCACCCAAGTCTAAAACATACTTTCATCATTATATTTTATTTTCCAAACACCGACATTACCTAATGTCATACAATTTTCAAAGAAAGCATAAAGGGTAATAATGGTTTTCTCCCCAAAGGTTAAATAAAGCCGTAAAGCATGTCTAAGCAATTCTACAGTAATAAACTATTACGCAAAATTGTATTCAATAATGCGAATTTCTACACTAGGGTTACAAAGGTGCAGGACATCAAATATCAAGGATGATAGTAGCAAACTTTAGGTTTTTAACTAACAACCTACTGTTTAACTTATCATTTAAATAGCAATGCATAACTTTTAAAACTGAAAACATGATTTACAAATCATAGGTTCAATGTGGTCAAGGAGACTCGCCGGTGGCGTTGGAGGTAAGCACTTCTGTTGATCCAAGCTTGCGTCTGCAACGCGTCGGATTCTACACGCGCAGAACGGACCAAATAAATAGCAGAAAATAAATAAAATCCAAAAATTACAAAATAAATACGGAGGTAGAGAATGAATTTAGATGAATTTAGGAGAAAGAATCGATGGATTCGGAGTTCGTATGTGAACGAACGAAAATCTAGAAAATCAATTCTCCAAAAAAAACTAAAACCATGTATGTACATACACCATGCACGTACATACATTGCATGGCACTATTCATGAAGAGTGAACAAAAATAAAATGGCGATATTTGGGGAGCGAAATCCGAGGATGTGAAGAGGAAGCCGAGGCACGCGGCGTAGTCGGTTCGGAAATGATCGACCGAGGAGAGAGAACGGAGTATGAAAGATTATCTAGTAGCTAACATCTGTTCATGTTCTTCTCCACTACGAATGTATGAAAACAGCATGTGCAGAGAAGAAAATCAAGGCGTCGGCAGCACTAGGTGGCGGAAGGTGGCTAGCAAACTATGAAAATGGAACTCCAAGATCACGGCCTACCCTGTAGTGATGGTTCGTAGGAGAAGCTTTGAAGCGGTGGCGGCGCAAGCTCTGTTAATGGAGAAAACAGAACTGCAAGCTCGATGAATCAAAAGCTTAGAGAGTGCAAAGGATCAAAGAAGAGATAGCATGCCAATTTATAGCCTCAACCGGGAGCCGAAACGTTGGGAAGGCGAAGAGCTACGGCCAACAGCAAAGTCGGTTCAGATTAGAAATGAATGAAATGGTAGAGCTTGCACTTGTTGGCTGCACAAATGAAAGCATGGCAACGTGGGAGACCTTAATGCAACCGTTTCTTATCAAACCAAATCAAGATAAAGGCTTTGAATGGAGAGGAATGGGTAAAGAAGAAACGGCAGCCATTAATGGCAGTTTGAAGCTCTAGGCTCGGCTGGGAGCAAGGAGAGGGAAGGGACGGCGCGGTGGTGACCGGGACCGACGGCGAGGGCGGCGTCGACGGCCGGAGGTGGCGAGGGTGGCGACCATGGAGGCGGCTCAGCCATGGAGAGGTTCTCTGCTGCAATAGAAGAGAGAGAAAAGAACTTGCAAGCTTCGGGAGGAAGAAGATGAATAGGAGAGAGAGAAAGAATAGAGGATATAAGGATATGAGGGAGGATATAAACTAATGAAAGCACGTTCCCGTGTTGGCAGTGCATGCGTGCAAGTCTTGGAGTTAAGCGAGTCTTACGTGGGAGCACGGTTGGGATGGGTGACCCGACGGGAATTTTTTTTTTTTTATTTTAGAAAAAGAGAAGTGCAACAAATTAATAAATTAGACCAAGAAATTGGAACGAATATTTTTCTGGAGTTTTGAATTTTAGATTGGAAATGGAGTTTTGAAATTTGAGATTTCGATCCAGAATTACACATAAAATACAAATAAGATCCAAATAAAATCTAAACAATTTTAATTAATTAATTTGAAATTAAATTTTAGAGAAAGCGAGATTTTGGGATGTTACATTAATCAAGTAACTGAGGGGTGTGGAGCCACTATTGAGGACATCAATTAACCAGATGGGAGTCAATGGTTTTGATCAACCTTCGTTACTTTAATCCAACGGTGGTCGAACCGTACAATGAAAATCTCAGCGTCAGACATACAAGTCGTAGCAGCGTCTAATAAAAAAAAATGTTGCGACCGTCAAAAAATAATTTAGTGAGCGTTTTAACATCATAATTTGTTTGTTTGGGTTTTTGGAAATGTTGTGATTTCTCAAGTCTCCGTGGTTGTCCGGGGATGTTGCAACCATTATCCTAATATGTTGCAACTGTATCCGAGGATGTTGCAACCATTGTTCTAGGATGTTGCAACCGTTGTCCGGAGATGTTGCAATCGTGTCTGGAGGATGTTGCAACCATTATTCTAGGATGTTGCAACCGTTGTCCGATGATGTTGCAACCGTTGTCCTAGGATGTTGCAACCGTTGTCTAGAGATGTTGCAACCGTGTTTGGAGGATGTTGCAATCATTGTCCTAGGATGTTGTAATCATGTCCGAGGAATGTATACAGACAGGTGTACAGAGAGAACATGGCCGGGCGTACGATCCGATGTTCTTTACAGAATTTTGCCTTGTCTGTTTGTTGCTCCGTTTTTTCATTTGCATGTCAGAATGTGCATGTGCACTGTTGTCTACACCGATGTTGGGTTAATAGCTTAGCTTATATTTCCATACTAACATATCTCGGGCGATTAATTAGGAGCTGATTTTGAGGCTCTAATGAGGTGTACTAGTAGAGTAGTACAAGAAGAGCTCAAGACTTGACCTGGACTGCTGAATTTAATCCCGGAAGTTTCTTTAATGGGAGCGTACGGTGAGACTCATTTAATCGGACATACGACTGCTAGTGGGTCCCTTATTATATTGTTCTTCCACTTGACTCATAGCACAATCATTATCTTGGTCTGAAATTTCGGGAAATTTTATCTGCATCATGAATGTATCATGTTAGCATCTACAATAAATTCATTTGGAAGCATGGCATATAAAGATAATTAAAGAACTATATAACAAGTAAAGAACATTCAAGTCTAGCCAAACAGAAGTCACGGTACCACGCGTGGAGTTTTTTTCTCATTTAGGCTTACGTTGAAACGAAATAGCAAAACGAAATTGTTCATCGACTTTTCTCCCTTTCGAAGACCATCATATTTTTCAGAGATTTTAAAGCACATTACGAGAATGAGTTTTTGTTTTTTTGTTACATTCATGTGCAGGTTAGGCTTATAATTAGCACTATTAAGCATGAAGAGATGGGGATTGTAACACCCTAGCCCAATAAGAGCCTAAAATGCTACTAAACTAACATTGTAACCATTTAAGTCTAAAATGTCCTACTAAATTTTGGCAATCTCCTTTGTATAGTTAACTATACAGGGGTCCCAACAGTTAATAATAACACAATTAAATAATCCAACATCCAGTATAATTCAGAGATATCCAAAATTATGCTAATCATCACTATATCATCCGTAGTATGCTAAACAACTAAGATATAATCCAAAGAGCATCCAAAATCCTCTAATCACCTTTATTACAATTTATTCCAAGCAAATGAAGTAATCATAAACAGTTCTTTAAGCAGATTACTCAAATACTAAATCAATAATCCAATCAATTCAATGTGAAAGGTTTGTACCATTGTTCAACCACTCTAAGTTTTATTCCTCTCATGCATGTCGTTCCTGTAAGAGATACCTAAAAAAACACAACAATAACAAGAGTGAGTCCAAAAACTCAGCAAGTACAATAATTGGCAACAACAATATAAACAATTGTAATCATCCACAACCATCCACAAATCTCTATAACAAACATGTTATATGCTCATGCTATGCAAGATGCTCAAATGCACTATCTCTTTCTCTTTTGCATTTTATCGGTAATATAGAGTATGCATCCTCGATACATATCTATGCTTGTGTCATTTAGCACAGGGACCATTGCCCATACTCCACAAGTATGGAGACCTAAGCCCACGCTCTACGAGCGTGGGGACCATAGCCCGTCATATTCATGACGGGGACCTCAATAATTGATTGGTCATCACGTGATCAAGTCTTCAATATGTCAGCATGATGTATATGAACAAAACCTTAAATCATCATAATCATGCATTCGCAACAATATCACATATGAATAAACTTATTCATACTTCTAGCATTCATGATCATTCACTCATAGTAAATCTATCAATCAGGGTACTTGCTCAACCGTGCGAGAACGGAGGACGTGAAGAGGGTGCTGCCGCTGGGACCAATCCCTCACTTGGATTTATTTAACAATCACGCTAAGAAAACAATACTGGACAGAACAAACTAGAAGCAAATACAAACTCGCAATATTTTCTAGCGCAACCCAACTCTAAACTCTTAAACGTCATTCTATCCTCGAAGACAGTCATAATAAAAAAAATTCATAACTTGAAAATTAGTCATCCGCTCGACACGATTAAATACTCTATGGAAATATACTAAAACTATCTACAATTAACTAGTAGATGACATTCCCAAAACTCGCCATTAAGGTACTCGAATAAATCGTATAACAGAACAGTAGACCAAAACCAATCTACTGTTCGATATCTCCCCGACTAGAAACATACTAATATTGTCTCTTACTGTGCTAATGGAACATACGCATGCAAAAGATCTTGCACTACTAAATAATTCTAGCGCTAGTTGCTGCATGTTCTTGCACTACCAATTAACACAATCTAATTTATTTCCTTTACTACTCCAATTAAATAATCATAGCAACAATTCAGCCGATGCATACAAATCAATCTTGCACTACTAATTAACTTCCAGCCGCCTGCTTATATCTTTTCTAGTCGTAACACTAGAAGCCTATGGCATGACATTAATTAATCACACAACAAAACTAGCAATTAAATAATCAAAATAGTACTCCATTAATTAATCCTCTTCCTATACCACCGTTTGCTTTCATGCAGCACTGCCAACTACCAATAGAACGCCAGCAATCACTTCCCATTATCTATCACAGCAGAGCAAAGGAACAATAAGACAAACCGACAAACCGACGCACGGCGATGAACGGGCTGCCTGGAAATTTCCACGCTCGGGCAGGCGGCTACGCACGGGACAAGCGACGCGCTGCGGCAGAAGATTGGCCGAGCGACCACGCGGCACGGCGCTGGCCGAACGGCGCGCAGCAGTGGAGGAAACGAGGCGCACGAAAAAGACGATGGCCGCTGACGGCGCACGATGGGAAATAAAAAAGAAAAGACTGCTAGAGTTTTCTATAATCCATTACTATTTTTTTAAATGACAGACTTAACTCTTTCCTGAAAACTTTAAAATATTCTATTTTCACGTATCTCTTTTTATCTAATGACGTACGGATCCTCGAGAGGGCTAATTTTAGGATATTATAGGGATATTTTTTCTGCATTGTTTTTCTTAGCTTACCCAGGTGAATCAGTGAATGACCAACAGACCCAAATAATTCAGTAATATACATAGCATTTAACCACAAAAAAAATGACAGCCTTTTTCACACGCAAAATCTCGTGCAATACATCTACGTGAACGAACTGAAATCCAACTTTCCATGTCTGTATGCCTAGCCCCGGAAGGAATCTTGCAGCCACGAACAGTACTGTACTAATAGCGTTACAAATGGCCATGTCAATCCTTCTCCCGTAAGCAATCGCGCTTGGAAATTATTGACTAGTACAACTCCATAGCTTTGCCTTTTCTTTTGTCCAGTGGAACACCGAACAGCTTTGAGATTCAGAGATGGGACATTGTTTTCATCTCTGCTTTTATATATGCTAGAATTCAGCCCACAATTGTAAAGACTCGTCCATTCCTTAAAATTCAAAGTATATATGATTTAGTCACACACCACCTAGTCAAGTGGTAGAAAAGCAATTATAACCTAAAGTCCTTGTCACCTCTAAAAATATGTGACACATACTATGTGATGATACGAGGATTATAGCTAAAGTCACATACACGCCCATATATGTGCATATATTCGTATGGCAATCGTGTGACTTGCGACGCGTGACCGTGAACTAAGCCTACTTTTCTTTTGTTAACCGTGCATTTCTCTTTCTCTCTCTCCTTTGATACTGGTCGGAAGGCCAGTGTAGTCAGAAGGCCAGTGTGGTAACTCGTTAGAGTTGTAGAATAAGGTATAGTTAGGAGCTGATAAATATTGCTTAATTATCATTAATTGGATTTTCAATTAGCAGTTACCATTGGTTCATTATGTGCTTTATTATACAATTATTAGAGAGTAATTGTCTCGACCTTATAATGATCCGAGATATCTAGACTAGAGAAAAAAATTGATTCACTTCTAATTCTTCTTCTTCCTATCTATTTTACTGTTCTGGTGTGTTGTGCTATCGAACCAAGCTATCCCTTCTTCTCGGCGTGCACTCGGAAGGAGAGTGAGTAGATATCTCTCAACCATTGCCGCACAGAGTACCTGCATGGGGTGGCAATAAGGTTTTTGGGCAGTGTAACTGCACGACTGCTCACTTTACTGATTTATCTATGTTCTACACTGTATCGAGCCTGCGCTGTTTCCTGTTTTTCATCAAACCCGACTGTAAGTTAGTTGTGCGACCAAACTACTACGTAATAATCCTATTATTGTGTATGTTTAGAAGTACAATGGGTTGCTTACTATTAGTATTGCTTTATACATTTCTAATTATTTATGATTTTTATCTTATAATAAAATCTGGAATTAAAATACTATCCATATTTCCAACGGTACAATCTTTTTTAGAAAAAGGCTTTCGATGAGCCCTGCTTTATTAAAAAGCGAAAAAAGACTTTTACAACTCATGCAAAATCATGCAAAGGCAGAACAAACAGTCTAGAGAGAGAAGAGGAAATCATAGAGGGAGAAGGGAGAAGGGAGGAGAGAGAGAGAGAGAGAGAAGAGGAAATCATAGAGGGAGAAGGGAGAAGGGAGGAGAGAGAGAGAGAGAGAGAGAGAGAGAGCAGGAGATAAATATGATCATCTGCGGAGGAGAGCAGGGGAGGCAAGAATGAGCAGCGCCAACACCACCTACGCGGCGAGAGTCGTCTCCTGCCGCCCTCCCACTCCCCTCCTCCGGTCCCCACCTCCGGCCGGAAACGCCTTGCCCCGCCCCCCCGTGAGGCGGCTGTTCGACTTCTCCGCCGGCGGCGGCCTGGATCACGAAGACGACGATGAATTCCTCTGCCGCGCCGGGGAGGAGATGGCGCGGAGCCACCAAAAGGCCAAATGCCGCACCGCGCAGGGCCCGGCGCCGCCGGCTTTCCGCGAGAAGCAGTGCATTTGCGCGCGCGGGCCGTGCGATGTGGTGTGGGAGGAGCGCGGGGGGCGCCGGGGGTGGGCGTACGTCTGCTCGGCGCCGCCGGTGAGCCACCCCCCCCCCCCACCCACCCCCAAGATCATTTCTTGGTCCCAATTTGTGCTTCTTGTGTGGGAAAAGATGGTTTCTTGGACGTCTTTGAGCAGTTTCTTAGGGGTTGAAATGCCGTTTACGCAGAGGAGTTTTCCTTTGTTTCACTGTTCATGACTTTCTTGGAAAGGGAAATTCCAATTTTTACGTGATTATACAAGTTAAGTGATGCCAAGTCTAGTCTATCTTCGTTTGACTCTAGGACTTGTTTACGTGTTATCTATTTCCATTTTATGAAGTTCAATGCGTAGCTATGCTACGATCCACTATAGTACGATATCTGAAAACCCTACAATGAAATGCTCCTATTTATATCATGGCATGCAAATTTCATAATTTCAGGTTGGTCTCATAACCATAACCTTCACAGTTTCCATAATAGACTCCTTGCTTATCCGTGGAGGAAAAAATATATGCAATTATGCAATTAGAAACTCTGTTGTTGCTGGAGAATATCTGCTATATTAATGTTTCTAGGCGAATTAACCTATTCTATGCATATCATCCTTTCCTCAAGCTGCAAAATAATTATTTTGTGTGTGTATGTTTGGTTGTCCAGAGATGCTCTTATTTGTATTGCACTGCTCATGCTTTTAGTTTAATCTTCTAACAATTGAGTTGTGTATTCATCAGTTATGCAACTTCTCTCAATTGACTTGCTAAGATATTTTATTCACGCACTTTTTTATTCTTTTAGATAACTTCTCCGGTTTCTATATGTAAAGTTGACAAGATATTTACTTGTTGAACCTGACTTTTCAGAAGTGCACCCATTTTACTTGGTGTGAGGAATCTGCTCATAATCCAAATTCACAGCCTTCTTTTAGGAGTCATCCTGAACCAATCCATCTTAGGGCTGGTGCTTCAGCTCCAGTTAATGTTAGTCCCCAAGGTGCTGATGCTGCAACTCCGGTTAATGTTAGTTCCCAAGGTGCTGATGCTACAACTCCAGTTAATATTAGTCCCCAAGGTGCTAGATCCAATGGTTGGCCGATCTGCAAGTGTACAGCTGGGAAGTGCAGAAAATTGGCAATCAAAGGGTTAGACTTCTATGTATGCCCTATACCAAAGGTAATGTTTTTATTTAATTGTTTGTGTCTTCATTTCTCTTGAAATGTTTTAGTAAATCTTCATATGATTATGGTCAGTTATACCTTTTTGTTATTTACAAGATTGTCTTCATTTATCTTGAAATGTTTTAGTAAATCTTCATATGATTATGGTCAGTTATACATTTTTGTTATTTACAAGATATTTTAGCTCTTGATAGTATAGTGTTTCTTCTATTGGTTGTACTAGTCCTAAGGAAAGCAACCAAATAAATCATGAGAGAAGCTTCAAGTGCTCCTCTTCATGTGATAATCTGTTATATAATAAAAGCTGATGATGATGCATGATTAAATGCTACCATAAAAACAGAAATATGCTAGTAACTTCTCACAAAAAGGAAAAACATTAGCCCTCAATTTGGTGGGTCTAATGATGATGGGTGGTTAAAAGTTCTCACCAAAAAGAGAAATATGATAGAATTTCGCACAAATATGAAACACATTTAGCCCTCAATTTTGTATGTCCTAATGATATGCACGGTTAAAAGCTCTCAGGAAAAATATAAATTTGGTAGAAATTCCCGTAGAAAAGAAAAACATCTAGCTTCAGTTTGGTGGGTCTTAATGATGATGTTGGTTAAAAGCTCTCAGAAAAAAAAACTGGGTACAAGGAGGAGATTGATTTATTTCTTGCTTGTCTTTGAAATTAAGATATTGACATCCCTCTTTTATAGAGAGAAGTCCCTGACATAATAACTAACCAAATCGTAGAAAATTACAACATTAAAGTCTCTATCAGATAAGAGACATGCGAATGTACTAGTATAGCAAATATGACTCCTAACAAAACAGAACTTCTCAATTAAACCAACTGCTCACCTAAACCGACTCATCCACATGTCGCCCTGCTCCCGCTCTTGTACGTGAAAACATGTATTGATCCAAGGGCTTCAGAAACAAGAGCAAGATCCTTACTCTTGTAGTTGATTTTGGGCATATGCAAAATCAAAAGACTAACTGACAACCCTCCCCTTTTCTAAAGAAGTATATTCACTAGTTATTTGGCAATGCCCTTTTTCCAAGCCATACTGATTAATTGCACAAACATTATGTTGGGGGAGGATACCTGCGCTACCTCGAGCCGGCGATAACCTCAGCGAGGCCTGACACATCGGAGGATCTACCCCGGATGAGGTCTGGTGATCAACCTTGGCGAGGCGTCACACATCGGAGGATCCACCTTGGACAAGGTTCGGGGACCAACCTCGGTGAGGCGTCACACATTGGGAGATCCACCCTGGATGAGGTTCTGGGACCAACCTGGAGGGAACCTGGAGGGATACGGGTAGGCTACACTAGATAGTAATTTTAAAAATTCTACCACGTAAACCAGAAAGCTATGCAAGCAGGAGATCGTAGATTGTTACCACTAAATGTGCAGTACAACGGAAGAAGAGTTGGAGCAGCCTGATCCAACGTCAAGCGCGTCGATGTAATGGTTGTAGTCGATTGTACATCGTTCTTGATCAGCTCAGCAGCAACCACACCAGCGCCTCTACGTATACACACGTCTAGGAGTGGAATGCCGTATGCCGGTGTGCTAGCACCAACGCGTACGGTAGGGTTTCAGGAAGATGGTGGTTAGGGTTTCGGTGGAGCAACTATCTTATGACCCAACAGCCTCATGCATCCTCTTATAAAGAGCGCATAATGGATCCTATTTGAATTCGTTTGTTCCAACCTGTGAAGTGTATGACCCTGTAGGTTCATATGTAATCGGTTGTGACTCGGAAACTCTTTTTCGACCACGAGTCATTAGAGGTTCTTAGCAAGACATAACGATTCCTGAACACACATAAATACTATATCGGACGAACCTTATGGAATATGATATGCGACCAGGTCCTTATCACTTATGACTAGCTTGTATTTCCAAACGACCAGTTCATATTTAGTTATGACCAATTTATAATTGCTTACGACTAGTTAGTGATCATGTCCGACTAGTTTACGACTAGTCCGTATCTCCATACAACCAGTTCGTATCTGGTTGGACTGAACAACCTGTTTGCATATTCTCCTTTGCCTCACAATGACTAGTTGAACTCTAGGTGAGATATTTTGTCATCTATAGAATGTTCAATACTTTCTCGATCAAGTGACGGATGACTTCATGTGATCGATTCTTCGACCACTAGTAGCACGACCATGCACCTTCTTTATCCGACCACATCGAGGGCCCAGAGATATCTCTCATGTTATGTTAGGAGGGGTAAATCTCATATTCGACCAGTCACATCACTCCTCCGCATGTTTCATAGCATACTCGAAAGCTATCTTTATAATTACTCAGTTACAGAGTAGCATTTGGCAACCCTTAAGTGTACTATTATACAGGTAGGAAACCATACTAACCTCAAGTCTAAGGATTATACATCATCATTGCTGACTAATTGATAACACATAAAATTATAACAATCTCAATAGTATCTCAAACCATCCAACACCATGTTCTCTAACATGTGTTCACATTATTGATCGATATCTTCATATCCATGATCGGGAAAACATGGTCATCAATCATTACATGTGTTGGTCGATAAGTCACTAGTATTCATTCTAGGAACATAATAACATTTGTTCTATAACTCATAAATATAGACGTGATACAATCATCTCTATGATTGCCTCTGGGGCATATCACCAACAAAACCTCGGCGAGGCGTCACACATCGGGGGATCCACGTCCGGGGGCCAGCCTCAGCGAGGCCTGACAAATCGACAAACCCACCCCGGACCCGGTCTGGGGTAGTCACACGACGAGGCCCCATCGACACCCCCGCATGGATGGAAGGTTGACGATGTCATGTATCTCGGACATGGCGAGACCCACTTGACACGACAGACAGAAGTACCCCTGGAGCAAGCTAAGCCCTGAGGGCAACGATGTAACTTCAGTGATCTCCCCCTCTATAAATAGGATCCCTTGTAAATAGGGATGGGGAGGCCACTTATAACTCTACCACACATACGCAATAGATCGGTACAGCTTATTATGTTTGATTCTCGTTGAGGCCCCCCTTGCATCCTCGACCGTCGATGCATCCCATTAAGGGTGTCACAAGTTTACTATCCGATCTCATATCGACAACAATTGACGCCGTTTATGGGGACCGTAACGAGAAGCTACCACCCCAGACCAGGTCTAGGCTCACCTCGATCTCTACTTACCCCGGGCCTATTCCGGGCGGGAACCTCCTCGGGGTATGCACCTAGGCTTGTACCGGTCTTTCCCACCGGTTGACAACATTGCCACGTCCGATGGCCTCGCCTCGGCCTGGCCCAACTCAGTCTCAACGTCTTTGGCCCAACCGAACGTCGCTTCGCCTTGACGACGTCTCCTCGGTTAAGGGCTCCTTCTAGCTTGACGGATTCGCCTCGGCGAGCTCCAACACACCTCGATGGCTTGGTGCCGACGGTAGGAACAGCTACAGGAGACAAAAAAAGATAAACTGATTTTGGTGCTACACTGCAACTTTTCTTTCTTCTCTTCTATTACTTTGCTATTGCTTTCTCACCTGTTAACACAGATGGCTTATAAAGGCTGTTTACTCCAGACTACTCGGATACTTGCTTCGATTGAATCCTACTCGGTTTCCTCACATGCACTACTCAGATACGGCTACAGAAAGCTCCTAAAGAAACTAAAACAGAAACAGACTCTAACAAAGATTATCTAACAATCACTCCCTAATCTTTGTGTACTTACTTATATTTCGCGTGCTGTCAGTTGGACACAACTTCAACATGGCTCCCACACACTCGGTCGAAGACGGTGGCACAACTCAAATACGTCTTGGGCTCCAAGTTGAACTCGACTTCAACTTGCCTCACATTTACTTGTCCGAAGACGGTGGCACAACTTGAACACGTCTTGGACTCTTACTCATTGAGGCAGTCGGTCTCAACTACGACTTGCATCCCAACTCGTACTCAACTCAGGACAGTCGGTCTCAACTATGACTTGCCTAACTCAGACTCGGACTTCAAGTTGGTTACAACTTCAACTTGAGTAACACACGAACTCGACTCAGGACGGCGAACACAACTTCTCAATGTCCCTCACCTTCGCCTTTCGATGATCGATAGCAAGATACATCATCTTCAACGTCTTCCACACAGCTTTGGTCGTCTCCTTTTCGACCAGTAGGAAGAGCGTTTCCTCCGAGATGCCTCCATAGATAGCCGCCAATGCCATTTGATCCTTGCGCACATAGACGTTGCCTCGTCACCGGTGACACAACTTCCCGGAGAACGCGACATAATCTTAAGCATAAATCAAAAACTCAGTCTCCTCCTCGTCACGAAGCCGCATGCACCGTATAGTGCATCGGTCTCGCAGCCACGCCCCGCCGTGCGCTCCTGATGCGCTGCCGGGATTCGCCGTGTGCGCACTCCCGCCGTATATGCCACCCCGGGAGTCAAGATCACCCCTCCCGGGGCAGCAGCTAGGGTTTCGAACCTAGAGTTCTGATACCAAATGTAGGAACAGCCGAACAGCTACAGGAGACAAAAAAAAAACTGATTTTGGTGCTGCACTGCAGCTTTTCTTTCTTCTCTTCTATTACTTTGCTATTGCTTTCTCACCTGTTAACACAGATGGCCTTATAAAGGCTGTTTACTCCAGACTACTCGGATACTTGCTTCGATTGAATCCTCACGTGCACTACTACTCGATACGGCTACAGCAAGCTCCTAAAGAAACTAAAACAGAAACAGACTCTAACAAAGATTATCTAACACCGACGTGGTTCAATTCGACCTCGACGACATGGCCTTGGCCGCGCTTCGCTTCGCCTCGATGCGTCTCCTCGGCTAAGGGTTCCTCCTAGCTTAACGGATTCGTCTCGGCGAGCTTCAACATGCCTTGATGGCTAGATGCCGACGTGATTCAATTCGGCCTCGAAGGCATGGCCTCGGCCGTGCTTCGCTTCGCCTCGACGCGTCTCCTCGACCACCTGATGTGAGGCCGAGCACACATGGGGAATGATCCAAGTGCAAGGAGGGACCCACGGAACAACTTCTTGCCTTTTTCCATTCTTTCATCGAGACCGAGCTACAAGTTGTTGAAGAATTCGCATGCAAGCATTGGGAGGTTTGCAGCCATGTGCACTGAGATCCATAAGACAACGCACACTCATGGTTGCTAGTTGCTTCTCTCGTGCAAACCGCTGGATAAGAAATTATCTTGGTTAGCCTCTGGAGTCTGGAGGCTCTCGGAGGCGTCCACGCCGCTTCTTCTTCCCAGCAGTGGCCGCCCGCGTCCCTCTTTAGTCCTCACAGTAGCGGCGCCCGTGCCGCCGCGCCCCTCCTCCCGGTCGCGTCGCCGGCGTCGCCGTGTCCTCCTCCTGGCGAGTCGGCCCGGGTCTTCCTCCCAGCAGCGGAGGTGCCCGTGTCCCTCCTCCCGGCAAATCGGCCCAGGTCTTCCTCCCGGCAGCGACCGCCCGTGTCCCTCCTGCCGGTGGCGACGCCCGCGTGGCCGCGTCCTCGCGGCAAGTCGGCCTGGGTCTTCCTCCCGGCCGCGGCCGGGCATGGACTCCGCTGGGCGTCGGGCACGCGACCAGGCCAGGGGCAGCGGGCACCGTTGTCGTCCCGGGAGGTCCTCCAGCTTGACCTGCCGCCGATGCCACCACGCGCACCCCGGCCGTCTCCATGCACGCCCCCGATCGGCATCGCGTGTTCCCCCGGGAGGTCCGCCGGCCTCGCACCCCTGTCTTGGATCGGTGCCGCGCCGCGCTCTCGGCCCCGGGAGGTCCTCCAGCATCGTGCCCCCGACTAGCTCCACGTGCGCCGCTCTAGACCGGGTCCGCGTGTGCTCCTCTGGACCTTCTCCGCACTGTGATTCCAAGCCTAGTCTCGGGCGAGCCCTCTTGTGCCACGAACTCGAAGAGGATGGCTACCGCCACTGCCGGACCATCCACTAAGAGGGCCGTCGCATGCGTGCTCCCACACCAGGTCTGTGTCGTGCCCCTATTCCTTAGCTCGTTTGCGCGCTCCCGAACCAGGTCTGTGCCGTGACACCCCGAACCCTGTCTTCCTGGCATCCAATTACTTCTGCTTGGACTCACGCACAAGTTATGCGCTGCCCGGCTCCTTTCCTGGCTTGGCCACGGCACTTCTGGCCAGACCCTGTTTGTAATCTGTGTGCATATGTTATATCTAGATTCTACGTAGAGTTTATTTACGCAGTCTAATAATAGTCTAACAATATTTAGCCAGTATTCATTATAGATTATAGAGTTTGTTTGGTATCCTTCAGGATATGTAGAATCCTTTTCGGATATGAATAGTCGTTTGCTCTCAATAAAAAGCACTCCTGTAATCAGATTTTGTGAACAAGAGTAATAGAGCAAGAGAAAATCAGAAAAGTTGTTGTTCCGGCGGTACAAAAAAAAATTCTTGTGTTCTTGTGTTCGTGCTCTAGGGTTCCATTGTGTTCGCATGTGTTCATGTTCGGTTTGGACCAACAATTGGTATCAGAGTCCGAGTTTTTGATCCATGTATGCCCAAGATCAGGCCGCGCTCTCTAGGAAGTGGTGTCATTGGTGACGAGGCAACGCCGGGTGCGATGGCGAAGGAGAGTTATGCCGTTTCACTGCATTATTTGATGCTCACGAAGAGCAATTATGCAATATGGGCAATCAAGATGAAGATGTATATGTGTGCTCAAGGAGTGTGGAACGCAAGATGAGTTGTGCGTTGCCAAGGTGAAAGCGTTGTGTTAGTACTAGGCGGTTGCGATGCCGTATTTGTGTGTCCGTGTAGTTGAGTCTGGGATATTGAGAAGATGTGTTCGCCGTCCTGAGTCGAGTTCATGGAGTTGAGTCCGGGATGTTGAGGGGATGTGTTCACCGTCCTGTATTGAGTAACAGTTGAGTAAGTCGTAGTTGAGACCGGCCGACTCAATAAGTAAGTGCACAAAGATTATGGAGCGATTTGTAAATAATCTTTGTGCATATGATATATCTAGATTTTGCGTAGAGTTTGTTTATGTAGTCCTACAGTATTTAGGCAATATTCATTATGGATTATAGAGTTTGTGTAGTATCCCTTCAGGATACGTAGAATCATTTCCGGATACGAATAGTCGGTTGCTCTCAATAAAAGTGCACCCCTGTAATTAGATTTTGTGAACAAGAGCAATAGAACAAGAGAAAATAAAAAAGTTGTTGTTTTGGTGGCAAAAAAAAATTCTTATGTTCTTGCGTTCGCATTCTAGGGTTCTATTGTGTTCGCCTGTGTTCGTCTTCGGTTTGCGTTCTGGTGGCACAAAAAAAATCTTATGTTCTTGCATTCGTGTTCTAAGGTTCCAGTGTGTTCGCGTGTGTTCGTCTTTGATTTGGGCCAACAACGCACACAACGCGTGCATGCATCCCTTTTGTTTCCTGCACAGCAGTAGTACCCCCCAATGTGCATAGGCCATGCACTACTCCCTATGTAGCTTTGCTTGTCGCCCTATGTAGGCATAAAGCTCTATCACGTGCAGCTACTTTTTCTCTTCCCATGCCGGCAGACACCTTTGTTTGATGCGTCGTCGGGCATAGCATACAAATTCACCTTGGCAAACATCAACACGCCTCGACGGCTTGGCCTCGGTGTGGTTCAGCTTAGCCTCGACGGCTTTGCCTCAGCCAAACTTCGCCTCGCCTTGATGGTGTCTCCTCGACTAGGGGCTCTCCTAGCTCAACAGATTCACCTTGGCGAGCCTTAACATGCCTCGATGGGTTTGTCTCGGCCGAACTTCGCTTCGCCACGATGGCCGAACTTCCGTGGCTGAGCGGCCACATGCTCGCCTCCGTGGCAGAGTGTGAACATACTCACCCTTCAAGGCCGAGTGAACAAAGACTCACCCTCCGGGGCGAAGCAAACGACCAAACACTCACCCTCCGGAGTTGAGTGAGCAAGCAAAATATTCACCCTCTAGGGCTGAGTACGCGATCAAAAGACTCACCCTCTGGAGCCAAGTAAACAAACAAACACTCACCCTCCGGGGCCGAGTGCGCGGGCAAAAGACTCACCATCTAGGGCCAAGTGCGCGAGCGAAAGACTTGCCCTCTAGACCTGAGTGCACGACCAAAGACCCACCCTCTGGGGTCGGGTAAATTTTTCAATCTCGTATTCACGTCGGCGAGCCCCAACACGCCTGGATGACTTGACCTCGGTGTGGTTCAATTCAGCCTCGACGGCTTTGCCTCAGCCAAACTTCACATCACCTCGATGGCATCTCCTTGACTAGGGGCACCCCCTAGCTCGATGGATTCACCTCGGCGAGCCCCAACACCTCGATGGCTTGACCTTGGCGTGGGTCAATTTGGCCTCGACGGCCTTGCCTCGGCCGAACATTGCTTCGTCTCCTCGACTAGGTGCTCTCCCTAGCTCGACAGATTCACCTCGGTGAGCTCCAACACACCTCCATGGCTTGACCTCAGTGTGGGTCAATTCGGCCTCGATGACCTTGCCTTGGCTAAACTTCGCTTTGTCTCGATGGCGTTTCCTTGACTATGGGCTCTCCCTAGCTTGACGGAGTCACCTTGGTGAGCTCCAACATACCTCGATGGCTTGGCCTCGGCGTGGTTTAACTCGGCATCGACAGCTTTGCTTCAGCCGAACTTCGCTTCGCCTTGATGGCCTTTCCTCGATTAGGGGTTCCCCTAGCACGACAAATTCACCTCGGCAAGCCCCAACACACCTCGATGGCTTGACCTCGGTGTGGGTCAATTCGGCCTCGATGGCTTTGCCTCGGCTGAACTTTGCTTCGTCTCGATGGTGTCTCGTCGACTTGGGGCTCCCCCTAGCTCGACAGATTCACCTCAGTGAGCTCCAACATGCCTCGATGGCTTGGTCTCGGTGTGATTCAACTTGGACTCGACGGCTTTGCCTCGGCTGAACTTTGCTTCGCCTTGATGGCCTCTCCTCGACTAGGGGCTCCCCATCCCCTAGCATGACGGATTCACCTCGGCGAGTTCCGACATGCCTCAATAGCTTAGCCTTTGCAATTCATCTTTGCTTCGACGGATTTGCCTCGGTCGAACTTAGCTTCACCTTGATGGTGTCTTTTCAACTAGGTTCTTCCCCTAGCTCGACAGATTCACCACGGTGAGTCGAGTTTAGCGCTTCGGCGCATGCCATCCCACCTGATGGCCATGCCTTGGTCAGTCGAGCATTCCTTGCTCCATGAGCCATGCCGTCCTAGATTGAGTGGCCACATCCTCGCCCTTGGGGCAAAGCGAGAACATACTCACCTGCTGGGGCCGAGTAAACACATACTCACCCTCTAGGGCTGACTAGACTTAAACCTAATCCGGGCTTGTCCTCACCCTCCAGGGTTGAGTAGGTAGACACAAGCGCCGTCTTAAGTACTAAGTTTTTTTATGGGAGATAGCGACGTTCCGGCCTCTCCACAACCATGAAGCGCTCTTGAGCCTCATCTCGAGCGGTTGGTTTTTTTTGGTGGGAGACGGGCTAATAACTTACCCCCTCAACGAGAACCAATCAACAAGTTAGAAAAATCAGCTCCTTCCGTCGAAGGCCATGCTACTCGCACCCCTACTACTTGTTTCGTCGAGTCAAGCTACTCGCATTCCGTCATATGACTTATCGTGTCATAGACCACGCGTCAATGAGTCAAGTACCTCATGTTTAGGCACACATCTCCTTATCTCAACGAGTTGATTACCTCATGCTTCGGTGTACGCCTCCTCGCGTTGTAGGCCACAACTCAACGAGTCCATTACCTCGCGTTCGGGTGCATATCTCCCCACCTCGAAGGCAACACTCCTTGGTGAGTCGAGCACTCCTCGCAAGGTCATGCCTTAGGCAAGCCAAGTATCTGGCGCTTCAATGCACATGTCCTCCTTATCACTTAGTCACCGGCTCCAGCTACAAACGCTTCGATGCACACCCACTCACACCACGGGAAACCCATTGGTGAGTCAATTAACACGCGCTTCGGTGCACACCTCCTTGCCCTGCATGCAACCCATCAGCCTCGAGTACTTCGGGCCCCAGCACACCCCTTCTCTAGTCGCTAGGTCAGTTTGCCTAGTGAGGGACAACACTCCTCAATGGCTTCGTCTTAGCATGGTACGACTTGGCCTTGATGACACTCGACCGAACTCATCTCGACTCTATTGGAGTCTCTTCGATTAAGTCACCCCCTTTGATTGGTGGCTATACCTTGGTGATCACCAACACATCACCTCGGTACAGCGTGATCAGCCTCGAGAGCATTCCCTCTACCAAACATAGCTCCGCATCAACGCTCCTCGCTTCGTAGGTGTCGGGACCCGAAAATGCATCTCAGGAACCCTCTGTGTATTCTGAACTAGTCCCAGATCAGTAGCTAGTTCACACAGGAAAACAGTGATGAAATACCATCCATTTATTCGATTTAACTAAAAAGATCTCAAAGTATCAAATAATAATAATAACTGGACCTTATGGTCAACGTTTACTTAACTTGCCACGCAGGGCTAAGGAAACAAATAAACTCTTGCAGCGGAACGAAACTCTTCAAATGACCAATCAACATGCCCACAGGCAATCGAGTGGAGAAACGCATCCTAATCCGCAAAACCTTCATGGTCTTCCTGGTAGAACTCGGAGTTCCCTGGTTCTTCTGTGGAGATTAAGCAACACAGGGCGCAAAGCCATGAGTACTTTGAATGTACTCAGCAAGCCGTGGGGAAATGTATGTAAATAGTATTCATGCAGGGCTTGAACAAAGATTAGCTGTATGGCTCTTTTGCATAAAGCAGCATTTACGATAAATACAATAAATAGATTGAAATGCGTAATTGAAAACAATAATAAGTAATTAAACAATTCTTTGAACGACCAGTGAACTTTCCCATTCACTTCCCAACCAAACCAACGATAAGTGAATTCCCCATTCACCAATCGACACAAACCACCAAGTGAATGACCTATTCACCAAACGAACATTATATTCATCAAGTGAACTTCCCATCCACACTCCGACTCATTTTTGAAGAAACTCTAACTCCCGTGTGAAATCCCCGAGCACGTCCATAACCGCGGACAACGCTATTCGAATAGTTTTACACTCTGGAGAGGTTGCATAGCTTGACCTACAAGAGATAGATCAACTTATAATGTCCGTTTAACACACTTCTGAGGTGTGCGACTAAGTGATCATCACAAGGCTTTTACAAAGCTTCTTCTTAACCCAGTTCTGCCCGCTAAGGATTCAACACTGAATGTCTTTCCGACCAGACAGGGCTCCCCTCTTGCGCCACCGTGAGAATACGTTTCCCACGACTCACACTTCACATGACAGAACCGAAATTAAGACATTGCTAATTATTCAGCCAGGCCCGTCCCATTAGGCATGTGGTTGTACGGTTAAGGCCCAGTTCAATGGCGCACAAGATTAAGTCCTTAACAAGTTACTCAGGCGAGACTACCACAAACCCACAACATGTTCAATCCACATCCCCACTATCTACTAACCACTCGCCCGAGCAAAAACCATTTTGTTCAACCAAAACCAATGACAAACTCCGTCATGGTACACAAATTTTAACAAGAATGGCTCACCACCACGATTCCATAAGTCATTAAGTCAAAATTAATTATTAAGACACATGTGATGACAAACCAATCATAACTAAGCTGAACTAAGCATATGTACGATACCCATGTTGGCAATATAAATATGACCAACTAAAATTACCCATTCTAAGGTGACAAAGGATTCTTGGCATTCAAATAGTCAATGGAGACATAATGACAACAGGTAATAACTATACCCAAAGCAATTTATATAAAGATAGCATGCAATTGTATAAAACAATATACTTTTGAAATCATAGGTTCAATATGATCAAAGGACCACGACTTGCCTGGGAATAAATCCTGGGATTGATCTTAATCTTGGTAGGCTACTCCTTGCTCAAAGCTTCCCGAAGTATCAACGCCTACTCGCAAAACAAGCAAATAAACCAAATAAATAAATAACAGAGCAAATGAACTCCAAAAATTAAATAAAAATCTCAGATAAATAGATCTTGAATTTAGATAAATTTAGGAATTTGAATGGACTCAATCGGAGTTCGGATACAAAAGATATGGGCTCTGGAAGATTGAAATATAAAGAAAACCCTAAATTGGATTTTCCAGATTATCCCGAATTATTTTCCTATTGGAAATTCCAGAATATGACGTCGGCTGACGTCAGCGGAGAACGTTCGGATGGAACGAAAATGAACTGATAGGCGGGTCCCACGAGTCAGTGACTTGGCTCACATGGACTAGGTTCACACAAGATCGGATCTGAGATTGGTAGGTGAGGTGGCACACGGGCGCTGATATGGCTGGTGACTAGGTGACACGCGGGCGAAAAGGGTGCGGTGGTGGCCGAGGTGGCTAGCAAGGTGGCGCTGAACTGGTAGGACACGGTGGCTCGCCGGCGGGGTTTGTCGGCCGCGTATGACAACGGCGATCCCGGCCACGGCGGCGACAATGGAAGTGGGCGCTGGACTCCTCACGACCACGCGAACCTGGTGACACGGTTGGATGCTCCCGGCGGTGACCAAAACTGCGACGGCGCTCGAGGTCGGCGGCGAAAGCGGCGCGGTTGCACGACAACGGAGCTCCATGGGGTTCTCCTGGGACGACGAGATGCGCATCAGGTAGCACACGCGGAGGCGACCTCGATTCTCGTGACGAGGGGGACAAAGGCTCACCGACAGCGGCGCAAGACGGCGGAGAAGGCTGCGGCGGCCGAAATCTTCTAGGGCACTATTCGACGAGGAGGCGGCGCAATCTTCAAGGGCGAGTTAGGGTTTCCAAGGAGGGGGAAGGCGCGGCGATTCTGACGCGGGCGCGACTTTAAATAGGGCCGAGGAGGAAGAATCCGCGAGGAAAGCGGCGCGGCGGAGGAGTCCTTGAGCGGGACGGACTCGGACTCAGGAGTCTTGGGGGTTGACGACGATGACGTGGCTAGGCGGTCCCACAAGGCAACGATAGCGGCTAGGGAGCAGACGAGTCGCGCACAACGCGGCAGCGACTTGCAGGCGGGGCCCTGCGCACGCGCGCGCGGCGGGAGTGAAAAGAGCGGGCCGCGCGAGAATGGGCCGAAAGCGAGGAGAGTTGGGCCGAGGCTTAGGATTTCGGCCCAAAGGACTGTTCCGAGATTTTATTAATTTTTCTTTTTAGAAAATAGCAGAAGAGGCAAATAACAAATAGAAAATAGCAAATGCACTCGGAAAAATTCTAGAAAATATATCCAAGTACAAATAACCCAAATAAAATAGTTTTTAATATAGTTGATGTTGAGATTATTCATATTAAATTGTTTTTGAACTCTGAAAATTCATATTAAGCTTTAACTTTAGCAGAAAAATCCAAATAGTTCTTTTTATTTTAAAACTTCAAAAACAGACCAAATTTTTGGGATGTTAGAGTAGGCCATGCCTTCGTGAGTCGAGCACATGGCACCCCAACGCGTGCCATGTCTTGGTGAGTCGAACAAATAACACCCTAGCGCATATCCCCTCGAGGCCCTCACCTCGAGGGCCAAGCCTCATCAAGTTGGCCCTGGGCACGCGTCGACCTTGCACATCTCGACGCATTGACGTACATCAACTGACCGCATCTCAATTTGTTATCCAACTCAGTGTCGCCCATTAGGCTTGTAGATGTGGACGTGCCTATCGGCCTCCTGCGCTTTAAAGCACCATCACACCTCAGACAAGAGGTCCATCCATGCACATCTCGACATGTTCGCGCGCAACAGCCTGTTCACTTGAGGGCTCCATGCGTCTCGGACTAACAAGTCGGCCGTACTCATTGCTACATGTTCACGTGAGTCAACCTTGCGTACATCGGCATTCTATTGCTTCTCGAGGGCTAAAGCCTCGGCTAGGCCCAAGCAAGTCAAGCTTGGCACTTCAACTTGTACCTTCACACCTTGAAAACCATGAGTCAATAACTCCCCACTCCTTTGGGATAGAGTCCTAGCTCTGTGCCTTCACGTAATTGCGACATCTAGACAGTCGACGCATGACTCCATACTTGTTTGTGACCCTATGCCCTTTTGTGTGTCGGTGAACTCCCCGACATGACCTGAAATCAGCCTAGCGAAGTAGTGGCCCTTCGATGAACACTAAGGAAATCCACCCGGCGTGTGCACAACCTATGGTCTATAATTCACGTGAGGACCAAGGTAAATTAACATGTTGTCAGAGTGCACCACAGGTCACCAATGAAATCGTTGACCCGAGGCTGCGCACCGACCCTCTACATGTCGGTGCGCCGGCCCAAGTGGGCGGTTGATGATCGTTCGGATCGGCGAGGGGCTATTGTTGGGGGAGGGTCTCCGCGCTACCTCGAGCCGACAATATCCTTAGCGAGGCATGATACATCGGGGGATTCACCCTGGACGAGGTCTGGGGACCAACCTCGGCAAGGCATCACAGATCGGGGGTTCCACTCTGGATGAGATCCGGTGACTAACCTTGGCGAGGCATCACACATCCGGGGATCCACCCCGGACGAGGTCTGGGGGCCAACCTCGGTGAGGCATGAATCAGTGAACCCACCTCGGACCTAGTCCAGGATAGCCACACGGCGAGGTCCCATCGACACTCGCACGGACGAAAGGCCAACGATTTCATGTTTCTTGGACGTGGCAGGACCCACTTGGCACGATAGACGAAAGTACACTGGAGAAATGTAAGCCATGGCTCCACCAGCTATTAGCTAATTCTTCATGTGGCCTTTTTGTTTGTGCACACGAATCTCCACTTACATCAACCACTTCTGGTGTAAATTGTTACTATGTTAAAACGTCTTACTATCTCAACATGGAAGATATGTTGCCATTCAACCTAATTCTTAATGAGGCCCTTTTGTCTGTGCACATGTGTATTCCTACACTCACGTCAACCACTTCTGTGTGAATTGTTATGTATTAAAATATCCTACTATCTCTTACTAAACAAGGTTTAGATAAGACACAAGCAAGCTATTCAGTACCTTTATACCTCTCAGTACCATTACCTTATTTGTTAAGTTGTACGGAGTAGTTGTGAATATATGTTTGCTTTTTACATGATTGATATGAATTATAACTCACTACGAGAGTTTAGAATCCACAGTAAAGATTCTACAATTATGTTCCATATGCAGCCTATATAGTTTTGTTGTTACCATCGAGTCCTAATCACTATATTTGTTTATTCTGCAGGGACAAGGTGCATGCCCTTACCATGTGCGAGTTAATGCTGCTACGGAAGAACTACAAATTGGAAACAACAATCCAAGGGAGAATAATCATTTGGAGTACAATCCAGTTAAGAAGAAAGCTAATGAGCACAATTTGGTTAACATGGGAGAGAACAATGAAAATGGACCAGTCAACCCTGACCAACCTGAAGACGGTGAAGAGCCATCTGGAATTGTTGATGATAAAATTGTACCCAACGACCGCTTGGCACTTGCACACTTTGCTGTAGCCGCTCGCGCTCGGGAATCACCAAGTATGCTGCACCAACCAATTGCTATGACGGAATTGGAAACACCAACGAAATCACCCATGCCACCTACTAGTATCATCAGCCCAATTACTCCTCGGTCAAACTGTTGCTTCCGATGTGGTGAAGAAGGGCACTGGTCCGCGAACTGCCCTAAGCCGCCTCCGCCTTGTTACCGCTGCGGCGAGGTTGGGCACCGATCCAGGGACTGCCCTAAATTCTCCCCTCAGCCTGGCACTTGTTTCCACTGCGGTGAGGTCGGGCACTGGAAGATTTATTGCCCTGTACTGCACGACAAAAGAGGGTTTTAAAAAGCATATGATGATCTCCTTCTGGCTGTGTGCTACAGACAATAATAAGAAGATAGCAATCGGGACTAATGATCTAGTTCTGCTTACTAATTGGCTTTCCCATGGCCGTAAAGTTTACAGGTTTAGAGTTCAGGCTATATATAGTACTGGACACCTGCTAAAATTTGTGGTGCCTGACCGTAAAAAGGTTTGCTAATTTGTCTGGTCCCAGTATATGCTTGGTTAATAACTTGTAATATGCAGGAAGGGGTCGTAATTCGTATCGTCGTATATGCAGTAAGTGTTTATTTATATGTATTTGAAGTATGTATTAATATGTATCTGTTTGTATTGAAATTGCTGACCTTATAACACGCTATGACGTCTCGATGTGTTTTTTTACCTTCTGTTTTTACCTGTTGTCCATGGACTGACATGTCCTCAACTAAAAATTTTGTTTGCAAGGTTGTCCTGCTTGTGTGTGTGGACTGTATAGTGTTTTCTGGAGCCTTTTGATTTCAGTTCTTGTATAGAAACATCTGTTTCCAAGTATTTTTTTATATAATTTCTGTGTACTAGGATTTTTTTCGCCATGTTCATTGAATACAAAGGAGTACTAGGATATCTAAATGGAAGATCAATTCGTCCTACTACGGTCAAATCCGGTAAACGCGACTAATCTTTTAGTTGGACATTTAGGGCATTACACACTTCTATTCTGCCAGATTTGATGGCTGCCCAATCGATCCTAATAATCCAGAGCACAAACCAACTGCATCCATTGAACATTCAGATCCAGTTGGTGGCCGGGGTTCTCTGAATTCTTTCAGTTTCAGGGATGGTCATTCTTCATTCATCAGTCGGTCAGAGCCATGTTAACAACTAGCATTCACTGTTCCCTGTTTGCCCAGACTTTGACCTGACCAGGAGAACCATGTCGATCGATGGATCGTCCTGGTCAATCTGGATCAGCCCGGTTGATGATTGCTTGATGCATGCATTACAAGTTTGTAGCAAGCGATTGTGAGTTTTTAGCTATTTTGGCACTGTTTCGTATTGAAATTACAAATCTAGATCGTGCCGATAGATGTCATATGTCGCTCGCTGCACATGACACCGGCTTGCAACGCCGTGTCGCCCTGCACCCAGCCTGCCTCGCGCCAGGGCACTGCAGTGGGCTGCCGCCCCCGGCGCACTGCAGCACGTGCGCACAGTGTCTCGGCGCAGCACAGTGCGCGGCACAGTGGCTCGTCCTCCTACCTCGTCGGTATCCATGCCGGCTGTGCGCGGCACAGTGGCTCGTCCTCCTACCTCGTCGGTTTCCATGCCGGCTGTGTTGCTGATTTTGAAACCTTGTCTGCTTTGACTCTAAATTCTGAGTTCTGAATTCTTCTTCTTTTGTTGTCCTCCAAAAATGTCACCCTGATTTTGAAACCTTGTCTGCTTTGACTCTAAATTCTGAGTTCTGAATTGTTCTTCTCTTGTCCTCCAAAAATATCACCCTGTACATGATGTGTACGTATATACTGCACCAAGACAACAAAATACGTACATATGCAGTTGATCGTACACTTGTTCAGAACAGCATGGGAACAATTTGCTCCTTCTGTGCATGCGTCATGTTAGACGTAACGCCAAGCGTTGGGAAGCTGAGAAGTGACAAGTGGGGCAACATGCTAATGCAGCATGCAGATGAGATGTCCTGACCAAACTGGCCTTAATTAATTTTACAATTTTTTTAGTTTGTTTGTACCATACGAAAGCATGCATTTTGGTTTGTATTCATTATAAATACACTTATTCTGACGTTGTCAGTTCTTCAGCTTGGCAAGATGACACTAGATCATCCGGAAGAAAATAGATATATGATTGTTTTATAAACTTATGGCATATATGCCAAATCTACACATCAATGGCCAAAATTGTCACTGCATATGATTGTTTTAATGACTTTTATGTTTAACCATGTGGGCATACATATGTTAATCAACTAATCAAGGCCAGCGCCTGTACTTTTCCTGACATCTCGCTTTCACCGAGAGCACGTGCGTAGACCAGAGTCCTTGTCACATAGGATTATTGGAGTAAGTAGGAAGCTATATTAGATCAGAATCGCCGGTGACACCTACTCTTTATTCAAGGGTCAGGATCTCTTCTTGTCCCAGCTACCAATATATTCGGTTGATATCAAGCATCCATCGATAAAGCACAGAACACTGTGCGTCTATGTAGTTGCTAATAGTAACGGCAAAGGATCCCGATCATTTGCAGAGGATCCTTGCACGAATAGTATTTTTCAGTTGCATGGACAATGATTTTGCATTGGCACTGTAATGTTTACTGTAGATACTAAGCAAATCACAGACAAGGACATTGTAGATAGAATACTATAGGAAAACACTGTTTAGATTGTATTGTAGCGATCAATCCCATCCGTCCGTATTCCATCCAACGGCTAGAGAGTGTTAATACGGAGAACACTGTATGGCTCTACGGTTGCTAGCTAGTTGCAACGGCGGCAGAGGATCCAGAGGAGATCCTCCATTGGCAGCTACCACCATTGTTCACAGGCTGTTGTGCCATCGCGCACGCATGTTGCTTGCTACACCATCGCCGCCAAGTGAACTTAGTCTTCTATCCACCTAACCATGAACGGAACTGGTGATGGTGACAATGGTGATGATGGCAATGGTGTACTATTTACCGCTTCATTTGGCAAATATCACCAACACGAATATTAACAAAATCACTTTTCCTACTGATAATGCCCTAAAAACTTGTTCTCGAGACATCTGTAATACCTCATCTGCTCATATTGTGTCCCACGTGAAGTTGTATAGTGAGATTAGTTTCATATTACTTATCTAAAGTGAGTTATAATAGTATATAATATCTATTAGGATCTAAATATAGAATTTTCAAATTAACTTTTTACATGAAGTGAGAACGAAAATATAAATAGTGTGATATATATGCGCGGATCTCCAGTGGGACAGGCTGTTCGCACGCTGCTTGCTACGCTATCGCCGCATAGTGAACTGAGTTTTCTGTCCACATAACCATCAACGGAACTGGGGATGATGGCAAGGGTGTACTATTTACCGCTTCGTTTGGCAAATATTACCAACACGTAGATTACCTAAACCATCTTTCCTATTGATAATGCCCTGAAAACTTGTTCTTGAGGCATTTTCCAGACAATAGAATTTTAGGAAGCCGAATCTTGTATTTTCAATTCCAACTTGTAAGTGTGTCTATAATTCACGGTTCACATAAGACACCTCGTGCGTGCATAAGCAATCAACCCTTGCTAGTCAGTAGAGCTTGCAAATCTGAATTAGAATATCATGATTAGTCAAAGACCCCAAGCCTAGCTGGAAAAAAAAGGCTTTAATCGATGAAAGCATGGGCTACTTTGGAGTGGACCACGCAAATATCTTTACTCCTTTCTCTATTCATTTTTACTTGATGTCCTAGAATCTATGTCATTAGGTTTAAAACTATAAAGCTAGATTGGCTATATGAAAATTAAATCATTAGATTTATCGTTAAAAATACTTTCGTAACATTATAATTTTATTAGTAAATCTTAATACAAATTTATAAAAAATAACTGTCAAAGTCATATCTCATGGACCTTAAAAAATCAAAATCATCGAGTAAAAAGAACAGCGGTAGTTACAGTGCAAGTCTAGATGTCGCTTAACTAACGGATAGACCTACGTGATACACCTAAGTATAGGGAACTGTAAAGCTAATATTTATTAATGATTAAAAAATTCAAATATTTAAAATTTCGAATAGAGATATTTAGTCATGTTCAAGAGTTTTTTTTAGGAAAGGTTCAAAAACTTCGAGTTTTGGGTCGTATTGACACTATTTAACATCGTATTAACAGAAATGGAATTCGTCGTGCGGAATTAGCAAAAATGGAATGTTCACCGCATGACCACCGCGGGGGATGAATAACAAGCCGACACCTACCCGCTGTGGCAGAAATGGCATCCGTCGAATGACATTTGGTTGGTTCTGTTAATTAATTAAATGACAATGTGTAATTAAATAATCCCGAAAGATTGACCTGGCCCATAATTAAATCCCAAAAGATTAATTAGTCGGAAACGTTGTGTAATACTCTAGCAACTTTAGTGCCGGACAAATTAAGTACGCACACTGTAGTAGCAAATTGAAAGACAGTGGAGGCACTCCCGCACGACCACCGTACATTTCTAGTCAGAAACGTTCCCTTCTAGTCAGAAACTTCGTGGAGGCGCTCCCGCACAGCCACTGTGCGGTGGAGGCGCTCCCGTGCAGTCGGGCGGTACAAACCGCATGGCCACCGTGTGTCTCTTCATTAATTAAATCCCAAAGTGTGTCTCTTCATTAATTAAATCCCAAAACACTACTACAGAAAAGGCTTTCACAGACGGTTTCGTGAGCTGTCTGAGTCTATGGGTCAGTGATGACATGAGGTCATCGCAGACGGTTTTTGAACCGTCTGTGATGCATACTATCACAGATGGTTATTAACTCAGAACCGTCTGTGATAGTTGACTATCATATACGGTTTATAGATAAAACCGTCTATGATAGATAACCTATTATAGACGATTTATAGAATAAATCGTCTGTAATAGTATGCATCATAGACGGTTGGTAGATAGAACCGTCTGTGATAGCCTCTTCACACACACATATAAAGCCAATTTTAAAGGCAAAAACAACCACTGCTTGGAGATTTTATAGAGAATAGATCAAGAATAGAGAATAGGAGAGGCGGCCTCGGGTAGGAGGCGACACATGCATGGGGGAGGGAAGGAGGAGGGCTTGGGGAGGAGGGGTGCCGGATTCTTGGCCTTCTTGATACTTGCCAATATTCTTTATCAATTAAATATGATAACAATAAATCAGACTTTTGAACTCAAATAATGCTTCACTAGAATATCAAGAAATAACTTCTAAAACAACAGTTTTATACTTTCAATCATCACAAGGTCATTCAACTAACAGTGTGCAGAAATACTCTATTATCTGATTAGCCAATTAATGACCAGTTAAATAAAAACTGAACAGAATCGCTAATATCAAATACAGGACAAAATCACTAATCTCAATAAAATAGCCAATTTGCTATCAGTAAACCAGTAAAAGTACATAACACAAATTATCCTCATCAAGTTGACAATGACAATTATATATCCTCATCAAGCAATTACCAGAGCCCAACACAATACGAAGTCTCCCAGTGCTAGTCAAGACAGATTGAAATACAACTAGCACAACACAATTAGTAAAGTAAATCAATTCTGAAAAACACAAACAACTCACGAAGGGATGGCAAGAGGCGGTGGCTCAGGCTCGGGGAGGAGGTGGCGGCTCATGCTCGGGGAGGAGGAGGTGCACCGGGCTTGAGGAGGAGGCGCCGTCAAGGACGCCGGCGACGTCTCTCGGGGAGCACACCGGGCTCAAGGAAGGAGGGGTGTCGGGTTCAGGGAGGTAGCGACTCAGGCTCGGGGAGGAGGCAGCGTGCTCGAGGGAGGAGGCACGCCTGGTTGGAGGAGGAGGCGGTGGCTCGTGTTCGGGGAGGAGGAAGCACCGTCGAGAAAGCCGACGATGTCTCTCGGGGAGCGCACCAAGCTCAGGGGAGGAGGCATGCTAAGTAGCTCGAGGAGGAGGCGCGGGCTCAGGAAGATGTGGGAGCTCGAACCCTAGCGCGCTGTGATGAAACTAATCGTTTGAGTGGGGGCCCGGGCAAACCCTAGAGTCCGATTGGGAGACATCAAAGACAATTCTAAAGTAGAACCATCTGTGATAATACACATCATAGATGGTTCCAATATAGAACCGTCTGTGATATGGTTCCAATATAGACCCATTTTTTTACTGGCATGGGCGTGGCGTTTTTGGTGTACTCTCCGTGCACTTAACTAATTAAAACAAGTCGTCATATGATTGTATTTAATTTTACGGTAAGTAGTTTAACACATGTGCAAACAACTTGGCATACTCATGCCTAATCCTACAGTCATTGCTACAGAAGACGACGTAGTCGTCCCACCCTTCCGTCATGCCGCAGCTAGTGCTCGTGCACCGGTGGCCGTCTTTCGATAGCACCCACACCCGGCCCAGCGCCCCAGCCATCTTCTTCCATGCCGCCTCCTGGACCGCGTCCGTAGCGAGCCTTTGGCACCGTCTGCACTCCTGGTTGGTCCTCTTGGCCATCTCGCACCCGCTGTCGACCGGCTTTCCCTCCACATGGCTGATGTAGTGCTTCCCAATGTCGCGCGCCTCACTGGCCGTGTAGAGGAGGAGGTCGAACGCGTAGGCTGCGGCCTTGTGGCCGGCATCGGCCGCCCGATTGAGGCACATGAGGCCGTGTTGTATGTCTTGGTGCGCGAAGACAAGCGGGAGGTCAACGATGAAGTAGGCCTCCGGGTTATTGGCGTCGGCCAGGTGGTTGACGACGGCGAGGTTGTGCTCGTTGGCCTTGCAACTCCAATATACGTACATACACAATTCAAGACGTTATAATAAATTGTAGTACATATTTTTGTAGGTATAAATATGTACATACTGTAACAGCCCAAAAACTCATAATTGTAAAAATGAGGGATTTTTTAAAATTTTTGAACAATGCCTTTTGTCATTCCGTTCTCTTGCATCTTTGAGATTTGCTTGAGAACATTTTGCATCTCTTTTGCTCTCATGATTTTATCTACCACCCTATCATTTTGTCTTTACCCAAATCTTTCTAGTTTTCCTTCCTTCTCCCCGTTCCTCCTTTGGGCTAAGGGTCGGTCAACCTAATGTCTGGTCTGGCTCACTCACTCCCGTGCTCCTCCTTTCCTGTTCTCCGACCAGCAGCAGGTCCAAACCAATTGTAGCTGGACCTCCCTAACTAGAGACCAGGGCAGCCGTGCCCCCTCACCTGTGCTCTGCATGCACCAAGAGGAAGCTCCAGCACGGGGTGGTCCGACAAGCCATTAATAGCAGTCATCCAGAATGTCATTCTGCTACCCTATGCTGCCCATACTGTCAACTGCACCAACCACTCCTCCTCGTCGATTGTGCCAAGGTGCATGTACATAGTTGCTCCAAGACCCTTATTGTTTTCCTTGCCATTTCTAGTGTTAGCCTCACTTTCCTCCTCCTAGTAAGCTTGAGCTCCAGTCTGGCTCAAGCGCTTGCCTCGACCAAGCCTCGCCACATCGCCACCTTCGCCGCTGTCACCTCTCGGTAAGGTACCTTTCGTGTTGTGGGTATCTGCTCTCACCCATAACCCACAATATGCTCCTCCATTGAATCCACTCTCTGATTCACAGGAGCTGCCAACGCCATCGCCCTTCCTCCTCTCCGACCAGAAGATCCCAAGACAACCTTGAAGGACCAGCCACCTGCTTCCCAGAGCAACCTTGGAGGTTGAAGTCTACCTCCTCCCTCAAGCCACTGTTGCAGCGTGGAGCTTCTTACATAGTCGTGGTCCACGTCGCCAGCCCCGCTTCGGCTAGTTCATTTCCCCCAGCCTAGTACCGGTAAGTCCCTAGTGGCCAGATGCTCCTCCTAGCTCGAGCTACCTTGTTCTTTCTCTAATGTTCTTCTGGTTCTCCCTCTGGTCCTTTCATTGGTTCATTCGAATATGTCAATAAAGTCAAATCTTTGTTCTTTCGACCACCGCTGGGTACTCGAATACTTCTCTCATTCGACTACGCACGGTTAACACTTCCCCGGTCTTCCTTTTTACAAAGACCACCCTCTAGGCGTGACCTCCTATTTTACAAAGATCACCCCCTAGTCGAGATCTCCTATTTTACAAAGACAACCCTCTGGGTCATGACCCTCCATTTTGCAAGGATCACCCTCTGGGTTATGACCTTCTATTTTGCAAAGACCACCCTTTGGGTCAAGATCTCCTCAGGTCTTAACTCTCTCACGACCTCCCCAGATCCTTGCCTTCACAAGACCTCCCCTGGTCTTAACACTCACAAGACCTCCTTTGGTCGTAACACTCTTACAACCTCCCTAGGTAACAGCGCCTCCCATGACCTCCCCTCGTCGTAATGCTTATAGGACCTCCCTAGGTCAACAGTACCTCCACGACCTTTCCGGATAAACAGTACTTCCACGACCTCCCCTGGTTGCAATACTTTTAGGACCTCCCCAGGTCACAGTACTCCCAAGACCTCCCCAGGTCACAGTGTTTCTAAGACCTCCCCTGGCTATAGTGATTCCCGGACCTCCCTGGTAATAGTACTTCCAAAGACCTCCTCTGATAACAGTATCTCCATGACCTCCCTAGGTCAGAGTACCTTCACGACCTCCCCAGTTCATAGTGTCTCACGACTTCTCTAAGACACAATACTTTCACGACCTCCAAGTCGTATTCCTCTACAACCACATACCCTCGACCATTAAGTCTCTACCAATTCGACCATCGAGTTCGACCACAATAGGTCTAAGGCTTCTCGTCTAAGACCTTACCGTATGTGTAAAGTTACATACGTGCTCGGTACCAACAGTAAAGGCTAACCTCAAGTACCATTCATAACCCGAAAGCATATTTGGAAGTATTACTTAACCAAGAGATCTCTCCCACATAGGTAACCAATGAGGAATGCTCCTATGGACATTCGCTCTCTTCTGAGTTGTCCGCTTTGATCTAGAAGTGTTCCCTGATGGGATTGAGTCACTCAATCTCTATTTGTGCTTCACTTCCTTTTTAACAAATAGTACATGACTTAAATAAGCCACCTACACATAGGGGTCGCACGACCTGTGCTCCATGCACCCACTAACTCCACCAGGACCTACTCTTATGTCACGACTCCAGGGAATCTCTCCATAATCACTATAGCTCCTTCAACCATGGTAGCCTCAACAACCATCTCCTAGTCATAAGTTTCCTCACCACTAATTCCCAGTCACGAGCCTTTCTTCCCATAGTCGTTCTGTTGAATTGCCCTCAGATATGTTGCTCTCATCCGAAGTGTTCTGTGCTGAATGTATTTGGATTCATTGAATTTTATTTGGTTATTTCAGTCGTTCTGGAGTTCAATCGTGTCATGCGTAATTAGCATCTAGAGATATGTTGGAGCAACAACCCCAACCAGGACGACATTGCCAGAACATCGAGCAGGATGACCATCAGCATGTTGAGCGAGATTATTACCAGGATTTTGAGAAGGGTGAATACCAGGATATAGATCTTTATCAGAACATCGGCCAAGGCTAGTCAACACTTTGACCATATTGTACCTACCTTTTGCAAAGTATTTTGCTTTTAACTATGAAACTGCATTCCTATGTTTTATCAAGCTAAATTGGTCTAGCTCATAGTTAATGCCTTAACTGTAATTGTGTATAAACTTCCAACCTTTGAACTTAGATACTATCCTTTGTCACCCTAGACTTAATGGAATACATACTAGCTGATAAGTCTATATCTAAGTGTCATGTTTAGCTTTGCTTAAATACAATGTCAGGTGGCATTAAGTTGCCCAACCACACTCCTTAAAAACTTCGAAAAAGATGGTTTGGGCAGTGAGATTGGGAGCCTGGTTGGTATGTTGAGTAAATGATAATTCCCAAAACCAATAAAACTTGAAAACTGTTTCCCACTTGGGTGACTGGAAAGAGTGGCTGGTGCCGGGGCACGAGAGATGGTTGGTATGTGGATGTACTGCTCAAGTCAATTAAGGACCGAATCTGGTGCTGACCTCTCATGTAAAAATAGTACAACCATAAGTTTATAATGGGTACGACCTAGCTAACTAATTTGCTCGCCTCGGTGTGGCTTCACCATTGGGGGAATGTGGCGTGGGTAGAGGGGAATGAAGCCACAGAAAAACCACATGGCGCAAGAAGGGGCCTCCTGGAAGTGCTTGGCACTGGGCAGTGGAAACCTTAGCGGGTGGGGTTGCGTCAAGGTTGAGCATTGTAAAGGCCTTGTGGTGATCTCCCCTTGATTCACATGTCTAAGGAAACATATGTATATGTTAAGGCAATTATCTCTTGTGGGTAAAGTGTGCGAACTCTGCAGAGTAAGAAAACTATCTTGATAGCTGTGCTCACGGTCAAGAGCAGTGCTGAGAACTTGCTGGATATAGCTTTCATTTTTATAAAACAATTTGTGTTGAAGAGGAAAGATGGGGTGGGACCCCAGGGGTTTTGAGAATGTCTGGTCGGGGATCAGTGGTAAATACGAGATAGCCCAAGCATTGAGTGGATGGAGCCACTCAATGTTATAGGAGGTTGGACCTCTACTAGTACTTTACAAATGAAAACTTATTTCTAAAACTAGCTTGTAAAAATGCTAAGTCTTACGATTTTCTACTAAATCTAATTCAAAGTTGGCTTTGCGCAAATAAAAGAACCTCAACCTCCCCTTGACTAGCCTTGCATCTATAAAATTGCATTATGTGTTGGCTCACGAGTACAGTTGTGTACTCATGCTTTGCCATTATAATCTTTTCAGACTCAAGTGATCAAGACCCCTACTAGTACTTCACAGAGGCTGAACCGAATGGTGTTGAAGGTGATGAAGCTTAGGTTGGGACCCTAGCCGCTTACCTATGGGCAGAGTGAATGGATCCACCATGACTTATTCTGCCTCTGCACTTATCTTCGTTTTGGTACTCTGTCTTTTGTAAGATTTTTGTTTTCTTGGCTCTTTTGGAAAACACTTGGCCGCACGGCCTTGCTTATATAAAGATATTATGTCGCGGGTGGCACTGTTCACATGGGGTACTATTCATAAGGAACAAGGTTTAGGATCAATTGGTTTACTACCACCAAATAATTATCTTACGACCACCTCAGTTAGTCTACAACCGCTTCTAGGCGTCATAGGACCTCCTAGAATCTCCCTAGGCCTCCTCAGGATCTCCCAAGACCACCTCTTGGACCACTCCAAGACCTCCTCTTGGACCACCTCTAAGACCTCTCCAAGACTTCCTCAAGACCTCCCCCGACCTCTTCAGGAACACTCATGTGGACTCATTCGAACCGTTCAGGACCTCCCCGATCTTATCTGAACCATTTAGGACCTCCCTGATACTATCTGAGCCGTTCGGGACCTCCCTTGGTTCATTTGGATCGTCCAGGATCTCCCCTGAGTTCATCTAGAACGTCTTTGACCTCCCTCAACCTCCTCAGGACCTCCTCTCAGGACATCCTCCGGACCTCCCCTGATCTCTTCAAGACCACTCCAGGATCTCCACGAAACCACCACAGGGCTTCCACAAGACCTCTCCAAGACCACTCCGAGACTTCTTCAAGATCACTCCAGGACCTCTTCAAAATTACTCCAGGACCTCCCTAGGACCTTCCGGACTTCTCCAGGACCACCCCAGGACCTTCTCGGGATCTACTTCTATAACCAGATGTGGCCATAGACTCAAGCCAGCGATTCCTGCACTGCACGACCACAACCATCAGCCATTACCTGGTGGTAGGCCCGCCTTGGGCTGACTTTGGGAACTAATCAAGACTGAGGAACAGTAGGCAACATGGATAGTTATGAGTGTTGATCAAGATTGAGGAACAAGCAGGCTTCATGGATAGTTATGAGTGTTGATCAAGACTGAAGATCAAGAAGGCCAAGAACTAGGTCGCGAGCCCACAGTTGACTGCCGGTGGGTATATCATGAGGGATTCCACGCGTTATTCCGCACCTCTATTTGCCGTTGTTGATCTCTGAAAGATAATTGGCCTGGTCAGCCATTCTGCAAGTCAAAAAGCCGTAAGGTATATTTTACGCTTCGTTTAATATTATGCAATATCTTTATATTTTCGTGATATGTGTTTGAACCAACAATGTAACTGTGTGTGTCAGCTACCGATCTATGGAATGACACAACTATACACAGTGGGTCCCAAGTTCCAAATTTGGGGTCCGACACGTACGTACGTGGCTCGTAGGCTGCAATGGTCAGCCATGGGCTGAGGAGATCTCGCGGCCACGTGACCGACAATGTCGACGACGACATCGTGAGGAAGAGCGACAGTAATCGCCGACCTCCTCGCCTTGGTCCTCGCCGTCATGCTCCGTGATCGCTATGTATACATATGATCAATGCCGTGATCATAGAGCGATGGGATCGAGGTACGTATAGATCAGTGATGTGATCCAGATGATCATCTTCGATGGCGGATTATCCTTTTTATAAAACAAGGAATAAATTCAGCGTGAGATGAAGAGACACATGGGGGAGCCGAAGCGGCATTGATGCGAGCAAAGAGACGCATCGGCAACGATGGCGACGAAGAAACTCATCGGCGGGGAGCTAAAGCGATATTATCACAGTTTGTTATAGTTAAAAACCGTCGGTGGAGTCTACACATACGGTTCGTGTTAAGAACCATCTGTGAAACTTCATAGGTGGTTTTCAATATGAACCGTCTGTGATAGTACATCTTCACAAATGGTTTTTAGCGTAGCCAGTAACGTAGATGGTCTGTAAACCAAAACCATCTGTGATTGCATCTAATACAGACGGTTTTGGTCAATCATGTGATGAGACGTCCAGTATTAGCCTTTTTGAAGTAGTAAAAGCATGCATGCATGCCTCCATTAAATCCCAAAAGCATGCATGCATGCCTCCTAGTCAGGCTTGCTTAATGTGACCACATGGCCACCGTGCGTCTCTTCATTAATTAAATCCCAAAAGATTAATTAGTCAGACTTCATTAATTAAATCCCAAAATATTAATTAATAAAAATGTCGTGTAATACTAGATTAAGTATGCTTCTAGTGCCGGACAAATTAAGTATGTACACAAAATTGTTAGAATTATAAAGAAGGAAAAAATTACATACTAATATGGCTGCAAATGATAGTGGTTGTTAAATTTTAACAATTTTGTGTACGTACTTAATTTGTCTGGCACTAGGAGCATGTTTAATCTAGTATTACATGATGTTTCTGACTAATTAATATTTTGGGATTTAATTAATGAAGCCTGACTAATTAATCTTTTAGGATTTAATTAATGAAGAGACGTACGGTGACCATACGGTCACATTAACGAAGCTTGACTAGGAGGCATGCATGCATGCTTTTGGAAGAGACGCACGGTGGCCATGTGGTTTGCACTGCCCAACCGCACGGGAGCGCCTCCACCGCACAGTGGCCGTACGAGACCAGCTCCACGACGTTTCTGACTAGAAGTGTACGTTTCTGGTTAGAAATGTACAGTGGCCATGTGGGGGCGGCTCTGCTGTCTTTCAATTTGCTACTACAGTGTACGTACTTAATTTGTTCGGCACTAGAAGCTGCTAGAGTATTACACGACGTTTCTGACTAATTAATCTTTTGGGATTTAATTAATGGGCCAGGTCAATCTTTTGGGATTTAATTACATGCTATCATTTAATTAATTAAATGAACCTTCGGGATTTAATTACATGCTGTCATTTAATTAAGTAGCAGAACCAACCAAATGGGCACCGCATGGTGGCCATGTGGGACTAAGATGGACATCGCACAGTGGCCATGCAGTATCAAGCCCTGCCGCACGATGGCTATGCGGGAGCGGCTCCACCGCACGGTGGCTGTGCGGCAGCGGGTAGGTGTCGGCTCGTTGTTCGTCCCGCGTGGTGGCCGTGCGGTGAAGGTTCTATTTCTGCTAATTTCGCGCGATCGGTGTCATTTTGTTAATACAATGTCAAATAGTGTTAATACCGCAAAAAAACTCAAGAACTTATAGTCTCAAGCAATTAAAAGGCTATAAACTTTTTTTTCGAGTAAAAATGTCACATGGATGCACTGTTGTTCTTCTTAACCAGTACATCAAAATTTTCACAATTTCCCCCATCAAACATAATATACAACACATTTGTTAAAACAAGTCCGTGCTGTCATGCACATTGTAAATGTTTTTTGCGTGTCATGCAGGTCATAGCCTCATAGGTACGTGCGTGATCAATTCTAAGTAGAAAAGAGTTCGCACGTGCCAAACTTCTTTTGTTATCCTTTCCCACGTGCAAGAAAGGCAGGCACCATAGTTTGTCATTGGGGTCCCTTGACTTTTAGGAGCTGTATTTTGGCTCATAAAGCTACTTTAGGATCGACTCATTGCCTTCCGACAAACTCATCGGCTTGTCCGCTTGTGTGGACCACCTGGCCAGAGGCTTCGTAATTGAGGGGAAACAAAGGAAAAGATCAGAGAAAAACTTGACAGTAAGATACATTTATAATATGAATGTTTGATTGTGGTGAATAGCTATGCCAAGGGGAAGAGGCTGTGGTCGTGGAGGCTGTGGTCGTGGTCGTGAGTGTGGCCCGATGGAGCCACCGCCCAAAGTTCTTGAGTCTGTACCTGAGGTTAGTGGTTCTGAGGAGGAGGTTGCTGCTAACCAGCCAGCAGTTGAGGGACAGGAGGGGACCCCGGCCATGTTGCAAGAGCTTTTGGGAGAGATCCATGCTCTTCGCCAGTAGGTATTGGTAGCCCTCACTGCCGTGGCATCTGTTGCTGCCCCTGTTGTTCCTCCACCCGCACCTGGGATGAGGATGGGTCTTCGTGAGTGGATGGTGTTGAGGCTGGATACGTTCGATGGTTTTGGCACGCCAGTCCAAGTAGCAGATTGGCTACTCTACATGGAGAGATAGTCTGGAGCCCTGGAGTTGACCTCGCACCAGAAGACCCTCTTTGTGTCCTTTCAGTAGAAGGGTTAGGTGAACATTTGGTGGCAAGGGGTTCTTTCAGCTAGGACACTGCTCAGAGTCAAGTCACTTTTTTTTGACCGAAAATAGTAGAGAGCTCTACTGTATATATTAATAATAGAAAGTGAAGAAAGTTACAGAGAGAACACAAAGACAAAAAAGCAAACAAATAAAAACAAGAAAAATAGGAAAAAAGGCAGGCCTCAAGTCACTTGGGATATCTTCGTTGACCAATTCAAGGCAAAGTTCTATCCAAGGTCTTTCATGGAGAAGGTGGAGGTTACCATGTCCACTTGTGTAACATCTCAATTTTCCCGTCTTTTTGAAAATTTCAAAATAAAAGGAATCAATTGAATTTTATTGAGTTGTTTAAAGCTTAATTTGAAATTTCAAAAATTAAAATAATTTAATATCAATAAATCATACTTCAACTAGATTCAAAACTGGTTTATTTGATTTTCTAGATTTTCTTGGTTTTCCCAAGTTCTTTTACTATTTCTTTGAGTTCAATTTAATTTATTTCTTTTCTGTTTCCCAAAATTTCTTTCCTTTGTTGTAAAATTTAATTTTAAATTAATTGCTTTAAAGTTTGAGTTTTATTTGGAGTTCTTGCTTATGTCTATGATAATTAAATCAAATCTGAAATTCAAACCTTCATCTCAATTTAATTCTGAATCTCAAATCTAATCTCCCATCTCAAGTCTCAAATTCAAACTTTGAATCTCTTCTCGAATATCAATTCAAACCTCCGTCAAAGATTTGAATTCAAATTTCTAATTTGAATTATCTCTGAATTTTGTCTTTGGGACGAGCCCAACTCTTTTTCTCCCCGACCTGGCCCAGTTCTTTCTTCTTTTGTTCTTTCTTTCTTTCTTTCTTTCATTCTTCGCTTTGCTCTGTCCCGAGCTAGGCGCCTAGGCCCGCCGTGCGCCGCGCTCGGCCATGCTGTGTGCGCTGCGCCCTCAGCTCCTGACCATGTCATGCGCCACCCCTCGGCTCCCTGCTGCGCCAATCGCCTCCTGGCTCCCCGCTGCACCATGCCGCGCCAGGAGTCGAAGAGGGTGTTGAGGCATAAGATGTTGAAGTATGTTAATGTGTTGTGGTTGCATCAAACCGAGAAGTATCTGGAGTTGTTCACGACGGGTATGCGTTAAAAGTTGTTTTATTTCAGTTTCGTTTATTCTTCATGCAGAATTCAGGGTTGAATTCTTTTAAGGAGGGTAGAATATAATATCCTGCTTTTATTTAAAACCTATGAAAAAGAATAAGGAAAATAAAAGAGAAGAAATGTAGGCACGGAGTGGACTAGGCCAGGGACCAAACCGAGTCCAAGTTGGACTCGACATGGGAGGGGCCTTGGGTTGCCGCATATAAGGGTAAGAGAGGGGGTTGCAGCCCTATCAGCATCAACCCCCTAGCCGCCCATGCCTCTACCACCCCTGCCTCCCTGGTGCCCCTAGCTCCCTACCTCTACCACTTGCCACACGCCCTTGTAGCTACCATCCTAGATGCAGACGGCTACGCCGACGGTAAACGTTGTACCCCAGCCAGAAGCCCCCCAACAACTGAGATCCTTTGCTCCACACCTTTGTCCTAACACCACCCTCGCTGTTTCTCCAAGCGAGATGAGTACACTAGACACAGATCGGTCATACACTGATGCATGTTGTTTTTATGGTTCTTTGTGAGCTCTTTTACTATCAACATGTCATTCTATTACCGTCGTATTTCGTACTATGCTTGTATCACCCATTTTACTATCCTCTATATTTGTCGTTCATTGGCTTTCCTTTTAGAGATTGTTGTGTTAACTGTGATTTTCTCTTATCAAGACGCGGATGTTCCAGACCATATGGTGCCACAGATCTGCATGAGATTCAATAATTTGGGAGAGGCTTACTAGTTCTACTATCGGTACACACGACATGCTGGTTTTGGAGTCAGGAAGAACATGAGTAGGAAGACGGTCAAAGAGTTCTGTTGCAGTTTGGAAGGGAAATATGACTACTACATGCCAAAGGAGTGTGAATGTTGCAAAACCTCTAAAAGGATTGGTTGCAGGGCATTCGTGAAGCTGAGGAAGAGCCCTCCATCTGCATCAATAGGGTTGTGTTGAAGCACAACCATACCCTCGCTAGGACGCCATCATTGGTTGTGTTCATGTAGTCGCACAAGAAATTTGATCCATCCTTGATGTAGCTCGTCGACACCATGTAGATCAACTGGGTCCCCCACAACGCCATGATGAACATTTTGCCCGAGATGCACAGGGGAAGCATAACATACCTTTCGCTGCTCACGGCCGAGAAAACATGTCTTTACTGTGTGCCCTCGTTGTCCTTTACTGCTACGACTATGACCATTTACTGTTTGTTTACTCATAAACTCCTTTTACCGCATGGGCTGAGTAGATTTACTATATTTATGATCCATTTTACTGTTTATATCAGGAAGGCTGCGAATATGCGCGTTGATCACGCGATGATGTAAACAAGCTGATGGCTTTCTTCAAGGAGTGTCGGACGCAGAACGACAAGTTATACAATGACATACAGGAGGATGATAATGGTGTTGTGAAAAACATCTCTAGAGCCACACAAGCTTTCGCGCGGAGTACGCTGACTTCAGAGATGTCGTCACATTTGACACGACGTACAAAACCAACCGGTACAAGATGCCTCTGGCTATATTTGTTGACTCTAACCACCATCTACCAAACACCATATTCGGCCTTGCGCTGCTCTGGGACCAGAAGGCAACATCCTTCGAGTGGCTATTTAGGACGTTCCAGACATGCATGGAGGGTAAGGACCCCATCTGCATGCTAACCGGTGATTTTTTTTGCTGTGCCTGACATATTTACTCCATCCGTTGAACACATTTACTAACTATCGCATGTGTTTTTACTATGTTTCAAAATACGTTGATTTGTTATGTGTATGTTGATGTTTATTGCTTCGCTAGACATGTTTTACTGCTTTTTGTGTTTGTGTGTACTGCAGATCAGGACCCGGTAACCTCGGCAGGCAACACACGAGGGCCGCCCTTGCCGAGAGCATGCAAGAGGGTAATGATCTCCTCTGGCCTATCATCAACTTGATTCCTCGGTATGAATGGCTCCAAGCGCGACTCAACAGTGCGAAGAAGCAGGTGGAGGTGTTTCTCCATATGTTCGCTAATCCTGCCCCCGCCAAAGCCCACGAGAAGGCTTACGAATGCTTGAAGACTAGGATAGGGTCCTACCTTGGCCACTAGGACCTTCGTCTTTTACCTTTTTTTTCCATCCCTTCTTTTTCTCATGCAATGTAAAAAAAGGATGGTCTTTTGTAAAAAGGCAACCGGCCACGCTATCCCCCCCAATATATTTAAGAAGTTCTATCTTTCATTTACTGTTATCAATAATATTATTTACTGGATTATTCATTTTATTTTACTGTCGACGCAGAAAAAAGGCAATATTGTTGAGAACGCTAGAAAAAATGATGCATTTACTTCTCTCTACCATCCATTTTACCTCTACGTGAATGAGATTTTACTGTCATACTAACTTTACTGGACTACTCATTGAGCATTACTATTACGACACGCTTATCGCAAAGCACTGGCCTTGAGTGTGATTGTCCGTGGCCCCACCCCTCAGTAAAATTTAAACAGAGCAACACATATTTGTAAAAGTAAACTTTTATATACATACAAGTAAAAGTATATGACCGATGCAGTAAACCATACGATGGGTGGGTGGTCGTTGGCAGTAGGCTTATTATCACAAAAATTACTTCGCGAGTGGTACATTTTATTACTGCCAGACGTGACATCTCACGTCTCACACAGGGGAGATCGTGGGTCCTTGTCCCAATATACACTAAAAATCCGATGTGACATGATGAGTAAGTTAAAATATTTTCAGTGTAATTACTATCACATATGTTGCATGTTACTATCGGATGTGACCTCATGCCATCGGGAGGATCGTGGGATCGTGGCCTAATAAAAAAAAATACAATTATGTGTGATTTGGCAGTAAAAAATGTTAACACAATTACTTTGTTAGTCGTCATGTTTTACTACCACACGTATGCGGGCATGTAACCATGGCCCGAAAGAAACATAGTACCCTATGACATAGACTAACAGTAAAATGTGACATGAATTTCTGTGACAAACATTGTCGATTACTGCCAAAATGTGCTACACATGACACACGAGAGGTTTGCAGCCCATATATGTTCTTATTGGGCCGTCCCAGAGCCGAATAGCGCGTGCTGGACTGGCTGCATGCACAATAACCCCCCTTCGATGTGAGATGGACCATTGAGATCCATCTCTCTCTCTCTCTCTCTCTCTCTCTCTCTCCCCTCCCTCAATCTTTCTCTTCTCTCTCCCCTTCACTTTGTCTCTCTCTCGGCTCCCATGACACTGTCCAGTTGGTGGCGGCAGAGAACGACGATAGGCTTAAGACCGGTGGCACAACTTGCACGGGGGCGGTGCGGCTCACAGAGGGCGGCGGCAGAGGATGGCACGTGGAGGGATGGCTTGGTGCCACGGTGGTGGCGGGGCGGTGCTGGAGCTTGAGATGGGGAGGAGGGAAAATGGGAGAGAAGGGGGAGAGAGAGGTGGGATTTTGATGGATACATCTAAGCCGTGGATTCTGAAACAGACAGCGGTTTCTAGGTGTCCACCCAAATATATTTTCCCTGCATGTAGAGACCAACAAAATAACACTTCAAATTACGCAAGATTATATTGCTTTAGCATGATTCGACCAGGTCTGTCTATGTAACAGTCCTAACTTAGGGTTTGTATTTCAAATGTAAATTATGAGGAGAAATAAAAACTTTTGTTGTCTCATCAAATCATTTGGAAGTTTTCCAAATTTTCCCTAAACAAATTCCATTTTCTAAGGTTTAATTCTTGTGAATGGAAATTGTTGCCAACAAATTCTTGACCTTGAACTTGTGATCATCCTCTGCAAATATTTTTCCTATCATCTTGATCATCCTAGCTACCTCTCTGAATTATTTCACAATTTTTAGATTTTATTTGCTATGTCAAATGGCCAAGTCAAACTAGTTTGAAAATCTGGTCAAACATCTGAACAGCAGCTTGTGAATTTTATTGGGAGAAATCTAGTGCATGAAAACTCCTGGAAAAATTACACAAGGTTGTAATCTGTCCCAGTAAGCTTCCATAAAAATTTCAGAATTTTTGGAGCTCTGGAACTACCTCGAAAAATTCCCAAACCTTCTCTGTCTTTTTAATTCAAACCTGGAATCACTGTTCCTCGGGCTCGGACCCAACTCAGACTCAAGTCCGACCGCACCAAATTGGCTCGGTCGCGTCAACTAGCTGCACCGACCCGAGTCCGATCAATCGTGGCCGTCTGATGCAGATCGCACGGCCCGCGTGCGCCAAGGCAATCGACCAGTCCGAATGCATACAGAGATCCCGACCGTCCATCTCAGATCCAACGGTCAGCACAATCTTGATCGAGTCGAATCAGCTCATCGCACCGCACCAGACCCCGACTCGCGCCGCTTCACCACCGCCGCTGACGTGTGGGTCCCTCTTGTCAGGTTCTTCCTCGCCGACTCCGCTGCCTACCGGAGCTCGCTGGCGCTCGCGCATGCGTGCCACGCAGCTCGTCGCTGCCACGCCGGGGACGCGTGTCTGCCTCCAGAGGATCGCCTAGAGTCCATCTACCTCCTCGGGTCATCCATCCTTCCTCGCGTTCATTCTCGTGTCTTCTCCGCCCACTTCTCAGTTTCGGCCGGAGAAGAGGGAGAGGGCAGCGCCACCATCTCGTTGCCGCTCGTGCTCCCGCAAACCCCTCGCCATCTTCCTTGTTCCACGCCGCTTCCATTTTGCCCATCCCGGACCCTTGGCATCCAGTGGATCGCCTGGAGCAACTTCGTCGTCTCCGCCTCCGGCAGCCTCGGCCTCGCGGTCGTTTCGGCGTTCTGGTGAGTCTCAAGCCTCAGCGTTTGGTTCCACTTGATCGCAATGCTCCACTGATGCTCACGGTAGGGTTCATTTTCATTTTGGTGCATCGTGGAGGGTGTGCGGCCGGTTCTTCTCCGAGCACGGTGATTCGCCGCCGCGGCGATTCCGGCCGCCTCGGACCTTCTTCTTCGGCGTTATCATGTGCTTATTGCTACTGGGATCAAGGCGAGGAGGCGCACCTTCCGGTCTTCCGGCTCGCAGCGTCTTTTCGCGAGCACCGCACTTTCTTCTCCGCCTCCGCCGTCGCGAGCTCATCTCCGTCGACCATCGGGCTCGCATCACCGTCACCGGGTTCGTGAGATCTTTGCGAACCTTAAGGTACCACTCGATCGCCTTGAAACCTCTGGTTCGTGAGATCCATCGCGCGCCGCGCCACCGTCCCGTGGTCGCGGTGAGCGCCGGTAGCAATAAGATTAGCGCTTATCTCTGTTTAGTTGTGTCGCTGACTTGTGGGCCCTTTCTATTAATCGCGTTTAGGAAATCCTTTAATTCAACCGTTATGTTATTCTCTTAGTCGCTGCCATGTGGGTCCATGCTGTCAGTTGGTGGTTGTGTAGCTTTGATACTACGTCTTCTTTGTTGGGAAGCGTATTTCTCTGTGAGTATAGGTTAGGAGTGCACTTTGATAAGCCGAAGACGTATTCCTAGAATACGCCTTCGATGTCGCCGTTGGCAGGTGGGGTCAAGTCTGACCTGGTCAGCTCCCTCGCGCGGGCCCGCCTGTCAGTGTCTGTGGCTAGCTGGTTGTCGGTAGGAAAGGGTTTAAATGCTTTAGAATTTCTGAAATGGTTTTCTGTTGCACTCTTAAATCATTTAAACTTAGAAAATTCATAACTAATTCAATTTATCTCCAATTCGCATGAAACCAGTGCTGATAATTTTCATTTTAAATGTATTATTTACTAAAATTAGTTTCAATCTTGTCTCTGTTAGCAAAAATCTGTTAAATGATTAAATGATGTATTGTGTATTTTCCAAATTAGAAAATTCATATCTTTCTCAATAATTGTCCAAATCGAGTAAACCCAACTTTGAAAATTTTCATTTTTAGTATACTAATTATCAGAATAGATTTTAGATAATGTTTCTGTTCATGAAAATTTGTTAAGTAATTGACAAGTGCTTTGATGTGTATTTAGCTTAGAAAATTCATGGAAAATTCATAATAACTTCAAATAAATTATTCTCTGTTTCTAAAAATATGTTAGATCATGCTTAGGTTGCTGTGTAAGTTTTGGTATGTTTTGTTGTTGTTGTATGTTTGAGTTTGGTCGGTGTTATTCGTTCTTATTCGCTGTTTTGTTCAATCGTTAGGCTTCGATATTTGCGGTAACCCCGAGAACGATCCTCTGCAACAGGTTGAGCATATTGAGCAGCAGCCGCCAGGCAAGCAGTTTGATCATTTTATCCCAGTATTTTAAAGTCTAATATTTTATTTCAACTGTATGTATGCATTGCTTATTTTGTGTTAAATTGGGTAGTTAAACCTCTAGATGCATAATCTGTAGGTAAATATTTGTCCTCTACTACCGAGCCTAGGTTATTTCTTTGTGATTAGAGTTATTTGGATGAACTCGTCACTTAGTAGATTACGAGTTGATTGCTTAGCCATGCTTAGCTACCGGTAGATTTGGGCGATCATCGACTTAGTCGATGATCTTGATCACATAAAATTATTACTGTTCTTATATTCCACTCGTGCTATGTTAATTGTAAAACAAAACCAAAACAAAAATGATTTAGACGCGCACTGTGGTAAGATTGGTGTGATCTATTGGGTGTATTGGAAAGGTGCCGGGTCAATTAAGGACCGAACATCTTGTGAGTACACATTATCCGAGCATTTCGCGTGCTAACCACACTAGAGGGTATGGGACCTCTCTTGACCTAGTACTTTGGCGTGTATTGGCTCGGTCGCAGGGGTCGCGGGAGGGATGGAGGTGGGAGCATGGTAGTTGTCCAAAAGCTTTATCTGAGTGGGTAGTTGTCTTTTCGGCTTTACCATGTAAGCGTATGGATTTCTATCCATACGAGCGGCTCGTAGTTAATACACAATATTGGAAAAAGTCTCGTAGGACTTAGTGTGCGAGCATACCTTCGGTAGTGTGCTTTGGCTTAAAGGCGATGCGAAGTGTGGATGCAGTGGTACACCTGCGCAGGTTAAAAACTATTCGAATAGCCTCGTCCTAGGTGATGGACACGCTTGGGTAAGCTTATCAAGAGTTAGACTACAACATTTAAATTAAAACTTGATGGGTGGTACGAATCTGGGATTCGTGCTATTGTTGTGGTGACTATTGGGATAGTCACTTCTAGGTTGTTTACCTTTACTCTTTTATTATTATTATCCTTACTGTTATTTCAATCTTAAAAATGAATTGCAAACTTGCCTTTAAAATGTATTACCTTATTGCAAATGAAAATTGGCTTTATGCAAACGAAACATATGGCCTCCACCAAACAAGCCTGCATGTAGCATACGAACAGGTCTGCTAGTTCACACGTCAGTCTTGCGGGTACAAAGACAATCTTTGTACTCAGGTGCTTTGCTTAATGTTTTTGTTGCAGAGGAAGAAGGTGAGCCCCAAGGGTCTCACTTCTGTGAGCTGTGTTGCCGTTTCGTGGACGACTAGACTTGGCGGTCCGGTCAGATGCCTTGTGGGTTGGAGGCACGCTGATTGGCTTTGTTTACTGCCATCTTATGGCACTTTTGCTTCCGCTGTCGTTCTTGTTTATTTGTGTATCTTGTGGCCTGTCGGCCTTTGTCTGTAATAACTCTGCTATTTGTTTATCTTCCGTTTGGTAGTGTGGTGTTTGGACTCTATATTTGGAATGGAGTTGATGTCTAATTTTGTAACAAGGTGTGTATACTGCTTTCTGGGAAGTATACATATCTCGAGGATCAATTTATTTGATTTGTGATGCTAGGACCAAGTGGTTGGTTAAGCATTACAAGCCAAATAAATTGGGGTCCTCACAGTCTGCTACATTAGAAGTTCTGTTGTTCGTGGGCCTTTTTTATACTAATACCTCAAAAGGTATTATTGTACGTACATTTCCTCTGTAAAAAGGCATTATAAATTTCCTGGATGGCTTCGTAAAAATCACAGCTTCAAATATCAAACAAAAATGTGGCACGACTAATTACATGGGAAAAGATCAATAATATTGGAAAAAAGGAAGTCACGATGCTCCCAAATTAACCTGGTGTGGACATAATTTTATCAATTGAAGTCTGATATCAACAACCATTCAAGCATGGTTGACATCTTCAGGGTTCGAAACAAGACAACTCATGAAGGCACTGAGGGGCATAGAATTTGCCCCTATTAAACACGAGATCGAGGTCTTACAGATGGAAGGGGATCTACAGTGCATTGACATTAGTAGTGATCTCCACCATTTGATAGGAAATCAATCGCTACAGTGCTTTCCCTACAATGTTTTATTGATGCAGTAATCAATCGCTACAGTACTTTGCTTCAATGTTTTTCCATGTAGTGAAATCGCATTGCTGCTACAGTTTTTTTTGCTACAATCAATGCAGGACAATGTTCACCTCCTCGCAACACATTGTTCGCCCAGTGGACCTCTGTAGTAATGCGGAGGATCCAGATAACTCATAAGTTAACTCATTATGGTCGTTCAACTTATGTCTATGAGGTTTGGACTGCACATGCTCATGGCTCCTTTCCTATGTTTCGTAACCGAATAACAACATACACATCACATTTAATCAACAGTGATCTCTCCTTTTTCCCCACACAAAAATGCATCTATATAATCTTCCCTAGTATTAAAGCACGTAGGATTGCTAGCTTCTGGTGCACTCCGTACGTTTAGTCTCCTAATTGCAGAGTGCCACATGTCCTCGTTCGACCTATTGGCATGACGAATAGCATGCACGGGACCATCCATGCGGTCACCCGGTCGTTGGGCGCATGGGCCAATCGTCGTTCCCTTCTCTACCCAGTAATTGGGCTGATCCCTCAGCCTCCCTTCTTTTGGCTAAACCTAGCCCAACTCGAGCCCCATCTTGCTGTTCCATCTGCTCTCTTTCCCCGTTCGGCAGTTGTCTCCTCCCTCCTTGCCTGGTCCACTCTCGACACATCCGGCAAGCACCACCTCCTCGTTCCCTCTCATCTCTTTCCCTGTTCAGCGGCCGTCTCCTCCCTCCTCGCCTTCTCCACCACACCTTGTCATTCCCTCTCCTCTCTTTGCCTGGTCGGCGGTGGTCTCCTCCCTCCTCGCCTTCTCCCCTGAGAGCCGCCTTGGCATTCCCTCTCCTCTCTTTTCCCATTCGGTGATCATCTCCCCCTCCTTGCCTTGTCTTCATCCGGCGAGCCACCCCTGACGCATCCGGCGAGCCTGACCTCGTCATTCCTTGGCACTATGTGGTTATTGATGAGGCACATCTTAGAAATCCATCAAGTGTATGTAAAAGTCTTTATACTTCTTTCAGTGCATATGGTCTATAGCATATTTAATTTTTTATTCGCATAATCATGCAAATAGGAATTACCATTTGCTATGATGATCACAACCTATGACATGGGCTTAATGGATCAAGATTTTCTTTGACAAGTTCTTTGGCGCTATGTGGTTATTGATGAGGCACAATGTCTTAGAAATCCATCCAGTGTATGTAAAACCTTTTATTTATGATTGTGAGAATTTTAGGGCTCTAATTATAATACCAGTTTTAAAATTATGATTGTATTTGTGCAAAGGTCCTTCGTAGTACCACTGTTTTTGCATCCCTGCAACTTTTGGTCAAACAACACTATACGCAACACAGGATGCACCTATTTATGCATTTGTTGGTACAAGTGGGTTTCGATTTGATTGAATAAAACAAAAATGTCAACTTTAGGTCAAGTATTGTTACGGTAAACATCTTTAGTTTCAAGTGGCCAGAGGGCAGATTTACTGAACACAACATCTTGCTGGAACATTTGGTAGATTTACTGAACACAACATCTTTCTGGAACATCCATAGTGCTAGATGTAAATTCTGCACTATGGCTAAGGTGCGGAGTAGGCATGACATGTTGCTATCATGCTATGCCTAAGGAACAATGTAGCCATCACAATTGCCATGTATTTGGTTGCTCATCTTGGCCTTGCTCTTGCAAATTGGGTCGTCAAAGATGACAAATCATCGAGAAATTATGGCCATGGTATTAGATTCCTGATCCATGGCATGTTGTAGGTCACTAAAAAGATTTTTATTCCATGCATTAGGTATGGATGTCCTCTGAAAGTATGACGCCTTCGAGTTACACTTTTACTCTTTAGAGATGCCCAATTCATGTTGTATGTCTGTTTTGGTCACAATTTTTCTTTGTGTATTTACATATATATACATAGATTGTCATGTTAATTTTAAGGTAATTCTATTGTGTAGCTTTGTAGATTTCATGAAATAGCCAATTACCACATGTCCCCCTAATTTGTAGATTTCATGAAATAGTTTGTTAATATGCTTAGGTATCATAATTTTTTTTGTATCTTCTATCAGTTGATCAATGAAAAGCTATGAGATTTGACAACAAGGTCCAGGTTGTTACTGGCATCTATTGGCATTAGTTTTTACATAACTAATGTGTTTTTCCTTTTTTCCCTTTTGTTTCCCATTGCAATTGATAGTAAAGCAAGGAAGATTTGGACAACTAATTACACAACGGCCTTACTAATTAACTGAACCAACAGGTATGCAGCAGGTGTGGTGAGATTGTACACAAATCAGTATACATCATGTTTATTGCCGCCATTAGCATTTTAGGCGTAATTGCTCGCCCACTACCACTTCTACTTTGAACTATCGTTCTTGCCCAAGCGGCTCTTCTCACACAGGTGCATGTAAGGTAAAAGTTTGAAGGTACTAATTATCCTTTTTTTCTTCTATACATAAAATCTTTGATGTTTCGATGCTTATGGTTAAAGAACTAAACCACAAAATTAATCATGGTCAGTTTATTCTTTTCTTGCAGACAGTTCCATCACATGCCATATGAAATGAATGATTCTTGTCCCTATATAACCTTATACAAATTCTAATAGATGCGGCCTGTCTATTGAAACATGGAGCATCATTTGATTACTACAATTAAGGTAACTTCTGTGTTTTAGCTGTTTAGAGGCTAGCAGATAGCACAAAAGAGCTAGTGCCTTTGCTGTCTTCCAGCCAATGAGGATGTGATACTTAGTTTCTCTATATTAGTTAATGTTGATTCCGAGTTGAGGTAACATGTCATGATAAAATCATGAATGTTATGTTGGCTAAGTTTTAAAGCACGCCTGAGTTTTTCTCTGTTTTTTCATAGCATGCACATAATTAGTACAGTTCATGCTCAGTTAGTAGACTATTTGTACTTGAGCGATAACAATGAATTCAAAGTAACTTTCGGAGTGAGTATGCTATTAGTTTATGCAATCCCATTCTTGGTTACAGAGCATGTGGTGTGACATTTCTTTATGGGGTCTGTCACCCTTGAGTTGGTACCTGAGCAGCACGGTTCATCTCTAACCGTTCAAGATCTCGATACCATGTAGGACACATGCAAGGTACATAGTTATAGATAGCCTTACCTTCGAATAGATATTTCCATAGGTTTCGAAAACCAAATAGTACTATGTGTTGATATGCTATTGATACTTGAATAAAAAACCCCCGAAGTCTGAACATCTGATTAGCGGAAGGTATCACACTATGATTGCACCAGTGTAGGATCTAGAATGACTGACTAGAGGGGGGTAAATAGGAGGTTAGAAAAAATTTTGTGCTCTAATTAACAATTTTAACAAATGTGATCTTAACCAAGAGATGCTAGCACAAGTATAAGAGCGATGATCAATTTGATAAAGCAACTTAAGATTGTACTAAAGTAATTCTAGCAAGAATTCTACACAAGTAAAACTAAAATTGTAAATGCGGAAACATAAATACAAGAGAGGAAAAATCAATGTAGACACTTGATGTTTTTACCGTGGTATCGAAGACTTGCCTAACTTCACTAGTCCACGTTGAGGAAACTTGAACGAATCAAGTTGGTGTAACACCCCAACTCTCAATGAGCCTGGAATACTACTGGAAATAAACTAATCTAGCACAATCTACAAATTTTCGACAGAGTCTCCTTTGTTTAATCAACTATATCGAGAGTTCAACAATAAATCATAGCATTTAACAAAATTCTCATAATGATGCATGATAATCAAATGAACATACCAAGACCTAGCAATCTCATTATTACAAATAATCAGATACTCAAACCAAAATAAACATCTACTCCAACAGTTTAATTATTTCTGAGATGAAACTAAGTGGCAAACGCCTTAAGATTGTGAGGTAGTGAGTGCATCCAACATCTACTCCCTCCTATGCATGTCGTTCCTCCTATTGGTACCTAAAACATATTAAAGCAAGAGTGAGCCCAAAGACTCAGCAAGTATCAACGAGGCTATAAACAAGAACACAAACATAGCATCAATGATCCACAATAACGTTACACTAATCATAGCCTTTTAACTTATGAAATGCGACCAATGCAATGCTCCTTTGAACTTTATCTCTTTTCGCATTTTACCGGTAATGCGGGGTATACAACCGTCGCTGTATACCCTTGCCTGTGCCCTCTGGCACAGGGACCAAGAGTCTATACACCATATGTGTAGGGATCTTTGCCCATCATCTTAATGATGGGCACCTCTTTGCTCATAGCCCACATTCCACGAATGTGGGGACCTCAAGCCCGTCATTGCATGATGGGGACCTCAACGATATAGACTTGGTTACCACATAACCAAGATTCAACAAGCTCAACATGCAGATGCACCATGACAACATCTTTCATATGCAGGAATTCAACGTATTCACATTAACATGTAAGCATCAACGACATACGAAAGAATCTTTAACCATAACTAGTAGTCATCAAGATAAACGGTAACTCATCTCATAAACAGGAATGCATGGCTAATACGATCCTGACACATCACAATCACATCATGCAAACAATAAAGTACTATAGCCCGAATACTTGCCTCAACCGTGCGAGAACGGTGGACGCGAAGAGGGTGCTGCCCCTGGAATCACGCTCCCATCTGAATATAAAGATATCCCAATCTAAGACCAACATACTGAACCAAGAGCATAAGAACAACACAATTGAACTTTGCTAAACCCCCAAGTGTTTCCCAACTTTCAATTTCTAGCGATCGATTTGGCACACACTGTGGACAGTCCACTTCTAAAATACATAACTTTCTGATCAGGGGTCCAAATAAGATGTTCTTGGACTTTATGAAAAGGTAATTAAATTACCTAAATAAACTTAGTTGGGGAGCCCTTTTGATTATGCCATTTACTGCCCCTAGAAAGCCAAACTATCAGACCTCAGAAATTACGTCGGGTTCTCTGGACAGTACACTAAAACCTCCATAACTTTTACTACGAAATTCCAAATCTTGCGTTCTTTATCTCTATGAAAAGGTATAGAAATTACCCACATTTTTCGTTATACTGAGATCCCCTGATTCTCTCTTTAGTTAGCAGTTGTAATCAGCTTTCTACAAACTGTCCAAAAACTGACAGATCAACAGGACAGCGATACTAGAAAATTCATAACTCCCTAACCGTTAAGCGGATTTGGGCGTTCTTGGCGGCCGTTGAAAGCTAAGAACATAACCTACAACTCTCTAGGAGACCAAAACTCCTAATTCGGCCTCTAACAACATGAAATTGACCACGCAAGCTTCTGGACGAATCTGCAATTACAGCGGGCAGATTGCAACCTAGCCAAAAACAACCCGATTACTCTTCTACGACTAATTACCCAACAACAAACGATGTGTTACCCTTGAATCAGCTGAAGATGGTGAACCCCGGATGGCGATCCCGCTCCCTTCTCTTCTCCCTTCTTTCTTCCCTCTTTTCTTCCTCTTTGGCCGGCTGCAATGGGGCCCCTTCATCTTCCCTTGGTCGGCAGCAATGGGGGGGGACCTTGGAGGGGAGCTTGGGAGGGCGCAAGGGAGGAGGCAGCCAGGGAGGAGGGCGTGGGAGGGGAGGAAAGTGGCGGCCACCAAAGGGGAGAGGGGTGGGCGTGAGAGAGGGGGGGGGGAAGTGGCGGCTAGGGTTTGGGGGCAGTGGCGCCCCCCCATAATGGCCGGCCACCCCCTAGGCCACATGGGCCGGGGCCCAAGCCCAGGTTGTGGTAAATTCAGCAGTTAACCCCCTCTCTAAAAGCTGAAATGCGAAATTCCCATTGGTCCCTCCCGAAGATCCATTGAATTCTCTCTCGAATAATTAATCTCCCCCAATAAATTGCTCAACACACTTTCGGGGTATTACAGTCTACCCCCCTAAATAGGATTCGACCCCGAATCTAAACGCCAAACCTCAAAAGATAAACCGGGACTGGTAACTTAACAACAAAGAATAAGTACACATTGTGAATAAGTCGGATATAGCTCGCGCATGCAGACTCCGATTCCTAAGTGGCCTCCTCTCGATCTGCTGCGACCAAAGCACTTTGACATACTTCAAAGTTTTGTTCCTCAACTCTTTTTCTGATCTTTCCAGAATCCGCACTGGTTTGGACTCAAAGGACAGATCCTGCTCAATGTTTAGAGGTTCTAATGAAACATGATGTTTCGGATCACGCAGGAACTTCCTCAACATGGACACATGAAAAACGTTATGCACTCCACGCATAGACTCTGGCAGGTCTAAGCGGTATGTCAACTTCCCGATCCGAGTCAAGATCGTGAATGGTCCTACGTACCTTGGGCTAAGCTTCCCTTTGGTATCGAACCTCACCACACCTTTAGTGGGGGATACTCTCAAGAGCACCTGATCCCCCACTTCAAATTCCAAGTCTCTCCTCCTCACGTCTGCATAACTTTTCTGTCTGCTCTGAGCTGCTAATAGGTTTTATCTCACCAAGGCCACTCGTTCAACCGTCTTTTGTACCCAATCTGGACCCAAAACTGCCTTCTCACCCACGGCTTCCCAGCAAAGGGGTAACCTGCACTTACGCCCATACAAAACCTCAAACGGAGCAGCTTTTATGCTTGTATGATAGCTATTATTGTACGCAAATTCTACTAATGGCAACTGATCCTCCCAACTACCCTTCCAGGACAGGACACAGGACCGCAACATGTCCTCCAAGGTGTGAATAGTGCGCTCTGACTGCCCATCTGTCTGAGGATGGAAAGCTGTACTCAGACGGAGTTGTGTGCCCAATGCACTCTGCAAACTCTCCCAAAACTTGGACACGAACTTGGCATCCCTGTCAGAAATGATGGTCTTTGGCACTCCATGCAATCTTACAATTTTTCGTACATAGATAGGGGCCAGGTCACTAGCTGAATTGGTCGTGCGGATGGGAATAAAATGTGCGGATCGATTTGCTGAATCGATCTACTACAACCCAAACCGCATCCTTACCTCGCGATGAACGAGGCAACGCAACAACGAAGTCCATAGAGATATCATCCCATGGCCATTGGGGGACCTCTAATGACTGCAATAACCCTGCCGGACGCTTATGTTCTGCCTTCACTTGCTGACAAACGCCACAAGAGGCTACATAATTAGCAATATCCACTTTCATTCTTTTCCACCAGAAGTTTTGCTTCAGATCATGGTACATCTTTGTCTCACCCAGATGAATAGTATATGGAGTGCGATGTGCCTCCCTTAAGATGTCATCCTTAACTCCTGCCTTCTGCGGAACACACAAGCGACCTTTAAATCGCAAAGTTCCAGACCCATCCAAACTAAAATCTCCTTCTTTGCCCAAATCCAGACGTTTCCTAACCCTCTGCAATAACGGGTCACTCTGTTGTGCTTCCCACACGCGCTCTGGAATGGCTGACTCTAAAATCAACTAGGTCTCGACATAAGCCGTACCTGCATAGCAATAAGCTATCCCCATGCGGTCAAAATCCGCAATTAGACAATCCAGTATAGCAGGCGTCGCCTTGCGACTAAGAGCATCAGCCACCACGTTTGCTTTGCCTGGATGATACTGAATCGTGAGATCATAATCCTTGATCAGCTCTAACCATCTGCGCTGCCTTAGATTCAGGTCCCTCTGCGTAAAGATGTATTTAAGGCTTTTGTGATCAGTAAAGACATCACAAGACTCACTATAGAGATAATACCTCCAAAGCTTCAAGGCGAACACTACCGCAGCCAACTCTAAATCATGTGTTGGGTAGTTCTGCTCATGTTTCTTCAGCTGTCTAGACGCGTAAGCCAGAACCTTACCATCTTGCATGAGGACACATCCCAAACCAACTCGAGAAGCATCGGAATAAACTGTGAATCGCTTCCCGGGCTCAGGAATAGTAAGGACAGGAGTAGTCACCAACCTTTCCTTCAAAGTCTGAAAACTGCGTTCACAATCATCATCCCACCGAAACTTCACATCCTTCTGTGTGAGCCTGGATAACAGCTTCGCAATGATGGAGAAATCCTGCACAAAACGCCGATAATAGCCTGCCATACCAAAGAAACTTCTCACTTCTTTTACGTTGGTTGGCCTTCCCCATTCTACCAATGTGGAAATTTTACTTGGATCCACTGATATTCCCTTATCATTGATAATATGCCCCAAGAACCCCACTTCAGACATCCAGAACTCGCACTTTTTAAGCTTGGCATAGAACCTATTCTCTCTTAACGTCTCTAACACCAGCCTCAGATGACGCTCATGATCAACTTCAGTTTTTGAATAGATCAGAATATCATCAATAAAGACGACAACAAAATCATCCAGATAGTCATGCAGCATCCTGTTCATAGTCTCCATGAAAGCAGCAGGGGCATTCGTTAGTCCAAAAGACATAACTTTAAATTCAAAGTGCCCATACCTTGTAGAGAACGCCGTTTTCTCAATATCCTCCTCTCGGACAGGAATCTGGTTATAACCCGACTGAAGGTCTATCTTTGAAAATACCTTTGTCCCTCTCAACTGATCAAATAAATCTTCAATGTGAGGTAAAGGATATTTATTCTTGATGGTCAGCTGGTTGAGAGCACGGTAGTCGATACACATGCACCAACTACCATCCTTCTTCTTAGTAAACAGTACCGGAGCTCCCCACGGAGATACACTAGGTGGAATAAGATCCTTCGCCCTTAGATCATCCAACTGCTTCTTTAGTTCCTCCTGGAAGGGACGTGCCAGTCGGTATGGGGTCATATAAACAAGTTGAGCACCCGGTACTAAATCAATTCGGAATTCCACTGGACGAGGTGGGGGCATCCCTGGCAACTCCGCTGGAAAAACATCTAAGAATTCCCGAACCACCGGAATTAATTCTGCAGTCAAAGAGGAACTCGGCTTCCCCACTAGAGACAAAAGAAATCCACTCTTCGCGGCTCGACTACCAGGATATAGACTAGCCAGCACGCAAAGGGAGTAAGAGGGGGCACTCCCCTGAAAAACTACCTCATGCCCAGAAGGTGCCTACAGGGTTACTGTCTTCCAGAAGCATGATATAATCGCTCGATAGCTATGCAACCAGTCCATACCCAGAATAACATCAAACGGCTCCATCTTCATGATCATCAGATTAGCAATAAAACCTTCCCCATCTAAGGAGATCACACAACCAGGACAGACCGTGGAGCTAGAAAGGATTCCCCCAGGAGAATTAACTAGAACCGACTGAGCTATAGACTGCATACTCAAATTGGCCCGGCTAGCAAACTCTAACGATACAAAAGAGAAAGTAGCTCCTGAATCAAAAAGTACAAATGCCTCCACTGAGTCCACTAGGAGTGTACCTGTCACCACATCGAGACGACCTGCCGCCTCTGCCGTCGACATGGCATAAGAAACTGCTGCTGGGGCGGTAGGAGCTCCGACACCCTGGTATGGGGGTGCGGCAGCTGTTGGAGGTGCTGAAGGCGCCGCAACTAGAAACGGTGCTGCAGGAACCGGTGGCCAAAAGTACCCCGGCGGTGGAATCCCTCCAGGAAAAGGAAGATAAGGCTGCGGCTGACCCCAAGACTGAGTAGGAGTGGACGCTAGCATCTGCACAGAACCCCGTGACGAAGCTGCTTGCTCTGGTGCTGACACCGGTTCTGGCTCCCACTTAATTATACTGGCGGGATTCCACCGACAAACCAACGCCTTGTGGCCCTCCCGACCACAGTGGCGACAAGATCCAGACCAAGAACACTCCGAAGCACGATGCTCATTGCCACACTTGAAACACTTCATACCTTGCCCTGGGACCAGACGCAATCTGGGAGCACTCATAACAGGTTGAGAAGTGGAGGATGACTGTGGCCTTGAAAACCTAAATTTGAAAGAATTCTGCGGGCCCTTGAACTTCTTAGAAACTGGCTTCAGAGATGACCCACTCCCTCCTCCGAAGTTCTTCTTCTGACTGCCACCTGCACCCTCCAGAACCATGGTACCCCCTGTACCTAGTAACTCTTCCCCAATCTGCATCTCAAGTTCCATGCCCCGGGCTTGCTCTACCAGGGAGCTAAAGTCACGCAGTTCCAGTGCCCCTAATACCTGGCGGAACTCATGTCTGAGTCCTCTACGAAACCTCTTGGCCTTCTCTGCCTCATCTGTAGCCACCGCCGGAACAAAGCGGATCAGGTTGTTAAAACCCGCCTCGTATTCCGACACTGACATCTTGCCTTGCTTGTAACTCTGCAACGAGACCTCCATTCTCTCCACAAAAGATGCTGGGTAAAACCTCCTCCGGAATTGCTCCACGAACAACTCCCAAGTGACTGGGCCATGGGCAGCGGTCCTAGCTGTCAGGACTCCCTCCCACCAGATGTCCGCTTGCCCCTTAAGCTGGAAGGCCACAAACTGTGCTCTCATCTCAGACGTCATTCCCAGTGCTCCGAAGTGCCTCTCCATGTGACGCAACCTGTTGGCAGCGTCCACTGGCGTGCCCAACCCGTCGAAAGTATCAAGGCGCAGGGCGTTCCACTGATGCAATCCCATAGTAACTGCCGCGGGTACCACCGCGGGGGCCACCAATGGAGCGGCAACAGGTACATCCGCTGGAGCCTGATTCTCCTGCACTGCTGAAGCGACCTCTTCCTCTGACCCCACAGGACTAGCTTCCCTAGCTACGGAGTTCTAAGCTTCTGGCGGGGGCGTTGCCTGGCCTCGTCCGGCACCCTGCCGGCCACGACCACGACCTCTACCTCTTGCCATCTCTAAACATCACAACAAGAACAATCAAACATTCAGCACATAGTATAACTAAAGTCACAAGAACAAGTTATATAATGACTACGACACAAGAGTAGTCGAAGATCCAACAGTAGCGTAGCGCAATGCAAAAAGAAACCCAACCCCACCTATTGTGCTTAGTGTGTCAAATTTAACATTTCCTCATCCATGAACCTACAGCCCGCTCTGATACCAACTGTAACACCCCAACTCTCAATGAGCCTGGAATGCTACTGGAAATAAACTAATCTAGTACAATCTACAAATTTTCGACAGAGTCTCCTTTGTTTAATCAACTATATCGAGAGTTCAACAATAAATCATAGCATTTAACAAAATTCTCATAATCATGCATGATAATCAAATGAACATACCAAGACCAAGCAATATCATTATTACAAATAATCAGATACTCAAACCAAAATAAACATCTACTCCAACAGTTTAATTATTTCTGAGATGAAACTAAGTGGCAAACGCCTTAAGATTGTGAGGTAGTGAGTGCATCCAACATCTACTCCCTCCCATGCATGTCGTTCCTGCTATTGGTACCTACAACACATTAAAGCAAGAGTGAGCCCAAAGACTCAGCAAGTATCAACGAGGCTATAAACAAGAATACAAACATATATAGCATCAATGATCCACAATAACGTTACACTAATCATAGCCTTTTAACTTATGAAATGCGACCAATGCAATGCTCCTTTGAACTTTATCTCTTTTCGTATTTTACCGGTAATGCGGGGTATACAACCGTCGCTGTATACCCTTGCATGTGCCCTCTGGCACAGGGACCAAGAGCCTATACACCACATGTATAGGGACCTTTGCCCATCATCTTAATGATGGGGGGGGGGAGTGGCGCCCCTCCCATAATGGCCGGCCACCCCCTAGGCCACATGGGCCGGGGCCCAAGCCCAAGTTGTGGTAAATTCAGCGGTTAACCCCCTCTCTAAAAGCTGAAATGCGAAATTCCCATTGGTCCCTCCCGAAGATCCATTGAATTCTCTCTCGAATAATTAATCTCCACCGATAAATTGCTCAACACACTTTCGGGGTATTACAGTTGGCTCCATACGAGCACTTCCCTTGATCATTGTTGATGCTCTTCCTCCTCTCGAGAGATGCTGAGCATGCAACCACTACACAATTCCTTGTTGGGTCACTTCACAATCTTCTTTGAAGTGATCACTGTGCAAATCTTCTCCGAGCCATCTAGGTGTTAGCAAGCACCAAGAGTAAAAATTGTAGCGCTCGCTTAAAGATTATCAAGTGCCAAGATGATCAACTAATGATGCAATGCACTTGAATGCTCTCAACTACCTTAAAAATAAGAATTGAATGCAAATGAGTAGAAGAGAGTGCACCAAAGCTTCAAGTGTATCCAATATGGCCAAAGGTTTATAGCTTGGTGCAGGTAGGGGTGTATTTATAGCCCCCAACCATAAAACTAGCCGTTTGAACAAAGTTACTGGAAAAAAATCAGCATTTGCGGTAATATCGCCATTCAAACCTGGTACTACCGCACTATGTGATCAACGGTCGGAACAGTAGCATTTAATGCTCTGAACTAGCCATTACAAAAAAATGAGGTACTACCACATAGCGGTAATACCGCTTGGCTAGAATGGAACTACCGATTTATAGAGGATCAAAATTCCAAGAAAAACACCCTTTCTGGAAATAACATACCACCATGTAAAATCCGGTACTACTGCTCTCCGGTAGTACCACTCAGAAAATGCGGTCATACATTTTTAGAATTCAAGAAAAACTCCCAAAAACATGTTCACTGGAAAATACATACTGCCAACTAGATTTCGGTATTACCGACCTGCGGTAGTACCGCTCATCAAATGCGGTCATACCAATTTTGGAATTTCAAGAAAAACATTCAAAAATAATCTCTCTGGAATAAACGTACCTCCAGCTAGAATCTGGTACTACCGACCTGTAGTAGTATTGGTAGTACCGCTCATCAAATACGGTCATACCGATATCCATTAAAGAAATTCCAGAAGCAAATATGAGTGCAATGCATGACTCCTAGTTGATCAAGATGGCATAAAATAAACTTTCAAGCTACAATCCATGATCCCTCTTTATAGTACGACGTCTAGCCTACAAATTTGGTCTTTTCTCCAAACACCGAGACCGGTAAAAACTATAAAATAATCCTTAGGCTATATGATACCTTTGCCTTGAGCCATGTAGATCTTAATCACCTTTGCATTGCCCTTTCTATGTCATCATTCAAACTCTAGGATTAAACCTTAAATATCTTAACACACATGTTAGTCTCGTAATACATTGTTGACATTAATTACCAAAAATATTTTTAGGGGCCTAGATGCTTTCAATCTCCCCCTTTTTGGTAATTGAGGACAACCTAATCACCATGAATGATTTGAAAGATTTTGAATATACACCAAGTTGTGTATTATTGATTTTGACTTTTGAAGTACAATTAATTCTTGAGATAAATTCAAAGGAGATAAAGAATTAGTTGTATTCAAACTCGTTCAACAAATAAACAAGGCTCCCCCTAAATATGTTCATAGAGATTCAAGAAGAAAATTTTAGCACATTTGAATATTTATAGAAATTTCAGCGGAGTTTCCTTTATTTGTTGAAAAAGAGGAACATATGAATTATTCAAGTGACTTAACAAATAAGAGAATGCTTGAACACATAACTTTTGATAAGCATAGATAAAAACCATCATGTCACATAGCATATTATAAGAGTCATGATGTAATATAAGTTAAGCTAAACTATTACAAGCACACATGTTCCAAGTACTTCAAACATAAAAAGGTTATTACATAACACATAGTTCCAAACATACAGAATATATGATATATAATAAGATAGACTTGATCTTCTCCCCCTTTAGCTTTCAATCTTCTTCTCCCAATTTCTCCCCCTTTGGCATCAAGGACTAAAAGGAATCACTCCTATGGTGGATCTTGAGGAGGTGGAGCTTGAGGAGAAGGATCACGAAGATGACGACGCCCGAAGCGAATAGGCGAAGAGGGTGCTATTGAAGAAGATGCTTGCTCTAGAGCGCTCACACTCTCTGTTAATGCAGCCAGCCGATTGTTGGTTTCAGATTGAAACTGTCGCTGTGAATCTCGAGTCTTCAAGATGGCTGAATATATCTGAGATAAGGAGACTTGATCTTCAGCTGGACCATTTTCTTGACCCTAAGGGGAAACTGCTGCAGGTATTGGACCCCCATCCCTTGGCTTATAGGGCTTGTGAACTCCTCGACATCCTCCTATGAACTGAATCTTCCTCATGATAAGTGACATGATGTAAGGAGCAAAGTAAATTCTTTTGATTCTGTCATTCATGGAGGCTCCTATTTCTCTGATGATAAGATCCACAACATCAAACTTTCTTCCATGTATGATGTTGTCTATGATGTTCCAAGTATGTCCTCGAATAGCATCAAAATTTCCACTCTTGGGAAAGAAAGTGTGATTGATGATGTGATTAATGAGACTGGGCAAGGGTAGAAGGCCTCCAATTTTTTCGAGTACAAAATTCACTTTTTTATCATAGAACTGACGCCATTCTAGGGTTCTGAGTGCTCCTCGATCATAGATCTTTTCTCATGTTATTTAGTATGTCCTCAGAGCTCGCTCAAACTCAGCTTTGGTAGCTTGTACACGTTGAGTTCCTGTCATCCATATCAGAAGATCAAAGTCTAGAGAGGCATAGACTATAGCATAAAATTGTCTGATGATATCATCATTGTAGTCACACCTTAAAGCTACTATTTCTTCCAAACCAGCTCTTTGAAATAACTGATAAGCTCCATCAAAGCGATCAATATTCTGCAAATGTCTCCAATCCACATACTTATGATCAGCAAACTCACGATGATGGTTGTAGAGTTGAGTAAAAACTTACTGTTGGAATCTGGTGTGAAACCTTAGAGTTGAATTTGTTGGATTTTCAAACTGATTTGGATGATGAAACATTGAATAATTGTCACTTGTTATTTGCATGAGATCAATTTCAGGCTCTTCGGCCTCTGCCATATCCTCATCATCTTCTTCATATTCGCTTGCATCCTCATCATCTTCACATTCTTCTTCATTCTACTTTATTGAACTTGCTTTGAAGACTAACCATGTTCTTTGGCTCTCATGGCATGTAGAAGAGAATCTATCTCTGAATCGCTATCCTTCCTTTGAGATGCAGAGGTTCTCACTGACGGTGATTTACAGGAAGCCGCCTTTGCTGATTTATGGGAAGCCACCTTTCAAGTGGCTACCCTTTGGCGAGAAGGTCCAATACTGGAGGTAGGAGGATCATATCTCTCCTGAGGATCTCCATCAGTAGTAGCACAATTGCGAAGAGATGTTTTTGTTCTTGGCATGGTTGCTAAGATAAGACAAAGCAATTAGAACTAGATCGGATAGGATTGATGCAAAATAGTATGATAAAATCAATCTTTCCCTCCTGGAGCAGTAGTACCGCAGTAGACATATGGTATTACCGAAAATCGGTAGTACCGATTGCCACAGATGATATTACCGCACTCGTAGAAGTTCTTAGGGAAATCCTTGGATTCTTGATTCTAACTAATGTTTGCATGAAATAATCCATGTAATAGACATAATAAGTCATCAAACATTAGTTTCTACTGATTTGCCCGAAAGAAATCGACTAAATCATCCACATTTCGTTCAAACCCCATATATGAGATAAAATGCCAAAACTTTGAGAAAAGAGATGAATCTCTGGCAAATACCTCAAGTAATGGAGGGATATGGCTTCTAGGATCAACCCAATCAAAAAAAATTCAAGAAAAATCCACAAGAACTGAAGGATTTGAGTGGAGGGTTTTGGAGAGGAAAAGAGAAGAGAGAGAGAGAGATGAATTCTTGGTGGATTTTAGAATGGAGAGCGGTTGCACCGCACGAGTGAAGGGGTAGAGGAAAAAGCCTCAACTGTAACCGCTATTGGAACCGACAGCTAGATGCGGTAGTACCGCAATGAAGTCACATTATTACCGGGAAGCGGTAGTACCAGTGGTAAACCACGGTATTACCATTTTCCTAGAATTTCCAGGGCTGAGCATAGATGCAAATGATCCTTGTTATAACACTCAATTAAACATACTTTTAGGATCATTAATCATTATACATGAGATAGGTAGTAAAAGCTCCTTTTAACATAGTTTTTATCATATTAGAGTATTTTGAGAAGTATATTTGAAATAGTTCTCACAAATATTTCAAGAAATCCAAATGAGAGCAAATGACATGAGGCATGAGTTTCAAGCAACATTAGAGTGATCTATGACATTTAACTCATTCCTCAATTTGTAAAACTGGCTCTCATCTAATGGTTGGTGAAGATATCAGCTAATTGATCATCGGTCTTTATGTGGCTAATTTTAATATCTCCTTTGCCCACATGATCTCTCAAGAAATGATGACAGATATCTATATGCTTAGTTCTTGAGTGTTGGATCGGGTTATTTGCAATCTTCACGGCACTATCATTATCACATAAAAGAGGCATATTTTCAAATTTGATTCCACAATCCATCAAAATTTGCGTCATCCATAACAATTGAGCACAGCAACTACATGCGAAAACATATTCGGCTTCGGCGGTGGATAGGGCTATGGAATTTTGTTTATTGGATGACCAGGACACTAAAGATCTTCCTAAGAATTGACAACTACCCGAGGTGCTTTTTCTATCCACTTTGCAACTCACATAATCGGAATCCGAATATCCAATTAGATCAAATTTTGTACTTTTGAGACACCATAAGCCAATGCTTGAGGAATACTTTAAATATCTAAGAATTCTTTTCACGGCCACCAAATGACACTCTTTTGGTGATGCTTCAAATCTTGCACACATGCAAATACTAAACATGATATCGGGCCTAGATGCGGTAAGATAAAGCAAACTACCAATCGTAGACCTATAAAGCTTTAAATATACCGATTTACCTCCCTTATTAAGGTCGAGATGACCGTTGGTTGCCATGGGAGTCTTGATGGGCTTTACGTCCTCCATGCCAAACCTCTTGATCAAGTCCTTTGCATACTTTGTTTGGCTCATAAAAGTTTTATCTTTTAGTTGCTTGATTTGAACTCTAAGAAAATAGCTAAGTTCTTCAATCATGGATATTTTAAATTCTCTAGACATCATATCACCAAATTCTTTGCAAAAATCTTGGTTAGTAGAGCCAAAAATGATATCACCAACATATATTTGGTATACAAAGAAATCATTATATAAAACTTTTGTAAATAAGGTTGAATCAATTTTTCTAATTTTGATTCCTTTTGAAATTAGAAAGTATCTAAGGAGTTCATACCATGCTCTAGGAGTTTGCTTAAGACCATAGAGCGTCTTGGAGAGTTTATACACATGATTTGGATTTTTAAATATTCAACACCAGGTGGTTGCTCAACAAATACAAGTTCGGATATTTTTCCATTTAGAAAAACACTTTTTAACATCCATTTGAAATAATTTAATATCAAATCATAATGCAAAAGCAAATAATATCCGAATTGATTCAAGTCTAGCTACGGGAGCGAAGGCTTCACCTAAATCCAAACCTTCGACTTGTGAGTATCCTTGAGCAACTAGTCTTGCCTTGTTTCTCACAACCATTGCACTTTCATCTTACTTGTTACTAAAGATCCATTTTGTATCAATTATGTTATGTTCCTTGGGTCTATCCACCAATATCCAAACATCATTTCGGGTAAAGTTATTGAGTTCCTCATGCATTGCATTCACCCAATTCGGATCCTCGAGTACTTCATCTACATGTTTTGGCTCAAGAGAAGAGACAAAAGAGTAATGCTCACAAAAAGAAGCGACACGAGATCAAGTTTGAACACTCTTACTCACATAACCCAATATTTGATCTATTGGATGATCTTTAGCAATTGCATTATGAATTCTTGGCGGTATGTTTGATGGTTGTTTATCTTCTTTGTTGTCCTCTTTATCAATTTGAAATTGACTTGTTGTGGAAGAGGTTTGACGTTCAACTTGAGTGGAGGATGATAGATCATTTGAATCTTCCTTTGACTTGATATCACCTATTTGCATATTTTTCATGTCTTGTCTCAAAGCTTTATTACCTATATCATCCAAATTCTCTTGCTCTTCTTGAGAGCCGTTAGTTTCATCAAATTGAACATCATATTTTTCTTCAACAAAACCAGAATTTTTGTTGAAGACATGATAAGCTTTACTATTTGATGAATAACTAAGAAGGAAACCAACATCACATCGACTTGCAAATTTCGAAAGGCGAACACCTTTTCTCAAAATGTAACATTTGCAACTAAAGACAAGAAAATAAGAGATGTTCGGTTTTCTTCCAACAAAAAGTTCATAAGAAGTCTTTTTCAAAAGACAATGCAAATAAAGATAATTTATTGCATGATAAGCGGTATTGATTGCTTCCGCCCAAAAGCTATCGAAAGTATTATACTTATCAAGCATTGTTCTAGCCATTTTAATTAATGTTCGATTTTTTCTTTCTACAACTCCATTTTGCTCCGAAGTGTGGGTTGTAAAAAGTTCATACTTTATTCCAAGATCATCATAGAAATCTTTAATTTTAGTGTTCTTGAACTCGGAACCATTATCACTCGAATTTTCTTAATTTTGAAATCAAATTCATTTTGAGCCCTTTTGCAAAACTTTTGAAAATGCCGGAGGTTTCGACTTTGTCATCTAGAAAGAATACCCATGTATATCTAGAGTAATCATCCACAATGACCAAACAATAGCTATTGCCCCTGATGCTCTTATAGGTTGTTGGCCCAAACAAATCCATATGTAAGAGTTCCAATGACCTAGAAGTTGACATGATACTTTTAGAAAGTTTGAGAATTTGCAACTTACTTTCTGGCTTAACAAGCACTACAAAGTTTATTTTTCTCAAACTTTATATCTTTCAAGCCAACTACTAAATCATGTTTGAAAAACCTTTTAAGTTGAATCATTCCGACATGAGCTAACCTTCTATGTCAAAGCCAACCCAAAGAAGTTTTTGCAATTAAACAAGTTTTCAAGCATGAATCATTTGAAAAAAAATCAACCAAGTAAAGATTTTCAAATCTAAAACCTTTGAAAGCTAAAAAAAATATCTTTTTCATTTAAAATAGAAACACCTTCTAGAGAGAAAGCACGAGGCATCTCATTCATTAAATTACATGTAATTCCAACATTTGAATGAGTTTTTCAATATCTTTAGAACGAGAGAGTCATGAGCTTCCTTTAACTCCTCATAAGAATCTTTTAGGGAGATATACTCTTTCTCTAAGACTTTAAATTTTGACTTCTCTTTTCCAAGGTATTCATTTAATTCTTCTAGCATATCCATTAGTTCACCATATAAGGGTTCATTGTTGCTAATAGATTTTACCTTATCTCCTTTTGCCATGAGGCAAGTAGGAGTCGAGAAGAGTGACATCGCTTCCTTGATGGCGATGCTGACAAGTCCTTTTTTCTTTGAGGACCCTTCATCATCGTTGTCGAAGTCCGAATACTACTCTTCGTCGGAGTCCAATTCTCCAACATGAGCTTCATTCTTGTCATCTTTATGAAGCTACTTGAAGAGTTTCTTTTGCTGTTGTACTCCTTCTTCTTTGATGACTTGGCCTTGTCATCCTTCTTGTTAGGGCAACGAGAGGCGATGTGCCCCTTCTCAATGCACTCATAGCAACGAATATTGCTATAATGCATGTTGTCGTTGGAGAATTGCCCTTTCTTGCTTTTGTCAAAGTTGAGTCTTCGATATGGGCGCATTTTTATGAATTTCTTTATTCTCCTTACAAGTAGAGCAAACTCCTCTTCACAGTTATCTTCTTCTTCCTTCGCTTTATCACTTGATTTCGCTTTCACCTTGAAAGTGGTAATCTTCTTCTTAGAAGAGGATGGCTCCAAGAGCTCCTCTTTGTCCTTCTTGTTCAACTCATTTATGATGAGATTGCCCAAGAGACCGGTTGGTGTTATTCTTGGCAACTTGGGAGAGTTGATAAATAGCGTCGCCAATATCTCATATTTGTCCGGTAGAGACCTAAGCATTTTTCTCACAATATCAACATCAAGAAGGTTGGTGTCTAGGCCTTTGAGCTCATTTACAATGTTGTTAAGACGAGAGTACATCTCGTTGATATTTTCATGAGGCAATATTGTAAATGTTTCATATTTGATCCGAAAACTATGCAATTTGGCTTCTTTAACCGTGGATGTGCCCTCATAAATTTTCGAGAGCGTAGTCTAAATCTCATGAGCGGTTTCCAGGTTGCTCATTCGATTGAACTCATTCGCGTTCAAAGCTCCAAATAGAGCGTTCATCGCTTAAGCATTGAGGTGGTGTGATATCCCGAAAGTGAGTTAAGATTTGAATCGAGGAAGATTAATTTTATTTCGGGAGAGATCGATTAATCGGGGAAGGATCAAACGGAACGTCGGGAGGGACTAATTGGAAGGATGTCAGTGCTGCATTTTTAGAGGGGGGAAAGAGCAATTTTTGCGGCAACTTGGGCCTGGGCCATGGCCCATGAGGGTGGCCGCCAGGGGCTTCCTCCCCAAACCCTAGCCGACTCCCCTCCTCCCCTTTCCTCCCCCACTTCCAACCGGCCGCCACCCCTCTCCACCTCTCCACCTCCCTCCACCCTCCCTTGCGCCTCTCCATCCCCACCACCTCCATTGCTGCTGGCCAAGGAGGAGAAGGAGCTCCATTGCAGCCGGCCAAGGAGGAAGAAGAAGGAGAAAAGAAGAGAAGGAGGAAGAAGGAGAGGGAGAAGAGAAGGGAAGAAGAGGGAGAAGAAGGGATCCACAGCGGAAGCGTGGTGGTCTTCATCGCTGTGTGCTCTCTTCGTTTCGGCAAGGGTAACCCGTGGTTCTTTGCTTTAGGTCAATTTCTAGTTGTCTAATTTTCGGATGTCAGTTCGTCGATATTCTGCAGCAGTGAAGTTTGTCGGTTTTGATTAGGTTAGAGGCAGATTTTTGTCTGGGTGTCTCCTAGAAAGTTGTAGCTATCGTAGTTACCTTTCATTGCCGACAAGAATCAAGTCATTCGGACTTCGGTAGCCAAAGTTATGAATTTATTAGTATTTCTGTGTTTCTGGAGAGAAGCAGAATTGCTAGTGTTGGTTAATCTGATAGAAGCGCATATTTAGAGGGGTTTCCAGAGGGTCTCACCATAACGAAAAATGAGGCTAATCCTCTTAGCTTTCAGGAAAGCTAAAGATCACTGAATTCGGACGAACGTAGAGAAAGTTATGATAGTTTCTTTGTCGCTGTCCAGAAACCCGACGTGAAATGTTTGCTCTGATTAAATAGATTGGTAGGTCTGGTAGATGACCGAATCAGAGGGTCTCCCCAACTAAGTTTATTTAGACATTTTAATTACCTTTTCAGATTGTCCAAGATCATCCTATTTGGACTCCTGAGCAGAAAGTTATGAATTTTTGAAGTCTGCTGTCCGCAGTGACCGATCGCTAGAAATTAGAAAAAAGCTAGACGTGATAAGAAGATTAGCGATTTCGATTGTAATATGATGTATGATTTTGTTCCAGTATGCTATTCTTAGTTTGGGGTTATCTTCTTGTCCAGGTGGCAGCGAGATCCCAAGGGCAGCACCCACTTCGCGTCCGCCGTTCTCGCGCGGTTGAGGCAAGTATTCGGGTTTATGTGTAGTATTGGTTGCATGTCATGATTGCCATGTGAATGTGTTGTGGAGATGATTCTAGTTGTGTTGATGATTGCGAGTTATGTTTAAGGTTCCTTCATGATGCTATGGTTTACATACCTTGACTACATATTGAGTTATGATATTGGAAATATGATGTTGTAGTTCTTATGCGTGTTGGAGCATTTTGAGACTTGGTCACGTGGTGACCAAGAGTACAATGTTGAGGTCCCTGTCATATGTAATGATAGGCTTGAGGTCCCCGCATTCATGGAATGTGGGCAATGGATCTGAGGTCCCGTCATTGTGATGACGGGCAAAGGTCCTATACATGTGATGTATAGGCTCTTGGTCCCTGTGCGAGAGGCACGATGCATGGGTATTCATTGACGGATGAATACCCGCATTACGGTAAAATGCGAAAGCGAGATAAAGATCAAAGAGTGCATAGCATTATCATCATTTAAATATTTGAAATGTCTTAACGGTGTTGAATAAAGTTGTTTTTAGATGTTATGTCTATATGAATGTTGCAACCTTGTTGATACTTGCTGAGTCGTATGGCTCACCCTTGCTTTGTCTTGTTATAGATACTTACGCAAGAACATCATGCATGGGAGGAGTAGGCATTGAAAGCACGCACTACCTCACAACATTTATGCAATTGCTATTTAGTTTCACTTAGGAATAAATAAGCGTGTGGAGACTATCTATGGATGTTTTATGATGTTGGTTGTTGGATTATTCATGGTTATGAGAATGATGTTAATTGTTTACAATCGAACGATTATTTTATATGCATGAACGACTTGGATCATAGAAATAATAATAAATGCCATGATCATCTGTTGATTCCTCGATTTTGTTGTTCATACAAAGGAAGTTATGACAAAAAAATTATAGATTGTTCTAATTAGTTTAATTCTTGTAGCATTCTAGGCTCATGTGGAGCTGGGGTATTACAGTTGGTATCAGAGCGGGCTGTAGGTCCGTGGTTAGTGAAACATTAATTTTGACACACTAAGCACAGTAGGTGGGTTGGGATTTTGCATTGCATTTACGTTTCCGTTGATATTATAGTTTGACTTGTGCTTTAGTTGCTTATTGTTTAATTTTTTGTGATGTTTGTGATCGTGAGTGGCGTGGTCGTGGGCGGGTGCGGCGAGGCGAGTGCAATGCCCGCCGGAAGTTCAGAACTCTGTAGCTGGGGAGGCTAGTCCTGCGGGGTCAGAGGAAGAGGTTGCATCCGCAGTGCAAGAGAATCAGGCCCGCCATCGGTGCTGCTCGTCGCTCCCATGGTGGCTCTCGCGGCCTCTGCGGCGTTGCCATGGGGCTACACCAGTGGAATGCTTTGAGGTTGGACACCTTCGACGGGTCGAGCACGCCCGATTGATGCGACTAATGGCGTGCGACACATGGAGAGGCATTTTGGAGCTCTAGGATGACTTGAAATGAGGGCGCGGTTTGTCGCCTTCCACTCAAAGGGCAGCGGATATACGGTGGGAAGGAGTCGGCAGCTAGGACTTACGCCCATGGTCGATTACTTGGGAGTTGTTTGTGGAGCAATTCGGAGGAGGTTTTATCTGCCTCGTTTGTGGAGAGGATGGAGGTTTCATTGCAAAGCTACAAGCAGGGCAAGATGACAGTGTCGGAATATGAGGCGGGTTTTAACAACCTGATCCGCTTTGTTCCGGCAGTGGCTACTTGTGAGACCCCGGTTTATTAAACTTGTAATACTTAACCTTCCACTGGCTCTAGTATCACAAATAGAATAATCCGCGTCTCGATGAACATGTGCCTCCCAGAACAAGCAGCACACATACATCAAATCAAGACATGCATCATTTCCATACAACAGAATATAACAGGTCTACCAAAAGACATACATAATATAAGTTATTACAACACAGCCGACCGGCCAAAAGACATAAGTACCAAATAAGTAACAGCGGAAGCAAAAGTTGCCATGAGATGGCTTAAACCAAAAGATGACCGGTTAGCCACATAACACCAGGGGCAACCGAGGGCGCCAAGCTAATCGCCCTTAAAGCGCCACAAAGACAACTCACAAAAGTGAGGTCCATCGGACTCACTATCATCCTCTGCACAACACAAGCAATGCAGGTGAGTACAAAAATGTACTCGCAAGACTTACGAGTAGCAAGCCTATACATAGCTACATGAAAGCTGTATTCAAAGGAATGTGGTTATATGGTTCTTTGGACGCATAAAGCAAGTTTCATTTGCAATATTGTAATAAGTTGAACAGCAGTTTGTATAATCTGTTTTTAAGCATTTAAATAGCAGCGAGTAATCATAAGTAACAAGTATCCACCTAGAAGTGACTTTCCCAAAAGCCACCACAACATAGCATGAATCCCTGGTTCATACCACCCAACAAGTTTTAATTTTAAAATGTTGTAGTCTAGCTCTTGAAAGACTCCCCCAAGCGTGTCCATAACCTAGGACGAGGCTATTCGAATAGTTTTAATCCCTGCAGGGGTGTGCCAATGTACCCACACTTCAGACCGCCTTTTTGCCAAGCTATTAAGCACACTTCCTTTGGTATGCCGGCACGGCTAAGTCCTACGAACCCTTTCCAATGGAATATGCTAATCAAGAGACGCATGTATGGGGGTTAACCCTTAGTGATCTGTCGACGAAATATGGATCACAAGGACCCATACGTGGAGCAGGACACACCGGCCTCGGCGGGTGCTCCTCTCCCTACAAACGTGTCCATGTTGCATATAATCAAATATGCAACCCACCATGCGACTCATTAATTAACACAGCCCAAAGTACTCAGCTAAGAGAGGTCCCATATCCCTCTAGTGTGGTTAGCACGCACAAAAGCTTGGTTTGGTGTAACAAGTAGCTCGGTCCTTAATTGACCCGGGCACTATTCCAAATACACCCAAAAGATCACACCATCTTACCATTGTGCCCAAGTCTAAATTGTTTTCATTTTCAGTTTTAGTTTTGCAATTTAGACAAAGCACAAGGCTGAAATATACAGATTATAACAATTTGTGTGATCAAGGTTATCGACGAGTCGATAACCGCCCATTTCTACCGATAACTAAGCATGGCTAAGCATAATAACACGTAAACTACTAAGTGACAAGGGTCCATCCAATGAACCCAAAGTCACGACAAGTAACCTAGGCTTGATAGTAGAGGAATAAACATTTCCCACGATAATGCATCTAGTAGGCCAACTATCGACAATAGTTTAAAACAACTTAGCAATGCATACATAGAATTTGCAAACAATATATTAGACTTTGAAAATAGTAGGAACAATATGATCAAATGAATGCTACATCCGCTTGCTGGTCAAGTGCAGGATCGATGGTCTTTGTGGCTCAATAACAAGATTAATAATATTGTCTTGAACCTAACTTGAAAAGGCGATAAGCAAATAAGAACGAAGAACACCAAATAAATTCCAACAACAAAACAAATCCAAATCTCATAAAATTTACACAACACTAGGAATGACCTAAGACAATGACAGGAACAAGAATTATGCACTTTGGACTTAACATGCAAAAGATATGAACAAAATGCTCTTTCTCAACCTTACAACAACCTAATTAATAATTAGCACTGTTCATGGCGAAATTTTCTAGAATGATCTAGGGTCTGAAATTTTTATAGCAGGTAGGTTATGCATCCTAATAACAGCAAAGTTGAATTTACTAAATTTGAAGTTATACACATTTACTTATGATTTCTCTAAGTTGTAAATATAATGCAAGTCATTTTACAGAATTATGAACATTCTCAAATCCTATTTTATATGAAAGTATACTAACAGCCGAATTTAACAAAATTGATTTTGCACAAATTGGATTTATACAGAAAAAGATATGCATTTTTCAAGATTAAACTATTTCTGGAATATTCAAAATGACAGAAATCAAGTTATTTCTAGTTACACAATTTTCTGCTACTGGAACATGCTTAAAACCATTTTTATAATAAACTTGAGTGATAACACAATTTATTACAGTTGAAATTATCTAAAAAACCGTTAAAGTGAATTAGTTATGAGTTTCTAAAGTTTTTGTATCATTTTCAGTTGTTAAACAAATACTTACCGAAATACAGACAAACTCAGACAATAGAAAAAGACGTGGACAACTCCCAACCCTCGATCTAAAATCCTACGGCTCACGCGCCAAAAAGCAGCGACGCGCGCCAAATCGAACGGAGCCCACCGTTGGATCACGATCAACGGCGCGCGCAGTGTATGCATTCGGACGGTGCGGTTGCATACACGATCTTAGCCGTTGATCGAAAGATCGACGGTCGAGAACGATCAAGACATCCGGAGGGTCCGAACGCACACAAAGATGTGGGCCGCGGATCTAAAAATGAACGGTAGCTATTGATCGCAGTTCAAAGGGAGATACCGACACGTGGGACCGCATGTCAGTGACCTAGAGTCACTACTGCGAGCGTTTAACCCACGTGCACAGTGCACTGCGCCCACTTGTCGACTGAGAGTGGCGGTTAAGACCAAATTAATGCCATTAATGATTAACCTTAAATAAACACTAATGATGCTGAAATTTGATTTTAACCCCGGGCCCACAAGTCGGCGACGCAGGTGATTTCGAAGCGAGGATTAAATGCGACACATTAATTAATCAATGATTAAACATTAATGATGTCGGAACAGTGCGGGATTGCACCAGAGGGTGATTTAAGGATGTTGGGCCCACTGGTCAGTGGCTCAACGACAATGATTAAGACACAATTAATTAACTAATGATTGGTAATTAATGTGTCCTAATTAAGTGACGAAAACGGGAGCTCCTGTGCCGGCAAAACCCGAGCGATTTCAACGGCAAATCGCCGGCGACACTGGCCACGGCGGCGCCGAACAAGAACCAAAATGGATTCGCAATAGCACACGAACCTAATGGTGGCATTCTCGTCGGCGGTGAGGGACTAGAACGCCGGCTAGCCGGAAAACGAAAATGGGAGCTTTTACTGCTAAGCAAGAAAATCGCGATGAGCTCCGCTGCAAACCTAGGAAGCGGTGCCAGAGCCACTAAGGACTAATAAGAAGCTACCTCGGTGGACGAAGCTTCAAAGATGGCCGGAGATGCTTGATCACAGAGGAAGCTCGCCGGACTTGGAGAAGAAGGTTTGAAAATGACACCCTGAGCCAAATGAGTGATTCCAAAGCATCAAAATAGCTTCATAATGTTTCACAGAAGCTACATGAGCAAGTAATTAGAAAATGGAGCACTCACCGAGTGAGGAAGAAGATGACCAATTTGGCGAATTTGAACAAACCCCAAATTGGACAATTCCTGAGAATCAGATCCAAAATTAAGTGAGGGGAAATGTTCAAGGAAGTAAATGGATAAGGATAGGGCAAAGAAACATGAAGGAGAACCACTGGAACACCAAGAACACCAGAGAAGCTTCACGGGTCAACAATGGTGATTTGCCATTTTTGAGGTGTTAAGCTCCAATATTGTGAATGGGGCTTGATGGTGGTCTAAAGAAATACGGGAGGCATTGAGAGGGTTTATAAAGCCATGAAAGCATTAGGGTTTGCACCACAAATCTTTGGGCGACAAAACACAGAGCACAAGGTGCGCCGACAAGGAAAAGATGTGTGGACGTGCATTAGGGCATGGCTTGGCTCAGTACCTCCCATACCCTAAGCGTCGGCTAGGGTGACTTTAGGAGCATGAAACGACACACGCCATTACTCCCCTCGTGCTCGCACTACCGAGGTAGAAGATGACCAGCGCAAAAGGCTCGGTGATTTTCAACCGTTGGATGAGACACGGACGGCTGAGATAGCGCCACGCCTCCCAGGTTTAAAACATAACGGGGAGATTGCGAGCCCTCTGATTAGAAATGAACGGCTCCGATTGCTCCACGTCGCAATTGCGATTTACAACGGAGGAACAGGAGGGCGTTGGATCTTAATCCAACGGCTCTGATTCAAACCAACAACCGGAGGGTCCGAAAGTTGCGGAGGATCTCGACGGTTGGATGGAGATCTAACGGTCGACATTCATTTAAGCAACCGGAAGGTCCGAAGATTTACACGCGCGCGGGCCGTGCGATTTAGATCCAACGGTCGAGATCGATCAAGAGATTTTCAAACGGGCGCGGTGCAGCTAGTTGACTGGACCGAGTCAATTGGCTCGAGCCCGAGTCTGACTCGAACCCAAGTAACAGTAAAACCAGGTTTGACTTTGAAATTAGAACAGAGACTTTGAAGGATTTATTTGAGGTAGCAAATTAACTCCAAAAATTATGAAATTTTTACAGGAGCTTGCTAACTCAGATGTTAACCTTGTGTAAAATTTTCAGAGGTTTTCATACTGTGAATAAATCTCCAAAAATTCTGCAAGGCTCGGTTTTAATGTTTGACTGGGAGCCAAACAGGTTTGACTGCCTCTAAAAATATTCAAACAATTTCTAAAAATTGTGAAATTTTTCAGAGGGGTCACATACCATCCCAAGAACTTAGGAAAAATATTTCCAGAGGATGATCAAAAGATTTGACAAGATTGTTTTTGGAATATCAAGATTTGGATCAACTAGACTTGTGACAATGTATTTCCATAATCCCTTGTACAAGAATCGATTGGCACAACAGGAAATACATGATGTAAGAAAAAGTTTTAATTTCTACTGATTTTCTTACATTTGAAACACAAGCCCGAAATGGGATGTTACACTACTGACGAGGTGGAGAAGGCCAAGAGATTTCGTAGAGGGCTGAGACAGGAGTTTCACCAGGTTTTGGGGGCACTGGAGCTGCGTGACTTTAGCTCCCTGGTAGAGCAAGCTCGGGGCATGGAACTTGAAATGCAGCTTGGGGATGATTTACCAGGTACAGGAGGTACCATGGTCCAGGAGGATGCAGGTGGCAGTCAGAAGAAGAGTTTTGGGGGAGGAAGTGGGTCATCAAACGGTTTACAAGAAGTTCAAGGGCATGAGAATTCTTCCAAGTCCAAGTCTGCAAGGCCACGATCATCCTCTTCTTTTCGACCTTGGCGAGTGCTCCTAGATTGCGTCCGGTTCAGGCAAGGGATGAAGTGTTTCAAGTGTGGTAATGAGCATCGTGCTCGGAGTGTTCTTGGTGGGTTCTTGTCGCCTTTGTGGTCGGGAGGGCCACAAGGCTTTGGTTTGTCGGCGGAATCTGCGGTGTGATCAAGTGGGAGCGATCCATTGTCGGCACGAGCGGCGGCTTCATCTCGGGGTTCGGTGCGAGATGTTAGCGGCCACTCCTACTGATCTGGGTCACCGCGATCTTATCTTCCTTATCACGGGGTATTCCACCGCGAGTACTTTGGCCACCGGTCATCTGCGGCACCGTTTCGATTCTGGCGCCTTGGCACCTCTTGCGCCGCGCGCCCCATACGTGGTGTTGGGGCTCCTTCCGCCCAGCAGCGATTTCTTATGCCATGCCGACAGCGAGTTGGCGAGTCGTCCGATGTGGTGGCAGTGCGCTCCTAGTGGACTCGGTGGAGGCATTTGTACTTTTGATTACGGAGCTACTTTCTCTTTGTATCGTTAGAGTTTGCTAGCGAGGCCAAGTTGAGTTTGCGATCTATAGCTCGATCGCTTTAGTTAACTCTCACGGGGAATCCTTTCTAGCTCCACAGTTTGTTCGGTTGTGTGATCTCCTTGGATGGGGAAGAATTTATTGCTAATCTAATGGTCATGAAGATGGAGCGGTTTGATGTTATTCAGGTATGGACTGGTTGCATAGCTATCGGCGGTTATATCCTGTTTCGGAAGACGATAACCTTGCGTGCACCTTACGGGGGAGGTAGTATTTCAAGGAGTGCCCTCTTACTCTCTTTGCGTCTTTGGCTAGTCGTATCACGGTAGTCGAGCCGCGAAGAGTGGGTTTCTTTTGTCTCACGGTGGGAAAGTCGAGTTCCTCTTTGGTGCGAGAATTAATTCGGTGGTTCAAGAATTCTTAGATGTTTTCCAGCGAGTTGCGGGGATGCCCCACCACGTCCGGTGGAGTTCGAATTGATTTAGTAGGGTGCCCGACCGGTTTCTATGACCCCACTGCTCGCACGTCTTTTCGGGAGGAACTAAAGAAGCAATTGGATGAATTAAGGGTGAAGGATCTTATTCGACCTAGCATATCTCCGTGGGGAGCTCCGGTCTTATTTACCAAAAAGAAGGATGGTAGTTGGCGCATGTGTATCGATTCGTGCACTCAACGGTGACCATCAAGAATAAGTACCCTTTACCCGTATTGAAGATTTATTTGATCGGTTGAGAGGGGCAAAGGTATTTTCAAAGATAGACCTTGATCGGGCTATAATCGATTCTGTCAGAAGAGGATATCGAGGAAAGCGGCGTTCTCTACAAGGTATGGGCACTTTGAATTTAAAGTTATGTCTTTTGGACTAACGAATGCCCTCTTTGCTTTCATGGAGACTATGAGCAGGATGTTGCATGAGTATTTGGATGATTTTGTCGTCGTCTTTATTGATGATATCTTGATCTATTCGAAGACGAAGTTGAGCATGGCGTCATCCGAGGATGGTGTTGGAGGCGTTAGAGAAAATAGATTTTATGCCAAGCTTAAAAGTGCGAGTTACGGATGTCCGAGGTGGGATTCTTGGGGCATGTTATCAATGATAAGGAATATCGGTTGATCCAAGTAAAATCTCCACGATGGTAGAATAGGGAAGGCCGACTAACGTCAAAGAAGTGAGAAGCTTCCTTGGTATGGCGAGCTATTATCGGCGTTTGTGCGTGATTTCTCCATAATTGCGAAGCCGTTGTCGAGCTCACGAAAGATGTGAAGTTTCGGTGGGATGAGGATTGTGAACGATTTTCTTATTTTGAAGGAAAAGCTAGTGGATCGCACTGTTCTCACTATTCTGAGCCGGAAGCGGTTCTGATCTATTCCGATGCTTCTCGAGTTGGGTTGGGTGTGTGCTCATGCAAGATGGTAAGGTTACGCTTATGCGTCTAGGCATTGAAGAAACATGAGCGAACTACCCAACACATGATTTAGAATTGGTGCGGTGGTGTTCGCCTTGAAGCTTTGGAGGCATTATCTCTATGGTGAGTCTTGTGATGTCTTTACGGATCACAAAAGCACGAAATACATCTTTACTGAGAGGACCCGAATCTAAGGCGAGAAGATGGTTAGAGCGATCAAGGATTATGATCTCACGATTCGATATCATCGAGCAAAGCCAACGTGGTGGTGATGCTCTTAGTCGCAAGGCGACACGGTACGCATGGATTGTCTAGTTGCGGATTTTGACCGCATGGGGATATCTTATTGCTATGCGAGTTCGGCTCATCTTTGAGATCGATTGATTTTAAGTCGACCATTCCGGGCGTGTGCGGAAGCACAAATGAGTGACCGATATTGCAAAGAGTCGAGGCGTCCGAATTTGGGCAAGGAAGGAGATTTTAGTTTGGATGGGTGTGTAGCATTGCGATTCAAGGGACGATTATGTGTGCCACGTGAAGCGGGAGTTAAGGATGACATCTTAAAGGAGGCACATCGCACTCAGTATCTGTTCATCCGGGAGAGCGAAGATGTACCGTGATTTGAAGCGAAATTTACGGTGGAAAGAATGAAAGTGGATATTGCCAATTATGTAGCCTCTTGTGGTGTTTGTCGGCGGTGAAGGTGAACATAAGCGTCTGCGCAGGATTATTGCAGCCTTTGGAGGTACCCCAATGGCCATGGGATGATATTTCTATGGATTTTGTTGTTGCGTTGCCTCGTTCACCGCGAGGTAAGGATGCGATTTGGGTTATAGTGGATCGATTCAGCAAATCGCACATTTTATTCCCACCGCACGACTAATTCAGCTAGTGATTTGGCTCCTATCTATTTCGGGAGATTGTGAGATTGCATGGAGTGCCAAAGACCATCATTTCGGCGGGGATGCCAAGTTCGTATCCAAGTTTTGGGAGAGTTTGCGAGTGCCTTGGGCACACAACTCCTTTGAGTCTGACTTTCCATCCTCGAGACGGATGGGCGATCGAGCGCACTATTCAAACCCTGGAGGACATGTTGAGGTCATGTGTCCTGTCTTGGAATTTGAAGTGGGAGATCAGGTGCTCCTGAGAGTGTCCCCCACTAAAGGTGTTGTCAGGTTCGGTACCAAAGGGAAGCTTAGCCCGAGTACGTTGGGCCATTCACGATCTTGGCTCGGATCGGAAGTTGGCATACCACTTAGACCTACCGAGAGGCTATGCGAGGAGTGCATAACGTTTTTCATGTGTCTATGTTGAGGAAGTTCCTTCGTGATCCAGAGCATCATGTTTCATTAGAACCCCTAACCATTGACGAGGATCGACATTTGAGTCTAAACCGGTGCAGTGCGGAAAGATCGAAAAGAGTTGAGGAACAAAACTTTGAAATGCGTTAAGGTGCTTTGGTCGCAGCAGACGTAAAGGGAGGCCACTTGGGGCTGAGTCGCATGCGTGAGCTTTATCCGGTTGTTCATCTCGGTGCGTACCATGGTTGCTAAGTTTCAGTCTCGGTTTATTTCTTGAAGTTTGGAGTTTAGATTCGGGTCGAATCTGTTAAGGGGGGTAGAATGTAATATCCCGAAAGTGAGTTAAGATTTGAATCGAGGAAGATTAATTTTATTTCGGGAGAGATCGATTAATCGGGGAAGGATCAAACGGAATGTCGGGAGGGACTAATTGGAAGGATGCCAGTGCTGCATTTTTAGAGGGGGGAAAGAGCAATTTTTGCGGCAACTTGGGCCTGGGCCATGGCCCATGAGGGTGGCTGGCCAAGGGGGGGGCTTCCCTCCCCCAAACCCTAGCGGACTCCCCTCCTCCCCTTTCCTCCCCACTTCCAACCGGCCGCCACCCCCTCTCCACCTCTCCACCTCCCCTCCACCCTCCCTTGCGCCCCTCTCCATCCCCCCACCACCTCCATTGCTGCTGGCCAAGGAGGATGTGAGGACCCCTGGTTAATGGAAATGTTACTAATTAAATTCATACTGTAGCACAATTGTTAATGAAGGAACGATCACGCCTTTATTAAAAACCATGCTAAAGATATAAATTTTAACAAGTGATGATCCGATGCATGAGATTCGATATATATGATTCACAATGGTTCGAGGATCAACGACCATTGCATATATATCCTTCATCAACATTGCATCAAACACATACAAGTCATACATTGATATAATTAAACATAAGATTACATCATTCATTAGTACTACAATATTAAGTGACTTAGTCACTCTAACGATATCTGTGGAAGCAAAATATACGGAAAATGTCCACCAATGGCCTCATCCACCCGCGAGCAATTGCGTGGAGGAAAAGAAATAGCGTTACTCGTTAGCGTCACTGCGATCGGCGCTAACGGGTACTTCATAAAGAAAACCGTCCTCACCGCAGCAATAGGTGATAGTACCTTGAGTGCGGAAGGTACTCGGCAAGTCTTACACAACTAACAAAGGAAGTGGTTATTAGGGCCTATTCAAAGGGTAGAGTTTTTACATGCATAAGGTTACAACAGGAAGGTATAAAGGTTCAAATTTGCATAAGCGATACATCTTAACCTACAAAGGCTAAATTTTGATAAAGCAATTTAATAACTCAAAGTTTGCTTAAAGCGATAAGTAAATGACATAAAAGTGCATGATGCGATGCATGATTCCCTCATGCAAACCGAAAATAAACCAAAACAGATTTTTGAAAATTAAAACTTCTATCTGGTGACATCAATTCAAGTTATCGTCCATGACCGTGGACACGGCTATTCGAACAGTTTATACCTGCGAGGTGTACATCTTTACCCACATGACTTAGCTAGCCCGTTGCCATCGGATGCCTCAGAATGATGACACACTTCCTTTGGTATGCCGGCCAGGGAAGCTAAGATTTGGTATTTTCAACAAGCCAACACTATTGAGTTGGACCCCATGTGTGAACTAATCCCGCAAACAACGATGATAGCATCACCTAACTTGGGGCACACATGTTGCGTCGATAATGCCGATCAAACAATTTAATGCGAATTGGGTTCCCTACCCATAGTAGAATGCTATCGTCACCATTAAGGTATCGTATATGCGACGAGGCACATATCGCCCTCACCCTCCTAAGAACATTTGATCTTGACATACAAAGCTCACATGGCATAAAGCGGGTCCTCGGACCTAAGCATCTATGCCATACAAGGTCAATACACATATCCTTACTCTCTGTTTCCAACTCAATAGTCTCAACATTTTACTTAACCAAGCAGCGCCCATACTTGCATGTGGAAGTGCGTGGGGACTTGAGCCGAATAGTCGAGTTCGGTCCTTAATTAACCGGACAAGTCCACCACAAAACCCAATCTCGTGCATAAAAGCACCATCACTAGCTTCCTCTTGTCGAGATCAATTTGAATTTCAAATACAAGATGATTTAAAGAAAGCTGGACAAAGAGTTTAAAAATAACAAGAGTTGATTGTGATTCCCATGTTTGACAAGATATGCTTGTCAAACCCTACAATCTCTAGATGCATGTCTAAGCCAAATCTGAAAATAAAGGTTATAATATCTGATCGAGCTAGGGTTAAGTGTATGGTGACAATTTGAGGTAATCCATCATGTTTGGTCATAGCTAACTACTATGAGATCAAAATTTGTATTTTGGAGAAATTAGCATGCACAGTTGTCTTTGAATTTAGACAAATCTAATGTATAAAATTTGGGATCAATATGGTGCAAAGAGGATGCTTGCCTTGATAGTAATAGACCCTGATGAGGCTCGGGTTGTTGAAGTATGATCAAAAGCTTGATGAGAATCGATTCTAAAAGAAGCAATAAAATCCAATAAATACCAAAAGCGACAACTAGTATAAATTATCGAAATTGCATGATCAATAAAGAAATGCATGATTAACAGCATGCTTAAGTTATATTTACCTAATAGTGATAATAACCCATAATATAGCTTCTTGTTTTCAAAAAGCGAAACTAGAGTTTAGTTCAAAGTTCTAGTTTTGATTTTGAAAATAATAGCAGAGACAGATTCTAGATTTTGGGAAAAGGAAACGAGATCACGCAAAGATTCAAAAATGAAACTCAGCAAGATCTTTTAGGATAATTAACATCCTAAGTTAAACCCAATCTAACCTAAACCAGTTAGACCACCAAAACTAAAGAAGATTTGTATTGTCGGTTAAGCGACAATAAAAAACAGTAAATCTCTGCTAACAATCTAAAGAGATGATACAAGAATGAAAAGAACAACTTGTTAGCTACTAGGGTTTAGTTTAGACCTAAGCGGGATAACAAGTCGACATGAGAAACCCTAGGTCTTAAAAATGACACAAAGACTAAAAAAACTAGAATAACAACTTTTCGGTTTGAAGCAAGATCAAGCTACGATGCTTGAAAGAATGATTCACATGACTTCTAAGGCTCTTAAGATGCTCAAGATGTTAACAACTAGGATTTTAGCTTACGGGAGAAGAAATATGCCAAGGGTTACGAAAACCCGATGTTGAACAACAGAGAATTAAACTCGATTTAACCTACAAGAGATAACCAATCTTTATGGCAAGGTGTAACGAGTTTAGGATGGATAAGCAAAGGGACAAGAGCAAGAACTCCTGGCCAACAATGGAGGATGGCTGCTTGGTCAACAATGGCAACGACAAAAGCTAGGGTTTATATATGGATGTTGAGCTACAGGGCAAGAGGAAAGATCTAGAGTTGATGAGGTGTCCATTTAGCTAAACATCCCAAAAATTAGTGCATAATCTTTGGATAAATCCTCTCCCTGCTCACAAAAATGGCTGCTTGTGAGAGATAAGGAAGAAGAGAGGCAAAATATGACATGTGGGCCCTTTTGTCATTCTCGGCTGCGGTACGCTCTCACAAAAGCTCAAAGAATATCACCGTCAGATTGGAAATGGTAATTTGTGATAATAGAGAGATTAAATGATTTGAATCGGTATCAATTAATATGGACCGCACGATCTAGATCGACCGATCGGGGTTAAAGCGGACTTAAAGGAATCTTGAGATCCACTTTCAAATTTGGTCGTTGGATTGAAATCAGCGCTCGGCTAAAGAATACCGTCACCTCCTTTAGGTGCGATGGCGCAACACCGTTGGATTTGATTTCTCGGTCGGGATGGAAAGTTGAACCGGATGGTCGATTGCATACACTCATATGGACCTTACGATTGAAATCCAACGATCCACCGATTTTGGGCTTTAAAGGCCCACGGTCAAAAAGAAGTGCGTAGGATTGAAATCAAAGGGCGCATAATCGCGCCTCGATTTCAAATTGGGATAGCGACACCGTTAGATCAATAATAGCGGTCCGCGATTGTGCGGGGATCGGAGTCGTCGAATGCATACACAAATCGGGACCACATGATGAAGATCCAACGGCCCGAGGAGTGCGGGCTTTATAACGCGGTAAAAGGAATAGCCGTGGATTTAAATCCAACGGCTCGGATAAACTGCGCCTTTAAGTTTAAAGCGAAAAGAGGTGCGTTGTTGGATCGAGAACGAGCGGTGGAGATTGAATAGGGATCGGAGTTGTCCGATGCACACACGGATCTCGCTCGTTAGATCAAGATCCAACGGCGGAGATTAAAATGCACGTGGGCGGCTCGCGGGGTGTTATAACCGCGTTCGATTGAAGATCAGCGGCTCATATCACGCGTGGATGTTGGGCTCGCGCGAGCGTGACGAACCGGACCAAGGCGATTGGGTTGGACCAAGACACGTGGTTCGAGTCGCTACGATGATCGAGTTTGGATTCAAGCGGTTTAGTTGACGAACCTTATTCAAATACTCCAAGGTTTGGTGGGCTTTTAAAATTGCAAATAAATTTATAAAATCACGAAATTTTTCTTTGTAAGCTCTTGGGATGATATATTTCCCAGATAAATTTTATAAGCCACATTTTCACTTTGGAAAATACATAAATATTCATTTCAGTAGAAAATATTTATTTAAGGACAATAAATTTTCTTTAAGCCCAAATAATTTCTAAAATGCAACAAAACATTTTTAGCCAAGATAATTTATCTAGGCTTTAATAAAAATACTTCCAGTCATAATACAAGTTTTATCTTGTATTTCTTTAAGACTTTGAATGGTTCTTTAGGATTTTGACTAAAAGGAAGGTTTTAACTTGTAACATCTTGCCCAAAGTGTAGAAATGAGCATAATGCTATCAACAACACCTCATTACTGTTCATAAAGCATTTTATTACTGTTTATAAACTTGGGGCTGTTACAAACCTACCCCCTTAAGAAAATCTCGTCCCAGAGATTTGGAGCAGTTAAAGATTAGAAGAAAATGAAGTGAAACGATTTATGAGGAAATTCAACATCTGTTGCCTTGATTTTCCTTCAAGGATAACAAAGAAGAACTTTACATAACAACCTAGTGTTATTATTACATCCTTGTTTACATTGCTTTGTTTAAACTTTCCTTTCTTGATCCAAAGGAAAGTACTAAACAACAAAAAGATGGGGGTGCTCAATCTGCATCAGATCTTCGCGCTCCCAAGTGGCTTCATCCTCGGAATGATTAGCCTTGAATTTTCAAGAACTTGACGAGACGATTTCTTGTCCTGCGTTCCATTGTGTCGAGGATACGCACTGGTTGTTCTTGATAGGAAAGATCAGGTTGGAGATTAAGATGCTCATAAGCAGTTGCCTCAATAGGAACACGAAGGCATTTCTTCAATTGAGACACATGAAAAGTATCATGCACTGCTGAGAGTGATTCAGGTAGTTCCAATTGGTAGCTCGACTCCTCGCTTGGCAATTATTCGGAAGGGTCCGATATAGCGAGGTGCGAGCTTTCCTTTTACAAAACGATGAGTACCCTTCATGGGTGACACTTTAAGATAGACATGGTCATCCACCTCAAAGCTCAATTCACGGCGGCGATGATCGGCATAGCTCTTACGGCGAGGTATGCGATTTTCAAACAATCTCGAATCGAGACGAACTTGCTCTTCGCTTCCTTTACCATATGCGGGCCAAGAATGATCTTTCACCCGACTGGATCAATTCAATGGAGTCCTACAAGCTCTCCCATACAAGGCTTCAAAGGTGACATTTGAATACTTGCTTGGTAGCTATTATTGTAGGAAAATTCCACATATGGCAAAGATTTCTCCCGATCCTTGCCATAAGATAGCACATAGGCTCGAAGAAGATCTTCCATTACTTGATTCACTCTTTCGGTTTGACCACTAGTTTGAGGATGATAAGCGATGCGAAAGAGAGTTCGGTCCCCATAGTCGATGAAGGCTACTCCAAAAATGGGAAGTGAGCGAGGACCACGGTCGAAACAATGACCTTAGGAACACCATGAAGACAAACAATTCTAGCCATATAAAGCTCGCTGGTTGCTTGCCATTGAAATCGGTCTGGCCAGGAATAAAATGGGCCACTTTAGTTAAGCGATCGATGATTACCCAAATGGCATCGGACCCTTTGGAAGTCTTGGGAAGACCGGTCACAAAATCCATACCGATCTCTTCCACTTCCAGCATGGAATAGGCAAAGGTGAAGGGTACCGGTGGCGGATGTTGACTTTAACCCTTTGGCAAATATCACATTCGACAACATCTTGAGCAATTTGCCTCTTCATTTGGCTCCACCAAAATATTTTCTTCAAATCTGGTACATCTTGGTACTCCCGGGATGCAAAGAAAACTTGGAATTATGAGCTTCTCGAGAATTAGACTCTTCAATTCATAATCGTGAGTACTACCAAGCGATTGCGATATCGAATCGTCGCGATCATCTTGAAAATTCGTTGGCTTTACGCTTTCATATTCTCCTTGATTTGGCCACCTCGGCATCGGTTTTACGGGCCTCGAATCTGATATTCTAATGTAGGCTCCACTTGCAATGCGGAGAAACTGCTCCCACCAATTCAAGACTTAAGCGCGAAAATCAGCACACAAGTCTTTTAGCGCGGTAGAAGATATGCGGTTGCATTGTGACTTTCTGCTTAAAGCGTCGCCACAACATTGGCTTTACGGGATGATAATGAATACCCATGTCGTAGTCCTTGATCGGTTCAAGCCATCTTCTTTGTCTCATATTCAAGTCAGTTGAGTGAATATGTACTTGAGCTTTATGATCGGTGTAGATCTCTAGCGATTACCAAGAAGGTAATGCGCCAAATTTTCAATGCATGGACCACGGCGACCAATTCTAAATCATGAGTAGGATAATTAACCTCATGAGGCGCAGCTGCAGAGATGCATATGCCACAACTCGGCCTTCTTGCATAAGCACACAGCCAAGCCCATGGCGAGATGCATCGCAATAAATGTCGAAGCTCTTAAGAACATCAGGAAGAGTAAGAATGGAGCTTTAGTCAAGAGAGTTCTCAAAAGCGAAAACTCTCTTCACACTTAGTGACCATTCAAATTTCTTCCCTTTACGCAGAAATTGAGTCAAAGGTTTAGCAATCTTGGAGAAATTTTCAATGAACCTACGGTAATAACCCGCAAGTCCAAGAAAACTCGAATCTGGGACACTTTTGGGAGGCTTCGATTTAGTACATCTTGTACCTTGCTTGGATCGGCAATGATACCTCCTTGGATAACACATGCCCCAAAATGCAACCTCTACGAGCGAAAGCACATTTCTTGAACTTAGCATATAGTCGATCTTGGCGAAGTGTTTCGGCCACGAGCCTCAAATGTTGTTCATGGTCTTCATCGGACTTGGAATAAATAAGAATGTCGTCAATGAACACGACAACGAACTTATCCAAGAATTCCATGAACACGGAATTCATAAGATTCATGAAATAAGTTGGAGCATTGGTCGGACCAAAGGACATAACGGAGTATACTCGTATAAACCGTAATGCAGTAGAGAAAGCTGTTTTAGGAATGTCCTCGGCTCTAACCTTGATTTGATGATAGCGACCGCAAATCAATCTTTGAAAAGCGGGCACCAACCAAGCTGATCAAAAGATCATCAATTCGAGCGAGGATATTTGTTCTTGATAGTGACCTCATTTAACGGACGGTAATCCACACACATCAAGTAAAGTGTTGTCTTTCTTCTTAACAAAGATTGCCGGGCATCCCCAAGGTGAGAACTCGGTCGAATGAAACCTTTGTCAAGTAAGTCTCCAAGTTGTGTCTTTAACTCAATCAACTCATTGGCAGGCATTCTATAGGGACTCCTGGATATGGAAGCAGTTCTAGGAACTAGTTCAATTACGAACTCCACTTCCCGGTCTGGAGGCAATCCGGGAAGGTCTTCAGGAAAAACATCAGTATACTCATAGACAATTGGTACTAACTCCAAAGGAGGAGTGGTGTCAACTTGGTGAGCACAAAGATGAGAGCCAGTTGTTTTGGAATAGTAAACAACTCGAATACAAATCTGCATTGGTCATGGAAATAGACCGTTGGGAACAATTGATTTGACCTGGTTCTTGGACAGACCAATCCATACCCAAAATGACGTCCAAACCTTTAGAGTCAATCACAATTAGATTTGCTAAAAACTTTACCCCAAGGATTGTTATGTTGACCCCAGTGGATCGATCGCTTTTAAAAACCGACCAGGTGATTGAATAATGAAAGATGGTTGGAGGGTATGCATAACTAGCGGTGTTGAGCAACAAAATGATTGCTAACAAAAGAATGAGATGCTCGAGTCAAATAAAGCGAGAGTGGATTGAAATTAACTAGGAGCATACCCATAACAACTTGGTGTATATCAACCTCTTGGCGGTGATCGGTTCACATGCCGCAGTTGGAGCCGGATCGGCTTTGATAGGTGGCCTCTGCGAAGGGCTGGCGCGCAGAGCCTTTGGATATGGTCGAGCAGAGGCAATCCTTGCTGCTTTGCCACACACTTGTTGGCATAATGCCCGGACGACCACAATGAAAGCGAGATAACCCACAGGTTAACATTGTTAACGGGGCGGGGCTGATTTCCACTTGGTCTGGCCCGGTGGTGGGAGGAGATGGACGAGGGCAAACACCGCCGGCCTTGGTGAAAATGGAGCTGGTGCTCGCGGTGGTCTAGGCAACCACATGCGAGGCCTTGGTGAGTGCCACCGAGAGCAAGCGTGAAGTCCATTGCCGCGCGCGACTCCTCCAACGCCTTACTCTTACTCTCGGCCACAATGGCTTTATTGACCAAATGAGAGAAATTTCGAAGTCATGCAAAGCCACCGCCAGTGCAATTCTTGAGATAGCCCATTCAAGAACCGGTTTCGACGGCGAAGGTCGATCGAAGCGTCATCGAGCATATCGGCAAGGAAATTGAACTCATGAAGATATTCGGTCACGGACTTTCGCCCTTGCTTGAGAGCGCGAAATTCTTGTTGCTTGATCATCATGACCCTTCGAGAATATGAGCTTGCGAAAAGCTTCCACGAACTCATCCCAAGTAGGGACATGTCCAGCAGTGAATGGCAAGAAGATTATCCCACCATATGCTAGCTGGCCCATCGGTGATAGGCGGCAAAAGAACCTTTTCCTCTCGGGCATTGAGCAATCAAAAGCTTCTTCTCAATGGTCGAAGCCAATCCTCGGCTTCCATAGGATCCCGAGCCCGGAGAACACCGGCGGGTTAGTCGTGAAAGTCGACAAGCGCCACGCACATGGTGGCCTCGGCTCGGCGATTGGTGCAATAGGAGAAGAAGTATTGCGCGCAATCTGCTCCAAGATCTGCGTCTGGTCCATCGGTTGCGCTCAATTTGCATGAGCACGTCGGCCATTGAAGGTGGTGGAGGAAGCTCCTCTTCTTGAGGACCACCTTGCGGACCTTGAGAGCTGGAGGTTGGTCGGCCCTTCACGAGAATGAGGCACGGAGTCGACATGCCCCTCCCTTGTTGCGCTTGCAAGCGAGTAATGGAATCTGTCATCCTGTTACCACACCATGGTTAACAACACAACAAGGACATACTCGGCAAACACAAACAAGGTTGCAATAAGAAAAGAAACAAATCTGTACATATAATACATCATGGTATGTTATGCATTCAAGTTAACACCAAACCGGGAACTTCATATATATACAACAAAATTTTGGTTCCAGTCTTACATTATAGTCGGACATAATGTCGATTACAAACCGAAAGTTAAACTTACATACTTTTATGCAGAATACTACGCCTATTACATCCAATTTATTTAAGGGCAACTACTAGACTAAAAGACACTCAACCACGAGGATTCATCGTCGAGGTGCTAGCGTAAAGATCCGGTTAAAGTTCACGGAAACTCATTCAAAAGATGAGCTCCGGGGAACCAGTATCAACGAGATCCAACGGGCTAATGAGGCGCCTCGGGAACCCAACGATGGTGATGACCTCCGGGAGTGCGATCGCAGAGTGCGAGAAAGCTGCGATCATCGGGCTTGGCGACTTGTCCATAAGCAGTCACGCACCGGCCACTTACGGAAGTCGGTAAGAGGTGGTGCAAGCAGCGCGGGGAGGTATCGTTGTCACCATAAAGCACGTTACGAACGCGGTTCATGTTGACTCAAGAAGCGGTACTCTGGGCCTCATTAAGGCGTGCCGAGTTTCCCAGCTCCCTCACAAGACAACTATGGATTTGGTCCATGATGGACCATCCTCGCCAACCGCCGCTTTGAGGGTCTTCGCCAAGCGTATCTCGTGAACATGCTCACCGAGGTAGGACCTTGATTCGGGAAGTGGTCGTAGGGTGGTTGAGACAATTCCGTCAAATCATGACGAAGAAGGCTCATCATCCTACTCGCGACTTCTGAACCGCCATAGCCTCGAGGTGGCAAGTGCTTGGACACGATGAGGAACAACGCCGACTACATGCCTAGCGATGGCGTTGATGAAGGCACGGTACTCCTCCATCCCGGTCCTCGATCTCGTCGATAGATGGCGTACTCGGTGATAAGTGAAATTGGGCGCCACATCATGTCCAAGTAATCTTGGAACCCATCAACATCTTACTCGAGTCTCCTTGACCAAGTACCAACCGCTCATCTATAGGCCATAAAGACAAGATAAGAAACAATTCACTTTTAGATAAACCAAGAAAGTTGGGCAAGAAGTGACATTAAGGAGGATAAGAAATAAAAGATGTCATACTTAAGCTTTCAAAATTATACTCTGCTTGAAAATAATTTTATTAGAAGACTCTCTAACAACTTCGGCAATGCTACTTCTAACCTACAGGCAACGTATGCTCTGATACCAACGCTGTGAGGACCCCTGGTTAATGGAAATGTTACTAATTAAATTCATACTGTAGCACAATTGTTAATGAAGGAACAATACTGCCCCTTTATTAAAAACCATGCTAAAGATATAAATTTTAACAAGTGTGAGATCCGAAATGAGATTCTGATATATATGATTCACAATGGTTCCGAGGATCAACGACCATTGCATATATATCCTTCATCAACATTGCATCAAACACATACAAGTCATACATTGATATAATTAAACATAAGATTACATCATTCTGTTAGTACTACAATATTAAGTGACTTAGTCACTCTAACAGTATACAGCGGAAGCAAAATATACGGAAAATGTCCACCAATGGCCTCATCCACCCGCAGGCAATTGCGTGGAGGAAAAGAAGTAGCGTTACTCGTTAGCGTCACCCTGATCGGCGCTAACGGGTACTTCATAAAGAAAACCGTCCTCACCTGCAACAATAGGTGATAGTACCTTGAGTACGGAAGGTACTCAGCAAGTCTTACACAAACTAACAAAAGGAAGTGGTTATTAGGGCCTATTCAAAGGAGTAGAGTTTTTACATGCATAAGGTTACAACAGGAAGGTATAAAGGTTCAAATTTGCATAAAGCGATACATCTTAACCTACAAAGGCTAAATTTTGATAAAGCAATTTAATAACTCAAAGTTTGCTTAAAACAGTAAGTAAATGACATAAAAGTAAGCGAAGACAGATTGCATGATTCCTCATGCAAACCAAAATAAACCAAAACAGATTTTTGAAAATTAAAACTTCTATCAGTGACATCAATTCAAGTTATCGTCCATGACCGTGGACACGGCTATTCGAACAGTTTATACCCTGCAGGGGTGTACATCTTTACCCACATGACTTAGCTAGCCCGTTGCCTTCGGATGCCTCCGAATGATGACACACTTCCTTTGGTATGCCGACCGGGGAAGCTAAGATTTGGTATTTTTCAACAAGCCAACACTATTGAGTTGGACCCCCATGTGTGAACTAATCCCGCTTAAACAACGATCGATAGCATCCGCCTAACCGGGCACACATGTTGCGTCGAATGCCGATCCAAACAATTTAATGCGAATGGGTTCCCTACCCATAGTAGAATGCTATCGGCACCATTAAGGTATCGTATATGCGACGAGGCACATATCGCGCCTCACCTCCTAAGAACATCGAGCATCGACATACAAAGCTCACATGGCATAAAACGCGGTCCTCGGACCTAAGCATCTATGCCATACAAGGTCAATACACATATCCTTACTCTCCTGTTTCCAACTCAATAGTCTCAACATTTTACTTAACCAAGCAGCGCCCATACACGCATGTGGAAGTGCGTGGGGACTTGAACTGAATAGTCGAGTTCGGTCCTTAATTAACCCGGACAAGTCCACCACAAACCCAATCTCGTGCATAAAAGCACCATCACTAGCTTCCTCTTGTCAGATCAATTTGAATTTCAAATACAAGACTGATTAAAGAAAGCTGGACAAAGAGTTTAAAAATAACAAGAGTTCGATTGTGATTCCCATGTTTGACAAGATATGCTTGTCAAACCCTACAATCTCTAGGCGCATGTCTAAGCCAAATCTGAAAATAAAGGTTATAATATCTGATCTTGAGCTAGGGTTAAGTGTATGGTGACAATTTGAGGTAATCCATCATGTTTGGTCATAGCTAACTACTATGAGATCAAAATTTGTATTTTGAGAGAAATTAGCATGCACGATTGTCACCGAATTTAGACAAATCTAATGTATAAAATTTGGGATCAATATGGTGCAAAGAGAATGCTTGCCTTGATAGTAATAGACCCACATTGCAGCTCGGGTTGTTCGAAGTATGATCAAAAGCTTCAGAGAATCGATTCTAAAAGAAGCAATAAAATCCAATAAATACCAAAAACGACAACTAGTATAAATTATCAGAAATTGCATGATCAATAAAGAAATGCATGATTAACAGCATGCTTAAGTTATATTTACCCTAATAGTGATAATAACCCATAATATAGCTTACTGTTTTCAAAAGACAGAAACTAGAGTTTAGTTCAAAGTTCTAGTTTTCAGATTTTGAAAATAATAGAAACAGGACAGATTCTAGATTTTGGGGAAAAAGGAAACCAGATCACGCAAAGATTCAAAAATGAAACTCAGCAAGATCTTTTAGGATAATTAACATCCTAAGTTAAACCCAATCTAACCTAAATCAGTTAGACTACCAAAACTAAAGAAGATTTGTATTGTCGGTTAAACCGACAATAAAGAACAGAGGTAAATCTCTGCTAACAATCTAAAGAGATGATACAAGAATGAAAAGAACAACTTGTTAAGCTACTAGGGTTTAGTTTAGACCTAACTGGGATAACAAGTCGACATGAGAAACCCTAGGTCTTAAAAATGACACAAAAGACTAAAAAACTAGAATAACAACTTTTCAGTTTGAAGCAAGATCAAGCTACTGATGCTTGAAAGAATGATTCACAGCAGCTTCTAAGGCTCTTAAGATGCTCAAGATGTTATGACTAGGATTTTAGCTTACTGGAGAAGAAATATGCCAAGGGTTCGAAAACCCGATGTTGAACAAGAGAATTAAACTACGATTTAACCTACAAGAGATAACCAATCTTTATGGCAAGGTGTAACCAGAGTTTAGGATGGATAAGCAAAGGGACAAGAGCAAGAACTCCTTTGGCCAACAATGGAGGATGAGTCGCTTGGTCAACAATGGCAACAACAAAAGCTAGGGTTTATATATGGATGTTGAGCTACTGGGCAAGAGGGAAAGATCTAGAGTTGATGAGGTGTCCATTTAGCTAAACATCCCAAAAATTAGTGCATAATCTTTGGATAAATCCTCTCCCTTCTCACAAAAATGGTGCAGCAGAGATAAGGAAGAAGAGAGGCAAAATATGACATGTGGGCCCTTTGTCATTCTCACGCATGCTCTCACAAAAGCTCAAAGAATATCACCGTCCGATTGGAAATGGGCGTTGTGATAAATAGAGAGATTAAATGATTTGAATCGGTATCAATTAATATGGACCGCACGATCTAGATCGACCGATCGGGTTAAAACAGAGCTTAAAGGAATCTTGAGATCCACTTTCAAATTTGGTCGTTGGATTGAAATCCAACGCTCACTAAAAGAATACACGTCACCTCCTTTAGGTGCGATGGCGCAACACCGTTGGATTTGATTTCTACGGTCGGGATGGAAAGTGAACCGGATGGTCCGATTGCATACACTCATATGGACCTTACGATTGAAATCCAACGATCCACCGATTTTGGGCTTTAAAGGCCCACGGTCAAAAAGAAGTGCCGTAGGATTGAAATCCAAGGCCCGCATAATCGCGCCTCGATTTCAAATTGGGATAAGCGACACCGTTAGATCAATAATAAGCGGTCACGATTGTGCGGGGATCCGAGTCGTCCGAATGCATACAAATCGGGACCACATGATGAAGATCCAACGCCCGAGGAGTGCGGGCTTTATAACACGCGGTAAAAGGAATAGCCGAGGATTTAAATCCAACGGCTCGAGATAAAAGCGCCTTTAAGTTTAAAACGAAAGAGGTGCGCTGTTGGATCGAAACGAGCGGTGGAGATTGAATAGGGATCCGGAGTTGTCCGATTGCACACACGGATCTCGCTCGTTAGATCAAGATCCAACGGCGGAGATTAAAATGCACACGTGGACAGCTCGCGGGGTGTTATAGCTTCGCCCGTTCGATTGAAGATCAACGGCTCATATCACGCGTGGATGTTGGGCTCGCGCCCGAACGTGACCGAACCAGACCAAGACGATTGGGTTGGACCAAGACACGTGGTTGAGTCGCTCTGATGATCAGGTTTGGATTCAAACCGGTTTAGTTGACCAGAACCTTATTCAAATACTCCAAGGTTTGACTGGGCTTTTAAAAATTGCAAATAAATTTATAAAATCACGAAATTTTTACTGTAAGCTACTGGGATGATATATTTCCCAGATAAATTTTATAAGCCACATTTTCACTTTGTAAAATACATAAATATTCATTTCAGGCCGAAAATATTTATTTAAGGACAATAAATTTTTCTTTAAGCCCAAATAATTTCTAAAAATGCAACAAAAACATTTTTAGCCAAGATAATTTATCTAGGCTTTAATAAAAATACTTCCCAGTCATAATACAAGTTTTATCTTGTATTCCTTTAAGACTTTGAATGGTTCTTTAGGATTTTGACTAAAAAGGAAGGTTTTTAACTTGTAACATGCTGCCCAAAGTGTAGAAATGAACAGTAATGCTATGAACAACACCTCATTACTGTTCATAAAGCATTTTATTACTGTTTATAAACTTGGGGCTGTTACAGAGGAGAAGGAGCTCCATTGCAGCCGGCCAAGGAGGAAGAAGAAGGAGAAAAGAAGAGAAGGAGGAAGAAGGAGAGGGAGAAGAGAAGGGAAGAAGAGGGAGAAGAAGGGATCCGCAGCGGAAGCGTGGTGGTCTTCATCGCTGTGTGCCCTCTTCGTTTCGGCAAGGGTAACCCGTGGTTCTTTGCTTTAGGTCAATTTCTAGTTGTCTAATTTTCGGATGTCAGTTCGTCGATATTCTGCAGCAGTGAAGTTTGTCGGTTTTGATTAGGTTAGAAGCAGATTTGGGTCTGGGTGTCTCCTAGAAAGTTGTAGCTATCGTAGTTACCTTACATTGCCGACAAGAATCAAGTCATTCGGACTTCGGTAGCCAAAGTTATGAATTTATTAGTATTTCTGTGTTTCTGGAGAGAAGCAGAATTGCTAGTGTTGGTTAATCTGATAGAAGCGCATATTTAGAGGGGTTTCCAGAGGGTCTCACCATAACACAAAATGAGGCTAATCCTCTTAGCTTTCAGGAAAGCTAAAGATCACTGAATTCGGACAAACGTAGAGAAAGTTATGATAGTTTCTTTGTCGCTGTCCAGAAACCCGACGTGAAATGTTTGCTCTGATTAAATAGATTGGTAGGTCTGGTAGATGGCCGAATCAGAGGGTCTCCCCAACTAAGTTTATTTAGACATTTTAATTACCTTTTCAGATTGTCCAAGATCATCCTATTTGGACTCCTGAGCAGAAAGTTATGAATTTTTGAAGTCTGCTGTCCGCAGTGACCGATCGCTAGAAATTAGAAAAAAACCTAGACGTGATAAGAAGATTAGCGATTTCGATTGTAATGTGATGTATGATTTTGGTCCAATATGCTATTCTTAGTTTGGGGTTATCTTCTTGTCCAGGTGGCAGCGAGATCCCAAGGGCAGCACCACTTCGCCGCCGTTCTCGCGGTTGAGGCAAGTATTCGGGTTTATGTGTAGTATTGGTTGCATGTCATGATTGAGTGGTGTAATGTTCATCATTGCCATGTGAATGTGTTGTGGAGATGATTCTAGTTGTGTTGATGATTGCGAGTTATGTTTAAGGTTCCTTCATGATGCTATGGTTTACATACCTTGACTACATATTGAGTTATGATATTGGAAATATGATGTTGTAGTTCTTATGCATGTTGGAGCATTTTGAGACTTGGTCACGTGGTGACCAAGAGTACAATGTTGAGGTCCCCGTCATATGTAATGACGAGCTTAAGGTCCCGCATTCATGGAATGTGGGCAATGGATCAGAGGTCCCGTCATTGTGATGACGGCAAAGGTCCCTATACATGTGATGTATAGGCTCTTGGTCCCCGTGCGAGAGAGGCACGAGCATGGGTATTCATTGACGGATGAATACCCGCATTACACGGTAAAATGCGAAACGAGATAAAGATCAAAGAGTGCATAGCATTATCATCATTTAAATATTTGAAATGTCTTAACGGTGTTGAATAAAGTTGTTTTTAGATGTTATGTCTATATGAATGTTGCAACCTTGTTGATACTTCTTGAGTCGTATGGCTCACCCTTGCTTTGTCTTGTTATAGGTACTTACGGCAAGAACGTCATGCATGGGAGGAGTAGGCATTGGAAAGCACGCACTACCTCAACATTTATGCAATTGCTATTTAGTTTCACTTAGGAATAAATAACTATGTGGAGACTATCTATGGATGTTTTATGATGTTGGTTGTTGGATTATTCATGGTTATGAGAATGATGTTAATTGTTTACAATCGAACGATTATTTTATATGCATGAACGACTTGGATTATAGAAATAATAATAAATGCCATGATCATCTGTTGATTCCTCGATTTTGTTGTTCATACAAAGGAAGTTCTGACAAAAAAATTATAGATTGTTCTAATTAGTTTAATTCTTGTAGCATTCTAGGCTCATGTGGAGCTGGGGTATTACAGGTGGGAGTTTCGTTCATCAAGATCTGTGAGATGTGTAGGATCGAGTGCCATAACGAAACCATCACTAACAATTCTCTATATGCTTGGGCTCATGGCTTTTAAATAAATGGCCATTCTAATTTTTTAATAAGCATAATTTGATCCATCAAATAGAGATGCTTTACCTATTGATATACCCTCACTAGCCATCCTTTCTCTCCTAAACGATTAAGTCTAAAATTAGAGAGACCAAACTCTGATACCACTTGTAGAATCAAGGATGACCGACTAGATGGGGTGAATAGGAGGTTATAAAAATTATTGTGCTCTAATTAACAATTTTAACAAATGCGATCTTAACCAAGAGATGCTAGCACAAGTATAAGAGCTATAATCAATTTGATAAGGCAACTTAAGATTTATACTAAAGCAACTCTAGCAAAAATTCTAAACAAGTAAAACTAGAATTGTAAATGCAGAAATGTAAATACAAGAGAGGAAAAATCAATGTAGACACTTGATGTTTTTCCCGTGGTATCGAAGACTTGTCAGTCTTCACTAATCCACGTTGAGGAAACTTGAACAAATCAAGTTGGCTCCACACGAGCACTTCCCTCGATCACTATCATTGCTCTTCCTCCTCTTCAGAGATGGTGAGCACCCAACCACTACACAATTCCTTACCGGGTCACTTCACAAGCTTCTTTGAAGTGATCACCGCGCAAATCTTCTTCGAGTCGTCTAGGTGTTTGCAAGCACCAAGAGTAACAAATCGTAGCGCTCGTTTGAAGATTATCAAGTGTCAAGATGATCAACTAATGATGCAATACACTTGAATGCTCTCAACTACCTCAAAAGTAAGAATTGTATGCAAATGAGTATAAGAGAGTGCACCAAAGCCTCAAGTGTATTCAATATGGCTAAAGGTTTTTAGCTTGGTGCAGGTGGGGGTGTATTTATAGCTCCCAACCACAAAACTAGCCATTTGAACAAAGTTCCTAGAAAAATTAGCATTGTCGGTAATACTGCCATCAAACCCGGTACTACCACACAGCGTGATCAACGGTTAGAACAGTAGCATTTAATGCTCTGAACTAGCCGTTACGAAAAAGTTGTGGTACTACCATCAACTATAAATCGGTACTACCACACAGTGATAATACCGCTCGGCTAGAATGGAACTACCGATTTTCAAAGGATCAAAATCCCAAGAAAAACACCTTTCTGGAAATAACGTACCACCGTGTAAAACCCGGTACTACCGCTCTCCAGTAGTTCCACTCCGAAAATCCGGTCGTACCATTTTTAGAATTCAAGAAAAACTCCCAAAAACATATTCACTGGAAAGATACATACCGCCAACTAGATTTCGATACTACCGACCTGTGGTAGTACCGCTCATCAAATGCGGTCATACCAATTTTGGAATTTCAAGAAAAACTTCCAAAAACATGCTCTCTGGAATAAACATACCGCCAACTAGAATCCGGTACTACTGACTTGCGGTAGTATCACTCATCAAATGCAGTCATACCAATATCCACTAAAGAAATTTCACAAGCAAATATGAGTGCAATGCATGGCTCCTAGTTGATCAAGATGGCACAAAATAAACTTTCAAGCTTCTAGCCGTGATCCCTCTTTATAATACAGCGCCTAGCCTATAAATTCAGTCTTTTCTCCAAGCACCAAGACAAGTAAAAACTATAAAAGGATCCTTAGGCTATATGATACCTTTGCCTTGAGCCATGTAGATCTTAATCACCTTGGCATTGCCATTTCTATGTCATTATTCAAACTCCGGGACTAAATCTTAAAACATCTTAACAAACATGTTAGTCCCATAATACATTGTTGATATTAATTACCAAGAATATTTTTAGGGGCCTAGATACTTTCAACCAGTTTTAGATGGCTCTCGGTTTAATCTGATCATGCACGGCCTTTCTGTGTTGTCGTTATGAGCAATGGTAATACACCTGAGACTCTTATTAGCAGCCATTGGAAAAATTATTAGGTGTGGCCACTGCAGTTTCTTGATTCGAGGAGTAGCGCTGAAGGTCATCGCTTTTTTCGAAAAAGGTAGCACTGAAAAACTACCAAGTTGTAGCCATGTATCTGTTTCAAGGAATCTTCATTTTTAAGTGCTTTTTTGAAGTAATTAAGAAGTGCGACTATTGGAACAAAAAATGTTCTTTCATTTCAATAAGATTTTTTGTTAAGAAGGATTGATTGTAAATGTTAATGAGAGGTCTATGCACCATAATCCACATATTTGCGCCACTCCAATCCCAATTACTCATCATCTTTCGTGATTCAATGTAGGTCTCAAACAAATATAATTTTATTACGTTAAGCCAAACCTTAGAGTATAGCGTGTCGTCATGGTGGATCCACATTAAATAAACATACCATTTTCCCCCTTTTGCATCATCTATTGTCCTAATGAGCATGCAATTAGGTGTGCCTAAACTATCTGTTTTATCTGGACACCGTTACAATAGTATCCTTCTTACCAATAGCAACATATAGCGACATATAGCTTCTTGGTGCTTGGAACCGCTAGGACAACTTGCTTGGGGATGAAGCTTGCCAAAATAATGATGTTGATTTTCATGTATCAGTTTGTTACAACCTTTTTTAGGAATAAGGATGCATCATACTTTTGACACTTCAGTACATGTACTTGAATCCCTTTATGCTTCATTTGTACATACCCACTATGTATTCCTAGGTTCTACCCATCTACACCCGCAGGTAAAGATCTATTTCAATTTTGTAGTGCTATGTAATTGCTCAGCATCCATCTTTCAGTTTGGATATGACCTTACCTCACTTAGTCTCTATGAATTAAGCTAACAAACCTCTATCATGCAAGGTTAACTGCACGACCCAGCCAATGCATGAGGACAAAACTTTTTGCCATGGACAACGCATGCTGCTCAAACAAGCACCATGATCAGTATGCCACCCGTGCCCTTCTGGACATACAGATACTCTGTACATACATTGCACATGTATATATCCTCTCCACGGTATAATTATGTTTGATACATTGTTGTGACAAACAACATATAATTATGTAAACCTTAGATGATTTGCACCTCTTAGTACATCTTGCCATACAACTGTCGTAACTCATTACTGGTCATTAATCGAAACAATCAGCCAACTGGTATGTACATCTTTATGCACTCATGCATCCTCAGCACACACAAGAACAGATACGATGTGCATGCAACAGTAATACATGCCATCGACCTAACATAACCAACAGGGGCGCAACGAAGCGCGCCTTCATTCCTACTTTATACATTCAAGCTGGGATTCCTGGAATTCCAGCGCACCGCGTCATCTGAATAATATGAGCCGTTTGATCGAGTAGTGTGGACGTCCGTATCCATCGGATGGAAAGATGAACCAACCTGGACCGTCGGATTGCAAAGAGCAGGAGTGGACGGCCATCGAAGCCCGATCTGCACTCTTCTCCTCCCCCACGCACCACCACATGTCGTCGTCGTCGGTGCTGCCTACGCCGCTCCCGCGCCATCGCTTGTGTGCTAGCTCGCGCCTACGTCACCGCTGTCGATGTTGCATCGCTGAAATGCTGTCACTTTCGCCTTCGCCTTGCTTGACCCGGTCTCCATCGACCTCACCTCTGTCATCGTCCAACCGGGGCGCCACCTCCCTTCTCTCTCCCGGATCCGGCAGCCGCGCACTATTTTGTAAAACATGTTTTAATTTAATCCCTCATTTTATTAATAGTACATTTAGGCTAAGTTTGGACTTTTTAATTATTACTTTTTGTTTCAACTCATTTTGATCCTTAATTAGTTTTGTATTTCTAGAGTTTGATTTCTTAATTTCTTTATTAGAAAAAAGTCTTGCAAATGAAATCCAGAAAAGCAATTGTAAATAAAATCCATCAAAAGTTTTAAAAAGACCACATTTTCACATTTTTGAAAATAAGCCCAATTTTAGGATTTTACATCCGGCAGCCGCGCACTGTGCGGCGTGGTCCAAATCTGCCTGTATCTAGACTCTGGCGGCCTGGATCCGGCCGGACCTAGCCATGGCGGCGCAGCAACGAGGGAGGAGGAAGTCGGCACAATGAAGGGGGAGGAGGAGGCCGGCGGCGAGGAGGGTGGAGAGTTGGAGACCGACACGGTGGAGGAGGAGGGGGTGTTCGGCAACGGCAAATTTTATAAGGCCAGCCATCGGCAAGTTGAGAGAGGGTGTGGCATAGAGAGGACAGCGGTCGGCGGGGATGGTGGGGAAGGAGGAGGGCTGCAGAGGCAAATGAGGTAGTGGTGGGGAGCAACAAAACGACGGGATCAACACCACAGCCGCACGTGGTCACGTGGAGTCGAACGACGGTGATCTACATTCAGATTCACTGTCCATGTAGACGGATTAGAGGAGCAGCAGAGATGCGTCAATGGCGACGGGCAACTGTAGAGCTATTGGTGGTGCTGGCGACGGTGATGCATGGCTAGGAAAAATGGAAAAGCAATGGATTTTAGTTAGCTCGGATCATGATTGAGTTCACGAGATTTTTAAATATTTTATAATCTCAGCTTAAACTCGGTCATTTATTTTCCTTTCTCTTTTTAACACGCTGTTTCCTACCAATTGAATATAATATTTCAATACATTCTTTTTTTAGAAAATAGGTCACACGCAACGATGTCATACGACATCGCGTTGTCGTGCAATCTACTTACTAATATTTATCCATGCTGTAGACACTGTAAAATAAAAAAATAATTATAGATTATGAACATTTTCGTTTCCTCTTACATTTATCAATTTATTTTAAAAACATATCTATTAACCATGGGAAACGGGATTGATTACGCCGTGTCGCGCTATCGCGTGGACCATTGGCTACTTATATACTATTGTTTCATAAAATTAAACTGTTAATATATGGGGAGCCACTAGGGAGCGGACGTACGGGTGAAGACTCTCACCCGTACGGTCTCAATCCAATATTAATTAGTCATCCGATTAAGGAAAGCATCAAGCGTCAAGGCCACTTAATTAGAGAGAGAAATTAAGCCATTGGTTCATCTTATCTAGATCAAACAAGCATGCACATATGCTTGTTTTCTTCTTTGTGATCATGATAATCACGATGGTGGTGGTGTTGTTGTTTAAGCCCTTTTTTTTGTTATTTTTGTTGGCCTCGGTGAGATATCAAACGGCTAATTAAGGTTTAATATATTAATTAGTATAGGTTGCTACACTGCTTTACAAGTTCAGCAAGCTAGATGTGAAATGAAAGGCATGTAAATAGTTTGGGCGCTACTAGGAATCGGACGTACGGCAACATCCCCGGACAACGGTTGTAACATCCCCGAACAACGGTTGTAACATCCCAGGACAATGGTTGCAACATCTCCAGATAACGGTTGCAACATCCTAGAACAACACTTGTAACATCCCCGGACAACACTTGCAATATCCTCGAACAACGGTTGCAACATCCTAGGACAACGGTTGTAACATCCCCGGACCCGAGCGTCCGATCCTAGCCCCCAAATCGGACGTCCAGGGTGCTAGTATCACCCGATAGTCGATTACACGGCCTACGTATGTATGTACGTACTCTGTATATTGTACGGATGATACTAGCACCCGGACATGGTTGCAACATCCCCCAAACACGGTTGCAACATCTTAGGACAACGGTTGTAATATCTTCGGACAATGGTTGCAACATCTCCGGACATAAGCTTATTTTTATAATTTTATTAAAAACACATTTTATTTCTGAAATTCTTATTTAAAAATTCTTAAATCACTTCACGGATTCGTGCACGTGAAACTAGAAAAAAGTTTGATGCTTTGGTTAGCCGCTGTGTGGTGGTGTAGCAAATAAATAAAACAATTAAAATTTGTTTTTAGACTGCTAGCTTGTTGGGAGATTAATAGTTCGTGTGTTCAATCAAAGGCTAGCTGCTACTAGTACGTGGTTAGCCAACTTGTTGACATTGCAAAACACCTTTCAGACGTCACGATGGGGCGGACTCAACAGAGTGGAGCTGCGAGAGTGAGCGGAGCGTTTTATGGGGCAGCTACTACGCTGAGTGGGTGAAGCGTCCGATATTTTGCTTTTGACCCGGACGTACGTGGCTTAGTATTATCCGTGGATCGAGGTGGATGACACACGTACGAGCATTTGGAAACTCGTTTGGAAACTTCACTGTAAAAAGAAAGGCTGTAGTTTATTCTGATCAGGAGGCCAGGAAAGGGAAAGCACGAAGAGCAAGGAAAGAAGCCGTTACTTGTACAATACAAACAAACGAAAGGACTTTTTTTTTTATAAGAAAAGCGAAAAGAATGACACCATGATCGATCATCTAACCACCTTCGTCCTCGTCAGAGTGCAGAACAGATAACGTCCAGTAGAAAACAATAGGTGTAGTGGCTTTCGTACGTCAAGTCATGAGTTGAATTGTTTGGACCCATCCATAGGAATTAATTAAGCATGAACTTGCTATGGACATCGATCGACCGATGGTGGTGGTGCTCAGAATTTCTTGCTAGCTACTGTGACGCCTTGATATGACACGTAGATAGCACTCATTGTGCATCATGTGCACCATATGCAACATATACGATGTATCTTAATACAAAAAAAATATAAATACAAAGAAAAATTATCAATTGTACTACTATCGTATACTTACCGATAGAAAGTACCATAAAATTTCTGTAAATAAAAAGTAACGGAGAGCCCTAATAAAAGGAAAAAGTACGTATAGCTAGCCTGTCCTTTTCCTGTGCAACATAGATCCAAAGGGGGGAAAAAGGAGTGGTTTCAAGAGCCCGTGCACGTCAGGGGTTGAACCGGTCTAACGCACGAAATTTCTCAACAAGTCTATCCTATTCCCAGGCATCGCCATTGCCAATACCTTTTTTTTTGCAGTGGAAGCACACATTGAACTGCAAATTGATGATGGATGCATGCACGGGAAGCCGTCAAAAAAAACGGCCGTTTTTGGAGAGCAGTTGCCATTTTTTCATCAGCGGGGCTTCCGTCTCCATCTTCTCCATTGCACGCTGATGAAAAAATGGCTCCGAGTCACGATTGGCCCCTCGCAATTTCTCATTTGCGATTGTTAGATATGGTATTTTTGCATTTGTGTTTGGTAAGGTTTTATGGATTGGTGCAGAAATCCCTCGTTGAGAAAAAGTTGGTGCGGATATATATTGATACCACAAAAGCAGAGAAAATGACGTTGAGAAACACGCCATTGTTGGTTTGGTTGATTTCAACACTCCTATATATAAGCTCGCAGGGACCACACGGCTTTCCCTTTCCTCACTTCTCTCTATATATAACTGAGTTTATAGGCGCATCAGAACTTGCTGAATTTTTCACAAAATTGTAGCACAATACGACTACTGTAACCTTTGTATGACATATCACGATATGATTAACCTAACCATTTTGTTTCTTCATGGTAAAGTTTAGGGTCCGTTTGGAATGCAATAATTCAAAGCCATGCCTAGTGGGATACTAGGAATTGCTCAAAAAGAAATTTTGGAGGAAAATGGTTCTTGGTAAATAGAGAGAGAAGGGAGGGAGAAAGTGCATTAAAACTTTCAAAGGATCAACCTAAACATGAGAGTGGAGCTTGTGTTTCATTTCCTCTTAAACGTGTAGGAAAGTTTCTTGTCCTATGAATATTCTATGGTTCAATCACATAATCCAAACCCACTTCATATAGGAATTTTCCCTTTGGAATGCAATCCTTCATTTTTTTTAACTCCAAATTTCCTTCCTGGGTCTAGCTTAGCTTATTCGTTCAAAAGTTAATACATGGTAAATAAGAGCAAGATATGTAAATTTCTCTACTAAGTAGCTAGGTACAATGTGCCTTTCTTGTTGTGTTAAGTCTCGACCACCCAATTTCCAAATGTGCTGATGAGGCACCCAAGCAACGTGTTTATACTTTATTCACTTTTTAACGTATAGTGGGAAGAATAGTAATATACCTCTCCGATGGTTGGGAAAAATATACAGCTTAGAAATAGTCCCCATTTTACTAAGCGCTAGCACACAAAAGACACATGAATTAATAGGAAAAAATTACACATATTTCTTATGAAATGACTTTTGATGACCTGCATGTCACTGCATGTTCTAATATATTTTGGTACCTAACAAGTCACAAGTGTGTTCTTGTGAGCCTACACAAAGTTTTCCTCCAAATTGATGTCAAGTGGGCCTTATCAGTCCCCCAAATTAAGAATATGATTCCACCAGACCTGAGTATTCTCTTAACATTTGCAGTACTGTCACAGTAGCTGTAAATGGTAGAAATGGCACCATACAAATTAAAAGTGCAAATCTAACTCTCCCAGGAAGTAAAATCAAAGTCATTTTACAGCTACAAACAATTAGCCTTTTAATTACAAGAAATATTATACTCCAAAAGGCCAACATTTATGACCAGGCATCCTTTCGTCCATATTGGCGGTCTCCTAGTAAAGTTGGTTTGGTTGACGCAATAAGAAAAGGCCAGCAACCCATGGACCAGCAGATGAGCGGGGAAAAAGGATGCATCCGAAATTACTGAAAATTCAAGGACTCCGGTATAGATTAATACAGAAACATCTCATCCTCTCCTTATAAATAGCTCCAAGAAGCAAGAAGCAAGAAGCAAGAAGCCCATCCCCGGATACCTTGTGTATATAATTCCCATTAGATCAGATCCAAAGCTAGCTTGTAGCCAGCTATAAAGAGAAGGATTAGATTCTGAAAGTATCGGGTTCCAATCAAATTGGCCACCTTATCATAACATATCTCTCCCAAATCTAGAGCCTTTAATTGCATTAGAACCAGTGGACTAATGCAAAGCAAGAGATTCTTGAGGCCAGTGGCATGCAGCTGGGTGGGAGAAGCTTGTGATATCAGGAAGGACGGATACTAATTGCTGGGTGTTATGAGGGAGAGTTGGAGTTGCTCTTGGATTTCTCCACTTGAAGCGAGCTTACAAATCTGTCTATATATATAGATCATTAGCTGATGGATGTAGCTTGCATGTACCAAGCTCAAGTTACGACCTAGATTTGTAATTGTGTATAAAGGTTCTTGTTCAGATAAGGAAATTATTCTTGTCGAGTCAAGAACAGATGGCATCCTCATCGTCGGCGGCGACCATGGTTTGCGCGAGACAGGGACGCCACCGGCAGCGCTATGAAGACTGCTATCGCCTTGTCTCAGGGTACTTTAGCTAGCTTGATACCATGCACACCTTGTTCTCTAAGCTCTTGGTGAGGTTTCCAAATTAAGCTCACATGAATTGTGCACATTTGAAGGACAACAGCAAACCAAGTCTCTCCAACACTTACGTAGTCACATGAAATCACATGCTAAGACGTTTGGAAGAACAAGAAAGAACAGTAGGCTTTACTTCGCTGCATATTTGATGGTGAAATGATTAGACGATGAACAATAGCAAGTTCTAGATCAAGATAAACGAATAACATATAACATTACACATGGAAGTTCCCTACAATGGATCAGAATACTTTTCCTTTAGCCTGCCATCTAAGATTTGTGCTCAAAGTATTGCGCGAATCGTCGTTGATTTTACTTCTTTTCCTTTAACAGGTGCATCCCTTACATGCTCAAGGACGATGGAGAAAACAGCTGCCTGCAGGAACATGTGCTGGACAGGCTGCAAGTGCTCATGATCTCGACGCCAAAGCGAAGCGATCTCATCTTCCCAAAGGTGAGCCAATCGACAACAATATCATATGATCATACGCATGCGCGGCTCAGTCATGTAGAGAATCTAAATAATTGCTTATAAGTTCCAAGAAACTGCCATGGAATAGTTTGGTGACATGGTCATGTGGCTGGTGCATGCAGGGTGGATGGGAGAACGACGAGAGCATCGACGAAGCTGCGTGCAGGGAGGCCTTCGAGGAAGCCGGCATCAAGGGCATTTTAAGTGTAGGTGCCGTCTCTCTCTCTACGCGTGATGTGGCATATATGATATTAAAATCACTAGTTAATTAGGGCCTTTTTTTTGAAGTTAATTGATTGTTTATTAGTTGGTGGGTTACGATATAATAATATATCCATGACAAGGGACATTTTTGGATCTTTGTTTTTAGTTTTATAGATATCAGCTTGGATAGATTTGGTAGGATGTGTGTAGTGCTGGTGCGTGATGTGTCACTCTCATGGCTATGTTTTTTTTGGTTGTGATGGATAGAAGGGTCAATGTTAAGTGGCTAGCAACTTAATTAGAAAAGTCATTTACCCTATCTGTTGCTTACAAGTGGTTGTTCTCTCATAGGCTCGTTTGATAGCAAGGAAAATTTTTGACACGCAACAAGTAGTACATAATTTATGAGAAGAAATAATTTATTAGAGAATTAAATTAATATTGCCAAAGACCTGCATGATGAGTATGGCCTACCATTTTCATTTTCTCTGGTTAATTGCCTCTAGTAGAACATATACACCAATCCTTGGTTTATTAGGTGGCCGACAAGTCATATGATGTACAGCTACTACTATGCTAATCTGAATAATATTGAATACGTTCTTGCACACGATTTCCATGGGGTAGCATAGGAGTTTTCAAACAGTATTACGAACAGTACATCGCGTCCAGTACCATCTATGCTTTCACGTCAAAGGGGTCATCAAGGTGCCTCAGTTTTCATTAGGGATAAGTCAAATTTTCTGGCTGTCAAATTTTTTTTTGGCTATTATTCTAAGCACACCAACAGCTAGAGACGTGTGCGCTTCAGTCGTTGGATGTCAAAAATTTTTAGCGAAACTGTTAAATAAAACTATGAGTAGAACCAAGTCACTGACAACTGAAGATCGCTTGAATTCAGGGGACACCACTGGGAGAATGGATCTTCAAGAGCAAGAGCAAGCAGAACAGTTGTGGCCTGGAAGGGGCTTGCAAGGGCTTCATGTTTGCCCTCCAGGTCACTGAGCTGCTGGAATCATGGCCTGAGCAGATCAGCCATGGCAGGAGATGGGTAAGCATCTCATTCTACATTTGCAATTTCACTGTCATATATACAGACTCTTGAGTTTATATATATCTCGGCAACTCACAGAGTTCTTGTACATGATTTGTGTATATGCATGCAGGTACCAGTCGAGGAAGCATACGGTCTCTGCCGGTACGACTGGATGCGAGAAGCACTGGACAAGCTCAAGGAGCAGCTGCTGTTTAGGAGCAACTTCAGGACCCTGCCGCCGCAGGAGTTGCCGGACTCGTCGAGCCTCTACATGGTGATGCCGGCTGTAGCTGATGGAGCTGTAGCACTGTGCTGATGCTATGCTGCTGCTGATGTTGCTCCTGACAGCCCAGCGGCAATAACTGGTTTTGCTCTTTCCAGGAGCCAATGTTTCAGATCTTGATGAATGATGATGTTTCAGGCTTCCATCTGCGGAAAGAGATGCAACAATCTCAGATTCTTGTGCGATCAGCCGAAGAATGTTACGTTTTGCTAGACGATTAATAACTGTTCCATAGAGCTGAGAACTAGGGGTAGCTAACTGTAACATCCTAATTTTTAAGGTTTTTTAAAAAATAAATAAATAAAAGAAACCAGTTGATTTTTTCTTGAGTTGTTTAAAGCTTAAATTGATATTTCAGGAAATAAAAATATTTTAAATTATTAAAATAAATTTTAATTAAATTCAAAATTTATTTTATTCAAGTCATTTAGGTTCCAGGGAATTTTGTGAAATTTTATTAGTTTTTCTCTTTATTTATTTTATTTTCGGAGTTTTTGGATTTCCTTTTCCTTTTTCCTCTTTTCTTTCTTTCTTCTTCTTTTCTTCCTGGCACTTCTCTGCTTTGTTCTTCTTCCCGACCCGAGCCGGCTACTCTATCTCGACCGGCCGCACCGCCCCGGTCCGACGCCGCGCCAGCCGCACCCGCGCCTCACCTTGCCGCCACCACACACCCAGCTTGCACCCGAGCCGCCGCTCGTGCGCCACCGCGCACAATGCGCCATTTCCACTTCCGTCGGTGGCACCACGACCCCACTACCATCGCCCACGTTGTGCAACCTTCAATTGCACGCCACCATCATCCCTCGCATTCAATTTTGCCATTTCCCATCAATGTTCATTGTGAAATGAATCGTCGCCCTTTTTTCGCGGGCGTTCCCCGTCGATCCGAGTACCACCTTCGTCCAATAAAGGGAGCACCACGTGTCCCTTGCTCCCCTCTTCTATTCGCCCCAAACCTCAGCGTCCAACTCCCCTCTGTTTGGCCGGAACGCACGATACCATTCTTCTTCTTCCTCAAGTCCGGTCACATCACCAATGCGTCAATCTTCTTCTCCGGTGAGCTTTCCACCAAATTGACCGCATTACGTCATGTTCCCAGTCCACTTCTACCCATCCCCCTCCTCAATTTTGGAATTCTCATCACCGGCGCATGCCGACGCCGCCACACCAGCATCCCCGCTGACGGAAGACGCCGCCATGCCGCCTCGGCCATCACCGGGCCACCCTGACCCAGCCGATCGCATCCCCTCGCTGATGCGCATCCGGCGCTCCCGCCGCCCCGCTTGGCTGCCGCCGGAGCGCCGCCGGTTGTGCGCCGCCGAATGGGAAAAGAGAGGAGAGGGAATGCCAAGGCGGCTCTCAGTGGATGTGTCAGCGGCGAAGAAGGCGAGGAGGGAGGAGACCGCCACCAACCAGGAAAAGAGAGGAGAGGGAACGACATGGTGTGGAGGAGAAGGCGAGGAGGGAGGAGATGGCCGCCGAACGGGCAAAGAGATGAGAGGGAACGATGAGGTAGTGCTCGCCAGATGCGTCGGGGGCGGAGCAGGAGAGGAGGGAGGAGAGGACTACCGACAGGGAAAGAGAGCAGATGGAATAGCAAGATGCCTTTTTGTGTGAGGAAAAAGGAGAGATCTCTATTGATTAAATGTGATGTGTATGTTGTTATTTGGTTACAAAACATACGAAAGGAGCTATGAGCATGTGTAGTCCAAACCGCATAGACATAAGTTGAACGAGCATAATGAGCTAACTTATCAGCTATCCGGATCCTTCGCATTACTGCAAAGATCCACTGGGCAGACATGTGTTGCGAGGAGGTGAACAGTGCCCTGCATTGATTTTAGCAAAAAAAATTGTAGCATCAATGTCATTTTACTGCATCGAAAAAACATTAAAGTAAAAGCATTGTAGCGATTGATTACTGCATCAATAAAACATTGTAGGAAAAGCACTGTAGCAATCGGTATGAACCTTTGATTTTTGATCAAAGGGTGGATATCGCTCCTAATGTCAATGCACTTTGATCCCTTTCCATTTGTAAGACCTCGATCTCGTGTTTAGTATGGGCAACCTCTATGCCCCGAGTGCCTTCATGAGTTGTCTTGTTTGAACCCTGAAGATGACAAACATGTTGGAATGGTTGTTGATATCAGACTTCACTTGATAAAATTATGTCCACACCTGGTTAATTTGGGAGCATCGTGACTTCCTTGGAATTTGCAATACTATTGATCTTTTCCCATGTAATTAGCTGTGCCACATTTTTGTTTGATATTTGAAGCTGTGATTTTTACGAAGCCATCAAGGAAATTTATAATGCCTTTTTAGAGAAGAAATGTACTTATAATAATACCTTTTGCGGTAGTAGTATAAAAAAGGCCCATGAACAACAAAACTTCTAATGTAGCAGACAGACCTGGTCGAATCATGCTAAAGCATTATAATCTTGCGTAATTTGAAGTTTTATTTTGTTGGTCTCTGCATGCAGGAAAATATATTTGGGTGGACACCTAGAAACCCCTGCTTGTTTCAAAATCCACGGCTTATATATATCCATCTGAAGGGCCATGTGAGAGCATCCTGGATTACGTTGTGATGAACCATTGCAATTTGGGAAGGTCGGAAAATTGATTTACAAATTTATTAGAGTTTATAGGTTGCATAAGATATGTTATTGCTAACATAGGTCAAGTTATGAAGAACTTGTGTCCGGAAATGATTTCTTTGTCTTTGGATGTGCAGGGTCACCAGGAGTCAACCACGGTCATCAATAAGGATCGAGGCTAAGCTCACGGAGTAGCTGAGGCCTAGAACAATTGAGGATACCGGGTGAGGTGGTGATCTCAAGCATAGCACGAGAAAGGCGGGAAATGTTGAAGGGAAGTTCGAACGACGGGATTGCACTATGTGACTTGGTCGGTCCAAGTGAGGTGTGGACCGGTGGAACCGGAACGGGAGAGACTTGCCAACATGCGGCAAGCCAGTGGTGCATCTACACGTGGCAAGCATAACGATTGCTTGCAATGGATGGAGAAGACCGGGTCAAGGAAGGGTATTTTGGTAGTTTGACCAATATACTAGAAGTTGCTTTGAAAGAAAACCGCGGCGCTTGAGCAGCGTTTGGAAAGGTGGTTTAGGTCATGGAGAAGCTGGTATGATCAAGTTGGATCAAGGTTAAGGACTTAGCGGATTCGGGCTTATGCGCTTCGAAAAGCATGCATAAGAGTAGAGTGTGAGTTAAAACCCGTGTGTAGGGGGTTATCGGGTTTTCCCATTGTGCTAAGTGGATAGTATCCACTAAGGGTTTGATGTGGCTGGTTAGCCTATCTATTTAAGTGGTTGGGATGAAGACTTGTGGTCACCCATCCAACCATCCTCGCTTGAGACCTAGGGTTCATGAGTTCTAGGGTTAGGGTTTGAGAGAAGTTGAGAGCTATGGTGTGCTCTCTTGTCCTCCAAGTGGAGTGGCTGTAAAACTCTTATCCTCAAGTAGCAATACATCAATCTTTGTTCATCTCCATGGATCTCTTTTGTGTTGATTGATTTGCTCTTGATTTGGTTGGTTTTTTTCCCATCTCTCTTTCCTTCTTGATCTTGTTGTGCCAAAGACGTGTAAGAGATGGAGATAACCTCTCAAAATCAACCTCCACCCATCTAGGCACTTTCATGGCAAGATTCATGATGAAACCCGGTTTTTGCTCTCTTTGGCCTCTCCGAGTGATTTCTTTATTCAGCTATTTTTGCCTCGATTTCTTTGGTGTTCTTGCTTGCTGTGATATGTAGGAACATATCTAGAGCCATCTTGGCTATCATCCATCCACGAGCAAGTCATATTCACCATCTTCAGTTTTTACCCTGTTTTTGTGCAACTTTCCCTCAAACAGGAAAATTTCATAACTTTGGCAACGATTTTCTTGATCGTTAAGTGGAATAGGTTTCTGACACCCTAGAGAGGGTGCATACCAAATTTCAAGTCATTTAGAGCTTTGGTTTGAGAGTTAGCTTAATTTTTGGTTTTGGCCTGACTTTGGTGCAGCAAAGCTTCATGAACCAAAAGATCCAAATTCTCTCAAGTTATTTTAGATTTTTCTATTGGGATAGGTTCCTAAGATCATGATCTTACCTTGGGTTAAGTTTCAATTCATTTGGACATGTGGATCAAAAGTTTCATCGATTTTCGGATATGAAATAGTTCTGAAACTGAAACGTGCAGTTCTGTTTTTACTGTTTATTTCCTGAAAACACTATAGCAAATTTTCTTTGGATTTTTGGCATCATGATCTTCGTAGCTACTCATAGCTAATTGGAGTGAAGATTTGGTGAATACTTGGGGGAAAAAATTGAAGAAACCATTCACCCCCCTCTGTTGCCATACCTGTTCTACAAGTGGTATCAGAGTACGGTTTGCTCTTCTCATAGATCTTAACCGATCTGTGGAACTATGGCATCAGACAAGTATTCTACCAAGCCACCTGTATTTGATGGAGTTGATTTTTCTTATTGGAAGGCTCGTATGCATGCCTACATCGAGACTCAAGAGCACTCAATTTGGCTTAAGGTTAAGAATCCCTATGTAGTGCCAGCCAATGACGATGTGATCTTACTCGATGTGGAGGCAAATAGCAAAGCTCGAAATTTCTTGATTCAAGGGCTTAGTTGATCTGAGTTTGAGCGTGTCGCTCACTTGAGGTCTACTCACAAGATCTGGAAGACTCGTGACTACCATGAGGGCTCTATCGTGATCAAGGAAGTGAGACAGAACCAACTTAAGAAAGAGTACTCAAAGATTGAGCAAAGGTCCGATGAATCTTTTGATGAGTTGTGGGGAAGGTTTTTCAAGATCATTCATGACTTACGTGCTATGGACCTGGTGTTTACTGAGTCTAAGAATGTACGTCAGCTCTTGGGTGCACTTGATGTGAGAGTTTGGGGGATGAAGATCACTTCCATCAATGACAACACTGTCATGAGTGAGCTTACTATGGATAAGCTCTACTCGAGGTTGAAGACGCATGAGATTGACTTCATATCGCGTCTCCCCAAGACAGAGTCAATGGCTCTAGTGGTTGACCCTTATAAGAGTAGCTCTTCTGATTCTTTGGACTTTGGCTCATCTGGTTTTTCATTGTCTGCCTTGCACTCCTTGAGCGATGAGCAACTAGAGAGGCTACCTGAGGATGACTTAGCCCTTCTATCCATAAAATTCACGAGAGCCTACAACAAAATGAGGAACAAGAGGAGAAGTGGCCCTGTTTACCTGCTTTGAGTGTGGTGAGCCAAACCACATTCGGCTAAGTGCCCCAAGCTGAAGAGCAAGGAGGAGAAGGACTTCTGAAGGTGTCCTCAAGCTTGAGACACGAAGGCCAAGAAGCCCAACTACCGGAAGTTCATCAACCGGGTCCTTGCCTCTCTTGAGAACGTCGATATGAGTGATGTGGACTCGGGGATGGAGGATGACGAGGATGATTCCCACGGCAAGAAGAAGGCCTAGGACTTCACCGGCATGTGCTTCATGACCAAGGACAGCCATGACGTCGAATCCTCTGATGACGATGAGCCCTACAGCGATCCCAATGAGGTATGCCCCTTACTCAAGGAGATGAAACGTGCTTTTGGTTGCTGCTGAACGAAATCTGAAAAAGCAAGCTAAAATGATTAGGAGACATGATATCATAATTGACAACTTGAAGCTAGAAGTGGTTAGGCTCAAATCTATTAATCCTGCTGATGATTGTGATTCTTATTCTTGCTTGCATGATGAATTGGTAAATCTAAAATCTGCTCATTCCTCTATTGTAAATCAACTTAAAATGCCCTAGATGAACTAGAATCTCTCAAATCTAATCATAATCATGTTTGCTTGGATGCTATCGCTTTAGATGCAACTCTGAGAAGCTATTCCATCACCTTGCTCAAATTGTGCTTTGCTCGAATTGAAATTGGATAGTGCTACTAAAGAATTGCTGAAATTTAATTCTAGTCACACTTGCTCTCATTGTGAGGATAGTAAGATTAAAATGAAGAAAATGACTAAAATGGTTCTTTATTCTAAGACTGTTTCATGTGAAAACTGTTATAAACTCACAATTGAGAATGATGCTCTTAACAAGACTCTAGAGGAGAAATCTAAAATTAAAAAATACATGTCCATGACTGCATCCAAGAAAGTAATTGATTCTAATAATTGTATCTTTTGTGTTGAAATTGAGACTAATTTAGATGAGATACATGAGGAGTTTAGAGTCAAGTTCAAATAGCAGTTGAGTAGGATTAGGAATTCCTCTTATGTGTCTTGTGAGGCCTTAAAGGTTGAGGTAGCTATTCATAAAGAAAGATATGCTAGGGTAATCAAATCGAATAAGTGTGCCACATGTAAGGACCTAGCCAAAGAAAATGACTATCTCAAAAAGACTCTTGAGAGATTCTCTAGTGGGAAGAAGAACCTCAACATGATCCTCGATCAATCTAAGGTGAGTGTGAAGAAGAGTGGCCTAGGATTTAATTCCCTAGAGTATTCCAAGAACCACCTACCTAAGGTTGTGAGAGTTGTTGAGAGTGGCAAGTTTGAGGTAGAACCCCTTGAGCCATCTAAGTCAGTTTTTAGATTTGCAGGTTTTGCCTAAACCCCTTCTAGCAAGTCAGATGCTTCTATTTCAGCAAGTCAGACCTCTCAAAAGGTCAAGTATCATTGCATCTTCTGCAAGAAGGATGGCCACATAGGTGAGTTCTGCTTCTGTAGAGCCAAGGGTGAGAGGAAGAAGAGAGTGCATGCCTTGAGGTCCATTAGAGGAGTTTCTTCACCTACGACTATCTCTAGAGCTAGGCAGCATGTCTTTCCTACTAGACATAGGTCTAAGTTTGTAGATGACTTCTTTGACTCCTTTGGTGGCTCTAAGTAGAATTTTGGGTTAGGATATCGTGAGGATAGACCACATGTAGCATTTAGACAGGGGGAGTGCCGACCTTTTGGTAGGTCGATTCGGAGAGGTCTAGGTTTTTCATGTGTGCATTCTTGTGATTATCCTTCTAACCATTTTATTGCTGCTTCTACTGCTATTCTTAGGCATCGTGTGGCTCAGTACTGGATTCCCAAGTCTTTTATCACTAACCCTAGTACTGAGGCACAGATGTTTCCTGCTTACACCCTATAGATCCGACATGCGAGGAAAGAGGACATATGGCTTGTTGACTCTAGGTGTTCTCGAAACATGATCGAAGATTCTAGATGGTTCTCCTCCCTCACACATGCATCCGGCAACAAGTCGATCACATTTGGGGAAGCTTCTATTGGGATCGTGACAGCCAAGGCACAGTGCGCGTCAACAACAACTTCATTCTTAAGAACGTCTCTTTGGTAAGTAAGCTGAGGTATAATTTGCTATCTGTCTCCCAGCTTCTTGATGAGGGTCTAGAAGTGAGATTCAACAGTGGTGAGTGTAGAGTTCTAGACTCCTCGGGTGAGTATGTCTTTGGGATCTCTAGGTTTGAGAGGATCTTTAGTGCTGATTTTAGTATCTCTTCTACCTCCAACCCTAGGTGTCTTGTGGCTTCTGACTCTCATGACTTAGTGTTGTGGCATCATAGGCTTGGATACATAGGCTTCGACCATTTGAGTAGAGTCAGTAACAAGAACCTGATTAGATGTTTGCCTAGGCTTAAGAATGTTAGAGGCCTAGTGTGCACACCTCTGTAGACATGGTAAGATGGTATCTGCTTCTCATCCACCTCTTACTTTAGTGATGACTGATGGGTCTAGTCAATTCTTGCACTTAGACACGGTTGGCCCTTCTAGAGTCCAGTCTACAGGAGGGAAGTGGTATGTGCTTGTCATTGTGGATGACTTCTCTAGGTATTCTTGGGTATATTTTCTGGTTTCTAAGGATGAGGCATTTGGCTACTTTAGAGAGTTGGTGCTTAGACTAGTAGTTGACCTCCCAGTAGCCTTGAGAACCATTAGGAGTGACAATGGCAATGAATTCAAGAATTCTTTTGCCACTTTCTGCACTGAGAGAGGACTAGAGCACCAGTTCTCCTCACCTAAAGTTCCCGAGTAGAATGGGGTTGTAGAAAGGAAGAACAGAACCCTTGTAGAGATGGTTAGGACCATGCTAGATGAGTATAGCACACCTAGGAGGTTTTGGACTGAGGCGATCTCTACTGCTTGCTCTATGTCCAATACGGTTTTCTTGAGATCAGTCATAGGCAAGACTTTCTTTGAGCTTAGATTTGGTTATAGGCTTAGAGTCTCTCATTTCAAGATATTTGGTTGTAAGTGGTTCATTCTTAAACATGGCAACTTGGATAAATTTGAATCTAGATGTTATGATGGTATTTTCCTTGGATATCCTACTCATTCTCGTGGCTATCGTGTACTTAATTTGGATACTAACAAAATTGTTGAGACTTGTGAAGTCACTTTTGATGAGGCTAGTCCTGGTACTAGACCTGATGGTGCAGGTACACATGTTCTTGGTGATCGAGAGAGTATCTTCATCGACGACGACTCTGATGTAGAGGATGAGGATCCAATCCATCCTCTAGTCACTCCTGAGATGGTTGGAGAGTGTGCTTCTACTTCTCCAGCTTAAGCAAAGTAGTCTCTTCCCACCTTCACCGGTGCTTCGAGTGGCTCTACTCCTACCTCCATAGCCTATGAGGTAGAGGCCACATTTGCACCAGGACCTCCTCTTCATATTCAGCGATGACACCCTCCTAAGTAGATGATTGGGGATCTCCATGAGCAAGTTACTCACCCCAGGTTTATCTCTCCAGATTCTCATGCACATTCTTCTTTTGTTGCATCTTTTGAACCCTGAGATGTCACCCATGCTTTATCTGATTCCTCTTGGGTCAATGCCATGCATGAAGAGCTTAAATTTTTGAAAGAAACCAAGTTTGGACCTTAGTTGAACCTCCACCTAATCACAATGTAATTGGAACAAAATGGATTTTCAAGAAGAAGCAAAGTGAGGATGGGTTGGTAGCTCGCAACAAGGCTAGGCTTGTAGCTCAAGGTTATTCCCAACTAGAGGGCTTAGACTTTGAAGAGACCTTTGCTCCTGTAGCTATATTATAAGTCATTCGTATATTGCTATCTTTCGTGGCGTCTAAGGGCTTTATGCATTTTCAAATGGATATCAAGAGTACTTTCCTTAATGGTTTCATAGAAGAAGAGATCTATGTCAAGTAACTCACTAGTTTTGAAAATCATAATTTCCCAAACCATGTGTTTAAACTCTCCAAAGCTTTATATGAATTGAAGCAAACCCCTAGTGCTTGGTATGATAGGCTTAAGAGCTTCTTTCTTAAGAATGATTTTAAAATGGGAATGGTAGATAAAACCTTGTTTACCCTCAAGCATGGTAGTGACTTTTTACTTGTTTAGATTTATATGGATAAGATCATATTCGGTACTTTTTCTCATGCTTTGGTGTCCAGATTTTCAGATTCTATGAGCAGGGAATTCGAAATGAGTATGATGGGTGACCTGACCTTCTTCATTGGTCTTCAAGTCAAGCAACTGAAAGAAGGGGCCTTTATTCATCAAAGAAAGTACACAAATGACCTTCTTCGGCGCTTCGACATGGGAAGCAGCAAGCCAATGTCTACTTCCATTGCCACTTCTATTGTGTTGGATCCTGATGAGGATAGAGAGCCCGTGGGCCAGAAGGAATACCACAGCATGATTGGCCCCCTCCTCTACCTCACGACGTCGAGGCCAGACATACAGTTTGTTGTGCGTCTGTGCGCTCGATTTCAGGCTTCCCCTCGTGCCTCACATCGTCAAGTAGTGTGTCGCATCTTCAGGTACCTTCAGGATACTCTTGACTTTGAACTTTGGTATTCTTTTGGTATAGGAAGAGTACTTCTAGCACTTGTCACTTCTTAGGCACATCTCTTATCCCTTGGTCATCTAGGAAGTAGTTCTCTGTTGCATAATCCACTGCTGAGGCAGAGTATGTAGCTGGAGCCAGTAGTTGCTATCAGGTTCCCTGGATCTTGTCTACTCTTCAGAACTATGGGTTGTCCTTAGATGGTGTTCCTCTTTTCTGTGATAACACTAGTGCCATAAATATTACCAAAAACCCAGTGAAACACTCTAGGACCAAGAACATTGGCATTAGATATCATTTCCTTAGAGATCATGTAGAGAAGGGTGATGTTGTGCTTCACTTTGTCGAGTCCGAGCAGCAGGTTGCGGATATTTTCACAAAGTCTCTTGATTCTTCTCATTTTTCTACTTTGTGGGGAGAGTTGGGGGTTATTAGTTCTCTTGGTTGAAGCTTAGGAGGCAGTTGTGGATGGTTCCTAGTCCAGAACTTGTTTTGCTAAGATAAAACCAAAAATAAATTTCAGCAAGTGCTAACTGTGCTAAGTATGCTTAATTCCAAGTGCTTTAACAAAATGATTCAACATTGAACTTGTAGCACTCTAAATTGACTCAATTGTAGCTTCTTGGTTCCATTTAGTTTATTTACATGGCTTGGCTCATTTTTTGGATATCTTTGGCTAAACTATGATCTTGAGCACCTTGACATGCTAAACTTACATTTAATCTCATATTATTGCTCATTTGGCTTTAGTTTTGCTATATATGATTTGCTATGATATAAAATAGCTACTTCACATAATATAGTTTGGTGTAATACTTGTAAAGTCACCTTGGATAATTTTCATGGCTCCTTATGCTAAAAATGAATAAATTGCAGCCACTCCATTTCATTCATGCTCTATCTTCTTCCATGCATCTTGATGACTCCATTGTCAAAGTGGAAGAGAGATTGGTAAAAATGCTGCTTTAGAGTATGATTTGGAGTTTTTGTGCAAAGTCTTACTAAAATTAGAGTTTTAATGTTTTGTTGTGATCCTATTCATCTTTTGGTTTCTTCTCACCATGATTAAGGTCAAATAGAACAATTGTTCTTTCATATGGACCTAGAGTGAGATTTCCTAACTCTTTTGGTGAACGTGAAGCTTTTTGTGAAATTCTTGCCTTTTTCAAAAGCTTCAATTCACCTCTACCTCAATTGGTCACTTTTATCTCTTTGCATTCCTCTCTTGACCATTTGGAGCTCTATTTGCATTTTTCCTCTCTATTGTTTAAAACCACCTCCAAATTGTATTTTTGAGAAATTGACAATGGGTTTATCAAGGAGGAAATTGAAGGACCATGTGAGAGGGTCCTAGATTATGTTGTGATGAACCATTGCAATTTGGGAAGGTCAAAAAATTGATTTGCAAATTTATTAGAGTTTATAAGTTGCATGAGACATGTTAATGCTAACGTGGGTCAAGTTGTGAAGAACTTGTGCCCGAAAACGATTTCTTTGTCTTTGGATGTGCAGGGTCGCCTAGAGCCAACCACGGTCAACAGCAAGGATCAAAGCTAAGCTCGTGGAGGAGCTGTAACATCCCAAATTTCAGAGCTTAAAAATCTTTTTAATAGTTAGTAGGAAGAAAATTCACCATTTAGATTTTATTTGAGTTTATTTCAAAAGCTTAATATTGGAACTTACAATCAAAAACATTTAATGTGAATAATCCCAACATGAACAATAACCAAAACTATTTTATTTGGGTTCTATGTGCTCAGATATATTTTCTAGAATTTTCTAGAATTTTTCTGAGTTCATTTGCTATTTTCTTTTGCCTATTTGAATTTCTGGTATTTTCTAAAATAGAAAATCTATTAAAATCTCAGAATTTCTTGGGCCGAATCTCTCCGCCCAACTCCTATTCCCGCTGCATGCCACTCACTCACCAGTGCACACTGCCGCTCCCATCGATGTGTGGACCCCGCTGTCGACCCTCTCACTCTCTCTCGCGCCGCCGCTTCCCACCGCTCGATCAGTTTGGACGGCCGATGCGCGTGAGGTAACCAGACGGTCTGAATGTTTCATTTATTGTGGACCGTTGGATCAAGATCGGGCGCCAGAACAAATCGGCGCAAGGCTCCGCCCCACTCGCCGACTGTGGGCCCGCCGAGGTCGCCGCTCGCTGCTTCTTCTCCGCCCCGAAGTCGGTGCTGCGCGCCGCCATTGGAGCTTCTAGAAGCTCAATCCGACAACGAGCTTTCCTAACTAAAAACCTCCGGATTTCTTTGCCAAACTCTATCTCTAATCTTCCGCGCCAGATTCGCCTCAATCGGATCAAACGGACTCTATCTCCGTTTGTTTCAACCGAGAAATCCCCAATTTAGGATTCCTTATCCGGGCACCCACCCCTATAAATAGCCCCGAGCCGCACGGACCTCCGCAACCTGCAGCCGCCACCTCATCTCCTTCCGAGCCTTAGCGCCGCGCAATGGAGTTCTAGGGTTCCGCCGCCGCTCTGTTCTTCGCCTTTTCACCGCTGCCGGTGCCGCGCTGCCGCCGAGTGCACCACCGAGATCGCGACGCCAGGCTACCGTAGGGACCCTTCGCCGTCGCTAAAACCTCGCCGAACTCCCGTCCGACAAAGCCGGCCCCGCCGCCAACCTCGCCGCCGCCATCTTCGAGTGTCTCTGCGCCGTGAGTGCACCATCGTGTTCGCAATAACATGGGCTTAACCGTACCATCGGACCTCGCCGAGCGCCGATGCGCCGTTGCCGTGACGGTCCGAGCCGCCGCCTTTGTCGTCATCCACGTTAAGCGCCGCGTCGCGCCCCTGCACGCGTGGCGGCCAGTGGCGCCGGTCCGCGCCACGCGTGTGCGCCACGCAGCAGCTTCACGACTCGAGTCTCGAGGCTCGTGGACTCGTCCACCGTGAGTTTAGCCTCGACATGTGGGTCCCACATGTCGAGATTTCTTTATTATTTCTTTTCCGAAATTCTCCACGACGTACCATGCAATAATCTGATTTTCCTTTAGGAAAATAATTGGAAATTCATGAAATACTGATTTTCAGCATTTTATGTATTTTCAATCTTCCAAAGGCCATAACTTTTGCATCCTAACTCCGATTGAGCCCATTCAAATTTCTAAATTTGTCTAAATTCGAGATCTACCTAATTATTATTTTTATTTAATTTTGGAGTTTGTTTTGCCTCTGTTATTTATTTGTTTTGGTTGTTTCGCCGCTTGTGCGTAGACGCGATACTCTGGGTTTTCGTCAAGAAGGCTTCAACCAAGTTCAAGACCAGTACATAGACCTATTCCAAGGCAAGTCATACCTTTGATCATATTGAATCCCAGTTTTCCCAAATTATATTGTGTTGAATTATTGCATTTATTTTAATTATGTGTTTAACTGCTTTTGGGCTAGTTATTGATCCAATTTGTTATGTCCACCTTGCTTACTTGTATACCTTAATCTTTTGTCACCCTAGATTGGTTTATTATGTAGTTGGTATTAACATATTGCCAACATGGTTGGTTAGATCGACTAGAATTGCTTAGCCATGCCACGGGTCATCATCACATGTAAGTTGCAAATATTAATTATGACTAAGTGACTATGGAACTTTGTGTAAAAGCTGTGTGCTGTATGTTATTACTTCGTGATGGCATGTGTTGCACTAAACCAACTGGGTGGTAAAAGATTTAGACTGAGGCAAGTGGTGGATACTGTGTGAACTGGTGGCTTTGTGATTGGGATTTATCTGTGGTTTAGTTAGAAAAACGGAAGTCTTGCCTTGGTCAATTAAGGACTTAACTTTGTGCGCCATTGAACCGAGCTATACAGACGACCGCATGTCCGTAATGTGCCTAACTTAGTAGGTTACGGAGTTTCAACATTGGGGTTCGTGGATAGGTTAAGCTTTGTGATATGGGATCGTGTGAATAAGAACGCCAATGTTGAGACGGTTGCCAAACTATTTTGTTACGATTAGTGCTAGCTACACTAGTTGTATCGTGTGGGTAAAGTGTACAAACCTCTGCAGAGTGTTAATCAATCTATTCGAATAGCCGCCCTCTGCTATGGACAACGCCGAGGATTTCACATGAGGGCTAGTGTTCATAAAATGTGGATTGGGAGCTGTGTGATCTCAATCATATGATCGTGAATCAATCGGTTTAGTTGTGTGTCTTTGTGGAAACAATCATAAATTATTATTGCTTATTTGTTTTAAATTACGCTTTCAATCTATTACTTGTATTCAATTGCAATGTTGCATTTTCGCAAAATAACCACGTAAGCCATTCCTTTGGAATAAGTCGCATCTATATATTGCATTCGTGGTATGATTTGCGAGTACGGTTGTGTACCCACGCTTGTTGTAAAACTTGCGCCCAAACCTCTGTATGGAGGAGTCTTCACCGCCGAGGAGGAGTTTGTGGAAGAAGGTTGATCGCTAGGTCATCGATCCCAATCGGTTGCTGTGGTGTCTTGATTGAGTTTGCCGAGTTTATTTTCGTTCGCCGCAGATTTCTTTAGTGTTAGCCTGCGTGGCTTAATAAGTTGTAACCCGACCTTAAGGTCAAAACTCTAAGTTGTTACTCAAACTATTCGCTTATGTTATTTTTCGCTTGTGTGGATTGATATTCACCTATGTTATCACTGTGTGCACTAGCGTGATCCTCGACTAGTGTAGAATACACGAGGGTCCAACTGCATTTTGGGTCCCGACAGAGGTGGTATCGAGCCATACTGATCGTAGGTCTTGACCTTAGTTAGATCGGCCGCTTTTAGAGAGTCCAAACTATTTTCTAAAAGAAAACTAACTTGCAAGAGTAACCTATTGCTTAACTCCTCTCATGTCTCTCTAGACTCATCTATTGCTAAGAATTTCCCCCTCTCTCCGCTGCTTTTAAGTTGTTCTTACCCTCTCTCGCCTTGTGACGGATGCCTCGCTGCACCTATGGTGAGCGTTGTGGAGGTTACGCCGAACTTTGGAAGCTTGCAGTACTTGAGGTTTTGATCGTCCGTTGTACCGAGGAAACAACGGATGGTGGATGGGCATAAGCGGGTACGACCGTCGCTGACGATCTACGGGATTAACACCAAGGTAAGCCACCTGAACATCTCCGTCGGGAGGATCACTTGGAGTGAAGGAATACAGAATCGCGCGCTACCGCCATGCTTCGGATCCGCCACATCTACATGCGCGAGTTGCAAGGAACCGCCTTCCGCTACCACCCCAGCAGCCGGCCGTGGAGCTACCTGCACACTATCCATCCACGGAGGGAGAAGAAGATGCCACAGTGGTACACCTCGCCCGGTACGTCGTCGCCCAAGAGGAATCCATGGAGATGATGGCCGCTGATCTAGACGGTGCCTACAAGAGCCCGCACTAAGTCAAGAGAAGATCGCCATCCCGAAGAGATACCGACGCCCACCACCGTGCACCAAGAAGAGGAAGAAGGTCTAGAAGAACATGAAGAATCTGAGGAAGATCCAGAGGAGGTGGAGCCGTAACGAGGAGCTTTGTCGCGCCATCGACGCTGTTCTCGTTGCACCAGCCCGGCACCGGATCGGGCCATAAGATGCCAAGACAAATTCAAGGTCTACAGCGTGTGAGCACACCGTGGTTGTGGAGGTTACCTCGCCGACTAAGTTCGCTAAGGCCTAGGTTCGCAGCTGAGGATTAGTGTGTTAAGCGCGTCGCCTAAGCCTAGTTGTGTCGCCTTTAGGCGTTAGATTGTGTGCTTAGGTTCGCTATTTTCTTTGAGTGTGAGTATGAGCCGCAAAGGCCCTAGGCATCTGCTGCAAGCCATACTAAGTTCTTAAGTAATAAAGTTGCTTTTGGGTTCTCTCATTGTTGTTGGGTTTAACCAATCCCCGCTTAGTTCTTAACTCACCCCATGCTTGCTACCTTATCTAACCCTTGAGCTTCGCGATGGTTCAAACTCGTCGATCGCCGCAAGTGGTTCCAGACTCAACACTGTGGGGCAATGAGCAACCAGCCTACAGGAGCAGCTCCGCCACAAGCACCCCCAATTGACTTGCAAAACTTTGAGATTTCATGGCACAGCATCACTGATGAATACCATGATGACTCAGATGCAAGCCATGCACAACCAGAACAATAACAACGACAATCACCAAAGATGGAGCCCCACCGCCATGGTCACCATGGACCATCCAAACTTGCGATTCATGAGGACTCGCCCACCAACATTTTCGGACATGTATCCCCGGGGAAGCGGATGATTGGCTTGGGTGATTGAAAGAAAGTCGCGATCACTCAATGCAGCGATCATGAAAGTTCTCTATGCCTCTCACCGCTTGGAGGGCATCGAGCGTAATGGTGGAGAACTCGCGCGCGCTCATGAGGCACCACGAATATCACTTGGGAGGAATTCTCTCAAGATTCCGCCAATACCACGTACGAAGGAATTATTGAACTAAAGAAAGATGAATTTCGTGCCTCAAGCAAGGAAGCTTGTCGTTGTCGACTATCTCAACAAGTTCTCGCAACTTGCTCGCTATGTCGCAGTAAGATGTTGCAACAGCACAAGGCTCGCCAGAGTCGTCAAGGGACTAAACATCGACTTCAGTCAATCTCCTGCACATACCTTCCCCGACTTCCAAGAACCGATCAATAAAGCTTTAGTCATGGAGGATAAGCGCAAGGAACTGGAAGACAATCGCAAACGCAGATGATCCAAACAGGAGGCCAGCAATTCCAACAGAGAGCAAGGACAAGCTACGCAGCTCAACCGGTTTTCCACGAACTCCGCCAAGACACCTGCACCAACCTCAAGACTCGCCCAGCTTGCTCGTAACACTCGCACTTCAAAGAACGACCAACGCTAATCCAACAACCAACAAGTCGCAAGAGCCAAGGGTGTGCTACACTTGCCGCCAACCGTGCCACTACGCAAATCGGTGTCCACAGAGGGGAACGATCACTCCCGCCGTTTCAACCTTGGAGCTACACCGAATAAGACACCGCACCGGTCACCAACAGGAATTTTCCAAGCCCCAACCAGCCGTGAGGAGGGACGCATCCGTGGTCCGAGGCCGTGTCAACCACGCCACCGAAGGAGCACAGAAGCACCGCACGCCGACTTGGTAAGTTCTGGTTAATTCAGCACCGCGACGCTTGCTTTGATTCGAGCTTCGCATTCTTTTGTGTCCAAGTTTTTGCAACTACGAATAAGTTGGAGGCTATACAACTTAATCATACTCTATTAGTTCAATCGCTCGAGCAGAGCTAAGCTCTAGAGTGGGTTGTTTAGGAGCTAAGTTACTCATAGCCGAGTTGAGTTTCTAGCCAACCTAATTGTTCTAGACACCCAAACCCTAGATGTCATTCTTGGCATGGATTGGCTATCCAAGCACAAAGCATGGCCGATTGTGGCCGAAGAGCCGAATTGCTGAGAGTACGATGGAAGGAAAGTGGAGTTTCTAGCCACATCGGTTCGTGAAGGACACTTGCTAGTAAACAATCAAGACCATTGCATTGGAGAATGTACCAATAGTCGAGAATACCTGATGTGTTTCCGAAGAGTTACCGGAATGCCACCAAATCGTGACATCGAGTTCGTCATCGATCTAGTGCCGTGACAGCGCCAATTTCTAAGCGACCTTATCGAATGCCGGTGACGAGTTAGCGAAATGAAGAAGCGATTGAAGAACTTCTCGAGAAAGGTTTCGAAGACCAAGTTCGCCACCGTGGGGAGCACCGGCCTTGTTCGTCAAGAAGAAAGACTAAGCATGAGGATGTGTATCGACTCACCGCTCTCTCAACGAGGTCACTATCAAGAATAAGTATCCATTGCCCAGATAGATGATCTGCTTGACCGCATGAAGGAGCCGGAGTGTTCTCAAAGATCGACTTGCGATCGGGCTACCATCGCTGAAGATCTACCCTAGGGATATACCAAAGACCGCTTTCAACGCGGTATGGACATTATGAGTTCTTGGTCATGTCATTTGGGCTGACAAATGCCCCAGCTTACTTCATGAACATGATGAACAAAGTCTTCATGGAATACCTAGATAAGTTTGTAGTGGTGTTCATTGACGATATTCTGGTTTATTCCAAATCAAAGGAGGAACACGCGAACACCGAGGTTAATTTTGAGAAACTCGGGAGCATCGCTTGTATGCCAAGTTCGTAAGTGTGACTTTTGGAAGAAGGAAGTGGATTTCCTTGGCCATGTGATGACCGCCGATGGAGTAGCAATGACCCAGAAAAGTAAAGGGTGTTACATCGGGACCACCAAGATCAGAACCCAGCATTCGCAGTTTCTTGGGGATGGCAGGTTATTACCGCCGTTTTATCGAAGGATTCTCATCAATTGCTAAGCCTCTTACGCAATTGTTGAAGAAGGAGAAAAAGTTCACTTGGACTCCAGCCTGTGAGGAAAGTTTTCAAAAGTTAAAGAAGCGCTTGACCTCAGCCCCAGTGCTGATTTTGCCAGATATTCGCAAGGATTTCGATATCTATTGTGATGCCTCGCGTCAAGGATTAGGATGTGTCCTGATGCAAGAAGGAAGAGCTGTCTCTTATGCGTCAAGACAATTGAGACCTCACGAGGAGAATTACCCTACTCATGATCTGGAATTAGCTGCCGTAGTGCATGCTTTAAAGATTTGGCGTCACTACCTTATCGGTAATCGTTGTGAAGTCTACACAGCATCATAAGAGCCTAAAGTACATCTTCACCCAAATCGGACTGAATATGAGACAGAAGATGGTTAGAACTCGATCAAGGATTATAATCTTGGAATCCACTACCATCCCGGAAAGCCAACGAAGTTGCGACGCCTAAGTCGTAAGAGTTACCGTAATGCTTTGAAGTAAAGGAAAGTTGCCTAACTTTATGAAGAACTTCGAAGCTAAAGCTAGAAGTTGTGTCCGAAGGATTTATAGCCATTTTGGAAGTACAATCTACCTTGGAGAAGCAGATTCGTGAAGCACAACCAAAGGATCCCGTGTTGTCGACATCAAGATCAAAATGGCGAGGGGAAATTCAAAGATTTCACCAAGGATGATCAAGACATACTGATTAATGGTCGATTCAGGTACCGATATCGATGGTCTAAGACGATTAATCTTAAAAGAAGCCCATGACTCAAAGTATTCGATTCACCTCGAAGTACCAAGATGTACCAGATGTTAAGAATAAGTTTTGTGGCCAAATTTGAAGCGAGAAGTCGAGAGTTCGTTGCCTTGTGCGACACCGCCGTAAAATAAAGGCGTAACACTGCAGACCAAAGAGGTTTGCTGCAATCACAAGATTTCGAATGGAAGTGGGAAGAAATCGGGATGGATTTCATCACCGGTTTACCCAAGACCCAATCAAAGTTACGATTCGATCCGGGTAATAGTTGATCGATTGACCAAGGTCGCACATTTTTCGCTACCAAAACCACGTACTCGTGAGATCGCCTTGCGGAGTTGTACATGGCCGTAATTGTCGGTTGCATGGAGTGCCCAAGAAAATAGTGTCGATCGAGGATCTCGGTTCACCTCTCGTTTTGGCAAAGTTTGCATGAAGCATTGGGTACCCATCCGAATTTCAAGATCGCTATCATCCACGCATGATGGATGATCGAAAGAGTCAATCGATATTGAAGATATGCCGAGAGCTTGCGCTCTGGCGAATGCTACCCGATGGGATAAAAGTTTGCCGTATGCAGAGTTCTCGTACAACAACAGTTATCAAGCCAGCCTGCAAATGTCGCCATTTGAAGCTTTGTATGGCCGTGCCGCCAACCCCGTTAAATTGGTCGAGACGGCTGGACGATGATGTTCGGGCCGATATCATCCAAGAGGCGTAAGAACAAAGTTGCTATGATCGGGAAAGGCTAAAAATAGCCTACCAAGGCGTAAGAGTTATGCCGATAACCGCCGCCGAGATCTCGCCGAGCCGTAAGATTTTGTCTATCTTCGAGTGACCCCGCCGAGGTGTCAAAGGTTTCATGCCAAAGGAAGCTTGCCCCTAGGTATGTTGGTCTGCTCAAGATTTTGGAACGCCGTGGGAAGTTGTTACCAATTGGAGCTACCACAATCGTTAGCGGGAGTACATGATGTCTTTCATGTCTCAGCTTGAAGAAGTGTCTTCGTGTGCCGAAGAGCAAGCCTGCTGGAAGCAATTGTCTTAAAGGAGGATCTTACCTACAAAGAGCAACAATCAAGATCTTGATGTCGCAGAGCGCTCACCAGAGCAAGACTGCTCGTTTTTGCAAGGTCCAGTGAAGCAACCACTCATAAGGAGAAGCAACGTGGGAACGTGAAGAAGAGCCGAAGCCGAGTTTCCTAGCCTTTTCTCTAGCTAGCCTAAATCTCGGGATCGAGATTCCTTTAAGGGGGGGAGGTTTGTAACATCCCAAATTTCAGAGCTTAAAAATCTTTTTAATAGTTAGTAGGAAGAAAATTCACCATTTGGATTTTATTTGAGTTTATTTCAAAAGCTTAATATTGGAACTTACAATAAAAAATATTTAATGTGAATAATCCCAACATGAACAATAACCAAAACTATTTTATTTGGGTTCTATGTGCTCAGATATATTTTCTAGAATTTTCTAGAATTTTTCTGAGTTCATTTGCTATTTTCTTTTGCCTATTTGAATTTCTGGTATTTTCTAAAATAGAAAATCTATTAAAATCTCAGAAATCTCCTTGGGCCGAATCTCTCCAACCCAACTCCTATTCTCGCGCCACAACCACTCACCAGCTGCGGCTGCCGCCTCCCACCGACAGTGGACCCGCTGTCGACCCTCTCACTTTCTCTCTCGCCGCGCCGCTTCCCACCGCTTGATCAGTTTGACGGTGGATGCGCGTGAGGTAACTGTGACGGTCCGAATGTTTCATTTATTGTGGACCGTTGATCAAGATCGGCGCCGAACAAATCGGCCGCGCGCCTCCGCCCCACTCACCGACTGTGGGCCCGCCGAGGTCGCGCTCTCCGCGCGCTTTCTCCGCGTCCGAGTCGGTGCCGCGCCCGCCATTGGAGCTTCTAGAAGCTCAATCCGACAACGAGCTTTCCTAACTAAAAACCTCCGGATTTCTTTGCCAAACTCTATCTCTAATCTTCCCGCGCTCAGATTCGCTTCTCAATCGGATCGAAACGGACTTATCTCCGCTTCGTTTTCAACCGAGAAATCCCCAATTTAGGATTCCTTATCCCGCACCCACCCCTATAAATAGCCCCCGAACTTCGCACGGACCTCCGCAACCCAGAGCCGCCACCCTCATCTCCTTCCGAGCCTTAGCGCCGCCGCAATTGGAGTTCTAGGGTTTCCGCCGCTCGTTCTGTTCTTCGCCTTTTTCGCCGCCGTCGGTGCCGCCGTCGCCGCGAGTGCACCACCGAGATCGTGACGCCAGGCTACCGTAGGGACCCTTCGCTGCCGCCAAAACCTCGCCGAACTCCCGTCCGACAAAGCGAAGCCCCGCCGCCAACCCTCGCCGCCGCCATCTTCGAGTGTCTCCGCCGCCGTGAGTGCACCATCGTGTTCGCATAACATGGGCTTCAACCGTACCATCGACTCGCCGGAGCGCCGCCGCCGTTGTTGTCGACGGTCCGAGAGCCGCCGTTTTGTCGTCATCCACGCGCCGCGCCAGCCGCCTCTGCACGCGTGGCGGCCAGTGGCGCCCATCCACGCCACGTGCGCCACGCAGCAGCCTACCGGACCGAGTCTCGAGGCTCGGTGGACCGGTCCACCGTGAGTTTGCCTCCGACATGTGGGTCCCACATGTCGAGATTTCTTTTATTATTTCTTTTCCGAAATTCCTCCACGACGCACTATGCGCAATAATCTGATTTTCCTTTAGGAAAATAATTCGAAATTCATGAAATACTGATTTTCAGCATTTTATGTATTTTCAATCTTCCAAAGGCCATAACTTTTGCATCCTAACTCGATTGAGCCCATTCAAATTTCTAAATTTGTCTAAATTCGAGATCTACCTAATTATTATTTTTATTTAATTTTTGGAGTTTGTTTTGCCTTTGTTATTTATTTGTTTTGGTTGTTTCGCTTGCTTGTGCGTGACGCCGATACTTCGGGGGTTTTCATCGAAGAAGGCTTCAACCAAGTTCAAGACCAGTACATAGACCTATTCCAAGGCAAGTCATACCTTTGATCATATTGAATCCCAGTTTTCCCAAATTATATTGTGTTGAATTATTGCATTTATTTTAATTATGTGTTTAACTGCTTTTGGGCTAGTTATTGATCCAATTTGTTATGTCCACCTTGCTTACTTGTATACCTTAATATTTTGTCGCCCTAGATTGGTTTATTATGTAGTTGGTATTAACATATTGCCAACATGGTTGGTTAGATCGACTAGAATTGCTTAGCCATGCCACGGGTCATCATCACATGTAAGTTGCAAATATTAATTATGACTAAGTGACTATGGAACTTTGTGTAAAAGCTCGTGTCAGATGTTATTACTTCGTGATGGCATGTGTTGCACTAAACCAACTGGGTGGTAAAAGATTTAGACTGAGGCAAGTGGTGGATACTGTGTGAACTGGTGGCTTTGTGATTGGGATTTATCTGTGTGGTTTAGTTAGAAAAACTGGAAGTCTTGCCTTGGTCAATTAAGGACTTAACTTTGTGCGCCATTGAACTGAGCTATACTGTACGACCGCATGTCTGGTAACAGGCCTAACTTAGTAGGTTACGGAGTTTCAACATTGGGGTTCAGGTGGATAGGTTAAGCTTTGTGATATGGGACTGTGTGAATAAGAACGTCAATGTTAAGACGAAGTTGCCAAACTATTTTGTTACGATTAGTGCTAGCTACACTAGTTGTATCGTGTGGGTAAAGTGTACAAACCTCTCGCAGAGTGTTAATCAATCTATTCGAATAGCCGCCCCTCGGTTATGGACAACGCCGGATTTCACATGAGGGGTAGTGTTCATAAAATGTGGGATTGGGAGCTGTGTGATCTCAATCATATGGCTGTGTGAATCAATCAGTTTAGCTGTGTGTCTTTGTGGAAACAAATGTTAAATTATTATTTCTTATTTGTTTTAAATTACGCTTTCAATCTATTACTTGTATTCAATTGCAAATGTTGCATTTACGCAAAATAACCACGTAAGCCATTCCTTTGGAATAAGCACGCATCTATATATTGCATTCGTGGTATGATTTATGCAGCACGGTTGTGTACTCACGCTTGTTGTAAAACTTGCGCCCAAACCTACGTATGGAGGAGTCTTCACCGCTTTGAGGAGGAGTTTGTGGAAGAAGGTTGATCGCTAGGTCATCGATCCCGATCGGTTGCTCGTGGTGTGTGATTGGAGTTTGCCGAGTTTATTTTCGTTCGCTGCAGATTTCTTTAGTGTTAGCCTGCGGCTTAATAAGTTGTAACCCGACCTTAAGGTCAAAACTCTAAGTTGTTACTCAAACTATTCGTTTATGTTATTTTTCGCTTGTGTGGATTGATATTCACCTATGTTACCGCTGTGTGCACTAGCGTGATCCTGGACTAGTGCAGAATACACAGAGGGTCCAGAATTGCATTTTTGGGTCCCGACAGGAGCTGAGGCCCGGAACGATCGAGGATGCTGGGTGAGGTGGTGATCTCAAGCATAGCACGAGAAAGGCGGGAAATGTTGAAGGGAAATTCAAACGGCAGGATTGCACCATGTGGCTTGGTCGGTCCAAGTGAGGCGTGGTCCGGTGGAACCGAATGGGAGAGATTTGCCGATGCGCGGCAAGCTAGTGGTGCATCTACATGTGGCAAGCATGGCGATTGCTTGCAATGGATGGAGAAGACCAGGTTAAGGAAGGGTATTTTGGTAGTTTGACCAAAATACTGGAAACTGCTTCGGAAGAAAACCGCGGCGCTTGAGCGGTGTTTGGAAAGGTGGTTTAGGTCATGGAGAAGTTCGTATGATCAAGTTGGATCAAGGCTAAGGATTTAGCGGATTCGGGCTTATGCGCTTTGAAAAGCGTGCATAAGAGTAGAGTGTGAGTTAAAACCCGTGTGTGTGGGGTTATCGGGTTTTTCCCATTGTGCTAAGTGGATAGTATCCACTAAGGGTTTTACCCGTGTAGGCTGGTTAGCCTATCTATTTAAGTGGTTGAGATATAGACTTGTGGTCACCCATCCAACCATCATCTCTTGAGACCTAGGGTTCATGAGTTCTAAGGTTAGGGTTTGAGAGAAATTGAGAGCTATGGTGTGTTCTCTTGTCCTCCAAGTGGAGTGGCTGTAAAACCCTTATGCTCAAGTAGCATTACATCAATCTTTGTTCATCTCTATGGATCTCTTTTGTGTTGATTGATTTGCTCTTGATTTGGTTGGTTTTTCCCCATCTCTCTTCCCTTCTTGATCTTGTTGTGCCAAAGACGTGTAAGAGATGGAGATAACCTCTGAAAATCAACCTCCACCCATCTAAGCACTTTCATGGCAAGATATATGAAGAAACCCGGTTTTGGCTCTCTTTGGCCTCTCCGAGTGATTTCTTGATTCAGCTGTTTTTGCCTCAATTTGTTTAGTGTTCTTTCTTGCTATGATATGTGGGAACATATCTAGAGCCATCTTGGCCATCATCCATCCACGAGCAAGTCATATTCACTATCTTCGGTTTTTGCCCCGTTTTTGTGCAACTTTCCCTCAAACAGGAAAATGTCATAACTTTGGCAACAATTCTCTCAATCATTACATAGAATAGGTTCATTACATCCAAGAGAGGGTGCACACCAAATTTTAAGTCATTTGGAGCTTTGGTTTGAGAGTTAGCTCAATTTTTGGTTTTGACCCGATTTTGGTGCAGCAGAGTTTCACAAACCAAAAGATCCAAATTCTCTCAAGTTCTTTCAGATTGTTCTGTTGGGATAGGTTCCTAAGATCATGATCTAGCCTTGGGTTAAGTTTCAATTCATTTGGACTTATGGATCAATAGTTTCGTCGATTTTTGGATATGAAATAGTGCTGAAACTGAAACGCGTAGGTCTGTTTTTGCTGTTCATTTCCTGAAAACACTGTAGCATGGCGATTTTCTTTGGATTTTTGGCATCATGATCTTTGTAGCTAATCATATCTATTAGATTGAAGAGTTGGTGAAGACTTGGAAGAAAATTTGAAAGCACCATTCACCCCCTCCCCTCTGTTGCCATACTGGTCCTACACCATCCAAATCCTACCTCTCTCTCCCCTTCTCCCTCCTCCTTGTCTTGAGCTCCGGCGCCGCCCCACCTTCGCCGTGGCACCGAGCCATCCCTCCACGTGCCATCCTTTGCCTCTACCCTCCGCACGAGTCATGCCACTGCCGGTCTCGAGCCTACCGCCGTCCTCTGTCGCCGCCAATCGGACTATGTCGTGGGGAGCCGAGAGAGAGACTTAGTGAAGGGGAGAGAGAAGAGAAAGATTGAGGGAGAGAGAGAGAGAATAGGAGAGTGGGAGATGGATCTCAGTCATCCATCTCACATCGGAGGGCAGTTATTGTGCGTGCAGCCAGCCCAACGTGCGCTATTCGGCTCTAGGATGGCCCAATAAGAACAGATATGGGCCACAAACCTCTCACGCGCCATGTGCAGCACATTTTGGCAGTAATTGTCAATGTTTGTGATATAAATTCGTGTAACATTTTTACTATCAGTCTATGCTGTAGGGTTTTGCATTTCTTTTGGGTCGCGGTTACACGCCTGCATACGTGCGGCAATAAAACACAACGACTAGCAAAGTAATCTTGTTAATGTTCTTTTACTGCCGAATCACACATAATTGCATTTTATATCGAGCCACGATCCCACGATCCTCCCGATGCGTGAGGTCACATCCAGCAGTAACCTGCAACATATGTGACAATAATTACGCTGAACATATTTCAACCTACTCATCATGTCACAGCGGACTTTTAGTGTATATTGGGACAAGGTCCCACAATCTCCTCCATGTGAGATGTGAGATGTCACGTCTGGCAGTAATAAAATGTACGACTCACGAAGTAATTTTTGTGATAATAAGCCTACTGCCAACGACCACCCACCCATCGTATGGTTTACTGCATCAGAAATATACTTTTACTTATACATATATAAAAGTTTACTTTTACAAATATGTGTTGCTCTGTTTAGGGGTGGGGTGGGTGAAGGTCATGAACAATCACACTCAGGGCCAGTGCTTTGCGACAAGCGTGTTGTAATAGTAATGCTCAATGAGCAGTCCAGTAAACTTAGTATGACAGTAAAAGCTCGTTCACGTAGAGGTAAAATGGATTATAGAGAGAAGTAAATGTGTCATTTTTTCTAGCGTTCTCGATAGTGCCTCTTTTTTTGCATCAGTAGTAAAATAAAATGAATAATCCAGTAAATAATATTATCAATAATAGTGAACGGAAGATAGAATTTCTTAAATATATTTTGGATGGCCAAATAGCGTGGTCACCTTTTTACAAAGGCCATCTTTTTTTACATTGCATGAGAAAAAGAAGGGATGGAAAAAAGGTAAAAGGCAAAGGTCCTAGTGGCCAAGGTAGGACCCTATCCTAGTCTTCAAGCATTTGTAAGCCTTCTTGCGGGCTTTGGCGGGGGCGGGATTAGTGAACATATGGAGAAGCACTTCCACCTGCTTCTTCGGGCTGTTGAGTCACGCTTCGAGCCATTCGTACCGAGGGATCAAGTTGATGATAGGCCAAAGGAGATCATCCTTTATTTGGCCAAAATGCGACACCATTCTTCTTCTTCCTCAAGTCCGGTCATGTCACCAATGCGTCGATCTTCTTCTCTAGTGAGCTTTCCACCAAATTGACCTTGTTATGTCATGTTCCTAGTCCACTTCTACCCATCCCCTCCTCAATTTTGGAATTCCCATCGCCGGAGCATGCCGACGCCAACACACCATCATCCCTGCCACCGGCCGCCACCGCCACACCGCCTCGGCCATCCCTGGGCCACCCTAACTCCGTCGACCACATCCCCTCGCAAACGCGCATCTAGTGCTTGCGCCACCGCCTAACTATCGCGCAGCGCCGTCAGTTACGCCAACGCCGCGCCTCCATCGGCCACGGCCACGCCGCCGCCAAAGCCTTCACCTTCCTCTATTTCTTCTTTGTGTTCTTCCTTCTTCCTTCTCTTGGCTCACTTGCAAGTAGGGTCATATGTCAATGTTTTCTTTTAATCCTTTAATCCTGAAAAGGAATATTCTCTAGAATATTCCTCTCCTCTTTTTCCTAGAATTTCTATTTTTGACAAACTTCTGGGTATTCGTTCTCCTTCCTACGAACTCTGATTTCGTCAATTCTTATTCCTAAATTCATATAAATTCTTAATCTTTCTTTCGGTGCCTATTTGATATTTTTTGAATTTTATTTGGAATTTTTATTTATTTGCCTCGTTTTTTGCGTATAGCATCCGACGTTTCCGAAGCCTTCCTGGACTAGTTTGCCGGAGCAACTCCAATCTTCAACGAAGGCAAGTCGTAGACCTTTGATCATATTGTACCTATTGTTGCAAAATTATATTGTTTTATATCAACATGCATGCTAATTTTATATCAATTATTTTCAGGAGTAGCTAATTACCTATTTGACAATATGCCACCTTGAATATTTGTGAATGACATGTATCCTTGAATACCATAGGAAGGGTTGATATTAGTTAGAAATATTAGTAATACCAACATTGGTGGCGTAATATGGTTAGTCATGCTTAGTTACAATAGGCTCGTGATCACATGTTCAATAATGTTAAATTTGATTTAATGATATATGGAATTGTGGTGTAAGGCCAGTATTATAAAAATTGTTGTACCATGGCAGGGGATGCCATTGGGCCTGGTTGAACAAAAATGCTTTCATACTCGGGCGAATGATCGTGCAGTAAATGAGGTACGGGTAGCACATTTTGTATGAGGTGGACTCGTCTGAGTAAACACTAAGAACTTAATCTTCTGCACCATTGATTCGGGCCTTATCGTACAACCACATGTCCAGTATGGGATAGACCTAGATAATTAATTAGCAATATCTTAATTTTAGTTCTGTCTTGGGTGGAAATGTGAACTTTGTGATGAACATTCACATTAGCGCAAGAGGAGGCCTCGATTGTGATGGATGGAATCAGTCGGTGGTGAAACCTTAGTGAGCAGAACTAGGTTAAGATAAAACTTTGTAAATACCTTGTGATAATCACTTAGTTGTATGCCTAGGAAAACGTGTCTTGGCCGATATATTAAGTTGATTATCTTTTGTGGGTAAAGTTGTACAACCTCTGCAGAGTGTTAAAACTATTCGAACAGCCGTGTCCACAGTTTTGGACAATGTGTGGGGATTTCACATGAGGTATAGAGTTTTCATAAAATGTGTGGATGGTGGAATGGATGGGAAGTAAACTGGTAGTTCAGTAGTTGTTTCAAAGCACTTGTTTACTTATGTATTTAATCTTTTAATTATGTTTTTAATCTATTTACTGTGTTTACTATCAATATTGTTTTCTGTAAAATAACTATACAGCTATTCCTTGTTCAAGCATTGCATGAATATTAATTGCATACTATTCCCTACGACTTGTTGAGTACTTTATGAGGAAGAATCTGGGAATCCAGAATTTTACGAGTACTTTGAAACTATGTGAACTAGGATGCGCTCCCCACTCGATTGCCTATAGGGATGTCGGATGGCCACAAGTTATCTTATTTTCATTGCAAGAGCTCTATTTGTCTTTTAAGCCCTGCGTAGCAAATTTTGTAAACTTTGACTATAAGATCCGTTGCTTCTATTTAATAATATTTTGCTTATTTCTTAGTTGTTTGGTTGTATGGATATGAATTTCATCGATGTTGTTACTATGTGAGCTAGCTACTGATCATAGGACTAGTTCAGAATACATAGAGGGTCCAGATTTGCATGTTCAAGTCAGCTAGCTACTAAGTTTATATATATCTCAGCAACTCGTAGAGTCCTTGTAAATGATTTGTGTATATGTATGTATATTCAGGTACCAGTCGAGGAAGCATACGGTCTCTGCCGGTACGACTGGATGCGAGAAGCACTGGACAAGCTCAAGGAGCAGCTGCTGTTTAGGAGCAACTTCAGTTTTGGAACTTTTCCTCTGATGTTTGCTCTGTTACCGCTTCGACCAGAGAAAATCGCTCGTTCTAGGGAAACGAAGAAACGCTCTGTTCTTGCGATGCGTCCAGAGATGCATCGCTCTGTTACTGCTCGGTCCTTTGCCTTTTCATCCAGGGAAAAACGATCTGCTGGTCCTTCGCTTCGTGAGACCAGATAGTCCTTGTTCCTATCCTCGCAACGTGACTCGATGTGACTTGCTGCAGACAGCTTCTTCCTGACATGACCCGCTCCAAGCTGCAGCGGCCCTGGTCTTCTTCTTTTCTTCACGTGATGGTTCCGCCTGGTAGAGCAACAACGTGTTCGACTTTTTGCTGGAGAGAACGAACACCGACACAAAAACGAAACAACAGCGAACACAAGCTTTTGTTTTCGAGAGCAACTGCTCCTTTTTTTTTTTGTCTTTTCTTTATTGCTTCTTAACTCTCTACAAGACTACTATCTCCGCTATTTATATACTCGTATATAACTAGGACACGAAAACAATTTCATCTCGTGCACACACACACTCCGACTCACTAACTGAAATTGCCAAAAAAAACAAGATTAAATTTATCAATCACACCCTTAATTTTATTTCTTCATTTTGATCATGCCAATCTTCTCTCTCACTTCCAAAAACTTGATTCGCCGTGAATGCTCATCATGCTTTGACATCTCCTTATGTTTTCACTTTGGTTTGTCATCTTCTTTTTTTTTGAAAGGAAACCGGCAAACGGATTGCCTGTTTATATTAATAAAGAAGAGTGGTTTGTCATCTTCTCAATCTAACGAATCTTGTATGCGATCTTTCTTCTCATGCCTTGATCTTCTATTTTATTTTTCCTCTTACGTTCTAAGAAAGAACGAACTCTCTTTCTTCTCTCCCTTTTCTTTTTCTCAGCTTCCACTGGTTTCTTTATCTCGGCCATCTTGATCAGATTATTTTTAATCCTTGAAATGGCATGGTGTAGATTAACGTGTTGACGATGGCCTCTGGGACCCTGACGTGCCCATCCTTGACCTCGAGTTCCTTGTCTAGCACACGTAGCTAGCTCATCAACCTCCTGGCTTGCTGTACCGAGGGAACAAACATTAAATACTCGAGTTAACTTGCTGATTGAAACTCGAGAGCCGCTGCTATCTGCGCCAACTTCATCTCTCGAGTGGTTGTTTGTTGTGCATGGATGCGTGTGAAGCCTGCTGCCTCTGGCAGCACTTGCTTGCATGCATGTGGCGCCTTGCCCTACGTGTGCGTGGGTGTCATGACCTCCCGAGTATATGCTTGCATGCGCACGGGACCCACCGGCTAGACCTTCCCAGCCCCTGTCTGCTGCCCTTGCACGCGCGTGGATGCCGTGCGCGTGAGCGCCGCTGGTGCCAGCAACACCAACTGCTTGTGCGCCTTCTGTATGGCCAGCTGCATGGGCATGGCACCTCGTGCCTTGACGCAAGCCACTGCTGCCTGCCGCGCCTGCATGCGTTCCTGAGCCACTGCTGCCCGCTGCGCTACTTCGGCCTCCGCTGCCTCCACCGGCTGCATGCGCTTGGGATCTGCCGTCTCCTTGGCTGGGGGATCAGAGAAACTCTTATATACTTATACATAAGGGAAACGATATGGCTCAGACGTCCGGACGCCTTCGCGCCACCCGGAAAACGCAAGTTTAACCCGGCTGTTCTGTTGTGGGGTTTGGGCTGAGTTAGGGTGACGATGTTTAATTGGGCTGGTTGGGGTTAGGCCTTGGCCATTCCTGTAGTTAACTACAAACATTCAATTAGATGATCAATAATTCTTGTAACCCTTTTTTTATATGCTAACTTTGTAACCCTTTTTTTTATAAAAATAAAAATAATTCTTGAAGCCACGTGATAATTTATTTTGCCAATTTGAATACACAAATTAAGGAGAAGACAAATAGCGGTTAACAAAGTAAATCATTCTATGTATAATCGAGATCGTGTCGCAGACGAACAAAGCTCTCAACTCATAATTGTTTTGATTTGTGATGTTGTAACCGTTGTCCGGGGATGTTGCAACCATTGTTCCTACGATGTTGCAACCATTGTCCGGGGATGCTGCAACCGTTGTCCGGGGATGTTGCAACCGTTGTCCTAAGATGTTGCAACCATTGTCCTAGGATGTTCCAACCGTTATCCGGGGATGTTAGAAGTGTTGCATCTATAGAAAAAAATGTTGCATCTATAGAAAAAAAAAATGTTGCATACAGTTCACGGCGATGTTGCAATTTTTTCCAACGCATTTTTTCCAGATGCTTTGTTTTGATTTGTATGTTGTAACCATTTGTCCGGAAATGTTGCATCTATTGTCCGAGGATGTTGTAACCGTTGTCCCGGGATGTTGTAACCGTTGTCCGGGGATGTTGCAACCATTTTAATAGGATATTGCAACCGTTGTCCGGGGATGTTGCAACCGTTGTCCGGAGATGTTGCAATCGTTTCTGGGGGATGTTGCAACCATTGTCCTAGGATGTTGCAACCATTGTCTGGGGATGTTGCAACCGTAGTCTGGGGAGGATGTTGCAACCGTTGTCTAGGGATGTTGCAGCCGTTGTCCTAGGATGTTGCAATCGTTGTCCGTGGATGTTGCAGCCGTGTCTGGGAGCGTTGTCCGAAGATGTTGCAACCGTTGTCCAGAGATGTTGCAACCATTGCCAGAGGATGTTGCAACTGTTGTTCGGGGATGTTGCAACCATTATTCTAGAATGTTGCAACCGTTGTCCTAGGATGTTGCATCCGTATCCGAATATACTATAATGGTGCGGAGATTAAGGATAAAGATCGAATATGCCTTGAAGCTCTGAAATTTTCTTCCACAGGTAGTAGTGCTACCTAGATTTAGTCATGATCAATGTTTAATTAGTCAGATGTGGGATCCTTAATTTCTCTACAGTAACCAGACACCTGACTATAACATATATAATCTAATTTTGGGGGGAAATGCAAGACTTGATTAGGCATGAACTGCAATATATTTAGAGCCGATCAAATGCTGTGTGTTAGGATTGACGTAGAAAATACGAATCCATCAGCTGGTAGATACATTTGGCTAACACACACCTAACGTGCAGCCATGAAGAGTGAGCAAAGAGTGTACTATGGCCATCATTCCAACAAAAAAGCAGCAGAACCCGGGCTCGCTGCTCCTGCTTGGTGCGGCTGGGCCGCCTTGCGCTTGGCCTGTGCGAGCCGCTCCCGCCGGTTGCTCCTGGGCCGTTGCCAAGTTGTGATGGAGAGCGTACGATGAAAATCATCTCATCGTACGTACGACCCTAAGTTACTCCCTATACATAACTAACTAAGACACAGAAACGGTTTCATCTCGTGCACACACACTCGGACTCCTCAAAAAATAGCAAAATCTAATTCGGAAACTAACTGAAATTACCAAAAAAACAAGACTAAATCTATCACTCAGGTCCCTGCCGCCGCCGGAGTTGTCGGACTCGTCGAGCCTCTACATGGTGATGCCGGCTGTAGCGGATGGAGCTGTAGCACTGTGCTGACGCTATGCTGCTGCTGATGTTGCTCCTGACGGCACAGCGGCAATAACTGGTTTTGCTCTTTTCAGGAGCCGATCTTGATGAATGATGATGTTTCAGGCTTCCATCTGAGGAAAGAGATGCAACAATCTCATATTCTTGTGCGATCACCAGAAGAATGTTACGTCTTGCTAGACGATTAGTAACTGTTCCATAGAGCTGAGAACTAGGCACTAACAGAAAACAATGAATCCCTCACAATCTTTGATTATTCTAACGGGCCCGCAAAAAACGTCAGGGATTTCTATTTTTGTGATGGGAATAGTAATTCCATCAGAAAAATTTTAATTTTCTTGACGGGTATAGCAAAACTATCAGGAAAAATATATTTTTCTGTCGGTTTGTCGAAAACCGTGAATAATTCTAATTTTTCTCACGGGTTACCATCGTCAGGTTAATTCTTTGCATACTAAAGCTACAGCCGCCGCCCCTATCTTCTCCCCGTATCTCCCAAAACCCTAGCTCCCTCACACCCTATCTCCCAAATCCAGCTCACGCCATCTGCCGCCGCCCCATCTCCACACCGCCGCCCCGTCTCCCCACCGCCCCGACGCCCCAGCTTCGCCCCGCCGTCCCGCCGACCTCACGCCCCCGAGCCCCAACTCTTCCTCCCGCGCGTGGCGCTCCCTCTCGGCCTCTCCCCGGCGCCCTCTTCCTCGCCGGCCTCCTCCCCTGTGGCCTCCTCCCCGGCGCACCTCCTCCTTGCGAGATCCAGATCTGGATCTCACGCCCGCCCGCCTCCTCTTCGTCCTCCTCGGATCCTCTTCGCCCTCCTCCCCTGCGCACCTCCTCCTCATCGGTGTCCTCCCCTTCGGATGCTACGAGTCTTCCTCTGCGCAGGTAGTACCCCCAACGCGCGTCTCTCTAATCCTCCTCTCCTCCCCCATCGCCGTCCTCTCTCGTCCTTCTCCCTTCTCCGGTGCCGGCGCCGTCCAAGTCCCTCTCCTCCTCGGCTCCCTCCTCCCGAGCCGCCGCCGCCTCCTCCCTCCACCTCCCGGGCCTTCTCCCTCTACCCCACCTCCTCCCCGGCCACCTCCTCCTCCCTCTACCCCGCTCCTCCCCGGCCACCTCCTCCCCGGTGGTAATGTTAATAGTCAATCCTAATTCGTATGTTCATGATGGTGTACATGTCAGATGTCTGCAACAGCATTTGCCAAAGGCCTTCTTGATTTGGAAGGGCAACTAACTCCCATACTGGTACGTTGCTTATGGTCTATTGGATCATTTTTATTGCTTAATTCCACCTATCTCAAATTTATCTTTTGTACTAACTTCAGGTCTCTCTAGTAAGTAAAGACTCATCTATGCTAGCATTGAGATGGATGACTCAAAGGTTTGATTTCATATTTTGATAAACGTACTGTATTTTTCAATGAAGTTTCTTATATTTAAATAGTCATATGAAGTTTTGGGAAAGGAAAACACGGGCACACACTTATGTTCATCAATGTTTGTTTTGATCTTGCCTTGGAACATATAAGAGATGATAATGTGGGCCTCTAAGTCTGTAGCTTGTATGAACACTATGACCACAAGGCCAGTAGCTACTATTCAATTATCACACCCATGAGTGCTGAATCTAACTACTACCTCCTTAATTCTTATTGCTCCCTGGAAATCTTCACAAGTATTTGTGATGTGATGTTCCATCAGAGTCATTGTAGACGAGTTCTAAATTCCACTGTATTAAACTCCCATATCTTAAGAGTTAATACCTTCCCACTACCCTCTTGATTGTCTTAAGAGTTCATCATCTATTCTTACCAAAAGTTAAATAAACTGACATTTTCAGGCTAGATTGCATGAGATCATCATTTCAAATGCTAAAGCAAAGAATACCAATGAACCGGTGGAGTTTCCGTGGATGGTTGATGGTGCAGAATTGCCTGCAAATGCTTCTCAACTTCTCCCAAACATGGTAAAGCACTTTGATTATATATAAGCTAGATCTTTATTTCGAAGCATCTCTTAGTCATAGTATTTGTGTTAATGATGTACTTTTAATTATTGGTTTGCTTCATTTCTTAAGAAATTTAGTTCTCTTGTTTCAATGGCTAGATTTTCAGTCATGAAATTTCATACAGCATTTTAGCAATTTTGCTCAATGACATACCACAAATTTTGCAAAAGGTTTTGCCATGTGGATTTTTATTATTATATAGATAATATTTCGTTACAAAACCAGTGTAGGGGCAATTTCAATTTTGACAAGCATATGTTATTTTCTTGTTAGTAGTTATTTGTTCCCATCTAGATTTTAGTTTCACTTGATCTCTAGACATTAGAAAACTAAAGTATGATTCCTTTTTGGTCCAGTATATTGTTTGTGATGAACCAAAATGTGCTTTATATTCTTAGAAATTTTGTTGAAAATATAACTAGCTACATAGCAGAGGCTGGCATATATGGACACTATACTCAGTTGTATCTCTTACTAACAAAACGTGTATCTATACGCTAACAGATCTCAGCCCGCATGTACCAGGCTATTCTGCTCGAAAAAGACTATTTCAATCATCAACACCTCCATATCAGGCTGAGGTACACAATATATTGCCCTCATTTCTGCATGTATAGAGTATTAGAGTCTATCAAACACATGTACCATTCTAATCCTCACACATGCTCTGCCTATTTATCGTAACTATTAAAGCAACTTCTTTGTGCAGGCCATGGATCCTACAGATTATGAACAAGAAACCAGTTTATCCACTACCGAATGTCATGAGGACGATCTGCACATAAGTACCTCCAACTCCCTGGAATTTTAGCTTACCTGCCTAATGACAGTAACATTTTACTTATTGTGTATCAAAATTAAATAACTAATTCCAAGTCTACTATCATACATCTAGAATTAGATCTAAGTGTTGAACAGAGAAAAAAAACATCTACAGATAGGACCATATCTATTGCCTATGAAAGACTTAAACGTTATATTACTATCTTTCGCACATATGACTACCTTACATAGATACATATCCTCAGCATTACCTGCGTGTTCATTGTTTACTCAACAACATTCAACACCTTAGTGACTTTGCTAAATGACTTTTAAGTGATCGATTTTGTATATTTATTGGGTCATCTATTCTAATTTTACTTTTTTGATAGTCCTAATTTTCTGTTAATCTTGTGTTGGTTTTGTTTGTTAAAGGCATAGTTTGAAGGAAGTTTTGGATACCCCAAGTGTAATGTCACTGATAAAAGTGGCGACATTGATGGCGATAACAACCATGATGCCATTCTGTGACCTTCAGTGATCTCTTGTAGTTCTTTTGACTAGCTGAACTTGAATGTAATGGAAATAGGGGCTTTTGTGACTTTTGTATATGGTACTTAACTTTAGATGTCTTTTGGATGGATGAACCAATCTAGAGGTGAAGTTTATAAATTAGTATGCTTATGTTAGTGAACATGAATCTATTGGCTAAGGTCTGTTTATAAAAACTGAACTTTTTATATGTTTTTCATTAATTATATGTTTCTTGATTGATGCAAGGATGGTGTTGTGATTTGATTATATGATGCACGAATGTATATTTTATTGTCTGCTGCAACATTTTTCTACCATTATGTAAATCTGTTGTAACATGCCAGTACTGCCAGTATTTTCGGCCACTCTAGAAATCAATTTTACTGACAGGTCAAACCGTGAGGCTATATGAAATGTCATTCTGCAAATTAATTTTACTGACGGGGCAAACCGCCACGCTATATTTTCTGCCATTCTGCAAATTAATTTTACTGACGGGCACAAACCGTCAGTGAAATAAATCTTCTTGACGGTAACAGGAGAACAGTCAGTGAAATCGTTAATTTTATTGACGGTGACCTTAACCGTTAGAGAAATGACTTTTCTTGACGGTAACAGAAGAACAGTCAGTGAAATTAATTTTCCTCACGGTTTGACCCCTAAGTAAAATACATGTTTTTACTGACGATCAGTACCGTCAGGTTTAATTTCTCTGAAGGGTAACCGTCAGCCAAATTCAATTTTCCTTTCCAGCTAGTCCTGAGGGGTTTTGCCTGACGGGTAACCGTCAGAAAATTAAAACCTGACGATTTTTTCTATTTTACTGACGGTTTTGAACCGTGAGGGAATACCCGTTTCCTAGTAGTGAGGGGGGTTAACTAACCATCTTCGCATTTCACATTTGTGAAATGTTTCAACCTTCTGGGTTAGAGAAACTGTAACTTTGTTCTTTAAATTGTCGCAAAAAAATGTTCTTTAAAGTTATAAGAAACCTCTGGTTGTCATGACTCCTGAGAATAGAAATCACTGATACAGAAAACTAACCAATCTGGGTTCATGGGGATTTCAGAAGAACAATGGACTCAAGTCACTCAACAGGACCATTATATTTGTTCACCACAGAGGAAATTGTTGATGCCAAAATTTGGCATTTATAATGGTCGTTGTAGTGCTGATTGGTCTGATGGTAAGAACTTAAAGCTACTGCCAATTCAACTAATATTCGGTTTTGAATAGGAAGGCAGAATGGCCCAGAAGATCTCCTAGGTGGTCCTGAGCGATATCCACAAAGACCTCCTAGGAGGTACTAGAGGGTGGCCTCAAAGACCTACTTAAAGACCTCCTGGGAGGTCCTGGAAGACCTCCTCGAAGCCCTCCTGAGAGGTCCTGGAAGACCTCCTCAAAGCTCTCCTGAGAGGTCCTGGACGACCTCTACAAAGACCTCCTAAGAAGTCCTAGAAGGTGGTCTTTGCAAAATGATCACCTTTACAAAGACCTCCTGAGAGGTCCTGGAGGACATCCTAAGTGGTCCTAGACGTATTCTACGAAGACCTCCTAAGAGGTCCTGGAAGGTGGTTTTGCAAAATGATCATCTCTACAAAGACCTCCTGAGAGGTCCTGGTAGACCTCCTAGGTGGTCCCAAGCGACCTCCGTAAAGACCTCCTGGAAGGTTCTGAGGGTGGTCTTTGCAAAACGATCAAAAGGGTGGTCTTCTCAAAATATTCAAAAGGTGGTCTGTGCAAAGTAGCAGGTCGTGAGAACAAGGAAAAGTGCGGCCAGGACCTCATCAAGAGCACTTGTGGCTTCATCAGGACCATTCAAGACCTCCTCAGGCTTCATCAGGACCACCCAGGACCTCCTCAGGAGCACTCACGTGGCTTCATTAGGACCGTTCAAGACCTCCTCAGGCTTTATCAGGACCGTCCAGGACTTCCTCCGGAGTATTTACGTGGCTTCATCAGGACCGTTCAAAACCTCCTCCGGAGTGTCCACGTGGCCTCATCAAGACCACCTAGGACCTCCTCAGGAGACCCACAAGAACCACCACAGGACCTCTCCAGGAGCTGACACGTGGACCTCTCGAGACCTCCCAAGAGCAATCGCAACCATCCAGGACCACTCCCAGGAGATCCACACCGTTTAGGATCACTCCCAAGAGGTATATGCCATCCACGATCACCCTCAGGAAATCCACGCTGTCCACGACCTCCTCAGTAAATCCACGATGTCCACGACCTCCTCAGACCTCCCGCGTGGACCTCCCACAAGGACCTCCTCAGGACCTTCCACGAGGACTTCCCGCCAAAGCATATAGGAACTCCCTCCAAGAGCTCCTCAAAACCACTCCAGGGAACTTACGTGATTGAATAGGAAAGATTTATCAGTTATAGAAGGTTTGAAAATCATAACCGAATCATATCTGTAGATTTATTCGGTTTAGGAGTGCTGATCTCCTACGGCTAAGACCTGCTGCCTTTTAAATAGAAGAGGGTCATGGCTGATTGTAATCATCACCAATCGATCAATACAATTTGCATATACTATTTTTTCTATCGTAGCTTTCTTTCGTTGTCATCTCCTTTTTTCGATCTCTCTCTGTTTTCTGCTCGGCTGGGTTTCAGGACCAAGCTAGGGCAAATCATCATCATGTCGTACCACGACTAGCTCCGCCTAGGTGCTGCACGTTGTTGCCGTGATTCTTGTAGTGCATGCAATTTTTGTGCGCAACACATTTTGGCGACTCCACTGGGGAATCGATCTATTCTCCAGCCATGGCGAAAGATGGTTCTACCGTTGAATCTAATAATATCATTACTCCTACACTTGAGGATCTACCCGAGGAGTACCGTCAGGAGTACGAGAAGCGTAAATTGGAATTCGACAAGCTGATGTTATCGTGCTTCCAGAAGACAAGGCAAGGTGTTATTAAGAAAGAGGGTGAGCTGCCATCTATTTACACAAGCCTGAGGTAATTCCCACTGTGAGTAACGCATCTCTTACTAAAGAGCAAGTTGATTTGATGATTGATCAGCAAGTAGGTGTTTCCGTATCTAACACCCTGGATAGGATGCTGTCCAATCATCTTAGGGCTATGATTCTTGAATTACAAGATGAGAAAAATAAGAAACAACCCCTAGCTAGTGATGTTAATGCTTCGACCTTTAATAATACTGGTAAAATTCATCATGAGCATATGTCTTTTGATGCATCGGTTACACCTATGCCACATAGACCTACACAACAGGACACACCGATGCAACATATCTATGGCCGAATTGTTGTTGGGGGTTCGGCTAATATTGGGGCACCATCAGTTACGATACCAAACACTGTTGCACAGGGGGGCGCACTATCTACTTTTGTATTACCAAATAGCTCACCCAGTTTAGTCGACTCGGCTCCGCATATAACTAATTATCATGGCCGAGTGGATGAAAATCCAGCAAACTTATTTGTGCCTTCATACCACACAGAAGCATACAGCACACCTCCCATACCTCCTCAAGGTTCAGGCTTTGCATATGGTCCGTTGCCAGCCAGTCATTTTAACAGTTCTTCACAACATATGTCACATGCACAGCCGAACCAAGCTCCACAACATTCTTATGATACACTACAACCTAATGCTTTTAGGTTGCAACAACCAGTCAATGCGACACCTAATCGGCCTACGGCCGAGATATATGTTGGGCCTAAAAATATTAGAGAACAAGTAGCTAGTATGTTTAGAGAGACATTCAGGGTAGAGCCTAAAGGAAGATCACATGCATATCAAACACCATACCCCGATATTTATGATGCTGTGCAATATCCTAGAGGATTTAGAGTGCCTGAATTTGCTAAGTTTACTGGGATGATGGTAAATCCACATTAGAACATATAGGTCAATTTATTGTGCATTGTGGCGAAGCTAGTGCTAGCGATGCTTTAAAGTTAAGATTATTTCCTTTATCTTTATCTGGCACTGCATTCAATTGGTTTACTTCACTTGCGCCTAACTCTATTCATGCATGGTCCCAGTTAGAGCAAAAATTCTATGAATATTTTTATACTGGTGATACTAAATTAAGGTTGTCACATTTAACATCGGTCAAACAAAAATATTGCTGATTACATCAGGAGGTTTAGAGAGACAAGAAACCGATGTTTTAAACTAATAATTTCTGATAAAGACCTAGTTGATCTAGCCTATGTTGGTTTACTTTCTCACTTGAAAGAAAATCTAGAAAGTCATGATTTCCTAGATGTTAGCCAAGTATTACAGCAAGCTTTGGCACAAGAGAGCCGGGCTAAAGAGTCTAGAAACTTTTAGAGGTCAAGTGATAAAGTAAAAGTTGATCGTCCTAATATTCACATGCTTGAGTATGAATCTAAAAATTCGGACGACGACGATGTTGATGTATGCGTGGCCGAATGGGCTTGGTCCTCAAAATCTAAACCACTTGTTTGCTCAACTTTAAAGCTGGTTCCACAAAAGAATCGACAAGAGAAAATTAAGTGCACTTTTGATGTTGCTAAGTGCGATAGAATCTTTGATTATTTGCTATAAGAGAAACAAATTAAATTGCCTAACAATCATGTTATACCAACATCTGAAGAATTAAAAAGGCGTTTATACTGTAAGTGGCATAATGCTTATTCTCATGCCACTAATGATTGTAATATTTTTGTCGACAGGTTCAATCGGCCATTAATGAAGGACGATTGAAATTTGCTGAAAATACGAAAATGCAACTAGACCACAATCCCTTTCCTGTTAATGCGATTGATTTTGAGAACAAGAAAGTGCTTGTTCGGCCATCCCAGGCTGAATCTACAAAGGCAAGAATGTGGTGATAGTCGAGAGGGGCATAGGAACATTCAATCCTGAGGCTATACAAAATGTTAAGCCAAAAATGATCAAACCAAAAAGCCCAGAGGTAGAGCGTTGGAAGGTGAATAAAGGTAAGGGCAAGACCAACAAAAGGTTTGAGAAGCCAAAGACCACATTTAAGGAGCTTTTAACTAAGTATGAGGATGGCAAAGCCGGCCGAAATAGTGCTAGTCGGCTCAAAAGTTTTAAACGACCAAGGTCACCTACAAAGCGAGAGTTTGATGGTCGAGATCGTCGTTAAGAGGACTTCCATGCAGGAGCACCACATCCTCCTTTTGGGCCACCAATGCCTACCCCATGGGGTCCTCCCCTGTTGGTTTTCCTCCTTGTCCACCGTGGGGCTGGTATGGTCCATGGATGCCGTCTCCAATGCCTTTTGGACCCTTTCATCCGGGGTGGACAGCACCAAGAATGCCTGTGTTTGATAGGTTATCTCATCCTAATAATGACCGTTTTGATCAAAGAAATTGGTCTTACAATGGGAGAGGAAATAAAGTGGTGAAGAAGGTGTATCATGTCAAGAGTAATGGCAATCTGGGTGAAAAATCAGATTTGAGTTCAAAGGCAGAAGAGTTGATTATCGAGAAGAAAGAGAAGCAAAAAGATCGGCTACCGTTGTTTCAAGTATTAACAATGGAAAATACATGGCGGTAGCGGCAGTACATGGTTCGGATGCGAAGCAGCGCGTCTACAGTAGCCATGAACAGTACCATAGCTACAGTGCCTGTGGACATCAGTTCGGCTACAGTAGCAGCCGGGCAAACCACATCATGTGCTGATTTTGAAGCACCAAAAACAATGGGGAAGGTTAAGGGAAAAATATCTTTGATACTTGGGACAAAGCCACAACCCCGTTGGTGTCCTCTCGGTATTTCTCACTCCCAAAAGAGAAGGTTACAGTGGCTGCGTGTGCAAGAACTTAGAGAGGCTAGAGCAGAAAAGGTGAGAGGCGAAATATTTAACGAAATAAAGCCTATGGTGCCTGTCTGAAAAGAGTAGAGGGTAAAGTCAATTGAGACACCAGGTCAGGTACCTAGTGATGATGAGGATGATTTGCTAGATTATGAGGGATCTCCAATGATTAAAAGTGATACTCCGCCTCGTGAAGGTATGGATATTAATATGGTGTTTACATTACCTTCGGAGTTTCAGGTTGCTAATGAGGAGGTTGCCCAGTTATGTCTTGGCCCTAAAGAAGCTATTTTTGAGAAGCCCGAGGAATCGAGTCGACATTTGAAACCATTATATGTTAGGGGCATATCAATGGTAGGCCAATTTCTAGGATGTTAGTTGATGGTGGGGCTGCCTGTAACATCCCCATTTTCAACTTGTGTTTCAAATGTAAGAAAATGGGTAGAAATTAAAACTTTTTCTTACATCATGTATTTCTTGTATGTACTAAACAATTATTGTACAAGAGTATGGAAATACAAAGTCACAAGTCTGTTGATCCAAATCTTGATCCTCCAAAAACAATCTTGTCCAATCTTGTGATCCTTCTCGGGAAATATTTTTCCTAAGTTCTTGGGATGGTTGGTGACCCCTCTGAAAAATTTCACAATTTTTAGAAATTGTTCGAATATTTTTAAGGGTCAGTCAAACTTGTTTGCCTTGTAGTCAAACCCTAGCTCAAAGCATTGTATAATTTCTGGAGAAAAGTGCTCAGCATAAAAACCTCTGAAAATTTTATACAAGATCCATCTCAAGGTTAGCAAGCCACTGTCAAAATTTCATAAAATTTGGAACTAGTTCTATCTCTTAAGACCCCTTCAAAATCTCGATTCAAATTAAAACTCTAAACCTGGTCCGAGTCAAACTCAGACTCAAACCCAGGTCCGACTTTCAGGTCTTGGTCGCACCGAGCCACTTAAGCCGTGTCGGGCTCGGTCAGGTTGGGCGCAGGTGGTCTGGGCCGTTGGATTTTAAATCCAACGCTCAAAGACCTCCTCGGGTCTTTGTAAAAGACCTCCCACCCGCACGACCTCCTCCTGTTCTATTTGCAAAGACAACCCTCGAGGACCTCCCCTAGGACCTCCTTTGCACCTTTTGCAAAGACCACCCTGGGGCGACCTCCTCAGCCCTCCACGACCACCCCTAGCACTTGGGTGATCGTGGGCCGTCCATCTGAGATCCGTGGCTCGGACCTCCCTAAGTGTTAGGACCTCTAACACATAATTCTAAATCTCGAGCCCTTAGATTTCAATCCAACGACTCACGACCTCCCTAGTGGGGCTCAGGCTGATTTTAGCCGTTGAGCTCTTTGACCGGTCCTCCCGGTCCTCTCACCGTCGGGTGGGCACAGGCATTATCAATTTTGTGCATGGCGGAGAGAGCGGTGCCTTGTCAACTCTAAGGTCGACAAGCGGCTATGTGTCGCCAACATTAAATGTCCTGGCGGCACCTTTGCTCAAAAGTCTCTCGACAACCTACTCCCATCACCTCATGTGTACTATAGCTCGGTGCACCGGTGACTTTGCCATCTTTCCCGCGGCTATATTTGAAGCTCAAGCTTCCTCTCTTAGTTCTTTTAGTCACTCTCTTGCACCCTAGTTCTTTTTTTCTCGCTTGTGCTCAAACACCCAAAGCCATTGCCACCATTCTTTGGACATTGGAGCTCCCGGCGACCTCCGAGCTTCAGTGGTTCAACATTGCAATAGTGGCGGTCATCTTGTTCCTTGGTCACCTCAAGCCTCCCTAACTCGCTTTGTTTGACCTTCACAGAGGTTGACAAGGAGGAGCTTGTTGCTCGTGGTCGGAGCGTCGTCTTCTTCATCTCCGCGACCTCCACCGCCACCGAGCTACCGCGACCACTCCCGGTTCTCCTTCAATCCCGGGTGAGTACTTCAGTTCCAAAAACCCGATCCCATTAGACCTCTTCGGTTTTCATTTTTAGCCGCATGGGTCCCCGGCGGTTATCTCCGGTTAGCCGCCGGTTGGTGGTGCTTTCGGTGTAGCTTTGGCACCTTTGGTTCTCCTCCCTATTTGGAACTCATCCGTGCCTTTGGTTTCCGCCGACGAGGTCCACATCGCCGGCGGCAAGCTGATGAACCCTCTCGGGTTTTGCCAGTTCGCAAATCCCATTTTCGTCATCTTCTTAGGACCACTTTAATGCTCAAATCATTGCTCATCATTGGTGCATTAATTGTGTCCTAATTTGTGCCGTGGAGTCACTGACGTGTGGGCCATGGGTTTAGAATTAAAGTTTGGAAATCATTAAGTGTCCCTTTTAGTTTCATTTATTGTCAATCATCTGGAGCATTTAATTTGTCTTAACCGCCACATGCGGAGGTCTGCGCCATTAAAACCACTCCAGACCTCCCCAGAAATCTGGCCGTTAAAGACCTCCGTAGGTTAAATCCCACCGCTAGGATCACCCTCCTCCTTGGGGTCCTTTTTGCAAAAGACCTCCTTGAGGTCCTCTGTGCGAAAAGGTCACCCCTGGCCGCTTTTGTCAAAACCGCCTCTCTGACCTCCTGGGGTCCTCTTTGCAAAAGTCCTTCCTTAGTCGTTTTGAAAAAACCACCCCGAGCCACCCCACCAAGGTCCTCTTGTGCAAAAGACCACCCCTGGTCATTTGTAAAGAGAACCTTCAAAACTACGTTTAGGGTCCTCTTTGCAAAAAGACCACCTCTGGCCCTTTGTGAAGAAGTCGTAGGACCTCCCTCCGCTCAGATCTGGACCGTTCATGACCTCCCCACGGAGATCTGAACCGTCCAGACCTCTCTCGGTTGAACACCTGTCGCGTAGGACCTCCCCGCGAAGATCATGGCCATCCATGACCTCCTCGGTGAAATCCTAGCCGTCCCGACCTCCCTCGCTTCCATCTTAGCCGTTCACGACCTCCCCCTGGAAATCGTGACCGTCTAAGACCTCCTTTAGCTCTGTAGCTTTAGGACCTCCTCCTCTGGTCTAAACCGTTAGATCTAGATCTAACGGCTAAGACCTCCCTCCGTAGATTTAACCCTAGGACCTCCTAAGGAGGTCAGGACCGTCAGATCTTGATCTAACGATCCCGACCACCTTTAGGCGCGAGGACCTCCTCGTGGAGCTCGGAGCCGCCAGATCCAGATCTGATGGCCACGACCTCCCTAGTACGCGAGGAGCTCCTTCGCGGGCGCTGTGCGTGCACTGGTCGTAGCCGTTGGATTCAATATCAACGGCTAAGACCTCCCCTAGGCGCGATGAGGTCTTTGCGCCCAGGTGCTCGTGTGGGTTTTGGCATCTGAGCTCGTGAGCCGTGCGATCTTTGATCAACGACCCACGACCTCCCCAGTTTTTGTTGGTTTTCCAGATTTAGTCCCGAAGCTTTTATTTGCACATATTAATTGTTTTAAACTTCAAAATTTCATATCTTTTTCTCTGTAGCTCCAAATTTAACAAACTAAAGTTCTATAAATGCATCTGTTAAAGTACTTTAGCTTAGTATAGGTTTTGCAGTAGTCTTTAATACTAAAATTAATCGTGTCTTAGATTTAAAACTTAGAAAAATCATAACTCTTCCAATATAACTCCAAATGACCTGAAATTTTATATGGGTTACCACTATACCAGTGGGTAGCTACCATAAAAATTTCAGCTTCAAAATCTTTCTAGAAAATATTTTTGCTACAGTGCTAATTATGGCCGAAATTAGGTTTTAGAGAATATCTTTTGCACCACAAATCCAAATTAAGTTTTTCCAGTTTCTATGTCTAGGTATGTTCGTATTTTACCTTGTGTTTAAATTTCGTCACATTTGGATAATTTTTGCTTGCTCTTTTGTTTAAGTGTTGCTCGTCTTATTGGTTGTTTTCGCTCTTTCGCTTAGGATTCGATATTTGCGGTAACCCCGAGAACGACCCTCCGCAACAAGTTGAGCAACAGCAAGCAGGCAAGCAGTTTGATCATTTCCCATTAATCCCATTACTTTCAAAGTCTAATATTTTGTTTAACTTCTATGTATGCATTGCTATTTTGTTGTTAAATTGATTAGTTAGACCTCTAGTTGCATAATCTGTAGGTAAATAATTATCCTCTACTACCTGAGCCTAGGTTATTTGCTGTGGTTAGAGTTCGATGGATGAACTCTTATCACTTAGTAGATTACGAATGAATATTGCTTAGCCATGCCTAGTTATCGGTAGTATTGGGCGATCGTCGACTTAGTCGGTGATCTTGATCACACAACTACTTATACTACTCCATTATGTCCAACCCTTGTGTTTTATTGATTTACAAATCAAAAACGAAAACAAAACTATATCTTGACTTGGGCACAATGGTATGTTGATGTGATCTGTTGGGTGTGTGGAATGGTGCCTAAGTCCCCAAGGACCGAGTTACTTGTGTCACTAAGCCAAGCGCTTATTGCGTGCTAACCACACGAGGGGATATGGAACCTCTCTTGACTAAGTACTTTGGGAGGTGTTAATTATGAGCTGGTTGGTGGGTGTGTTCTTGTGTGTGTGTGTTTGTGGTGTTGGAGGAGCATTAGCGGACCGGTTAGGTCGCCTAATGTGTCCTTCTCCGTGGGTTGCGGCTCTTAATTAGCATCGCCCATTGGAAAGCGTCTTGTTAGACTTAGCCATGCCCGCATACCAAAGGAAGTGTGCTAACCGTGGTGGTGGAAAGGCGGTCTATCGTGTGGGTACATTGGTACACCCCGCAGGTTCAAACTATTCGAATAGCCTCGCCCTAGGTTATGGACATGCTTGGTAAGGTCGCAAGAACTAGACTACAACCTTTAAAAACTTAAACTTGACATGGGTGGTATGAAGGGTACTTCATGCTATTGTTGTGGTGACTATGGGGTAGTCACTTCTAGGTTGGTGTTGTTCTCTATCTATGTTATTATTGTCTCTCTTTATTTGAACGATAAAAGTTAATTGCAAACTTGCTTTGAATCTATTACCTTATTGTAAATGAAAACTTGCTTTATGTGAAAATAAGTCCGAGCCTCATCCACTTAAATAAAGCTTGCATGTAGTTAATTATAGTTTCGTTATCTCACACGTCGGTCTTGCGAGTACAAAAACAAGTTTTGTACTCATCCGCTTGCTTAATATTAATTGTCGCAGAGGAAGAAGGTGAGCCCCAAGGGCCTCACTTTTGTGAGCCGTGTTGCGCGCTGTTTGGGACGATTAGCTTGGCGGTCCGGTTGGTTGCCTTGTGGGTAAAGGCACACCGATTGGCTTTTGTTCATCGCCATCTTATGGCCATTTTGCTTCACTGTGTATTTACCTATCTTTATGAATTTTGGCTCGGCCTCTCTTTGTAATAACTCTCTTATATTATCTATGTCTTTCGCTTGTTGCTTTTGCTTCGCTCTATGTGGATGAATGGAATTGATGCATGATTTTGTAGCGGGTGTGTATATCTGCATTTCGGAAGTATACATATCTCGAGGCTTGGTTTATTTGATTTGTACTGTTAGGACCAAGTGGATGGTTAAACAGTACAAACCGAATAAACCGGGGTCCTCACACTGCCGTGAACTTAATGTCGTATTCAGTTTTCAAGAAATTGGGGCGAGAGGACAGCGAGCTTATGAAGACTAATTTGATGCTTAATGGTTTCACGGGTGAGTCTGTAGAGGCCCAGGGAGTTATCTCTATGGAACTTACTGTTGGGAGCAAGACTCTACCTACGGCCTTCTTCGTCGTCGACGTGCAAGGTAATTATAGTGCTTTATTGGGTCGTGATTGGATACATGCAAATCGATGCGTCCCTTCTACTCTATATCAAACTTTAATACAATGGATCGATGATGATATAGAAGTGGTTCAAGCGGACACATCGGCTTATGTTGCATTGGCTGATGCTTCAGCTGATTGGCAGCATGGTAATGTTCAATGTTTGACAGGTCTAGATCTCTCTAGTTATGATTATCTTAATGTTACTAAGGATGGTTTTGTACCCGTGTCTGTACAACTGGCCTCCGCAGATCAGCTTAGTAATATGATGTTATGAATGAATAAAGAAAATAGTTTAGAATGGTTGCAACAACGTACAGAGCAATATCGGTCAAACAAGAATGATATGTGTGAAGCTATTGATAATTTTAATGAAGTAAAAAAGTTAGGACAAGGTTTTTCGTCGGCTGACCCTTTAGAGGAGGTTGATATAGGCGATGGGACTATCCCTAGGCTGATATTTGTAAACAAAAATATGCCTAATGAGTATAATAGCAAAGTGATGAAATTGCTTAGAGAGTATGTTGATTGCTTTGCTTGGGAGTATCATGAGATGCCGGGACTCAGCCGACAATTAGTTGAGCATCGGTTGCCTATTAAATTTGGTTTTAAGCCTTATAAACAGCCACTTAGAAGATTTAATTCTGATATGTATGATCGGATCAAAGAAGAAATAGACCGATTGTTGAAGGCTGGTTTTATTAGGCCATGTAGGTATGCTGAATGGATTTCTAACATTGTCCCAATTGAGAAGAAGAATACTGGTAAGTTGAGAGTATACATTGATTTTAGAGATTTAAATAAAGCTACCCCTAAAGATGAGTATCCTATGCCTATAGCCGACATGTTAATTAATGATGCTTCAAGACATAGAATAATTAGTTTCTTAGATGGTAATGTTGGTTATAATCAAATTTTTACGGCCGAAGAGGATATGTCTAAAACGGCCTTTCGATGTCCTGGTTTGTTGGTTTGTTTGAATGGGTTGTTATGACTTTTGGTTTAAAGAATGCTGGTGCTACTTATCAAAAGTCTATGAATTTAATTTTTCATGATCTTCTTGGTGTTATCCTAGAAGTATACATTGATAATATAGTTGTTAAATCAAATGGTATGGATCATCATTTAGCCGATTTATGTCTAGCCTTTAAACGAATGCGTCGGTATGGTTTGAAAATGAACCCACTCAAGTGTGCTTTTGACGTGTTGGCTGGTAAATTCTTAGGATTTATAATACATGAGGGGGGCATAGAAATAGATCCTAGCAAAATAGAGACTATTAAGAAAATAAAGGCGCCATAGTGTAAAAGGGATATGCAAAAACTCCTAGAAAAAGTTAATTATTTGAGAAGGTTTATATCTAATTTGTCTAGTAAAGTTAGTGTGTTCACTCCTATACTTCGGTTAAAGAAAGAGACCGAATTCACTTGGGGGGCAGAACAGCAACAGACATTCGAGGAAATTAAAAGATATTTGTCTACACCTCCTGTGTTGAGGGCGCGCTCAAGTCGGGACACCGTTTCGGCTATATATTGCTGTAGAAGAAAGTGTCATTGGCGCTGTTTTGACACAAGTGATAAATGGCAAGGAATATGTGATTACTTACTTGAGTTGGCGTATCCTGGGAGCTGAGACAAGGTATGTGTCAATTGAAAAATTATGTTTATCCTTGTATTATGCTTGTACCAAGTTGAGGCATTATTTGCAATCTAGTACCTGTGTTGTTACATGTCAAACTGATGTTATTAAATATATGTTGCAACAGCCGATTTTAAGTGGTATAATCGGAAAGTGGGCTTATGCATTAATAGAGTATGATTTGGCTTATGAATCTTTGACATCTATGAAGGGCCAGATTGTAGCTAAATTCATTGTTGATCATAGGATTGATGGTGATATAGAGCTAGTTGATTATTTATCTATACATCCATGGAAATTGTTTTTTGATGGCTTGGCTTGTAGACAAGGACAGGGTGTTGGTATTGTTTTAGTTTCGCGTAGAGATATTGTTTTTGAAACATCGGTTTGTTTAGAGTATTTTTGTACCAATAATCAGGCCGAGTATGAAGCTCTTTTGTTAGGATTACAAATCTTAGAGTCCATGGGTGTAAAGAATATAGAAGCATTTGGTGATTCATTATTAGTTGTGCAACAAGTTTCTAAGAATTATCAATGCTTTGATGGATCATTGAATATTTATTTAGAAAAATGCTTAGAAATAATAGCAACTTTAGATAATTTTACTATTGGCCATATTTCTAAAGAAAAGAATATTAGAGCAAATGATTTAGCACAACAAGCATCTGGTTATCAAGTTAAAAGAGGTAAATTATTCATGGTAGAAAAGCTGATGCTAGAGGGTGCTATAATGTGTATAGTCGAACAGCATGATGGCAATTCAGATGCTTTGAAAACATCAAGTTTTTCCGAGCTTAATGACTGGAGAAAATCTCTAATTAGTTATTTAGAAAACCCTAGTCAATCCGTTGATAGAATGCTTCGACGACAAGCATTAAAGTATACATTGCTTGATGGAGAGTTGTATCGCCGAACTATAGATGGGTTGCTTCTAAAAGTGTTTGTGTTCAGATCAATCTAAAGTTGCTATGGGTGAGGTGCATGAAGGCATATGTTGTACACATCAGTCGACTATTAAGAAGAGATGGTTTCTATTGGCCGACTATGTTGGAGGATTGCTTTAGATATTATAAAGAGTGTGAGTCATGTCAAAAGTTTGGTGATGTGCAATTGGCACCCGCTGCTATGTTGCATTCTATTATTAAACCATGGTCGTTTCGTGGTTAGGGTTTAGATTTCATCGGCCAAATACACCCTACATCTTCTAAAGGTCATCGTTTTGTTTTAGTAACCACTGATTATTTTACAAAGTGGACAGAAGCTGTTCCTCTTAAAAACATGACACATAAAGAGGTGATTAGTTTTATTTTGGAACATATTGTTCATAGATTCGGCATACCACAGACTTTAACTACTGATCAAGGTTCATCTTTTATGTCTCATCAAGTACGTGAGTTTGCCGAATCACTTAGAATCATGCTCCTTAATTCTTCACCTTATTACGCTCAGGCCAACGGTCAGGCCGAGTCAAGTAATAAGACCTTGATTAAGCTCATTAAGAAAAGGATAGAGGAGAACCTAAGAGGTGGCATAAAGTGTTATCTGAGGCATTGTGGGCTCATCGTATATCTAAGCATAGTGCTACAAAGGTAACACCGTTTGAGTTAGTGTATAGGCAAGAGGTTGTTTTACCTGTTGAGGTAAATCTGAGTGCTCTTAGATTGGCCAGGCAAAATAATTTGTCGGCCGTAGATTACCATAACTTGATGATGGATAGGATAGATGAAGTTGCAGATGAGAGGTTAAAAGCCTTGAGGGAGATTGAAAAAGATAAGGTGAGGGTAGCCAAGGCCTATAATAAGAAAGTGAAGGAAAAATCGTTTCAAATAGGAGACTTAGTTTGAAAGACAATTTTACCTATTGGATCTAAAGATAATAAGTTTGGGAAGTGGTCTCCAAATTGGGAAGGTCCTTATAAAGTTGTAGAGATTGTTCTTGAAAATTCTTATATAGTGCAATGTTTACATGGAGATAGGTTGCCTAAAGATCTTAATGGCAAGTATTTGAAAAAAATACTATCCAAGTGTTTGGTAGGATGCTTAAGAAGCACACATGGCCGATGAGTTGTTTATCATCGCCCTGAGAAACATGTATTTGGCCGGTGTTTAATCATCGTCCTGGAGAGCAATTGAAGATATTATTGTTCTATGGCAAACATGTTCGTTTACCATAAAAACAGGGGGGGCATGTGTTGATGCCAAAATTTGGCATCTATAATGGTCGTTGCAGTGCTGATTGGTCTAATGGTAAGAACTTAACGCTATTGCCGATTCAACTAATATTCGGTTTTGAATTGGAAGGCAGAATGGCCCCGAAGATCTCCTGGGTGGTCCTGAGCGACATTCAAAAAGACCTCCTAAGAGGTCCTAGAAGGTGGCCTCAAAGACCTACTTAAAGACCTCCTGGGAGGTCCTGGACGGCCTCCTCGAAGCCCTCCTGAGAGGTCCTAAAAGATCTCCTCGAAGCTCTCCTGAGAGGTCCTGGACGACCTCTACAAAGACCTCCTAAGAGGTCCTAGAAGGTGGTCTTTGCAAAATGACCACCTCTACAAAAACCTCCTGAGAGGTCCTAGAGGACATCCTAAGTGGTCCTAGACGTATTCTACGAAGACCTCCTAAGAGGTCCTGGAATGTGGTCTTTGCAAAATGATCGCCTCTACAAAGACCTCCTGAGAGGTCCTGGTAGACCTCCTAGGTGGTCCCAAGCGACCTCCGTAAAGACTTCCTGGGAGGTTCTAAGGGTGGTCTTTGCAAAACGATCAAAAGGGTGGTCTTCTCAAAATATCCAAACGGTGGTCTGTGCAAAGTAGCAGGTCGTGAGAACAAGGAAAAGCACGGCCAGGACCTCATCAAGAGCACTTACGTGGCTTCATTAGGACCGTTCAAGACCTCCTCAGGCTTCATCAGGACCACCGAGGACCTCCTCGGGAGCACTCACGTGGCTTCATCAGGACCGTTCAAGACCTCCTCATGCTTCATCAGGACCGCCCAGGACTTCCTCCGGAATACTCACGTGGCTTCATCAGGACCGTTCAAGACCTCCTCCGGAGTATCCACGTGGCCTCATCAAGACCACCCAGAACCTCCTCAGGAGCACCCACGAGGACCACCACAGGACCTCTCCAAGAGCTGACACGTGGACCTCTCAGGACCTCCCAGGAGCAATCGCAACCGTCCAGGACCACTCCCAGGAGATCCACACCGTTCAAGATCACTCCCAGGAGGTCTACGTCGTCCACGATCACCCTCAGGAAATCCACGCCATCCACGACCTCCTCAGACCTCCCGCGTGGACCTCCCACGAGGACCTCCTCAGGACCTTCCACAAGGACTTCCCGCCAGAGCATCGAGGACCTCCCTCCAGGAGCTCCTCAAAACCACTCCAGGGAACTTACGTGATTGAATAGGAAAGATTTATCGGTTATAGAAGGTTTAGAAATCATAACCGAATCATATCTGTAGATTTATTCGATTTAGGAGTCCTGATCTCCTATGGCTAAGACCTGCTGCCCTTTAAATAGAAGAGGGTCATGGCCGATTGTAATCATCACCAATCGATCAATACAATTTGTATATACTATTTTTTCTATCATAGCTTTCTTTCGTAGTCATATCCTTTTTCCGATCTCTCTCTGTTTTTCGCTCGGCTGGGTTTCAGGACCAAGCTAGGGCAAATGATCATCGTGCCGTACCACGACTAGCTCCACCTAGGTGCTGCACGTTGGTGACGTGATTCTTGTGGTGCGTGCAATTTTTGTACGCAATAGAAATTTCATTCAGAATTTGACATATTAAACCCATACCATCATCTAAAAAGAAAAGAACACATTCTGATCGAGGTCCTCAGTTCTCCTCAGGATTCTGGGATAGCTTGCATGAGCTATTGGGAACCAAGCTATTCTTTAGCACGACATTCTGATGCAGGTGGGGTGTCTGAACTTTCAATGAGATTGATAAATATCAATTTTGGTGGAGGTGACTCACGATTCGACTACAACTATATGACGATGCTTGCGCCTTAGCAATCATTGAACCAACTCCGAGATGTTATTGACCTTGTTGGAAATGCGATCAACCTGAACACGAGGTTCAATTCCTGCAAGCAAATGAAGAACTAACAAGAATAAGATGTAGGCAATCTTATATTGCAAATAAGATTGTAGTGTATATGGTATTGAAAACAAAGGTGGGATCCCGAAGGCTGTCTTGACAGGTGGTCATTCGGTACAACTAAAGAGCAGAAGTTTGCACAATGGCTAAACCTAAACTCAACGAAATCCGAGTTCTAGCAAAGGGAGGCAGTGGCTCCTATATGGGATACTACCAGGGGTGGCGGCCAGGGAAGTGGATGCATGCCCCAAGGGTTACAAGGCCCATGGGCTCAAGTGGAGGTGGCGCATCACCCTTTTGACTCGGGCTCAAAAATAGATACAGACTATTTTGATGATTATGGTTGGCTCGGATGGAATTTGAAGATGAGGTTGGATCCATTGGAAAGTATACTTGCTAAGCTTTCGATGAAGTCCAAGAACGTCCCAAATGGAGTTTGTATGAAAAAGTTACGGTCGTTTAAATTTAGTGCTATCGCAGCAGCCCGAATCCGAATCCAGAACGAGCCCAACTCAAACTCATGGTTGACTCGGACCCAAAGTGATGTGGTGACCTCTATTATGCCTTCCATGCATGTACATAACTCAACATGCCTCTCCTTGGTCCTTTCCCATATTCCTAAGCACAATTAAATCACTTGCATTAGGTAGTGGTCTATTCTCAATAATATCTAAACATAGGAACAAATTCACCTGGTAATTAAGTTGGCAATCACGAGCTTGAGTAAGTGGTCCTTGTAAAACTTGTTTTGGATGAGTTGTGTGTGTAGGCACAGTTGTATCCATAGTAGGGATGTCCTTATCACATTCCACCCACAAACGGGAGGCCAAACAAAGAGGATGAATCCAATTCTGGAAGATATTTTGCGAGCCTATATGTGCTATCCAATAGCACGAATTGGGAGAGATACTTGGCATTCACCGAATTCTCCTACAACAACAGCTTTCAATCAAGCCTCCAAATATCCCCGTTCGAACCACTTTATGGGAGCAAGTGTAGAACACCCCTATTCTGGTCTGAGGTTAGCGAGAGATAATTCTTTGGACCGACCATCATCCAAGAAGCACAAGAGCATGTTGATGCGATCAAAGCGTGCTTGAAGGAAGTGGAGTCGCGTCAAAAGATCTATGCCAATCATCGCCGACGCGAGCTGAGCTTTCAGGTGAATGATTTTGTTTATCACAAGGTCTTACCGTTGCGAGGCATCCGTCGTTTCAAGTTCATGGGAAATTGGCACCTCGGTATATCAAACAATACTGAATCATCAAAAGAAGAGGTGAAGTAGCATACCAACTGGAGTTGCCACCCCAACTCTCAGATATGCACGACGTATTCCATGTGTCACAACTCAAAAAGTTCCTCCAGACTCGAATGAACTCACTCAGTTGGAGAACATCGACCTCCAAACAAATCTTTCTTTTCGGGGGCACCTGATTCAAATCTTAGATGAAGCCATACGGCATGCTCATAACCGCACTATCAAGATACTAAGAGTCCAGTGGAGCAACCACACCTAAGATGAAGCCACATGGGAACGAGAAGACCATCTTAGAGCCGAGTTTCCCTATTTCTTTACCGAGCCCACCGAATCTCAGGGACGAGATTCTTTGTAAGGGGGTAGGTCTATAACATCCCAAAAAAATCATTTTTGGGAATATATAATAAAAATAAATGGTAAAATGATTTTGAGCATATTCTATATGGGAAACTATTTACGCATGATTTTTAGATTTCTTGTATAAAGCAAATAATGAAATTTCATACCAGTAGTAACTTGTAAGAATTTTTGAGAAAAAACGCAGAGTATATAAATCTTGAAACATATACAAAAGAAAATATACGGTGTTAGAAGCCCTCACAAAAAATTCCATAAATTTTGGAGCCTGCTTGATAGGTTCAAAAATTCGGCAAAGACTCAGCCAGTTTTGAAAATTCAAAAACTATTTTTGAATTCCCGCCAGACTCTTGGGCCACATCTAAGCTGACCCAAAATCCTTTGCTAGCACCAACCCATGCCCTCATGCGCTTGATCATTCTCGCTGACGAGTGGGCCCCACTTGTCAGGCCTTGACTTCCACCTCACTCCCTTGCCCACTTGCCACCACGCCAGTGCGCCTCGCCAGCTCCGCCCGCTCGACCACTGTTTTCCTCGCCGCCCACCATTTTTGATGCCCACCTACCTCCATCACCTCCACCTGGCTCCGCCCATGTTGCCTACCTCTTAATGGAGATCAACCCCCTCCCCTTAGCGGAGATGTCAAAGCTGGAGAGCGAGATTCTTGCCGTGACCGCGTTTTCTCACCCCCTTTCTCACGTGCTACTCGCTCCTACTTAAACCTCCAACCACGTCATAGAGTTCCCAGCTCGGCATTCTCACCTACCACCAAGAACTAGAGATTTTTGCTCCTTGGTTCGCCGGGAATGAGAGCGACATCCTCGGCGCCGGTGAGCGATCTTCACAACGCCATTTTCTATGGTGAGCTTCCTTGCCCTCGCCAACCGCGTCACCATGTGCCTCGTACCCCGCTTACTCCTTCTTTTCTTGATGTAGCTCCCGGAACCATGTAGGAAGGACGAGCCATCATCTTCTTCACCTCCAACGCACACCCCGTTCTGGACCTTTGTGTTCCCGACATTCTGGTGAGCTTGAACTTCACCTGACCAAGTCATTTCGTGTCCTATACTTCACTGATACTTCTTCCTCGGTTGATGATGATCCACTCGTAGGGAATCCTCCAAATCGACCTTCTTCCTCATTTTCGACCGCCGTAACCATTTTTCCAGTTAGTCGCCACCTCGGTGAGTCTCTGGTCGATTCCTTCTATCCCTACTATCCTCTGAGTGCCTACAAGCTCATGCACACCTCCCTCTAGCTGCTCCATCACTACAGCACGCTGTCACCAGGAGCCTCCTTTGCACCACTGTTGCTCAACGTCGCCAAGCCAATTCGGTCATCCCCTGACGCCTTCAAGGACCTTGGTGAGCTTCTAGTAGTCCCCTAGAGCTTTTGCGCACATTAGATCAAAGTATTAGCTAGTATAGCTTGCACTTCATCATAGCCAGTCATGGTGCCGTCGCCGCTCTAGTGACCATTGGTCCCCAAGCCGCTACGTGTATCATCATAGTAACCTCTTAAAGCCAATGCGCACCTTCTTTTGCTGTCGATTTGCCTCAATCACGAAAACCACTTTGAGCCCGACGAGCTCTGCCGCTCATCTCTAGTGTAGCATTGCCTCTGGCCATCTCTCCGGCCTCCACCACCATTCGATGGCATCGGCATCGAGAAAGCAATCCATTTTTTCCACTCCCGAGCCTTGACGTCGCCCCGACCGCTGGCGACAAGCTCGCCATGGCGCACGACCATGCGTGCAGCTACATTTCCCCCTCCCCCTCTCTCTCTGCCAGTGGGTCCGCATGAATAAATGTTAATTAGTGCTAAATGACATTACTTAAACATACTAAGTCAATGACAGGTGGGACCAGCTGAAAATGTAATCGAAAATCTATTTTTAAATGTGTTTAGTAAATGAGTTAGTGACATGTGGGACCACACACTATTCTCGGTTTTAAAACATGTTTTCAAACCCGAGAGACTGACATGTGGCCCCAGTCGTCAGTTAATTAAAATTAGAAATAGGTTAAATCATTAGTTAATAAATAATGAGTTTATGACACGTGGGACCACCTCTGGTTTATAAATAAAATCAAGAGAACCAAAATATGAGTCACAAACAAGTAGGCCCCACATGCAAGTTAACAAAATTCTGGCAAAATGAGAAAATCGCTTTTAGTTTAGAGGAAAATATGTTTTCTCTGTTTGAAAGCGTAAACCTCAGAAAATACACCTTCGACATCAGCTCTTTTTTTATTTCTAGAATTTTCAAACTGAAGCAAATTAAAACATTAATAACTTTTGCATACAAACTCCAAATTGAATGAATCATTTTTCTAAAATCATGCTCTACCTGAATATGCAAAAATATTTGGATTTTGTTACTTTTGAAATTATTTGTCTATATTTAATTTGCTTCCGACCCTTTTGATTAGACATCGATTGTTCGAACGAATTTTACAACGATCCTCCATCCTCGTATTCAGAGCAATCAGAGCAAGGCAAGCACCCCCTTTGATCATGTTGATCCTACTATTTTAATTATTATACTTCTTTTTACAAAATCTATTATGCATTCGTGTATGTTTATTTAAAATTGCTATATTTGGGGAACATGGTAGCTATAGTCCCATTCGATGCATGATCCTCCTTGAAATATTGATATCCTTGTTGTTGTAGCCATTAGGGTATGGTTTAGACAATGAATAACGTTAATTTGGGTTTTTCGAATGCCAATATTGCATAAATGTTTAGCCTGGCTTAGTCTTTACTAAAATTGGAAAAAATAGATGACATATTGAATATGAGTTTGGAAGAATTTGAAATGATGTTCCAGAGGGGTTTACCTCTGTTATTTTGTATAAAAATTAAAAACTTAGTTTGTGACGCGGACAGATTATATTATAACCTGAGAAGTGTGAGCGATGTATCTCACAAGTAGATAGGGGGAGATCCTCACCCGGGTTAATTAAGAACCGAATACCAGTATATCTGACCTAAGCATAAGCGTACAACCACATGTGCCTGTATGGGACGGTCTTAGCTAATTAAGTCATCGAAAACTAGCCTTGCGTATTGGTAGGCTGTGGTAGTGCGAGCATGACCGGTGTAGGCATGTTCAAAGGGGCTCACTTCATCGAGGCGTTGAGAACAAAGCCTTCTAACACAACGGTGAATGTATCACTAAGATGAGGATGTACCCGGGTAAAGTGAGGGTGTTCTTTCACTGGGCTAGTGCTAGGTTAGGACTAGGTGTTGTAAAGGCTTCGACGCGTGCTTTAGATTGCTTACCAAAGGTTAGTGAATGGTGGTATCAACGGATGTCAAACAAACTAGAGAATTTGTGTGCTATGGGTAAAGTTGTACCCTTCTGCAGAGTGTAATTCTATTTAAATAGCCATGCTCGCGATGATGAGCATGCTAAGTGTAGTATTACCGAGTATAGTCTTGGTTTTCATAAAAACAGTTTCATTGAAAAATGTGGGAAACGGTTTGTTGGTTTATATTTGAGTTGAGTGTCATGTCTATGGCTGAAAATAAGATGTTGCTCGTAGCCGAAGAGGGTTGCGAATTGTTATTTATTCAATTACTATCGGACCCGGGAGTAACACCCCAAATCCTCTATGTATTTCTGAATTAGTCCCATGATCAGTGGCTAGTTCACATAATAAACAGATATGGTAACATCCATAATTCGCACAACTTTATTAATAATCAGAGTTTATTACAAAAGAGGCTTACAAGCCAATAATAAAGAACACAGCGGAAGACGAAGAAGAAGTAGTGGAGTCCAGCTGATCTGCCACAGGCAATCAACTGGGGTAGCGGCCTAGTCGTCGAGATCCACACCGGTGGAGAAGTCCAACTCCTCTAAAATTTATTTGCATTAAGCAAAGATGAGCACAACTTCCGTGCTCGTAAGTTACACCTAATAACAGAGTTAATGCACGCATGGATATATTAAAGGAAGGCTTATTGGTTGAATTTGCATAAAGCCATGTTTTCTTTAAATATTTGTACTAAGTTATAAAGCAGCTATTCTATAACTAAAATTTATTTTATAAATTCTCAATTTTATAGTCAGATAACATTCATCAATGAGTGGTGAAGGATATCCTCCTATCACAAGGCTACCTGCCCAATTTTCCGATTGGATAGAAATCCAAAACCATGTGGTGAAGTCTTTTGAAAACCAAAAACCAAATATCTAACTTAGAGCAACTTTGCTAGCATGTCCATGATTATGGACACGACTACTCGAATAGTTTTACACTCTGTAGAGATTGTACAGCTTTACCCACATTACACGACTTCTCTAGTTTGTTTGGTATCTGTCGATACTGATGAGGACATCACTTCGACTGATATGAACACTCCTCTTGCTACTACCATGAATGATGTCCAAGGTCCAATTACTCGGGCACGTGCTCGTCAACTAAATTATCAGGTAAATTCGTTTCTAGGACTAAGGGAATTAAATTAAAGGGTTGTGTCATGCTTGCAACCAAATCTGATCTTGCTGAAATTGTCAATAATGATATGTCATGCAATGCTTTGATACCACCTGATGTGAGTGTTGACCCGATCTTCCGAAAGGTACTGATATGTCGATTGTGGAGAACACGACGTTGATGATCCAAAGGCTCCGACCCAAACAGATCGAACCCCTCGCAATCACTACACCACTGCTCTATTGGTTATCAACCGTGTCGAACACGGTTGACCTCGCCAAGAAGGCTATCTCCTGCAAGCGAATCGAGAACACAAGCAAGAGAGTAGAAGATGCAATCTGAAATTGTATTGCGAATATGAATGAAAATCACAAAGTTAGGGTTTCTCAAACCGAACGAGCGGCGAAAACTGCTAAGCAGAAAATTCTAAAAGAAAAACCGAAATTGGACTAAAGGGCGACGGCTCCTATATGAGGAGGGAGACCAGGAGGTGGAAACCCTAGGTGAGATACTATTCACATGGCCATGTTATTGTTCACATGAACAGTATACAAGCCCCCGGGGGTGGCTATTCCACATATGGGCCATATGGGCCAAGTCAGCCTATAGGACTCGGATACAAGCTTTGTAGGCTAAAGAAAAGGTGACGCAGCACCAAGTAAAGGGTGGCCGAAGCTCTTTGAGTTAGAGGCCACAAATTCTTCATCTACTTTGGCCATTGTTATTACCTTCTCCTTCCTTGATGCATATCATCAACTCCTTGCTGTCCCGTCCTAGTTTCCTAAGCACAAGCAAATCATCTCCATTAGGCAGCATCATAGAGTTCTTAAGTGATACACTCAGCCCTAGAAACGAATTTACCTTATAATTTAGTTGACGAGCACGTGCCCGAGTAATTGGACCTTGGACATCATTCATGGTAGTAGCAAGAGGAGTGTTCATACACTACAACATGAACACCCCTTTACCAACGCATACGTCGCAACGCTCTATACATACGTTACGAACTAATATTATGGCTACGCATAATATGTGTTGCAAAACCTATTCGTCATAAATCATGTGGATGGTTACAGATAACATGCGTTGCAACCTTATTCGTTGCAAACATTTGAAATGCCTAGTTTTTTATTTTTCTTTTTGCTGAAAATTTTACAGAATAGACGAATATGAATAATGTCGAATACAAATACGGATCGAATACGAATCGAACGAAAAACGATCACATATATTTTTCAAACATAAAACCCTTAAATTATTCGGTAAATCTGTAAGGTCTAGTTTGGCTCGGATCAGTTTAGATTCCTCGTCCGGTTTCGCCTCAGATTCAACTCTCAAAACTATTTTTATCTCCCTCCATTCGTTCCCTCTATTTTTTTCGTGTCTTTTTATCCCATCGTTTTCCTCCCATAGAATCTCCAATCCCACCAATTTTTGATTGTGCAGGGTAAAATCTCCTCGCCTCCTAAAAATCTGCTCACGCCTCCACATAAATCGTGGGTTTCTTCTTTCTTCCCCATCCACGCCTCCACACCTCCCCCGCAAGAACATTCCAAAGGCAACTGGCTGCAACGGCGCGCTAACTCCTCCCTCCCACAGGTCAGCGATTCTTCCTTCCACGCCCTAATCCTCTCCTGCACCGCCCGCTCATCTCCTCTCCTCTCGGTATCTCTCCCCGTCTCAGCCTCTCCCTCCTCCTCGCCACCCCAGCTTCGCTCCCTGTCTCCATCTCCGCCTTGGTCCCTCGCGTGTGGGTGACCGCACGCCTGCACTCACCTGCGCCCGTCCCCCTGCCGGTCCAGCCTCCGGCCGCCGGTGCTTGGTGGTTGCTCCTCCCCTCGGCTCGCGCCTACCCCGGGCTCGCCCGCGCCTCTGGTTGCTCCTCCCCTCATCTCGCCCCCATGCGCCCCTCCCTGGCTTGCGGCCCGCCCGCGCATGGCTGCGCCCGTGGCCATGGCGGCTCGGCCTAGAACTAAATCCCGATTTGTTTTCCCCATTTCTTGATATACTGATTTTTATGCTTTTCTTGACTCATGCACTGATGCTTGTTGTCTATGGTTCATGCATGAACATGGTGGAAGTGGGTTGCAGTTCCGATGGTGCGGCATCCCTGGTAGATATTTAGCAATTGGTTAATTAGTTTCTGCCAAGTTTAGTTGATTAAGGTATCAAGCAATGGTAGCTCGTTCCTGACTGGATTTAGCTGGTACATTGTATTTGTATGCATCTCAATGTTAAACTTCTGCTAATTTGGTTTTGTCAGGATTGAAATTGCTGCTAACTGATAAGCAATTATTCTGAGAAAATGTTTACAACACTAATATACTGCTATACTGTGTACATCTTTAGCTAGTTTTTGCTTTGCCTTGTGTATCTATATTTTTGGGTTGGTGTGTGGGTCTGAGGGTCATTTCACCACCTTGCATCATCCTTATGTTGGTAATTTATTATGTCTTGGAATGTATCTTCCATACAGTATTCAGAAATTATGGAGTAGATTGACCATGATGTAAAGCGCACTCACCCTGACATGCATTTTTTCTATGGAGACTCGTCTTTTGCAAAGTCCAGTCAGGTAAATCTCCACTATCTAAGTCTAAATTGCTCTGCTCAAATATCTGGCTGATCGTTTGTGATTTTGACCAGGAATCTCTGAAAAACGTACTAATTATCTTTACCAAGCTGAATGCTAGAATAAGATATGTACAAGGGATGAATGAAATTTTGGCACCGCTCTTCTTTGTATTTCGGAATGATCCAGATGATAAAAATAATGTATGGAGTAAGCGATTGTTTTACCATATGCTTAATGCCATTTGTTGTAGAGCAGACTGTTGAGGCACTTCCTTTTTGTTATAGTACTATAGTCATGACTATGAGACTATCTATATCATGATGCTGCTATCTGGAAACCTTACAGAACATTGCAGAGGCTGATTCTTTCTCCTGCTTCGTGGAGTTTCTTAGTGAGTTTAGAGACAACTCGCCGAAGTTAGACAACAATCTGTTGTTGGCATTCGAGTACGCTCTCCAAACTACGAGTTTAGAGACAACCGCCGAAGCTAGAATAAAGGTCTTTGTTGGCATTCGAGGCACGCTCTCAAAGTATCGCAACTTCTAGCGAAGTATGATGGAGAGCTTCAGACCATTTGGAAATAACTACAGTAAGTCTTCACGCACTAAATAGAAGTAAGTCTTCACGCACTAAATAGGACTTCCATGCTGTGCTTAGGGTGGTTGGTCCTGACTTGCTGGGTGAAGTGTTCAAATCTCGTTGTATCTGTTCCGATCCGACATGGACCTACAACATTCTTATAGTAGTTTTGTTGTAATGTTGGGAAACATTATAGCAGAAATCCACACCACGCAACTACTATCCTTATAGAATTGCTGCAATCATATTGACAAAAGCATGGTTTTCTGCAGTTAATCCCAGTTCTATGCATTGGTGGATAACACTCATCATAACCCAGAGTTCAACTTTGTGGACACTATTCATATATGGGACACACTATTAAGTGACACAGATGGTCCTTAGGTAAGAAACAACACGCTCTATTTTATTAGCAAACCTTTGGTTCTAGCTCGTTGCCTGAAACTTTATACTACTGAACGCAGGAAGCCTTGCTCAGAATATGCTGCGTGATGCTGATCCTTGTCCCGAAACGCATCTTGGCCGGTGATTTCGCTTCCAATCTTGCTTGGCAACCTGCAGAAAACATATCACAAGAATATACATGCTATCAAGGTAACTGACATTTATTTCTACTATAAATGCTTTTGGGGTCTCTCTAAGAATGTGAGGTTACTAAAACAGCATACACTACAGGTTGCTGATCATGAAGCACCTTCATATCGCTCAAAACATCAAATGGCTCGTGACAAGGTAAGAATTATTCTTAGCAATTATGTTTCTGCTGATTACATATTTAGCAAATAATTAAATGTGAACACATATTATGTTCTATTTAGTACTTCAATGTTTATTTCTAATTATTTGACCTCTTGTTATTAGCATGACGTCCAGAACAAAAAAACCGCAAAAGGAGCTAGTGCAACCATGCTTGTTGATGTATAAGATACACCTTCTAAATTTGTCTCCTCTATTTCTATTTTGCTAAAAATTTATTTAAATTGCATACTAATGTTCCACATAATATCTTTTGTAGAAACAACAATGCAGTACATTTAATTGGTTGGCTACCAATTCGATAGAAGTACGATAATCTTTATGTTTATTTGATATGTGATTCTCTAAAAATATTTAACTGTATCCTTTGTAAATATTTGATCATGTACTTATATGTGTAGACTAGGTTGGCACTAAAGTATTCTTGAAGAGCTAGAAAAATGCAAATAAGGATGTGGCTCTTGGTACAATCATAAGTTGTGATCCAAAAGATAAACTTGATGGTGTTCAACTAGGAAATGAATTTTGGATGGTGCATGCCAATCTTGCAATTGCGAAATGTGAAGAATTGATACGGCCATACAAAGACTACAAATTGATTGGTCATGCAGTAGGAGCTGATATTTCGTGGCCATCAACTTATGTATGGTGCTCTTTTTAGTTTTGTTACTTTAATATTGTGATTTTGTTTCTTCCTAATGGTGCATTAATGGACTCTAATTTTTCATTGTAGGTTGATAAGATAAATGGATGATGTTATGGATGACATGTTCAATGCAAGGTGGAGAATGGTGACATAGGCAGATGATCTTTATTACATTTAGATTACATTCTGTTAGGAAATTATGTTCAAGATCTTCATTACATTTATATTTCATTCTGTTAGGAAATGATGTTAAAGTAAAATATTTATATCATGTCTTATGTGGATGGTTCTCTGTGTAATGCAACAATTTGTTTATAATATATGAGTGTTCTTTTTAACCATGCTATGATCGATAATGATTTTTTTTTTACTTTGACTTCTACACATTTATAATCGTTGCAGCAACCTAATTATATCTGTTGCCAAAATAGCAAAACTCATCTGTATGGTAAGTACCAACGCTTCTATGTGTTGTGACAATATAATTATATCCATTGTTAAAATGGTAAAAATCATCCATACATGGTAAATACCAACGCATACAAGTGTAGTTACAACATGACTATATCCGTTGCTATTTCGCAATGCCTTTTCATATGTATTACCAACGCTTATTTATCTGTTGTAATAGACTCTCGCAACGGCCTCAATGGCAACACATTGTAAATGCGTTGGTATAGACCATACCAATACTTATTTGGATTTTTACCAACGCATATATGCGTTGGTAAAGGGGTGTTCATTTTGTAGTGATATCAGTCGAAGTGATGTCCTCATCATCCTCCCCTTCTTGAATTGGAGTCATCCTCGACTCAAGCTCATCCTCCGCTCCGAATAATGGTCGTAGATCTGCAATGTTAAAATTGGGGCTAACCCCAAAATCTGCAGGTAAGTCTAACTTATATGCATTATCATTAATACGTTCAAGCACTTTAAAAGGACCATCGGCACGAGGTATGAGTTTAGACTTTCTCAATTCAGAGAATCGCTCTTTACGCAAGTGTAACCACACAAGATCACCAGGTTCAAAAGTAACATGCTTGCGTCCCTGACTACCAGCAATTTTATATTTAGCATTCATAAGCTCAATGTTATCTTTAGTTGTCTCATGCATCTTAAGTATCAAATCAGCATGTTGTTGAGCATCAAGATTTACCTTCTCCGAAGCTGGAAGAGGCAACAAGTCGATAGGTGCACGAGGGATGAAACCATAAACAATCTCAAAAGGGCACTTCTTTGTGGTAGAATGCAGCGAGCGATTATAAGCAAATTTCACATGAGGCAAACATTCTTCCCACATTTTTAAGTTCTTTTTAAGCACAGCCCTAAGCATAGTAGACAAGGTTCTATTGACTACCTCAGTTTGTCCATCAGTTTGGGGATGACAAGTAGTAGAAAATAATAGCTTAGTCCCCAATTTAGCCCACAAAGTTCTTCAAAAATGATTAAGAAATTTAGCATCACGATCGAAAACTATCGTATTCGGAATACCATGCAAGCGAACAATTTCCTTAAAGAATAAATCAGCAACATTTGTAGCATCGTCACTTTTATGACATGGTATAAAATGAGCCATCTTAGAGAATCTATCCACGACAACAAAAAAATTATCCCTCCCCTTCTTTGTTCTAGGCAGACCTAAAACAAAGTCCATAGAAATATCTTCTCAAGGTGTGCTTGGAACAGGAAGAGGCATGTATAAACCATGAGGATTAAGTCGTGACTTAGTTTTTTGGCACGTGGTGCAGCGGGCAATGAAGCGTTCGACGTCTCGCCTTATCTTTGGCCAATAAAAGTGGTGGGTCAGAATGTTCTCGGTCTTCTTCACACCAAAGTGACCCATTAATCCTCCTCCATGCGCCTCCTGTAACAACAAAAGACGAACAGAGCTAGCTGGAATATATAGCTTGTTAGCACGGTACAAAAACCCATCATGTACCACAAATTTATTTCAACCTTTTCCCTCTTGACAATTGAGCAACACATCTTTAAAATCAGCATCATGCACATATTGCTCCTTTATTGTCTCTAATCCAAAGATTTTGAAGTCAAGTTGTGAAAGCATGGTATATCTCTTAGACAATGCATCAGCTATTACATTTTCTTTGCCCTTTTTATGTTTAATAACATAAGGGAAAGACTCAATAAACTCAACCCACTTAGCATGTCTACGGTTCAGATTGGTTTGACTTCGAATATGCTTCAAAGATTCATGATCAGAATGTATTACAAACTCTTTGGCCATAAATAATGTTGTCATGTTTTCAAAGTTCGAACTAGAGCATATAATTCTTTATCATAGGTAGAATAGTTCAAACTAGATCCACTTAATTTTTCACTAAAGTAAGCAACAGGTTTTCCTTCTTGAATTAACACACCACCAAGACCTATGCCACTAGCATCACATTCTAATTCAAAAGTCTTGCAAAAATCAGGTAGTTGAAGCAAAGGGGTGTGTGTCAACTTATCTTTGAGAGCATCGAAAGCTTGTTGTTGCATGGTGCCCCAAGTGAAAGGAACGCCCTTCTTTGTAAGCTCATTCAGCGATGCAGCGATGGTGCTGAAATCCCAAACAAAACGCCGATAGAAGCCAGCAAACCCGAGAAAACTCTGCACTTGTGTGACCGTTTTAGGAGGCGGCCAACTCTGGATAGCGACGATCTTGGCCTGATCAGATACCACCGCTCATTACCTTAGGTAAGCAGTCTAGAGTATGTGTCAAGGCCTTTACAAAGCATCATCCCACCATAGTCCCGCATCGCTAAGGTTTCACCCCCTTTGGATAGAAACCTGTCGGGTTCAGGCTCCCTCTTACGCCAGGTGGGAATTCATAAAAGTAGATCATACAGACACCCATGCAACCGGATGACACAACCATGGTGAAACTTTTGCAAATTAGTTACCAAGTCCCGCCCACTCAGGACATGTGGTAGTACGGTATATATAGCTTAGCAAAATACACTCGAAGATCAGTGTTTAACTGACTTGGGCAGCTTCCAATAAAACCCTGGGCCTCGATCATAGAAATGAATCGATCTCATGCTTGAACATGCACCCATCCAAACATCCATTTCGCCCAAGTCCAAACCAACTTTCATTTTGTTTTGCTTTTCATAAATCATTTGCAAAAGTTCTATGGTAAAACAATACCATAGGATTATTTAAATCACAATTGAACATTTGGCTAAATTCCCCAAATCAAACCCTTTTTTGGTCTAAGCATGACTAGGCATATTTGTTTTCCATAAAAGCATCTGGTGATCAATACTATTGTATTAACCAGAGTTTTATCTAGGGCGACAAGGTGTGAGGGATTGATGTGCCAGAATTGTCAACTCTAAGGTTAGTAAGGCAACCATCAGCACTAGAATCATAATCTAATAATCCAACAATATTCTTTTTCTAATAATTCAACATCTAACAGTCCAATCTTCAATAATAATCCATTAGCAATAATATAATCCTATAATCCAATCTCCAGCAACTATATATCTGATATCCATCAATTCACTCTCCAACAATAATCTATGCCTATAATCCATCGTCAACAGTAATCTACTGCTATAATCCATTCTCCAATAATTTTCTATTTATAAAATTCATCTCCAACAATTCAATGTCAACAACAATCTGTTTATATAATCTAATATTCGATAATTACCTATTTATGTAATACAACTCCAATAATCCGATATCCTCAACAATTTATTCCTATGGGTCGACATCCATCAGTCCATTATTAAACAATATAGTTCTATAATTCAATTTCTGAAAATAATCTAACTCTATAAACCAATATCCGAAAGTCGTGTGTGTCTATAATCCAATATCCAATACTCATGTATTTCTAATGATCCAACATCCATTAATCCGACATCCATCAATAATCTACCTCTATCACCAAACATCTATCAACAATCTACTTTTATTATCCAATCAAATTCTAACTCCAAAATATCGTATTCAGAAAGATTCTCCATACCACCTCTCTTGACAATAATTAGACATTCAAAGGAATTGGGAATAACTATAGAGTTTAAAACAGGAATTTAAATTATTTGAATATAAATACACATGCAGTAATAATTTAAAACAGAATTTAAATAATTTAAAATACTGAGATTCAAATATGATCAAAGGTATAACATCCCTTGCTTGATTAATCATTGTTCTCAGATGGTGTCGAAATCTAGTTGTCCGAAGTCGTCGAAATATATACGCGAAAACGAACCAAATTCAAATAAAATCCAAATAAAATGCAAATAAAATCCAAAAATTATGAAATAAAATAATGGAAGGAAGATAAAGAATTTATATAAATTTAGGAAAAGGAATCGACGAATTTAGAGTTTGTATGAGGGAGAACGGATTTTCAGAAGTTTTGATGTCATAAGAACAGAGAGGATTCCGAGTACTGTTCACTTCCGAGCACTGTTCATCTTCTACAAGTACTGCACATCCTCGAGTACTATTCATCTTCGAATACTGCACATCTTCGAGTATTGTACGTCTCGAGTACTATTGCACGTGGTTAGAAGGAAGTTACAACTACATGGTCGAAGGAAGCTACGACCACCTAGTCAAAAGGATTGCTACGACCACCTGGTCGAGAGGGAGCTACGACCACACTGGTCGAAAGAAGAGCTACGACCACACTTGGTCGACGGAAAGCTACGACCACACCTGGTCGAACTAAGAGCTACGACCACACCTGGTCGAAGGAAGAGCTATGACCACACTTGGTCGAAGGAAAGCTACGACCACACGGTCGGAAGCGACGGTGCTCAGCTACAAGCTCGTCGGCGCTATGCACCACTGCGAGCTACGCGAAGGTGCACAAAATGAAGAGGAGGTGACACTGAACCTGATGCTATACCTTGCGGTGGAGGCGTGAAGGAGTCACTGGTGATGAGCGATGAAGCGGTGGTGAGATTAGGTCTACGGCGGTGAAGTCGTTCCCGAGGTCCACCGGCGAAGTGAGTGTTCGTACGAGGATGGCGGCGTCGAGACGAAGCTGATGGTGCGATTGAGGTGGCCAGAGCAAGCTTGTCGGCGACGGAGTCGACGACGGAAAAGCTTCGGGCGGTGAGGCTTCAACTTCAAAATCCAATGAACTTGAGAAGATTGGGGCGAGGTGGGTGGCGGTGTTGGGATGAGATGGAGATGGCACACCTAGGCCTCCTATTTATAGGGCAAGGGTGAGGCCGGAGCGGCGTGGAGCGCAACAAGCTTCGAACGGAACATCGGCGAGATTTTAGGGAAATCAAGACGGCGATGGAAAGATAATGCCAGTAATGGGTGCGGGTTTGATTGGTGGTTTAAATGCGCTTTATGGCGCGAGGAATCAAGGCGGAAATGGTGGTATTGATGAGCTTATGTAGCTCGGTAATGGCGGCATGTGCTCTCTACGCACGAGGAAGAAAGCAATGACAGGTAGGGTCAGGTGAGAGTGTGTGTGAGAGAGAGGAGACTCACAGAGCTGGTCGAGGAAGATTCGGTCCAAAGAGAGTTTTGGATTTTTAACTGATTTAGCAATTGAATCAATCCTGTTAAATCAAAATAGCTTTAGAAAATAGCAAATAAAATCCAAAAATTAATAGAAAATTCACAGAAATTCTTTGAGTCATTTTGGACTTAAATAAAATATTCCCAACTTATATTTGGTAATTAATTTTGCAATTAATTTATTTTGGCTTTAAAATACTTAAGGAAAAGCTTTTAAAATTCTAGAAATTAATTAAATTTTCCTTTTCAACTTTAAATCCAAATGAAAACACAGAAAACCAAATAAATTTTATTTTTGACTTTTTAAATCTAATAAATTCAAGAAGACCGAGAAAACACTATTGAAACTCAAAAAAATCCAATAAAATAATAACTTTATTAATTTTATTTTTGGTAACAGAACTTTGGGATGTTACAATTACTAACTTGTTATCCTTTATCTATTTAACTACTCTTTAAATTCCCATTGCAAAATACTATTCATTGACATTGCAAATAAATTTTGCTTGATGCTGAAAACAACTTGAAGCATAGAGCATCATCCTTTGTTAGCCATGCATATATATAAACTTTGCGATAAACTATAAGTTTTACTGAGTACGCAATGTACTCAATCTTGCTTAAATTGTTGTTTATATTTAGAAAATGAGCCTACACCGGACGACACTTTCTTTGCATCCGGTACAGGAGGGTTCGGTGAAGGGTCTTTCTAAGACTTGTCTCTTGTTGGTTGCCTGAGGGTTCGGATGGGCATACCGTTGGACCATTTTGGTTTATTTACTATGCTTTCCGCTGCACTATGTTGATACTTGAGTTTTATTTGGCCGGTCGGCCCATGTAATAAAAAGTTTATAATCGCTTAAGTTATGTACCATATTTTTCTTTAGTTTGTATGTATGTATGGATGTGTATGTCATCGTTGTGGATGTGTACTAGCCACTAATCATGGGACTAGTACGGTACATACACGAGGACTTTAGGTATTGAAAGCCCGGGGTCTGACATGGCATGTGTTGCACTTAACTAGTAGGGTGGGAAAAGATTTAGACTGAGGCAAGTGGATGGAATTGTGATATGATGGAGTTGTGTGCGTTTGGAAAAATATGAATGTGGTAATTGGTAGTAGTTTGATAGTCTTGTCTTGGTCAATTAAGAACTTAACTTTGTGCGCCATTGAATTGAGCCATAACTATACGACCACATGCCTAGTATGGAACAGGCCTAACTTAGTAAGTTATAGAGTCTTGACATTGATTACTCAGGCATGTAGGTTAGACTGTGTCTCAAGGTAGAGGTGTGATTCTATCTCTGTGGTGAGTCACATTTATGAGCGGTTTGCCGTGTCCAGGTCCAACGGTGTGTGACGGGCCAACAACCTGTGTGAGGGGTTTGGTGTCAGCAGTATGCACAACGGGAGGATCAGTTGTTGATATGAAGTTTCGGAAGGGTTTTGTTATGATTGGTGTAGCCCACGCTGATTATGTCTTGTGTGAAAAGTGTACAAACCTCTACAGAGTGTTAACAATCTATTCGAATAGTCGCGTCCTGATCATGGACATGCTCGGAGATTTCACATAAGAGGTAGATTTTTATAAAAACAATTAGGAGGGGACAGCTATGTGATTTAACTCATATGGCTGTGTGAAAGAAATTGATTAGGCCATGTGAGCTTTGTGAAAATATTTGTTAAATTATTATTACTATTTGTTTTCAATCATGTTTTCAATCTATTGTTCATATTCAACTGCAACTGTTGCTTTATGCAAAAGAACCATAGATGATATATTCTTTGAAATAAGTCATCATCTATAATTGCATTATGTGGTGCAACTTGATGAGTACTCTATGTACTCACCATGCTATAAATAATGTTGTTCAATTAAAGAAGGCTACATCGGTTCATCGTTGGTCAACAAAGTCTACTTCAAGGATCATGGAGAACTAGGTCGTGCTGCCTCAATTGGTTGCGTGTGAGCATATGGATGGGCTTCACTGAAGTTATTTCGTTTCTTTCCGCTGCAGCTTTTTTAAAGATATTCGTCTTTTGAGGCATTAATTGTAAGCTTTGATCTTAAGATCATTACTGTGATAATTATTGTTAATTGTCTATTTCTTAGTTATCTTTGTACATGAAATGATATTTCATCGATATTACCACTGTGTGTACTAGCATGATCCTGGACTAGTGCAGTATACAAAGATGGTCCAGATTTGCATATTTGGGTCCCGACATCTAACCCCGATGACAGAGGAGCTCGCGGAGGCTGTGTACAAGGAGACTGGGTGAGGTGAGAGGGGGGACAAGGAGACTGGGTGAGGTGAGAGGGGGGAGGCCGGTAGAGGTGCGGGAGGGGCACATGAGCTCTGACCGGCCTTGGCCATGTAGAGAGAGGGATGGAAGAAGAATGAGAAGCATGGAGGAGAGAGAGAAAACTTTGTTCTGGTATGGAAGAAAACAGTAGAAAGAGAAAGTAAAAAAAAAAAAGCGAAAGAGCAATCACGTGGGTGAGGGCATTCGATGCCTTTGTTGGTGGACAAATGGCCGAACCGTCCGACGAGTCATGTCGTCCTGGACGTATGGTGCCTAGCATTATCCATCATAAAAACATTCCAAAAATCACATAATAGATTTTCTACTGAAAATAAGCTTAGTTACTCCCTCAGTTCAGAAATATACAACGTTTTAGAGAGCATATAGTCAAAAAATTTAACTTTGACCACTAATATATAAAAATACTATTTAGATTGGTTATGTGAAAATGATATCATTAGGTTGGTCGATATAATAATTTTTATTATTTTTTATGATCATATTCATATAAAAAGTAGTAGTTAAAGTTGCATATTGGAAACCGTGTCGATGTTCAAAACATCATATATTTTTAACAGAGAGAGTAGCATTTTTCACAGCTTACACCATAATGCATTTAATCAGCTGGAAAATAAAATGATACAACAGAAATGTTAATTCTAAATAATCAGCCGCTTTGATACTGCTACTACTCACTAACACATACATGTACAGTTGAAGCAGTCCACTTCACCCACTAATTCAGAAGAATAGAAAGCCTTCTGTGGGATTGTGAGCTGTATACAGATGGAGATGCCCATTTATTTGCTCAATACTCTGGTTTGCCCTTCTTTGGTAGGGGACTAAATGCAGCTGCAGGATCTGAAGATGCCCATTTATTTGCTCAGTACTCTGGTTTGCCCTTCTTCGGTAGGGGACTAAATGCGGCTGCAGGATCTGAAGAGGCAGAACCACCGTTTGGTTGGCTCAGACTACCAGCTACCACTGAGTCGCTCACCATGTCTTAAACGGGTGTTGATTCTCCTGCTGGTGCTGCAGATTTAAGTTGAAACGGTGTGATGTCAATGAGTTTTGTGAACACTTCGTGTCGAAAAAAAAACACAATGTCTTTTTTTCAGGAAGTTGACATACTAATTAAGCGGTTATTTATAGCGGCCAGATCTTTAGATGGGCCTTGATAAGCATGGGTGCTTTCACCGATGCACGCATAGAAACTCCTCGAACGGTGAATGCTGAAAAGAGTTGGTTCAAAAAGATACAATTACACTATCCTAGACCATGTAAGTTGCAAAAACATGGTTAAACAAAAAGAAACAAACAGATAATTAGATGATTATAACTTTGTTTCACTGTAATGGCACAATCAGTGTTCTAAATAGACCACTTGCTAATAGCATAGCATAGACCATAACTAATTCCAAGAGACTGTTATGGCAAATATGTGTGGTTGTGGTGTAAAGCAGGCCGTGCATCCACTATAGCAGACAGAGTACAGCAACTTCCTCCTTGACTTTCCAAAAGTAATTAGTATGTAATAGTAATACTAGCAAAGTATCTATACCATGGGATCCATATTCTTTACCTAGCTTACTAACGGCATTCTCATCTAGTCATTTTGATTGTCCAATACCTTTTATCTCTTTTTCGCATAGATATAAGTAATCATTTTGCTTTCGCAAATATAGACAAGCTTGGGGTGCTTGCCATAGCACTGTCATACGCTAGTACTGTGCAAACACTGAACTATTCCATCGCTATCCGCTAATTGAAACACATCGCTATCCGCTAATTGAAACACGGAAATTTTATTATAATAACTTGAGAAAAAACTGTTGAAGTATAAGTGAATTATTCGTCTTTCCTTATCAGCTAAAGATTTTAGGTGAACTGGTTGGTGTATACAACCCAATATGGTATCAAAGCCTAGAGGTCATGAGTTCAAGACCCGGCTAATGCAATATTTTAAAAATTATTTGTGGTTCACTTCGAGTCCACATCTTAGTTCTAGTGAAGCCTAAAACTTGAAGAGGAGTGTTAAATTATATTATCCACATTTTCTCATTAGGTTAAGTTTTTGGGTGAACTGATTTGTACATACAACTCAATATGATACCAGAGCAATAGAAACTCCGCCGCCACCGCGCCCTCTGCTATTGAGTTGCATGCACCAACCAATTCACCTAAAAGCTTAAACTGATGAGGAAAAATGTGTAAGTTCACTCAAACCTAAGACGTGAAATAGAAATAAACTGCTATTATTATTTTTAAATTGCGTTAGCCGGGTTTTGAACTCTGATACTATATTGAGTAGTATGCACTAACCAGTTCACCAAAAAACTTAAACTAATACAAAAATGTACAATATAATTCAACAAAAACTTCCATCTATGTCACAGCGGTCAGTTTGACAAACTATATACATATAACAGTACCACAGGTTGGACTTTCAGGCATCGGTCACAAGAATAACATAGGTACAAGGAATGGTATACCAGTTGCACCTTGGTTACAGCAACTGCATTGTGCAACCTCCAACAACCATTGCCCCTGTGTTTCCTTGACAACTACAATCAAATATTCTTATGTCTTTCTTAAATAGTTTCGTGGACCACTTGTAACTGCTAAAACCTTTTTCCGATATCAGTTCACTATTATCTTCTGTGTGCCATTTAAAAATCCAGCCATGAGTATGAATCACTTGATGAGCTGCGAGCTGCCTTCAGTACTTGCCACACTCGTAGCAATTGATCTGTGGACAATTTTCATTCACTTCGCGAAAAGGACCTACTAGTCTTTTGCTTACTTAGAATAAAGTGAAATGTGGTGACACAAGAAACAATCACAGCAAAAAGTATTCCAATCCAACTCCTCTTAACAGTAGAAAAGGTCTTTAGATGACCCGCGTCGCGAGAATTGTCCCAATCATTGATTCGCATGCAAGGAGTGACCTAAAAAGGTTCTGTGGAGATTTATCAACATGATTATGTTACAGGATTGTGCGTATAAGAATTTTGAACATACATATGCTATATAAAAAGATCATGCTAAGCCTACCAAAATAAAGGTACATTGGCAGGATATATAGGTGTGTATATCATGGGGATATACTCATGATCTTAGAATGATGTGACAATTGGCAATGACGTTGAAGGTTTACGGAAACACACGTTTTCGGCAAAGTTCGATTCTTTGTCGGGCTTGAGGCGGTCGATCGGCGAGCGGCGGTCGACCGCCACTCTGGCGGTCCGACCGGTTTTACTTCGGGCGTAAGGGCTGGCGGTCCGACCGGCCAATGGTTGACGGTCTGATCGGCAAGGGGAGCGATCCGACCGGCCACGCTGGCGGTCTGACCGGTTTTGACTTAAGTTGTTGGCCTTCTTGGCAACGATGTGTTGGGTGTTAGGTCAATCTCATAGGTGTCAGTGCATATGTGTTGCATTATGCATGTTTTGACTAACGTTGGTCAAGTTGTGAAGAACTTGTTCCCGGTTTCGATTTGCTTGTCTATTGTTGTGCAGGTTGCTTGGTGGTCAACGACGGTCAACGGCGAGGATGATCGGAACTAAGCTTGAAGAGCTGAGGTTCAGAACGATCGACGATGCCGGGTGAAGTCATTGCACTCAAGCATGGTGCAAGATGGACAAAAGTGACCGAACGGGCAATTCGGTGCAACTGGTAGGATCAAGCGCGCGGGTCGGTGCAAGTGCCATGGTGGTTTCGGTGGGAGCCGGATGGGAGAGATTTGCCGACATGATGAGAGCCGTTGGATCAACTTACATGTGGCGGAGCATGCGACTGCTTCGCGAAGTTTGGACTCGGTCTTTGAAGAAGGACCGAGAAGGGGTGTTTTGGTAACCTTACCAAATACCACCTTGGTGACCTTTTGCCAACCCGCGCGCAAGACGGTGCGTGAAGAAGCGGATTAGGTCAAGAGGAGATGAAGACGACGCTTTAAAATGCGTGCGTGTGTGACCCGTTTGTTTTGGGCCGTAACGGGAGCCCATTAGGGAAACTCTTCTAGAAGGTCTAAGCCTCCACTATAAATAGAGGATGGAGGTGGTGCACCCCCTCAACCCTTTCATGTGTTTGAAACCCTAGTTTGCTTAGGGAGAGGATTAGTGGAGGTTAGGGTTCTAGAGAGATGGATTTGATTTCGTGCTCATGTATTGAGTCTTCGTCCTCCATTGATGGAGTGGCTGTAAACCAATACCATTTCAAATCAATCCAAATAAAGTTCTCTCAAAGATGAGTTCATTTGCTTTCTTTCTCTCTATTTGGTGATTTTGAGTCTTTCTTTGATCCGTGAGTTTTTGGTTGGTTTCTTGCTGTGATCTAACTTGCTTCAACATGTGGGAACCCATCTAGGGTCATCTTGATCATCAATCACCCACGAGCAAGTCTCTAGATCATATTTGATTTTTGCTTGGTTTTGGAGCACACTCCGTTCAAACTGAAAAAGATAGGAACTTTGGCAAGGATCTTCACGATCGTTGCATGGAATAGGTTCCTGATATCCTTAGGAAGATGTGTTCCAAGTTTCGTGAAGTTTGGAGTTACGAATCAAAAGTTACATCAATTTTTGTTTTTGTTTTTCAGACTATTTACTATTTATTTGTCTGATTTATTGTTCACCTGGCCCGACGCTTCATCTGTTCACACCGTCGACACTGTAATCTGTTCATTAGGCTGATTCTTGAGTTTTTGTTGCTTTTGATTCGGGGTTTTGATTGGATTCAATACAAGTCTTCCGCTGTGCTTGATTGATTGATCTTCATAGCTTTCATAGCTATTGGAGTGATATTCGTATTGAATTTGATTTGGAAGAAAAATAGTTTATGCTCCTATTCACCTCCCCCCTCTAGTCGCCTTTTCGGTCCAACAAGTGGTATCAGAGCCCGGTTAGTTCAATCTTGATCTTAACGGGTCACTGGACTTGGCGATGGATAAGTACTCCTCCAAACCGCATATCTTCGATAGGCACGACTATGCCTTTTGGAAGAACCGCATGCGTGTCTTTCTTCAGAGCGAAGGACGAGGTGTATGGGAGGTTGTTCGAGCTCCGCTCATCTTGCTTGAGGTTGCTACGCCGACTTCTGAAGCCCTCTTGGCTAACGACCATAAGGCAAAAAAAAATTCTGTATGGTGGGCTTGGTAGACAGGAGTATGATAGGATTTGCAATCTCGAGACCGCACATGAGATTTGGAAGACCTTCAAAACCTATCATGAGGGTTATTCCCAAATCAAGCAAGTGCGTCAGACGGTCTATAAAATAGAATATAACAAATTCGAGATGCGTCCTGGAGAGAGCATCAATGACATTTTCAGTCGCTTTAACACAGTGATAAATCAGATGAAGGTTGTTGGTATTGAATTTACCCAGTCTGAAAATGTCACCCATCTCCTAGCTGCAATCAACACTAGGGAGTGGGAGATAAAGGCTACCGCCATTCAGGAAAATGTCAACTTCTCTGATCTGACTTTGGAGCTGCTCTATAGCAAGCTTAAGACTCATGAGATCCAGATGAGTGACCATTCTAAGAAGGATAACATGGCTTTGGTAGCAGACCCGCTCAAGAGAGTCTCTGATGGGTCGTTTGAGTCTTTTTCTGGAATTTCTCTTGCTTCTTTATCTGCAATCCAAGAAGAGGATCTTAAAAGTATTCCTGAGCCCGAGATGACACTTTTGATTAAGAAATTCACACGGACCTACAACAATATGAGAAACAAAAAGAGAGGCGATCATGTGACTTGTTATGAGTGTGGAGAGCTTAATCACATCCGGGCAAATTGTCCCAAGCTGAAAGGGAAGTACAACCACAAAGATGAAAAGCTAGTTTGAAAGAAGCCTCAGGGACGCAAGTCCAAGTTTGATGATGCTAAGCTCAGGAAGGCTGCTCACCGGGTTCTTGCCGCTCTTGGAGATCGATCCTTGAGCGATGTGGACTCCGGGAGCGAGGAGGACAAGGAGGAGGAGCTCCCTCAAGACAAGAAAGGAAAGGCCAAGAACTTCACAGGCATGTGCTTCATGGCTGACTCCGACGATATCGATGATAACAATGAGGTATCTCCCTCCTATGATGTTCTCTTTGCTAGATGCGAAACTGTCTATGAGTAAATGCTAGGTCAGGATAAAGCCTTAAAATTCATCATGACTAGGAATGAGGAGTTAGAGTCATAAGTAGATAAACTCATATTACAACTTGTGAATGCTAAGAGTCTTGAATCTGATGAATGTTCATCCTGCCATGCTTTACATTCTGAATTGGCTAAACTACAATCTGCTCATGATATTGCTTTGAAACAACTTGAAAGTGCTAGGACTGAGCTAATTGAAGTTAAATCTGCTCCTTGTGAAAAATGTTTAGAGTCTAGCAAGTTGGTTGTTTCTGATGTGGTTGAATCTAGCTTTTGCTCTGTCTGCTTAGAACGTGAACGTGAAGTACATGATGTTGTAGAAGCAGCTAGAGCTAAATATGCCAAGCTTAAAGACAGTATTAATTCTGCTACTTGTGCTTCATGTGAAGTTCTTAAGCTTGAAGTTGCTCTTTATAAGAAGAGGCTTAACGCTAAACTTGTGATTCATGTGTTAACTTTGGAAAAGAAATTGCTTACCTTAAGAACACATTAGAAAGATTCTCTAAAGGTAAGAAACAGTTAAACATGATTCTTGAAAAGTCAAAAACTCCTTATAAGAAGCAAGGGTTAGGATACAACTTTGCCCAGGACAAATCTAATGACATTCAAATTTTGAAAAATGGCTTAGTTGAATTTGATACCCAACCTGCAAAGATCACTTTCAAATCTGCAGGTTTTGCCCAACCATTTGTTCAGTCAAAAGGTGTTTCTCCTAGTGTTACCAAGTACCATTGCACCTATTGCAAGAAGGATGGGTATTTGGTTAAGTTCTGTTGGTGTAGGTTGAAAAATGCTAGGAAAAATCTTGCTAGAATGTCATCTAATCAACCTAGAGCTTTTGTGAGACATGGTAATTTAGAAATGAAGAAACCTGGTCTAGGATTTGTTTCACATGCTAATCACTCTCATGCTCCTAGACAGAATAACTCTCATGTTAGAGTAACCATTGCTCATAACAGAATTTCAAATAGAATCAAGGACAACACTTCTGCTTTGCATAGTACTCGCAGACGTGTGTCTCAATACTGGGTTCCCAAGTCATGTTTAACTAACCCCAGTATTGAGACACATCATTTTTATGTGCCTTGATTTTCAGGATCGCCGCAAAAGGAAGGACATGTGGTTTGTCGACTCCGGCTGTTCACGCCACATGACCGGAGACTCAAAATGGTTCACCTCCTTCACGCGATCAACACGTGATGTCTTCATCACCTTTGGAGACAATACTCAAGGGCGGATTGAAGGAACGGGATCAATCAGGGTGAACGACAATTTCATCCTAAAGGACGTCGCCCTTGTGGACAAGCTCAAGTTCAATTTACTTTCTGTCTCATAGCTTCTTGATGATGGCTATGAGACTATATTTAAGAAAAATGCTTGTCGGGTGCTTGATTCAGCTGGTGAGCTTGTTTTTGGGATTTATAGAGCTGCTAGGATCTTTGGAGCTGATTTTTCTGAATCTCTTGCTGGCTCTCTTAAATGTTTGATTACACCTTCTTCTGAGTTCTAGCTTTGGCACCGACGTTTGGGGCACATTGGTTTTGATCATCTGACACGAGTTAGCAACATTGATCTCATGAGAGGTTTGCCTAAACTCAAAGTTGTCAAGGATGATGTATGTGCGCCCTGTAGGCATGGCAAGCAAGTTGTCGCCTCACACCCTTCAATGACTATGGTCATGACTGACGGACCGGGACAGTTGCTTCATATGGATACTGTTGGTCCTGCTAGGGTTCGATCAATCGGTGGCAAATGGTACATTCTTGTCATAGTCGATGATTTTTCGAGATACACTTGGGTGCTCTTTCTTGCTTCGAAGGATGAAGCTTTTGGTCATTATCATGATCTTGTTCTTCGTTTGGCTTTTGAACTTCCGGGTGCCTTGAGAGCGATCCGCAGTGACAATGGCACGGAGTTCAAGAATGCCTCGTTTGCCTCTTTTTGTGCTGAGCGTGGAATTGAGCATCAATTCTCTTCTCCACACGTCCCTCAATAGAATGGCATTGTGGAAAGGAAGAACAGAACCTTAGTCGAGATGGCTAGGACGATGCTAGATGAGTATAGCACTCTAAGGAGGTTTTGGGCCGAAGCTATTGCTACAGCTTGTCATATTGCAAATCGTGTCTTCTTGAGACCGTCTTTGGGCAAGACTTCATATGAGCTTCGATTTGGTAGAAAACTCTATGTTTCTTATTTTCGAGTTTTTGGAGCTAAGTGTTTCATTCTCAAGACAGGAAACCTAGATAAATTTGAATCAAGAACTTTTGATGGTTTATTTCTGGGTTATCCTGCACATTCGAGGGGTTTTCGCGTTTTTAATGTTGAAACTAACACTGTTCAGGAGACATGCAACGTCACTTTTGATGAGACTAGCCCTGGAGCTAGATCCAATGTTTCAGGTGACTTACAAGGGACAGAGAGCATTTTTGTTGAAGAGGAGGAGGATGAACTTGATACTGCTCCTCCACCTGTTGCTGATGTTTCTGTCCAAGCTGTTCAAGCTCCAGAACCTGCTACGACTGCTTCACCTCCAATTGAGGCTCCTGCTACATCTTCTTCATCAGCAGTACCTGCGGAGGTCGAAGAGATGTTGTCTCCCCCGAGCGCTCCACTTCACATTCAGAGGTGTCATCCTCCGGATCAGATGATTGGTAATCTTCATGAGGGAGTCACTCGCTCCAGGTATCACGATCCGAGTCTCTACTCTCATTCTGCATTTGTTGCTGCTTTCGAACCCCGCGATATATCACATGCTTTATCTTATTCTAGCTGGGTCAATGCTATGCATGAGGAGTTAGAGAATTTTGAGAGTAACAAGGTCTGGAACCTAGTAGAGCCTCCTAGTGGTCTTAATGTGATAGGAACCCGTTGGGTGTTCAAAAATAAACAAAATGAGGATGGTTCTGTGGTTAGAAACAAGGCTAGGTTGGTAGCTCAGGGCTTTAGCCAAGTTGAGGGGTTAGATTTTGATGAGATCTTTGCTCCTGTTGCTAGATTAGAAGTCATTCGTATTCTGCTTGCATTTGCTGCTTCTAAGGGCTTTAGACTATATCAGATGGATGTCAAGAGTGCTTTTTTGAATGGTTTTATAGAGGAGGAAGTGTATGTTAGGCAACCCCCAGGCTTTGAGAATCCCAAACACCCACATCATGTTTTTAAGCTATCCAAAGCCTTGTATGGTCTTAAACAAGCCCCTAGAGTCTGGTATGATAGACTTAAGATTTTTCTGCTTAAAAATGACTTTGAGATGGGAAAGGTAGACAAGACCCTGTTCATTCTTAGGCATGGCAATGACTTTCTGCTTGCTCAGATTTATGTAGATGATATTATCTTTGGTGGTTCTTCTCATGCTCTTGTTTCCAGTTTTTCTGAGACCATGTCTAGGGAATTTGAGATAAGTATGATGGGAGAACTCAACTACTTTCTGGGACTTCAAATCAAGCAATGCAAGGAAGGGATCTTCATCCATCAGACGAAGTACACCAAGGATCTGCTCAAGCGCTTCGAGATGGGTGACTGCAAGCCGATCGCCACTCCCATGGCGACTTCGACTGTTTTGGATCCAGATGAGGAAGGAGAAGCCGTGGATCAACGTGAGTACCGCAGCATGATCGGGTCCCTCTTGTACCTGACGGCCTCAAGACCGGACATTCATGCATGCTCCTTCTTATGTTTTTTCCTCATTCTGCATTTGTTATCTCTGGACGAGAGGAAGGCGTGATTCCTTGATGACTCCATTGTCAAAGGGGGAGAAGATATTTCGAGATGTATAAAGAGGAGAAGATATAAAAGTGTTAAAAAGGGGGGGAAATTGGAGAATTTGAAATTTTCTGAAATCTGAGGATCATAGTGAGGGGGAGTTTCATATTTACATTCTTATGATCTTATTGCTATCTCTGAACTTGAATTGCAATTCTCGATCCTCACGATGATCAAAGGTCATATCGAACAATTGTTCTTTCATATGGACCTTAAGTGAGATTTTGACTCTTTCTGGAAATGAAGCTTTCTTGATTTCTTTGCCTTATCTCACTTACCTTTGCTATTCTGAAGCCAACTTGGTCATTTCCATTGCTTTCTCTTGCATTTGGACCAAGTTGTGCCTTTGCGCGAAAACGTCGAGTTTTTACTTTTCAAACCTCAAAATTTGCTTTTGTTGGAGATTGCCAATGTGTTCATCAAGGGGGAGATTGTGGATATCATGGGGATATGCTCATGATCTTAGGATAATGTGACAATTGGCAATGACGTTGAAGGTTTGCGGAAACACGCGTTTTCGGCAAAGTTCAGTTGTTGTCAGGCTTCAGACGGTCAGACCGGCCTTGTGGCGGTCAGACCGGCCACCTCTGGTGGTCCGATCGGTTTTGCTTCGGGCGTAAGGGCTGGCGGTCCGACCGGCCAATGGTTGGCGGTCTGACCGGCAAGGGGAGCGGTCCGACCGGCCACGCTGGTGGTTTGACCGGTTTTGACTTAAGTTGGTGGCCTTCTTGGCAGCGATGTGTTGGGTGTTAGGTCAATCTCATGGGTGTCATTGCATATGTGTTGCATTATGCATGTTTTGACTAACGTGGGTCAAGTTGTGAAGAACTTGTTCTCGGTTTCAATTTGCTTGTCTATTGTTGTGCAGGTTGTTTGGTGGTCAACGACGGTCAACGGCGAGGATGATCGGGACTAGGCTTGGAGAGCTGAGGTTCAAAACGATCGACGATGCCGGGTGAAGTCATTGCACTCAAGTATGGTGCAAGATGGACAAAGGTGACCGAACGGGCAGTTCGGTGCGACTGGTTGGATCAAGCGGCGCGGGGGTCGGTGCAAGTGCCATGATGGTTTCGGTGGGAGCCGAATGGGAGAGACTTGCCGACATGATGAGAGCCGTTGGATCAACCTACACGTGGCGGAGCATGTGACTGCTTCGCGAAGTTTGGACTCGGTCTTTGAAGAAGGACCGAGAAGGGGTATTTTGGTAATCTTACCAAATACCTCCTTGGTGACCTTTTGCCAACCCACGGCGCAAGACGATGCGTGAAGAAGCGGATTAGGTTAAGAGGAGATGAAGACGACGCTTTAAAATGCGTGCGTGTGTGACCCGTTTATTTTGGGCCGTAACGGGAGCCCATTAGGAAAACTCTTCTAGAAGGTCTAAGCCTCTACTATAAATAGAGGAGGGAGGTGGCTGCACCCCCTCAACCCTTTCATGTGTTTGAAACCCTAGTTTGCTTAGGAAGAGGATTAGTGGAGGTTAGGGTTCTAGAGAGTTGAATTTGATTTCGTGCTCATGTATTGAGTCTTTGTCCTCCATTGATGGAGTGACTGTAAACCAATACCATTTCAAATCAATCCAAAGAAAGTTCTCTCAAAGATGAGTTCATTTGTTTTCTTTCTCTCTATTTGGTGATTTTAAGTCTTTCTTTGATCCGCGAGTTTTTGGTTGGTTTCTTACTGTGATCTGACTTGCTGCAATATGTGGGAACCCATCTAGGGTCATCTTGATCATCAATTACCCACGAGCAAGTCTCTAGATCATATTTTGATTTTTGCTTGGTTTTGGAGCACACTCCGTTCAAACTGAAAAAGATAGGAACTTTAGCAAGAATCCTCACGATCGTTGCATGGAATAGGTTCCTGATATCCTTAGGAAGATGTGTTCCAAGTTTCGTGAAGTTTGGAGTTACGAATCAAAAGTTACATCAATTTTTGTTCTCGTTTTTGTGTTGTCCGATTTTCTGCTCACCGGTCCGATCGCCCACTGCTCACCGATCGACCACCGTACTGTTCATTAGGCTAATTCTTGAGTTTTTGTTGCTTTTGATTCGGGGGTTTGATTGGATTCAATACAAGTCTTCCGATGTGCTTGATTGATTGATCTTCATAGCTATTGGAGTGAGATTCGTATTGAATTTGATTTGGGAGAAAAATAGTTTATGCTCCTATTCAACCCCCCCCCCCCCCCCCCCTCTAGTCGTCTTTTCGGTCCAACAATAGGTCAGCCTGAGAATTTAAATATAACTGAATGAAAAGGAAACTGACAAAGTAAAGCAATAGAACATATCTGGTAAATTTGAGAAAGGAGATGGCTTGGGTGATCCAGGAATTTGGCCTACACATGTAATAGAAATGACATCAGTTAGTTATAAGTGAAGAAACAGCAGTGAAAACAGGGTGAAAGAGCAGAGCATATACTATTAGCATTCTTCTTGTCTTCCGAACAAGCACCAGAAGGGATTAGTGCCACCAGCAAAGGCTTGACTACTGGAACAAACACCTCATTATAAAAAACAATGATATCAACATGGCGTGGTCCTAGTCCCTGATAGTAAAAAGTCAGAAGAAAAGAACAACAAAGATGAAATCAGAAGCTCGGGAAAGAACTGTCAGAAGAAAAGAACAATAAAGATGAAATCTGAAGTCGGGTACATACTCCATTGCGATTTGTGCTCCCAACAAAGACACCTCTAAAAACTTCTGGTTTACATTGCGGTTCCCTCTTGTAATTGTTGACAATCTCCTTGAACGTCAGCGTTAATTGAGAAACCTGTAAGAAAAGGTATAGTCAGCCCAAATAACAGGAAAGAAATAACAGGGAACTCATTAGCTGGCATATGTGAGACCTTTGCAACACCATAGAGGCAGCAAAGAATAAGTTGGTCGATGTGTCTATTAAAAAACAAAGCTGTCTGTTGATCAAGAATCTACTTGAAGATATCATAGACACGCTCTGTCTGTTCCACATATTGGAGCCTTTCACATAAGTTTCTTATTGTAATAGCAGCCAACTTCAAGATCTACAAAAGTTACAGCCCAGAATTAGAAATTTGAATAACAAATATAAATGGTAGAGATGAAGTTTTAATTACAAGGAGACCCATAATTTGGAAAAGAAGATCTGGACCCCAACTTCAGCACATTTTTCATTCCCACCAACAAGGTTAGTAATAGTGGGGCTGCACAAGAAACAAGTAGAATGAAATTATGAATATTTGGTCAACAGAAAAATAGTATGTCTGAACACTAGTACAAACTGAAATGGGTGACCAAACCTAGCAAATGTGGACTGGAGAGGATGCCATTTTGCTTCCAAGTTAACACCATATGGCTTTGCTTTGGTGGCGGTGTCAGCAAATTGCGCTCTACCAATGTCTTCCTGGATTCATTGCATAGTCTCTTTGGTGATTGAGGATCACCGTTGTCGTCTGCAACAAAGATGTCAAAAATGAATAACCAAAAAGAGCTAGAAGCAATTAGCGAAGAATAAAGACAGGGATTAACTAAGTCAATAACTGCTTGTTTCAAAGAAATTACAACGTAAGTTCCTATGGTTATTGAACTTCGAAGTTCTTGAATGATGAACACTCATAATGCCCCATATATTACTTGTGCAACAATGTCCCAGCTCTACACATTCTATTACAGTTGATACAAAGGAGAATAGGACCCACACTGGTCTGAAAATTGAGTTCGTGATACCTCACACAGCATTAAATGAATGACTATGTTCATGGACCATAGTCCATACTAACCTAGACTGTACTGCTACGAATGGACAAGTTATTGCAACCTGAGGTTCCCTTGGTGAATAATACTCTGTTTCACATTATAGATGCTGGTCTTTTGATTTTCATGACCATAACTTGTCAGCACACATTACCGTTTTTTATTTGTCCTCTGCAATATTAGCATAATTACGTGTATTATCGTGCAAACCTAAACCTTGCAGACAGCATTGTGCAACCAAACTGACACCTAACCTAATGTAAGAAACATGAAGCATTGTGCAATCAAATGACAAGATAAAATGCAAAACATTGTGCAACTAAAGTGATCAGAAGATGAACAATCTATAAGTAGCAACCTTTTGGAGATCGGGAATAGTTAAACACAAAACCTCAAATAAGGGCTGAGTAGCAAAGTACCTGGAACAGCAGCCCGCTTTTTAGATTGCGTAGCTGGTAAGCCTTCAGCGTAAATATTCTGCCGTGCTACTATGTCATCAAGAGACGGCATTGGTTCAGCCAAAAGACCAAGGCGATTTATTTCCGAAGCAGGCGATGGCCTGGCAACCAGTGAATTATACAATGATGAACCTTTCTCCCATGCCATGCTTTCCAAAAGCTGTTCTTCTAAAGAATTTAAATGCATTTTCAATTCTCTAGGAAGGGTTTCTTCATGTCTGACAAAGTTCTCAATTATTTTGCTCAAATCAAATGCAGTTAGACCAGTACTCTCCAAGACAGCAGGAAACATCATGATGACTGTCTAGCTTTATCTTGAGCTTTCTAGCTTAGTTTTGATATATATGTCTTAACATGATCTCGCTAACACTTTCATGCTTGATGTGTATTGAGTAATAGTAGAAATGTTAGTTTGTTCTTATAGGTAATCTCTAAAGCTTCTTGTAATAAAAATTGAAAAATATAAAAAAATAAAGTCACTCCATTGCATTTCATACATGCTCATTCTTATACTTTTTACTCATTTCTGCATTTGTCATCTCTGGATGAGAGGAAGACGTGATTCATTGATAACTCTATTGTCAAAGAGGGAGAAGATGTAGCAAAAATGTTAAAAGGTGGAGCTATTTAGAGAAAAATAGAGAAAATAAAAAATTATGATCATAATGAGGGGGGCATCTAATTTGCATTCTTGTTATCTTATTGTCAATTCTGAATTTGAATTGCAATTCTTGGAATCTCACAATGATCAAAGGTCAAATTGAACCGGGTCTCCCAATTCTGTCTCTTCATGATCTTATTCTTCTCTTAATATAAACCACATCTCCTTTGCGTCATCTCGCGCCGTGGTTTCTCCAAGGTCACCAACCCGGTACTTTGGTAAAGATATCAAAATACCCCTTCTCGATCCTTGTCCAATGCCGAGTCCAATCAACGTGAGTCAATCCCAGTCTTCACCACACATAGGTTCATTAATGACTCTCCCCATGTCAGCAAGTATCTCTCATCCGACTTTCACCAAAACCACCATAGGACTTGCACCGACCACCAAACCACTTGATGCCACCCGTTGCACTGAACTTCCCATTTGGTCGTTCTTGTCCATCTTGCGCTATGCTTAAGTCCAACCACTTTACCTGGCATCCTCGATCGTTCTGGACCTCAGCTCTCCTAACCTAGTCCCGATCATCCCTGTTGTTGACCGTAGTTGACTCCAAGCCACCTGCACAAGAATATACCAATAAATCGATTTCGGACACAAGTTCCTCGCAACTTGATTCACGTTAGCCAAAACATGTATCATACAACACTCATGCACTGAAACCCATGACTTTGACCAATTCGACAAAGTTCACTACTTTTTCGGTGCATGAACTCCCTCTGGCTGGTCAAACCGCCGCCCCTTGGCCAGTCTGACCGCCAACCATTAGCCGATCAGACCGCTTTCCAAACTAGGAAAACACCCATTTCTAGACTTTTCAGCCAAACTCTATCTAGTTTCACATCCAGTCTCTATTTTCTATAGCACCTGGTGCAAACACACCCTCAAACACTCCTATACAAGTGTTTGATCACATTCCTCGAATTTTCAAATCGCCGGCCACGGTCGGTCAACCGCTGGCTACAATGACAGTCAGACGACACTCCGCTAAACCAAGGGTTTCTCCCAAACACCTAGACACCGATACCAATTGTTCAACATACTAAGATTATAATAATATCACATGATCTCCACAATAAGAAAGCTCTTGTATTGATTATGTCCTTGAGTTACAACCAGAAGAAGACATTGTGTTTCTTTTGGCAACAATTTTGCCAAAGCCATTTATATGATATGTGTGTCTGCATGTATCCAGATAGGATTTTGTATCATGGATACCTACGGGGACTAAGAATATATATGGAATACTCAAAAGATACATTCACAATAAAAGAAACACATACATTCTATAGAGATATATGTATAGATGCATCGAACAGATGCTCAAGCCAACCTCACGAAAGACCCCTGATTTCAGAATGCAAAAAATCGTCTCTTGTGATTGGTGCCGGTGCTACTAAAATACCAGAAAAAAAAACACAAGAAAAACCCCTCATCCCAGGAACAGCAGCGGAGACTTGAGTGGAATCTGCAGCCTACAAACACCAAAAAGATCTTTAAAGGCAGCACTATCTCCTGCAAGTCTACAACCTCACTCTATTAAAGCATATATACAATGCAGGTATTTACATGCTTAGTAAGAAAAAATTAATTTTTTTATCATATAAGACAAATAAATGTTTATTTTATAACATCAATACTTAATTAAACATCAGTGCTTATGTATATATCTATATCTAATTAATAGATAATACAATATTTAACTAAGTACAAAAGAGATGCTTACATTAGAGGTAATAACTTTTACATAGATGCTTAATAACATGGTTATATTCCCTCTAAACACTTATATATAAGGGCATCTCCAATAGTGTATTTATTGTTGTCTCTTAGGTATGCCACGTCAACAAAATTCTACGTGGAGGAGAGGGGGGAGAAGAGAGAGAACAGGTCGTCTCTTCCTGAAGAGACGATCGTGCACGCGAAATAAGACATACTACATTAATTTACTGTAGTTGACATGTATGCCCATTTTAAAGAAAAATGATAAAATATAAGTGTTAGAAAGTGTACTAGAGACTGTCTATTGGAGATGTTGTCTCTAAAAATGACGTAATATATGTTAAAAACAAGGTTGTCTCTAACTATTGGATATGCCTAAGTACATGCCCATAAATGTAAATCCATCTCTACCCCCTCCCCCGCCAGGTGTCGGCCATGCGGCTGCCCCGTCGTTCCCTTCCGCCGCCGCCATCTCTCCTCCTCTTCCCCTTCTCTGCTTCGCTACCCCGACAACTGCCGGCGCAGCTCCGAGAACAAGAAGCAGCGGAGGCGGCATCACAAGCATCGGCATCATGGTAACCACCTACCTTTTCCTCCGATAATTCTTACCTTCCGCGGTTCCACTTATCCTAATTTGCATCCCCAACCAAGAAAGGGTGTAGGCTGATTGTGAGTTAGTGACAAATGGTGGAGAGACCAACAGGTGGTCCTTCAGATCGTGAGTTGTTCTGAATCATGGATGTATTGATTGAGGTAGACAGAGAAAGTGTAGCGCTGAATTTCCACAATCTGCCGTTTTGTTGGTCAATGTAAGCGGGACTGTGGACCGCAATAATGTGGACAATATGCCTAGTTGGGCCTACTCTTGGACTTGTCCATTAGATTAGTTTGATTCTACGTCAAAAAAAAAAAAATCTACGTCAAAAAAAGATTAGTTTGATTGGTGTGCTGATATTCCTGATTACAGGTGTTCTTTTTTAAGAATAAGCTGACTAGAGGTGTCCAAGGGATCACATTGCTAGAATTTGGAAGTAGACATTCCAATTGGCCAAAACTTATGGTTTATATTGATACAAAATGATCAAATTTAACAGTTTAGGTTGACATGAAAAAAAACACGGTAAGCATTTGATTAATCGATTGTACTAACTTAGCATGGCCACTTTAGCAACACTTTTTAAGATTCATTTTCCGAATGTCAGGTGTCTAATCATAAGATCATAAAACGGTTCTTGTACAATGTCCTCTTGGCAAAGCTCTCTTATGGCTTATTATTGTGGAACACAGGCGTGTGGCCATCAAAATGCACATGGTTACCCTTGCCATCCAGTGGAAAGAGTCACTCGTATAATCTTGTTTCCAAATACCACAAGGTCTGGAAGACAGGAATTTTTCGTAGTATTTAAATTATTTTCACTGTGCCCAATTTTTTATTGTTGGGCCTATCAATTTATCTTTTCATTTTCAGGACACAAAGAAAGTTGTTTCTGCAAAAGATGTTTTGAGAAAAGAACCAGTTAACGGTGCAATCGCCTTGAAGGATTCCATTAAGTATTTCAATGCTGATTTTTCCAACGATTCAAAAACAATTTCGAAATTTTTATTTAGAGTTTTCACAACCAGGTAATGTGTTAATATTGTTGTTTTATCTACCTACACTGCCCTGGATTCTGCTAGCTATGTGAGATGGAAGAAGGTGCAACAGAATTTAATGTACCTGCATTTAGAGAAAACCGGAAATTGGTGGCTTTGGAGAATGGTGGATTGCATAATCCTTCGGTTCTAGTCTTCAAATCATCATGGAGTTGTGACAGCAAAGTCAGTGAGAATAAAAGTTTCAACTACCCTCACACCTCTATAGTACATCGCCCTAGTAATGATGAAGATATTGCCTCTATGTCGGTCTGTTTTCTTAACCATTTTACAATAAGTTGGCTATAAACTTCAACTATATTCCTTTTAAATCGGTATCTTCATGTCAGATAACTGAGCTTGGGGAGCTTATTAGGACAAGGCAAATAACATCACGTGAACTTACTGATGTATTTCTAAGAAGATTAAAGAGGTTGGGCTAGTTTCTGTCTTCCTCACATCTTTCTCATGGACTTATATGAGTATAACATGAGCCTCAAAAAAAATTTAAATATTAATCGTGTAACTGTTTCATATGTTTATTAGGTATAATCCTGTTCTCAAATCCGTTATTACTTTCACTGAAGATTTAGCATACAAACAAGCAAAAGAGGTAGATGACTTGCTGGAGCGAGGGAAATATCTTGGTATGTAACAAATCTGCTTGAGATTATAAGAGATATATGCTATTGACAGTACTATTTGGTCTTGATCTTATTCTTTCTTTCTTTGGGGATATATTCTGGTTTATGTAGCCTCCTGTTACAACTGATGCCCATTTGGACATGATCCAAGTATCTTTCACTACATAATACACAATGGAAGCTTCGCATTGTCATGCAGATATGATTATTAGCCTGAGAAATTGTGGAAAAAAATGTTAATTAATATTTCACACTAGTTCAATCCTTTTGTGTGTGTAGAATTCTCTCAATTATTTGCCTAAAAGATTATCTCAATCTATATATCCACAAACAACTGGTGATATTTAAGGTACCTTCTTTGCTTTGGAAGTCTAGAAAATCCAACAATAATCCCTAAATCAGGGGGGAAACAGCAAAATTTCTAAAAATTCCCTCATTAATCGAGAGAAAAAAAGAAAATCCACACCATTTATTTTGGTGGGATCAGATTATAACAATACATATTAATGATGTATAGATACTACAACTATTACAATTGTATAACAAATACAACTATAGTTTCGAAAGGTAATAGAGTTATATAACAAATATCTAGATACGCAATTGCGCGGGAAATTCCGCGAGTTATTTGATTATTAGGGTACTCAACTTTAAATTTGTAAAGCAAGCAATGTCATTTTGTGTTAATATTACGCTCAAAAGTAAAGATTAGACTGGCAATTTTCCATACTAGGTCCCTTGCATGGTATTCCATATGGCCTGAAAGATATAATTGCAGTACCAGACTACAAGACCACTTGGGGCTCAAGGACATTTAAGAATCAAATTCTTGATATCGAAGCCTCTGTGTACAAAAGGTTTGTTCATTTTTCCATTAGGCCAGTCTCAGTGGAGGTTTCATATCCCAGTTTCCAACACACCCATATTTTGGAAACAGTGCAGAAGAGTTTCATCCCCATGAAACTCTCTCTACTCCTATGAAACTTTTATCATCTCTCTCTTCATCAATACAGTGTCATATCAGCGTATTTAATGTCCATGAAACTCTATGAAACCCCCACTGAGACTGGCCTTATATGCATCTTGTTTAAGCGATGGTGTGAGATCAATGTTGATTATTTCTTCTCCTATGTGTATATCGTTCTCTTTCATATTGAAGTCCGGCGGGGCAGTCCTCGTATCAAAGCTTGTGACAGGTTCGCTTGCCTATGATGATGTTTGGTATGGGGGAAGAACACGAAACCCCTGGAACATTGAGGAATTTTCTACTGGTTCATCAGCAGGGCCAGCAGCTAGCATCTCTGCAGGTTAATTTGTACAACATATTTGCACCTATAAGCAGATAAAGTATATATACTCAACACAAGTTCTTTTCACTGCACTAGGAATGGTTCCCTTTGCAATTGGTTCCGAAACCGCAGGGTCCGTAACATATCCCGCTGCTAGATGTGGAGTAATCGCTTTGCGCCGAACATTTGGAACAGTTGCACGGACCGGTGTCATGAGCATTTCTGAGAGTTTGGTATTTCCATGAATATTCTTTGTTGCCCCTTCCGGATTCAAGTCAATCTTATAAATGATGAGTATCTTGGTCTAAATTGGCAGGATAAACTTGGTCCTTTCTGCAGAAGCGCAATAGACTGTGCTGTTGTATTAGATGCAATTCGTGGCAAGGATGCCGGTGATCCCTTGTAACATTCTAATTTTCTGAGTTTAAAAAATCTTTTAAATAGTTAGTAGGGAGAAAAGTCACCATTTGGATTTATTTGAATTTAATTCAAAAGGTTAATATTGGATTTTACAATCAAAAACATTTAATGTGAATAATCCCAACATGAACAATAGCTAAAACTATTTTATTTGGGTTCTATATGCTTAGATATATTTTCTAGATTTTTCTAGAATTTTTCTGAGTTTATTTGCTATTTTCTATTGCTTATTTGGATTTCTGGTATTTTATAAATTAGAAAAGCTATTTAAAATCTCAGAAAAGTTCTTGGGCCGAAACCCAGCCCAAAACCCCCTTTGGCCCAGTTCTGTTCAGCCCACACCCGCGCGTGCGAGTCCGCCTCCCTCTGACAGGTGGTCCCCGAGTGTTAACCACATTCCTCTTTCTTCGCGCGAGCCTGATAAGCCTCAACCGTCCAATCCTCTTTGAACGGTCCGATGGAATTAGCTGTTCGGGCGGCTCGAACGTCATCAACGTTTTTGAGCCGTTCGATCAAGATTGAACGGCCAGATGTGGCTAAGGCATTGGAGGTCCGAACGTTCCTTTCTTTTGGACCTTCGATCTGGATTTGACAGCCAGATCTTGTTGGAGTCCGTTTGCACACGCGCTTCCGTGCCGCTGACGTGTGGGCCCGCGCCTCGTCGTCCTCCTCACGCCCGACTTCGTCCCCGTGCGCGTGTCCGCCGCTGCCGCCATTGTTGAGCTTCGAGCTCGTAACGACAACGGAGATTCCCCAACTAAACCACCCCGGATTTTTGCATAGGATCTTATCTCTAGATCTCGTGTTCATATCTGCAACCAATCGTGACCGAATCAGATTCTATCTCCTTCCAAATTGGGATTTTCGTTCGTGTTCAACTCGGACTCAATTTGGGGATTCCTTATCCCGTGCCGCCCTCAGCCTATAAAAGCCACCCCGAGGATCGCCAACACCTCCAAATCCCGAACCCTAGGTCAAATCCACCCGAGAGCTTTAGCGCCGCCGTAGCGAAGCTTTTTAGGGTTTCTCATCGCCAGTTGTTTTCCTCGGTTTGCGTCGCCGCCGGTAACGTCCCGCCCCCGTGGAGTACACCGTCGTCATCGTCATCGTCCGGGCTACCTCCAGGAGCATTCGCCGTCGCCTAGACCTCACCAGAGCGTCCGTCCGACAAAAGCCGAACCTCCTCCGCCGCTCCGAACTCGCTGTCAGCTGTTTCCGTCCACCCCGATCACCCAGAGTTGCACCCTGAGGTTCGCAATAACCTCAGCTACACGCTGGTACCACTCACCCTCGCCGCGCGAGCCGCCATTCGCCAACGACCATCGGGTCCAGAGCTGCCGTTGTCAGTGTTGGCAACGTGGCCATCCACGTCGGCGCGAGCGTCCACCTCGCATAAGCATGGCGCCAGTGTCGCCATCACCTCCACATCAATGACGACGCGCACATCGATTCAATCCAAAACCCCGGTTCGGTGGACTTAGTCTACCGTGGACCGTGAGACTGACTTGTGGGTCCTATATGTCAGTAATTTTTTTCAATTCTTTTAATTCCAAAATCCATGTGCTGACGTCATGCTTGCGCAATAATCCGATTTTTCTGTTAAGAAATAATTCGGAAATTCCAGTAAATCCAAAATTAGGGTTACTTTTAGATTTAAACTTCCAGAGCCCATAACTTTTGCATCCGAACTCCGATTGAGCCCATTCAAATTCCAAACTTTATCTAAATTCGAGCTCTATTTATATGAGATTTTTATTTAATTTTTGGAGTTTGTTTTGCCTCTGTTATTTATTTGTTTCGTTTGCGAGTAGACGTCGATACATCAGGGAATTTTGGAGAAGAAGGAGCACCTCAAGATCAAGACCAGTACCTAGACTTTTTCCAAGGCAAGTCATACATTTGATCATCTTGAACACAGTTTTCAAATTACTTTGTTTCAAAGTATTGCATACTACTTTAATTATTTATTAAATTGCTTTTGGGTATAGTTATTATCCAATTTGTTATCACACCTTGGCTTTGTATGTCATATTTCCCTTGTCATCCTAGATTGGTTTATTAGTTGGTAATATTATTGCACCAACGTGGGTTGGTTAGATGCGAGTACAATTGCTTAGCCATACTACGAGTCTCACATCTCATTTGAGTTGCAAATATTAAATTTGACTAAGTGACTATGGAACTTTGTGTAAAACTGTGTGCTATGTGTTATTACTTCGTGATAGCATGTGTTGCACTAAAACCAACTGGGTGGTAAAGGATTTAGACTGAGGCAAGTGGTGGATACTGTGTGATATGGTGGACTTTGTGAATGAGAATGATAATCTTTGTGGTTTAGTTAGAAAATAGAAGTCTTGTCTTGGTCAATTAAAGACTTAACTTTATGCGCTATTGAACTGAGCCTCACTATACGACTACATGCCTGATGGGACGGGTCTAACATAGTAGGTTATGGATTCTCGACATTGATGTTCAGGTGGATAGGTTAGGCTGTGTGACAGGGTGGAGGTGTGACTATATGGTAGTTGCATCGCGGGACGGTTCGCTGTATCCCTGTCCAGCGATGTGTGTCGGACTAGCATTCTTTGTGAGTTGGTTGGGCGAGAAAGCACATCGGAAATGACAGACAATGTTTGAGATGAAATTTTTGAACTGTTTTGTTACTATTGGTGCTTGCTACACTAGTTGTGTCTTGTGGGTAAAGTGTACAAACTCTGCAGAGTGTTAAATCAATCTATTCGAATAGCCGCGTCCGCGGTTATGGACATGCTCGGGGATTTCACACGAGGGGTAGTTTTCATAAAATGTTTGGGATGGGAGCTATGTGATCTAAGTCATGTGGCTATGTGAAATAATTTGTTTAGCTTTGTGTCTTTGTGAAAATAACTGTTAAATTATTATTGTCTATTCATTTTGAATTATGCTTTCAATCTATTATCGTATTCAATTGCAAATGTTGTTTTTATGCAAAAGAACCACAGAAGCCTTTTCTTTTGGAATAAGCCCGCATCTATAAATTGTATTATGTGGTATGATTTGCGAGTACGGTTGTGTACTCACGCTTGTTGTAAAACTTACGTCCAAACCTACAGAATAGGAGTCTACGCCTGCTTTCGAGGAGGAGTTCAACGAAGGTTGCTGACCGTTAAGGTCTGGATCCCAGTCGGTTGCCTGTGGTGAATTGATGGGATCTACGCTGAAGTTATTTCTGTTCGGCTGCTATTTTATTCTCTGTTAGCCCTGCGTGGCTCAATAAGTGTAAACTCGATCATAAGGTCAAAACCCTTATTTGCTATTCAAACTAATCGTTTACTTTATTTATCGCTTGTGTGGATCGATATTCACCTGTGTTGCCACTATGTGCACTAGCGTGATCCTAGACTGATGCATTATACACAGAGAGTTCCAGAATCGTAATTTTGGATCCCGACATCCCTCATCTAGTGAAATTGCTTTAGAAGATCCATTTCATGTTGACATCACACAACTCACTGTTGGATATCTTGACAGTGCTGAGATGGAGGTGTCTGGGAGCTTACCTGTGCTCATCAGTCTGGTTTATGTTTTGCTCATTCCTGATCTGATCCTCAAATACACTTTGTGTTCTTGATTTGATCATGGCATACCAGGTTGTCAATGTTCTTTCAGCAAAGGGTGTTAAGCTTGTTCCTTTCAAGTTGAACTACACCGTTGAATCGGTTCAGTCTATTCTGAACATCACGATGGATGTCGATATGCTTGCACATTTCGACAACTGGCAACGCGAAGGACACGACGATGACTATGAAGCGCAAGACCAGTGGCCGCTAGAGCTTCGGCGTGCACGATTAATCCCTGCAGTCGACTATATGCAGGTGCTTTACCAAGCATACTAAACTACATGACTATACTTGTTCATTGGAGTTACATTATTTGTTTTCTGAAGCTTTGATGAGCAGGCGCAGCGAGCACGGGGTAAGCTGATCAGGGGAGTCAAAGAAAGCTTCAACAGTTGACGCATTCATCAGCAACGTCACCGACTGGGAGCTTGTTTGTCTGGGAAACATTGTTGGGATGCCCATCGTGGTGGTGCCAACGGGCTTCAAGAGCATCGAGCACCCACCGAAAGGCGGCACGAGAAGAAGAACCACAGTAACGACGGGCATATACGCCCCTCCTGACCATGACCACATTGTAAGCTTTCTTATCTCTGGACATCTTGTTGATCTCCACAATAGCTTGAAGTAGCTTCAGAGTTCATGCCAAGAAACTTGTTGGCATGGGGAACAGTGACGACGACTCCTTGCTGTTTCTGTTGTGTGTTTCGAATTTCGATCACAGGCTCTAGCGCTGGCAATGGCGTACCAGTCCGTCACCGATCACCACAAGCAACGGCCACCGATCGACCATCTAGGGCCGGACGACGACGTGCAGCAATAAGCGGCTGGTTTATGACACACTGGCCCATCTTCACCAAAGCTGAAGCTCATCTTAGTTATTGAGTTGCATGTACTAATCAGTTCACCCAAAAGCTTAAGTTGATAAGGAAAGACGGACAATTCACTTATACTTCAACACTCTCCTTACGTGTAGGTTCCCTCAGGCATAAAACGTGGAATAGAAATGGGTTGCAATTATTTTCTTAATTGCGTCGGCCTGGTCTTGAACTCAAGACCTCTTGGCTCTGATACCATATTGAGTTGCATTTATCAACCAGTTCACCCAAAAACTTATGTTAATGAGGATAGACGGACAATTCACTTATACTTTAAACACTAGTGATTAGTGAGTGTGTTGTGTCCCTTAACAAAAAAAATGCACTATGACAACACTACAGAAAAGGCCCCCACATTGCAAATCATATTTGGCGAAAGTTGAATGGAGAGATTCATATAAGCTGGACCAATATGTCACTCTCTTACTGGGGTGGAGAGACATGATCCGGCCTAACCTGAATGGTAAGTGGTACTGAGATGGGCCTGAAAAAGCCTAATGTATTCCAGTCGATCAAGTGCAGTGACAGCAGTCTGTATGCTAGCCTGCTTCTTGTGTTGTGCATTTTTTTATTGTGCTTTTCCCAATAGGCAAAGAATGAGACCTGCGATTGCGAGGATTGAATATGGAGAAGGGGGAAAAAAACTGTAACATCAAATGCCATCCTACTTCATTGCCACATCAGAATTCAGAAGACAAGCGGTAGGTAACCGGGCACCTGCTGATCCTAAGTCCTACTTATTCTGAATTTATAACCAAATAAAGATACGTTCTTGAAAAATAATAAAATCAAGGTAATTTCAGCTGATTTTATTTGAGTAGTTCATGAGCCAATTCAGCTAGGGCTGTTTGGTTTGGAGTCCTGATGTGCCAAACCAAAATTTGGTAGTGCCCTCAAATTTTAGCTAGTGTTTGGTTCAGCTTCAAAATTTGCAAAGCCCTCAAAAGTTTGGTGACACCTTAGTCATTCTAGTCAAATTTCGGGCGTTTCAACGGCGGCCAAATCCTCTGCCAAAGAATTGGCAAGGACTGCTGCTGCATGCTCCCATGACATGGCAAAGGATGATTGGATCCACTAAATGTGTTTTAAATAGAGAATTTCAAATGATTATATCTCTTAACCATGGTATTCGAGTTGCAATCCGTGTAAACCATCGTATTCCTTGTCAGGCGATCAACAAAACAAGACACTTGTAGGCTATGTTTTGATGTTGTTAAATATTGGATAGTATGTGGTCCTATTTGGCTTCAACTCAAACTTTAGCATGGTTGAAATCCAAACATTTTGATTTTGCTACGATTCTGGTAATACTATCGTTTTGATCGCGGCCAAATTTTGGTATGGTTCGCAAGGGTCACCGACCAGACCTAATTATTTCACCCAACTTATGTCCACTTCGACCGTACCAAGCCATTGATCATGGATTCAACAGCTACTTACGACCAATTCCAAAACATTTACCATAGCCATTGCTCACAAGGCTTTCAACTTCTTCTCCTTTGAAGGGAGGGAACAAATTTCAACAAGTCATATATTTTCGCAAGGATTTTTTGCGGTGATGGCCACAAGGATCTGGAAAGCAGTACTGCAGGCTGCAGAGACCAAAGGCAAACGATATATAACTCCATAACAATGGTCAATACGAGATAATCTCTGTCAGGAATCTTCAACATTATCTCTATGCTGAACTGTTGCAACTAACCTACGACCGGCTGTGGCCGCCGGATAGCTATACGCAGACTTGGATCGACAAATGAGTGATTTTAATGGTGAGAGGTAGAGAAAGACGCAAGCTTTGAAACGGAGTCCACGCACATGCCTTGGAACGAACAGATCAGAACAGTCCATCGAGTGATAGCGAAGCCCAGCACTGGCTGCTCGTGACTTCACTGTCAATGCATGCATGGCCGGTAGGCAGTGGCGGCAATCGACACCATATATATATTCTAAAATTTGCATATAAATCCATAAAAATTTGTAGAAAATGGCTCCACTGAAATATGATGCAGTGATAGTCGACCAAACAGGTAGAATTTCTGGATCCGCGACTAGCTAGGAACAGTGCGAATGATTAGATGGATGCTTGTGCTGGCAATTGACTGCTGCATTGATGTTGTTTGACCACACCTGCTTGTATTTGACTAGCTAGCTTTACTGTCATTTTCTCTCTCCCTGCGGTGATCATGATTGGTTGGACTAATAATCTTTATTTGTGTGGATAAGCAAAGTGCCGGAACCAGAAAGCAATTAAGCTGAGTGGAGATGATGTTAATTTTCCTGTTTGTGCACAACATTGTTTTGTGCAGTGGTTTGAAATGTCAGGGGATAGTTTTTTTGAGTGAAAATGGTAGTGAGAATGAGAGAGGATTGCATGCATTTTGTGGCTAAGCCAAGTCCCGGAATCAGGCATCAAATGAGGTGGACGAGAGAGGTGCTATTTTTTCCGATTTGCGCACAAACATTGGTTTTTGTAGTAGTTTCAAACGTCAAGGGATAGCTTTAGAGTAAATATGATACTACAAGTCAGAGAAAAATTGCGTAGTACCTCATGTGTTTTGTCCACTTGTGGCGATTAGCTCCGGGATCAAGCAAATGGGTTATTTAGCCGCATCTATGTAGAATCCCAGTTTTATGCATTTTTGGTTAATTTGGTGAACCCTAAGTTTAAAGGATTATGTTTGATAGTTGGCTTAGAGATATAAGAATTCGAAATAATTTTCACCAAAACAAAAACAACTAGGCCTTTATTTTGTGGACCCTGATTTAAAGGCTTAGATTAGTATTAATTAGAAAAAAAATAAACAAAGAGGTGAGTAAATAAGAATTTCAACATTTGGAATTCGTAAAGAAATTTTGTATGCTATACGATACAACACTACATCGCGCAATTGTACGCGTCAATCGACTAGTTTTTTTAAAAAAAAACTGAAGGATAAATGATCTTTGGTAACACTTGAGTTTTCCTTTTTTTAAAAAAAATCCAGCCCTTAGATCCTCGATCCATCGGCCCATCCTATTGCTTTCTCCTCTTAAAAAACTGGAGTGTTGTTGAATGGTGAATCCAACGTTTATTTTATCAAGTTATACAGAGCACACCGATTATTTCTCTTTTCTTTTATCAAAATGTGCATAACTACCTATATCGAACTTGATACAAGGTATTTCTCATAATTATTACAAGCTGAAATATAATGTACTAACTTAAATTCTGAAGAAACAAATTACATTCTTCTTTCTTGGCAACCAGCAACATTTTATCAAACTCTTCCATGTACTCATCTCGGATAAAGCTGAACTAGCTAGTAGCGAGTGGCATCCCTTTGTTTATATGTGCAAGTGAACAAAATAATTCTTTCTAGGGCATATATATCCCCTATTCCTATCCATCTGCAACATCTCAATAGTTTAACCCTCTTGAAAACCTCAAATCGAGGCAACACTAGCAAATTAACCTTTTTTTTCTCTGTTTCAAACGTGAGTCAGGCACACATCACATGCACTTGCCCTCTCTCAAGAAAAAGATTCCTAGCCTCGGTAAACAACCGTGCGCACGCTTAGGGCGTGTTTGGATAGAGATCTGAGGGAGATGTGCCTAGCCAGAGATGTCTCTAAGAGCTGCCAGAGCTCTGCTTGGTTGGAGGTCTGGGAGCGTATGCCGTCAGGCGGGGAAGCCAGGCTCAGGCGTTGATTTTTGTCGCCTAGCTCCTAGGCTCGTGCGCATCTTCCTCCTCACGTTGTCTTCTTCCTCCGCACGTCTTCCTCCTCGACGACGAGTCCCCGTCGGCGCCGAGCCGCCTCCACCTCGCTGGCCGGAAGAACAGAAGATGAGGAAGGAAGGAAGCGTATTTCGGTTTTTACACTACCTAATTCTGAAAACGTATTTTCTCTATCTTCAGGCATGTATCACCAACCAAACACTACATCTTCAGGCTTGTTTGGCCAGAAAAAAATCATCTGCTTCTCAGGTTACTCTCAGACACTACTTTTTCACAGACACAGTTCTCGGGCCTCGAATCAAACATACCCTTACTCCTGTGCGTGCTCTCTCTCTCTCTCGGTCTCTCTCTATCTCCCTCTCTGATTGTGCCCAAATTGTTTTCTCTCTCTCTCTGATTGTGCCCAAATTATTTTGTGAGGCCAATGAGGTCATGCATGCATGGCATAGTGATATGTGTCCTAGAGACTCGGCACATATGGCTTGCTACCTTGAGGATGAACAAGCTCAAGGGTAATGCACAGTTTTACGTAAACACGTACATATGCACGAGAGCTTGCGTGTACTGTCGGATTATCTCTCGTCACGAAAGAGTCACGTCTTGAGATGCGTGTAATCAAACGTTCTAAAATTGGGCCACCATGTCTTTATAAACGTTTAGGATGTGTACATGAAAATGATACACATTTAGGAAGGATACATGAAAATGATACGTGTGTATTTGCCCCGAAAGCTATTTTTATAGCCATGGTTTTGTTGTGCTTTATAAATATATCTCAAAGAAAAGATAAATAAGAGTACACATGTGATCAAATTAAGGTCCTATAGTAGGCCAAAAATGCAGTCCACGAACACATGTTACAACAAGTAAACAGTCAAATGTTCAAAGGTGGACCGGAGCAGGCAGCAGATGAGATGACCCTGTAGGGGCAGGGGCAGGAGCAGGTAAACGCAAAACTACGAAACAGCAGGCCGGGCAAACACAAGGAACAAATACAATAAAATAGAGAAAAGGTCGGAGGCCAGCAAAGGCGTCCAAAAGAGCTGGGAGACCGGGACGATGTCGTTGAACACGCCGGCCAACTGGCCTAGCATGCCGTGCATGGGTTTTCGGGCGCCTACGGTGGTAGTCAGCCTCCGGAAGGTGTGTAAAACGAATATCGGGTAGTTGCAAATTTGGTAAGCAAAATAACATTTGTATTGCAAAATTTGGTAAGCAAAATAACATTTGTATTGCAAAACGAGTATTTAGTTTTTTTTCAAAATACAAATATGAATGTGATATGATAAAATATGCTCGAATATTGTCGTAGGGGCAGCTCACCGGCTCCAACGACCCGGCGAAGGCCACTAGAAGGCCCACGGGAGCCAAGGGCCGAAGGCGCGACTAGAGACCCCCAAAGGATACCGTATGCCTTCGAAAAGGCCCCGAATGGCGTGAGAAGGCCACCAAAAAGTTCACAAGGGCCAAGGGTCAAACGCGCGACTAGGGCCCCGGAGGGCACTAGGAATGCCTCTGGGAAGGTCCTAAAGGGCGCACGAAGGCCACCAAAAGGGCCACGATGGCCAAGGGCTAAAGGCGCGATTAGGGCACCCAGAGGGCACCAAGCATACCTTCGAAGAGGCCCCGAAGGAGGCACGAATGCCATCGAAAGACCCTCAAGGGCAGTAGGAAGAAGGCACACTTCACCTCCCATCCCTAGAAGGATACCATGTGCAACTTCGGGAGATCAAAGGGTATGGGAAGGCTGTCGAGCACCACGCATCCAGGAGCATGGAGGGCTACGGGATCCCCTACCCAAGGCCACCTCGTGAGAACCGAAGGGTGTCTAGGGCTCCTCGGCCCAGGAATACCCCGCACGGTGCGAAGAGAGAGAAGTACCAACGGACCGCGCGTACCGACCTGATGGATCAGGACCAGGATGGTCCATCATACACCGAAGGCTACGCTAGTGGAAGGAAAAACCCCTACGGGCATAGAATCTTTTTAGGGGTAAAACTGTAATCTCATGTACCCTGATCGGAAGGCTATAAATAGTCTCCTCTCCCATCACTACTGCAGAAAAGCTCATCACAGACGGTTTAAAAACATCAGCACAAACAGTTTCCTGAACCGTCTGTGCTTATGGATCAGTAATACCCTAAGGGCATTACAGACGTTTTTGACCCGTTTGTGACAACCCTTATCACAAACGATTCTTAGTTAAGAACCGTGTCTGTGATAACCCTTATCAAAGATGGTCTTACTATGAACCGTCTGTGATAGTCTATTACAACAAACAGTTCTTACTATGAACCGTTTGTAATAGTCTATTATCACAAACGGTTCTACTTAAGAACCATCTGTGATAGCTATACTGCCTATTGCTAGATGGTTGTAACATCCCAATTCTGAACTTGTGTTTTAAATGTAAGAAAATGAGTAGAAATTAAAACATTTTCTTACATCATGTATTTCTTGTATGTTCTAAACAATTCTGTACAAGAATTATGGAAATACAAAGTCACAAGTCTTTTGATCCAAAACCTTGTCTTCCAAAAACATTCATCTCAAATCTTGTGATCATCCTTTAGAAATATTTTTTTCTAAGTTCTAGGGATAGTATGTGACCCCTCTGGAAAATTTTACAATTTTCGGAGATTATTTGAATATTTTTAGAAGACAGTCAAACCTGTTTGACTTTCAGTCAAACCTTAAATCAGAGCCTTGCAGAATTTTTGGAGAACAATGCAATGCATAAAAACCTCTGAAAATTGTACACAAGGTTAATATCTAAGTTAACAAGCTCCAGTAAAAATTTCAGAATTTTTGGAGTTGTTTGCTATCTCAAATAAATCCTCAAAGTCCCAGCTCAGTTTAAAACCCAAAAATCTGATTTCACTGTTCGTTGGGTACGAGTCAGACTCGAACTCGAGCCACTTGACTTGGTCCAGTCAACTAACTGCACCCGGTCCGGCTTAAAAGCGCATCCAATCTCAGCCGTTGGATCCTAATCGCTCGGCCCATGTTCGCGTGAACAATCGGACCCCGCGAATGCGTTGATCCTTGTGAACCGTTAGATCTTGATCCAACCGCCCAGATTATCTGAGAACGTTCGGACCTCCGGAGGACACATTTAATCGTGGCCGTTCATTTCTGATCCAAGGGCTCGTGATCTCCTCTGTTGTGTTAAACCTCAGAAGCGTGGAGCGATCTGAGCCGTTCTTTCTCAATCCAACGGCTCACAGCGTCCTAGCCTTTTCTCTGGTCATCTTCAACCTCGCGCCGTGCGTGAAGAGAGGAGCAAGAGAGAGCGGCATGGCACTGTCAAATCGTGTTCCCTTGTCAACGTTCTTTTTTGCCGGCAATTCGTGGGCGCAGGTGTTTTCGGTCATACCCATGCCCTACTCCTGCACCCCATCGCTCCTTTTTCGGGCTATGGCAGCCCTATGAACCTAACACCCGTGAATCTCACCATTAATGGCCGTGGAGCTCAATTGAGGATCTTGGTGCTCCAGTGGTTCTCCTTCAGATCTCTTTGCACCCTTTTAAGCTCTTTACTACCCTAATCATTTTCCCTCACTCAATTTTAGGTTTCATTCACAAGATTTGACAAATTTGAGGTTTGTTCAAATTCGACCGAATTTGCCCCTTTTCTTTCTCAGCTCTGGTGAGTGCTCCATTTCGCAATTATTTGCTCATGAAGCTTCTATGGGCTATAATGTAGCTATTATGATCACCCGGTGGTGTTCATTTTGCTCAGGTTGTTATTTTCTTATCATCTTCTTCAACTCCGGCGAGTTCCTTCTCTGTCAAAGCTCCTCCGGCCATCTTTGAAGCCCTTCTCGGTTAAGGTAGCTTCTATTTAGTCCCTAGATGCTTGGCACACGCTTCTTTGGACTGCTGTGGAGCTTTTCGTGTATTTTCGCTTTTAGCCGAGTTGGTCACCGTCGCTACTTTCCGGCTAGCCGGCGTTCTAGATCTTCGCCGCCGGCGAGGTCACCGCCATCGGGATCGCAAGACTATTGCGAACCCATTTTAGTCTTAAAATTGCGCCGCCATGGCCGGAGCCGTCGGCGGCAAGCCACTCGTTTCGCTCGGGTTTTGCCGGATGAAATTCCCGCTCTGCCGTTGTCGTTAAGACACAATTAATGACCTAATCATTGTTAATCATTAGGGTTATTTAATATGTCTTAATCTGGTTCGCTGTGCCACTAACCAGTGGGCCCAGCCAGTTAAAATCCCCGCTGGCGCTAGTTAATCCCGTTCGGACATCATTAATGTTAATGATTATCTTTAATCATTGTCTTAACTTTAATATGTCCGAAAATACCTTTTGTGCCGCTGCCAGGTGGGCCCTCATCCGCTTAAACCTCTCTGTACAAAATCTTTAGGACACATTTAATTCCTAATCAACACTAATCCTTGGCTTTGAAATCAAATCGCCGTCCTAATTGGTCCCTTGTCTCACTGACATGTGGGCCCGCATTGAACCCCCCCCCGGCGCACTTAAGCCCCATGCATAACGTTTTGTTGATCGTGGACCGTCGATCTCGTGATCAACGGCCCAGATCAGGGCAACTTTCGGACCCCCCCGGTTTCCTAATCACTCTGGATCGTCCATCTCGCGATGAACGGCTGAGATTCGTATGTTGTTCGGACTCCCCGAAGGGAAGTGCGCTCTGAGCCGCTCATCTCAAGATCTGCGGCTGTGGATGGCCGAGGCATTCGCGAGGTCCGAATGTTTCCATCCACGTGGGTCGTTGGATCTAGATCCAACGGTAGGCTCCTTTTGGAATCGCGCGCATGCGCTATTCCCAGCACGCGTGGGCCGTTAGATTTTGCATCTAAGGCCCATAGCCGTCCACGTCTTTTTAGTTCTGATAAGTTAGTTTATGTTTCAATAAGCATTTATTTATCAACTGAAAATTGTATTAAGGCTTTAGAAACTCATAACTAATTTGTTTTAAATTCTTTTTAGATGATTCCAATTGCATTAAATTCATGTTTCACTATAGTTTAATTTAAAAATACTTTTAGCCATGTTTTTACAACAAAAAATGTTATAAGCGTTATTAATTCGTTTGACATTATTTAATGTTCTTGAAATTCAAGGAAGACTTGAAAAATGCATAACTAAATTGTTATAATTTTTTTAGTTGATTCCAGTTGGGATAAATTCATGTTTAACTAAAGTTTAATCTAAAAATGCATTTAGATAAGTTTCGGTAACAAAAAGTTTTACAAACACTAATAACTTGATATCACTATTTTAGAATATTCTAGAAAATGAATTAAACCTTGTAAAATGCATATCTTTTTCTGTATAATTCCAATTTGTGCAAAATCAATTTTGTTAAATTCCTTTGTTAGTGTAATTTAGTATAAAATAGGTTTTGAATATAGTTATATTTCTATAAAGTAACTTGTGCTAGGTTTACAACTTAGAAAAATCATTGGTAAATCTTTATAACTCCAAATTTAGTAAACTCAACTTTGCTGACCTTAGGATATCATAATCTACCTGCTATAAAAATTCCAGGACTTAGATCATTCCAGAAATTTTTGTCATGAACAGTACCAGTAATTAATTTAGTTGATTAAATAGGCTGAGAGAGCGTATTTTAGCTATAACTTTTTCATACTAAATCCAAACTGCATGATTCTTGTTCCTAAAATTGTCTAAAATCATCCCCTTGCTGTTGTGTGAATTTCTTAAGATTTGGATGCTATTTTGCTATTGAAGTCTATTTGGTGTTCTTTGTTCTTATTGGTTTATCACCTTTTCGCGTTAGGTTCCGAAGATAATATTGATATTGATTCTGAGCCACAGCCATCAGACCCTGCACTCCAGCAAGGCAAGCAGATGTAGCATCTTGTGATCATGTTGTTCCTACTATTTTCAAAATCTAATATATTGTTTGCAAATTCTATGTATGCATTGCTATGTTGTTTTAACTATTGTCGATAGTTGACCCAGTAGATGCATTATGAGTAGGCAAATGTTTATGCTCTACTACTGAGTCTAGGTTTATCTTGCTGTGATTTTGGGTTCGTTGGATGAACCCTTGTCACTTAGTAGTTTACGAGTTTGTTGCTTAGCCATGCTTAGCTATCAGTAGAAATAGACGGTTATCGACTTGTCGATAACCTTGATCACATAAACTTATTATTATCTCTATATTCCAGCTTTGTGCTATGTTTAAATTGCAAAACTAAAACTAAAAACAAAACCATTTGGACTTGGGCACATTGGTAAGATGGTGTGATTTTTGGGTGTGACTGGAATAGTGCCCGAGTCAACAAGGACCGAACATATTGTTACACTAAACCAAGCATTCTTGCGTGCTAATCACACTAGAGGGTATGAGACCTCTCTTGACTTAGTACTTTGGCGTGTGTTGGCTACGAGTTGCAGGAGGGCGTGTGTGTATTGCGTTGTGGTAAAATGAGGTGGTTGTGTGTGGGAGCATTGTAGTTGTCCAAAAAGCTTTACCCCAAGGGGTAGTTATCTTTCGGCTTTACAATGTAAGCGTATGGGTTTCTATCCATACGAGTGACTCGTAGTTGATTCACAATATTGGAAATATCTCGTAGGACTTAGCCGTGCCGACATACCTTTGCAAGTGTACTAATCTTGTGGCTTAAAGGCGGTCTGAAGTGTGGGTACATTGGTACACCCCTGCAGGGTTGAAACTATTCGAATAGTCTCGTCCTACGTTATGGACACACTTGGGGAAGTCTTTCAAGAGTTAGACTACAACGTTTTAAATTAAAACTTGATGGGTGGTATGAATCAGGGATTCATGCTATGTGTAGTGGCTATTGGGTTAGTCACTTCTAGGTGGTTACTTGATAATTATTGTTACTCGCTGCTATTTCAATGCTTAAAAACTGAATTGTCAAATTGCTTTCAATCTATTACATTATTGCAAATGAAAATTTCTTTATGCGTCCAAATAACCATACAACCAACTTTCTTTGATACAACTTTCATGTAGCTATGTATAGGCTTGTTACTCGTAAGTCTTGCGAGTATATTATTGTACCCATCTGCATTGCTTGTTGTGTGTAGAGGAAGAAGGTGAGCCTGAGGGGCCTCACTTTTGTGAGTTGTGCTGTGGCAGTGTGTGGGGTGATTAGCTTGGCGGCCCGGTCGGTTGCTCTGTGGTGTTATGTTGCTAACCGGTCGTCTTTTGGTTTAAGCCATCTTATGGCACCTTTTGCTTCCGCTGATACTTAATACTTATGTCATTTGGCCGGTCGGCTGTTCTGTAATAACTTATATTATGTATGTCTTTTGGTAGACTTGTTATCATATGATGTATGGAAATGATACATGCTTTTGTATGATGTATGTGTGCTGCAATTTCTGGGAAGCACATGTCCATCGAGACACGGTGTATTTTGTTTGTGATACTAGAGCCAATGGAAGGCTAAGTATTACAAGCTAAATAAACCAGGGTCTCACAATGGTGATATCGTTCTCATAAATAGACCTCCTTCAGTTCATCAACATTCTCAATCAAAGAATGTAGATGAACCAAAGCAGGCCTATTTATGAGAACGAGATCACCATCGTGCAATAGACTTTGGCGCCATGTCTTCATCCTGCAATAAAACATGAATTTTAACGAGGGCTGAAACCCTAGTTATCCATCAATCATCACAAGAACTAGAGGTATCAACAATTAATTTTCACACACGGTAATCAGAGAGGCAGCAAATCTATAGATGTGCCAAGGCCAAGTGGTACCATGAACAACAAAGAAGCAGTGTTGATGCTACAAAAACTAATCAATCTTCAGATAACTAATCAGAAGAAAATACAAAGGAAAATATTACCATATCGACAAGATTGAAGTTTCAACCTTAGGATTTGGCAAAATTCCAGATATCAGTACAAGCAATTCAAACAACCACCACTCCAAGCTGCAGCAAACAAATTGGTCAAAAACTCAAACTACTAAGTCATCAATCCCATCAAAATACATGCAAATAACTCAAAATTGCCTCACCAAACCACCATGGCTGATGGCACGACAAGATTCACAAACTGACACAGCTTGCACAACGCCTCCCTAGAAAACCCAGTCCATATCCTCTCACAAGTGCTTGACAGCCTCACATAGAGCAGCAAGGATGACCAGGTTTGTGCAGTACGAGACGGCGGTGCTTAGCGCAGCGCCATGGCTCCCCATGCTAGCCTTGTACACCAGCGCCCAACACATGAACTAGAGGCATCAAGGAAGAGAGAGGAGGGGATCAGATGGGGGATATCACCGGCGATGAAGGAGAGGCGGCGGCAACGTCATCGTTGTGTCATGACGATGACACTGCACAAGACACTCTTACGACAAGTGTCTTCTGCAGTGAACCATGGCCTCACAACCGGAGGCAAAGGAGCTCACGACGGTAGTCGACGTCGTCGGGGATGGGACGCTTCGATCGGTTTTGGGGGTGGCGCCGCTTCGATTTGGGAGAGGAACTTCCTCATCTGGAGTAGTTGAAGACTAGTGGGCAAGCAGTATATATATGGAGATTTGGGTAGCGGAACCGATCTGGAGTAGTTGAGAGGTCGCGGCGCCACTTCGGTTTGAATAAAGGAGGCGACCAAATCTAGAGGGATATAAGGGGGTGACAAAATATCACAGACGGTTAGTAATACAAACCGTCTGTGATATTTAGTAATATCACAGACGGTTCTTGTTCAGAACCGTCTGTGATACTTCACAGATGGTTTTTAACCCAAACCGTCTGTGATATTATCTCTTCATAGATGGTTTTTAGAGCACCCAGTAACATAGACGTTCGCTAAACCAAAACCGTCTGTGATTGTATTTAATACTGATAGTTTTGGTCAACCGTCTGTGATGAGGCATCCAGTATTAGCCTTTTCGTAGTAGTGCATGTAACCAGAGAAGACTTTTTTCAAGGCAATTAATACACATTAACTTATGTCTTGGCATCAGCCCCCTCTTTCGAGGATCCCTGGGTCTCCCTTGTGATAACTGTGTCCTCCTTCATGAAGCCCTTTTCTCTTTTCTCCATTCATCCAGAAGCACAAAATGTATCAAGACTTGAGGCAAAAATTGTGGTGGACTCGGATGAAGCGGAGATTGCGTTTGTGGCCGAGTGTGATGTATGCCAAAGAGTCAAGGTGAGCATTTAAAACCAGTTGGTACTAGAGCCCCTGCCCATTCCCAAGTGGAAATGGGAAGAAGTTGGTATGGATTTTATCACCGGCCTTCCTAGAACTCAAAGCCGATCCGATTCTATATGGGTGATCGTGGATGCTGACCAGGTCCCCTTTCTTTACTGTCAAGCACCTACACCGGGTCAAACTACCTTTACATTTCAAGAATTGTTTGTCTTCACGGTGTAATGAAGGTAATCGTTCGGATAGAGGTCCCGGTTCATCTCTCACTTGGAAGTGCTTGCATCAAGCCATGGTACTAACCTATCCTTTAGCTCGCTTATCACCCGCAAAACGGATGGACAAACCGGCGTGTAATCCAGTCTTGAAGATCTTCTCCGAGCATGCGTTTTGTCTTATAGCAAGAATTGGGAAAAATGTTTACCATGAATTCTCTTACAACAATAGCTTCCAATCCGGCATTCGGATGTCACCATTGAAGCATTATGCGGAAGAGCTTGTAGGACGCCCTTAAATGAGTGCGAAAGTCGGGAGAGGCCATTTTATGGTCCAACACGTGAAGGATCTTCAGTTTGTGTCATTCGTGGCGACTTGGACGGCGCAATCCCGGAATCTTATGCCGACGTCGAGTTGAGTTCGAGGTAGATGATCATGTCTATCTTAAGGTCTCTCCTATGAAAGGAATACATCGCTTCTATGTCAAAGGCAAATTGGCGCCTCGCTACATTGGACCTTTCCAATTCTAGCCAAGATTGGATCGGTAGCCTATCGGTTGGAGCTACCACCATCACTTTCGACGCATAATGTCTTCCATGTCTCATAACTCAAGAAGTGCCTTGGCGTCCCAACCGAAACAACCGAGTTGGAAGAACTCAATTTGCAACTGATCTCTTATCGGGAGCACCGATTCGCATTCTTGAAGAAATGGGCGCAAGACAAGGAATCGCAACATCAAATTCTTGAAGGTTCAGTGGAGCAACCACACTGAAGATGAAGCAACATGGGGCGTGAAGACCTGGATGCGGCCGAGTATCCGAACTTTTTCCTTCTACATGAAGTGTCTTCGAATCAAGAAAGGAAAGGTTAAACAAAGCAATGGGAAGGAAAATGTAATAGAAATTCCTTGTAACTTTGTTAGTATATCTTAGTTCTACCTTTGAAAGATATCTTAGCACTATCTTTGAAGGAAATCAAGACAACGGATGTTATGTTTTCTTTTAGAACCTTTCTATCCAATTTCCACCCTATCGATCTCGGGGTCGAGATCTTTTGTAAGTGAGGGAGGTTTGTAACATCCCCAATTTAATTAATGGGATTTAGTATGCATATTATCAGCATGCATGACATTTTGGAAACAATTGTATATATTGTTGCACTTGGAAATTTATCAAACCAATTAAAAATACACTTCAAATTTAAAACTCCAAATAAAAACAGGAACAAAAACCTTGGATCATCAATTGTAAATAATTTATTCAAATACTAGAATAATTATCATGAATAAATATAATTTTTACCAAATTTTTGGAACTCAATTGCACCCTCAGAAAATTCAAACACCATTAATAGACCTAGACTAAGTTTGAATTTAGTTTACACAAATTATATCATGAACAGTAAGTTTTAATATTTTATTTGGGTACTAGGAACCCCTCTAAAAGTTTCATAATTTTTGAATTTTATTCCTATTTTTAGAGCCTCGATCAAAACTTTTTCTTATTTGGTCAAACTGATTTCAAACTAGGCTCAACAGCATGTGCACCGATCGAGCCACTCACCGCTTCGGCCGGCCGACGCATCGCGGTGAAACCCAACCGCCGTCACACCAGCTCCCTCTCCGGTCCCGCTGCTGCCGAGCTACCCAGGTCCTTCTTCCTCCTCGGGCAGAAACGGCGCGCCACGCGCGGGACATGCTCTGCCGCGGGCACCGTCAGCCCGAGCGACGCCGTGACCGCACCGCCCTCTTCCACCTATCCCCGAGCATCGCCACTCAACGCCGTGTCAATCTCTCGTCATTCTCCTAGTTAAAACACTCTGAGCCCCCTTCTCCTCACTTCTTCCGTGAAGGAAGGAGGGAGGCTTTGAGCTCTCCTCCGTCCCGGAAGCACCACCGCAACCGCGCCATTCCTTTCCTATCTCGTTGTCGCTCCATTTTCTCTAACCCGAGCTCCTCTTTCTTTGGGCTCGCCAACCGATCGCCGCCGCGGCGCCCTTGTCAGGCGCGCGGGCTCTCGCCGCTGCCTCCTCGGCTCCTCCCCAACGCCATCGATTGCACCGGTGAGCTCCCATCCTCTTCTCTAGCTCGTGCTCTCACTAATTCCTTCCCGACCCTCTCTAGCGCGCGCTTTTTCATCCCCATGTTTGCAGCCACGGATGGCTCCTTCGAGTCGCGCCACTGCCACTGCACCTAGACTCCTTATGCTCGGGCAACCCATTTTGTGGTTGTCGCATCGACTCGCACCATCCTTATCGCGACATGTGCCGCCTAAGCATCGCCGTCACCTCCCCGTGCTAGCCTCGGTGTTTCGGTTCTCTGTAATTGAGTTCCCTCTCTGTTTTACAAATGCTAATAGGTTTTGATAGCACTTAAGAAGTTGTGTTTAGCAAATGGATTATTTGAATAGGTTACTGAGTCACTCAATTAAACTAACCAATTTGTAACTTGATGTTTGAAGGAAGTAACCTGTAGCTTTTCATTTCAGAGAGTGTCTGTTTTAACATGTATGAACAGAGTAGTGGCAGGTGAAAAATCTGAAATTTCAGTTAGCTAATACACTTTTGTGTTGGTTGTTGAATCACTTAGTGAGTTAACAAAGTGGAAGTTTGAATTTGAAAGAAGACTAGCTAATAATACTCAATTCTGAAAATGTTGATATTGTAGGTTATTAGGCTAAGTAGTCTGAAAGGTATCAACTTTGTCTATGACCTGGTTAATACACTAGTTAGTTTTGTTCTTGAATCTTTGAGTCAGTTGAGCATTGATCTACTAGTAAATAGTCAGGTCTGAAAGTCAAGCAAGGGAATGAATATTTTGAGCCTTCAGAAAACAACCTTGTTAACTGACAGAGGTGCTACTCAAGGTGGTGATTAAAAGAAATGATGAATTGTCAGTGGAACTTTTCTTTTCAAAAACCATCTAGTGCTAACAAATGATGTAAATGTTCACTAAGTCACTCCATTAAGATAGTCAATCTGAAATTGAACTCTGAATGAAGTTAGCTAGTAGCATGACTAACTCTATTAGTTAGATTTTGCCCTAATTCAATTAGTCTGTTAGCAAGTCTCTAGCAGTAGTAGTCAAGTCTGAAAACAAACTTGGATATTTGGGTTAAGTAGGGAGATTAAAGTTAACCACACCTCCAAACAGCCTTTTCCCCTAATAGGATGTATCGTCAGAAAAGGGTCTCATTTTGAAATACTAATGGCAGTGGGTTGTTGTCAATCAGTCTGTAAGTTAATAGCTAGTGGATTTTTCAAAACTTGCAAACCTCATGATTAAAAGCTAAAACCTTGTTTAAGCCTCTTAGTGGTTAGTTAATCAACAGTAGACATTATGCCATAATTTCAACTTTAAAGATTCTTAACTATTTCAAATCCACTCCAAATTGAGAAAAACCAATTTTGTTGGTTTTCATATTTAATGTACTTTAAATTGGAGTAGGTTTGAAACATGTTAATGTCCCATAAAATTTCGAAAGTAGAATTAATCTCTGGAATGAATTACTTTTACACTGAAGATCGAATTAACTTCAAAAATCCATGGAAATACTTTTGAGCTCCAATTGAACTAGAAATTTCACCTTAATAAATCTAAAATCATAACCTACCTAATGTATAATTTTCATACATTTTTGAGCATGTTGAATTTCTGGCTTTATTTGGTATTTATTGCAATATCGTCTTTTATTAGGTTTTCGACGATAACGATATATTCGTGAGAGTATTATGATTGTAAACGAGAATGAACAAGTGATACAGAAAGGTCGAGCACCCTCCTCTTGATCATTGCTCCGATGGTTTTAAATGTTTTGTGAGTTTTATTATCGCAATTGCATACTATTTTGGAATATATGTTTATGGGTAGTAGTTAATCTCCTAATTGCTGCATTAGCCCTCCTTTGAATGTTGATTACCCTTTACCTTGAAGACTAAGGTTATATCAGAAACGATGCTTAGCCATGCTAGTATACACGGTTGATGGAGCTAGGTCCTGTTGCTACGACAAATATGAATATGGATAATATCTGGATCCAATGGTTTTATTTCCCTTATATCATCTAGTCTACTAACATTTTTTGTGTGTTGTGTTACCATGTTGTTTGTGGGAATTTCATTTGTTATTTCATATATTGGAACTCTATTTGTATATGTATGGAATTTGAACTTTGTGGATATCATAGGGATATGCTCACGATCTTAGGATGATGATACAATTGACAATGGTGGCGAGGGTTTATCGAAACATTCGCTTTCGCAAAATTCAAAACTACCGGTCTTTAGGCAATTTGACAGGCCATGGTGGTGGTCAGACCTGCCTTGGTTGGTGGGTATGACCGCCATCCTTGGTGGTCCGACCGGCCAAAGGGCCGGTGGTCAGACCGGGTGTGGGCGGTGGTCTGACCGACCATGCTGGCGGTCTCATGGCCAGTTTGACCACCCAAAATTTTTTGTTGAATTTTGAGTTGGGCCAAAAATAGAGGATAAGATAGATGATTCTTCTACACTTAGTCTCATATTTTTTGGAGCTTAGAGTCAAAAATATATTCATTTAAAATTTCCATAGAGGTTTTGGATTTTCAATGAGAAAACTAGCTAAGTCAATGCACTGCCAGTCAGACCGGCCAAGGGGTTCAGACCGGTCGCGAAGAAACGGATTCGGGAAGTCCGGTTCGTCATCCGCTTTGATAAGCGTGTGTGAGTGTAGACCCATTTGTGTGTGGGCTTAACATGTGCCCGTTATGGTCTTCTCTCTAAACCTAGCCTATACTATAAAAGGGAATGTCCAGATGTGGAGTTTTCAAGTCCTTCCAAGAGAAAAACCTTAATCTTTTCTTTTGAATTTTGGAGTAGTTAAGGTTAGGGTTTGTGAGAGATGGATTGATTGTCTTCTCAAGTATTGAGTTTTTGTCCTCTATGGTGGAGTGGTTGTAAACCAACATCTATCTCAAGTCAATCCAAGCAAAATTTCCTCAAGATGAGTCTTTTCTTATTCTTGTTCTCTCTTTGGTGACTTTTGAGATTTTGGTGATCTTTTTGTTTTTGTTTGGTTTCTTGTTATGATCTTACTTGTTGTGATATGTGAGAATACATCTAGGATCATCTTGATCATCATCTACCTACGAGCAAGTTTTATGATTAAAGTTTGATTTTCCTAGGTTATCGTGCCCTGCTTTCCTCATCTAAGAAATGCATAAAACTTTAGCATTGATCTTCATGATTGCTGATTGGAATAGCTTCATGACCTTCTTGATGAGCTATGACTTCAATTTGAGGAGATTTGGATCACCAGATTAAAAGTTGAGTCGATTTATGATTTTAAAATCGTGTTAATTTTACTATTTATCGTGCTTAATGTCAGACCGCCTCTCTTGAGAGGTCTGACTGGTTGGTCATCGGTTAGACCGCCCATCTCAAGAGGTCTGATCACCCATGAGTCACGTCTTTGAGATTTTGATGTTTTTGGTCTTATGTGTTCTCAGGGTTTGTTGGATTCAACACAAAACTTTCGCTGTGTTTGTACTTCAATTGTCATAGCTTTCATAGTCACTAGAGTGAGAATTGAGTTCAATCCGATCAAGATGAAAAAGAGATAGTACACCTATTCAACCACCAACCTCTAGTCGTCGTTTCGGTCCAACAAACTTTTGGTGTGAAACTTCATCAATTTTTTAGGATATTTGAATTCGGTTGAATTGAGCAAGCATTCGATTTGTGTTTATTTTAAAAATACAAATACAAATGTGGTATGATCACTGTTCATTCGTATTCACCCCTACTCCGGACCAAACGTACGCAACCTGTTGTGGTCATTGGTTGGGTACGAGTCCGATGACCGAAGGTAGGGCACTCGCTCTCATCTAACCGCCGGCAGGGCTCTTCCCTGTCGAGGTAGCGAGGCTCTGAGGCTTAGTTGAACTCTTGATTTCTCATTGCTTGCTTGATAATGGATACATGCTATCTTTTTTATAAGAACAGTCCAACTTGACGCTTAAGAAATAATCTATAAGGAAACCTATCAATCCAATCCAATCTTTCCAACTACTAAAAATAATCTTCCTAATAAATAAGATCTTATTCCTAATAATAACTACATAGATAAGGAATCCCAAAATACTACCTAACCAATTATTCTCTATTCTAGGAAACCAATCCGCACACATGAAAAGTAATGTGCTACAGTACCACCGGCATCGTTTCACGTTCGCTCTGAGCACTGTGGTATCGTTCGCGATCATGTTGCGCGCCGCGTCTTTCTTCATAACATTACACCCCTCGCGGCGAGGCAGCTCGTCCTCGAGCTGCGGTGGTGGCCACGGTTGAAGTCCTTGGTGGCCCCATGCTGACAAGAGTATCCGGTACCAGCGTCGGTTCGCTTGATAGCAGATCAGTGACACTCCGACATATGGCGCCCAAGAAAGAAACACCTTAGCATGACGTGGCATCGAGGAAGATGCCGGCGACATGGGCAACCGACATGGGAAAGGAGTGACGCCCGTTCTGCTACAGAGCGTGATGATGGCGGGGAGGACACGACGGTGGTGTTGGCGTTGGCGTTGGCCTCTCAGCCGTTGCGCTCCGCATCGCCTAGGGCACGGTGTCGGCCGACCGCGCGGAATATACCACCGCTGGACAGCGGCAATCCTCCTCGGTGAACGCACCAAGGGTGCAACCAAGTGCAGAGATGCACACTGGGGGTGCGTTGGTGGTGCCATTGAGGAAGGCGACGGTAGCGCCGCCATTGCAATGACACGCGATGCCTCCTCCTGCTCCTTCAACTTGACCATCAGTGCCCACGTTTCTTGGAGGATGGCCATCATGTTGTCCATTGAAGCCATCATCTTTTCGTTGCTAGCCTTCAACATGGCGAATGGAGATAGTTCGGCATCGGAAGCCATGGTGGGTGGCTCTGATACCAAATGTTGTGGTCGTTGGTTGGGTATGAGTCCGATGACCGAAGGTAGGGCACTCGCCCTCATTTAACCGCCGGCATGGCTCTTCCCTGTCGAGGTAGCGAGGCTCTGAGGCTTAGTTGAACTCTTGATTTCTCATTACTTGCTTGATAATGGATACATGCTATCCTTTTTATAGGAACAGTCCAACTTGACGCTTAAGAAATAATCTATAAGGAAACCTATCAATCCAATCCAATCTTTCCAACTACTAAAAATAATCTTCCTAATAAATAAGATCTTATTCCTAATAATAACTACATAGATAAAGAATCCCAAAATATTACCTAACCAATTATTCTCTATTCTAGGAAACCAATCCGCACACATGGAAAGTAATATGCTACAGTACCATCGGGTACTGTTCACATTTGCTACAGTGTTGTGGTACTGTTCATACGCATGTTGCGCCGCCTCGCGTCTTTCTCCATAACACAACCCCCCACCAAACCAATCTCTTCAATGTCTAATTATTGGGGTTAGGCAGTTCCATTGATAACCATAAAATCAATTGGTTGAAGTGGTCGAAGCTTTCGTGCTCGAAGGGAGATGGAGGAATGGGTTTTCGTGATATGAAATTGTTTAATCAAGCGCTTTGGGAAGCAAGGTTGGAGGTTGATGGGGGCGTCAATAAACATATGGGAGGATCAATGGATCCCATCTACCTTTTCGATGAAACCTCTTGTTCGTCTTCCTCACGCTATTGTTTCCAACATGAGTGCGATTATGCATGCTGATTTACATGGATGGAATGAGGAGCTTATCAAACAGTTGTTTATTCAGTTAGACCCGGGATGCAGCTGGTAGAGTGGTGGCGGAAGCACGAGAATCCGCCGGACGCGTTTACTGTTGAAGCGTTGGCAGCAAGAAATGGCCTCCGTCCAGCGATAAACCGAGGTTTCCGCAAGGTGGAGCTGGAGAGTAGGACAATCAAACTCTGGTCAACATGCATGCTGAGAACCAAAGACGGTGAAAACGTTCCACGATTGCGGGCCTCTGGCAGGAGATCCAAGGGCTAGCTAGGCAGGACGTGTTCTAGGTTTTCGTTTTTTGTTCACTCAGAGTCATAAGGAAGCGAACTTAGCAGGCCATTGTTGTGCGAGAAGCTTCGATGTGTGATTTAACTTGTACGTGGGTTGGCTGTGTTCCGAATTTTCTGGAACAAGCAGTCAACAAGGATTGTAATCCTGCCTTGCCGTAACAAAGCTCTTGTGTTCTCCCTCAAAAAAGAGAGAGAGAGACTGCAAGAGGGATGGATGCTGGGATTGCCTCTTCTCATCTGGGTATTACTCGCCGCCTTGTGCTATGCGCTGTAAGAGACAGGAAAAATAACTCTGATTTAACGTCTCGATGCACGCACTACTGCACTCGCGGCCGGCGAGAAAAGACGTGCAGACGCCAGGGCGGTGGGTCAGATCCTCGAAGGGGTGGAAGAGGAGGAGATCTCGAGGCATGCACCCCATGGAAGTGGAAGAGAAAGCTTGTGCTTTCATGCATGGATAATAAGTCGCTGCGTAGCTTTTCACTTTCCATCTCGCTCTCTCTCTCCACTCCAATTCGCCGGGTCTCTTCTTGTCGTTGCTACGAGTTTTTTCATTGGCCGCGTGTATAACCACCCATTCTTCGATTTTTCTAGTGATCGGTATTCAAGAGCACATGCATGGTAGATAAAATGGAGCCAGAACTGATTGATCTTTTTGGGGGGCAAGTGAGTAGAAGTGAAGTAGCTAAAATGGAGCCAAAACTGATCGATCTTTTTTGGGGTAAGCGAGTGGAAGTGAAACGAAATAGCAAAATTAGTCATCCGTGTGACAGAAATGACATTCTTACCATGTTGAATTGTCGCAGAAGTCATGTGCCGCGATCCCAGACCTCGGCAGACGATATATCACGCTCCCAGTCACCTGTAGGATGGCATGTTAGCACGGCAGGTCACCCGTTGCGGTCTAGTATCACGGCAAGTGGATTTCGCGGTAATTTAGTACGGTAAAGATACCATTTTTATCATTTTAACTATGAACATATTAATTTTGCTATTTCCTTTCAACAGCCTGCCATTTTACCCAAAACTCGTCGTCGTCTTGGTTGGAACTTCAATCTCCATGATGGCATCAGACTGGTCCACGCTCGGAGTCGACTCGACGACAGACAGTACCGACCTAACGACACATGATTGCTGGGCTGGCTGGCTGGCTGGTCCAATCCAACCAAACCTAACAAGCAACCTTTTACTGTTGATGAATGTAAGCTTTGGAAGGAGGTGATGAGAGCCGACTGCATATGCAGAGCGCAGAGATCGATCTGTGGTGATCATCGTCATCGATGGATCGCCAACCGGGAACACATTTTTCTCGTTGGACCCATTGGCTGTCGACATATATTCACTTGCTTTTGAACCGAGCTCATTGTTCCAGAAGGTTTCACTTGCTACTGTACTGAAATGTTAAAAACAAGTGTGCCCACATGATATTTACGCTTTTTCACTTTTGGGAGAGCGTTGAAGCATCTCTCGTATCAGAACTTGAATGTCATAGCAACAGTGTGGGGTACTTTAATGTTTCTATGTTTACTTTGACCATTATTTTCTATGAAAAATATGTTGTTTCATTATGAAAGTATATTTCATGATGTATCTAATAATACCAATTTCACGTTGTCAATCTTGTTAATTCTTTATACATTGATGGTCGAATCTAAAAATATTTGAACAGTACTGATTCTAAAACGTCTTACACTTGGAATAGAAGGTAGTACTGTTTTAGTACTCAGCTTTTACAGAGGGACGATGCTCAAAATACTTTTACTACCCTCTATTTTTTAAAAAGTCAATAGTCTAATTTTGTAAGGGGACCAAGACTCGATTTTACCGAGGTATGTTTTAGGTCTAATCGGTACTATATGCATGATGCCGCGTGCAGGGGTTCACATGTTTTTCAGAAAGATAAACCTAACTAATTAATAAAAGTATTATGAATTCAAACTGGATAATTTATACTGGTGTGCACAAGAAATCTTTTGCACAATTAACAAATAAGAATGAGGATTTCGCCATTTCGGCAATTGAAATCGTGAGGCTACTGATGAGATAAAGAGCATTTTTCGAATTACTTTAATCCAGAAATATAGTAGATAAAACATGATGAATATTCTAGCCACTTTCACAAAGCAAGTAAGCAAGAACACTATAGACATACTAATATCCGTAAGAACGTAAACTAGCATATCTATCACGTTGTTCAAGGTAACAACTAGTAATATTACTAACCAAGCAATACATATGAAATAGACATACCCGATCCAGTGGAAGGAGCAAGCAGAGTGGAAGAAGAAGCGGCACCGGAGTCTTTGTGAGATCGCCGCTTGTCATGGCGTAGTGGTAAGTTCGACGTGGTAGTAGTGAACACTCGAATAAAGCGCGCAGCCCCAAAACCTTATCGCCCTTGCTTGCAAGCCTTAGACGAGGGTTCCGAGGCTCGCTCTCCGGCGGCGACAAGATATGCGCCGCGGGATGGAGATCGCCGAGACAAAGAACAAATCAAGAACTGTGATGTCTTTCGTGGAGAGAATTGGAGAACCTCACTGCTCCGGATAATGACTATATATAACAACCGGACGTAAACATCACCATTACTTACTAGTAACCGCAACCATTACCGCTTCAGTCAAGAGGCCGTAAACGGTCGTCATTACTCACTAGTAACAAGCAAGTGCTATCGCTTAGTCAAGAGGCCGAAACGGTCGTCATTACTCACTAGTAACAAAGAACGTTATCGCCACCATTATTTGAATCGATTGCATCGTTCTTTTAATTGCAAAATGAAGAGACCGTAAAATCGCAATTATTGCCACTGCTTATTGCGAGTCGGCGCGTTCGATTTTCGAATAGATAAAGAAAACGCACGCGCACCGACACGCTGTGTCTGCACAAGACACGCATCGCATCGCACCGCCCGGCCGCGAGGCGAGGCGAGCGAGCGCGCGTGTATTGGCTCTCTCCAATTCCACAAGAGGACTCCACGTTCCACCTTATAAATTGGTGTAACTCCCTTTAACTCTTCATATGGGACTAAAAGGTTTAGCACATGCACATGGGCCTTTGGGATTTTTCAGGAATTAATTAGAATTAAAGTTGGGCCTAGCCCATATTAAATCCAACAATCCCCCACCAGATCCCAAGGGCACATGTCAAATTCCTTGATCCACAGTATTGTTTTAATATATCAGTGTTTCGATGGAGACCGGTTAAGGTTGAACATCCATCTAGAACAGAAGTTACACTTATCCACAACTGCACAATGGACTAAGCCTTGAATTGGCAGTTTTGTATGAATAAGTTTCACTTAAGTCCTTAATCGATACTAGGTCGCCAGCATCCCCGCTGGTTGGAGCATATAAGTCATACTCGGCCTATTCATGAGCTTCCTAGAGATTACCCTATCTCATAGACTGTGACTAGCGATCGGGCTCATATAGGTGTGTTCTTTCAAGATCGCTCAGTGGGACAAAGATCTTTGCTTAAATAAGCCACAGAACACATTAAGATAAAATCAACCTACCATACGATTTAGGAGAGAATTGCATCTCCAATGGAGTGGGTCTATAAAGGTACTCTCCTCCCGCTAACCAAAAGCTTGTTTCGCTAATCCTACTTCACGGATCTCCGATCATATAGGATGGGTTACCACTATGGTATAACTCACGTGGGTCTCAAACCCATCTCCTTGATGCATTGTCTATCACATTCCGTGATAAACCCTTTGTGAAGGGATCTCGCAGATTCTTAGTCGTTTGGATATAATCCAAAGCTATTACTCCGAGTTTCTCATTTTCCCGGCGGACTTGATTTTCTCTTCACATGTCTTGATGATTTCATATTATCCTTAGAACTGCTCACCTTGACGATCACACCGATTGTCACATTCATCGTAATAGCCGCACGGTTTATCAACCACCGCAGATCCATCAAGAGCTCACGAAGCCATTCGGCTTCAACGATGGCGATATCTAATCGCCGTGAGTTCTGCTTCCATTGTTGACCTCGTTAAGATGGTGCGCTTGCAAGACTTCCATGAAACAGCGCCACCTCCAAGTGTGAAGACATATCCACTTGTGGCCTTAATCTCATCAAGATCGATATCCGGTTTGAATCACTATAACCCTCTAGTACCCTAGGGTACCGGTATAGTGAATGCCATAACTCATATTACCCTTTAGATAGCGCATTACCCTCTCAAGAGCATGCCAATGATCATCTCCGGATTAGAAACAAACCGGCTTAGTTTGCTCACAAAGAAACGAGATGTCGAGCCCGGTACCGCTAGCTAAATACATAAGTGAACCAATTATCCGAGAATATCTCAATTGGTCTCTGGCTATTCTCCAATTCTTCCTAAGCAACACGCTAGGATCATAAGGTGTTGGAGAGGGTTTGCGATCGCTATAACCAAATCGACTGTAACCTTTTCCACATAATGAGATTGCAACAATGTAATCCCACCATCATCACCTCTCAACAGCTTGATGTTCAAGATAACATCAGCTACTCCCAGATCTTTCATCTCAAAATTCTGAGACAAGAAATCCTTGACCTCCTTAATCACATTAAGGTTGGTCCCAAAGATCAGTATGTCATCAACATACAGACATAGAATGACTCTCTCGCCCCACCATGGCGATAATACACACATCTGTCAGCTTCATTTACAATAAAGCCTGCAGATGTTAAGGTTCTGTCGAATTTTTCATGCCACTGCTTAGGTGCTTGTTTAAGACCATACAAAGATTTCAACAACTTGCACACCTTTCCTTCTTGACCAACTCTCCATTTAGAAAAGCCGTCTTAACATCCATCTGATGAATGAGAAGACCGTGTGAGGCAGCCAGAAATAGTAGTACTCGAATAGTGGTCAATCTAGCCACAGGTGAATAAGTATCAAAGAAATCTTCGCCTTCCTTTTGGGTATAACCCTTGGCCACAAGCCGTGCCTTATACTTCTCGATAGTACCATCAGGCCTAAGCTTATTTTTGAACACCCACTTACATCCTACAGGTTTACAACCATAAGGACGCTCGTTGATCTCCCAAGTTCCATTAGAGATAATGGAATCCATTTCACTGACTGCTTCCTTCCAAGATTCCGCATCCGAGAAGTATATGCTTGTAAATGGTACTTGGAGTATCATCCACAAGGTACACAATGAAATCGTAACCAAAAGACTTTGCAGTCCTTTGTCTTTTACGAACAAGAAAAAGAAAACGTCAGGCACCACTCAGCACATGCTAGGGAAACTGCGTGACTGTCCAACACAATTGGACCAAAGTAGAATAGTTTTGAGAAACAATAGTCCTTTACCAGTTTTAGATTTACTGCGAAACGAGAGGGTCCTGACTCTGCTGTTAACAGTACCTGGCAGCAGCAACACACTGTAGTAACAGTGCTTATTTGCTGTGGAAAAAACACTGTCACAATTTTACTGAGCGCTTCGATACCGTAGCATTCGATCCAGACCGTCCCATTCATCTCAAATGTACAATGGAACCAATGCCTGATACATGTCAGTGTGCCCTCTGGATTGATCCTTTTTCGAAACATGAATGCATAGATTTCCAATTCACAGCGAGCAGTTGGGCTGATTATACATTTTCAATCTCCATTCCCCGCACTCCTCACACGTGTACACCGGCCCCCGGGGCCCACCCACTCACACATCCGCATCTTTCAATTCAACACACGCCTCTCTCCCTCCCTCGCTGAAAAAGGAAAAGAAATAAAAAGAAACTGCCGGTCAAAGTGTCAAACCTGCCACCCCTCGCGTGGGCCCCACCCCCTTCTCTTCGGTTGCGCCACCTCTCTCCCAAGTCTTATACCACCCCACCCACCTCCTCACTTCCAGTTCCATTCCTCGCCTCGCCTCGCACCACCAGAACCACCGCCTCGGCAGCAGCAGACGCAGCCATGAAGCAGTGGAAGTCCCTCGTGGCGCTCCACTCCTCCGCGCCCTTCTGCTTCCCGCAGCCGCCGTCACCGTGCCCCTCGCCGCCGCGGGAGGCGGAGGAGAAGCAGCATCAGGAGGCGGCGGCGGTGAGGCTGGTGGGCTGCGATGGGCGGGTGCGGACGTACCGGCGGCCGGTGACGGCGCGGGAGCTGATGCAGCAGCACCCGCGGCACCTGGTCTGCCGATCCGACGCGCTGCTCATCGGGGAGAAGATCCCGGCCGTGGCGCCCGCCGAGGAGCTGCAGCCCGGGCAGGCCTACTTCCTCCTCCCCGCCCATCTCTTCCACTCCGTCCTCTCCTTCGTCTCCCTCGCGTCCTCCCTGCTCCTGCTCCTCTCCACTTCCTCCGCCGCCGCCGGCAAGAAGGGCGGCTCCCACCGCCCATTCGAGCTCCTCCGCACCGCCTCCGGCACCCTCCAGATCAAGTTCTCCGACGACTTTCTCGTCGACGACAACGAAGCCGCCAAGGAAGGCGTCGACGGCGAGGCCAGGGCCGCCAAGAAGCCGGCCGTGCTGCGCGGGGACGAGAGGCTGGAGAAGGAGTACGAGGAGCTGGTCGGGTACGGCAAGGCGCGGCGGTGGGCTCCCAAGCTCGAGACCATTATCGAAGAAGTGGTGGTCGCCGGCCGCGAGAGGAGGAAAGGGAGGGGCCTGCCGTTCCTGGGGAGGCTCGGGAGCCGAAGGCGGCGGGACGCGACCACCACCACTCTCGTGTGCGGCAATGGCAGCGCCGTGGCGTGCTCCGGCTAGCTAGCTTGGGATGATTGGTTAGTCTCCGGGAGGGTGATTAAGGGGGTGATTAAGATGTGGGTTTAGCTGATGACGCAGGAGCGGGTGCTGCTGTGCTGCGTCCTCATTTGTAATTACAGAAGGAAATTTTGGCGCTAATTTGTACATGAACATGGTGTTCGTACTGATCGAGCAAAACTTTCTCTACATTTTATGTGCCTTTTTTTTGGATGGAAGATTCGTCAGTACTCCAAACGGAAAAGAGCGAAAGATTCGGATACTCCTCTAATGCATTGCGTAATCCTAGGTACCTTTTGCTCGGTAATTTTGCTCAACCAGTCGTGAAAAGTCGCAGGAGATGCATGGATCGCGGAACTTTTTTTTATTATTAATTAACCTATTTTTAAATTTTTTTATTATTAATTTCTCACTAACTTTATTTCTAATTATAATCCTTTTAACCGTGTAGCGTGGTAAAACAATATTGCCACGTTAACATCATGGTGTGACCAAATTTTGTCATTCTACCACTATTGGCATAACAGTGTTGTTTGATTACATCGCTATCATTGACGTGATAAGAAATGCTATTTAGTTAAATTTACTCTATAACATAGCAGTGTTGTGTTGTCATGTCACAAGTGGTGCCGTAGCCAAACAATCAAATTTGAAACAAACAATCAAATTTGAAAGTAAAGTTGACGAAAGATTAATAATAAAAATAAATAAATATGTTAATTAATAAAAAAAGTTATGATCGCATCATGCGATGCGTAATTTGGTACTGGAGGTAGCAAGATGGATTTGACCAGGGTCAAAGTGGAGGGAGCGCCATGAGCTGGGCAAATGCAAACTAAAGGCAACGCGAGAGAGCGCGCGCGCACGTTCTCCGAGGTAGACAAGTCGGAGATTTTATTTCCTGAGAGCACGCACACACATCACACAATGGCTGCAGCATTAACACACGTCTAATTTTATAGCGAAAGTTTATATCTCACGAATCGTCTGTGGGTATATGTTTTAGAGAACTGCTATACATCTTTCAATTTTAGTGCTCTGTGATTGATGAGAGAGAGGGAGAGAGGGTAGGAAGTGAGATTAGATTAGAGATATAGGGGTGGGGGTGATATCTGGAGTATTGGATCTCCATCTGATAGCTCAAAAAATGACTGATTTTCGAAAAAAAATCAGTCGTATGTTGTATAGACACTCCGAGCCACGGAGTTCGAAACTCGAACCTGAGCCGGCAGCTCGCTCAACGGCGAACGTTGCCACGCGAGGTAAACAGATCGGAGATTGGCGGGCGCGCGCACGCACGCACGATCCTTCCAGCTCACTTAACGCTTACTGTAGCCGGTCAAAGCTTTGGTTAGACCTGTCCTTTGCTTTGCTTAGACAGTTTGACTTGTTAGGAGACGAGCATGCCAGCTGTGGAGCAAGTGTACTAACACGAGAGAGCGTTCTATTGCTACGCGTACATGTGAACGAAACGTTACGGGAGCTGGCTGACAGGTGGGATCCAGACGTAAGATACGCAACCGGGGGCCCTACCTGTCGGTGACTGTTGGTGGTACTGTTTGAGAAAACGAAGATCACGCGTAGCTAAGGGTGTGTTTCTGTGGTACTTCAATTCGTTAATAAAAATAGGCTGTGTGCATCTTTGATACAGAAGTTGGGAGAGTTTTTCTTTCGTTGTCTAAAAAAAGCTAAGAGTATATTTGGTTACTTGTACCAAGTGATACATGTATAAGTTGGTTCAAAAAAAAATCATCCATGTGTTTGGTTGCTTAAATGGAAAAGTTCTATTCTAGATGATGGAATACAAATTTATAAAATTTTATCTCTAGATGCTGAACCATCTTATTCATCTAAAACAATGAAACTACATGCTACAAAACTAACACTTCCCATCCAACTACAGCTCACCAACTAAACACATCCAAAGCCTAGGCCAAAGCGACTCTACCCTGCAAGAGTTGTCGTTTGCTCCGCTTGAACTCATTAGGAAAATGAGTGCTATAGCTGTCGATATGTACGTTTGGCTAACCCAGACTTAGTGGAGTAAGTATACTGTTAATAGTCTAAGACACAATAGCAATAGTAAGTATACTGTCCAGTTGTCTATATATCGTGTAGTCAATCAGTCGACTAGTAGTGCTGCATGTAGTATTCTATTTCTATGCAGTGCGCTATAGCGATGGAAAGGGATCCTCTGCATTCAGAAACCAAACACAAATGTGCTACGATTCTCGACATTAGGGCCGTGTCTCCACCGTCGGATCAACAGGGAACGCGTGTGACCGGATGCTATAGTAAACGCCTGCCATACTATGCAGTGAATGTTGCGGACAACGTTGCACAGTACCACTGGCATTCGTAGCCTTTGATTCTTGATCTAATAGTTGAATAAATAATGTATATCGTTGTATAATTTTGTTCACAGCTGCAGAGGATTCGTTTCCACATATTAAACCGAGGTATACTGTTTCTCTTTGCCCTGGCCGGCCTTTTTCCGTTCGGTCCTACTCCTACCGTGCTAGTCAAAATAGAATCGAACAAAATGCCTGACATGATACTGCTGGTGTTCCTATACGAACTTACCTAGGACACCGGACACTGCACACGGTGGTGGGCACTGTGCGTGAAGATGATGGATCAGGCTCACTTTCGCGAGCTGCGAGCCATCTGATAGATCGAGGAGTGGTTGTCATGAGGGGAATTAACTTGCAGTGCTGTTAAGTGGGGTCAATACTGAGAACCAACACCCCAAATTGGATTCTGCGTGTCTTATTTAGAAGAATTTTCGTTAAGTGAGAGACGACGTGCTCATCGCAAGCGAGACTGTTACATACCCGATGGATGAAACGCTAGTTCACTCAAGGCCAGGTGCTATACTGCCATTACTAACTCAAGATACAAGTATTGGGGATACAAGTGATGTGGATCTGAGGAGGAATTAGAAGAGGGAATGGAGGTAGAGGAAGAACAGCTAGGAACTGAGAACGAGATACAGAGGTTGAGGAAGGAGCAGACGGGAGGAGGAAGGAGCAGTCGGTGGGTTTGTTCTTTTTTTTTTATGCTTTGTTTGATGTCGCTGCCTTCATTTGTAGTGCCAAGCCATCCACTTGTTTGGGCCTGGCCACCCTTCAATCCGACAACAGCCCAGCCCAGCACAAAACACACACCACCCACTCTCATGCTCCGATAGGTCCATAACATCCCTCTTTTCTTGAATTTCGGCTTGTCCCCAAGCCGTTGCAAAGCTCACATGGTAAGATATTTTACAATGTTTGATCACCTCAAAAGCCTCCCTTGTAGTTGGTTCAGCTTCAATGATGCTCTGCTCACCTCCAGCCAGGGTTTTCAATTTCGGATGACCAAAAAATTCGGGGTCCACCGAAATTGCCGAAATTACCGAAATTTCGGTAATTTCGAATTCAATTCGGACAAATGGCCGAAATTAGCATTCAAATTTGACTGAATTTCATCCAAAAATTGACGAATTTTGACCAAATTTTGAATTCTGTTTGAATTTGACCTGAATTCATGTGCAACCGAATTTTTTTGAGCGAAAGGGGAAAAATTCGTGTTCCACCGAAATGACCGAAATTTCGCGAAATTTCACGAAATTTCGCCGAAATTTCACGAAATTTCGCCGAAATTTGAAACCCTGCCTCCAGCTGCAGACTCGAGTGTTAGCTTTACACCATCTCTGTCATCCTTGTCAAGCAGCAGATAATGTTCATCCCTTGTTCTCATATGAAAATCATGTAGAAACTTTTTTGAGTAGACACCAGAAGCAATAACAGCACGTTTAGCTTCTTCCAGCCATCTCAAGATTCCATTAACAAACTCCCCCTCTTCAATGCAAGGATTCTGTGATGTATCGAAGTCAGCCATGACTTGATCTACAGCTAGGCTACTATCCAAGTCAATATCTTCAAAATTAACACCAATGATAAAAGCTTGTAGTTCGCCATTTTCTATCCTTCCATCATTGTCCAGATCAATCCTGTGAAATAACTTCTTTATCACAGTTTCATTTGGTGTTCCATCATCACGAAGAAGGCGACCAAAAACATGCATCTGAGCGTGTCTCAGAAGTCCAGACATTACATGCTTTAATCTTGCATACTCTAACCTTCTCCTCTGGATCCATGGCTGAAAGATTTGATATAAGCAATAAGCAAGCACAAGCAGAGCTGCAACAATAAGCCCAAGCAGGACAGTGAAACGATGGCCAGAATGGAGCTGAAAATTTTTGGTGTTTGAACAATAATAAAAGGGAGAACTGATATCGCCATGATTCTTACTGCATAGCTGGTTTGCACATCAGTTGAAACACCAGAGCCAAAGAGACTGAAGCCTTTCATATCTCGGGAATCAATTGCAGTTGAATTCTCCGACAGATCGTATTTGCCAACAACAACACAAGATCCCCAGAGTATGGTTAAAAGCATGACCGTTGACCCTGAGAACAGACCCATTCCGATCAGAACCTGACTTTGAGCAACCTCTTTAGTGCCAGAGAGCCCAGAAACCGATGGATGAGCCTCAAACAGTTGCTTCTCAGCTTTCCACCGTGCTTCACCAATAAAACAATGAATATTTCTTAACCTCTCAGGAATGTTTTCAAAGCTTCCAATCAGGTTGCTGATGTATAGATGGGCAGCATGCAGACCAAAGAAACCAAGGTAATATGCAACCTGCTTTAATGCATACAGTACAATGAGTTCCATCTTATCTTCATATTTGCAGTGACTTTTGAACCCATCTGAACCTTCTCCTGCTATCATTTCAAGAAGCTTCTGCTTCGAAATGCTTAAACCATGTCCATCTGAGAAAGAATGTTTCAAAAATGCACTTTCTTACAAATCAGATGTATACCTTACATGAATGTGTTTGATAAGGCCTCGAATAGAATTTGAGAGGCTGACAGGATGAATTTCTATGAATTTGTAAACTTTAGGCCTGGTTGAAAACAAAACTGCTTTCTCTTTTGAACGGGGATTGTACAAACTAGAGTATGTAGGAAGTTGGCCATATTTCCCTCTAGAACAAAGAACTAAGCCAGGACGCCTCACACAAACAGTTAGCACTGACAAGCCCTCAATAGAAGAATAAAATGACGGTCCAGGCAACAAGCAGTCGATCCGCCCATAAGTGTATGCAAACCCCGTCAGGATGCCACACAGGTGCCCCAGCAGTGAAACATTGCTTGCGAGAAACTGCAACATTATCAGCAAAATCCATGCATACCATTTTGCAGGAACTTTGAAGAGACCGAAGACACTTCGAGATTGCGCTCCACTCGAACTTGTCTCAATGACAATCATTAAGAATATAACTCCAGAAAAGCCAATAGAACATTCATCCACAAGAAATGGAACGGGGTATAGAGGATTGTAAACCACCAAGAAAGCAGTGATGAAATTAAGAATTGCATTTGTCGTTGCAAGAAGGAACATCAAGAATAAGAGACAGACTGATCCCATATTTCTCTCCAACTCAGTGCCCAAGGGTACCAAGGCCAGCATGTTGAATAGCACATGAAGCAAATAACCATGAAATGGAACAACTGTATAGAACCTATACCTGTGAAAATGTGACAGTACTGTAGAAGGCAAGTAGCATATCTCATTGAAGGAGTCATATCCAACCAACAAGCATGCCCAATACATCGCTCCACATATTAAGATAACACCGGAAGTAATGAATGGAATACTGCTCCACCACTGATTTAACCTAGTCAAAATTCCAGCCTCAAAAGCCATGTTGCTCCTCGGTTGTGGTATTGCTTGAATTCTTAGGCGTATAGGAAGAAGCATACTGCTATCAAGATGATCCCAATATTGTGAAAACGTGCCAACCGTGTGAGCAAGAGAACTAGGGTCAGAGTATTGAACTCCAAGCTTCTGTTGTGTCCAAAGAAAACAGCAATAAAAACCACTTCGGTTACTTGGGACATCCTCTGAAATAGTTGATCGCTGAGGTTTCAGAACAGGAGGAGGCCATGGTTGCATCTGAACCCAACGTCTTGGCCCAGCTACTAAGTTTGCAGTCAAGACTTCCATCTCCACAATCACACACCTGATGATACATTCAGGAACAGGTGGCGGCCATGGCTGCTTCAACTGCACACCACCTTCATAGCACATGAGCATCGACCATGGTACCGGCTGTGACTTAGCACCTTCTCTCGTGGCCTCCACTTGCTTGGGTGGCAGCCATGGTTGTCGCTCGGTCATCTTCATTGTTGGTGAAAAAAGTACCACCATACTCTTGTTTAGTATTTGCTTGAACACCTTGTGATCATCAGAGTGCTCTGGGCGGTCACGCACCAAATCAACGGCGACCGGTGGCATGGGGCTGGAGACGATGATGTCGCTCAACCTGACGGTGGTGGGCGGCGTCGGCATGGAGACCACACAGTGACCAGCAGGCTCAACAACCTTGGAGGATGTGTCGAGGTTGACTTCGTGGCGCACTCGATCATGCTATTCAAATTAATAAAGAGGTTTATTATGCATGTGGCTTTTGTTTTGTATCTTCTTGCACAACTCCTCATAAAACTAAAATAAATGCTACTGGACCGTCTCCTTGGGACTGGTTTGGCTCCACATTTTAATTCTCAGTCAAACCCTTGACCCAAACCGATCGCTCTCGTTCATTGGGCTCGAGCCCGACTGCGAGTGACTCGGCGAGTCGACTAATCGCACCGCGACATGCAACCCTTGATCTCAGATCAACGGCTCGGATCGCCTACCCTTCGGACCGGTCCGATTGCACACCGATCTCGTCAGTCCACTCGCAATCCAACGGCCGATCTAAACCACTTACTCTCACCACGCCGTGAGACCGACGCACCGGGCCCACTTGTCGGACCTTTCTTCTTCCTTGGCGCAGGCGCGCAGAGCCGAGCTCCACGCGCCGCGAATCTCTTCACGCACCGGTGACGCCGTCAATCCACCGCCTCCATCCACCACTCCTAGAGCTTCTTCGCTTCACACCGCTCTACTCGTCTTCTTCCGGGCATAACACCCCTTGCACCCCTCTTTCTCCCTCACTTCTCCTCTGTTGACCGAGGAGAGGAGGCTCGTTCTTGCTCCCCACGAGTAAACTCCCACCGAGGGATGCCATTCTTTCTTTGTTCCATGCCTTCTCCATTTTTGCTAAGCCCGGCTCCTACCTTGCCTTGTAGGTCTCGGTTCATCCTCGTGCTCTAGCTCACGCCCGAGCACGCACCGAGGACACTCGTGCCATCTTCGTGTCCTGAGGTATTATCCTCAACTTTGCGCGTCACCCTCATGCTTTAGTCCACTGAGAGAAACCCCTAATCTAATTTTGGTAATGCACGGCAGGATCTGGTTGAATCGGGGTTTGCACTATTTCCGACCGTGAAGCAACTTTTCGCCTCCCACCTTGATCCGGTAAGCCATTGTCCAATTCCTTGCTCCTATGGCTTGCTATTAAGCTCCTTGAGCTAATCTAAGCATTCACTTTGCTTCATTTTGCTCAGATCTTCCTCTCCACGTGCGGCCGTGTTGGCACCACCTTCTTCTCCGGCGCCGTTGGTGCTCCAACTGACTTCTAGCTTCCCCGGGCGTCCACCTAGCTCAGGTAGCCTCCAAGTAGTCTTTAGACACTCGGGCACTCGCTTGTTTGCGCTGCGGAGCGACTTTTGCTTGTTTTCAAGTTTGCCGTATTGGCGCGCGCTCAACTCCGGCTAGTCGCCGTGCTGAGCCAGCCGCCGTCGAGACCACTCTCATTAGGAGCGCCACACTATTGTGATTCTGTTTATGCCCTTGGCTGGCACCGCCGTGGCCGGAATCGCCGGCGAGCCGCAAGCAAGCAAAGAGCGTGTCGGCCGTCCAAGACATCAGCAAGGTCATTAGGACCATGTTGCGATCTTTAAATGGCTAATGATGAGTTAGTCATTAAATGATGTCTTAGCGGTCTAATGTTCCACTTACATATGGGCCCCACGCGACAAGAAGGAACTTTGAGGTTAAAACCTCAAAGGATGACATGTGGACCCTAGGCTTTAAGCCCGTGCACCATGCGCGTGCGTCGGTAGACCAAGGCCCGTGGACCGAGTCTCACGCAACAGGACCCCATGTCGATTCGAGTTATTAAACCTATTGTTACTTTGAAAATGGTATGTTTCCGGCCCGCTGGTCAGTGACTGACCACGCTAGCTAGCGTGGCTCGTGAGAAAAGTATGAAATACATTAAGAAATTGAAATCTATTATTGTGCACACTGAAAAATTGTATTAACTTCTAAAATACATAACTAATTCATTTCTACTCCAAAATAAGTGAAACCACTTCTGATAAATTTTATTTTTAATGAACTTTGTATTAAAATTGGTCTCAAATATGTCTCTGTAACAGAGGGCATTAATTTGGAAAATGAGCTATTAACACTATTAATTTTACAAAAGAAAATGTTGGTAACTTTAGGAATTCGTAACTAAATCATGAAAACTCCAAATGAGGCAAACTCAACTCTGTTGAGCTTGTAATAATATTGCCTATTTATCCCTGTAATTCATGTACTCACCACTGCTCTACAAATTTTCACCTTATAATTAAATTACTCAAAGAAGACATATCGAAAACTGAAATTCAAACACTTATAACTTTCACACCTTAAATCAAAATGGAATAAATCTTTCACCATAAATCATCTAAAATCATGACTTAGCTACTGTAGAAAAATCATGCATTTTTGAGCATTTTGAATTTTGAGATATTTCTCGGTGTTTATTCGATGTTATATCTATCTAGATTCCGAGCCTTTTGATATTGACGCCTACGCCACCGAGAGTGAGCAACTACTTTTCCAGCAAGGCAAGCATCCTTTGAACTTTCTTTTGTATCATATTTGATCCCAGTTTTGTTAGGATAGATGCAATGATAATTGCTTGCATGATAGTTTTATATTGTCGCTATTTTTGTGATGAATGGTTAGACACATCCTATTATCTTGTCATTGAGGCTATCCATGAATTATTCCATTACTGAAATGCTATGATAGGATGAGTAAAGTTATATTGTTCGAGTTGCTTAGCCATGCAAGTCTAGAACCGGTAGTTTGATTGTCGGGAATAACCCGACGATTATGGGATAAACACAACTCTCATTATTTACTTTTGGTTCAGATCTTCAGATCTGTTTTGTGAGTTAAAATTTCGTCATTTTAAATGAGCTTTTGGTCCTGGACAAGTGTTGGTTAGTGATGGTGCTTGGTGCACGAGAATTGGGTATGTGGTTGACTTGTCGGACAATTAAGGACCGAACTTTGTAACGTCGTTGATTCAAGTACATTCGTGCTACCACACGCGGGTTGGGAGCCGTATGGTTAAGTAGGGGAAGGTTTTATTGTGTTGAGTCCCACGGTGGTGAAATTGTAAGGGCATGGGACCGTGAAATCCGTGTTCCTTTTGGGCCGATAGGATGGGGCGTTAACGTCTTGTGTTTCCTAGGATATATAGGATGGATGCGTTAACGTCTTGTGTTTCCTAGAGCCATGGGTTGAGGACTTAGCTCAATGGGATCTTCTTGCTAAAAACGACCGTATCTTGATTTACGGTAGGCATACCTTAGGAAGTATGCTATATTCGATGTATCCTCGAGCCAATTCCTTGAGCTCGTCACGTGGGGCTTCCCGAGCTCCGGTGACAAGGGGAGTCATTGTCACAGCCGATGAGGTGGTCGAGGTTGTGAGTGTCACCGCTGTTGAGGTAGTCGTGGCCATCAACCTGTCTGTGTTGTGGCTCAGCCCTAGCGTCGAACATGTGGCGGGCGTCGCCACGACATCGCCATCGGGGTCATCGAGTGTCTTTGGACGCGTCCAGCCAGCAGCAACCTTCGTAGACGCAGCGCCCATGGGTGACATCTCGAGCCCACTCCGCGTCGCGACTCGATCGGAACCGAACGAATGCCTCGACATGGTTTGCCCTCTCGAGCACCACCACTTGCTCTGCCCCATAAGCATCGAAGACTTGGTGCAGCACCCCTTTCGTCACCGGATAGAGCACATGGCTCACGGTGACGCGAAGAACATCTCTCGTGGTAGCCTTCTGGTGGCTCGGCATTTCGCCGAACAGGTGGCTGGTGGCTCCTCCACCAACACCGCCACTGCTCGAATCCGTCCGCCGGTTCCCCGCATCTCCACCAATACCTTTCCACACCATCTCAGCACCAAAACTCCCACGAATCGACAACTCTGATACCAATTGTTACATACCCGATGGATGAAACGCTAGTTCACTCAAGGCCAGGTGCTATACTGCCATTACTAACTCAAGATACAAGTATTGGGGATACAAGTGATGTGGATCTGAGGAGGAATTAGAAGAGGGAATGGAGGTAGAGGAAGAACAGCTAGGAACTGAGAACAAGATACAGAGGTTGAGGAAGGAGCAGACGGGAGGAGGAAGGAGCAGTCGGTGGGTTTGTTCTTTTTTTTTTTGATGCTTTGTTTGATGTCGCTGCCTTCATTTGTAGTGCCAAGCCATCCACTTGTTTTGGCCTGGCCACCCTTCAATCCGACGACAGCCCAGCCCAGCACAAAACACACACCACCCACTCTCATGCTCCGATAGGTCCATAACAGAGACGTCAGTAGTGGCTTCGCCATTTCTTCATCAAGCTCCACTCGTCCAGTCTTCCGTAGGCGTCGTGTGTGTGAGTACGTGCGTGTGATGGTGTGCGTGTGTGTAGGTGTCTATATGTTGTACCAGATGATTCGAAAAAAAGAAAAAAAGTGCGGTCAATACTGATGAAACTAACGGTGACAGTGCCCTAAGATCAATTCCGACAGGCACGATCTATCCTCAAGATGAGGTCCTACTTGGAAAGCAGGCTCAGTTCTGTGTTCTCGAGGGGAATAGATGTTTTCCAAGCCCAGCTCTACCGTTTCTGGGCTGCACATTTCTCTTTCGTTTTCGACTTCCCTGCGTGATTCCTAAGTCCAGTTTCAGACTTACAGCAAGTTCAAATCTAACGAGGATCAGGCACAAGTACCAGGCCCTGGATTGAAATCACTGATTCAGCCGTAGTATATCTCAATGTTACTTTCATGATCAGCCGTGGGCTGGGCTCGTGGCTTCGGGATGAGCGATCCTCTGACCAACAGGACCAAGCCTGAAGCTGATCGCGGTCTATAAACGCTTGGATGCACGACTTGGCACCGACTAGGACGGCGTGCGGAATCGACTGAACACAATGATTCTTCTCCCTTGTAACCTTTTGAAAGTATAGCAAATTTAGACTCTTAACAAATCCTGATGTATAATAGCAAATCCGAAAACAAATTAGGCAATCACTGTTGATCATAACCCGCCAGTATGCCCATGGGTCCACAAACCAGGAGAGCAATATATCTTGATTCTGGGCACCATCGCGATTACAAATAGCTCACTGCTTTCTGATGCGATGCAGATTGCAAATAGTACGAGCCACCGGGCGGCGGCGGCGGCGGCGGCGCTGCTAATGCCGGGTAGGTGATCGCCGTGCCTTGCAACGGCGGCGCGCTCGGTGGCGCTGTGTACCGTAATGCACGGTCCAGTGAGCTTGGCGTCGATCTTGGCAATACTGGATACTCTGAGCCTAACTCTGGCGGCGGTCACCTGACGATATAGAATTGAGTAGGTTAGATAAATGTAGTCAAATTGTGTAGTACGCCACCATAGAATTGAGTAGGTTAGATAAATGTAGTTAAATTGTGTAGTACATATTTTGAGTTGTGTAGCGACATAGAATTGAGTATGGTATTTGGTTGACCATAGTAGTTATATTATTAATGCAAGAATTCTCTTTTAAACTAGAAGAACTACATTGTCGAGTATTATTGTTAGTTGCGGTTATTATTGTGTTAGAGCGCGGTAAATATCATGTTAGTGCCGAAAATACCATTTAAACTAGAAAAATAGCATGACATGTATTAAATTTGTAAAGAAAATTCGTAGTTGCTACATAGGCTATGTAAAGATGCATGAAAAAAATATGAACTTTGTTTATTGCTGCATTTTCAGGTATGACAGACGTGAGTCACTACGAGTTGCTTGACCCGGTGATTGACGCACGTCACCGTAGCCGCCTCAGTACCGTGCTCCCCCCGGAGGGCGAGGCGCCGATAGAGCTTGGGGCGTTTCGGCTACGCACGCCCATCAGGGCATGGAGGCTGCACCGAGACTGGCTTCCGAGGTACGTGCAGTTCTGACCTTTATGCACTCAATCGTGGTCTGATTATTTTGCGTGGACTCACGTTTGTTCTTAATCGTTTCGACGCAGGTTGAAAGCGGCAGTCCTCCTTCCACTAGCGAGGATGGTGGAGGCGACGTGGGAGGACGACCAGGACTAGCGTGCCGATCGTACGTCTAGGCGTTTTCTATACGATCGGGCCCTGCTGACGGCGCTGGTTGACCGCTGGAGGCCAGAGACCCACACGTTCCACCTCCCGTGCGGGGAGATGGCGCCGATGCTGCAGAACGTGAGCTACCTGACTGGGTTACCCTGCGCAGGCGCTCCGATGGCGACGCACGACGTCCCGGCCACGTGGCGCACGGACCTCCTAGCCAGGTTCCACGATGTGTTGCCGTCGGGTAGTGGGTACGTGGAGTTCAACAACCCGCACGGGCCGACGCTGAAGTGGATCTGCCAGTTCTACATAAGTCTTCGTAACTATTTTCCTCTTGCAACAATTCGTATGTAAACCTTGCTCACGTGTACGTGTCTTCTTGTAGCCGAGCGTATGGCGCAGAACGCAGGGGACGTCGCTGTTAGGGGCACTTGGAGGCCTACCTGTTGTGGTTGTTCGGGTGGGTCATGTTCCTGGGCTCCCACAGCGACAGCGTCGACAAGCACTACATCCGATACGCGCGTGAGGTGGCGGACTCTCTGATCGACCAAATCTCGCAGTACGCGTGGGGTCCGGCCGTGCTGTGCGCGATGTACCGCGCACTGTGCGACGCGTGCCAGCGTGCGCACGACAGCTCCATCCTCTCGGGATGCCCGCTTCTACTGCAGTTGTGGTCGTTGGAGCATTTCCAGATCGGAGGGCCACAGCTGGACTTGGGAGCGTACGAGGAGAGCTTGTACGTCCCGCAGGACGACCTGGATCGGCCGACCATGGGCACTGTGTGGTGCCGCCGACGGGTTAGTTTGATATTCATTTATTTTTTTCGTATTGTAACCACTATTTCGTGTGCTTAGTTTGCGGAGTAGAGAGATGTATGGTTACGCCGTTGTTGGCCATTTCACTGGCCATCCCACCTGGGAGTAACTAATTTGGGCCGCGGACATTGCTAGGCTCAAGGGAAAGGTTGGCCGGCGACAGGTACGGTGCATCAGGAACGATATGAACGAGGCAGAAGCCGGACATCGCACGAAGAAGTGCTCCATTTGCAGGGAGTCTGGGCACACCTTCAAGACATGCCCCACGCGAAATACTCAGGACCAAGGAGACATCGGCATTCCAGACGTTGCGCGGGGACCTCATCCGGTACCCCGACTAGAGGCAGTCCACATGGGAGACGTTGAGGTCGCGACTACGAGAAAAAATAGACAGTAGTAATATATTATTATCAATGTTGTGAATTATCATTTCAATTAAGTGTTATGACGTTCTGCTGCAAGTTCTGTAATATCAGTGTGTATGAATTCCCGGGCGAATCACAATATCACTTACCTTCCCCTTTACAAATCGTTCATACCTCAAACGTCCTCGCTAAATTCTCCAAAAATTAACCGTAATAGAACAACATAAGACGATGATAAAATGTTATTGCGAGTCTAACAGATTTCGTACCATTTAAAATTTATGAAAATCACAAACTGGCTAAGTGGAATAGGGACAATCAAAAACTGGTTAGGGTTGAGGTATACAACTGGCGATATGGTCCTGTCGCCAGTTGAACTGGCGATTGCTTCCTGTCGTCAGTTCAACTGGCGATAAATACCTCAACTGGCGACAGGGGGGACAGGGTCCCTGTCACCAGTTCAAATGGCGATAGGTTCCTGTCGTCAGTTGAACTGGCGATAGGGGCATAGTTTTGTAATTTTTGGAGGCGGCTATTTATTTTTGTAATATATTTTAAAATAATATTATTTTTAAAAATTCTTGCTCCTATTAGGAAAAATAGAGACAAAAAGAAACGAATTTTTACGCGAAAAATTCTTATGGGAAAAAAATTACAGATGTCAACCGGTAATGATCACTATATGAGGAGTGTTTACAAAACACAGGGTAATTACAATGAGGCGTCTTCTCTCCCTGTGCGGCTTACAAGAGGTATATAAAAGGGGTAAAAAGATTTGGAGCCCAAGTAAGAAACTAATCCGCTAATATGACAAGTTTGGATTCGACTATATTAGAAATTCAGATTACATATCTCAATAATCTCCACCTTGAGACGAATTTCCTCTTGTAGCAAAATAAAGAATCATCAATCACCAAATAACTCTACAATAAGATAAAAATCACCGTGCGCCAACTAGTCTCCAGCACTAAACTGTAACACCAACTAAGCTTGAGCAAAGATCAAACTTAGTAACAGGAACTGGCTTTGTCATCATATCAGCTAGATTATCATGAGTATTTATCTTGGACACATTGACATCACCGTAAGTAATAACCCATCGAATAAAGTGATATCTCACATCAATATGCTTTGTTCTATCATAGAACATCTGATCCTTTGTAAAACATATATTACTCTGACTAATACAAAATATAGTGATGCAAGAATTATCTCCACAAAGCTTAGTGTACAAATCTCTCAACCAAATAGCTTCTTTACAGGCTTCAGAAATAGCTATATATTCTACTTCAGTGGTAGATAAGGTAACAATAAATAGGAAGTAATAACTAAAGAAACTATTAGATCAGCTAGGCACCATGTATGGATAGCGATGATCCCAAGTGGATGATAGCAGTCTGTTGGAATAATCTTGACATGTTAGTTTTGTGATCACATTGGTATGTGTAAGTTACACGCATGTTGTGTTGAGATTAGGAGTTACTAGCTGCATGTGTATCTGCTGGCTAGTAGGGGCTTGTTTGGGTGCATGCAGTAGTGGCGCACGGAGTGGATTGAGCCAAAGACTCGGACGTCAGTTTGCTGCATTTGGGTTTGTTAGTGGTCATGCCCATGCATGTAGCTGCATGCAAGGCATGAAAGTGTACGTGTGTGAGGGAGTGCACCTCGCTGCATGTTCAGGTCAAAGCCATTACGCCATGGAGTGGCAGAAGAATAGGACTAGTTGAGTAGTTGTTATTTGTTATGGACGTGCATGTTAGTTAGCCAGTGTAGTTCTCCTGTATAAGTAGCACTTGACATGAATAGAAAAGATGAGTTGGTTGGAGTAAGTCCGCTGCTCCCATGCGTGTGTATACATCTTTGTGATAGAGATTGAGAGATGGGAGTTGAAAGATTCAATTCCAACAATTGGTATCAGGGCCTCAAGATCTTTGGGAGCAGCGGCTCGCGGCGCGATGCAGTAGAAGGCGGTGGCGCGCGTCGGGTGTGGGCATAGCGGCGTGGCGGGTATGCGCGGCTCGCGGCGAAGGCGCAGTCGCGCGACGGTGCAGCGGTCGGCGGCCTCGAGCGCACCGTGTCGCTGCGCGGCCAGGTGCCGACAAGGGGCATGGCGGCGAATACGATACGACACGGCAGCGACGTCAAGCGCAGCGAAGTTGACGCGAGAGGCCAACGCGGTGTGCCGGAATCGCACATGATGTGCGCACCGCGGGCGACGACGTGATTGCCGCGGAGTTGGCCAACGACGACAGTCTGCACGGGAGGTGGAGGCCGACGGCGGCAAGGTGAGGTGGTGCGAAGCCACCGAGAAGTGAGTAGGTATGAGGCCGACAAACGAAGATGGCGCACCAACGGCAGACTCCATGAGTGGAGGCCAGAGGTGGCGCAGTCGCTAGACTCCATATGAGGTTGAGGCCACAGGTGGTGGCAAACAACGGGTGAGATGGAGGCCGAGGCCATCGTTGAGAAAGTCGGTGTGATGCCGATGGTGATGGCGTGCATTCGGCACGCGGAAGCACGCGCTTTGGCGGCGTCGCGCGGCACACAATGCGGAGCGCGATGGCGGCGCGAAACCGTTGTGAGGATTCGGTGTGAAGCCGAAGGCGGTGGTGTGAATCCATCGTCGCTAGAGGAGTTGGTGTGCGAGACCGACAACGGTGCGATGAGTCACGCAAGGCGCCCATGGAGGAGGCATCGATTGGCGGTGAGAGGTTGTAGACAATGTTGTCTCGCTCGCATTGGAGGCCATGAGTAGTGGTGTGAGGCCGCTACAAGGTGGATATCGGCATTGGGAAGGCGTCATATCCATAAGATGAAGATGCCGCTGCGTGTGGCATGAAGAGGAGGAGGCCGCTGCGCGTGGCAAGAGGTTGCGGGCGATCCGCAATGGTGAGTCGACATGTCAAGATTAGGAGGGAAATGTTGGAATAATCTTGACATGTTAGTTCTGTGATCACATTGGTATGTGTAAGTTACACGCATGTTGTGTTGAGATTAGGAGTTACTAGCTGCATGTGTGTGTGCTAGCTAGTAGGGGCTTGTTTGGGTGCATGCAGTAGTGGCGCACGGAGTGGATTGAGCCAAAGACTCGGACGCTAGTTTGCTGCATTTGGGTTTGTTAGTGGTCATGCCCATGCATGTAGCTGCATGCAAGGCATGAAAGTGTACGTGTGTGAGGGAGTACACTTCGCTGCATGTTCAGGTCAAAGCCATTACGCCATGGAGTGGCAGAAGAATAGGACTAGTTGAGTAGTTGTTATTTGTTATGGACGTGCAGGTTAGTTAGCCAGTGTAGTTCTCATGTATAAGTAGCACTTGACATGAATAGAAAAGATGAGTTGGTTGGAGTAAGTCCGCTGCTCCCATGCGTGTGTATGTGAGTTCATTACATGCGTGTGTATACATCTCTGTGATAGAGATTGAGAGATGGGAGTTGAGAGATTCAATTCCAACATAGTCCAACCACTAATTTACATCGTATAGACTACAACTATTGTCCATTGTCATCCGTTCCCAGTAGCAGAACCCTTCGTGATCCGAAAGTGGAACAGAGAGTCCTACCTAACTGGGCGATCTCTTCCATCTCGGTAACTAATGAGGAATATTCCTATAAATATCCTTTCCCTCTCCGTTGGATTCATAACTTTCTACACCAGCGGACTTTTCGAGAGCCCGATCCCCCTCGCCCTCACTCCGGATCAAGCGGTTACCTAACCCTGAGTCTAGCTATCAGCCCAAAACCCTACCACTACCAAATGAATAGAGTTGGGTTTATCTACTTTGGTTTGAAATATTTCCTTCATTCCAACTATCACTGGATGTACTTTATTTCGTCTGAAGTATTTTCTTCATCAACTTTCTTTAGTTATGCTTCGTCTACAGTATTTCCTTCATCAACTCCAGATGAGTATATTTTGGTCTCATCTAGAGTACTCTCTTCTTTCAACATGCCCATGGGTATGTTTAGTTTTGTTTGGATTGTTTTCCTTCTTCAAACACGTTTAGGTTTGTTTACTTTCGTTTGAAGTGTTTTCGTTTGTTCGAATATATTTGGATTTATTAGATTTCATTTGAATGCTTTTAAACGTTTTTGGATTCAATCGTATTCTACGTAGTTAGAATTTGAAGCCATGATAGAGCTGCAGTCCGAGACAGAACAAGAACAAGACCAAAATTATCAGACATTAAGTAGGATGGTTATCAGGACATTGAACAAGATGATTATCAGAACATTAAGTAAGGTGAGTCAACACTTTGATCATGTTGCACCTATTTTTGAAAGACAATTATATTGTTTTAAATTATAAAATTACATTGCTATGATTTATACAACTATGTTGGTCTAACTCATTGTTAATACATTAATGATAATTGAATATAACTTTTCTATCCTTGAACTTGGACACTATCCTTTGTCACCCTAAAACTAATGGTATACATACTAGTTAATAAGTCTATATCTAAGTGTCATGTTTAGCCTTGCCTAGATACATTGACATGTGGGCAATGAATAGCCCCGACATCATTAAACATTTGAAAAATGTATTAGGCAGTCGAGGTTGGAACTTGGCTTATATGTTGGACTAGACAAGTATTTCTAAACAAAAGTGAAAACCCAAAATCAGATTTAGACTCTGGTGGCTGAAAAGAGTGGTTGGTGCTGGGGGGGGGGCACGACAGAGTGGGTATGTGGAAGTACCGCCCGAGTCAATTAAGGATCCGGATCTTGTGATGACCTATCGTGTAAAATTAGTGCAACCAAAAGTCTATAATGGATACGACCTGGCTAACTAATTTGTTCGCCTCCTCGCAACTTCACCATTGGTGGGTGTGTGGTGTGAATTAAGGGTAAGTGAGTCACCGAACTACACAACGCAAGTGGGAGACCTCCCGGGGGCGTGGCCCAAGGAGGTGATACCTAGTGGCATGGGGTTGTGTTGAGGTGGGACATTGTAAAGGCCTTATAATAATCAACTTGGTCGTACACCTATGGAAGTGTGTTAGGGACATTATAAGTTGATTGTCTCTTGTGGGTAAAGTGTATGAACTCTGTAAAGTGAGAAAACTATCTAGATAGTCGTACCCATAATCATGGACAGTGCCAAGAACTTGATTGAAGTAGCTTTCATTTTTATTTATATAAAATAGTTTGTGGATGGGATGAGAGGATGGATTGGAGCCGAGTGATTGGAAATATTGGGTTGGGTCCATAGAGTTGAGATGGCTTGGTTGGGAACCAGTGATAAGTACAGGATGTGACCCGAGAAACAATATGAGATGGTATAGGAGGTTGGAACTTCCATTAGTACTTTACAACAAAACTCAGTTTTGTCAAAACTTGTGTTAGTCAAAATGCTAAGTCTTAAGAATTGCTTACTAACTATTCTAATTCAAGCTTAGCTTGTGCAAATAAAAGAACCATGAACCTTCCTTTGATTAGCCTTGTATATATAATAATTGCATTCTGTGTGTTGGCTCGCGAGTACGGTTGTGTACTCATGCTCGCTCAATATATTCTTTTAGTCAGTAAGTATAGAAGGAGAAGGTTATGTGGGAACTTATGAGCATTCATCAAGACTGGAGATCAAGAAGGCCAAGAACTAGGTCGTGGGCCCAATCGATTGCCTGTGGGTATATCGTGAGGGTTCTACATGGTGTACTTTCATTCAGCTTCCGCTGCTGATTTTTTTAAAGGTATTTGGCCTAGGTGGCCATTCTGGAAGACAAACGCCATAAGGTATAGTATATTTACACTTTGTTTATTATTATGCAATAGCTTTACCTATTCATGATATGTGATTGATATTCAATGATGTAACAGTAGCACTAGCTACTGATCTAAGGACTAGTGCTGTGAACACAAAAGATTCCAAATTTTAAATTTGGGGTTTGATAATTTTACAACCTAAGTTCGAATGCTACACAAGTATAGTAATCTAGGAATGGAAAGAACAATAATGTAAATACAGAAATGTAAAAGGGGACATGAGACAACTAATTTTTACCGAGGTCTCAGAGACTCGGCGATCTCCCCTAATCCTCGTTGGAGAACTCTCGTAACAGTATAGTTCCTACTTGAACCATGTAAGGATCTAAGCAATCAACTCATGGTAGTCCTCTTCTTCGGATAGGTGGACTCCAAACCTTCACAATCCTCCCAGTGCCTTACACAAGCTCCTCCTTGGAAGGTCACCTAGAGTACGCCTCCAAGTCGTCTAGGAATCACCGAAATTCAAGAGTAATAAACCCAAGAATGTCACTTGAACCCAACAAGGTCAAGCAACTAGGAGTGATGCACACTAAGGCCTAATCCACTCTCTCACACTCTCAAAATCTCAACTTGAAGTTCATAAGTGCCCTTGAACTCCTCAATATGCAAGCCATTGTTTTAGAGTCACAAAAGTGCTAACTTGAACACCCATAGTTCACTTATATAGCCTCTCCATTCAAAAACTCCATTCAAAAACTAATTGTTTGACATATTTTCTGAAAAGTGTCTGCAGACCCGGATCATCCACCTTAGTTCAATTTTCGTCAGCTCCGATCCAATGGTTCAAAAACTAGCAGTTATGCCTACCCAGATCATATGCCTCGACCCGAATAATCCGGGTGATCCGGATCATCCACCTTAGTGTATTCACTCAGTGGGACCTCTCTGGAACAATGGTACGGGTCAATGATACCCCTTGACCCGAATCATCCGCCTCAATGCTTTTCTCACATTGAACCTTTTAGACCAATGGTATGCTTCAATGGTATGGTTCGAGCCATATCATCCGCTTCTCATCTTGTCCAAAAATATCATCTTTGGAGAGATGATACACCTCAACTCGGATGATATGCCTTAGTGTAAAATACCATGGGCACCAAAAACACCCTCTTTGGACTAGTGGTACGCCTCAATGATACGAGCAAGGTTATCAGGATCACGATCCTAGGTAGGATCGTTTTTCATTTGACATGATCGGATTGTAGAATCACAATTCTATTAGATTTTTAAAAGCATGTATACTTTGTATAAAAATAATAAATTATGTTTTCAAATATGCAAGTCTATAGTAGAATTTTGAATATTTTTAATTTAATTTTAAAATTTGGGTACAATTGTTCATGTTACATTCAATTAAGGTTGTTTTTAAACCTTATTTGATTATTTTTAAAATAAAATAATCATTTAAAACTCCAATATGTCAATGAAAATATCTTTTACCTTAGAACAACACTTGAACAACACCAACAAAGCAAAATAAACTATTGCAAATTAAATTAGCAATAGGTGAAATTAAATTTTATATGCTGATATAGCTTGTTGTCAAGATCATGATCCTGACCACGATTCTAACGATCCTACTAGATTCTATGCGATCCTACCTTCAGGCTCAAGATTATATGAAATTTCGATCTACGTACCGATCTGTGTCATTTTGGCTCCGTAGGATCGTATTATCGTACGATCACATGACATGTATTGTGATCCTGACAATCTTGGGTAAAGGTTGACCTGAATTATCCGTCTCTGTGTAAATTTTTAAAAACACAAAAAACACCCTCTCTGGATAGATGGTACGCTTGACCCAGATAATCCGCATCTGTTGTTTTTTTACTTAGTTGATTTTGATCCAAACTTTAAAATATTCACAACCAAGCTTAATTCTTGACGCTCTGACTAGAACTGAACTAGAAAGACCCTAGTGTGCACCACACAACTAGTTACTTAACCTAATTAAGCTCAAGCTACTAACCTTGAACCCCTTCATAGTATAGCTAAAGCAAAAACAAAACCTATTAACTAAAATGATCCACACTTGACTTCTTGGATCATTTCGAACCACAAGGTCCTTAATCTTCATGAAGAACAAGCTTTGCCATCATTTGTGTACATGTGGATCCATGAAAGTCCAAGAAACAACTCATATTCATTATCAAGTCCTAACTAATCTTAGCAACACTCAAACCAAAGTTAGTCTTAATGATTTAGGGGTCATTAATCAACGAATTATGCCACATAATCAACGAATTATGGGCCTAGATGCTTACATATATACAATATTACTAGCTAACACACCTGTCCCTGGTAGGAGAGCTTTCATGCATGCCTTGATGCAACATTGTTCTTGATATTTCTTGAAATAATTCTATGTATTGTTTCATTGTTCTTGATCTGCTCCCTATATATGACCAAAACTATTAATTGTTTCATCCCAACTTTTATGGGATTCTCCATGAGAGAAGCATCAAATTTGTCTTTCTGGACTTCTGTTTTCTTCTATTTTTAGCCATGCTCATTTCTCCTTTCCTTGCACCCCAATAACAACCACAATGTGCTATACCTCCTCCTATGGATAGCACAATGTCTCCTCCTATGGATAGCACATTGCCCTTCCTCCCTCTCCTCTCACCTCACCCCAATTCTGGCCGGTTTGCAAGGGGGACCCATGCGGCTGAGGTGACGACGCGGCGCGGGGATCACCGGGGCACCGGAGATGAAGGGGAGGACGCTTTTCAAGAGCCCTCTCCCCCGCAGCCACGTCTCTGACGCCTCCAGTTCGGCCGCCGTCGCCACCCACCGCCTCTACCAAGTCTGGAGAGGAAGGAATGTATGTTGATTAAGCTCCCCAATCCTCGCATGTGCATGAAAAATTCCAAACAGAGCCTTTGTTAATTAAACAGTGAAACGACCACGAAGCGCGGGTATTGAAATGGGTATAATCGTTGTCTGGTTGGTTGGTTCGATTTCGCGGCAGAAATTCCTCCTGGGCGGGCGGCTCATCTTCGGCCCGGACGCCAACTCCATCGTGCTCACCGTGTCCCTCATCATGACGCCGCTCGCGCTCTTCGTCGCCTTCGTCTCATTCCGCCTCGCCGACCTCATCGGGAAGCCGCTCGGCCCCCTCGTCCCGGCGACGGCCGTGGCCGTCGGCGCATTCGTGAGTCCGTGACACCACCGTCAACGATCGATCCATACCTCCATTGATTTCTGGAGCAAATTAGGCACGAAATTAACACAATCTCATTACGGGTCGATCAACACGCATGCATATATGCAGGATGTGATCGTGCTGGTGCTCACGTCGGGGCGGGACCCCGGGATCATCCCCCGGAACGCGCGGCCGCCGGAGCCTGACGATGCCCAGCTGGACAGCGACGCGTCCCCTGCGGCCGGCTACGGCGGCGGCGGATCGTCGGGGTCGCTCCCGCCGACGCGCGACGTGTACGTGAACGGCGTGGTGGTGAAGGTGAAGTACTGCCACACGTGCCTGCTCTACCGGCCGCCGCGCTGCTCGCACTGCTCCGTCTGCAACAACTGCGTCGAGCGCTTCGACCACCACTGCCCCTGGGTCGGCCAGTGCATCGGCAAGGTACACGACTTCCGAGGCACGCAGATTGAACTGTCGCGACAAGCGCCCGATCATTTCTTCGTCATGTGCATGCAGAGGAATTACAGGTTCTTCTTCATGTTCATCTCGTCGACGACGTTCCTGTGCCTGTACGTGTTCGTCTTCTGCTGGGTGAACCTGCTCCTCATCGCGCGGCTGTACAACTGCAGCCTCGGCCGCGCCGTCGTCGAGTCGCCGGTGTCGGGGTTCCTCATCGTCTACACCTTCGTCACCGCCTGGTTCGTCGGCGGCCTCACCGCCTTCCACTCCTACCTCATCTGCACGAACCAGACGACGTACGAGAACTTCCGGTACCGCTACGAGGGGAAGTCCAACCCGCACAACCGTGGCGTCGCGGCCAACTTCGCCGAGATCTTCCTTTCGCCGATCCCGGCGAGCAAGAACGACTTCCGGGCCAGGGTCGTCGTCGACCCCGCGGCGCTCTACTTCGGCCCGCCGTCGGGGCAGTACTCGCTGGGCCCGCTGTCGTCGGAGTCCAAGCTCAGCTTCAACACCAGGGGCAGCCTCAGCTTCGACATGGCCAAGGCCAGCTTCGATCTCGACTACTCCGCCAAGCGCACCAGCGTCGCCTCCTCCGACTTCGGCGACATATACGGCAGCGGTCTGGAGGGCGCGCTGGAGCGATGCGCCACGCAGCAGCCGCGGCACTCCATCTTCGGCGGCGGAGGAGGAAGGGCGAGCAGGAAGGCGGACGACATGGAGACGATGGCAGCGGAGTTCGGGATGGAGTTCGGCGCCGCCGCCGGCCGGCCTCGCGGGAGGGAGTTCGAGGCTGTGTGACCGATCGATGCATGCACGGTCTCCACCTGAGTACGTGATGCCCATTCTTGGGACTGCAATTCGCATGTGTTTTTGGTCGCCTTCCATGTGTGCTGTGTTGCATAGTAGTAGCTTGGCATTGCAAACGGGACGGTGGTTTTCATAGCATTCTGCTAGCTTGTTACTGTAGATCAATGCGATGTATACATACATACATATACACACATGAGCTGCCGTCTCGAATTGAATCATAGTTAGGAATATCGGTGGCGGACGCCAGACTAAAATGTAGCCGGACACCGGACTAAAATGTAGCCGGTGCTCGCTAATGGATTTTATGTGATAACGTGTCCCGAAAGCGAAAGCGCAATCCTTCCGGTGCGACAGGTACTGGAGGGTGGTGGAGGTGCGCCGGCCGGAGCTGGTGCTCGATCGTCTGCATTTCTAAAGAGAACACATGTGCACTATAGTGTAATTAACACTCAATAAAATAACCATGGAATAGTCCTGGACGTGCCACTTCAGCATAATACATCTAGCCAGCCTTAAAAATGCATCTGGCCAGAACAAGAAACATCCGTAACCTAAATCAAGAAAGTGCTTTGTTGGATCATATGGAGTAGGAAATGATTGATGTTGGATTGTTGGCTCAGCTGTACCACTCCATACATAAGTAGCATGAGAGAGCTGCCTTTACAATCTGTTATCAGTTGGTATCTGACTCTGCCCAATCAACTTGCCCCTTTCATGGTACAGATGCTATTGCTAGCTACTGGCAATTCGGCAAGCACCCATATGCATAAATTAACCTAGGATGAGAGAGTTGCTAAATTCTAATGCATCTAGTAGGAAAAATAAGCACTAGCAATGATATATACAGCGTTGTAGTGAACCTACAATATTAATTAACAACCATCAGCTTTGTAACAGAAGAAAGTTAGGCACTATATATATATCTGAGTAATCTGACTGCACCTTTTCTCTTTGGCAGGCACGCCAATATGAAATGCATGCAGTTATGCAGAGCTGAGAGCTCCATGAGCAGCAGGCAAAGCTTGGGCTATCTGCTGGCCTTCTTATCCTCCGGTAGTTTTCCTTGTTACAATTAAGTGAGATTGTTAGTAGTACATGTCTATCACAATCGTCAAGACAATATTCCATGTATTTACACATATATCCATCCATTTCTTGCTTGTTTTGATGTAGTGTTATGCAACGTTATCCAGTGCCCAGTGGTACGGATTAGAGTTATCCATTTTTAAGAATTAGTTTGGCGTTGCTGTAGAAAACTTCTATGTAAATTATGAGGTACAAGCAAATAATCTAATTTACATAGCAATGAATGAAAAAGCAATTAACCCATCTACTTATTTGTAAAGCCATCTCACAACCCAATCAACAAAGCATGGACAACTCCAGTAGCCATCTTGGTTGGTTCATGAGCTGGTGCATGCATGCATGCAAATTAAGGCACTGTGGCTTGCTTGGCTTCCCTCCTCCCCCGAAGGCTTTCTTAGGCAAGAATGGTGGACATGAAGCCTCCAACTCCTGAACTCCAAGAGATAGCCTTCAAGGGAGAGAGGGATCCAAGAAAGCCGTGCCGCTTATGATCCCTTAAAAGAGTTTGAGTGGTGAACACTACTGAATATCTGCAAAACACATGGAAATGGAAGCTAAGTTTGTAGCAGTATATATAGTGTTCAGAAAGCTACTATACATGCATTAAACTAGTGCGACCAAAACAAAAGGAACAACAGAATCCTAGATTAAAATCAAGAGAGATAATTGAACTGTGGAGTGATAAAGTAATTAATGTAGACTCAACAAACTGCTCAGAAAGTAGAAAGGGACATAAGGCCATGAGAGGAGGAGAGCTTTCCCTCCATTAGTTGTAGAAAACTTGGATGTAGTACAATGTTATCTTCTTTTTTGAGCTTTTAGCCAATGGGATCCGACTGTACCGATCAATTGCTCCAGCTCATGGTCACAATTGATTCCCACTTACAATTTTAACCATCAACAGTTATACCAATTTAGAGTTGTCACCTATAATAGAGCTACACACTAGTGATCAACTTTGTAACAATAGATGTAGCATTGTAGCTAAGTATCCACTGTCACGTGTGTGTGTTCACCTGTTCTTAATCGTAGAAGGGACATCTATGTGTAAGACAATTTACATGCCAGCACAAGCTCTTCAATATTGAGCATAAAAGCACAACTATAAGTTAGCCAGAATTGCTAAGGATGGGATGTCCTATCCATGTTGTTAGAAATAATGCACGGATCAATAAGGACAAGAGACACAAATTTTACGTGAAAAACCCTTGCGGGAAAAACCACGGACGCCAACCGGCGATGATCACTATATGAGGAGTGTTTACAAAACATCGGGGATTACAATGAGGCATCAGTCGTCAACTCTCCCCGTGTGGCTTACAAGAGGTATATAATGGGGTAAAAGGACTTAGAGTCCAAGTAAGAAACTAATCCGCTAATATGACAACTAATCCGGATGCTTCCATATTAGAAATTCGGATCACAATATATCCCATATTCAACAATCTCCACTTTGAGACGAATTTCCTCTTGTAGCATAATAAAGAATCATCAATCACCAAATATCTCCACAATAAGATAAAAATCACCGTGTGCCAACTAGTCTCTAGGACTAGACTGTAACACCAACTAAGTTTGAGCAAAGCTCAAACTTAGTAGCAGGGACTAGCTTTATCATCATGTCAGCTGGATTATCATGAGTACTTATCTTGCACATCTTGACATCACCTTGAGCAATAACATCTCGAATAAAGTGATATCTCACATCAATGTGCTTTGTTCTCTCATGGAACATCTGATCTTTTGTAAGGCATATAGCACTCTGACTATCACAAAATATAGTAGTGCAAGAATTATCTCCATAAAGCTCAGTGTACAAACCTCTCAACCAAATAGCTTTTTTACAAGCTTCAGAAATAGTCATATATTCTGCTTCAGTGGTAGATAAGGCAACAGTAGATTGCAAACTTGCTTTTCTAACTAACAGCATAACCACCAATGGTGAAAACATAATCTGTGAGAGACCTCCTCTTGTCCAAATCACCAGCATAATCAGAGTCAACATAACCAACAAGTCCATCTCTAGAATTTTCAAACTGCAAACAAGCATTAGAAGTGCCACGTAAATATCTGAAAATCCACTGAACTGCTTTCCAATGCTCTTTTCCAGGATTAGCCATGTATCTACTAACAACACTCAGTGCATGAGATAAATCAGGACGAGAACAGACCATTGCATACATCAGAGAACCAACTGCACTAGAATATGGAACTCTAGACATGTACTCAATATCACAATCTGACTTAGGACATAAAGCTGAAGATAATCTAAAATACGAAGCTAATGGAGTACTCATTGGTTTTGCATCATGCATATTAAAACGACGAACGACCTTCTCAATATAACCTTTTTGACTAAGGTATAACTTGCCAGATTTTCTCTCTTTGATAATCTCCATACCGAGAATTTTCTTTGCTGCACCTAGGTCCTTCATCTCAAATTCATTACTCAATTGTGCTTTCAGTTTTACTATTTCTGACTTATCTTTTGCAGCAATCAACATATCATCAACATAGAGAAGCAAATAAATGGCTGAACCATTAACAATCTTTAAATAGACACAACTATCATAATCAGACAGCTTAAAATTATGAGAAAGCATAAAGGAGTCAAATCTCTTGTACCATTACCTAGGAGACCGCTTCAAACCATAAAGAGATTTCTTTAATCTACAAACAAGGTGTTCTTTTCCAGGAATAACAAAACCCTCAGGTTGGTCCATATAAATGTCTTCTTCCAACTCCCCATGTAAGAATGCAGTTTTAACATCTAATTGCTCAAGTTCATAATCATGCATAGCAACAATACTGAGTAAAGTGCGAATAGAACTATGCTTCACAACTGGGGAAAAGACATCATTAAAATAAATACCTAGAATTTGACTATAGCCTTTAGCAACCAATCTTGCTTTATACCTTGCTGGTTCAGTAGAAGAAATACCTTTCTTTCTTTTGAAAATCCACTTGCAATGAACATGCTTCTTCTCCTTTGGTAATTTCACTAATTCTCAAGTGCTATTCTTTTCAAGTGACTCCATCTCATCATTCATAGCAGTTATCCACTTATTGCAATCAGTGGAGCTAATAGCCTTAGAGTATGATGAAGGTTCTGTATTACCTTCAATTTCTTCTGCTACACTCAAAGCATAAACAACAATATTAGCTTCTTCAATCAACCTCTTGGGTGGATTAATCTCCCTCCTAGGCCTGTTAACTGCAATAGACCGTTGTGGTGGCTGCTCAACAACGGGAGTATCCTCAACAGTAGGTGCATCATGGATAGTAGTATTTTTCTTATCTTATGTGTCATTTGAACCAACAGAGTGCTCCACTTGAACACTTGAATTTTGCCCACTCTCAACAGGAACGTTAGTAGACAGTTTATCAGGAAGCATAGCAGATTCATTAAAGACAATGTTTCTGCTAATCACAACCTTCCTTGTTTCAGGATTCCACAACTTATATCCTTTAACACCAGATTTATAACCAAGAAAGATGCACTTAATAGCTCTAGGCTCTAATTTTCCATTATCAACATGAGCATAAGCAGTACAACCAAAAACACTCAATTCTGAATAATTTGCTGGGGAACCAGACCATACCTCAATTGGAGTTTTCTTTTCAATTGCAATATTGGGTGACCGATTAATAAGATAGCAAGCAGTGGAAGTGGTTCAGCCCAAAAACGCCTATGCAAACCTGCATTAGACAACATGCAACGGGCTTTGGAAATGATAGTCCTGTTCATACGTTCAGCTACACTATTTTGTTGAGGAGTACCAGGAACGGTGTAATGCCTAACAATGCCTTCAGTCTTGCAATATGATTCAAATTCATCGAGCAATTCCATCCCATTATCGACGAAGTTTCTTTACCTTCTTTTGGTTTGCCTTTCAATCATAATCTTCCACTCTTTAAATGCTGAAAATGCTTCTGACTTATGCTTCAAAAAATAAGGCCACACTCTTCTAGAATAATCATCAATAATTGTTAACATATAACGAGCACCTCCTAGAGATGTCTTGCGAGATGGCCCCCATAAATCAGAATGCACATAATCCAAAATACCTTCTGTAGTATGAACTGAGGTATTAAATCTCACCCTCTTGTGTTTGCCAAACACGCAATGCTCACAGAATTTTAGCTTGCCGATGCTATGTCCATCAAAAAGTTCTCTCTTGCTCAATTCTGCCAAACCAAGTTCACTCATATGCCCAAGACGCATATGCCAAAGATTAGTAGCATCATAATCAGATAATGAACTTGAAATTACAGCAACATTATCTGATATTGTAGTACCTTGCAGATGGTACAGATTGACAGTTTTAATATCAGCTTTCATCACTAAAAGAGAGCCTTTTGATACCTTTAAAACTCTACTTTCACCAGAATACTTGTACTCTTTAGCATCAAGAGTACTCAAAGAGATGAGGTTTCTTTTCAAATCTGGAATGTGCCTCACATCTGTCAAAGTTCTGACAATACCATCAAACATCTTGATCTGAATTGAACCAATTCCTGCAACCTTACAAGATGAGTTATCACCCATCAACACAGTACCACCTTCAACAGGTTCATAGGTGGCAAACCAATCCTTATTATGACATATATGAAAGGTACAGGCAGAATCAAGAATCCATTCATCATTGGTCTTAGCACATCCAGCAAAGGCAACAAGAATTTCTCCATTAGGACTATCATCAGCAGCAAGGGATGCTTTACCTTCATCATCTGGTTTACTTTTTGACTTATAATGGCCGGTTCTCTTTTCTTTATTTTGCAGCTTCCAGCATTCAGAGATGTCGTGCCCACTTTTCTTACAATATTTGCACGACTTGTACTTGCATCTAGATTTCGACCGGGTCTTGTAGCCGTTCGGACTTTTACCTCGAAATCCATTGTTTGAGTTCTACTCTTTTTGCCTGCCACGAATAAACAAGCATTCTCCTTTCGAGTTTGAATTTTCAGAAGGTACCATCTGTTTCATCTTTTCCTTAGCATGCAAAGCTTCATAAACTTCATTAAGAGTGAGAGTATCTCTACTATATAATATGGTATCTCTGAAATTTAAAAATGAACTAGGCAGGGAACACAAAAGAATAAGACCCAAATCCTCATCCTCATATTTTACCTCCATCGACTCTAGATCGGCAACGATCTCCTTAAATGCCGAAAGATGATCAAGCACAGATTCTCCTTCTTGCAATTTATGAGAGTACAACTTCTGCTTGAGATGCATCTTGTTGGTAAGATCTTTTGTCATGCAAATTTTTTCTAGCTTTAGCCATAATGCAGCAGCTGTCTTCTCCTTCAAAACATCCTGCAAAATATTATTTGATAGATGAAGGTGAATCTGAGATAAAGTCTTACGGTCTTTACGCTTGTCATCTGCGGTCCATGCAGTAGGTTGTTTCGCAAATCCTTCCAATGCATCATCCAAATCCATCTGTGCTAACACAACCCTCATCTTGACTTGCCATAGCGAAAATTTTGTGTCTCGATCCAGGAGTGGAAGATCATACTTCAAAGTCGCCATGAGGAATAAAACCTAAAAATTGCTGGTACTGATCTGTGTAAACCTAGCAATAATCACGACTCTTTGGTACACTTTCTGTATACGCAAATCAAAGATCTTCCAATCCCTGGTACTTCTCGAGTGGACAAAGCAAAAAATCTCCAAAAATACCAAGAGCACTTCACGTGAATCTGATCTAACAGGAATAGATGCTTAGAGATTTATTAAAGAAACAATTGGTCTTGGGACCTGTGCTTTTGGAGTGCTTGGCTGCTGTCTTCAATTTGCACCTGCGTTGGTTTGCTGCTTTCTCTGATACCACTTGTTAGAAATAATGCACGGATCAATAGGGACAAGAGACACGAATTTTACGTAGAAAACCCTTGGAAAAAACCACGGGCGCCAACCAGCGATGATCACTATATGAGGAGTGTTTACAAAACGCCGGGGATTACAATGAGGCGTTAGGCGTCAACTCTCCCCGTGCGGCTTACAAGAGGTATATAAAGGGGTAAAAGAACTTAGAGTCCAAGTAAGAAACTAATCCGCTAATATGGCAACTAATCCGGATACTTCCATATTAGAAATTCGGATCACAATATATCCCATATTCAACACATGTTAAAAGTTAGCCAGAATTGCTAAGGATGGGATGTCCTATCCATGTTAAACAAAGGATGGTTGTTGGTGGTGGTCAAATTGAAATGTTGCCGAAGTTGTATAAAATTATGAAGTACAAGGAGCTATATGCATGCAGTGTCAGTTTGGATCATATATATACATAGAAAAATCTGCACACAGAAAATTATAGAGCAAGGGACAGATTTGGATAATATACAGCTGATAATGTTGTTCAGATCGTAGCAATTAGATAATAACATCTGCATAAGTATAAAGAAGTACATATGCACCAACAGCATTCACCCACAGACAAACTCCTACAGCAATTAGACAAGAAAATCTCACTGGGCAATCAATCGATCGTCGCATTACAGGCACAAGTGACCCTTTGGTTCGAAGAGAAGCCAAAGGCTTCTCCACCAATACAAAGAAGCACTAAGGGAAAGATCCATAAAGTGCTAGATTTGGAGCACAATTGGTAGGATAGGTGGTTACTCGTCAGTGTCAGTATCTCTTGAGGACTTCTTTTGCTGCCCACCATATCTCTGAGAATTAGAAAATGTACAGCTTAAGAACCTAGGAAAGAATTAGAAAAGAGCACATCACTAACAGGTTTTGCTCCATTTTTCAACCAGGAAAAAGAGATTGCTTGTGACCACAAAAGGGGAATTAAAAAGAATGCATTAACTGGATTTGTCATTTTAAACAGAGAAAGAAGTGCATAATTCAATTATATATGATGGACAACAGAAAGGAAACAACGTCAACTCTACAAACAAGTGGAACTTCATTTGCTAAAAAGGATAAATAAGAAGGTAAAAATCACCCAGCTAGATAAATAAGAAGGTAAAAATCACCCAGCTAACTCCCAGAGGAAGAATATTATCTTTTGCAACCTATGGATAGGGTTACAGAAGAGTGGCAAATAAAGATGAACGAAAGATACATCAGGACAAGTCTAGGACTAGCATAGATATTCCTTTACACTAGTAAAAGGTGTATAGCTATACAAAATGCAGTGAATCATGATAAAACTGAATATGGTTCTTGTCAACGCTCTTACAAATTAGCTTCACTTTGTTGGATAATCCTTTTCTTCTCTTTCTAATTGAATAATTGAGAAGTATTGATATCAAATTTATGAAATTATGCGGATGCGAACCTAGCATCATAACCCCTATGGCCTGGTATTCTGAATAAAACTCGTTCAAAGCCATTCGAAGTTTCTCCACTTCTAGTCTATAGTCTCTGCAGTTCCATAGTCTACAGTTTATATCACTTATGAATATGTAATATGTGATGCAGGCACCTAACATCATCATGAGGTCACCAGTATGGCTCCCTCCAACATTTCTCAAATTTTCACTTCGTTTTAAAATCTGAGCAATCAATCTTGGTGTTTACCAAGATGAAGTATATGCAAGGCTGAATCATCCAAGGAGAGCTGCAGTTATAGGCAAAAGGTATGTAAATGGAAGAGGCACTATCACAGCACCAGAGTTCAACAGCCGGAGTTGCATGTTTCAGCAGTGTATATAATCACCATTAGTTGGAAATTGACACGATTTTTTTTTTTTTGCAACGAGCTGAAGGTTTCTGTAGAGAACAGAATTGAAGCCAATACATGATAAAAGTGGAGACTTGCAGCCAAAGAGAACACTCGTGAATGAATTCAAGAAAAATAAAATGTGTACCAACTTAAGCAAAAAAATATTTCAGCACCTAAATAAAACTATCAAATAAACGCCAAATCAGTACCAGAGAGTGAGCGCGTCGGTGCAGCTCATAATTTGACATTTTGACTTAGCACACTAAACAGCATGCATCATGGTCATTTTTTTAAGATACAACGAAGCTACTGACAAATAGTAGTCGTGCAAAGGCATATGTGTTGGACCGAAAAGGCGACTAGAGGGGGGGTCCTGAAAGAGTCGAACCTCCCAAAGAAGAGCTATCTAAAGCGATGGTACAAAAACCAACATCAAGTGACTCACTTTTAGCACAAAAGGATTCCAACTCCGAATGCAAAGATGCAAAAGAAATCTTAAAAATATCAATCTCGGAGTGAAGGCAAATACAAGAGTCACAAGACTTGGCGCTCATATCATTGCGCAAATATTCAATTTCGCTTTTCAAAGAAATGCAAGATGTGCAAGAAATAAATGATGCTTTTGAATTAAGCATGCAGTTCAAAACATAAATTTCAGTTTCTAAACAAGCACAATTCTTGCAAGAGACTAAACCATCCTTAAGCAATTTTTCATATTCTAAGCACAGGCTACAAAGGCTAGCTTTAATTTCAATAATCTCAGCCCTAGCATTTTCTAATTGCTCAAGGTGAAAGGTATTAGTCAATTTTAACTTCTCAAATTCAGCAAGCATGCCTACACAAGAATCACAATCATTTCTAGCCATAGATCTAAGATTGCCTATTTCTAACTTAGCATTATCAAGCTCATGATATAAGGCAACACAAGAATCACATGGCATAGAAGCATTTGATTTCAATAATTCATTTTCAGATTTTAGGCATGCAAGAGAATTATTCAAGTTATCCATGTCTACAAGTAAGGAATCATAAGCACACATGGATGTTTTCAATTTGGAGAGTTCATGAGACAAATCACCATTTTCTCTTTCTAGCAATTTTATTTTCTTCTGAAGAGCATGCAATTTATATTCATATGACACTAAGCCATCAATGAGTTTTTCTTTGCTCACCTTGCTTAGCTCAAGTAGGAGATCATCCTCGGAAGAATCATCATGATCATCCTCGAAAAGCTCTCCAACATGTTCATCCTCAATCGCTACTCCGCATATGCCACCGGGCTCCTCCTCGGGCTCTAGGAGTATCTCATCCCTGAAACTAGGACAATCAAAACTAAAGAGACCACCACAAATATCGCAGGAGAATCCCTCCTGAACCGACAATACCATTATTGCATTTTCAAACGTCTTGTCATGACTCACATCAATGATAAAAGAATCATGCCAAGATGCAAGGAAACGCTCACAAGTCGGCACACTAATCGCCATGTTCAAAGATCGGTTAAGACCACAAAAGAGCAAACTTGGCTCTGATACCACTTGTTGGACCGAAAAGGCGACTAGAGGGGGGGGGGTGAATAGGAGCACGATCTCTTTTTCTCCCAAATTGAATTCAATACGAATCTCACTCCAATAGCTATGAAAGCTATGAAGATCGATCAATCATGCACAGCGGAAGACTTGTATTGAATCAACTCGAAACCCCGAAATAAAATCAACACAAAACCAAAACACAAAGACTCGGACGGTCTGACCTCTCACGGGGGCGGTCAGACCGGTTGGCCTAGCGGTCAGACCGATCCAAGCGGTCGGACCACTCCCTCGGGCGGTCAGACCTCTCGTTCAATGAACAGTGAAATCAGCCCGAAAAACCAAAACACAAATTGATCTAACTTTTGATTCGTGCGTCCAAACTTCGTGAAACTTGACACACACCTTCCCAAGGATGTCAGGAACCTATTCCAAGCAACGATCGTGAAGATCCTTGCCAAGGTTCAGACCTTTTCCCGTTTGAGTGAAGTTAGGTAAAAAATTGAGTCAAAACGCAAATATGATCTTGAGACTTGCTCGTGGGTGATTGATGATCTTGATGATCCTAGATGTATTCCCACACGTCACAGCAAGCTAGATCACGGCCAGAAACCAAGCAAAAACTCGCGGATCAAAGAAAGACTCAAATCATCAAATAGAGAGAAAGAAAGCAAATGAACTCATCTTGAAGAAACTTTCTTTGGATTGATTTGATATGGTATTGGTTTACAGCCACTCCATCAATGGAGGACAAAGACTCAATACATGAGCACGAAATCAAATCCAACTCTCTAGAACCCTAACCTCCACTACTCCTCTCCCTAAGAAAATTAGGGTTTCAAACACAATGAAAGGGTCGAAGGGGGGTGCAGCCACCTCCCTCCTCTATTTATAGTGGAGGCTTAGACCTTCTAGAAGAGTTTCCCTAATGGGCTCCCGTTAAGGTCCAAAACAAACGGGTGACACACGCACGCATTTTAAAGCGTCGTGTCAGTTGTGCTGGCACTCGCTAAGCGCTCCGCCACGTGTAGGTTGATCCAACGGCTCTCATCATGTCGGCAAGTCTCTCCCATCCGGCTCCCACCGAAACCACCATGGCACTTGCACCGACCCCCGCGCCGCTTGATTCAACGACCGCGCCGCCTGCGTTCGGTCACCTTTGTCCATCTTGCACCATGCTTGAGTCAATGACTTCACGGCATCGTCGATCGTTCGAACCTCGGCTCTCCAAGCCTAGTCCCGATCATCCTCGCCGTTGACCGTCGTTGACCACCAAGCAACTTTGCACAACAATAGACAAGCAAATCGAATTCGGAACAAGTTCTTCACAACTTGACCTCGTTAGTCAAAACATGCATCATGCAACACATATGACATGAAACCCATGAACTTGACCTAACAAGCAACCATCGCGCCACGGGCGGCGACTTAAGTGAAAACCGGTCGACCGCCACCCTTGGCGGTCGACCGCCATCGCCGATCGATCGCCAACGAAGGCGGTCGACCTCCACCAAAGACTTAGCCAAAATTTCAACACGAAATCCGCAACCTCTCGGAAATTTCAAGCGAATAGAACTTTTGATGGAGGCTCCAAAAATTATGGGACCAAGTGCGATGAAACTCCTCACTTGCCTACACCTCTATTTTTGGCCCGCTAAAAATCAATGCCACTTAAATGGCGGTCGGACCGCTCATCGACGCGGTCGGACCGCTACCAAACCGGTCGATCGGACCGCCTACGGCGGTCGGACCGCTGATCAATTCACGAGGCATGGGCGGTCGACCGCCACCAAGGCGGTCGGGCCGCTTGAGACTGACGAAACGAACTTTCTTTGGAAAACTCGTGTTTAGTAAACCTTCAACGTCATTGCCAATTGTCACATCATTCTAAGATAATGAGCATACCCCCATGATATCCACAATCTCCCCCTTGATGAACACATTGGCAATTCCCCACAAATGCAAGTTTTGAGGTTTGAAAAGTAAAAACTCGACGTTTTCGCGCAAAGGCACAACTTGGTCCATATGCAAGAGAAAGCAATGAAAATGACCAAGCTGGCTTCAGAATAGTATAGGCAAGTGAGATACGGCAAAAGAAAGCGAGAAAGCTTCATTTTCCAGAAAGAGTCAAAATCTCACTTAAGGTCCATATGAAAGAATAATTGTTCGATATGACCTTTGATCATTGTGAGGCTCAAGAATTGCAATTCAAGTTCAGAAATGGTAATACGATCAAACGAATACAAATATGAAACTCCCCCTCACTATGATCCTCAGATTTCAGAAAATTTTAAATTCTCCAATTTTCTCCCCCTTTTTAATACTTTTAAATCTTCTCCCCTTTACACATCTTGAAATATCTTCTCCCCCTTTGACAATGGAGTCATCAAGGAATCACGCCTTCCTCTCGTCCAGAGATAACAAATGCAGAATGAGGAAAAAGCATAAGAAGGAGCATGCATGAAATGCAATGGAGTGGCTTCATATTTTTGTATTTTTCAATTTTTGATTACAAGAAGCTTTGGAGATTACCCAAAAGAACAAGCTAGCATTTCTAATATTGCACAAACAACATATCAGCTTGAAAGAGCTAGCAAGATCATGATAAGACATATATAACAAAGCTAAAACTAGAAGGCTCAATATAAAGCAATGAATTTTAGTATTTTAAGCAAAGCTTCAAATCTAGCAAGTTCATCAACAGGGATCCTAAGATGATACTAGCCATGTCAAAATGTCAATGTGAGATCAAAGCGCTAACAAAGACCACATTAAGAGACAATCAGGTCCTGAATTGAATCATTTTGCTCAATTTTTCTCAACTGCCTATTTTTCAACAGTTTTTCATTTGCAATGAATATTGAAGTTGATTACAGGTATATCTTAGTGAAGAAGATCCTGGACTAGGAGCCATCCACAAACTCTTCCTAAGCTTCTACCAATTTTGATAATTCATTTTCTTATCCATGTGCTAGATCTCAAGCCTTGCCGCGACCATCTTAAGCACAAAAAGCTTAAAATAATGGTCTAGGTCATCCAAACCTCCCCCTGAGTTCATGCCTAGTACAATGGCAAGCTGTCTCATGAGAAAGAATTGGTGAGATCAGTTTTTTCGCACAAAAGAGACCTTTTTTTTTCACAAGAGCAATTTTAGATTCTTAAAAGAACAAGAAGCTCAAGTAATGATCAATACTAGATTCAAGAGCTAACACAGCAATTTTGTGGGGCCAATGTCACAAAGGAGCACTAATTGCGCAACTAGCTAAAACATCCACAAATTGCAGTTTTTAGTTCAAGTTGTCTTAAAGTTCTAGCTCATTCAGCAAAGACTTAGCTACACATGTGAAAGCATGATAATTCTAGCAAGTCAAAGAACTAGACATGGTATTGAACAGAATTAAAATACTAAAACTCAAGAGGGTAATAAGCAAAGCTTCATCAATTTTAAAAGACAAGCAGAAAAGCTTATATTACAATGCATCTTTTTGGATTTTCATATAAATGCAGTATGATACAATGAGATGCACAAAAGACTTAAAAAGCCTAAAAAGATCAAAAAGATCAAAAGAAAATACCACTAGAAGAAGGTATCAGAAAAGATCAGAAAAGCTCAGATGAACAAGGAAAGTTCAGAACAGAGTCAACTCCCCCTCAAACCAACCCGTAGGGATAAATTACCCCTAACTCACTTCTCAAGGTGGCAAACCTAGTTGGATCTAAAGGCTTGGTGAGGATATCAGGCAACTGAGCCTCGGACTCCACGAAATGCAGCACAATATCACCTTTCTCGACATGATCTCTAAGAAAGTGATAACGAATGTCTATGTGCTTGGTCCTAGAGTGTTGCAGGGTTTTTAGCAATGTTTATAGCAGAAGTGTTGTCACGAGAAAGAGGAACACTATCAAACGCCAACCCAAAATCCTTAGAGTGGACACCATCCACAAAATCTAACTCTGACTAGCTAGGCTACATATTCAGCTTCAGATGGATTGTGCAACAGAAGCGCTTCCTAGAAGACCAAGAGACAAGAGAAGTGCCTAGGAAGTGACAAGTGCACGAGGTACTCTTCCTATCTAGTCGATGACCCGCAAAATCGAATCGAAAACCCCGAATGGACAGGGCGAAGAGCGGAAAACCAAATGCCATCTTGGAGGGTAGAGTGTAAATACGAAGATGCGCTTAATGGCTTGGCGATGGGAAGTCCTCGGAGCGCTGAAACCTCGCACAGAGGCAAACGCGAAGTGGATGTCGGTCTTGAGGCGTCAGTGCAGAAGGAGCCAATCATGCTACGGTACTCGCGTTGATCCACGCTTCTCCTTCCTCATACGGATCCAAAGCGATCGAAGTCTCCATAGGAGTGGCGATCGGCTTACAGTCACCCATCTCAAGCGCTTGAGCGGATCCTTGGTGTGCCGTGCGATGGATGAAGATCCCTTCCTTGCATTGCTTGATTTGAAGCCCGAGAAAATAGTTGAGTTCTCCCATCATGCTCATCTCAAATTCCTGGACATGGTCTCGAAAAAGCGGAAACAAGAGCATGAGAAGAACCACCAAAGATAATATCATCTACATAAATCGAGCAAGCGGGAAGTCATTGCCACGCCTAAGAATGAGCAGTCTTGTCTACCTTACCCATCTCAAAATCATTCTTAAGCAGAAAAGTCTTAAGTCTATCATACCAGGCTCTAGGGGCTTGCTTAAGACCATACAAGGTTTTGGATAGCTTGAAAACATGATGTGGATGCTTGGGATTCTCAAAGCCTGGGGGTTGTCTAACATACACTTCCTCCTCTATAAAACCATTCAAAAAGGCACTCTTAACATCCATCTGATATAATCTAAAGCCCTTAGAAGCAGCAAATGCAAGCAGAATGCGAATGGCTTCTAATCTAGCAACAGGAGCAAATGTCTCATCAAAGTCTAACCCCTCAACTTGGCTAAAACCCTGAGCTACCAATCTAGCCTTGTTTCTAACCACAGAACCATCCTCATTTTGTTTATTTTTGAACACCCAACGGGTTCCTATCACATTATGACCACTAGGAGGTTCTACTAAGTTCCAGACCTTGTTCCTCTCAAAATTCTCTAACTCCTCATGCATGGCATTAACCCAGCTAGAATCAGATAATACATGTGATATATCGTGGGGTTCGAAAGAAGCAACAAACGCAGAATGGGAGTAGAGACTCGGATCGTGATACAGGCGAGTGACTCGCTCATGAAGATTACCAATCATCGATCCGGAGGATGGCGCCTCGAATGTGAGGTGGGCGCCGGGAGACAATATCTCCTCAACCTCCGCAGATGCTGGCGATGAAGAAGATCTGGCGGAGCCTCAATTGGAGGTGAAGCGATCGTAGCGAGTTACGGAGCTTGGGCGGGAGCACGAAGCGTCGGATCTAGCTCGGGGCCATCATCCTTATCTCAAAATTCCTTCGTGCGCTAGAAGTGATAGCCGCATTGAATGCACAAATGAAGAAGAACCAACAAGCTGGAGTTTTTGACCACTTATTGGACCACATGTTCTTCTTCTCAAGCGAAAAGGCTACACCAAAAGAGAGAAGAAGTCTATGCCTTAGTCTTTGGGTTAGTAAGACAATATCTAGGAAAAGCAGTACCAAGACACACGACTAGCAAGGATAGCAACAAATGATCCAAAGCTCATTAAAGCATATAATCAACAGTTCAGGACATGAGCATGAAGATAGACAAATCAATTGCAGCACATACTATCCAAGATATGACAAAACTCAAACTATCCTTAATCCACAATAAGGCATAGGAGCAAGCAAAGAAGCACATAGCATATCACACATCAAATATACAATCAAAAGTAAAGCATGCTAGTGAAAGCTATGGTAAAGCTCATATATCCACAATTAACAATAAAGCACAATAACCATGTAAGCATAAAGCAAGTTATAGACCAAGTCATGAAAAGGTACGCTAACATGGATATCAAATAAGAATGTGGATACATATAGCGAAAATCAACACGAGTAAAATTAATCATGTACAAAACAACACAAGCTCGTGAAGACAAAACCAAGCTTATACATCCATGGAAATAATGAACAACAGTCTAATACATGGATACATAAGCAAGAATTAATCACGAGCAAAATAATAGAGGTACAAGATAGCACAAGCTCATGATGACAAACTCAAGCTCATACACCCATGAAAATAAAGAACAACAATATGATACATGGATATATAAGCAAGGTAAAGGCATGATGAAAGATATCAAGAGTAATACATGCCAATATGGTACAAGTGAGCACAAAACAAGCACAACATGCCAAGATTGAATAATCATGAAGGTTAATGCATGAAGGTATAAGATTGCTCACAAAACAGATGTAGACGCCGATCATGAAAGCATATGCCTCTTGGAGGCCATTATTGGAGTGGAGAACCATTAAGTGTCCCGATCATGTGAAGAAGCAAAAGACCAGAACCCTTAAGTCCATGTTCTCCAACCCGTGTTCGGTACCTACACATGAGAAAGGCAAGGTGTCCAAGTCTTGGATCCAGGGGTTAGAGAGCAAATGCTTGGGAACCCAAACCTTGGACACACCACCACGAAGCGATCGAAACATTATGTGAGTTAGCATGATGCAAATGATGATCCATGCAAGAAGATCCAATATCATCCTTGAAGGCATGCCGTGAGTGGACAGCTCGATGAAGAAAGCGAGGTCCATCTTTAGAAAGCGGCGATGACCTTGCTCAAAGCACCAAGATGAGAACCAACAAAAGCATCAAAGAACTCACACAACCTCGCCGTGGGTGTGTACCTCGATGAACAAAGCGAGGTCCACCTTTTGGAAAGCGGCGAAAATCACGCCTTGGGGCAGCTCGTGGACCAAAACCAAAATCATAGAAACCATGTCCACGATCTTTGTCCAACACCACTAGAAAAGGTGTCACGGAAGCCATCAACAAAGCGAGTCATCGTGCTAGGCTCTTTAGTGTGCATGTCATGAGAAAGACTATACCCACTAGGAGACTTAGAAGCATGAGCTCGACACAAATGTTTTGCACGCCAAAGCAGAAATCCACAAGATGTCAGTTCTTCCCACAAAAGAGCAATGGTGTAAGGTCTACTAGAAGACACGGTCAGAGAGGACAAGGCACCATTAAGGCTCAAAGAAGAAGTCTGGAAGAACTAACATCAAGACTCGTCCTCGTATCGGCACTAGACTCACACATGCCACGATAAAGACTATGTGTGTTCCTAGAGGCACGACGGCGCACTCGCGCTCATATTTCAAACGGCGAAAGCAAAACTCGAAAGTGTGTCCATCTTTCTTACAAAAAGTGCAATGATACTTCTCTTTTGAAGATGTAGTATCATTTGAAGAAGAAACACCTTTGTCTTTAGAAATCCGTTGGACAACACAAGAAGAGTTCGAAAAAGTCGAACCTCCCAAAGAAGAGCTATCTAAAGCGATGGTACAAAAACCAACATCAAGTGACTCACTTTTAGCACAAAAGGATTCCAACTCCGAATGCAAAGATGCAAAAGAAATCTTAAAAATATCAATCTCGGAGTGAAGGCAAATACAAGAGTCACAAGACTTGGCGCTCATATCATTGCGCAAATATTCAATTTCGCTCTTCAAAGAAATGCAAGATGTGCAAGAAATTAATGATGCTTTTGAATTAAGCATGCAGTTCAAAACATAAATTTCAGTTTCTAAACAAGCACAATTCTTGCAAGAGACTAAACCATCCTTAAGCAATTTTTCATATTCTAAGCACAGGCTACAAAGGCTAGCTTTAATTTCAATAATCTCAGCCCTAGCATTTTCTAATTGCTCAAGGTGAAAGGTATTAGTCAATTTTAACTTCTCAAATTCAGCAAGCATGCCTACACAAGAATCACAATCATTTCTAGCCATAGATCTAAGATTGCCTATTTCTAACTTAGCATTATCAAGCTCATGATATAAGGCAACACAAGAATCACATGGCATAGAAGCATTTGATTTCAATAATTCATTTTCAGATTTTAGGCATGCAAGAGAATTATTCAAGTTATCCATGTCTACAAGTAAGGAATCATAAGCACACATGGATGTTTTCAATTTGGAGAGTTCATGAGACAAATCACCATTTTCTCTTTCTAGCAATTTTATTTTCTTCGAAGAGCATGCAATTTATATTCATATGACACTAAGCCATCAATGAGTTTTTCTTTGCTCACCTTGCTTAGCTCAAGTAGGAGATCATCCTCGGAAGAATCATCATGATCATCCTCGAAAAGCTCTCCAACATGTTCATCCTCAATCGCTACTCCGCATATGCCACCGGGCTCCTTCTCCTCGGGCTCTAGGAGTATCTCATCCCTGAAACTAGGACAATCAAAACTAAAGAGACCACCACAAATATCGCAGGAGAATCCCTCCTGAACCGACAATACCATTATTGCATTTTCAAACGTCTTGTCATGACTCACATCAATGATAAAGAATCATGCCAAGATGCAAGGAAAGCGCTCACAAGTCGGCACACTAATCGCCATGTTCAAAGATCGGTTAAGACCACAAAGAGCAAACTTGGCTCGATACCACTTGTTGGACCGAAAGGCGACTAGAGGGGTGAATAGAAGCACGATCTCTTTTTCTCCCAAATTGAATTCAATACGAATCTCACTCCAATAGCTATGAAAGCTATGAAGATCGATCAATCATGCCAATGGAAGACTTGTATTGAATCAACTCGAAACCCGAAATAAAATCAACACAAAACCAAAACACAAAGACTCGGACAGTCGACCTCTCACGGGCGGTCGGACCGGTTGGCCTATGATCGAACCGATCAAGCGGTCGGACCACTCCTCGAGCGATCGGACCTCGTTCAATGAGCAGTGAAATCAGCCGAAAAACCAAAACACAAATTGATCTAACTTTTGATTCGTGCGTCCAAACCGTGAAACTTGACACACCTTCCCAAGGATGTCGGGAACCTATTCCAAGCAACGATCGTGAAGATCCTTGCCAAGGTTCAGACCTTTTCCCGTTTGAGTGAAGTTAGGTCAAAAATTGAGTCAAAACGCAAATATGATCTTGAGACTTGCTCGTGGGTGATTGATGATCTTGATGATCCTAGATGTATTCCCACACGTCACGGCAAGCTAGATCACGGCGAAACCAAGCAAAACTTCGCGGATCAAAGAAAGACTCAAATCATCAAATAGAGAGAAAGAAAGCAAATGAACTCATCTTGAAGAAACTTTCTTTGGATTGATTTGATATGGTATTGGTTTCTGACCACTCCATCAATGGAGGACAAAGACTCAATACATGAGCACGAAATCAAATCCAACTCTCTAGAACCCTAACCTCCACTACTCCTCTCCCTAAGAAAATTAGGGTTTCAAACACAATGAAAGGGTCGAAGGGGGGTGCAGCCACCTCCCTCCTCTATTTATAGTGGAGGCTTAGACCTTCTAGAAGAGTTTCCTAATGGGCTCCGTTAAGGCCCAAAACAAGCGGGTGACACTGCGCGCATTTTAAAGCGTCGTGTCAGTTGTCGCGAAGCACTCGCTTGCTCCGCCACGTGTAGGTTGATCCAACGGCTCTCATCATGTCGGTAAGTCTCTCCCATCCGGCTCCCACCGAAACCACCATGGCACTTGCACCGTCCCGCGTCGCAGTTCAACGATCGCGCCGAAGCGCGGTTCGGTCACCTTTGTCCATCTTGCACCATGCTTGAGTCAATGACTTCACGGCATCGTCGATCGTTCGAACCTCGGCTCTCCAAGCCTAGTCCGATCATCCTCGCCGTTGACCGTCGTTGACCACCAAGCAACCTGCACAACAATAGACAAGCAAATCGAATTCGGGAACAAGTTCTTCACAACTTGACCCACGTTAGTCAAAACATGCATCATGCAACACATATGACATGAAACCCATGAACTTGACCTAACAAGCAACCATCGCCGCCACACGGGCCGACGACTTAAGTGAAAACCGGTTAGACCGCCACCCTTGGCGGTCGGCCGCCTGCCCGATCGGCCAACGAAGGCGGTCGACCTCCACCATAGGACTTAGCCAAAATTTCAACATTGAAATCCGCAACCTCTCTGGAAATTTCAAACGAATAGAACTTTTGACTGGAGGCTCCAAAAATTATGGGACCAAGTGCAGTAGAAACTCATCACTTGCCTACACCCTCTATTTTTGGCCGACTCAAAAATCAATGCCACTTAAATGGCGGTCGGACCGCTCATCGACATTTGTCGGACCGCTTCAAACCGATCGGACGCCTACGGCGGTCGGACCGCGATCAATTCACGAGGCATGGGGTCGGCCGCCACCAAGGCGATCGGACGCTTGAGACTGAGAACACGAACTTTGCCGAAAACTTCGTGTTTCGCAAACCTTCAACGTCATTGCCAATTGTCACATCATTCTAAGATCATGAGCATATCCCCATGATATCCACAATATGTATGAAGCTTTACGGAAATTAGATAGAATCTCAGAAGCCTTCAAACAAAGCACAGTTTTCACACCAAACAGGCAAACAGCTCCTTAGTCGTTGCAGCCTTGCAGCTATTGAAGCGAGGAATAAACAAGAAATACTGCAAAGTTAATATTTCAGGGGTAAACATCTGAGCAAGATCACATTACACGAGACGATCAAATGTACCAAGTTAATTAATGAAACACAACCCATCTCATTCCTGTGCCATGCTCTTGCCGACGATGCCCTTCAACGGCAAATGCTCCATCTCCGCAATTGCGCCGGCTGATGCCACCATAGGCAGCGCGTCATACGATCCCCCGACACCATTATGCCTCCTCCCCACCCCCAAGCCGGCACCACCGCCCCCACCGTGGACACCGCACCACCTCGCCAAAATCAACTCGATAACCGCCGGGAAATGGATCCAGTTTCCACAAAAAAAATGGTTATTTTTTTTCTTCAGCTATTGTTACTTGAGAAGGATACAGGATTGCTGCAAGCAAGCCAAAAACCGCTTTTGGACACACTTAAATCAGTTATACTTGAATTTGGGACCTACTATGCAAATACAACGGTGACGTTCTTCATATTTATATGCATCTCCGGTTCATTTATGCTAAGTTACAATAAATTAAATCAGAAGCACAGTTCTTACTTGAAATGTTATTGAGCATCCTGCGAAGTTTCGCACGAAAAGATAGATAGGGAAGGCAAGATTAAAAAAACAATATTAATTTAAAAAATAATTAAAAATAGTCACTTTTTTTTTTACAAAAATAGGTGCATGTTGCCATTTGACCTGGCAAAATGGCGACATGAACCTATTTACTATCATTCGCGGTTCCAACTGCTTATCGCTATTTAAACTGACGATTTACATTGAAGAGTGTGCAAATCGCCAGTTGAAATGACAACAGGATTCCTATCGCTAGTTCAACTGACGACAGGAACTGGCTATATATACCCCTAAATTCGGTGGAAAAGTCATTTTAATCCAAAAAAAGAGAAGAGAGAAAGATAGAAGAGAGAGGAGGAGAGTGGAGAAGAGACGCGTAGAGAAGCCCTGCCAGTTCCTAGCGGAGGAGAGAGACAGAGCAACAGATCTGGTCACCCATTTTGCAGGTAAATATTTTTGAAACGTTGTACATAAATTCAGAACCTTGTTAGTTAGCAAATAAAAATAGCGACATAGAATTCAATGGATTACATAATTTTAGTTGTATTGCTATTTGATGTAGTACATCATTTTAACTGTGTATAGTTTAGTTTATCGTATATATATTATTTATGTTGCAGTACTCGAACGATTTGGAATAAATCCGCAAAACTACTAAGAAAACTTTGTAGGTTTTCATTTTTACACGGTAAATATTTTGTTAATGCCAAAAAATAATTTTTAAACTAGGAAAATAGGAAGGCACCTCTAAAAATAGCAAGATACCTATTAAAAATCTATAAAAATGGTAGAGTAGCTAAATAGCATATGTAGAGCTTAATCAAAATAATCCTAAGTTAATTTTGGTTTCCATTTATGCACAGTAAATATTCTACTAATGCCAAAAATACTTTTTAAACTAAGAAAATAGTAAGACACATCTAAAAATGCTCTAAGAAATCCATAGTAGGTGTGAACTTAATTTTTATTTCTATTTGTACACGGTAAATATTTCAGAAATACTAGAGACACTTTTAAACAAGGAAAGTAGCAAGATACCTATTAAAATCTATAAAAATTACTGAGTGGCTAAATAGGGTATGTAGAACTTAATTAAAATAATCCCAACTTAATTATGGTTTCTATTTGTGCACGGTAAATATTCTATTAATGTTGAAAATACTTTTTAACTATAAAAATAGCAAGACACCTCTAAAAATTCTTTAAGAAATCCATAGTAGGTACATAGGGTATGTAGAGCTGAATTAAAATATTATGAACATAATTTTTGTTTCCATTTATACACGGTAAATATTTCATAAATGCTGGAGACACTTTTTAAACAAGGAAAGTAGCAAGATACCTATTACAAATATATAAAAATTATAGAGTAACTAAATAAGATATGTATCCCAACTTAATTTTGGTTTCCATTTGTGCACGATAAATAATTTGTAAACAAGAAAAATAGCAAGGTACCTATAAAAATTCTATGAAAATTTGAGTAGCTAAATAGGGAATGTATGCGTTAATTAAAACATTGTGAACTTAATTTTACTTTCCATTTGTACATGGCAAGGTACCTCTAAAAATTTATATGTCGATACAGTTGTGTGGAAATCAGTTTCCTATGTGTCACTAATCGTGCAATAATTGAATTAATTAGATATATCGCTTCTTATTACTTTTTGTATATGTTTTGTAATATTTACAATGTATGCACTGAATTTTCAGGTATAACAGACCCAGGAGACACTGCACAGTAGTCGTACGAGTTGCTTGACCCGACCATTGACGCGCATTACCGTAGCTGCCTCAGTACCATCCTCCCCTAGGAGGGCGAGGCGGCGATTGAGCTTGGCGCGTTACCGCTGCGCACGCCCATGAGGGCATGGAGGGTGGATCCACATCGGGTTCCGAGGTATGTGTAGTTCTGACCTTCGTGTAATCAATTGCAGTTGGACTACTTTGGTTGGACTCACATTTGTTATTAATCCTTTCGACGCAGGTTGAGAGCGGCAGGCCTCCTTCCACTAGCGAGGATGGAGGAGGCGACGTGTGAGGATGACCAGGACCGCACAGGTGGTGTCGTACGTTGAGGCGCTTTCCGTACGACCGGTGCCTCCCGACGACACTAGTTGACCGGTGGAGGCCGGATATGCACACATTCCACCTCCCCATGCGGGGAGATAGCGTCGATGCTTCATGACATGACCTTCCTGACCGGGTTGCCCTACGTGGGCTTCCCCCTAGCGGTGCATAACATCCTGGCCACGTGGCGCATGGAGTTCCTCACGAGGTTCCAGGGGGTGCTGCCTCCCAACACCAGCTATAGGGAGTTCAGCAGCACCCACGGGTCGTCGCTAAAGTGGATCTGTCAGTTCTACGTAAGTCTTTGTAACTCTTGTCCTTCCGCTTCAATTACTTTGTGCAACTAAGTGATGTGTCTCTGTCTTCTTGCAGCCAGAGCGTATGGCAGAGGATGCACCCGAGCACACGGTGAGGAGGCACTTCGAGGTCTACTTGTTGTGGCTATTTAGGTGGGTGATGTTCCTAGAGTCCCACGGTGACAACGTTGACAAGCACATGATCTCGTACACACGAGATGATGGACTTGGAGGTGGAGGTGATCCAACCGTATGCTTGGGGCCTGGCGGTGTTGTGCGTGACATACCGCACCCTGTGCAAAGCATCCCACTGGGTTTAGGATAGCTCCATCCTCTCCAGATGCCCGCTGCTTCTTCAGCTGTGATCCTTCGAGTGTTTCCACATCAGACGACCATAGCTGGACCTAGGAGCCTACACCGTCACCATGTACGCCGGTGACGATGACGTGGATCAGCCGACCGTGGGTACGGTGTTGTGTCGCCGACGAGTAAGGTTTTTGAATATTTATTCTTTTTCATAATGTAATTATATTTCTTGCATCAAGTTTCTGTTGTTCTATTCCACAAGTCACCTTCACTCCAATCACTATGCACACGTCCTACCCAGACAACGTTGCGATGTTCGATCAGTTGATGGATGACCACGTCATCTGAACACCGTACACTCTCGACAGGGTTTACGCACGAGCACCCCGAGGCCTGTCGAGCCTGTGCACGGGAGACCACACGTACTAGTACACGCGGAGGAGCTTTGTGCACTATGTCTTCGTGGAGGAGTACCACATGCACCGGTGATCGCGATTCGATCTGCGACGGAGAGTCGCAATCCCTAGAAGCGTGGGTGGCGTAGCGTCCATGGGTAAGTTCATGTTTTATTTCTGTCATACTATTTGCCTTACGTACCTATGAAATAATCATTTTATTTATTTACTATTCTTTTCAATTACGTATTTCAATCTATTTACTGTATTTACCGTTAATAATGCTTTCTGCAAAAGAACCATACAACTATTCCTTTATTCAAGCCCTGCATGAATATTAATTGCATATTGTTCTCTTCGACTTGGTGAGTACTTTATGTACTCATAGTTTTAAACTTTGCTTCTCAGTTAAAGAGTATCACGCTGCTCAAGAGTTCTACGAAGAGGAGTTCTTTGAAGGTTTTGCGAAATAGGATGCATTCTCCACTCAATTGTTTGTGAGCATGTTGATTGGCCTTTCCAAGTTTCTCGTTCCGCTGCAAGAGTTTATTTGTTTCTTTAGCCCTGCATGGCAAGTTAAGTAAACGTTGACCATAAGGTCCATTATTATTATTATTTGTTATTTTGAGATCTTTTTAGTTAAATCGATAAATAGATGGTATTTCATCAATGTTTCTTGTGTCAGCTAGCTACTGATCTGGGACTAGTTCAAAATACACAGATGGTTTTGGATGTGTAAATCTGGGTCTCGACATTGGTCTCAGTTTTGTTAGCTTAATAAAAAAAATAAGTTCCACAATAGGTAGATGATGGAGACAGGGTGTCCGATCTTTCGACGAGATTGATGACTATCGACTTTGGTGGAGGTGACTCTCGCGATCCGACTACAACCGTACGACGACGCTTGCGCCTTAGCAATCGTTGAACCAACTCCGAGATGTTATTGACCGTGCTAGAAGCGCGATCAACCTGAACACGAGGTTCAATTCCTACGAGCAATCGAAGAACTAGCAAGAATAAAATATAGGCAATCTGATATTGCGGATAAGAATGTAGCGTAGATGGTATTGGAAATCAAAGGTGGGATCCCGAAGGCTGTCTTGACAGGTGGTCATCCGACACAACTGAAGAACAGAAGTTTGCACAATTGCTAAACCTAAACTCAACGAAATTCGAGTTCTAGCTAGGGGAACGACAACTCCTATATGGGAAGATGACCAGGGGTGGCCGCCAGGGAAGTGGACGCATGCCCCTAGGGTTACAAGGCCCATGGGCCTAAGAGGAGGTGGCGCAGCACCCTTTTTTACTCGGATAAAAAAATAGATGTGGATTATTTTGTTTATTGTGGCTGGCTTGGTTGGAATTTGAAGCTAAGGTTAGATCCATTAGCAATTAGACTTGATAAGCTTTCAATGAAGTCCAAGAACGTCCCAAACGAGTCCGTATGAAGAAGTTCGGCCGTTTGAACTTAATCTTGTCATAGCAGTCCGAACTCGAATCGAGCAGGCCCAACTCGAACTCTTGCTTGGCTCAGACCCAAAGTGACGTGATGACCTCCATTATGCCTCCTATGCTTGTCCATGACTCCACATACCTCTCCTTGGTCCTTTTCCATGTTCCTAAGCACAATTAAATCACTTGCATTAGATAGCGATCTATTCTCAGTAATATATAAACCTATGAACGAATTCACCTGGTGATTAAGTTGGCGAGCACGAGCTCGAGTAATTGATCCCTGTAACATTTGTTGTGGATCAGTTGTGTGTGTAGGAGCGGTTGTATCCAAGTTAGGGATGTCCTCATCATCCTCCCCTTCTTGTATTTGAGTCGTCCTCGACTCAAGCTCATCCTCTGCTCCCAAGTATGGCTTCAAGTTTGCAATGTTAAATGTGGGACTAACCCTAAAATCTGCAAGCAGGTCAAGTTTGTATGCATTATCATTAACCTTTTCTAACACTTTGAAATGACCATCAGCTCGAGGCATCAATTTTGACTTTCTCAATTCAGGAAACCTATCTTTTCTCAAGTGCAACCAAACAAGATTTTCTGGTTCAAAAGTTAAATGTTTTCTCCCCTGACTACTTGCTAGTTTATATTTAGCATTCATGCACTCTATATTCTCCTTAGTTGTCTCATGCATTTTTAAAATCAATTCAGCACGTTGTTTAGCATCAAAGTTCAATTTATCCGAAGATGGAATAGGCATTAAATCAATAGGAGCACGAGGCACAAAACCATAAACAACTTCAAAAGGGCACATCTTTGTAGTAGAATGCAATGAACGATTATAAGCAAACTCAATATGAGGCAAGCATTCTTCCCACATTTTTAAATTCTTTTCAACACACCCTAAGCCTTTGTAGATAAAGTTATATTCACAACTTCAGTTTGTCCATCAGTTTGGGGATGACAAGTAGTAGAAAATAGCAGCTTAGTCCCCAATTTAGCCCATAAAGTTCTCCAAAAATGGTTAAAGAATTTAGCATCACGATCTGAAACTATAGTATTAGGCACACCATGCAATCGAACAATTTCACGAAAAAATAAATCAGCAATATTGGCAGCATCATTGCTCTTATGACATGGTATAAAGTGAGCCATCTTAGAAAATCTATCAACAACCACGAATATACTATCGCTCCCCTTCTTTGTTCTAGGCAATCCTAAAACAAAGTCTATCGAAATATCTTCCCACGGAATGCTGGGAACTGGTAGAGGCATGTATAAATGATGAGGATTAAGACGTGACTTAGCTCTTTGACATGTAGTGCAGCGAGCAACGTAGCGCTCGACGTCCCGTCTCATCTTTGGCCAAAAGAAATGATCAGCAAGTACATCCTCTGTTTTCTTTACGCCAAAGTGTCCCATCAGCCCGCCTCCATGCGCTTCTTGTAACAACAACAAACGAACGGAGCTAGGTGGAATGCATAGCTTGTTAGCTCTAAACACAAACCCGTCATTAATGACAAATTTGTTCCACATTTTCCCTTCTTTAAAATTCAACAATATATCTGTAAAATCAGCATCATGCACATATTGCTCTTTAATAGTCTCCAATCCAAAAATTTTGAAGTCAAGTTGTGAAAGTATGGTATATCTCCTAGACAAAGCATCAGCAATAACATTTTCTTTTCCCTTCTTGTGTTTTATGACATAAGGAAAAGACTTAATAAATTCAATCCACTTTGCATGTCTACGGTTCAATTTACTTTGACTTCGAATATGCTTTAAAGATTTGTGACCAGAATGTATAACAAATTCTTTGGGTCATAAATAATGTTGTCAAGTTTCCAAAGTTTGAAATAGTACATATAATTCCTTATCATAAGTAGAATAGTTCAAACTAGGCCCACTCAATTTCTCACTGAAGTATGCTATAGGTTTACCTTCTTGTAGCAATACACCACCTAAACCAATTCCGCTGGCATCACATTCTAGTTCAAAAGTCTTATTAAAGTCAGGGAGTTGGAGTAGTGGTGCATGTGTTAACTTATCTTTCAATGTGGTGACGGCGTTCTCCTGTGCGGCGCTCCAAACAAATGGCACACCATTCTTGATGAGCTCATTCAGTGGTGCAGCGATGGTGCTGAAATCCTTCACAAAGCGGCGGTAGAATCCAACAAGTCCTAAAAAGCTTCGTACCTGTGTGACTGTGTTAGGAGTCGGCCAACTTTGTATTGCTTCAATCTTGGTTTGATCAACTTCAATTCCCTGTGGAGTAACAACATAGCCAAGAAACACGACTCGATCGGTGCAAAAGGTGCACTTCTCAAGGTTACCAAATAAACGTGCATCACGTAAAGCATTAAAAACAGCACGTAAATGGTCAAGATGTTCTTCTAAGGATTTGTTGTATATCACTATGTCATCAAAATAAACCACCACAAATCTACCAATGAAAGCACGTAAAATCTCGTTCATTAGTCTCATGAAGGTGCTAGGTGCATTAGTTAATCCAAAAGGCATTACTAACCACTCATATAACCCGAACTTAGTTTTAAATGCGGTTTTCCATTCATCGTCTAATTTCATGCAAATTTGATGATATCCACTACGCAAATCAACCTTTGAGAAAACAACAGAGCCACTCAATTCATCAAGCATATCATCTAACTTAGGAATAGGATGACGATACCTAATGGTGATATTATTAATTGCTCTACAATCTACACACATGCGCCATGTTCCATCTTTCTTAGGCACTAAAATGATCGGAACATCACAAGGACTAAGAGATTCACGCACATACCCTTTAGCAAGCAATTCTTGAACTTGGCGCTGAATTTCTTTAGTTTCTTCTGGATTGGTCCTATATGGTGCGCGGTTGGGCAGTGATGCGCTGGGAATTAAATCAATTTGATGCTCAATCCCTCGAAGCAGTGGCAACCCCGGCGGTATGTCCTTCGGAAAGACATCGTTGCACTCCTGTAAAATGTTAGTGACAGCAGGAGGCAAAGAAGAAGATGTATCCTCAAATGAAAACAAAGCTTCTTTGCAAACTAATGCATAGCAAATAGAATTACTAGCATGCAGTTCAGTCATATCAGATTTGGTAGCAAGAAAACTAGCACTTTTCAATTTAATTTCTTTATTCTTCACATGAGTAGATTTAGGTTTTTTTTGTGTTGCTCAAGTTCTTTTGCTACAATCTGATTTTCGCTCTTAGCATTCTCCTGATTCTTCTCTCTACTAGCTCTAGCAAGTTCATCCTTAACAATTTGTTCAGGAGTCATAGGATGCATCACAATTTTCTTTCCCTTAAACATGAGAGAATATTGATTATTCCTACCATGATGCACACAATCAGTATCGTATCGCCAAGGTCGTCCTAATAACAATGAATAAGTTTGCATAGGAACAACATCGCAATCAACGTAATCATGGTATGAACCCATAGAAAAGTTTACTCTCGCCATTCGTGTTACCTTCAACTTACCACTGTTGTTGAACCATTGAATATGGTATGGGTGGGGATGAGGGTTGGTCGGCAAAGCAAGCTTCTCCACCATATCCATACTCGTCAAATTGTTGCAACTCCCACCATCAATAATTATGCGAATCGAGCGTTCCTTGACAACGCCCTTGATTTGAAACAAATTATGGCGCTGATTTTGCTCGGCACGAGAAACTTGAGCACTTAGTACGCGTTGCACTATAATGCTCAAATACTTATCGACATTTTCGACGCCAACATGTTCCTCCTCATGATCAGATTCATCATCAAGTCCTGCAGGGTCAGTTGCAAGCATAGCATATGTTTCATCATCAAAATCACGAGCAGAGGAATACCCACCGTCATCGCGTATGATCAGTACGCGCTGTTTGGACAATCCCGCATCATGTGTCCATAGCCTTTGCACCGATGGCATTGAATATTCTTAGTTCGTCCCGTCGAAGCAACTGAAGAGGAGGTTTTTGCAGATGCTTGTGGTGCTGATTTGGTTGCTTCAGAAACTCGTGGTGCTGGATTTGAAGTAGCGAGGCGCGGCTTGTTGTTGAAGGGTGGCGGTGGGGTGCGCGATGGCGGGCGATGAGGTGCGTGGTGTCCATGAGTTTGTGCGACCTGCAGAAGAGTTAGATCGTGTCCTTGCCTGGCGTCCCTGCACTTCACGTTTAGCTTTGCAAGCAAGATGAAACAATCTAGTAATGGAGTTGTAATCTTTATAATCAAGGATGTCTTGAATTTCTCGATTTAACCCTCTAAAAAACCTAGCCATTGATGCCTCATCATTCTCATCTAAACCACAACACAACATACCAATTTGCAATTCTTGATAGTAGTCTTCTACAGATTTTGTACCTTGTCGTAAGCGTTGTAATTTATTTAAAAAATCACGAGCATAATATGAGGGAACAAATCGATGCCGCATAAGCAATTTTAAAGCCTCCCAAGTGTTAGGTATGCTATTGGGATGTTGACGGCAATGTTCTTTCCACCAAATAGAAGAAAAATTGGTAAATTCACTAGTAGCCGCTCTAACTCATCTAATCTCAGGAACTTCATGGCAAGCAAATTTTTGATCAACAACTAGTTCCCAATTAAGATAACCATTAGGATCATATTTACCATTAAAAGAGGGCATAGTGAATTTAACCTTAGCAAAAGAATCATCGTGGTCACGTACCTCACGTCGTGGGGGATCTCATCGCATACCTTGTCGGTTAAAACGCAACTGTCGATGAGCTCGATCGTTGTTATTGTTACCCATGTCATTGTCGGGATCCAAAATTTTGATGCTGGAACCCTCTGTGTATACTGCACTAATCCAGGATCACGCTAGTGCACACAGTGTCAACATAGGTGAATATCCATCCATATAAGCGATAAATAAAGTAAACGATTAGTTTGAATAATAAATAAGGGTTTTGACTTTATGGTCGAGTTTACACTTATTAAGCCACGTAGGGCTAACAGAGAATAAAATAGCAGCGGAACAGAAATAACTTCAGTGTAGATCCCATCAATTCACCACAGACAACCGACTGGGATCCAAACCTTAACGATCAGCGACCTTCGGCGAACTCCTCCTCGAAAGCAGGCGTAGACTCCTTCCCTTCTATAGGTTTGGGCGCAAGTTTTACAACAAGCGTGAGTACACAACCGTACTCGCAAATCATACCACTGAATGCAATTTATAGATGCAGGCTTATTCCAAAAGAAAAGGCTTATGTGGTTCTTTTTGCATAAAAGCAATATTTGCAATTGAATACAATAATAGATTGAAATGCAGTTCAAAACAAATAGATAATATTAATTTAACAGTTATTTTCCACAAAGACACAAAGCTAAATAGATTATTTCACATAGCCACATTACTTAGATCACATAGCTCCCATTCCAACATTTTATGAAAACTACCCCTCGTGTGAAATCTTCGAGCATGTCCATCACCGCGGACACGGCTATTCGAATAGATTGATTTAATACTCTGCAAAGGTTGTACACTTTACCCACACGATACAACTAGTGTTGCAAGCACTAATCATAACAAAACGGTTCAGAAACTTCATCTTAACATTGACACTCCCGATGTGCTTACAAACCGCTATGTCAACCCAAACGGAGCGCTTTGGCATAACACACACCGCTGGACAGGGACACGGCGAACCGCCCCGTGATGCGACTACCTTGTAGTACACACCTCCACCCATAGCCTAACCTACCACATGAGTAATCAATGCCAAGAATCCATAACCTACTAAGTTAGGCCCATCCCATACTAGGCATGTGGTCGTACAGTAAGGCTCAGTTCAATGGCGCACAAAGTTAAGTCCTTAATTGACCAAGGCAAGACTTCTATTCTCTAACTATGCCACAAAGATTATCATTCCTATTCATAAAGTCCACCATATCACAAAGTATCCACCACTTGCCTCAGTCTAAATCATTTCCCACCCTGTTGGTTTTTTAGTGCAACATATGCTATCACAAAGTAATAACACATAGCACACAGTTTTACACAAAGTTCCATAGTCACTTAGTCAAATTAAATATTTGCAACTTGCATGAGATGTGAGACTCTTAGCATGGCTAAACAATTGTACTCGCATCTAACTAACCCATGTTGGTACTACAATATTACCAACTAATAACCAATCTAGGGTGACAAGGAATTATAGCATACAAAGTCAAGGTGATGATAACAATTTGGATGATAATTATGCCCAAAAGCATTTAAATACATAATTAAAGTAGAATGCAATACTTTGAAATAAAGTAATTTGAAAACTGGGTTCAAGATGATCAAAGGTATGACTTGCCTTGGAAAAGGTCTAAGTACTGGTCTTGATCTTGAGGTGCTCCTTCTTCTCCAAAATTTCCCGACGAATCGACGTCTACTCGCAAACGAGACAAATAAACAAAACAAATAAATAACAGAGGAAAAACAAACTCCAAAAATTAAATAAAAATCTCATATAAATAGAGCTCGAATTTAGATAAATTCTGGAATTTGAATGGGCTCAATCGGAGTTCGGATACAAAAGTTATGGGCTCTGGAAGATTGAAAATCTAAAGAAACCCTAATTTGGATTTTCTAGAATTTTTGAATTATTTCTTAACAGAAAAATCGGATTATTGCGCAAGCATGACGTCAGCCCTTAGAATTTCGGAAAAGTTATAAATAAAAAGAAAACACTGACATATGGGACCCACATATTAGTGAGATGGCTCACGGTAAACCAAGTCTACCGAGCCTCGGGATCTGGAGACCGGTGGACGGTGCCACGCGGGCGCACACGTGCCTGCTGACACGGCGCCACGCACGCGACACGTCGGCGACAGGCTGTGCTAGCGCTGACGCGGCAAACCCAACGGCGGTGGCGGCTCGGGAACCAAGGGTCCCGGCGAACGGCGGCTTCTCGTCGGCGGTGAGTGGTACCAGCGTGTAGAGGGTGCAACGGCGATCACGATGAGGTGCTCACTGGTGCACGGGGGCAACTGTGGCAACCAGGGGCAAGGTTTATGCGGCGGAGGGCTCACGGGCTCGACGGAATCGGGGCCACGGCGACGCTCCGGCGAAACGAAGGCCACCACGAGGTAGCGAAGCTCCGTGCGATCTTGGCGGTGCGAGACCACGGCTTCGGCGATGCGGCGGCGGCGTACGGGCTCGTCGGAGTTGGCGGCGGCGAGATTGAATCTTCGAGCTCCTGCGGTGGCTAGGGTTCAACGCGAGGGCGATGGCGGCTAGGGTTGAGGTGCGGACGCCGAGGGCTACCTCTCCTTATATAGGCTGCGGCTCGGGAGAGTCGATGGCACGAACGCCCAAAACGGGATAGCGCGGCGGCGGTGAATCCCTAACAGATTCGGAGACGACGATGACATGGCGGGGTAGGACCCACACGTCAGCGGCTAGGGCTCGGACGCGGGCGCGTGCGAAACGGCGCGACTACTAAACAGACTCAAACGATCTGACCGTCCATCCAAGATCGAACGACCCAAGATCAATGGAACATTCAGACCTCCGAACAGATCACGCACATCTAGCCATCCATTCTTGATCGAACGGTGGAGGATGAGCGGGGCGCTCGGGGAGCGAGAGACGAGGCTGACATGCGGGGCCCGCATGTCGGTCGAGCAGCGCACTGCACGGCGGCTAAAATGCTTGCGAGGTTGGGCGGAAGGAAAGGATGGGCGGCTTCAAAGAATTTGGCCCAAATCTTTTTCTGAGATTTTAAATAGCTTTTCTATTTTGTAAAATACCAGAAATTCAAATAAAGCAATAGAAAATAGCAAATGAACTCAGAAAAATTCTAGAAAAATCTAGAAAATATATCTGAGCACATAGAACCCAAATAAAATAGTTTTGGCTAATGTTCATGTTGGGATTATTCACATTAAATGTTTTTTATTATAAAGTCCAATATTAAGCTTTTGAATTAAATTCAAATAAAACCAAATGGTGACTTTTCTCCCTACTAACTATTCAAAAGATTTTTAAGCTCAGAAAATTGGGATGTTACAAACCTCCCCCCTTAAAGGAATCTTGACCCCGAGATTCAGGCTAGCTAGAGAAAAGGCTAGGAAACTCGACTTTCAGCTCTTCTTCACGCTCCCACGTTGCTTCTCCTTACAGTGGTTGCTCCTTGAACCTTGCAAAAACGAACAGTCTTGCTTCTTGTGTGGCACTCTGCGACATCCAAAATCTTGACTGGCTGCTCCTTGTAGGTAAGATCCTCCTTCAAGTCAATCGATTCCAACGGGGCTTGCTCTTCTGGCACATAAAGACACTTCTTCAACTGCGAGACATGAAAGACATCATGCACTCCTGCTAACGACTGCGGTAGCTCCAACTGATAAGCAACTTCCCCACGGCGTTCCAAAATCTTGAACAGACCAACATACCTAGGGGCAAGCTTCCCTTTGGCATGAAACCTTTTGACACCTCTGAGCGAGGTGACTCGTAGATAGACAAAATCCTCGGGTTCGAAGCTGAGATCGCGACGATAATTATCAGCATAGCTCTTCTGCCTGGACCGAGCTATCTTCAATCTTTCTCTGATCATGGCTACTTGCTCTTCTGCTTCTTGAATGATGTCTGATCCGAATACCGAACGTTCAGCTGTTTCTGACCAATTCAGTGGGGTTCTGCAAGCACGGCCATACAAAGCTTCAAATGGTGACATTTGCAGACTAGCTTGATAACTATTGTTATACGAGAATTCTGCATACGGCAAACTTTTATCCCAACAGGTAGCATTGGCTAGAGCACAAGCTCTCAGCATATCCTCTAATATCTGATTAACTCTTTCCGTCTGCCCATCTGTCTGTGGGTGATACGCAGTACTGAAATTCAGATGGGCACCCAATGCTTCATGCAAGCTTTGCAAAAAACGAGAGGTGAACTGAGATCCTCGATTTGATACTATCTTCTTGGGCACACCGTGCAAACTGACAATTCTTGCCATATACAACTTCGCAAGGCGATCTCCGAGTCGTGGTTTTGGTGGCGGGAAATGGCGACCTTGGTCAAACGATCGACTATTACCCAGATCAAATCGTAACCCGATTGGGTCTTGGGTAAACCGGTAATGAAATCCATTCCTATCTCTTCCCACTTCCACTCTGGAATCTTCAGCGGTTGCAACAAACCTGTTGGTCTCTGGTGCTCTGCTTTTACCTTCTGACAAACGTCGCACAAGGCAACGAATTATGTGACTTCTTGCTTCAAATTCGGCCACCAAAATTTAGTCTTAATATCCTGGTACATCTTGGTACTTCCGAGGTGAATCGAATACTTTGAGTCATGGGCTTATTTTAAGATTAGTTGCCTCAACCCATCAATATCTGGTACACAGATAAGACCATTAATCCAGAGTATGTCTTGATCATCCTTGGTAAAATCTTTGAATTTCCCTTCTGCCATTTTGAGCTCGATGTCTGACAACACGGAATTCTTCGGTTGCGCTTCACGAATCTGCTTCTCCAGGGTAGACTGTATCTCCAAATTGGCTACAAATCCTTCAGACACAACTTCTAGCCTTGGCTTTTGAAATTCCTCATAAAGTTTTGGGCAACTTTCCTTTATTTCCAAAGCATTGTAGTAACTCTTACGACTCAGAGCATCTGCAACTACATTGGCTTTCCCGGGATGGTAGTGGATTCCAAGGTTATAATCCTTGATCAATTATAACCATCTCCTCTGCCTCATGTTCAAATCTGACTGGGTGAAGATGTACTTCAGACTCTTATGATCCGTGTAGACTTCACAGCGATTACCGATGAGATAATGACGCCAAATCTTTAAGGCATGAACTACGGCAGCTAATTCCAAATCATGGGTAGGGTAATTCTCCTCGTGAGGCCTTAATTGCCTTGACGCATAAGCGACAGCTCTTCCTTCTTGCATCAGGATGCACCCTAATCCTTGACGCGAAGCATCACAATAGATATCGAAATCCTTGTGAATATCTGGCAAAATCAACATGAATGAAGTCAAGCGCTTCTTCAACTCTTGAAAACTTTCTTCACGATCGGAGTCCAAGTGAACTTTTCTCCTTCTTCAACAATTGCGTAGAGGCTTAGCAATTGATGAGAATCCTCAATGAAACGGCGGTAATAACTGCTATTCCCAAGAAAGCTGCGGATCTGAGTTCTGAGTCTTGGCTGCTCCCAATGTAATCTTGCTTTAACTTTACCGGGGTCAACTACTACTCCCTCGGCTGTCATCACATGACCCAAGAAATCAACTTCCTTCTTCCAAAAATCACACTTACTGAACTTGGCATACAACTGATGCTCTTTGAGTTTTTCCATGACTATCCTTAAATGTTCAGCGTGTTCTTCCTCCGTCTTGGAGTAAACCAAAATATCATCAATGAACACGACTACAAATTTGTCCAAATATTCCATGAATACTTTATTCATCGTGTTCATGAAGTATGCAGGGGCATTAGTTAGACCAAAGGACATAACTGAGAACTCATAATGCCCGTACCGCGTCGAAAAAGCGGTCTTCGGTATATCCTTAGGACAAATCTTTAGCTGATGGTAACTTGATCGTAGGTCGATATTTGAGAACACTCCGGCTCCTTTCATCTGATCAAACAGATCATCAATCCGGGGTAATGGATACTTGTTCTTGATGGTAACTTCATTGAGGGAACGGTAATCAATACACATCTTCATGCTTCCATCTTTCTTCTTGACAAACAATACTGGTGCTCCCCATAGCGACGAACTAGGTCTCACAAAACCTTTCTCAAGAAGTTCTTCTATCTGCTTCTTCATCTCTACCAATTCATCGGCTGGCATCCGATAAGGTTTCTTTGAAATTGGTGCTGTCCCTAGCACTAGGTCGATGACAAACTCAATGTCACGATCTGGGGGCATTCTTGGTAATTCTTCTAGAAACACATCTGGATATTCACTGACGACTGGTACTTCTTCTAAGGAAAGGGTTTTCAGGCTGTTTACTAACAGATGTCCATCACGAACTGAGGTGGCTAGAAATTCTACCTTGTTCCCCTTTGTATCCTCATTTATTACGACTCTGCGGCCACAATCTATACTGGCTTTGTGCTTGGATAACCAATCCATGTCAAGAATGACATCTAAGGTTTGGGTATCTAGTACGATTAGGTTGGCTAGAAACTCAACTCCAGCTATGAGTAACGTAGCTCCTAAACATCCCACTTTAGAGCTTAGCTTTGCTCCAAGCGACTCGACTAGCAGAGTATGCTTAAGGCGCATAACTTCCAAATTATTCTTGGTTGCAAACATCCTAGAAACAAGCGAATCACGAAGCTCGAATCAAACAAAGCGATCACGGTCACGATTTGTGAAACTTACCCGATCGACGTCAGGTGCTTCTTGGGCTCCTTCCAAAGTGGCGTGGTTGACACGACCTCGATCACCGATGCGGTGCTCATCCGCTTGACCGACAACTTGTGAAGCTCCTTGGTTGATGCTGGCGGTGTCTTGGATGGCGTAGCTCCAAGGTTGAAGCGTCTTGGAGTGATTGTTCCCTCTGCGGACATTGGTTAGCAAATGTCTGGTGGCGGCAAGTATAACATACAGTGATGCGTTATCTTTGGTTGCTCCTGGATTGGGATTGGCGGTGCGCAGGTTGTGGAAATTGAGCGGTGGGCGGGTCTTGAAGTTGGTGCAGTGCTCTGAGCGAAAGTGCAGGGTGGAAGCCGGTTGAGCGTGATGGAAGCGTCCTTGCCCTCTGTTGTGATTGATGGATTCCTTGCTGAGCCATCCGGCGTTTGCGGTTGTCCTCCAGTTCCTTGCGTTTGTCCTCTAGAACAAAGGCTTTATTGACCAGCTCCTGGAAGTCAGGGAAAGTATGGGCGATAAGATTGACTTGCAGTCTAGTGTTCAGTCCCTTCAAAAAGCGACTCTGGCGAGCCTTGTCTATGGTTACATCCTCTGCTGCATAGCGAGCTAGCTGAGAGAACTTGTTGAGGTAGTCAGACACTCACATAGCTCCTTGCTTGAGAGCGCGGAACCCATCCTTCTTCAGATCAATGATACCCTCCGGTACATGATACTGGCGAAATGCTGCAGAAAACTCTTCCTAGGTGATATCCTGTGGCGTCTCATGAGCGGCACAAAAGTTCTCCCACCATTCAGCGGCTATGCCCTCCATCTGGTGAGTGGCGTACAAAACCTTTTCACAGTCGCTGCACTGGGTGATCAGCAGCTTCCTTTCAATGACCCGAAGCCAATCATCTGCTTCCACTGGGGAGACGTGTCTAGAGAATGTTGGTGGACGGGTCCTCATAAACTCCGCAAGTTTAGATGGTCCATGGTGACCTTGGGCAACTGGGGCTCCATGTTGTTGATTGTTGTTGTTGTTGACCTGGTTGCTCATAGCTTGCATCTGATTCATCATGGTATTCATTAGCTGAGTCTGTGCTACCATGAAAGCTCCAAAGTTCTGCAAGTCAATCGGGGGTGCTTGTGGCGGAACTGCTCCTACGGCTGGTTGCTCATTGCTTCTCGTATTTGGGGTGCAGGAACCACTTGCGTAGATCGACGAGTTTGAACCATCTGGCGAAGCTCCATGGGTTAGGTAAGGTAGCAAGCACAAGATGAGTTAAGAACTAAGCATGGGTAGGTTAAACCCAACCAAAACACAGCTCAAGAAACTCCAACGAAGTACTCTTATTAATTAGGGTCTTAGCATGACTGCAACAACTGCCTAAGGGCTTACTCGTACACAAAAAGAAACAACGACCTAAGCACACAAAACTACCGCCTAAAGGGCGACTTACTAAGCAAGGCGGCTAAGCTGAAAAGCTGAAACTAAGACCAACTACTCGAAAGCCTCCACAACGCGGCGGTGCTCTGACGGTGTGAGACTCGAAGTGAGCCGACATCTTGGCAAGCCGATCCGATGCCACGGGATCGTGCGGCGAGAGCAGGCGTTCGGTGCAAGCGGCTCAAGCGCTCCTCTAGCTCTACGGCTTCTTCTGGCTCAACTGGACCTTCCTCTGGATCTTCTTCGGGATCCTCCTCGGGGTCTTCCTCTTCTTCATCATCCTGGTTGTAGAGAATCTCTTACAGAGTGATGATCTTTTCTTCAGCTCTGTGTAAAGCCTCATAGACCTAATCTAGCTCTGTGATAGTCATCTCCAATGCTTCCTCCTGGGCGGCTGCAAACTGGGCGAGGTGCACGACTATAGCATTGCTCTCTTCTTCGGTAGACGGGTAGCGTGCTGGCAAATCCACGGCTGCAGCTCTGGGGTGGTAACGGAAGACGGTGTCTTGGAGCTCCCGTGCATAGATGTTTGTGAGGACCCCAGTTTATTTGGCTTGTAATGCTTAACCAACCACCTGATCCTAGCATCACAAATCAAATAAACTAAGCCTCGAGACATGCATACTTCCCGAAGCTGCGGTATGCACACTCATCACAAAATTATGCATCAACTCCATTCTAAACATAGAGTCCAAACATCACGATACTAAACGATAAACAACACGGTAGAGTTATTACAACAAAGGCCGCCGCCAAATTACAACAGATAACTAAATAAGCAGCGGAAGCAAAGTGCCATAAGATGGCTATAAACAAAGCCAATCGGTGTGCCTTAGCCCACAAGGCAACCAACCGGACCGTCAAGCTAGTCGTCCCAGACCCGCACATCTCACGAGTAAGGCCCTTGGGGCTCACCTCCTCTGCCTTGAGAAATATTAAGCAAAGCATATGAGTACAAAAATTGTTTCGTGCTCATAAGGTGGCGTGTGGACTAGCGGACCTATGCATAACTACATGCGAGCTTATTTGAGTGGAAGTTATATGTCTCATTTGCACAAAGCCAATTTGATTTGCAATAGTGTAATACAATTTCAAGATGCAAGTTTACAATTCATTTTATTGTTAAAATAGCAGTGAAATAAAGATAGGTACAAGTAACCACACAGGAAGTGAGTATCCCAATAGTCACCACAATATATACGAATCAGATTCGTACCACAAATCAAGTTTTAGTTAAAGGTTGTAGTCTAACTCTTGAAAAGCTTACCCAAGCGTGTCCATAACCTAGGGCGAGGCTATTCGAATAGTTTTAACCTGCGGGGTGTACCACTGTACCCACACTTGGACCGCCTTTAAGCCAAAGCACACTTAGAAGGTATCTTTGCACGGCTAAGTCCTACGAGCGCTTTCCAATATTGTGTATTAACTACGAGCCGCCCGTATGGATACAAATCCATCTGCGACATGGTAAAGCCGAAAGACAACTACCCACTCGGGATAAAGCTTTTGGACAACTACCATGCTCCCAACACCATCCCTCCTGCGACCTCCTGCGACCGGAGCCAATACACGCCAAAGTACTAAGTCAAGAGAGGTCCCATATACTCTAGTGTGGTTAGCACGCAAAAATGCCTGGATAACAGGTACTCACAAGATGTTCGGTCCTTAATTGACTCGGGCACCATTCCAGTCACACCCAACAGATCACACCAACTTACCATTGTGCCCAAATCCAAATCATTTTATTTTCAGTTTTAGTTTTAACAATTAAACATAGCAAAAATCTTGAAACAAAAGTTATAATAATTTTGTGTGATCAAGGTTCTGACTAAGTCGATAACCGCCCATTTCTCCGATACTAAGCATGTCTAGCGGTTGAAATCGTATCTACTAAGTGACAAGAGATCATCCAACGATCTCTAATCACGACAAATAACCTAGGCTTAGGTAGTAGAGGAATATCATTTGCTGCAGATTATGCAACTAATGGGCCACTAACCATAATTAAACAAAAATAGCAATGCATACATAAAAGTTGCAAACAAAATATTAGTTTGAATATAAAAGGATTAACATGATCAAGCGCTTGCACGGTTCTTTGTTGCTCAATATGTTCTTTGAGGCTCACTCGATAATACGAGATCGCGCAATCTATCGATCAAGCAAAACGAGCAAATAAGAACAAATAACACCGACAATAACCAAACTTCAAATTAATCCAACGAGCACAAATTTCACACAGCAGGTAGAGCATGATTTTACAAAATTTTAGAAACAGAGAACAATATTTTTGGAGTTATGAAGAATTTTCTAAGAATTTTCTAAGTTTAACAATACATAAAAGCATCATTTTAATTATTTATCAAAATTTATGAACAGAGATACATCTAAAACCTATTCTAATAAATAGCACACTAAAAATGAAATTTAAAAAAATTGGTTTCACTTGATTTGGACAAAAAATGAATTAGATATGAATTTTCTAAGTTTAATTGAATTAACGGTGAAAAGAAAATCAATTCGGAAATTCTAAAAGTATTGAAACCTTTTCCTACCAGCGCTTAGCGAGCCACGGTCAGCGACCGATGGGGCGAGTGAGGTATTGGCGAGTCAACTTTGACTCGGCCTCGCATGCAGTGACGTCGGCGGATTTGGAGAATCGCCTTCTCATCCACCAAGCGTCTTGAACCTAAACAACATCGGAAAATACGCTGCTATCAACGAAGCGTATTTTGCTACTTTACGCAAAACCTTAACCGTGAGAGGGCCCATGTCATGGACTCGAAGATTATAAGCGGTGGATTAATACTTCTAAACACACTTAACCTGGAAGGGGTCCACATGTCATAAGCACGAGAAGAAGTCGGGTTAAAACTAATGACGAGGTTAGACCTTAACCACCGTGGCTCATTGGAGTCCCAGCGCGGCGGCGGCGAGGTAGGTGATCCGGAGAAGCGGTGAGCGATGGGCTCGGGGATGACACCTCGGTGCGCGGCAACCTCACGAGTGATGGCGGCGACACGAGTCGGAGGGCGTCACCGGCGAGCTCGCGACGGCCGGAGCGAGGCGAAGAGAGGCTCGAGGAGGCGCTATGGCCGTCGAGAAGACTCCGGAAGGTGCGCCAAGGAATCGCCTCGGCTCCAGGAACAATACGCCCAAGACAACGACGATGAAGAAGGTCTGAGGCGGCCGGAATCGCTGCGGCGGCGAATCGCCGAGCTCGGGGAAGAACCGGTCGCACGCCCTCGGTGATGCACCAAAGAACAAAGTAAAGCCACCGTTAGATTCAGTGAAGGAATGCGATCCTAAGGGACCAAACGCCGAAGCATGATACTCACTAGAACGCCAGGAAGCTCGCGGGACCGAGATCACCGGAGGCGGAGACGACGACACTGTAACATCCCCATTTTCAACTTGTGTTTCAAATGTAAGAAAAGGGGTAGAAATTAAAACTTTTTCTTACATCTTGTAATTCCAGTATGTTGGGAAATTCTTGTAATAAGAATTATGGAAATACAAGCCTTTCCAAAAATCCTCTTGTCAAATCTTGTGATCTTGCTGTGGAACTATTTTTCCTAAGTGCTAGGGTTGATATGTGGCCCCTCAGAAAAATTGCACAATTTTTAGAAATTGTTAGAATATTTTTAAGGGTCAGTCAAACTTGTTTGACATGCAGTCAAACCCTAGCTCAGCACATTGTATAATTTTTGGAGGAAAATGTACAACACGAAAACCTCTGGAAATTTTATACAAGGTCCATCTCAAGGTTAGCAAGCTACTGTCAAAATTTCATAAAATTTGGAGTTAGTTTGCTACCTCAAATAAATCCCCAAGTCTCAGCTTTTAATTTCAAACTCGAACTGGGATTCACTTGTTCCTCGGGTGCACCAGAGTCTGGCTCGTGCCACCTGGCTCGGTCAAACCACCTAAAAGCACTAGCCCGAGCCCGTGCAACCTCGCCAGCCCCTGCAGCCCTTGGATCTCAATCCAACCCGCACGACCTCCTCATGTTCTATTTGCAAAGACAACCCTCGAGGACCTCCCCTAGGACCTCCTTTGCACCTTTTGCAAAGACCACCCTGGGGCGTCCTCCTCAGACCTCCTCGACCACCCCTAGCACTTGGGTGGTCGTGGGCCGCCCATCTTCAGATCTGTGGCTCAGACCTCCCCTAAGTGTTAGGACCTCTAATCCTTATTTAAAATCTGAGCCCTTAGACTCTCATCCAACCGTTCAGACCTCCCTAGTGGGAGCTCAGTGCGGATTCCAACCGTTACACTTGTTGACCAGTCCTCCCTGGTTCTCTCACCGACCAGTGGGGCTGGTCATTATCAATTTTTGTGCATGGCAGTAGAGAGCGGTGCCTTGTCAACTCTAGGGCTGACAAAAGGCTATGTGCTGCCAACATTAATTGTGTGGCAGCCCTTGTGCTCAAAAGTCTCCCTGACACCTACTCCCATCATTTCGAGTGTCCTAGCTTGTTGAAACTGTGGACACTGCCTTTGTTCTTCCTCTCCGGCTATATATTGAGCCCGAGCTTCTTCCTTAAGCTCCTTTGGATCCATTCTTGCACCTCTAACTTCATTCTCTGCTCTTGTGCTCAAAACACCCGAAAGCCTCTGCCACCATTGCTGGACCTTGGAGCTCCCAGGCGACCTCCGAGCTCCAGTGGTTCAATATTGCAATATTGGCTGTCACTTTGTCATCTTGGTCCACTCAATCTCCCTAACTTGTTTTGTTTAAACCTTCACAGAGGTTGACAAATTGGGGAGCCTGTTTTCGGGTCCGGATTGGTCGTCTTCCCCAACTCCGGCGAGCACCACCATCACCGGAGTTCCTGCGACCATTCTTGGACCTCCTTCATTCCCAGGTTAGTACCTTAGTATTGGAAACCCAGTCGTTTGAACCTCGGTAGCTTTTTGTTTTGCTGTATTTAGCCTCCTTCGGTCATCTCCGGCTAGCCGCCGGTAGGGTGTGCTTTAGCCCTAGCGGTTGGCACCTTTAGGTTCTTCTCACTATTTGGAACCCAGCCGAGCCTTTGGTTCTCGCCGGCGAGGTCCCCATCGCCGGCGGTGAGCTAAAAATCGAGTTCATGTTTTTGTCGTGCCTTACTCGGACAAGTGCTGTAGCCCAATGTTTAGCATTTAAGTTGTCCGAGAGCCTAATCATTAGGGTTAAACGTTGTTCTTGTCGGCAAGCCGTGGGTTTGTTAGTGTCCCCGACCTCTTAGTTTCAATCGTGGCCATTTAGGACCACCCCGACCCAGATCTCAGCCGTTAGATCTCCTTGTATAAGTCTCTAGCTGCCATGACCTCCCCACTGAAATCCTGGACGTTAAAGACCTCCGTAGGTTAAATCCCAGCCGCTAGGATCACCCGCCACATTGGGGTCCTCTTTGCAAAAGACCTCCTTGAGGTCCTCTGTGCGAAAAGACCTCCCTTAGTCGATTAATAAAAACCACCCCTGAGCCACCGCACCGAGGTCCTCTTTACAAAAAGACCACCTCTGGTCCTTTGTGAAGAAGACCGCAAGACCTCCCTCCGCTCAGATCTGGACCGTTCAGGACCTCCTCGCGGAGATCTGAACCGGTCGAGACCTCTCTCTTAAACACTGTCTCATAGGACCTCCCGCGAAGATCATGGCCATCCATGACCTCCTCGGTGAGATCCTAGCCGTCCCGACCTCCTCGCTTTTATCTTAGCCGTTCACGACCTCCCTGGATATCGTGACCGTCTAGGACCTCCGTCGACTACGGACCGTTAGATTTAGATCTAACGGGCTGAACCTCCTCGATCTATTTACAATGCTATCGCTTAGTTTCTCTCTTTGTCGTTCATCTCTAGATCTCTGACTCGGATCGGAGAACATTCGGACCCTCGGATGCGATCTTGATCTAGGCCGTCCATCTCAAGATCCAAGGCCCGGACTTCGTTGAGGCGTTGGGTGGCGACGTTCCATCTCACTGGGCCATTGGATCTAAATCCATCGGTGGAGTCGTTGGCAGTTAAGACCTCCTCAGTAGATCTTAGCCGTCAAAGACCTCCCTCCTTCAGATCTTTCCGTCTAGGACCTCCTCATTAGATCCAGACTGTCAAGTCTAGATCTAACGACTAAGACCTCCCTTAGGCGCGATGAGGTCTTTGCGCCCAGATGCTCGTGTGGGTTTTGGCATCTGAGATCGTGAGCCATGCGATCTTTGATCAACGGCCCACGACCTCCCTAGTTTTCGTTGGTTTTTCAGATTTAGTTCCCGAGAGCTTTTATTTGCACTTATTAATTGTTTTAAACTTCAAAAATGCATATCTTTTTCTCTGTAGTTCCAAATTTAACAAACTAAAGTTCTATAATTACATCTGTTAAAGTACTTTAGCATAGTATAGGTTTCTGATAGTCTTTAATCCCGAAATTAAACATGCCTTAGATTTATAACTTAGAAAAATCATAACTAAATCGTTTTAACTCCAATTAAGATGAAACCACTTGTGTTAGCCTTAAAATGTCAGTAGCAACCTATCATAAAATTTTCAAGTCCAGAAAACCTCTAGAAAATTATTTATGAACAGTAACCTATTTAATTTTAATTTCGGCCGAACTGCAGTGTTTTGTCCATATCTTTTGTATAGAAAGTCCAAATCAGTTGGTTCTTGTTTCTAAATTTGTTATAAATCTTGCTCTTGCTGCTGTAAAATTTTCAGAGCATTTGGAGCACTTTGGTTTTAGAGTCTTTTTCGTTTTCTTTGTTCTTATCGGTTCTTTTTCGCTCTCTCGGTAGGTTCCGACGATTATGCCGTCCTTGAGAGTGATCCTCTGCAGCATAGTGAGCAACAACAGCCAGGCAAGCAGTTTGATCATTTCCCATTTGTGTCCAATCCTTGGGAGTTTTTGTTTTCAGTTTTTGATTGTCCAAATAACAAGGCTTCAAATATAGTTTTTGTTTTCAGTTTTTGATTTGTAAATCAATAAAACACAAGGATTGGACATAATGGAATAATATAAGTATTTGTGTGATCAAGATCATCGACTAAGTCGATGATCGCCCAATACTACCGATAACTAGGCATGGCTAAGCAATACTTATTCGAAATATACTAAGTGACAAGAGCTCATCCAATGAACTCTAATCACAGTAAATAACCTAGGCTCAGGTGGTAAAGGATAATTATTTACCTACAAATTATGCAACTAGAGGATTAACTAATCAATTTAACCACAAAATAGCAATGCATACATAGAAGTTAAACAAAATATTAGACTTTAAAAGTAATGGGATCAAATGGGAAATGATCAAACTGCTTGCCTGGCTGCTGTTGCTCACTATGCTGCAGAGGATCACTCTCAAGGATGGCACAATCGTCGGAACCTACCGAAAGAGCGAAAAAGAACCGATAAGAACAAAGAAAACGAAAAAGACTCTAAAACAAAAATGCTCCAAATGCTCTAAAATTTTTACAGCAGCAAGAGCAAGATTTAAAATGAATTTAGAAACAAGAACCAACTGATTTGGATTCTTAATGCAAAAGTTATGCTCAAAACAATGTGGTTAATTTGAAAAAAATGCAATCATTCTTGTTCACATAATTAAATTGTTTGGTGAAAATTTCTAGAAAGGTGGTGTAGCTGAAATTTTTATGGTAGGTAGTTACTGACATTCTAAGGCTAACACAAGTGGTCTCACCTCATTTGGAGTTAAAATGATTTAGTTATGATTTTCCTAAGTTATAAATCTCAGGTATGATTAATTTCGGAAATAAAGACTACTTTAAACCTATACTATGCTAAAGTACTTTAACAGATGCATTTATAGAACTTTAGTTTGTTAAATTTGGAGCTACAGAGAAAAAGATATGCATTTTTGAAGTTTAAAACAATTAATAAAGTGCAAATAAAAGCATTCGGGACTTATTCTGGAAAAACGACTCAAACTGGGGGAGGTCGTGGGCCGTTGATCAAAAATCACACGGCACACGAGCACAGGCGCGAACTCCACCACGAGCACACGGGCGCCAAGACCTCATCGCGCTAGGGAGGTCTTAGCCGTTAGATCGCATGGATGGTCGGATCCAACAGGAGGTCCTTAAGGTGGAGGTCAAAGAGAGGAGACCGGACGGTGAGATCGAAGGAGGAGGTCTTTGACGGCTAAGATCTACCGAGGAGGTCTTAAGCGCCAGCGACTCCACCGATGGATTTAGATCAGATGGCCCACGATCAAGATCGCATCGGAGTGGTCGAATGTTCTCGGATCCGAGCCGTAGATCTAGAGATGAACGGCAACGAGAGAAACTAAGCGATAGCGTTGAAAATAGACCAAGGAGGTCTGGCGGGTTAGATCTAGATCTAACGGTCTAGAGCTAACAGGAGGTCCTAAAGCTACGGATCTAATAGAGGAGGTCCTGAGCAGTCCACGATCTCGGGGAGGTCTGAGCAGCTAAGATGAAAACGAGGAGATCGGGCGGCTAAGATCTCACGGGGAGGTCTGGATGGCCATGATCTTGGCGGGAGGTCCTATGAGGCAGTGTTTAAGAGAGAGAGTGCAGGCGGTTCGGATCTCGCGAGGAGGTCCTAAACAGTCCAGATCACGAGCGGAGGAGGTCTTGCGGCCTTCTTCACAAAGGACCAGAGGTGGTCTTTTTTGTAAAGAGGACCCCAAAAGTAGTTTTGAAGGTTCACTTTACAAAAGACCAGGGGTGGTCTTTTGCAAAGAGGACCTCGGTGCGGTGGCTCAGGGGTGGTTTTTATAAAACAACTAAGGGAGGTCTTTTCGCACAGAGGACCTCAAGGAGGTCTTTTGCAAAGAGGACCCCAATGCGGCGGGTGATCCTAGCGGCTAGGATTTAACTACGGAGGTCTTTAACGGCTAGGATTTTGTGGGAGGTCTGGCGGCTAGAGACTTATACTAGGAGATCTAACGGTGAGATGCAGGTGGGGTGGTCCTAAATGGCCACGATTGAAACTAAGAGGTCGGGGACATTAACTACACCCACGCTTCTTGACAAGAACAACATTTAACCCTAATGATTAGGCTCTCGGACGGTTTAAATGCTAATCATTAGGCTCTGACACTTGTCCGAGTAAGGCACGACAAAAACATGAACTCGATTTTTAGCTCACCGCCAGCGACGGGGACTTCGCGGCAAAAACCAAAAGCACGGCTAGGTTCCAAATAGTAAGGAGAACCTACAGTGCAGAAAATTAGGGCTAGGCGCATCCTACGGCGGTTGGCGGAGATGACCGAAGGAGGCTAAATGCGGCAAAACAAAAACTACCGAGGTTCAAGCATTGGGTTTCCAATACTAAGGTACTAACTGGGAATGAAGGAGGTCCAAGAATGGTAGCAGGAGCTCGGTGATGATCGTGCTTTCATGGGAGATGAGGAAGGCGACCAACTCGGCCCGAAAACAAGCTCCCAAATTGTCAACCTCTGTGAAGGTTTAAACAAAGCAAATTAGGGAGATTGAGATGACCAAGATGACAAAGTGACAGTCAATATTGCAATATTGAACCACTGGAGCTCGAAGGTCGCCTGGGAGCTCCAAGGTCCGGCAATGGTGGCAAAGACTTTCAGGTGTTTTGAGCACAAGAGTAGAGAAAGAAGTTAGAGGTGCAAGAATGGATCCAAAGAAGCTTAAGGGAGAAGCTCGGGCTCAATATATAGCCGAAGAGGAAGAACAAGGGCAGTGTCCACAGTTTCAACACGCTAGGACACTCGACATGATGGGAGTAGGTGTCAGAGAGACTTTTGAGAAAAAGGGGCTGCCAGACATTTAATGTTGGCAGCACATAGCCGTTTGTCAGCCCTAGAGTTGACAAGGCACTACTCTCTACTGCCATGCACAAAAATTGACAATGACCAGGCCCCACCAGTCAGTGAGAAAACCAGGGAGGACCGGTCAAAGAGCTCAACGGCTAAAATCGACACGAGCTCCAACTAGGAGAGTCTGAACGGTTGGATGAGAACCTAAGGGCTCAGATTTTAAATAAGGATTAGAGGTCCTAACACTTAGGGAAGTGCGAGCCCCAAATCCAGGATGAGCGGCCCACGATCACCCAAGTGCTAGGGGTGGTCGGGAGGTCTGAGGAGGGCGCCTGAGGTGGTCTTTGCAAAGATACAAAGGAGGTCTAGGGAGGTCTTCGAGGTTGTCTTTGCAAATAGAGCAGGAGGAGGAGTCGCGGGTTGGATTGAGATCCAAGAGTGCGAGTGGCGAGGTTGCACGAGCTGAGTGGTGCTTTTAGGTGGTTTGACCAAGCCGATTAGTCTGAGCGGACTGATGCACCCGAGAACAGTGAAACCAAAGCGAGTTTAGAAATAACGGTGAGTTTGGAAGAATTTTTATGGGCGACAAACTTGCTCTAAAAATTGTGAAATTTTTGAGAGGGTCCCACATCAACCCAAGGACTTAGGAAAAATATTTTCACGAGATGATCAAAATATCCAACAAGATGGTTTTTGGAGGATCAAGATTTGGATCAAAAGACTTGTGACTGGGTATTTCCATACTCTTGTACAATAGTTGTTTAGTACACACAGGAAATACATGATGTAAGAAAAAGTTTTAATTTCTACTCATTTTCTTACAGTTGAAACACAAGTATAGAATTTGGGATGTTACAGTCCACCATATCACACAGTATCTACCACTTGCCTCGGTCCAAATCCTTTACCACCCAGTTGGTTTTAGTGCAACACATGCTATCATGAAGTAATAACACAAAGCACACAGTTTTACACAAAGTTCCATAGTCACTTAGTCAGATTTAATACTTGCAACTCAAATGAGATGTGAGACTCGTAGCATGGCTAAGCAATTTTACTCGCATCTAACCAACCCACATTGGTGCCATAATATTACCAACTAATAAACCAATCTAGGGTGACAAGGAATTATGACATACAAGGCCAAGGTGTATTAACAAATTGGATAATAATTATGCCCAAAAGCATTTAAATAAATAATTAAAGTAGAATGCAATAATTTAAAATAAAGTAATTTCAAAACTGGGTTCAAGATGATCAAAGGTATGACTTGCCTTGGAAAAGGTCTAGGTACTGGTCTTGATCTTGAGGTGCTCCTTCTTCTCCAAAATTCCCCAAAGTATCGACGTCTACTCGCAAACGCAACAAATAAATAACAGAGGCAAAAAAACTCCAAAAAATAAATAAAAATCTTAGATAAATAAAGCTCGAATTTAGATAAATTTAGGAACTTGAATGGGCTCAATCGGAGTTCGGATGCAAAAGTTATGGGCTTTGGAAGTTTAAATCTAAAAGAAACCCTAATTTTGGATTTACTGGGATTTCCGAATTATTTCTTAACAGAAAAATCGGATTATTGTGCAAGCATGACGTCAGCACAGGGATTTTGGAATTAAAAGAAATAAAAAGAAATTACTGACATGTGGGACCCACATGTCAGTCTCATGGCTCACGGTAGACCAAGTCTACCGAGCCTCGGGATCTAGAGACTGGTGGACTGCCACGTGGATCGATCTGGACCAATCCCGACGCGACACGTCGCGGCGGCTGGCGCCGAGGATCTTGACTCGGGCGTACGCGCCGGTAGCCGGGACACGGCGAGGCGACACGTCGGTGTTGGAGGCGAGGTGGCGAGCCACGCGGCGTGACACGTCGAGGCAAGCGGCGCGGCGCTCGGGGCCGATGACAACGGAGAAGCGGCGATCGATCCGGCGGTGAGTGGTATGGCGTGTAGGCGAGGTTGTGCGAACCTGCGGTGCAACTCCGGTGCCCAGGATGGAAGGTGGCGGCCGTGGCGGGAGTTGGCGGCGAGAGGTTCGGCTTTGTCGGTTGGAGGTTCGCGACGGCGAGGAGCTCTGGAGGTAGCCGGACGGCGCGAACCCGGCGGTGCATTTAGGCGAGGCGGCGGCGTCGGCAGCGGCGCAAAGCGAGAGAAAAAGGCGGCGAAAAACCCTAAAGCTCGATTGCGGCGGCGCTAGGGCTCGAGGCGGCGTGGGTGGCGGCTCACAGGTTGGGGCGGCGGCGAACCTCGGGAGCCTATTTATAGGGCGGGCGGACGGGATAAGGAATCCCCAAATCGAGTCCGTGAAGAACACGAAACAAATTTGAAATCCGGGGATAGGATATGATTCGGGATAAGATTTTATGAAGCGGGTGCGGAGAGGTTAGAGATAGGGTTTGTACGTTTTCTAGAAGGGGTTTAGATAGAAAGCAGCGTTGTCGTTGAAGCTCGAGCTCCAATCCATGGCGGGCGACACGGTTGCTGCGAGCGGCCGGCGCGAGGAGGAGCGCCCGGCGTGGGCCACGGTCGATGTACGAGGCACGTGTGCAAACGGGCTCCAACAGGATCTGGCCGTCAAATCCAGATCGGAGGGTCCAAAAGAAAGGAACGTTCGGACCTCAACGCCTTAGCCACATCTGGCCGTTAAATCTTGATCGAACGGCTCACAATCAAGGTGACGTTCGGGTCGCCCGGAAGGCATAACCCCATCAGGCCGTCCAAAAAGGATCGGACGGTGGAGGCTTAACGCGCCCGTGTGAACAGAGAGAAAAGAGGCGTCTGCGAGGACCACTGTCGGAGGAGGCGGGCTCGCGCGTGTGTGTGAAATTTGAGCAGTGGGCCAAAAGGGGTTTGGGTGGGTTTGGACCAAGAGCTTTCGAGATTCTAATTAGTTTTTGTATTTATAAAATGCCAGAAATTCAAATAAGCAATAGAAAATAGCAAATAAACTCAGAAAAATTCTAGAAAAATCTAGAAAATATATCTGAGCACATAGAACCCAAATAAAATAGTTTTGACTACTGTTCCTATTGGGATTATTCATATTAAATGCTTTTGATTCTAAAGTCCAATGTTAAGCTTTTGAATTAAATTCAAATAAAACCAAATGGTGACTTTTCTCCCTACTAACTATTTAAAAGGTTTTTAAACTCAGCAAAATTGGGATGTTACAGAGGATGGGGTGCAAGTGATGGAGAGGATGGGGGGCAAGTGAGGGAGAGGATGGGGGCAAGTAGGGAAGGCGACAAGAGAGGGAAACGAGTACTGTAGAAGCGATAGCATTTAATGCAACACTACAACATTTTTAAGCGTGGTGACTTTCGCTGCAGTAGTGACACAACGAGAGGTAGAAAAAGGTGAGCATGGCCTGCCAGGTGGGGCTAGCCAAACTGGTGGTCATGACCTAAAGGGTGGTCCTGACCGAGAGGGTGGTCTTTGCAAAAAGACCGAGAGGGTGGTCTTTGGAGGAGGAGATCCTCAGGACAAGGAGGAGGTCCTGAGGACAAGGAGGTACTGAGAAGGAGGAGGTCCTGAGGACAAGGAGGAGGTCCTAAGGATAAGGAGGAGAAACTTAGAGGCCAAAGAGGTTTGAGACAAGGAGATCCACTATCTCCTCTTCTCTTCAATTTGGCAGTAGATGCTCTATCAGAAATAATCCACAAAGCCCAAGATAGAGGTTTGATAAAGGGGGTGATTTCCCATTTGATTCTTGCAGGGGTACCAATTCTGCAATACGCAGATGATACTGTGTTGATGATAGAATATGGGGTGGATCATTTCTTGAACCTGAAATTCTTGTTTTATTGTTTTGAGTGGATGTCAGGTCTGAAAATTAATTATCACAAAAGTGAAGTGTTTGTGTTGGAGGTGGAAAATGAAGAAGCCAACAGAGTAGCTAATACTTTCAATTGCAAGTTAGCTCATTTACTTATGACTTATTTGGGCATTCCCATTGGTAATAGATGTTTAGGGATGAAAACTGTAGAAAATGTGATTAACAAACTAGGGAAGAGGCTAGACAATTGGAAAAACAATTTGTTATCTTAGAAGCGAGAATAGTGCTTGAGTTATGATAGTTTAAGTAGCCTTCCAATTTATACTATGGAGTTTTACAGATTTAATGAAGAGACTCATAAAAAGATGGATCGTATTAGAGCTAGATTCTTTTGGAGAGGAGCTACTGACAAATTTAAGTATCACATGGTTAATTGGGGTGATGTTTGCAGACCTAAAAAGTTTGACGGTTTGGGGATCATAAACACTAGGGTAATGAATGATTGCCTTATGGCTAAATGGATTTGGATAATTAAATCAGCTAACAAGGATTTATGGTTTAATATTCTTAAAGCCAAATACTTCCCTACAGGGGTGTTCAGGGAGGCTAGAACCTTAGGGGGTTCTCAGTTCTGAAAAAGTGTGATGAAAGTCAAACATCTTTTCAACTTGGGGGTTAGATATAAAGTGGGTAATGGTCAGGACATTTCCTTTTGGGAGGATGTTTGGATCAATGATTGCTCTTTTAAACTTAAGTATAACAAATTGTTCAATCTCTGCCAGTCACCTTCTATGGGTGTGTATGCTTGGGTGCATAATGATAGTTTGGACATTCCTTTTCGAAGAAGTTTTGGGGTAGAAGAAAACCAACAATTGGAGGACATGAAGATGGATATTGAACAGGTTGAGTTTAATGACAACAGGGATGCACCAGTGTGGTGTCTTGAAAAGTCTGGGATGTTCTCAGTTAAATCCTTGTATAATCATCTATTATTTGAGGGTGTCAAGAGTAGAAAGTTGACTAAGCTCTGGAAAAACAAATGTCCTCTAAAGGTCAAAATCTTTATTTGGCTCTGTTATAATAATAGACTCCAAACTTTAGACCAACTTAAACATAGGGGCTGGAAAGGTAATACAAATTGTCTTCTTTGTGGTGTGGAAGAGAACATCGATCATATTATGTTTTCTTGCAGCTTATCGAATTTCTTATGGATTTGCATTAAAGAGATCCTTAGCTGGAAGCGACATCCAAATTGTTTAGATGATTTTCTACTAAATTAGTTGGAAAAAAGGGGGCTAATAATTACAATGTTGCTTTGTTTAGTTTTGCAGCTACGGCTTGGACTCTTTGGGGAATTAGGAACAATATGGTGTTTGAGAAGAGTTATATTAAGAATCCAATAGATGTGATCTTTAAAAGTTTATCTTGTTTGCAGCAATGGTGAGTCCTGTTAAAAGGGGATGATGGTGAAAAGCTAGATTGTTTCAGGGCGTCTGCTAAAGCATGGGTGAAAGACTTTTGTAATAGGAAAGTTAAATCTACTGTCAATTTGTATAATACTTAGTCTTCTTTGTGGATGGTGTTGTTTCTGTGTAGTAGCTGAACTTGTGTTGCTGTCCCTTGTGTCTATCGGTTCGGTTGGTGTTGCAGTTGGTCTTAGGTTGGAGTTTAGTTGTGGTTTTGCTTTGCTTGTATCGTTAACTGGAGTCCCCAGTTCTGCTTTGTGTAACTTCCTTTGTTAGAACCTTTTATTTGCTTTCAATCAAAAGCAGGGTTTCCCCTTTTCCAAAAAAAAACTCAGAGGCCAGAGAACTCCAACACGTAAGATAAACTAACTCGAATTAGTTTAAGTTTGATTAATTCATATTAAATCTTGAATTTCCAAAACCTCCAAGTTAAGCTTGAGCAATACAACAAAACCAAATGGTTAGTTTTTTTTTAAAAAAAAAGCTTCGAGTTTTTCCAAAGCTCTGAAGGACTAGGATGTTACAAACCTACACCCCTTAAAGGGAATATCGACCTCGAGATTCGGGCTGACTATGGAATAGGTGCAGAAACTCGATCTTCAAGTCCTCTTCGCTCCCAGGTTCCCTCTTCCTCTGTGTGGTTGCTCCACTGGACCTTGTAGTGATGGGTGATCTTGCTTCTAGTTACTCGCTCTGCCACTTCCAAGATCTTGAGGGGCTACTCTTTGAAAGAGAGGTCTTCTTGAAGGTCAACTACTTCCAGAGGCACTTGCACTTCGGGCACACACAAGCACTTCTTCAACTGGGACACATGAAAGACGTCATGTACTCCTGTAAGCTGAGGTGGGAGCTCCAACTTATAGGCAACTTCTCCTCTTCTGTCAAGGACCAAAAAAGGGCCAATGAACCTTGGCACAAGCTTCCCACTCTGAATCGACGCATTCCTTTGTGGGGTGACACCTTCAAATACACATGATCTCCAGGTGCAAAGGCTAAGTCTCAGCAACGGTTGTCAACATAGCTCTTCTGCCGAGCCTGAGCTATTCTTAGCTTTTCTCTAATGGACTTGACTTGATCTTCGGCTTCTTTCATGATGTCAGGCCCAAGCACTTGTTCTTCTCCTACTTCCATCCAATACAAAGGTGTCCTGAACTTCCTTCCATAGAAGGCTTCGAATGGGGACATCTGCAAACTTGTCTGGTGACTGTTGTTGTACGAAAACTCAACATAGGGCAACATCTGATCCCAGCTGGTCTGATTCTCTAGAGCGTAGGCTCTTAGCATATCTTCTAAGATTTGGTTTACTCTCTCTGTTTGGCCATATGTCTGAGGGTGGTAGGCAGTGCTGAAATTCAGATTAGGGCCCAAGATGGTGTGCAGCTTCTGCCAAAACCTTGAGGTGAACTGATATCCTTGATCTGAAACAATTTTCTTGGGCACTTCATGCTGACACACTATCTTAGCAATGTACAGCTCTGCAAGTCTGTCTCCTGAGTAGGTGGTCTTGACTGGGATGAAGTGAGCCACCTTTGTCAAGCGATCCACGATCACCCAGATGGAATCAAAACCAGCTCTTGTTCTTGGCAGGCCGGTGATGAAGTCCATGCCAATCTCTTCCCACTTCTACCCTGGTATGCTCAGAGGTTGCAAGAGCCCAGGAGGTCTTTAATGCTCGGCTTTAACTCACTGATAAGTATCACATTGTGCCACATATTCAGCGATCTCACGCTTCATGCTGGGCCACCAATAGAACTCCTTGAGGTCTTGATACATCTTCGTGCTTCTGGGGTGGAAGGAGTACAGGGTCTCATGAGCTTCCTTGAGTATTAGTTGCTTGAGCTCTTTCTGGTCTGGCACACAAACACGCTTGTCGAACTAAACGGTCCCTTGCTCATCTTCCGAAAACCTTAGGGATTTTCCTTTCTTCATGTTGCTCTTGATCTCTTTGATGTCTGCATCTTCCATCTGAGCCTTCCTGATCTGACCTTGCAGGGTGGGCTGGACTTCTAGGGCCGCTAAAAAACCTTCTTCCACCAGTTCCAGATTGAGCTTCTGAAATTCCTCCTGGAGTGTTGGCTGACTCTCCTTGATCATCAAAGTATTGCAGTAAACATTCCTGCTCAAAGCATCTGCTACAACATTAGCCTTGCTGGGATGATAGTGGATTCCAACATTGTAATCTTTGATCAATTCTAGCCATCTTCTCTGTCTCATATTAAGGTCGGCTTGGGTGAAGATGTACTTCAAGCTCTTATGGTCAGTGTACACTTCACAACGATTGTCGATGAGGTAATGACGCCATATCTTCATGGCATGCACTACGACAACCAACTCTAAGTCATGGGTGGGGTAATTAGCTTCATGATGTCTTAGCTGACGGGAAGCATAAGCCACTACCTTTCTTCCTTGCATCAAGACACAACCGAAACCTTGTTGGGATGCATCACAGAATACCTCAAAATCCTTCTGGACATATGGCAAAATCAGCACTGGAGCGGTGGTCAAACGCTTCTTCAATTCTTGGAAACTCTGCTCACACTTTGTCGTCCAAACATACTTCTTTTCATTCTTCAACAGCTGAGTAAGAGGTCATGCTATCTTGGAGAACCCTTCTATAAACCGGGGTAGTAACCTGCCATGCCGAGAAAACTCTTGACCTGAGGCACCGCCTTGGATGACTCCCAATCAAGCACATCCTTAACCTTACTGGAGTTGACGGCTACTCCTTCAGTGGACAAGACATGTCCCAGGAAGGTCACTTTCTTCATCCAAAACTCACACTTGTTGAACTTGGCATAGAGCTGCTGATCTCTAAGCTTGTTCAGGACCAAGCGAAGGTGCTCTTCTTCGCTCTTAGAGTACACTAGAATATCGTCAATAAAGACAATGATCAATTTATCTAGATACTCCATGAATACTTTATTCATCAAGTTCATGAAGTAAGCAGGGGCATTGGTCAATCCAAATGACATGACCGTATACTCAAAAAGCCCATAACAGGTTGAGAAGGCTGTCTTGGGTATGTCCTCTTGGCGAATCTTCAATTGATGATATCCGGACCTCAAATCTATCTTGGAGAATACTCCGGCTCCTTTCAACTGGTCAAACAGATCATCAATTCTGGGTAGAGGGTACTTATTCTTGATGGTGACTTTATTGAGAGAGCGATAGTCCACACACATCCGCTGGGTACCATCTTTCTTGGTAACAAAGATCATTGGAGCTCCCCAAGGAGAGGAACTCGGCCTAACAAAAACCTTTCTCTTGCATCTCTTCAATCTACTTCTTCAGCTCAACCAGGTCGTCTACAGGCATATGGTAAGGTCTCTTGGAAATTGGAGTAGTCCCAGGGACTAGGTTGATGACAAACTCTAGGTCTTTGTCTGGTGGCATTCTAGGTAGCTCATCCGGGAAGATGTCTGGGAACTCCCTGACCACTGGCACATCTTCTAGTGACATAGTCTTGACACTACAAACCACTGCTCTTTTCAGGCTTCTCTGAGGAGGCTTCAAAGTTCACTTTAACTCCCACTGGACTGACCAAGGTGATGCTTCTACCACCACAATCCAAAACTACTTGGTGACCCACAGGCCAATCCATGCCCAAAATCACATTTAAAGACTGGGTGTCGATGATGATTAGGTTGGCCAGAAACTCTACTCCTTTTATGAACACCTTAACTTGTGGACAACTTTGATTCGCACTTAACTCCGAAACGGGGGATTGAACCAACAAGGCGGTTTTAAGATCCAAAACCTTCAGCTGGTGTTTGGAAGCAAAAACTTGAGAAACAAACGAATGGGAAGCTCTAGAATCAAACAAAACAAAAGCTGGTGCTAAATTCATAAGGAACGTACCAAACACGACGTCTGAGGCTGTCTGGGCCTCCTCAACAATGACATGATTCACGCGACCTCTTCCAAACGTCTATGGGGTCTTGGCTGGTGCAGCTGGAGTTTGGGGAGCTCCACGACCTGCTCCTGGCGCGGGAGTTCTGGTGGGAGTGGCTCCCAGGTTGAATCGGTTGAGTGGACCTTGCTTGGGGGCGATTCTTTGGCGTAGTGTCTCAATTGATGGCAATTGAAACAAGTGATTCCCATGGCCGAGTTGTTTCTTACAGGAGGTTGGTTGGTATCTTCTTCTTGAAGTGAAAGTGCATGAACTTGAAGTGTCGGGCGAGTCTTCTTTGGAGAGGTCTTGAAGGTGACTGGAGGGGTGAAACGGGTAGGGTGCTGAGAACTTGTCCTAGTTCTCTGCGGATATCCTTGATGAGCTCCAGGCTGTGTCATCTTCCTCTTGTAAGACTCTGAAAGCTCACGGTGAAACTCTTCTATGAATAAGGTCTTGTTCACTAGCCGCTGAAAATCTGTGTAATCGTTGCCAATAACTTGAACCTTCAAGCTTGGGTTGAGTCCTCGCTGAATAAACACATCGAGCATCATTTGTGGCAACGTCTTACGGAGCATCTGAGAGAAAGTTGAGTGAACTTGTTGAGATATTCACTCACTGTCATGCTTCCTTGCTTTAGGTCCCTAAACTCATTATTTTTTATTTCCACCTTCCCATCAGGTATATGGGAGTGGTAGAAGGTTTCAGAAAACTCAGCCCATGTGATGTTCTGGTGGTTCTCATGGGCAGCACAATAGTTCTCCCACCACTCTGCGATGGTGCCTTCAAGCTGGTGCGTGGCATAGAGCATTTTCTCATGATCGTCACACCGGGTAATGATCAGCTTCTTTTCGATTGAGCGCAGCCAGTCATTTGCGTCCATCGGCTCGGAGGAGCTGGAGAATGTTGGTAGATGGGTCCTCAGAAATTTGGCCAGCCTTGACTGAGGGTAAGCTGGTGGCGGTGCCAGCACAGTGGCTACTTGGTTGCTCTGGTTCAGCGCTGCAATCAAAGCTGCCATGGTCTGGTTTTGCTGGGCTATCATATGATTCATGTTTTGCATTATGGCATTCATTAGCTGCGTCTAGGCTGTCATGTACTGACTCAAACTCTGGTCTGCTGAGGCTGCTGGAGGAGGCGGTGATGGTGGTGTGAAAGGCTCCACTGGCTCATCCTGACATGTTGAATGACGAGTCTGAACCATCTACATAAACCTTCCCAAGTTTAACAGATAAGGAGAAGAAAGCACACTAGTAAGAGAGAAGCACAAACGACGACTAAGAGTAAGGGAGAAAGATGGAACATCCTAATCGGGGGAAAGTACGTTAAACCCAAAAGGACAGATAGCCAGAAAGCTATAAGAAGCAATAATTCCAACGGAAGGTCCTATGACACGACTTAATCAGTACTAGACTTGACGAGGACCACTCCTAACTTAACTTATGTGGGCGGATGACTCAAAGCGAACAACAGATCTTGAATCTCCCAGAGCTTCCAGTAATTGATCACGAAGGGCTCGTCCCTATAGAGATTACTGAGGTAAGGAGGTCAACTTGAATTCCGAAAATAAGGTGTCAGATGAGGGTAAGAAACCAGAACCTGAGAACTAGACGAGAAAAGAATAGAACGAGATAAGCTTAGGGAAGAATAGAATAGATAAGAAAAGAATGGAACAAGATGAGAGAAGAGCATCTAATCAAATTTATCGGTGTGTTTGTTTTTTAGAAAATAAATTTTGAGACTATTGATTAAAACGACCACGTAACTAAGGTTATGTTCTACAGTCGACCTTGCTCTGATACCACCGTTGTCGGGACCCCCGGGGTACCAAGACCTGGAGGACCCTCTGCGCACACTGAACTAGTCCCAAGATCAGTAGCTAGCTCGTACAGATGCAACATAGGTGTCATCAAAACCAAACAACAAGCTAAATAAGAAGCGAACACAAAATATAATAATCAAAAGACCTTACGGTCAAGCTGTTTACAAAGATTGCCGCACGGGCTTACAACAAAACACAACTCGCAACAGAACTTTACAAAACACGGGAGCCAGTCGACAAGCCCATAGGCTATCGAGTGGAGGACGTCCCCTAGTCGGCAAAGTCTTCAACAAAGCCCTCTTCATAGTGCTCGGGGCACCTAGGGTCCTCTTCGGCTGCTGATCAACCAGAGGGCATAAAGCCATGAGTACTTTGAATGTACTCAGCAAGTCATAGGGAAATGTATGCAGGTAATATTTATGCAAAGCTTGACAAGGATGACATTACGGTTAGTTTGTGGAACCAGCATTTAAAGAAAATACGGTAAATAGATTGCAAGCACAAGTTGAAGGATTAATACATAACTAGACAAGCTCTTTGAAACAGCTCGTGGACAACCTGTCCACTACACAGACCTCTTGTGATCACCCTGATCACTGCCCAGACCACCCTGGTCCAACCACAACCACTTACTTTTTAAGAAAAACTACCCTTTGCGGGATATCACTAGGCATTGTCCATAACCGGGACACGGCTATTCGAATAGATTTACACTCTGCATAGTTGGTACAGCTTTACCCACAATACACGACCTCTCTAGATGGTCTGGCACCCGTCGATGCCACTACCCACTTCCTTTGGTAAGCAGCCTAGAGAGCGTGTCAAGGCCTTTACAAAGGTCTGTCTTGACTTGGTTCTGCCCCGCTAAGGTTTCGCCTTCCTAGCCCCCTCTTGCACCAATTCGACCACCCAGACAGAACCAAACCAGAACATCACTAATTAGTTGGCCCAGTCCACCCCATAAATGAACTTGTGGTTGCATGATAAGCCTAGATCAATAGCACACAAAGTTAAGTCCTTAGTGGCTACTCAGGAGAGAACAACCTCATCCCAAAGTGCGTATAGTACCCCCTTTACTACACGATCACTCGCCCGAGTAACAAAAATTACTCTTTGGTTCAACCAACCAAAGGACCACCCTAGTCCTGGCACAACAACTTCTATCAACAGTGGCGCTGCCACAATTCCATAGCTCATTTAGTCAAGTTTAACATCATTGAGTCATGAGAAATCGAGACCATCACAAGCTAAAGCATGACTAAGCATAGTACGCTCCCAGGTTGGTATTCAACAATGTCCAACTAAGGTAACCCATCCTACGGATGTCCAAGGGTACATGTCAACATGTGGTTCTCAAGTTTCCAAGGAATCATATTGTCAAGTAGTTGTTTAACTACTCCCAAAACCATTTTTATACAACTATCCATGCATATTTATGTTAAAACAATATACTTTTTTTCAACATGGGTTCAACATGATCAATGGTCTATGACTTGCCTTCAAAGAAGAGCTGAGACGCTTCTGTCGAGGCTACTGGGTCCTGAAACTCTTCGGACACGCTGGAATCCACACGTGCGAAAAGAGATAAATAAAAAAACAACGCCGAATAAAGACTAAAGAACTTATCAAACTAGAGCCTGGAGAAAGGTTACAGAAAAATAGACGGAGAAAGGAGTTTGAACCACTCAAGAAGGGGCTCAAACAAAGGAGGATAAGTTCGTGGAGGGAGGTCTAAAGCATAGGGATAACAAGAGAGGTAGGAGAGCTCCCTGGTGCTTTATGTAGGCAATGGGAGGTCCAAAGAGAGGAGGACGGCAAATTCAACGCACGCGATAGGGGAAAGTGAGGGAGAGTATGGGGGCAAGTGAGGGAGAGGATGGGGGCAAGTAGGGAAGGTGACAAGAGAGGGAAACGAGTACTGCAGAAGCGACAACATACGACACAACAACATTTAATGCGTGACGACTTTCGCTGCAACAGTGACACAACGGGAGGAAGAAGAAGGTAAGCAGGGCCTGCTAGGTGGGACTAGCCAAACTCAGGAGGGTGGTCGTGACCAAAATGGTGGTCCTGACCGAGAAGGTGATCTTTGCAAAAAGACCGAGAGGGTGGTCTTTGGAGGAGGAGATTTTGAGAAGGAGGAGGTCCTGAGGACAAGGAGGAGAAACTTAGAGGCAAGAGAACTCCAGCGCGCAAGGTTTTTTTTTCAAGAACGCGCAAAAGCTTTGCACGTTATTCCATTAAGAGAAGAGCGAACTACAGAAAACCAGTCCCAGTGGACAGACAGAACCAACAAGATAAGACTAAAACAAGAACAAAAACAAGAACACAAACAAGCCTAGACGAACAAACTAAAGAACGAAAAAAAGGCAACAACAAAACAAACAAACAAAAAAGACGACCACAGAACACAGCTTAAGTGGAACTACTCCCGGTAGAAAGCGCCTCCCGACCGCTAGCTTCTGCCATGCGCCAATGAAGATGCTCGTCGTGGATCCGCTGAACCAGAAGGTGCAAGGGACTCGCCTCATTATTAAACACTCTGCTATTGCACTCCTTCCAGAGCATCCAAGAAATTAGGATGATAAAGGAATCCAGGTCCTTCCTTACTTGTTGAGAGAGAGCACCTCGAGCGGAAATCCAATGGTCATGGAAAGAGGGCTGCCCAACCGGGACAGCTCCCGACAACCCCATGCGCGAAAGGAAGTGCGCCCGGACTTGAGAAGTAATGGCACACCCAGCGAGAAGGTGGTCGATGGTCTCTTGGGAGTGCCCGCAGAAAACACAAGTGCCATGGTTTTGAAGCCCACGACGTTGAAGACGATCTGCTGTCCAGCAACGGCGATGGACTGCTAACCACACGAAAAAAATTGCACTTTAGAGGATCCCACGCCTGCTAGATAGCCTGCACTGCAGGAAACACCGCCGAGCCTAAGAAGAAAGCCTTATAGGCCGACCTGGCGGAGTAGTGCCCAGAGGCTTCCCAGCGCCACATAACCTTGTCTTGCCGGCTCTCGGCGAGGTTAAAACTCGCAAAGTTCCACAAAGACGAAGGATCTGCCAACGCAGCGAGCATCAGGCTCCCTAATGTCCGAGATCAATTGGCATTGTGTAGTGCTGGCGACCGATCTAGTCCTTTGCGGGCGGGAGACCGCCTTGGTCGGCGAGGAAGAGGGCGGGATGCTACACCCGTTAAGCCAACGGTCCGACCAAAACAAGGTGTTGCGACCATTTCCAAGCTGCACTAGGAGCGATGTGCTGAACATCTCCTCCTCAACACATCCCGCTTCCGCTTGAAGGCCCTTCCAGGGTCTTGTCTGCCATGTCCTTTGTAGCCAAAGCCAGCGTAGGTGGAGAGCCTTACCTAGGACATGCAGATTGTGTATGCCCAGTCCTCCGTACTGGAGGGGTCTACAAACAAATGGCTAAGCTACTAGGCAGTGCCCTCCCGCCACATTTTGTGTACCTTTCCAAAGAAAAGCTCTCCTCCTTGTGTCAATTTCTTTGATAACCGCAATAGGAGGATCAAGGGCCATGAAGTTGTACACTGGGATGGATGTCAGCACCGCCATGACCAGCACTAGTCGCCCGCCTTGGGACAGTAAGCCTATTTGCCAAGCTTGTAAGTGGTTTTCGACCTTGTCGATTAAAGGCTGAAAGTCTACTCTTGATGGTCTTCTGAAGGACAATGGCAGCCCAAGGTATTTGCATGGGAAGCTTGAAACTACGCATGACAGACCATTGGAGATAAATTGCACTTCTTCAGGGCTACACTGTATGGGTGAAATAGAGCTCTTGGCGAGATTTGTGTGCAAACCCGAAGCCTCGCCGAACAGCTGCATAATCATTTTGATGGCATTCAGGTCGGAAGCGACCGGGGTGAGGAAGACCGCCGCGTCATCGGCGTAAAGAGACAGCCGGTGCGGGATTCCTTGCGGACCACCAATCGGATGGAGCAAGGAGGCAGATTCGGCTGCCGCAAGAAGGTTGTTTAGAACATCCATGGCGATAATGAACAACATGGGCGACAGTGGATCGCCCTGACGCAGCCTGCGACCATGCAAAATGGGCATTCCTGGTTGACCGTTAATGAGAATCCTAGTGGAAGCTGTTTTGAACATGATGCTTAGCCACTCACACCACTTTAGCCCAAACCCCTTGCGCGTAAGGACCTTCAACGGGAATGGCCAAGACAAGGAGTCGAAGGCCTGTGCAATGTCCAACTTGAACAGGAAAGCCGCTCGCTTTTCTTTGGTGCGATGGCGCGCATTGCCTCACTAGGAGGAAGTTGTCTTGAATTGATCTCGACTTGGTGAGCGCGGGTGGTTAGGCGAAACGACCTTATTGAGCGATGGAGCAAGCCTCTGGCAAGAACTTTGGAGAAAAGCTTGGCAAAGCGTGTACCAAGCTAATAGGGCGATAATCACGGACTTCTTGACATCCGCCTCTTAGGCGGGAGGGTGAGCGAGCTTGATTGAGTAGTCGAAACAACCCCGCCATGCGACCAAGGCAATGGAAAGCCGCCATCATGTCGACTTTATGAACTCCCAATAGTGTTGATAGAAAAGGTTGGTGAATCCATCCGGGCCCAGCGCCCTCCTCGTGGTGTGCTTTTGATGGCTTCCACACTTCATGCTCGAAGAAGGTGCATCTAGCGCGAGAGATCGGCAGAGGGACGGCGAGGAACTCGAGGTCAGCGTGTGCTCTGTTGAGGCGACTTCCCAATAAGGTTGATGAATTGCTTGTGGAAAACCTCTGTATTTGGGGTGGCCTCAATCCATTCTCCATCGACCTTGAGCTTAGAGATGTATTTGCGGCGTCACGGGTGGTTGGCATGTAGGTGGAAGAAAGCGTGTGTTAGCATCTCCTTCCCGCGACCAGCGAATGCGCGGCGATTCTTGAGCAATTGTGCGCTCGAACGAGCATAGTCCAAGCAACTTCTTTTTTAGCGCCGACCAAAACCAACGCTCCCAAGGCGATAAAAGTCGTTTCTCCTCGGCCAAATCAAACCGCCAAATGAGCTCATTTGCCATCCAGTTGTTGGCGCACATTACCTGATGCGCGGCTCGGCTTTGTAAAGCCTTGGAAGTGGCTTTGAAGAGCACATCCAAGCGACGGATCGGGTCTCGAATGGCGGCATCACAGCACCACGCCGCTTTAGCCGCTTCTTGAAACCCGGGCAACTTAAGCAAGAAAGTTTCGAAGCGGAATCTCTTGAAGGTTGCAAAAGCGAAAGACGTGAGCGAAGTAATGGACAATGATCAGAAAGGTTGTTGGCGGCGAGCACGGAGGAAGCTATCTGGGAACAAAACTTCCCATGCTGTCGACACAAAGACTCTATCAATGCGCTCCAAGGTAGGCCTTTCCCGAGCGTTTGTCCAAGTGAAAGCTCTGCCGTTTAAGTGTATTTACTTTAGCTCGAGATCAACAATCACTCGCCTGAAACAACTCATTTGTCGCCTGTTGTGACGAGCATTGCTTTTATCGACCGCTTGGAGAATGAGGTTGAAGTCGCCTAAAAGGAACCAAGGGCCGGTTAAGGATGCATATATGTCCCTTAGTTCCTGGAGGAACTCTACCTTGAGGCCCTCATCTATAGGACCATAAACAACTGACAGCTAGGAGAACGACCCACAAGGAAAATCAACTTTGGCGGTGATAGAATGCGATCTGGTGTTAAATGCGGAGACGGCGACTTTGGTTAAGTTCCACGCTAGCAGGATGCCTCCCCGAGTTTGGATGGCTGGCAAGTAACCAAACCCGTCAAAAGCGGGACCGAGGGTTTCCATTACAAGATTGTTATCAATTACATCAAGTTTAGTCTCTTGAAAACAAGCGACCGTGCAGGGAGGATAACACCATGTCTCTAACGACGGTCCTTTTGGCCCTATTGTTAAGGCCCCGAACGTTCCAGCTAAGGAAGTTGAAATTTGGTCAGACCATCAGATTACAAAGGGGTTAGGAGAACGACCATTAGCTTTAGACTCCCGAACCGGTATCGATGATGGTGTTGGAAGCTCCTCGGTCACGAGCACCAAAGATAGCTCGGCGGCTCAGACGGTAGACAAGCGAGGTGGAATCCACGAATATGGCGACCAATACGTTGATGTGTTCCTTGGAGAGATGGGCATCAAAAAGTTCCTTGAACTTGGACAGCGCTTCGTCATGGTCTGAGAGAACCCGAGTTTCCTAGCGATCATGAGTTGCGTGTGTTGTCCCTCCGGAATAGCCTTCTTTGCTTTGGCTAGGCGCCAAGCGAGTGCTACGACGGTGTGGAGGCTGGAGCTAGGCGACGGGGTTGCGGCGAGCGTTTGGAGAGGCAAGATGGGCGCATTGATGCGGAGTTTAGCCCTTCGAGAGAAGGTTAGCGATCTTGCAAGGTAAACCAACTCAAATTAGTTGAAGTTTGATTAATTCATATTAAATCTTCGAATTTTCAAAACCTCCAAGTTAAGCTTGAGCAATACAACAAAACCAAATGGTTAGTTTTTTAAAAAAAAACTTCATGTTTTTCCAAAGCTTGAAGGATTGGAACATTACATGCTTCAAGGATAGGGAGGTGAGCACAGCGAAGAACGCGACGAGGCGATTCCACTGTAGAAGACGGCTCGGGCGGAGATGCTTTGACGGTGATGAATTCGGTGAAGAAGAGCTTGCGATGGTGGCTCAGTTTTGATGAAATTTTGATGAAAATAAGTTGATTCCGGGACTAGCACTTTGGGTATTCAGGAGAAGAGATCGATGCGAAGAAATTGACGCAGACAACACACTTATATAGGGTCAGAACGGGAGAGTTTGTGAGGAGGCCGGCATCAAGGTGTATGCGGCTCAGACACAAGTTGGCAAACAGGAGGAAGAAGAACACTGATGTGGCGTGCTAACAACAGGGACCACCGAGCCAAAAAGAAAGGAAGGAGAGAGGTGGCTGACGCGGGAAGGAAAAGCGAAGCATGCTAGGCCGAGAGAAAGGAAAGCGGAACGAGCCCGAAAGAAAAAGAAACTGGGCCGACGGGGAAAAATGGAAAAGGTTGAAGGAAAAAGATTGAGCTCGAAGAAGAAATCCAAAAAATAAAAGACTTTTGAATTTAGGAAAAAGGATTAAAGCAAACCGAGCTCAAAGAAAAGCAAATAAATTCCAAAAATTCCTAGAAAATCCCAAAAAATTCTCTAGAACTCAAGGAACCCAAAGAAAATAAATTTTAATTTAATTTATGTTTAAATTAATCACATTAAATTATTTTAATTTCTAAAAATTCAAATTAAGATTTGACTTAAACAAGAAAATTCAAATGGTTACTTTTGTTTTTAAAAGCTTCAAAAACAAACCAAATTTTGGGATGTTACACTACTACAATAAGGCCTTATCTAGCAAAGGATAAGGCTTACACTAAGTAATTATTGATATTATATTATGGTTTGTTATCAATTGTTCTTTTTCCTTTTCTTTGATTTTGCTTAATTTGTGGTCCAGTGGCTTCATTAGTGTTTACTACGTTATATAGTACCTTTGTATCCTACCATGCATGCCTATTTTCTCTTCAGTGCTATTGCACAGCTATAGTCATACCATTCAAAAGGCATCAATTCTGAAAATGTAAAGCTAATTAGGAGCCGAACAAGTAAAGAGCTAATTTATTATTTGATTCTATTCGTGATCGCTAGCATTTCTTGTTACTCCACCAATTTTCCTTGAAATCTAAGACAGAAATTGTCTGCATATCAAACAAGACCTACTCATCTGCTACAGAATTGTTATATTTAATGAGGGTTTTTTTTATTTTTCTATTCAAACATGCACTGGAATGTCTCGAAATCCTAGACCAAGAGGTTAACTCCAAAAAAGAAGAGTAACAACTATGCTTGCTTGCCTCTGTCGTGTCTTTTGTTCACCACTATATTGTTATGCATGGACCATTGAGCCTAATACTTGCAAGATGAAGACTAATGTATGGACTAGACCTATACTATTATGCATAGTCCATTTAACCTATTACTTGCATGATGAAGATTGATGTATGGACCAGACCTGTTATCCCTATTAAATTCTAAAAATATCATCAGATTTCTATAGTGTGAGGCATGGACCTATTTTGGGCATGTCTCAAGAGCATAACCAAGCTCTTATGTTTTCTTATGATTTTGTCATATTATGGTTAGTGCAAAAAAGTTAGTATCCGGAACTGTTTTGTTGGCTGTAATTTCAGCGTTTTGTCACGAACATGATAATTTTCAGGATTTAGAGAGTTATCACAAAGTGAAATATTTTTTATTGTAAATAAAGAACCATAGAAATTGCTCTTCTTATTAATACTCTAATGTTTCATATTTTTGTTTCTCACGTTTCTTATACCAATGCTATTATTCCATATTATTAGGACCAAGGAACCGCAAGCGGTAGTGCCTTCTGCTCGAAAGAGGCTTTTAGAGGCTGCGACATGCACAAAATAGGTCAGCAATTTCTTCATCTTTTTCTTTGTTGTTTTCCGTACTGACGATACCACATTTAGGACAAAACGTATCATATTTAGGACCAGGCAAACAAAAACAATTCGCCTATGTTATCAACCTGCATATACATGTTGCACATCCATTTGCATTCTCCTATTTTGATTTTTATGAATACCTTATTAGTAACTCTAGTTTTATTGGGGTGGGACGGTGGGCCCTTGGGCCTTGATCTGCTTGGTTTTGCATTTTGCTCAATTTTTTCTATTTTTTTGCTCATGTTTAATGTATATTATCATTTGTCTGAGCATGAAGTATTCGTTTTGTATGTAACTGAATAACTACGTTGTTTACCAGTGTAACTACTAAATATCCCTTGGTGCTAAATTTCAAGAATTGGTCATTGCCTTTCTATTTTAGATTTCCATTGATTTGTAGTTGAATTTTTTTGTTTTGGAGAATAGAAAATGGTAACTGAGATAGCCAACTGCTGTGAACCAGGGAAAACACTACCGATAAGAAAATTTTATCAGAGGGTAGCGATACAACCGATTTTCATCGGTTATCGGAAATTTTGGGGAAATTTTGGACTAAAATTTTGAATTTTTTAGATGTAAAGATGAAATTTATCTAAATTTGAATTAAAATTTGAATTTGGATGAAAATTAAATAAATCTAATTTTTTTGCTCGTATAAAAATTTATCGGACCCCATCGAAAACACCGGTAATCGTGGTTACCGATGAAATTTCGACAATAGATTTTTCACTGCTGTGAACAAGTCATGGGCTTCGTTGAGTGGTCAATAGGTGTGGTATTTTGTTTCATATGTTTTACCATAACACAAAATAGCACTAATATTTTGTTAAAACAATGAATTTGTGAATGATGAAGTTTTCGATTTAGTGTATGCGATAGTTCACATGTTGATCAAATAAAGGAAAAAGTCTGGTGGATTGTTTTCCTCTATTTGCACATGTTGGCCAACCATAATCATGTGTTTTCCTGGAACATATATATTCATGTTGAGACATAGTTTGAAATTTTAACTAAAAAAGTGTGATATTTGTAGCCTAATACATATGCAAATATGCTTCCCATTATTGTTCTGTTTTTGGTATAAGCAATTGTCTTTTCAGATTCTACCAGAAAAATTAGTTGATTTTTAGTGTGCTCCGGTTTCATGCCTATTTTATTAAAATTGACGTCCATAAATACAATGTTATAATCAACTATTTGGCTTCCCCCGGGTATTTACGAGGTCTGACTGAACAATGGAAATTTCTAACCAATACCATGAGATACCAGTGGATCAAAGCGCAAAATTGACATGCTGACCTGAATGATTGACAGGTGGCTTGGTGCCAGGGTTCCATTTCCCATTTTCCCCACATCTTGGCCCTGTCCTGACCTGGTTTCGGATTGGCTAGTTCCTTTTCTCTTTTAATTTTGTATTTATCTTAAGTTTTCATGTTTTCCTTATCTCTATTAACCACGAGTATGTGCTTACCTTTACAATAGCATACAGTTAAACTTAATTCCGGTTAGTTTTGTAAATACCAGTCCAGGCCAAGGATTTGGAACCCTGCTTGGCGGCGCTGCACTCATCAAAGCAGCAGATTGCCCTGTCCATCTTTTAAGTACTAATGTAGTAATATGTTTGGAAAAGAAAGAATTCGCAATAGCCACAAGCCCGCAACTCACAAGCAATGCAGCATGGGAAAATTTTAATTATATGACCTGCTGGCAAATAACAGGAGTAGGCTCATTCCTGTTTACCTCTCTTTCATCCAGAGACATCAGACATTTTACACTTGGTTAATAGAATGATGGAGTTCTTCTTTTTAATTTTTTTTTTAATTTTTTAAAAATAACTTCACCTTAACTTTATTTACAATTCCGACTCCTTTGATCACGCCATGACCCGTAGCGCGATCAAACTGTGCTGTCACGCCACCGACCGCGGCGTGACCAAACCTACCACGATAACCCTGCGAGTCAACACGCGTCTGTTTTTTGGTAAATCCTGTCACACCAAGAGGAGTGACGTGACAGCACTCGTTTACTACACTGAGCTCCGTGACGTGAAATATGCTTTTGCTACACCACGCGTTATGGCATGACCAAAAGAGTCAGAATTAAAAATAAAATTAAGAAAAAATTATCTATCTATTTAGACCAGGCAAACAGTCTCGTGCTTCGGGCCAATCCTACCCATTTGGACGGCTCTAAAGGACGCGCAGGCCCTGAAGGAGCGAGGCGGAGGGTAGTGCAGCGGCGCCGCGGACCACCCTCCCGAATCGCGAGAAGAGGACTGCCACGCGGGCTCGTGTGGAGGAGGTGGACATTTAGGAGGAGGGACTAGGGTTGAGGCGGACTCGAATTTTGAAGATCTCTGTATCAGGTTTTGATTAGGGGAGCCAAAGTTCAATTTTACTGTCTTTAAAAAGAACATATTTCAAAGTTAAGTTTGTGTTGAATGTGTTAATGGATGCTACTAGTAGATTTGCAGCTGATAGTTTCCTGTGTAGTGCTTGTAGTTGTAGGACTGTTTGTAGATTTCTGCCAAATTGGATCAACGAATGCAAAAACTGCGACGAATGTTTCCTGAGAAGGTCCGGCAAATTTGGGGATGGTTGTTCGATGCAAATGAGAAGTGTTGTCTGAGTGTTGTTCAGACTGTTCAATGCAATTTGTTCGGATTGTTCATAAAACATTCCAGATTATTGAATCAGTGTTGTCTGAAAATTGAATTGCTGAATACAAAACTTTACTTTGATGAATGTTTTCTGAGAAAATCCTGCATATTATCAGGTTGACTGGAAAATTGTTGAATGCAAAACGAGGTCTTTCAGAGATAGTTCAACTTCTGGGGGGATGCAAAAATCCTGCATATTATAGGAAACTGTTCAACTTCTGAAAAATTGGAGCATAGGTTGTTACTAGAGCAGTCGAGCCCATCTCTGTAGGCCGTAGCCAATTCAAGTTTAATGGGCCTACTCAAAGCCCAACTCGCCATTCCAGGCCTAGCCCACTCTACTCCCGAGTCCCGACTGCATTCTGAAAGAAAAAAAAATATTGTTGCCAGTGCCGGCCGCTGGGTAATAACGTCACGTGCTCGCCATAGTGCTCTTCTCATGACAGCATGGCACGATCCCGACCGCACGATCCAGATCTGACCGTCCACAGCTGCGAAGCCACGTCACTGCCCCGCTCCGTGCCCCACTTCGATTTTCCTTTCCCATCTCCCGGACGCCGTCGCCGTCGCCGTCTCGCCGATTCAACAAAGCGCGAAAGAAGGCAGCGTTTTCTAAGTGGAGGGAGGCCGACCGCTCGGCAACAATGGCCGCGAGGAGGGGGTGGGCGCGCGGGGCGGCGGCGTTCGCGGCGGCGGCGCTCGCGGTGGCGGTGGGGCGGCGGTACGGGTGGGACGGGGAGGCGGCGGTGGCGGCGTTCCGGCGGGCTCGGGGCACGCTGGGGCCGTGGGCGGCGCCCGCCTACGTTGCCGCCCACGCGCTCACGCTCGCGCTCTGCCCGCCCTACGCCATCTTCTTCGAGGGCGGCGCCGCGCTCGTCTTCGGGTTCCTCCCCGGCGTCGCCTGCGTCTTCTCCGCCAAGGTCCTCGGCGCCTCGCTCTCCTTCTGGATCGGCAGGTCGAGGCACCCGTCCCCCTTTCCTGCTTCCTTTGGTTTGCTGCGTTCTTGGATCACTTCTTTTTGACTGTGCATGGGCATCGAGATTTAAAAGTGCTATCTCTGCGCGCGCGATCTCAAAATTTTGTGGAAAGGTGCTTGTTTGGCACCGATCATGGGGTCGGGACAGGAATGATGAGAATAAATGTAGATTAGAGATGCCTTTTGGAGAAACAAGCAGACATTTTTTTTTTTTTTTTTCTTTTGACTCGCTTGCGTCCTTGGAGTTGGAACGTTGTAGGATTCTTTACTTGTTCATGTAGAATTTGTGGCAGCATTGATCCATATGGGTCATATAAACAGGGTTAGGTTGGTTCATATACAGAGGATTAGGAGGGTATTATTGAGATCTAAGGTAACTTGGTGCATTTCTTGTTGATGTTTGTAGGTGAGAGGTAGTTTCTTAGATGATTGGTAGGTTTATAGAGTCGAAAGATACAAACAGAATTAGACGGAAATATTTTGCTGTGCTTCTGTACTTGTTCGGGATTTCATATGAATTGTAATTCAGGAGTTGCTGAGATCTGAAAGGCTGCTCAATAATCTTAGGAGGAATGGTGTGCTTTTTTACACTAGCAATAGGTGCCCATAATGGAGTGGTGGTAAGGGAAGTAGTTGGGCTCCAATCCGGACTAAAAAAGAGGATATTTGGATGGATGTTGGAACCGAGTGTGAGAGTAGGTTGGAACTAGCAGAAAACACCATTCATTGATTATAGTTGAGCACTTATGCTTGTTACAACTGAATAATGATGAGTAATTCATACAATGCCACTACAATGAATTCAGTCTTGGTCGGATTATCTGTTTTCTTTATTCTTGAACAGGATGAAATTTCTCTGAAGAAGCCACAATAATCTCTTTACTTGACCCCCATTAAAGTTTAATAGTGTACATTATGCAGACAGGGATCTATTGGTAATTTTCCACTTGGCCTACTCTATGGCGATGTTCATCTGCTAACATTGGCAGATTGATCATTGATGTCCTGGAACACAATTTTTTTCTATCAGCTTCTGTAACCAGGGCTTCGTGTTGTAATCATTTGTAGATCATAGTTTCTGTATTGCTTGTTCACACGCTAGTGATTCTTGATTTGTAAATTCTATCCTGGTCCTCTTTTCTAATGTATCTTTTCTGAATTTCCTCAGGGCAATTTTCAGATACTTCACTTCAGCGATGCGATGGTTGCAGAGAAATAAGTACTTCCATGTTGTGGTTAAAGGAGTTGAGCAGGATGGCTGGAAATTTGTGCTACTTGCTAGATTCTCGCCTTTGCCTTCCTACATCATTAACTATGCTCTATCTGCCACTGATGTTGGATTTTTCAGAGATTTTCTCCTTCCTACAATTGTTGGATGCTTACCAATGATCCTACAGAATGTTTCCATTGTAAGCCTTGCTGGTGCAGCGGTGGCCTCCACAACAGGATCTAAGAAGTCTCATATCTACTCTTACTTATTTCCAATACTAGGAATTGTGTCCAGCATTCTCATTTCTTGGAGGATTAAGCAATATTCTTCTGCCCTTGCTATTCCGGAAGAGCTTAAAAATTCACCTACTAATGGAAAGGCCAATGGGGATGCCAAGCTGGCTTCAGCGCCATCTGAAAACACCACCTCTGGGAAAACTAGGAAAAGAAGGTGATTGTAGCAGTATCTCATTGTGCTGAACTACCACGAAGTGTGAAGAGTCAGATGCAACTCAAGTCCACTTTGGTCGATGACTACAGTAAACTATGTTCCCTGTTTCATGCCATGGATTTTTGGGGCATTTAGCAGATGTCAGTCAGCAACCCTCTTGTTTCTGCCTTTGAACTTTCCTTTTCCTGACAGATGCTATCGTAAGTAGAAACTTGATAGAAGCTCAGATGTTGTACACCTAAGTAGAGAGTAATCTGGTGGTTTAGGCTTGTCTTGTTGAATTGTATCCAATGAAACCAATATTGGTATTCTTCCCTACTTGTACTGAACTCAACATATGCACGATATCGTAAAAATCAGACATGTTCTTTTGGATCAGAACTTTGTTTGCTGTTATAATGTAACAGCTGTTGTGGCATTCTTTATAAGCAGCTGTCTCTGTATACTCTTCTTTGGCCACAATCCAAAGCAAATTCTGCAGTGAACTCCAAGAATCTTATACAGGATACAAACTTTGACTTTGGTTGCACTCCTTTCTCATCACATTATTTAACCCATGTTCTGCTCCTCCATCTTTGTGTCCAACAATTCCAAGAGATGAAGCTCTTCACTGTCCTGTGTTCTTCCCTTGTTCTCCTTGGCCTCTATACTCCAAAAAGCCTATCAGATAGTCCACCTCTGCTGGATGTATGCCCTATGGCACCCCAGAGTGAAAGGAAGCTGTTCATGAATGGTTTCCTCTGCAAGAACCCTAGCACCATAATGGCGTCTGATTTCAAGACATTGCTTCTCAACCATGCTGGAGACCTAGACAACATGGTCCGGTCATCAGTGAACATCGTCACCGCCACCGAGTTCCCTGGCCTCAACACCCTTGGCCTGTCGATGGCGCGGACCGACATTGCCCCCAGCGGGGCAGTGCTTCCCCACTCTCACCCAAGATCATCTGAGATGATGTTCGTGCACGGTGGCAGCGTGGTGGCTGGCTTCTTTGACACCCAGGGCAGGCTGTTTCAGAAGACTCTTGGTGAGGGGGATGTGTTCGTCTTCCCCGCGGTTTGGTTCACTACACCATGAACTATGGTTTTGGCCTCGCGACAACGTTTTCAGTCCTCAACAGCCAGAACCCTGGTGTGGTTGGCATCACCCATGCGATGTTCGCGCCAGATTCAGATGTAGTTGAGGGGCTGATGGCCAGAATGATGAGGTCTAGAGAGATGGGAATGAGTGGCAACAATACTGTCAATTTGCCATGGTCTTACTGATTATGGGATTATTCAAGATAGTGAATACAATTTTAACGAAATTGATCGATGGATGATGATTTTCTGGTTTCTATCTGGTTGTGCATACGCACACAATTCCAGTCCCGTGATGTTGTATATTGCATACTGTGTGATGCAGTTGATTAATTCCTGTAGCAATTGTGGTCCTGAATCTGATGCCTTATCTCTGTATGATGTTGTTGCTGTCTCTGCAATCTCATTTGTGTTGCACAAGCCCATTCCATTGTGCAAACTTATGTCAATTGTGACGCGAAAAGTGCGTCAAGCAAAAAGCCATCCTCTTTGCTTCCGCATCACCAAGTTTGGCATTCTTCTGGACTGTAGCCTTCCTTTGCCTTTTGCTTTACTCAGAGAAACTATATACCATTTGTTTAGTATGTCTTTTGCTCCTGGAAAGTGAGGAGATCTCTTTCTTTTTCACTCTGAAAGCTCCCCCCCCCAATTAAGGTACACTATCTTGCCCACTGTATCATACACAACTTTGTGACATGCTTTTTTAGATTTTTTTTTCTCTAAATAATCTAGTTTTTATTCCGAAATACAAAAATAATACTACATTTTAAAACTTTACAGGAATAATCATCTGTCGCTCCCAAGTAGCTCAACGGTTGAGCGACTTGGTCCAAGTAGCTTAACCGTTGAGCGACTTGGACACTTGTCGCTTAACAGTTGGTCCTAGTATACAGGTTGCTCAGCTAGCAGGGCATGCATTGTACACCGTTAGACTACAAGTGTCCAAGTCGCTCAACAGTTGAGCGACTTAGGCTAGTCGTCTAACGGTTGAGCGACAGATAATTATTTCTGTAAAAAAAAAGTAGTATTATTTATGCATTTTGGAATAAAAATTAGGTTATTTAGAAAAAAAATCCTGCTTTTTTAACTAATTGTTGTTAAACATTGAGGGTCACTGTACCATATTGCTGTTGTAACAGCCCAAATTTGACTTCAATTTAAAAATGCATGAATTTCCTGAATTTCAAGAAAACTTCGGTTGCATTTCAAAATTTCCAAAAGTTTTGCCTTGCAATTTAGAAATTTGAAACAATTTCCTTGCCTCAAAGGAATCAGTGATGCAAAACCCTAAAATCTTCTTGTGTGCAACCCAAAAATATTCAAGACCTCGTATTGCAAAACCATTCTAAAGTTTGAATTCAAGTTCAAATCAGCTTTTGATTTGAAAATAAAAAGTCAAACCTCTTTGCTTCCCTCTCTCCCCCTCAGGCCGAAATCCACCGAGCCGGCCCACCAACCGCCTCCTTCCTTTACTACCCCCTCTCTTCCCCGTGGCCCAAGCCAGCCCACGCCATCGCCCTTCCCCTCTCCTTTTCTTCCCCCTCTGTGGCCCAACCCTGCTAGCCCGCGAGAGCGATCGAGCCCAGCGTAGAAACCAACTCTCTCTCTCTCTCTCTCTCTCTCTCTCTCTCTCTCTCTCGTGCGCTCTCACTGACTAGTAGGCCCCGAACCCACCTATCAATAAGGAAACACTATTTGTCTCCCTCCCCCCATCGTCTCTCTCTTGCTTGCTCCCTCTCTCTCCGCGTAGACCACGTGAGCCCAGGAGACAACGCCTCGAGCCTCTCCCCCTCTCACACCACATCACGAGTTCGTCCCATCAGTGCCAATGCCTGTTTCCCGCCGCTCTGCTCGGATGCCACCCCGTACCTCCCCGTTCTCCCCTCTCCCCTCTATTTAATCCCCATGGAGAGCATCAAAACCTAGCCTACTCCTCCTCTACTTTTTCCCTAGCTTTGCCCCTCTTCTCCACCCTAAGTGGAGAAGAATTCAACAGCGCAAGCCATCTTCTTCAACGTCGGCCACCGACGTTCGCTTGTCGATTTCGACGTTGGTGGGAGCCTTCGCCTCCATTGTCTTACGCATCATGGCCACCTCGACCTCCTCTTCCTCGTTCTCATATTGCCATGCTTGTTTCCCCATAGGAAGGACAAAGCGTCGTAGCTGTCCGCAAAGCTAGCCAGAGCACATCTGTGCCATCGTTGCCTCATTCTGCCCTTCCTGGTGAGCTTCAAACCTCAAAGCCCTTGTGTCTCATGTTTGCTCCAAGCTCCTCTCCCTAATGCTCCCTCTCTTCTTCCTTACCATGCATCAAACACCGGAACGTGCCTTCGTCCTTGTTGCTGACCCGGAGCACGCAGACCTCGCTGCCACCATCGATTTCCTTCCTCGCTTGGACCCCGGGTGAGTCCATCTGTTCCCATGTGTTCCATCATCTTGCAAACCTGGTAGGCTATTCAATGCTGCGTCTAGATGACCATAGTGTCGCCGCCTCGTAGCACCTCATTGCGCCGCCAAAGGTAGTCGTGGGGAGCTCAGTACACTGCTTCATCTTGAGCACCCGAGCACCCCTAGCTTCGTGGTAGCATGCAGATGGTAAATCAAGTTTCATTTTGTAGTTTCTAGTCATGATTAGCAGTTGCCTCCATGCATAGTACTGTCATCGCCGTCATCGCTAGAGCGCCGCTACCTCAGTCCATCTCCAGCCACGCCATCACCGCCATCGTGGTCGTTGGGATCGTCGCATCCCGTTTTGGGGTCGATGATGGTCATTGTGGCTTCCCTCGTCAGCGCCAAGCTTGGCCCGGGCCAGCCATGGCTGCCCTGCATTGCCCCTCTATTCTGGATGGAGAAGACGACCGGGGATGCTAACATGTGGACCCCACAATAGTTAGATTAAGTTAATCATAGTTTAATTATTGTTTAGTCAGTAGATAATTTTTGTATGACACATGGGCCCTCAGTAATTAGAAAATCTAATTAAGGGTTAGTTTAGTGTCTCGGTGTATGATATGCAGCCCCACCACATAAAAACTCCTTGTATAGACTTGGTCCATAGACCAAAGTTGTTGTGTGTGGGCCCCTGGCCCTGTGACCCTTGGGTGGACCGAGTCCACGTGGATCGTGGTCCCACCTATTAGTCTCTCGGTTTTTCTTATATAAAAATATTTGGAAAAGAAATAAAATCCTATTGGACTCCACCTGTTAGCTATAGAGGAATTTTCTTAGTAAAAACAATTGAGAAAATAAATTAAAATATGACCAGACCCCCTGTCTGGATTTTTTTTATTTTCTAGAATTTCATGTCGGGTCAAACTTTAGAGAGTCTGTTCTAACTCATTTTAAATCCAAATTACTTTATTTATATTTTTAAATTCATCTAAATTCAAAACCTTTCCAACATTAGCAAAACCATAATTTTTAGAGTTCATTTGAATTTATGTTGAATTTGGATATGTTCGCTATTATAGACTTTGACGCTTCGGACGCATTTGTCGTTGTTGATCATGACCAAGTGATATCCACCGTTGAGCAATGTATGTCCTTATAATTGATCATGTTGAACATACTTTTCAAATGCAAATTACTTTGCTTTAAAGTAGTACTTACATGCTTATTATTATTTATGAAATGCTATGTTAAATATTATTGCATAGTTACTCCATATGTTGTTACTTACTATTCCCCTCCTTGATTGTGGATATCATGATTACCTTTGCACCCTAGGCTAATTATCGTAATAAGCTTATCCTTAGTTTTGTACACATGGATAATGGTCATGCCTAGAGATGCTTAGCGGTTAATTTGAATATAACATAAACATTGCCATTACAATACGTGGGACATAATATCATTCGTAATATGGTAACGTGGGTTACCACTGGAAACATGAAAAATATTTTATAAAATAGTGGAGACTTGGGCGAGCGAATGGCATAAGACCGGTGTAGGGGCTGCACGAGAGTTGGGTTTGTGGATTGTCTCGCCTGAGTCGATTAATGGCCGAATCATGTGCCATAATTATGAACTAATAATCGTGCAACCACAAGTCAAGTATGAGTGCGACCTAGCCATGTACTTTGCTTAGTTTCGGTATGACTCTTGTGCATAGTAGTAGGTTGGATTTCTACCGTAAACAAGGAATGCATATTTCCCTCATAACAGCAGGTCCCTCATTGGAAATGTAGCCCGATAATGGGAGCATTTTGGGTGTGCCCTAAAATGGTCATGCCCGAGTGTTGAGGGGTTTCACCCACCGAGCGGGAAAAATGTCGGGAATAGGTATCGGAAAAGCCTGGTTATGATCATCTTTGTCGCACGCCTATTTTCCTCACAACGACGGCCATATTTCTGAACTAATAATCATGCAACCACAAGTCAAGTATGAGTGCGACCTGGCCATGTACTTTGCTTAGTTTTGGCATGACTCCTGTGCATAGAAGTAGGTTGGATTTTTGTCATCGAAAAGGGATGCACATTTCCCTCACAACGGCGGGTCTCTCATTGAAAATGTAGCCTGATGATAGGAGCATTCTAGGCATGTCCCGTAACAGTCATGCCTGAGTGTTGAGGGGTTTCATCCACCGAGCAGGAGAAATGTCAGGATTAGGTATCGAAAAAGCTTGGCTATGATCATCTCTATCGCACGTCTAAGGAAGCGTGTCATTGGTTGACGTCATGAGTTGATCATATCTTGTGGTTAAAGGTGTATAACCTCTACAGAGTATACAATCTATTTGAATAGCCATGCCCCCCTCCCCCGGTTATGAGTATTTGAAGAAGGCCGCACTCGGTTAGTTTTGATAAAATGTGGGATAAAGACATGTTAACGTAAAAATGGTTGTAGTGATGATCTAGAGATAAGTGGATGGAACCTCATGAGTAGTAATAGGTGAATAGAACCTTGCTTTATGATAAAACTTGCTTGTACAAATGATACTTTGGTTTTAGGTTGAAATGGCAACGTCATAGGCTTGGAAAATAATTATAGTATTTGAGCTAAACCTGGCTTGTGCTAAAATAACCGTAAGACCTCTCCTTTGGCAAGCGAAGCATCTATATAATTGCATTTGGTGTAAGATCTTGCTGAATAACTTTGTACTCATTGTTGCTCAAATATGAGAATTCAGACTACGAGACTGAAAACCTGATGTATGGATATTTCATGTGTCCGGCTTTGGAAACGAAGATGACGACAATAACTAGATTGTAGCCTAGTCGATTGCCTGTGGCAGATCATGGAGAGCCCTTTTGGTTTATTTACCTTCCGCTGTTATTTCCTCTTTTGAACTCGTTCGGCCTATCGGCCCGTTATGTAAGAACTTGGCCCTAAGGCTTATTTCTGACTGCTTACGTAATATTAAGTACACTTTTGTTTACACGCACGAATGGATGTGATATTCATCAATGTTGTACCGTGTGCGCTAGCTACTGATTATGGAACTAGCTCGATATATATAGAGAGTCAGGATGCAAATTTGGGTCCCGATAACTGACCACAAGACTAACTGGATAACTTGTTAGGTGGTTAATTGTCTTTGTGATAGAAGATGATTTTGAATCCTTCATGTTCTTGTTAAGTGTTTTTTTCCTTCTATTTCTCAATTACAGTACAAGTGGGTCTTGTGAATGACGACCACTTGAAAAGAAACTCATGGACTTTATGCATTTGCTTTTCGTTTTAGCTGACTTGGTTCCTCCATCTTTTTCAGGATGAATTTTTCATCATTAAAATCTTGGGATGCAGAATTTTGTAGGATTTTGAAACGTCGGTTTTTCTTCACCAACATATTTCCTCATTAATAGTGATGATTCATGAAAATAACCCTTCTTTTTACAAGCAAACAATTGAGGAAGATTGATGGTAAGACTGGTAGCATTAAAGAATATATTGATCAAGAATTGATCAATAGAAGACCAGATTATTCAAGAACTTACCATGGTGGTGAGAAGCATTTCTTGCCTTGATCAACTACTCGGGGCCAAAGAAAGGTATACCAGCATTTTTTTAAAAACTGTTTGTAATACTATGTATGTACAAGTACTGCAAATATATGCTAAACATACAATATTTACCTCAATAGACAACACTACTGCTCTTTTTAAAAATGTTCAGCGGCATTTATTCTTGATGAAAATATTTTATAAATAAAGGATCGTTGGATGTTCAGGAACAAGTAATCTCCTAGTCTCCAAGATGACCCTGGAAACTGAACTTTTGTCAGTTTGTTTGTTATTTTAATGCAATTGATGATGGAATCAGGCACATCATTGTTTTTAGGGGTATTTCTTTATATGCCACTGAATATTTTCGTATGTTCTTTATATATCTTACAAACCGCATTTTCTTTATATGCCATTGATGTCTTATTGACATATGGATTCAGGGCCTACATGTCAACCTCATACTGAGTGACATATAAGGAAGTATGCACTTTGTCAGTGGCATGTAGGGGATTAATCCTTGTTAATACAATTGATCGTAGTCTTAGTCATACTATCATAGGTATTATTCTTTTTACCATCATGATTCCTTTATTGAATTGATAGCAAGCAAGAATCGATCACGCAAGAATTTGGGTTTGCCACAAAGTCAAACTGCACATTTTCATGGGACGTCTTTATCTCGAGGTTTAGATGGCTACATGATAGTATTATACTATATAATCTTGACCAGAGAATTGTTTATGACAAATCCATTTTATGACCTAATTTTAGTTATAAATCTTCTTTATAGAATGGAAATTCTAACATCAAGTCTGGATTTTCTGCCTTTTGTTGCAGAATTTGATAGCCAGGGTTAAAATTTCAGGGGCATGCTATTATAAATGGAACAACCTTGCACATATATTATTAGAAATGGAATAGCCTTGAAATTTGATAGACACTGTAAACACAGAGACTGGAATCAAAGAAAAATAAAACCTCATTTATACTACTCAACAATGCGTATGCCATAAAGCCTTGCACAAACATTATTTTGCCATACGTGGCACTCTACTTTTTCGCTATGTACTTCACAAAATACAATGGAATAAGATACAAAAGTGTTAGGCCGAATAAGTGACTAGGGAGTGTGAATACGAGCCCCTATATTTTTCACTCCAATAGCTACGAAAACTATGAAGATCAAAGACACAAGATCACAACGGAAGTCTTGAGTTGAAACCCAAAAAACCCATGTGAAAAGCCTCTCGGCCGGTCTGACCGCCATTGCCTGGCTGGTCTAACCATCGCCTCGGTCTAACTGCTTGGAAGGGCGGTCTAATCGCCGACTACAAGAACAGTCGCTCGAAAGATCCTCAAATTAACCTAACTTTTAATTCAGAGATCCAAGTCCCTTAAGATTTCAGACATAGCTCATCAAGAATGTCAAGAATCTATTCCAATCAACAATCGAGACAATCGAAGCCAAGGTTCCACGAATTGCTTGAATGAGGTCAAGAAAGAACAAAAACTGAGGAAAACCAAAACTTGATCCAAAAGCTTGTCCATGGGTGGAAGATGGTCAAGATGACCTTAGATCAGATCTCACAAGTCCTAGTAAGCTAGATCACAACAAAAGACTAAATCAAAACCCTTGGAACACAAAAACTCTAAAATCATCAAAGAGAGAACAAGAACAAGATAGTACTCATCTTTGGGCAATCTTGCTTAGATTGATTAGAGAGATTGTATGTTTATAGCCACTCCACCATGGAGGACAAAAACTCAAACTTGAGCACCTAATTTCTCAATCAATCTCTCTCAACTCCTAGCCTCCTCTATTTCCTCCACTTTCCCAAATCACAAATTAGGGTTTCCAAGGTTTGGATAGATGATGGTGCAAATCTAGCACCTTCTCCTATTATAGTAAAGGCTAGGTCTAGAGAGAAAATCCTAAACGATACCCGTTAAGCCCACACACAAATGGGTCTATACTCACACACGCTTCTCAAAGCAGATAACGAACCGGGTCTCCTGATTCCATCTCTTCATGATCTCTGTCTTCTCTTGACCTAAATCGCCTCTCCTTGCACCGTCTTGTACCGCGGTTTCTTCAAGGTCACCAACCCAGTATTTTTGCAAAGATACAAAAAATACCCGTTCTTGATCATTCTCCAAAGGTTGAGTCCAATCAATATGAAGCAATCCCCTGCTTCGCCACTCATAGTTTCATCAATGGATTTCTTCATGTTGGCAAGTCTCTCCCATCGGGTCCAACCGGAACCACCATAGTACTTGTACCGACCCCATGCCATGTGATGCAACCTGTTGCATCGAATTTCCGTTCGGTCGACCTTGTCCATCTTGTGTCATGCTTGAGTTCAACCACTCCACCCGGCATCCTTGATTGTTCTGGACCTCATCTCTCGTAGCCTAGTCCCGGTCATCCTCGCCATTAACCGTAGTTAACTCCAAGCCACCTGCATAACAATAGACCAATAAATCGATTTCAGGCACAAGTTCCTCTTAACTTAACTCACGTTAGCCAAAACATGCATCATGCAACACCTATGCATTGAATCCTATGACTTTGGCCAATACCACTAAGTCACCATAGCTCATTGTGAATGGCCGCCCTCTGGCTGGTCTGACCACTGCCCTCGGTCTGACCGCCAACCATCAGCTAGCCAGACCGCACCCTAGATTTCCAGAACATCCCTCTCTTGATAATTCGGCAAAAATCTATCTAGTTTTGCGTCCAGTCTCTATTTTCCACGAGACATGGTGCAAACTGTAACACACCAAAGTTGGGACCTAGAAATTCTAAAGATAAAAATATAGGATTTTTAAAACTTTATATATATATATATATATATATATATATTGTCTGTTGTTGTTTTGTTCGCATGCCTCTTGAAATTTGTTGTGATTTTGTTCTTCATTTAACATACTGCAAAAACAGAAACCCTAAAAATCAAAATTGTAAAAGCAAAACTAATGGGAGTATCGGGTGCAATTAAATCATGTGAGTAATGTTAAATTAAAATTCTCTGGTTAGAACATACTTTAAAGAAATCAAACCTTGATTTCCCTTTTTGTTTTCCTTTTTCTCCTTTCTTTTCTCTTCCTTCCTTTTCCTCCTGTTTTCTAGCTAAAACCGGCCACTGCCCATGGTTCTCCCCGGCCAGCGCCCTTTCTTCTCTTTCCCCCTCATTCCTCCCATGCCATGCGTTGGCATCACTGTGCCTGCCCCATCCCGACACCAGGACATCCCCGCCACGTCGCCTCCTGCCAACCCGCATGCACGCCATGCGCCTGTGCTCGTTGCACTCGCGCATGGCGCTACGGCCATGTCATCCAACGCCCATGCCGGCTAAACCTCCATCGCCTCCTCCTCCATGCCTATAAACGGGTCCGCCCCGAGCCGCCTCGCCATCTTCCACCATCTTCTCCTTTTCCCTCTTTTCTACCGAGCTCAAGGAGCTGAGCACGCAGAGCCCAATCCTCGGCCACCAACGCCGCCCTCACCGTGCTGCCGTCTCAGTGAGCTCCTTCCCTCTCTATGTGAGTCACATCGTATTCCCAACCGTCGCGATCAAAACCCCTCAAACAATTGTGGTTCTTGTCCATCGGAGCCGCCGCCTTCTTCCCCAAGCTTGGCCAAAGCCACCGCCACCGCCACCTCACTTGCTCTGGTGAGTCCCTCATCAATTACTCCCTCTCGGAGCATCCCTCCACCGTCCTCTACCTTCCCCCACCACCCACTCCGGCTCTCTTCTTCCGCGGTGCCGCCGCCACGGCAAGTCGCCCGCGCCGCCCCTGGTCTACGCCGCTAGCCTTTCTCGGCACCTCCCCGCCGCCATCCACCATCCCATTGAGTTACCCTCGTCCCGCTGATGCTCATGCTTGCCTCCCTCCATCCCCTCTCCCTCTCCGACGTCGTCGCCCCTTTTCCCCTCCACAGTCGGCCGCCGCGTGCCGCATCACGGCCATCGCCGTCCACCAACAGCCACGACAACGCCCCCACTGGAACCGCCTTCTCACTTCGGTTCCATTTTACCCACACAGGGCCAATGGCGTCACCTTCTCTGCTGGTTCAGCCCTCGTCGTCGTCGCTTGCCCTTGGACCTCTGTTCTGTTGCCCTTCCTTCCTTCTCTTTGTAACTCTCTGTGGCTTGCTCTCTCGAATGGCTCTATGACAGTGGACCCTGCCAAAGGATTGGTTAAGTAAGAGCAACTTATAAGTTGGTTACTTGCTAGATATTTTAGTTAGCATTCACATGTTAGTTAATTTCATTAATGGCTATATTAGGTTGGTTAAGTCAAGTAATCAGCAGATTAGTTAAAAATCACTAGTATAATTTAATTAGCCATTTGCACTGTTAGTGGTGCTAACTGACTTAGGTGGACCCATTCAAGTAACTGGTCAGCTTAGGTGATTTAGAGATCAGTTAGTACTAAAACCAGGATTAAAAGTTAGTTAAGTGATTAGTTGATGAGTAAGGGAATTAGTAAGGGCATGATTAAATCAGTTGACAGTGAGCAATAAGCTATTAAGCAGCAGTTAGTGCTTCATGAGAGTATGATTGTCAGTGGATCATTTTAAACCCAATGGTTACTTAGAAGCCAGATAACAATCAATTAATAATGTCACCCACTAGCAAGTCCCGGTTAGCTAAGTGATTAGTAGTTAGGTTAAGTAGATTAATGAAGCAGGATTCCATTAACATATATACTTTTAACTAAACCAATTAGTGAATCAATAGGGTGGATGATTTGAGTACATACAAACCACAGGGCCAGCCTGACCGCCGGCAGTTGACCGGTCAAACCAACTACACCCTGACATCAAATCCGACAGTTTGCTAAACCAAGGTTTTGAGTTCCAAACACCTCGACACCGATACTAATTGTTCAACACTAATATTAGGATCATACATATGATCTCCAAAAAAAGGCATAGAAAGAACAGATATTCCAAAAAGGACAACGAAGATAACTGCTCTAGTTGCTCTGTGGGCTAGGATACAATCATGTTGGTCACTCTCTAGAACCCTAATCTGTTAGTCGGACTCATTGGTTCAGGTTGTTCATGGTTGTTGCCCACCAAATAGTGCTCGGATATCAAATGTGGCTCGCAGCTCCTGAACTGATAGCAGACACAAAAGGTGAACTTTTTTTTTTATTGCTTGCAGTGGCCCAACTTTCTTGTGCAGTTGTGCTTGCCAACATTCAGATACTTTTGACCTGAATAGGCCATCAAACTCTCCAGCATGCTACTAGATATGTACTAATTGGTCGAATAGTCTACTCTTAAGTAACACTAAGTACATCTGAGAGAAGATATGTACAAGGGGCATTGGATTATTCTTCTAGAGCAAAAAACTGATGAAATTCTGACCCAACCGGTCACAATCAAGCAATACCTACTTTGATCTAGTTCCTCTACTTTCCATATGTATAGAACTTGGTATGTACTAAATTAACATGGTCCTGCGAAAACTTCTCTGAGGCTGGTTGATCACAGAAACTAGAAATTCTCCTTGTGGAATTCGAATTTCGTGCTGGTCTTTCTTGAGAAATCTTGCGCGAGCTCGCGCAGCTCCTTCGTCAGCACCGGCGCTCCACAGTAGAACACTCCTGTTGTATCCAAGAAGCCGAGTTCAGTGTCAATTCAGAAAAGCAATATTATGTGCACAAAACTAGCATGCTGATTGGTCCTGCTATTCTTATCCCAAATTGGTAAAGATTGAGCTGATAAGACCATGCCTGACATGACACAATTCGGGGAGGGAGCACTTCTTGAAAACATGCCAAAGCATATCTTGAGAATCTTATGTGCATATGATTAAGCTTCATGGTGAGGAATTTAAGATACCTCATGAATGTATTGTTAATGTGTATCTAGAGTTGTAGACTGATCTCACTATTTCTCTAGTGGTTGCAACCATCAGCAAGTAACAATGATTGGTTGATCCCTAATCTATAATATACTTCCTGTTCAATCTTACTACATACTAGTACTACTCCCAATCTTCAGTTTTGTGACAAACCATTTCCTAATTAGTGGACCAGTTCTGTGCTCATCATTTACTGTTGGTTGTAACTATCAGCAAGTAGCAGTGATTTGCTGTTCCCTAACCTAGCAGGTTCTTGTTCAGTCTTAACCACTTCTCCCAATCCATGACCAGTCTGATACTGATGATGCATGTCCCTGTCAACTAGGTTCTCAGAAGAAAGAAAGTTCAGCCCAATTGCACTTCAACCTCAGCCTAGTATCAAGTTTGGTAGAGTGCATCTCTCACTGTTTGAGAAGCGTGGAGGTATAGACTACTCTCGACTTTTCACCGTCTCTAAGATTCAACTACGACCGTACCATGTTACCGAGAAATCAAGTACGGAACTACCATATGTTGTCGGTTAAAGTTAGTTAAAGTTATTAACGCATTGTGATATTGTGAAACGGAGGGAGTAGCACTGACCGACGCGCTGGTCGCGGTGGTTGAGAGCGATGCGCTTGTAGACGGCGCGCCAGTTGGGGCGGGCGAAGTGAGTCTTGACGCGGGTGCCGGAGACGACGTCGACGCCGTGCTTGGCGTGGTTGAGCGACTGGAGCATGGCGATGAGCGCGGAGCGCGCGTCGCCCTCCTCGTAGACGCTGGTGCAGTAGTTGTGCAGCTCGATGACGCCCTTCTTGTCCGTCTCCGCCACCTCGTCCATGACGCCGCGGAACCACTCGAACGACCCTTGCTCCCGGGTCACCCAGTAGAAGTAGGCGCGCCGCGTCCGGAACGACTGCGACTGCGAGTTGCTGCTCGCGTCCCCGCCGCCGGGGGCGGCGGACTCGACGTCGCCGTCGAGCTGCGTCATGTTGTTGATGATGTCCTTGATGATGGAGATCATCGGCGTCGCGCCGATGCCGAGGCCGACCAGCAGCACGATGTCGTACTGCTTGTAGTCCTGCGCCGGCGCGCCGTACGGCCCGTCGATCAGCACCTTCGGGAAGCTGCAACGCAAACCAATTGTTAACTTCCATACACATTTCATCATCACATTTACTTTTACCAATAATCAGCTAATTTACCAAGATAGATTCACATGACTAATTAAACACAAGAAATGAGAAAAATTCCCTACGTGCGAAAGGCAGAAAACCGAAACCGGTAGTCAAACATGGACACCTGCAATTCTTATTCAAGGATGCAGATGGAACAGGAACAGAGAATGTTCTTCCCCAAATAGCCTCTAGAAAAGAAAAAAGAAGTGATGGAATACATGGTCTGACGGGCACATGTACGCACGCCCTTCACCACCTTATCCTCAACTAATGGCCGTCTTCAGAAACACATAATATCTCCTCTTCTCTACCATCAATCACTAGCCACTCGTCAGTTGCAACTTACATACACAACAATTATCATATGCCCCGGCTGGATTACCATTGTACTCAATGACAAAGGTCCAGCAAGGTCAACTTTGCCATGTGAAATGAGTGTATGCATATGCATGTACATACATACACAACTCCTATCTCTTGATGATTTGCATGGGTGAGTGCCATGTATGTGGGACATGTACCAACACTAGGTAGGGGACACGCCATGTGAATCAACCAACAGTATGTACATACACGCCTGATGCAAGAAATGATCTCATATCCTTATGTTAGTCAGTACGAGTTTTCTTCCTCACAAAATTTCTGGAGCTAGGAGGTCAGAGAAGGTGCCTACCGACTCATATCACACTACTACTTTCAGTACTTTGCACATGTGTGAAAGTTTCTCTTCCCTTATCTAAAAACATACACAACAATTATCATATGCCCCGGCTGGATTACCATTGTACTCAATGACAAAGGTCCAGCAAGGTCAACTTTGCCATGTGAAATGAGTATGCATATGCATGTACATACATACACAACTCCTATCTCTTGATGAGTAGTAGTAGTAGTAGTACACGCCTGATGCAAGAAAGTACATGGTGAGCGCAACGGCCACTACCACCGTACCCCTCTTGAGTCCATCCACACGCCGCAAGGCTGCCGCCGGATTGGACCACGGCAATGGCGGAATTCGCCCATTTTCTCGAGACGAAAAGCGAAAAGCTTACGAAAAGGCGAATTTTAGATTTGAGCTCTGTGGGAGTACGTGTATGTGTTCTCACCTCGGGTTCGACATGGAGCCGTCGCGATCGTACTCCGCCCGGAGCAGCCCGCTCTTCCCCTCCGACGGCGGCCGGCAAACCTGCATGTCGCGTTAATGATGGCTTAGCTCAACACAGATAGCAATAATCTTTTTCAGAGATGGACATGGATAGGAACTTAAGCTTTAGGAATTGATGGCGATCGAGATGTGATGTGATTAGCGTAGTACCCTTGAGAAGACGTTCTTGAGCTCCCTGGTCCAGTCGCCGAGCGTCCTGATGTGGACGCTGACGTGGCCGTCCCGTGGGGCCGACGTGATGGAGAACGGGTGCCTGGTTCATCGCACATCGTTAGTGACTAATCCAAGGAAGAGATGAATTGTGAAACGATGGATCCTTGATCGGACGGCTGGGATGGCTTACCATTGGAAGGGCGAAACGGCGGCGCAGTTGACGAAGATGTACTGGCCGCTCTTGTACCGGAACCCCTGCGGCTTGGAGAAGTGCAGCGACAGCACGTTGCCGGGGTACACCGCCACCTTGAGTATCTTCACCGGCCGCACGCTCGACCGCAGCGCCCGCGTCAGCCGCTCGCACGCGTACAGGAACATCGGGATCGACAGGTACATCCACGTCTGCATCCACACCACCCGGTGAATCATAATTATTGAGTTGTATGTACCAATTAGTTCACTTAAAACCTTAAATTGATAGGAAAAAACGGATAATTCACTTATACTTCAACACTCCTCCTCACATGTAGACAATTCACTTATATTTCAATACTCCTCCTTACGTGTATGCTCGCTCAGACCTAAAACGTGTAATAAAGGTGGGCTATAATTATTATTTTTTAATTGCGTCAACCAGGTTTTGAATTCAAAATATCTCGGCTCTAATACCATATTGAGTTGCATGTACCAATCAGTTCACCAAAAACTTAAATTGATGAGAAAAGACGAACAATTTACTTATTCTTCTGCTACAATCACAATCACACCACGCGTGTTGTAATGCATACGTACCGACTTCTTGTACCACTTCCTGGTGAGGTAGAGGTAGTGGCCGTGGACGATGAGCAGCGCGTAGACGATGACGAAGAGGTGGTGCGAGTACCAGAAGGCGTTGAAGCCGGTGAGCCGGTTGAGCGGCCGAGGGAGGTGCAGCCTGCCGCGCCGGAACCACGGCGTGGCGAGCGTGAACGCGATCGCCATGAGCACGAGCATCACGAGCCCCGTCCACCCTTCGGTGCCCTTGACGAACCACCAGTAGTTGGGCGGCCGCACGGGCCCGAAGAAGGGTATCATGGGCACGTACTCGGCGTCGGTGGCGTGGAGCAGCCGCGGGAAGTCGCAGGTGAGATGGGAGATGACGTGCAGCCCTGCGCCGATGGTGATCCCCACGGCGATGACCTTGTGGAAGTTGAGGTTGTCGTCGAAGGGCACGACGCGCGCGACGGCGGTGCGGTTGCGGACCCAGGTGATGGTGTTGCGGCAGACGGGGAGGAGGATGATCGCCATGTTGAACTTGAGCGTCTCGGCGCCGCCCTTGGCGACGCAGACGCAGTAGCCCATGACGTCGAACACCGCGCGGCGGCGGTACTGGATGAACTTCCACGTGAAGAGGCCGGCGCAGACGGAGAGCCAGAGGAGCATGACCCAGACGCGGCGCCAGTTGTCCTCGAGGAAGTAGCTGGCGCGGCGGTACCACCGCCGGAGCGGATTGGGCTCCGCCGTGGGGCGCAGGCTCTGGCTCAGCATCTGGCTCAGGTTCCGGCTGTTGGTCGTCCCGATCCGCACCGACCGGCTCGGCGCCTGCAGCAGCAGCATCTCCAGGTTGTACAGCTCGATGTAGCCCAGGTTGCTGGGGTCCAGCTCCTCCATGATCAGCCGCGCGTACTCCTCGGCCTGTTCCTGCACCTTGGACAGCTTGTTCGCCGACGCGCTCAGGGTGATGATCTGCACGCCAAAATTCAATCTTTTCTGTAATCTGCTAATCTCGTCAAACCATAATTTGATCCATGGATTTGGTGAGTGGGAACTTGAAGGACAAGACACATCAGAGTCAGCAGAACATGCTGGGATAGTGGATGACACTGACTGGCGTGCAATGGCAATCAGGTCAGGTGGAGTACTAGCTAGCTACCAGTATTTCCTAGAAGAGGATTAGAGAACACGGGACATTGCTGTTCGTGGAGGGACACCTAAAATGACAGATTAGCGGGGGATTTCATTTACCTCCTTGGCCTCCTCCTCGGTGATCCTCCCGTCCGCGTTCTTGTCCACCCTGAAAAGTAATTAATTAATTAACCAACGGTTGATTAATTAAGGCGTTAGCGCTAACTGGTTAAGGTGTGTCAATTAAGAGCTCGTAAATTGTTGATTAAGGGTTTAATGATAGCTTACATGTCGAAGAAGGTCTGGAGGCGGCTGTCGAAGCTGGTGTCGGAGATTTGGTCCCAGAACTCGAGCAGCTCCGCCTTGCTGATGCTGTCACCGGAGATGTTCCGCCGCCTCGCCAGCGCGTCGAACAGCTCGCCGGCGAACTCAGGCTCCTTCATTCCTGCAGCAATTGTAACCATATTTCACCACAGATTAAAATCATGTGCTACATGAACAATTCTAGCTAGCTAGAGGATTGGAGATTAGTTTGTAAGAGAGAGTGAGACGAGGCTTTAATTACCGATGCACTGGCCGAACTTGGAGCGGTGGAGGAGGCCATTCTGGGAGAGGTCGTCGTCGAAGCGCTTCTCGACGGCGGGCCAGCCGAGGGCGCCGTCGGTGCGGCTGATGAACTTGAGCCCCTTGAGCGCGTGCGCAGCGGCCGACTTGGACCGGTCGATGCGGCCGGGCCCACTGCCGCGGCGGTTGATGGACGCGAGCCGCCGGAGCTCCTGCGAGACCTGCTTGATCCGCGACGAGGCGTTGCGGATGACGGAGTGGCCGAAGGACGAGGACCGCTTCTCCAGCGTGCGCGCCAGCAGCGTGACGTCCGAATCTTCGCCGCCCGCCGCCGGCTTCACGCTGTGCACCGCCACCGAGTCGTCGCGCACGTCGAGGGTGATCTCCACGTAGTCGTCGTCGTCGTTGTTGCCGCCGTGCGGAGGCGGCGGCGCCCGGACGGCGCGGAGAGCGGTGCGGACACGGACTCCGCGAACCGCGCGCTCTTCCTCGCCCCGGACCGCTTGCTCAGCGGCCCGCTGTGCGGGACGACCCTCTCGTGCGGCCCGCCGTCCTCGGCCGCCTCCACGATGTCCCCGCCGGCGTCCGCCCTGTTATGCATGGCTCCCCGCCGGCTCTTCTCTTCCTCAGCCTCCAAGAAACAACGTGACACGGACGTAGGATTCAGCGCACGCTGGAGCTAGCCAGCGGAGCTTACAACTCGAGTGGGTTAGTGGCGACTTCGTCTGAACGAGGAGGAGGAGGAGATGGTCGTCGAGGGGGGTGGGGTGGATCCGTGTTCCGTCCCGTGGATGGATGCGTTTGGCGAGGAGGTTATTTATAGCGCGGTGAGGTGGAGAGAGAGGGGAGTTATACTAGTCGTCGCCTGTCGCCGTCGTCCTCCGCTCGGCTGCACGGCGAGGCGTGGGTTTTTTTTTTCTTCTGGTTTACTGTTCAGTACTTTTGTTTTTGTTGCTGGTTTACTGTTCAGTACCAGTATTACTTATGAAGAAATTTTACGATACATTCTACCGGTTATATACAATGATAATATAAATCTAATCTAATCATTAAATTGTTAAGAGCATAATAGACTTTTCTTTGTATTTATAATTTTTTTTATGAGAGTGTTGGATTTTTTTTTAACTAGGGTTGAAAATATCGTTCTTGTGCTGTGTGGTTCCTACATGAGTAATTACAATTCTAATCTCTCGGAATTCTAATACTCATACTACCGGTTGTAGTGTAACTAAATTCTAACTGATTTGAACTATTGAATAAAAAAGAACGAATGATCCGTATTAAATTGAGTGTACCGGAAATTACGAATTTGCTTGGCGAGTAGAAAGGCGGTGCGCAGCTTAATTAAATTCAGCTAGCTGCACCAAGAGGGCAGACACAGAAGCATCGATTCGCAGCTTCGTTTACCGTTCTCGGGAGGAGGAGGCTTCAAACGGAATCTGCCCACCGGCGGCGTTTGCGTCGGAAAGGCTCGCCGGTCGCGCGCGTGGTGTCGCTCGCTCGCTGGGCCGATGGTGTGCGGTGTCAGTGCAATGGTAAATGGTAGTAGCTCCAAGTCCAAGGGGATGGATGGACATGGACTGATAGAGACTACTAGAGAGGAGAGATGGGGAATGTGTGGGCATGGCTGCATGCACTGCTTCCGAAGGTTGAGGATACGATTGCTGAGTTTGGTTTGGCAGTTCAATCGGAAGCTTTTGGAATTCGGATAACCTACACTTTTTTTTTCAGATCATACTGTAGGTAACCGTGTTGCAACTTACAAGATGATAATATATATAATATTAATCGCGAAAATATGTTTCGTTAGAAATACAGGTCTCAATACGCTGATCATATTTTATTTAGATCATATACTAGTAGTATGTTTCGTACCATGCTACACCATGTCATTGCAATGCTACACCAGTAAGTTCAGGTATACGTCACTATGAATGGCAGTAGCTAGAGTTTGGTAAAATCAAGCGTTCCCATGTGCAGGTATACTTGCTGTCGTCATTCCCCTATATCTGGTGCCGGTGCGTGCGTCTCCAACGGAAAGCGAGCAGAGCATGGGCACCTGGCCGGTCACTTTCTCGGGCCACCGAAGCGGCAATCAGCAGCAGCAGCAATCCATGCCCAGATCGAACTGTTCACGCTATCACATACCATACCAAACCGATGGAATCACCACGCATTTCCTCGGCTCTAACTCGGGTTTTGTCAAAAGTTTGTGCTTCGGTTCAGGCGATATGCGCGCTCTGATTGTCGCCTTTTCCCTGCAGATTGCTATTATTCTGTTGGAAAGAGCCGAGGAAAAGCACCCGATATCTTTGTGCCTACCAGAGGGATCGCAAAGGACGTGCGGCTACTCCTGTGAAGCGGGTGCAAATTGGCCTCTCAATTGCCGTCGTATAGTTGCTTCAAGATTTTCGCCCTGAAAAAATCATCTAAACATTTCTAGAGTATTTTTCACTGTCTCCCGTGTCAGTGATTTGTCAAAGCTAGTGTTTGTTTAGTTTTAATTAGTGTGGACAAATTATTGTGTTTTTTCGTGGTGATGCGATACGGTGGACGTAAACCGGATGCATTCACCTCTGTGTGTTGAAAAATTACAAGCAGGAATGCGGCTCGAAAAATGCCGAACAGTTCTCCAGACGTACAGTACAGGGCTAGAAAATGGAGGTACTTAAAAGCTTTTCTCAACCAAACATTGCCATTATCACGAGTAACCAACAAACAATGTAAGGCGTTGGTAAAGCGACCGTATATTAATTCATTGCTAGACCTTTTCTTTCTCCAGTTAAATCGCACAAGGAATTTCGTTTTCTTGGAATGCATGCATGCAAATTGCCTCCTGGCTACCGGAAAACTTGAAAAATTCAACGGTCTATTTCTTACTGATGGAAGGAAAAAAATTGTTGGAAACTACCCGAATTCATATATCTCTCCCATTAGATGATGATAAGATATCAAAATGTTTATTTGATAACAAATGAGCATTGCCTTTGATAACTGGATAGTACAAGGGTAGGTGAGGATCTCATGCTGATGCATGGTTCTCCTTCAACGTAATTTTGTTATTTACATTAAAAAAACGTGTTGGGATCCGAATATGTAAATCTGGACCTTTTGTGTATAATACACTAGTCTAGAATCACGCTAGTATACACAATGTCAACATTGATGAACATTATTCTATACACACAAATTTAAGGATAAACATACTAAGTTTGATAAATAAATAAATATTGTGATCTTATTGTCGAGTTTACATTTATTCAGCTTCGCAGGGCTCAAGTACTAAATAAAGATAGCAGCAGCGGAACGGGAAAAATTTCAGCGGGACCCATCGACTTGCCACAGGCAACTAGCTGGGAACAAGATCTGATGATCGACCTCCTCATAGCACTCCTCTAGAAAGGGTATAGACTCTTCCTCTTCGTCAACTGAGTGATGATTATTGCAAAGGAGAGTACATGTAGTACTCAGTAAGTTGAACCATAGAATGCAAATATACATGATGGCTTATTCCAAATGATATGGCTAGTAAGATTGTTTTGCATAAAGCGACATTTGCAATTGAATAAAAATATGTATAGATCGAAAAGCATAGATGAATACGATAATAATAGAATTTGTACACAAAGCTTGCACATAGTCTATTCTATTTTGTTCTCATAGCCATCCTTCCAAGTTTTTATTTTTGAACACTACCCCTTATATGAAATCTCTGAGCATGTTCATGACTGTAAACATGGCTATTCAAATATATTTTGATTGACACTCTATAGAGGTTATACAATGTTTTCGACAAGATATGACCAACGACATTGTTCTAACACATTTCCATGGACGTGCGATCCGGAGGATCGTAACAAAGCATTTCAGGAACTTCGCTCCAACAATTGGCCATCCCGATGACTTACCTACACCCTTATTCCATACAGGGAATATCACAACACAATGAACGGACGTAAGGGTACACCGTTGGATTTCAGAATGACAATCTTTATTTTTGGAATTTCAAAAAAACTAAGGGACTAACATGTGGGGTCCACGGTCTATAGACCGGGTTCACGGGTGACCTTGGTCTATGGAACAGTACTAACATGTGGGACACACATGGCATAGGCTCGGCTCACGGTGGACTAGGTCCACGTGGTTTGGATCTAGGGTTTGGGGTGATGGGGTGGCTGATGTGACGTTGGTGGTGACGCAGCGCGCACGTGGCACCGAGGTGTGGGGATTGGTGTTGAGGTGGTGACGTTGGTTGGCTCCAGCAAAGTCATTGTACGGCAGCGCTCTCCGGCAAGTCAATGACGACGGTGGAAGACGGCGCAGACGTAGATCTGGATCGGCAGATTGGGATGAGGGCGCGACGGCGACACAGACGAGACATGCATGGGACCAATGATCATCAAAGATGATCGACAGTGAGGAAGAAGCAGTGGTGACGACACGAATCTTGGTGAAGTCAACGATGTGCTGGTTGAATCTAAACAAACGGCGAGCAAGAGGAGGACGAGACGGTTCATTGGTGGTAACGGCGAAGGCGGGGGCTCACCAATGACGGCGGTGGATGGCGATGAAGAGCTTGGGGAGATGACAATGCCGGCGATGCAGATCCGAAACTTCGATACCCTAGGGTTTGGGGTTTCAGTGACAGCGGATGCGTCGTGTGCAGAAGTCGAAAACGACGACACTTAAATAGGGTGGTGGTCGCGTGGTGTGCACGCCGAGGAGTCCAATGTGCCGGCAGAGTCGGCTCGGGTCCGACTCGGGGAAGAAGCGCAGTAATCCCTGGGTCGGGCCCACCTATTAGCAACGACGACGCGTGGGTGAACGCATGTGAGGACCCCTGAAATCGGATCCGTATCAAGCTAAGTGATTACGTCGTAAACGCAACACTTAACGTGAGACGAACACGATTCCGAGTGACCCGGATGTGTGTCACATGCTAGCTCCCAAGGATCAGTGGCTATCATGCACATATCCTAGTACACAACATTGCAATCACATCTCTACACAATGTACAAGAATAAAAGAATTAATTACAACATCATTTAAATAGAACCTTATAGTAGAAGGTTGTATAAGAGGGCCGATCGGCCAAATCTAATTAACACAAATAAATCGCAACGGAAGATAAACTTAAATAAAAAGGGGATAACCGAGTTGGCATGCCCACAATCCCACAAGCAACCAACTGGAGTTAAAGCCGTTGCACCCGTCGTTCTCACCTGAACAAATAGACACTATTAGAGTACAAAGTTGTACTCGCGAGACTTTCAAAAGAAATAAAGATGCATGTAAGTATCAAAGGAAGGCTACTACACTAGTCAGTTTTCAGCGTAAAGCAAGTTTTGCATATAAATAAAAGATTCTAACTTGCTATTTGTAAAACAATTAGAAAACATTTTATGATAGTAAGTAGTGATCATCAAAGGTATAATTCCAAGTATAATCAACCCACGAACATCCCATTCGTGGCACAACTCAATCCACAACAAATTTAACGCGTGAACAACGCGTTCAAGAATACATTTCAGATTTGAACAAACTAACATAAGGACATAACATTCCCAACCATAACCCAAACTTAAATTTCCAAAAGCTAATTGTGCCTGCTTTCCCACAAGTGCTGTCCATAACCTAGGACGAGGCTATTCGAATAGATTTAGTTACTCTGCGAGTTGTGCTGACTTTACCCACACGATATGCATTCCTCTTAATGTCGCCAATGCACTCTTCCATAGGAGTGTGGTGAGGTAGCATAACGAGGCCGTTACAATGTCATGTCCTAACTATCAAACCACGAGAGACGGTCCATGGCGAGCGATGCGATCGCTGAACCACGGGAAACCCGTTGCGTAAGTAAGTCCCAATCAAACAAGAGACCCTTAAGAACAAGTAAGGCGACCCTTAACATACCCCGCGAGATTGACAAAGAACAATTAAATACATAACAATAACAATTGTCAACCCCATTGTGTTTTGATAGCCAACACATAACAAATTATTAAGCCAAGCCTTCGCCATTATCCGGCGTGTGGTTGCACGTAAGACTTAGTTCATCACACCTGGACGGTCCTTAATCACTTAGAGCAGGGCTACACAATTCCATAACAACAAACAACAACAATAATTCATCATCACCCTACACCCGTCCAAGTTAAGAACACGAAACTCATGCCCAACATGTCCACAAACCCCAGATGCGAAGATCTGGATGCATTCCTCAAATCCAACATGATCCAAACCATAAAATCCTCAAATTTTCATACAGATTCAATTCAATCCACCGGCCGATGGACTAGCTCCATCAACCGCTTTCGGCTACACTACTAGCATGGCTAAGCATCGTTCTACAAACTAGCAAACAACCCATATAACATATATCCTTAATCCTTCAAGGTAAAAAGGGTAATCAACATTCAAAGGAGGGCTAATGCAGCAATTAGGAGATTAACTACTTCTACCCATAAACATACATTTCAAAATAGCATGCAATTGCGGTAATAAAACTCACACAAAACTTTTAAAACCACTTTAGAGCAATATGATCAAGAGGAGGTGCTCGCACCTTTGCTTTGATATCACAAGTTCATTCTCAGGTTACATTTAATTTGATCTCGCGAATATAATGGCATCGTCGAAAACCTAATCGAAAGACGATATCGCAATAAATATCAAACAAGGCCAAAAATTCAAATTACTCAAAAATGCATGAAATTTATACAGTAGGTAGATCATGATTTTAGGTGAATTTAGGTGGTATAATTAGTTCAATTAGAGTTCATATGAATTTCTTATGGGTTTTCAGAGTTGAGGATATGGCAAAGGTTAAATGTGGAGTTAGTAATCATGACCCAAAGTTGGCTTATTATTGATTTCACTCTCCTAGGTTACCTGTGAAAGACTAGTAATTCTAATTAAAAACCCTTTGTATTTTTAGACAAAGCTCTACCTCTTACTATTAGAATTCTACCATCTAACCTTGTCTCCTTTTTAACTTTTGCTTTCTTGGGACTAATTACTAATGGTTGTCTACCGATCTGATGAGGTTTACTATTACGAGTTTATGTTCAAACTGCTGTTAAGGACTACTAAGTATTCTCTAACATAATTAAGCACTGGACCTCACCTAACATCCAGTAGGTTGAAAATTTGAATCCCTCATAAGTTAATGATCCTACCAGCTGCTTTCCCCAAAACCAATTATTTACGGCAAAGACAAAGCTCACTGTTGATGTTGGTGGATCATCTAATACTTGTTTCTCATATTGATTTGCCTCCAAAAGTCTTAAGGTCCAAAGCTTAATTAGAACACAAACCTTCTAAGTCCTCGAATTCATAAATGTCATAGACTTCAACTAGAAACTCTTTTCTGACCAAACATTTTATTAGAGGAAAAGGCTGATTTGGAGGCATGGTTAACTTGACCTTCCTGCTTAACTCCAATGTCCAAACTTATTTACGAGAATGAGTTCTTTGCTAATGATGTATAAGTGCCCAAGGGCTAAAAGAACAAAAACACTACCAACTGATTGAATTGGTCCTGTTATAAGCCTACTGACAAAACATATGCTTTCAGATAACTGTTCAAGCTCCTACAAGTCTACAACAGCAAGTTTTTCAGATCTAAAGCAAAAAACAGAACTGTTGTGAACTAATCTTCTCCCTAGACCAATTATCTATTTGTCGATTATAAATTAGTGATCAATTAACTAAATGTATTCATAGCATTCCTTATTACAAGTATTTGCAAAGTCAGTAGTCTAATGACATTTCTCAAAATTTTCAGATTACCCTCTCTGCCCATTTCAACAGACAACAGAAAAGAAAAACTCTAACTGAAAAGGAATTACCTAAACTTCCTTCAAGATTCAAACCATTAAAAGGTCAAAGCATTGGAGTGAACTAATGAGTAGCCAGGAGAGTGTTAACCTTACCAGTGGGTTCCCAGTTTTCAGTGACAAATGTTCATGTACAGCGACAACAGAGGGGGCTATCGTAGGAGCGGCCCAGGGTGGCTCGGGCGTGATTCGTCGCCGGCGGGGAAGCGGCGGCGTGGCGGAGATGACCACAAAAACGGAAAGCCTGGGGAACAAGGAGGCTAGGGTTAGCGGTTTTGGGGCTCAGGCGGCTCGGTGGCGGCTCGCCATGGGCACGGGGCGGCCGGCCGTGGAGGCGAAACATGGCGGCGGCGCTCGGGTGCAAAAAGAGGCGATTAAGGAGAAGCATGGTTATTGGTAGGTTACGGAACATGCGAAGTAGCTGGCGATGTCGAGAGTGCCGGAACAAGGCGGCGGCAGCGGAGATGGAGCGAAGAGGTGGCTCACGCGGGGCGACAAGCGCAAGATGAGGCCAACAAAGAATGGTTGGGAAAGCTTCGCGAGTGGTGTAAAGGTGTCAAAGCATGGAATCGAACCTAACTCACGGTAAAAAAAAGCGAAGGGAGTGTTCTTGGCGAAAAGAGGAAAATTCCTAATCAGTGTGTTCACGAGAATGAATGTGAAATTGATTAAGGAAATCATGCTTAAGCTCTAGGACACGATATGGCGCGCTAAACCGAAAGAAACTCACGGAGATGGGAAATGGTGTGGCGATGGAATTCGATGCGCGTCCATTGGTGGCGAGGACGGTGTTCGTGCTTTGGAAACTACAAGCCAGAGAGAAGCTCGGTTAGATAAAATGGGAGCGGTGGAGTGAGAGGAAGAGGATGGTGCGATCCGGTGAAGCTTACGGGGTGGAGAGAGCTATGCTTCCTTCTCTCCCACGGCCAGGAAGAGAAGTGGGCAACAAAGGAGGGCACAGAGGTGATCTTATTCGACCACGAGGATGGAGAAAGCTACGGCGTGAAAAGGCGAAGGTCCTGGAGTGGTCGAGTTGGGCGGTGGGAGCGCGTTGCGGAGTGCGGCGGAGCGCGCGAGAGCATGTAGCGTGGCGCCCGGCTCGCATGCGAGCTGCCGAGGTAGAAGAGGGCTCGATGCGTGGGCGGGCGATCGGTGATACGGTTGCACGATGAGTCTGGCGATGCGAGCGGGCAAACCGATCGGGCGGTTGATCTCGGATCCGATGGCATGCGTGCGATGGTGCAATTAAAGGTCGGGTGGAACCAATTAGAAAGTGGCTCGGTCGGGATGGGGTCGGTGCGGTCCAACGATGTTGAGTCCGAGTTTAAAAGCGATTTGACAAATTAGCGAGAAGGTTTGACCGAGGCTTTAAATATAGAAATAAAATTCAAAAAAAATTATGCAAATTTTTATAGAGGTTCCTGGGATAGCCTAGTGTCTATAAAAATTATTGAACCCTACTGTTCATAATATATTTTGTAATATATAAATTCCAACTTAGGGTAGGTCATTGATTTGTGTTTGAATTTTTAGGGGGTTGAATCTAGTTCCAAAAATTTTGGAAAAATTATATTTATTCATGATAATTATTATAGTATTTGAATAAATTGTTTCCAGAAGATGATCATAAGTTTTTGTTGCTATTTTTATTTGGAGTTTAAATTTGATGTGTATGTTTGACCTTTGATTTAGATTTTCCAAAAACAATAATTTATGCAAATGATTCCAAAATGTCAAGTATGCTGATAAGATGCATACTAAATCCATTAATTAATTTGGGGATGTTACAACGCATGTCGCTCGTAGACGCAACGCGGCGACAAGCACGGGCTGGGTTGGTTGGGCTACATAGGTGACGGCGATTGGGCCAATTGGGCTGGAGAGATAGATAGAGAGAGTGAAGTGGGCCGTCTGAAGAATTCGGCCCACTTGGCCTTCCGGATTTTAAATAGATTTTATATTTTAGAAAATATAGGAAAATAGAACTAGCCAAGAAAAATAGCAAAGCACTCTAAAAAAATCCCAGAAAATACTTTCAAGCACAAGGAACTCAAATAAAATTGTTTTGAATTTAATTGATGTCTAGGTTAATCACATTAAATCATTTTATATTTGGAAAGTCCCGGTTAAGCTGTAATTAAGTGAGAAAAATTGGTGAAAGTTTTTAGGGAACCTAATCTACACAAAGAGATTTTAAAACTCGAAAATTTAGGATGTTACAAAACGTGATGTTGCTAATGAAACCGCATTTTCTGCACTTTTGGATAAATTTTATGGTACAATTCACACACTTGGAAATGCGACAAGGATGTCGGAATCGCATGACGTGCGAACGGAAGACTAGAAGGTTGGAACTGTTCGTACATGTTAAATTAGTAATTGATTTGGGTCATCTGTTGCCTTGATCAGACAACTCCGAGACCTTATATTCAGAAATTAATTTGCATGTTTTACTAGTAAGTACTACTCTGAGTGACGGTTGATGCGAGCCAAATGCTGTTTAGAACCTTAGATCAAACAAGTCCTAATCCCGGGTCAAAAAGACCGCATGGTTTTCTCAGAGATCGTAAGCATGGATAGCTTTGTATACATTTTTGTTACCCATTACTTGCTGCCGGATGCATCACCTTATCTACTAGTCTGTTCTTGCTGTCACATTCTCACTCTTTAACTACACACCCTGCTTGTGCAACTACCATCTGGGTCAAATATCTGACAAGGTCTTTGCCTCTCAGCAAGGACAGTCTCAGGCATATGCATGCATGGTACATGTCGGATTTCGCCAAATTGTTTGACCTCCTCAGCATGGACAACTGAACAAGAAGGGTTATGGAAATGTCGCTGTGGCACTTCTACTGCATGCATTTCCTTGGCTGCTTCAGGTTCCCCATTTTGAGAGTCGTTTTCCAGCTCATTTTTCCTTACTGCATTCATGCATGGATGGACATTTCCACATGCTTTAATTTAGACTGTACACTGAACCTTCTTAATTTGCACGAGCCTGAATTAAGCTGTTCAAGGTCGATCTATACAAGTGGCATGCATGCAGAAGAAGAAGTTTCTTGAGATATTACTTTATATAGTTTGTATTATGTTGTAAAAAAAAGTTACTTGTACCACGTATTATTTCTGACAACTGGTCCTTGTTTTTGTTCTTGATTTCCAGAGGAAGCTACTGCTGCATATAGTCAAATCTCAGTGAAGGCAATCCAATCCTTGGGGAAAAAAATTGTGTATTTTTTTTCAGGAGCCCATTGAAACGCCTCCCTGGTTCTGACTCTTGGGAGCTCCATGGGAATGGTTCACCTACCACGCATTTGGACCATTTTTTGGTTGGGTCACAATTTGAGGTTGATTAATTAGTTGATCGTACACGCTAATATAATCCAATCCATTTTAGTTGAGGAGAAATTTGGAAATTAACAAGATGTTAATCATGCTGCTTAGTTATAGGTTGACTAGGTCTATGCTTAGTCATTTGATTCTTTCTTGGGAGTGGGTAGAATTCCAACTGGGACTAATTATAGGTTAGTTAAATTTACACAGTATTACTAGTGGTAGTACTCTCAACGTCTGCTCAAAAAAGAGTAGAAAAAAGGAAAGACATTAGCTATACTAGCTAAGTCATCCAACTTAAACAACAGGGAACCTAGATTATTTAGATAATACTAGTAGTCACCCCCCTAACTGTGGTAAATTTTTAGAAAATTTTAAAACTTTTAGATCGATTTTCACGGTATTCGTAACACTTAGGTTATTTTTACCGGATATACATATCCCGTACTAGTAGTATGTACATAACCAATGTATATAAAGTCTGTTTGGCCTGCTGCAGCTTCCGCTCTCGGTTTCTAGGCCGAAGCCGGAGATAGCAGCAAATCAAGCCTGTTCCTATTTAAAATCTCTTATGTACGCCCATGCAGATAAATGGATCACCACACAAGAAGTGATGTCCAGAATTGACTAGCAATTGTCATTCTGAATATGGTCCATCCTAACAATGAACAGTTCAAATTTAAGAGAAATTTCACAATATGACACTCGTTGTGACGCTAACATGCATGGCTGAACCCACGTGTCAGTGAAACATAGAAACATACAGAATTATTCGGTGGCATATAATGAATTAATTGCCCCTTAATTTTACCTAGAATGTTATGTGATGTGAACTTTTCTATTTGTGAACTGATGTAGTATTTATTTAAGTAAAACTGACGTAGTTTTGACCTAGTTTATGAAAAAGGTGATAACTTTTAACTTAGTTTATGAAAAATGGTGATGACTGATATCTACTTCGTTAAGACCTTTTAGTTGCGTGTGAGCACGCACCATATAAACACATAGGCTATCCACATCACAATTGCAAGGAAATATCCACCTCACAAAATATATCGATCGATCATTATCCTCTAGCTAATCATGGTTAATTTACTGGTCATTAGGTTAGGCATGATATGATGAAACTACTAAACCTAGGGACGGGCTAGCTAGTCCATTTGCGAATGTGTTGAGACTTTTGACTTGTTGGTCTCTCGCTGCTTAACGGAAACCGAATATGTTGGACCCCCAGGCCCCAACCAGTGAAAATATTATCGCTGAAATTTCTCCGGTTCCTAGCGATTTTCGAAGTTATCGGTGGGGCCCGATAATACACAATATCAGCCAAATTTTTCTGGCCATTTGAATGCCTAGCCCAGCCGAAGAGCCCACTTCTCCCTCTTCCTCTCCCGTCGAATCTGTTCACCCTAACTCCAATTCTTCCGCGTGGGAGCAATTTCGGTGGCGGTGGCACGCTGAGCGGGGAGGCATCGACTTCAGCGCTGCCTCACGCCGCGCCGGCAGTGGCGCCCGCAACGAGGGAAGCGGTCTGGCGGACATGGTGCAAGGCTGGAGCAGCGTGTGACTGCGGCGCGGCTGGGGGCGAGAGTCTTGGCTGAAGATTAAGCGGTCGGTGGATCCTCGGTCAGTCCTCACGAGAGTCGGCGGCGAAGACAGTACAAATTGGCAGTGTCAGAGCTGATGCGTTAGCTCTCCAACTAAGATGAATGCTCATGCATAAACTGTAAACTGTTCCAAGTTGAGCTGCTTCTGCTATCGTCGAGGATCCGTAGTCGCGGCTGTTGAAATAAGGACCTAGTCTTTGCTTCAAATTTAGTCGTTGAACTATTTCCGTTTTTAAGAATTCAGTTAAAATTGGCGAACATACAAAGTACTATTTGAGTTGGAACTTGTTGTGGTTGATTGATGAATGGAGTTGCAGACATGTTGCTCGAATAATATGCGGTAATTGTTTCTTCTTTACATGTTTTGTCGTAATTCTAAGCCGATCCAAAATGAAGCTCTGTTCTTTTCAGGGTAAATTCTGAACATTTTGATGCCCCAAAGGTTAATTTCTTCTGTAAAAGTGCAAGAACGCAGCCACAAGTAAACTAGCCTTCTGCTGGATACTCCAAGGGATGCCATAGTTTCCCTTTCCTACAAGCTCGCTCACAAATGGCTGGTAGTGTTTTCCTTGTGCGTGAGTAGGAGGTCAAAATTATCGGCAAAATTTCGCCGATTTTTTTTTTTAAAATTTCAGCCATTTTTTGGGGCATTCCAGTCGGCAAAATTCATAATTTCAAAGTGTGATTCGAAAATTCCGACAGAAAATTTTCCAAAAAACCCGGTAACCGCCGGTTACCTAGCCTCTGAATTTTTTCTATTGGTAGGGTTTTCCTTGCCCCCAACAGAAGAGAAATAGGAAAGAACACTATTACATGAAAAGTCTTCACATACGGTTTAAAAACATCATCATAGACGGTTTCGTGAGCTGTCTGAGTTTATAGATTAGTGATGATATGAGGTTATCACAGACGATTTTCGAACCGTCTGTGATGCATACTATCACAGACGGTTATTAACTCAGAACCGTCTGTGATAGTTGTCTATCACAAACAGTTTGTAGATAAAACCGTCTGTGATGGCTGATGTATCACAGACGGTTTGTAAATACAACTGTTTGTGATGGCTAATGTATCACAGACGGTTTGTGATATATAATCTCTATAAAGTTTTCAAGCAGTGGCTCCTTGTGCCTTTAAAACCTACTTTATATATATATATATATATATATATATATATATATATATATATATATATATATATATATATATAGGAAAATGGTATGGTACTCTTGGGAGCACGTACTCCCACCTCTCATATACCACTTAAATTGTATGATGATACCTCTTTATCTATTTGAGTATACTCCAATAATGATTATAAGATACTCCAAAGTGAGTTCCATGAAAAATTTCATTAAATTCCACTTTTATAGCAAAATTTATGTGTATACTTCTATTATATATATATATATATATATATATATATATATATATATATATATATATATATATATATATATAATTATGTATACTAGTCATATGCCGTGCGTTAAACGGAAAATTATTTTTGTATAGAATATTTTGTTGCAGCTCACCAATCTCCCTATTGCCATTCATCTCTACTACTTAAAAATTAGAGTTGGTGGTCGTCCATCCTCCTCACCGTCCCACCCCCTGTGTCTCTTTACTGACATGGGGGTCACGTTATCAGCAAATTATCTTCTCGCATCGTGCGCTCCCTACTCCTCCTCTCCCAGCATCACATGTGACATCGCCTGCGCTTCCTCCTCCTTTGCGCCCTCGCCTCCACCCCTGCTTTTCTGCTCTGCTCCACACATGCCTCCGCCCCTCCGCCGCTGCCGCCGCTTCCATCGGCCGAATATGGACATGTCTCACTTCCTCCTCTCTGCCCCTGCTCTTCTGCTCTACTCTGCTCCGCGCGTATTGACGAATTGAGATATATTATATCTACTTTAATTAATAAACTATAACATTTATGAGATGTTTCGTAGCAACGCACGGTAAGTTAAAATTTTCATGTCTTGCAATAGAGCCAAGAAGGCTTTCTTACTGCAGGTTGGACTAAACAACTATGCAAAATAAATTTAGTACGCCAAACATATTCGGACGGCGACATATTCGGATGGCGAAAACAGGTAATTAGCCACAAAGAACATGGAGATGTATTGATTCTTTGGTTAGCATGAATCATGACCAACGGCGATCACAACATTAGAACCGGTGATCACCACACCATATCGCCCCAAACTTCCCAAACCAAAGCAGTCGTTACCTTGTCGGCGCCATCGAGCTCCCGCGTGAGGAGGTCGGCGATGAGGTCCTTCAGATCCGTGAGGCTTCAATCCGTTGGAGAAGGGCGGTGCGGCTGGTGTGCCGTGGCCGACGGCGGCGGCAGTCGGCCCTTCCTTCTCGTCCGTCCTCCTCGTAGGTGGAGGCGGCTCGGTGGGAGGAAAGAGTAGGGAGGATCTGACGAGGCGAGACTAAGGGGCGAGGAGTGGAGGTTGTCTGGCGACACGGCGTGCGAGGAGCAGCGGCATCAACACCGGTGGGAGAAGACCGGTGGCGATGGTGTTCGGTTGGGAGTGAGAGAGAGCGAAAGGGGAGAATAGGAGGGAGGAGAAGAATCGTGATGAGATATTGGGAGCAGTTATTGTGGGAGGTGTGAGGGGAGAGGGAGGTAGGTTTGTTGCTACGTGAAATCTGTGTTCATTCTCGCATTCTACAACGTGTGGTTCTTCTGTGGGGTGATAAAGCTAGAAGAACAAAATGGCATTTCTATTCATTACAAAATAAACCATGCCTCCATCAGAAACTGCATGTATTATGTACAAGGTCACGTACCATTTCTGCTTAGTTACAACATTTGGTCTTCTCGATGCTACTCACGGGATTACTTCCTTGGCGATGTATGTATACGGTGCTTACGTTGATATCGGATTGTAGCATTGCGGCAAACGGCATCGCACTGCACGATGTTGCGGACGGTATACGACCTTTGTGAATGCCGCGTAAATCAGAATCATGACAACTCACTTCCACCTCTTTGCGTTTTTCAGCGATTTCGATTTTTGCTTGCTTTGTTGGAAGGCCTGCATCTTCTGTTTCTTTCTAGCAGTTTTCTCGTACTGCATTGCAATTCAGAAAAAGATTAGTTTGGCATACTAAACTATAGCAAACAGATAGTAGAGATGCTCACCTTCGACATTTTCGACTTGGCTTTTACTTTGGGGGCTTTCTCCTCAAGTTCTCTTCCTCACGTGCAAGTTCCTCTCTCGACCTCAAGGATCCTTTCAAGATAATACATAAACATGAAGAAGAAAATTTCATCATTTCTTTTTTTCTGGTGTACTTATGTCCTGAGATTAAAATTCATAGACTTATTACTAATTTTATCACTGAATAGTCATTTGTTGACCAAAAAGTTCATGTCAGATTGAAAAAGGGAACTTCTGATAAAACTGGAAACTTCTGATTCATTATCTTTCACTGCATACGCTTGTCACTGTGATATGATCTTAATTTATACCATTGCCCTTGCCAAAGTAGCAGACGTACTACTTTAGCCTGCGACCAGCTAATAATTTTGTAGAAAAGATGAAGCACATAACTCCGCATTAAGTGGAGAACACAACAACAAGTATGTTGCTGTACTATGGGAAAATATCATAAGTAAGAAAGAGTTCAACTTATTTCACTCCCAATGCAATCAGAAATTTGAAGCAAGTACAGAATGTAAGATGATATTCAAGATCATAGGAGAACTTACATTGTAATCTCCTTGATAGTCCTGGATAGTTTGATCGTTCACTTCAATGACTCTGTTAACAATTTGTTTTACAAAATACCGATCATGGGAAACTGTTATCACCGTGCCCGTGTATTCCGATATTGCCTCCTATCATGCATGCAAAAGAATCTATTAGAACTGCATGCTCAAGAAATGTCAACAAAAAACAAGGAACCGATTGATAATAAAATAAAATAAAATGATTGTGCAAAGAATGAGAACTGCATCCAACCTTAAGCATTTCTTTCGATGGAATATCAAGGTGATTTGTCGGTTCATCCAAGATCAGTAAAGTACATGGAGTCACCAAGAACTTGCAAAAGGCAAGCCTCGCCTGAGGAAACAGATAAAGAATGGGTAAATCCGTAAATGTACACAAATTACTAACACTTAAACACTGATGTATTCAAACTTAAATCTGTAAAAATGCACATTACCTTCTCTCCACCACTTAAAAATTGAACCTTTCTATCCAGCATGTCATCCCTGAAGTTACAACGACCAAGGAGACCTTTGATATCATCAAGTTTCCAATCCTCTGCAGCTTCTGCTATAGTATCCAACACGGTTTTCTCCAAATCGAGAGCTTCTGCCTGGTGAAATCATATCCCATGAATCTAATTGGAATAGACCATTTTTAGTTTTTTTACTACTGAAATAATGCCAGGCTGATGGGATGTTGCAGTTATTCTATAGGATTATGGCCAAGTAAAATAACTTAACAACCATACCATATGAGATACTAAAGTCATCATAAAAGAAGTTTGGTGTACCTGATTTTGCTTGAAATAGTTAGGCAACACATTATGCTCCCCAAGAAGCACTTCGCCTCCTTGTGGCTTCTCCATCCCCAAAATAAGTTTAAGCAATGTGCTCTTCCCACATCTGTTGGAGCCAATAATGGCTATCTTTTCACCTCTCTCAACTATTAGATTAGCATTATTGAACATTGTCTGGACACATTACCAAAGCAATAAGGATATATTTACAAACAGTTGGGGTACAGAATATCACACTTTGTTAATCACATAAAAAAACAATATCGAAAAAGCAATAATGCTGACGTTATCCCCGAATCCAAATTGGAGATTCTTTATTGTTAACAGAGTTCTACCACTTGTCCCACGCTCAGGAAATCTGATCTTTAACTGCTTCCTTTGGAAAGGTTTCTCAATCAACCCTTCTTGTTCAAGCTTTTCCAATTTCTAGTGTTTCAAATAAGACAAAAGTTAGTAATCACAGGAAGAGTAAGCAAAAATAGATGAAACAAAATAGTAACTGAAAATATGATGATCGATTATATTGATTTGATGCAAGCAACAAACATGTAATTCAAGTAGTTACCTTTTGCTCGCTCAAGCACACCGAGTTAACTCCACCCCAAGTCTATTTATCGGTTCCTTTGTCCGCTCAATCTCATACATTGCTTCTCCCATGCAGCATCACCGAGTCTCCACCCATATCGCCTTTGCGAACATATTCGAATAGTTGCCCTTGTATGTTTTGGACACACCAAATTCAGTTTCCACTATCTTCGTACCACGGTGATCAAGGAAAGCCTGTCATGAGATATGATGATCACTGGCACCTCTTGCGTCTTAAGGTAGCTCTCCACCACTCAATGGTATCCAAATCAACATGATTTGTGGGCTCATCAAGCAGCAGCAAATCAGGATCCTGCACATAACAAAATTGCAATGTTAATATACACAAAATGGTACACTATACTTGAAAAATCTAAAACTAAAACCAATTGGCAATGGCCGTTAACAATCTGACAACCCTATCGAAATTCATTGCCAATTTCCCACAGTATCATCCCATTTCCTCTTATCAAAATTCTTCATAATCAGTAGTTCACAACAGCTGAACCTCTCCACCACTGCAGTCGTTACTTCCTACATGTAAAGCTCAAAATTTTACATCATACCTGAAGAAGTATCTTGCCGAGAGACATTTTATTGACTAAGGACTAATGTACTTCTTTGCTTACAATATAACATTGGTCACAATCACACATCACAGGAGGACTTGAAGGCAACAACTGTCGGTCCTAGGAAATAGAAGCTAGTTTGTTTGTTCACTGCACATTAACCACTAACCACTCAAGATTCACTACATTTATGAATTTTTTGCGAATTACAAAAAGAAACCAAAGGATCTCTACATCAGCATTTTGGGGGGAAAACTCAAATGATGACAAATAGTTCGTGGCAGTGAGGATCCCTACAATTTTAGAACAGCATGTGCAGAAACAATTGATTGCATGTATGAATTTTTTGCGAAGTAGAAAAAGGAACCAAAGGATCTCTACACCCTACAATTTTTGAACTGCATGTGCAGAAACAATTGGTTGCATGTATGAATTTTTTGCGAAGTAGAAAAAGGAACCAAAGGATCTCTACATCAGCATTGGGGGGAAAACTCAAATGATGACAAATAGTTCATGACAGTGGAGATCTCTACAACAGCAAGTCATCAAGGACGGAATTTATAATCACACCAGAATCAAACGGGTTATTCTCTCATTCAAGAAGTTGAAAATGTAATTTGTTTGTTCTCACCTAACAGAAAAGAGCAACTAACAATATGACCTTTAGCAGGACAAATCTCGCTCTTGAACTGAATTTGGAGCTATAGCGCCTATAGCATGGGAAATATACCAAAAAACTCAAAATTATCAGTTAAGACTAAAAATGAATGAATCAACAAACTATTATAAGGCAGTTTTTTTCCCATGCAAATTTGCAACAAATTTAGGAGTACATAACTCTATTATGGGGGCCAAAAGCTAAGCATTATTGTAGTTACTTACTGTGCTGCCAAATATACCACATGATGCGTTGCCACACAAAACTATTGAAAAGGAACATGTGACTTCAAACTAAAGGATAGCCACAGCAGATTTACATGACATTATATTGATTTTGCTAGATAAACTGCATGAGCTACACAAAGTTAATACAACTGTTCACCACAATTTTTTTCCCCTAATTCCTTAAGAGTGTGCAAGTTTAAGATCAAGTTGGCACTTCTCCCTATTTACAGATACAACACCTCTACATTGGGCTGCCAAATCCATAAAAAGAAAATCACACAAACCGAGGAGGAGGGGAATATGCCAACACTTACAGATGATGGTGTTGCTTGTAGTGATGGAAGGGTACCTGCGAAGCATGAGAAGGGACAAGGATACTGAGAATATGCAGTTATTTGCTTTATACTCTATAAATGGGGAAAAACATTTCTGCATTGAACATACTGTATTTCAGCTAGTCTATTAGTACACAGAGATCACACTCTGTGTACTAAGTGGTGTTTGAGCTCACATTAACTATTCAGAGATCAAAGCTTGAATAGGAGGTGAAATGTGTTGACCTAACCATGATGCATACGAAGTTAAAAAATGCACACTCTACTTCTGAAATCATGATGAGCCTTATACATGATGAACCTTATGTGGTTGAATGAAATGATTCAGAGTGACATAGACATCATCAGTTCAATCAAATCATGATGAGAGTCAATTGGATTGTAATTTGTACTCAACATGTACATCAACATCAGCAAAATTTGAAGTGATAAATGGAACAATCACACAAACAAGAAATCCATATGTAAAATCACACAACATCAACAAGAAATCACACAACATCAACAAGAAATCACAGCAAAATTTGAAGTGATAAATGAAACAATCAGCAAAATTCAGTGATGTCTCTTTCCATGGCTTAACTGCAGTTTCTGCTCTGAAGTGGAGTAGCTTGAGTTCATGCATACATATGTACCATTGTACTGCTAGCTTAAGTTCATGCATACATATGTACCATTGTAGTGCTAGCAATATTTTCCCCAAATTTCTACATCCTTCTCAAAACAAGTGCATTTGACCTACTTAGCATCAGAAGCCCATAAACTGGAGTGATTTTTAGCAAAGAAAGAATTAGTAATAGCTACCTTAGAAAAGCTGGAAGATGCCTGACCCTTTTGTCCTTGGTTAGATGTTTTCTTGGTTTACATAAGGAAGGTATGTTTTCTTTCTTTGCCAAAGTATTAGGATTAACAGAAACTGTTGAGAATATTTGGATATTACTACGAAATGGTTGTCTCTGAAATCGATTCATAAAATAAACATGACGTGCGCAATCATAGTTTAATATGATGATGCTATACTGCATTAAAAGATTGTAGCATGTGGAGTTCCCATCATTTCGATTCGCTTAAGTTCCAAGTTCTTATGCATCTATGTATATTCATACATTGTCAAATTCAAACCCTCGGGTTGTTAGCAGTCTTATGCCTCTCCCACCATTTGCTAATTCAATGAGTCATCAATTGGTGTAGTTTTTATCGTGCAAGCTAACGAGTTCTACCCTTCCCAACCGCAACTCTAACCAACCCCAACCTCAATTTGAAGCTCGAGTCCAGACTACACCTAATTAGCTAAAGGCTAACTAAAATGTGGGTCATTTCAAGAAATTTCAGTGGTCACATGTTAAAAATAATATTATAGAAAGATCTACACCCACATGCTAAGTTGAACTTTGTCATCAAGGTACTTAAAAGTGAAATTTCAGATAATTACTACTTTCAAGCTTGATTAAACAGTAAATATTCTTACAAGATTGTAGAAATAATAAGACTGAATCTTGATTAGTATTTTTGACATGCTTGCACCTGATGCTCCAACGTTGGATATAACATGTAAGCAGAGAACAAAATTCAGAGCAAATCCAACTCCTGTAACTCCTCTACAGAATTACTTGTAATTATTCATCACCAACAAGCATTTATACAGCGGTTTACAAGTTTAGCATTAGGCGGTTCGGACTCGAGCAACAAAATGGACTTAGATGGCGAGAACATAACAATGTGATCGCCCAACATCTCTTCTGATAAAAAGTATGTATGGGCTTCTTGTTGCATTTTAAGTTTTTCAATCTGAAACTACCACCAAGCGGTAAAGGTTTAATGTTCTTGAAATAACATACAAGTATTATGTATGCACTCGATTAAAGGTTTCAAGCTACATAGTATGTCATCCACCACTTTGAAACAAAGTATCTCTACCACCAAATGGCATTTGTGGCGTGGTTGTCTAACAAAGGACTAATGGGACAGACTTCTTATTATCCTACATTTTGGATAGGATGTACAAAATAAATCGGTGAGACAAGCTAACAGAACAATTTATTCAATGAGTAAAGGCTGACAATTGCTAGTTCTATGCTAGTAGTATATCTAAGAGCAACAAAATGGACGAAGATGGCCAGAACATAACAATGTTGACTGCCCAACATCTCTTACAGTACAAAGTATGAGAGGGCTTCATTGCATTTTAAGTTTTTTCAATACAGAAACTACCAGCAAGCAGAGTTAGTAGCTTAGAGATGATCACAGAGACTGAAAGACACCTCAACCTCGGTGGTTATTTGATTGGTAGGTTTGCAAAACTCCAGGTCCAGTGACTGAAAGAAGATAAATGAAAGGTAGCGGTAGTTTATCGACTTCAGAGATCACACAGATAGCTCAAGCATTTTTTTGTTAAAAGTGCACTGATGCAAAATCATTCAATAGCAACTCTACTTTCTTGAGACGCATTTAACTACAATCCCTCATGACAGGATGCAATCCCTCATGGCTTCATTGAAGAAAAGTGATATGAAAGGGAGATAAGCATTCACCTAATTAGACAAATTGAGATAAGCATTCACCTGTGATTGTTCGTGCAACAGAGAGCAGCAGAGAAAGGTAGATAATAAGCAGGAGGTGGAGAACTGGAAGAAAAAGGAGGAGGAGAAGAGATGTGTACCTTTTGTAGTGCGGAAGTTGCAACCGCCGTGTGTGCACGATTCGTAGCTTGCAACTGCCGTGCATTGGGCGTTTGGCAGAGCTCGGTAGTTGCCGAGTGAGCTGACGGCGGTTGGCTAGCACGCAACATCGTGGTGGGTGGCGTCGCCGCGCGCTTCGAGTGCGCCGCGCGCGTCCTCGTCCCCTTCCATTCTTGTCTCCCCCCTCACGCGAACTACTGAACCGAAGAAACACAGGAACAACACAAAGCTACTGAACCGAAGAAACACAAAGGAACTTGATCTCAACTTGCTCAACCAGGGGCGGCGATGGCGCGCGATCGATCGGCGATGGCGGCTCGGGGGCGGCGGCGGTGTGACCCAAGGTGGCGGCGCGGTCGGCGGCGCGGCGGCTTGCGGAGCTCGAGAAGGTGGCGCAGGCGGTGGGTCCCTCGCGGCGCGAGGCCCGGCGGCGGCGCGTGGCGGTGCCCGGGGCGGACGCGGCCGGGCGTGGATCTGTGCGGGCTCCAACGGCGGCGTGTGACCGGCCGCTTCAAGGTGGCGGCGACGGTTTGGTGGCGGCGGCGTGGAAGCGGCTGCGGCGCGACGGCCGGGCGGAGCTGCGGCGCGGCGGCCGGTTCAAGTGGCGGCGAACGCTGCGCGCATACAAAGCGGCGGCTCGCGCGGTCGCGTGTGGGGAGCGGGAGAGGCGGCGCGGGTGGGGAGGTCGGGCCGATGCAGGTGGGGGCGTGAGTGAGGAGTGCAGCGGCAGTGCGCTAGGGTTCTAGCTTGTTGCTGTCGGCGCGAGAAATCTGAGCCATTGATCAGATCGAACGGACGTGGTTGATAGTAGGACGGACGACCGTCACCAACTCCTTCTTTTAAGTAGTAGAGATATATGAAACCGGTTTTAAAGGCATAAGCAGCCACTGCTTGGAAACTTTATAGAGAAGAGATCAGGAATGGAATGATAGGATGTACCTAGGATGTAAGGGAGGATAACTTGACCGGCATGAACACGGTTACATAGAATACCATTTAGGAACATACCATAAGATTAGATACATGTATAAAAATTTGTATTTGTACGACACAATACCAGCGGCAACACCTCCACCATGCATTAACCCACCTCTATTTCATTTACTATGCTTAATCAATAAATTAACCCACATTAGTAAATAATCAACTCACATCAGTAAACCAAAACAAGCTCAAGTATGAAACTAAAATAACAGAAAGAGCAATTCATTAGAGTTCAAATATGAACTAACTAATTATCGATTCAATTTCAGCATAAGACTATTAACATCATTGAGCAGTTCAACAGAGCATACAAATACCAATTTGCAATACCTCCCAATGCTAGGCACAGGCAAATCGCACAAAGCATACAAACATTTCTATCCACAACTGTTGGGCCCGGGAGCGAAGGATTCGGGTCCTCCGTGTATTCCACACTAGTCCCATGATCAGTAGTTAGTGTACATAGTCAACAAGAGTGGATAACATAACCATACCACGCATTCATTGAAATAATTAGAGTTGAATACAAAAGGGGCATAAAGCCAAGAGCAAATTACAGCGGAAGCAAAAGCAGCTAGTGGACCACACGATTCGCCACAGGCAATCATCCGGAGGGCGTGGCCTAGTCGTCCAAGGTCTCCAACTCCTCGTAGCATTCCTCTCCTGCTCAATAATTAAATTAAGCAAGAGTGAGCACAACAACCATACTCGCAAGTCACACTCGTCAAGTAACAAATTATAATGCATGCAAGGATATCTCAATGGAAGGTTTATAGAGTTGATTGCATAAAGCCATGTTTCTTTGCCGTGGAGATCTTGACCGTTAAGACCTCCCCTGTGAGATCTTAGCCGTCGGGACCTCCCTCCATTTAGACCTCTACCGCTAGGACCTCCCCCGCGTAGATCTTGACCGTTAGGACCTCCCCCTGCGAGATCTTAGCCGTTGGAATCCCCTCCATTAGATTTTGACCCATAGGACCTCTTTGTAAAATCTTAGCCGTCAGGACCTCCTTCCGTTCGATCTTGACCGTTAAGATTTTCTCCCGCGAAGATCTTAGTATTAGGACCTCCCCAGTCTAGATCTTGGCCGTCTAGGACCTCCTCTAGTAGATCTTGTCCGTCCCCGACCTCCTCCTTTAGAGCTATCCCTTAGGACCCCCCCTTGTAGATCTGGACTGTCAGATCTGGATCTGACGGTCACAACCTCCTCAGTGCGCGTGGAGATTCTTCGCGGGTCTTCACGTGCACTGTGCATGCACACGTCGGGGCCGTTGGATTCAATCTCAACGGCCTATACCTCCTCACCGCGTGTGCGCGGGCGCTATGCTCCGTGCGCCGTAGCCGTGTGATTTGAGATCTACGGTCACGACCTCTCCATTTGAGTTGGTTCTTTTGGAGCAGCCCGAGGGTTTTTATTTTCAAATTATTAAATGCTTTAATTTTTAAAAGTGCATAACTATTTCATTTTAGCTCCTTTTAGGGTGATTCAAATTGTGTTAAACTTCTGTAGAACTAAACTTTAATCTAAAAATGTATTTAGGCTCTGTTCTGTACCAGAAAATGTTTTTTATTGCATTAACTTGCTAGCATTAGATGTTGTGCTAGAAATTCAATAAAACTTGGAAAATGTATAAGTAATTCTCTGTGATTCCAAACTGAGCAAACTAAAATGTGTTAGGTTCCTCTGTTAATATGTGTTAGCATAGAATGTGTTTCATGTAGGTCCTTGCCTCTGAAATTAACTGAGTGCTACTTTTACAACTTAGAAAAATCATAAGTAATTCAAATCAACTCCAAATGAAGTAAATCCAGTTTTGTTATTCTTAGAATGTCATGTTCTACCTACCATAAAAATTTCAGGTTCTAGATCTTTCTGGAAAATTGTGTCATGAACAGTACCCAAAATTAATTTAATTTGAATTTTCAGGCTGAAAGAAATTGTTTAGGCCATAACTGTTGCATGTTTAGTCCAAATGACATGATTTTGTTGCTAAATTCATTTAAGATCATACCCTTTCTGCTGTGTAAATTTCATGGGATTTGGATGACTTTGGGTTTTGAGTTTCTTTCGGTGTTCTTCGTTCTTATTGGATTTTCGCGTTCTTGTGTTAGGTTCCGAAGAATTTGTTGAACCCGAGAGTGACCCTCTGCAGCAAGAGGACTTCCAATAAGGCAAGAAGATGTCACATCATTTGATCATATTGCTCCTATTATTTTCAAAGTTTAATATGTTGTTTGCAAATTCTACGTATGCATTGTATCTTATTTTAAACTATTGTCGATTAGTTGACCCATTAGATGCATAATCTGTAGGTAAATGGTTATCCTCTACTACTGAGCCTAGGATTACTTTGCTGTGATTTAGGGTTCGTTGGATAAGCCCTTGTCACTTAGTAGTTACAAGTTAATATTATTTAGTCATGCTTAGTTACCGGTAGAAATGGGCGGTTGTCGACTTAGTCGATAACCTTGATCACACAAACTTATTACGACTTTATGATTCAGCCTTTGTGCTATGTTTAATTGTGAAAACTAAAAATAAAAACAAAATGATTTGGACTTTGGCACAATGGTATGTTGGTGTGCTTTTGGGTATGACTGGAATGGTGCCCGAGTCAACAAGGACCGAATTACATGCGCCACCGTACTGAGCATTTTGCGTGCTAACCACACTAGAGGGAAATGGGACCTCTCTTGACTTAGTACTTTGGCGTGTGTTAGCTCCGAGTCGCAGGAGGTCGCAGGAGGCAGATGTTTGGGAGCATTGTAGTTGTCCGAAAGCTTTACCCCGGGTGGGTAGTTGTCTTTCGGCTTTATAATGTAAGCGTATGTGTTTCTATCCATACGAGCGGCTCGTAGTTGATATACAATATTGGAAACGTCTCGTAGGACTTAGCCGTGCCGGCATACCTTTGGAAGTGTGCTAATCTTGTGGCTTAAAGGAGGTCTGAAGTGTGGGTATATTGGTACACCCCTGTAGGGTTAAATCTATTCGAATAGCCTCGTTCTAGGTTATGGACACGCTCAGATACGCCCCGTGAGAATTAGACTACAACCTTTTAACTAAAACTTGATGGGTGGTACAAATCGAGGATTCATGCTATTTTATGGTGGCTATTGGGTTAGTCACCTCTAGGTTATTACTTATGTATTTATGGTTGCCTCGCTGTTTATTTCAATGCTTAAAAATAGATTTGATAAATTGCTTTCAATCTATTACATTATTGCAAATAAAAATTGTTTTATGCGTCCAATTAACCATATAACCATCTCCTTTGTTACAGCTTTCATGTAGCTATGTATAGGCTTGTTACTCGTAAGTCTTGCGAGTACATTATTATACTCACCTGCATTGCTTGTTGTGTGCAGAGGAGGAAGTGGATCCCCAAGGGGTCTACTTCCGTGAGTTTTGTTGCGGATCGTGCTACTAGCTTGGCAGCCCGGTCGGTTGCCTTGTGGGTTATGGCTAACCGGTCGTCTTTTGTTTATAGCCATCTTATGACACTTTTGCTTACGCTGTTATTGTTACTTTGATGTCATTTGGCCGGTCGGCTCTTTTGTAATAACTCTATATTATGTATATCTTTTGCTAGACTTGCTCTTATGTGTTGTATGGAAATTATGCATAATTTTGTAAAGATGTATTTGTGCTGTAATTCTGGGAAGCACATGTCCATCGAGACACGGTATATTTGGTTTGTGATGCTAGAGTGAAGGGAAGACTAAGTATTACAAGCTAAATACACCGGGGTCTCACAGAACCACAGAGAATATTGCTACTTACATGATGATGTGACATGCTGAAGGTGTTTATCAACTAGAGGTCTAGGCAAGCTTAGGTGCTGGTGGTTGTCGGTTGATATTCAACATCTGGGAATTGCAAGCGCCATGGGATCCAAGAGGTAGCAAACTTGTTTACGCTAGTTCACTTCATCGGCTTGGGGTCAAGTTGCATTTCAAGGAGGGAGAAATGTCACAGACGAACAGTGGGCTAGGTCCTAGGCCGTGGTTATGTGGGCTGGTTTTGTCTTGGCTACCCAAAAGGCTGCACAGCAGTAGACAGCAGCGATAGAGGAAAAGATCTACGGCGAGTTGCAGAGAAGATTCAGGGTAGGCTGGTGGAGAAGCAGAGAAGGATATAGGAGGATTAGATCGTGGTGGCTGCAAGAACGGCGCAGAGGAACGAGAGGATGGGGGGTGTTTCCTTCTTGTTTTACTTTGGCGTGGTTCTCATATATGTCAAGTAAATAAATATCCGCCATCTCAAACAAGCAGTAGCTTGGTTTCCCCTGGTTATGAGGGCTAGCGTTGTGCACAATTTTGGCTGGTTGTAGGTTCGAGCCCTGTTGGGGCTCCTTTTTTCATTGACAACAATAAAAATGATTCTATTTCCACATTGTACACATTACATTTCCAATATATATGTGAGCAACACATATTATATGATGCCATGAGACTCTTCAACACACTTTTCCGTAGGGAGTGAACTATATGTTGCAAAGAGCCTCAACAACATATAGTATGTGATGCAAAAACATTGCAGCTACAACACATAGCCCATGTGTTGCAGACAATGTGTTGTATAAAATCAGTCCTGTTGTAGTGTCTTCCCATTGCTATTCTCCGTCAACACTAATTCTCTTATTTCCCAGCCCTCCTCCATCTCCAATGTATTTGCTTCTTCCCGATCACTACTTCTATTCTCCTCTAATTAGTATCCTCAAGCAATTGTATCCTAAGAGGATTTGAGACATACATATCTTGTGTTTGGCAAATATTCAGTGTTGACTTGAGTTCATCAGCCAAGGTTCATAACACTGTCGTACGGCTGTTCAATCTGGCTTCGAGAGGAAGCACGCCATCCACTAGCTTTGATTGTTATAACATGATGTGATTAGCAATTTATAACTAGGTGTCACCGTTTCACACAATCACACTGCCCTGATTTGACGCATGTTTTGCACGCGCCGTCCACGGCCCCTTCTGGGCTAGCCGTCTGGTGAAGCGGATAGAGATTAAGATGGTAATTACACGTTGATATTGGTTCCCAATGCTTTTGTGGTGCACAATATATCTTGTTTCTCGTATTACAGTCGATTACTATATAAGTGACTATAGCTATTCCAATTGAAAAAGAAAAGAAAATCAAACACATGATCATTTGCTTGCTGGTAACCGTCCATTTGTCTTTTAGGTCAACGGGAGGCCTGATCTCGGCCGTCGATTCTGTCATCAGAAATATGGCTCAACGTGTAACCGCTAGCTTTTTTTAGTCTAGTTTGAGTTTCAATTAATTGGATAGCATAACTATCTTAAGACTCAAACAAACTAGAGGTTACATACGGGATAAAATCCCAATAATTCTCTAATTAGCCTAACTAACACGTAACCGATCATGGGAGCCAAACTCTGGCTTTGAGCCATAAAACAAATATGGCCTGCATGTGACTCTCTTGTTAGATGAATGATGCTAGGGTCTTTTCTTTTTTTTCTCTACCTACTTTATATTCTTAGTGTGTCTGATCAATTAATCAAATTAGCAAGTGAGTCTCTGAAATTTTGTGCGGCTAAATTTAGTGTAGCTTTTTTTTAGACCAAGAGCTTAAATTTCATTAATCAGCAAGAGTACAATTGTGCTGCATACATGCTAACAAAAAGATGTTGTTTGGTTTAGCCTTACACAGCAAGAGTACAATCCCAATAATTCTATTGCCAGATGCTTGCTTAGCACATAAATGGGCCGCAACTTGTTTATAAAAAAATACTAAAAATATAATTAAGTGGTACAATGCATTAGACAAATCATACGTGTGTATGATGACATTATCATTGCCAAATTTACAAGAAAGTACTGGATTTATATTAATCGGCCGGGAGGAATCCAACGATTGCTTTGACCTGTAAGCGGCTTCTTTGTCTTATATGTGCAAATGTTGTACGGCGTAGTTAGGGATGCACATTAACAATGCACTTTGATGAATGTTTATATTTTGCTTTCATCACAATTCAAGTCACCACTACCAAATGACTAAACAATATTATTAGTTCACATGTCAGTATAGTAGTTCATGATTGAATGGATCATATTCATTTCTTCTGGCACACTGATCGGACGACTCAGATCACGAGTACATAATAATTTTCCTATTTTTGAGTTTCTCCCCGGGTGCATTGTGCTGTAATACTGTGCTCGACTAACTAACTATTCATGACATTCGGTACGTACTAAGCAAATCACCTTCCCATACTTGTCGATTTGTGTAATTATGAAAACTTTGTAGGGATGCTATTAGTTTTTTTCTCATTTAGGCTCTTTTTGAAATAAAATAGCAAAATTATCGCCCGTGCAAGGCAAAAATGACACATCTGCCGTGCAAAACCACCGCGGAAGGCGACATGCCGGGCGAAATCGCTGCAGAAGCCACCTGCCGCGAACTGGGACCGCGCCGTGTCGCCTGCCGTGCTGCCTGCCGCGCACCCTGTCTTGTGGCCGCAGGTCCTGAAGTGCTCCGCGAGCATTGCAGAGGACACATGTCGCCTGTATATCTAATCGTTGTGTCATTTTTGTCAATTTCACAGAAAGAAAACTAGATTTACTATTTCATCGCCAGACCATTATCTTATCATTGAATGTGTGCAAAGCAAAACTTCATGCCGACCCAATGCTTTGCAAAAGGGTGGGGGCAAAAAGGCGGCAAGTACACCAAAGCTTCACTAATGATATTACATCATAGGACGACAAAGTGAAGTGGAGCCTCTTGTTTCCCTCCCCCTCTTGTTGTATACATCCAAAGTCAAAATTGGATTTTAAAAAATGGACAGCTCTGACTAGGCCCTCGTTCACTGGCAGTTGATCCAGGCCGTTCATTGTTTGATTACGTATGGCTGGAAATGGGCACCCACATTTTCCACGAGGTTTCTTGCAATGCTTTATATCTCCAAGGGTTTTCCATTTCTATGCGACTTAACAAACAAATTAGGAACCCGTGGATAAATAATCTCAATGACAATGGAGTCAATAGTAGTAGTAAGTCCACATTAGATTCTATTTTCTGAGTGTTCACTCAGTAAAATCTATTGCAGTACTGTACTCCTCTCCCTACTTATCATATGATTTAGCTACTAAGCAAATCGCATTCCCATACTTCCTTTGAGATATATAGTTGTTATAAATGTTGCAGAAATGCCATATCATTGAATAGATCTTCGGACGCAATCACCCAGCTAGCCGACTTGAGTCGTCTGGGGTTTAGTCAACCTCAAATCAACCAGCTGTTGGAGATATGCCTTAGAGACAATCATAGAGATGATTATATTTTGTTATATTTATAATTTATTAGATAATATATTATCTTGTTTCAAGAATAATATCGTTAATATTTATTATCAAGTATGCGATTTGATTGTGAAACTCCATATTTATCTTTGCGATGATTATTCTAAAGCGACCCCTAGTCGGAAACATATTAATAGACTAGCATCTATATTGGTTGATGACCATGTTTCATGGATCATAAATATGAAGATATCAAACTAATAATATGGACACATGTTAGCGAACATAGGGTTAGATCGACCCACTATGAGACATTGCGAGGACATTGTATTCTTATATGTCATCAGTTGGTCTCATTTACAATGTGTATGCTATATCCTTAGACTTGAGGTCGTCGCATGTACTTGAGATGCGTAGTGACGTACTTAGAGGTTGCCAAACGCTACTCCGTAACTGGGTAGTTTTAAAGGTAGCTTTCGGGTTTGTCATGATACATGTGTCGAGGCATGGTCAATCAAGATGGGATTTACCCCTCCATGCAACGGGAGAGATATCTCTAGGCCTCTCGAGTGATCGGATTCTAGAAATGCATAACCATGCTACTCGCGGTTAAAGAGTTAACCATAGTCGAGGAATTTTAGTCACGTGATCGAGAAAGAGTGGTCAAGCTAACCAACAAGGATTAACTGATCTTCTAGCAGTGATGCCAAAGCTCATTAGTAGATTAACTGATTGTGGGTCATGAATCACTAAATGTCATAAGAGGGATATAAAATTTAGTGGGAGTATTTTTATTAAATTGTTTAATAGAAGTTGCTTTTCTTGAACATATGTCTTAGTTTTTGCATATTTTATGTTGTAGATCATGGCACCAATTGTTGTACCAACCTCTAGTTTTGCTTTACATTCGATATTTGATAAAGAAAAACTGAATGTAACAAATTTTGTGGATTAGTCCCACAACTTAAGAATTGTTCTTAGGTAAGATAAAAAAGGAACATGTTCTAGAGGAACCAATTCTAGAAGTACCTGCTGAAAATGCTACTGTTGCTCTTAAAAACACCTATAAAAAGGCATGTGATGAATCTCTTGATATTAGCTATCTCATGCTTGTTGCCATGAACTCAGACCTTCAGAATCAGTTTGAGAACATAGAGGCCTACGTTATGATCGTGGCGCTCAAAGGCATATTTAAGACACAAGTAAGAACTGAGAGATATGAGATCTCAAAGAATTTATTTGGGTGTAAGCTAGCTGAAGGTAATCCCGTGAGCCCTCATATGATCAAGATGGTTGGTTACACACATAACTTGGAAAAACTTGGTTTTCCCCTTAGCTAAGAGTTGACTACTGACTTGATTCTTGTGTTGCTTCCTGCAAGCTATGGGCCATTTATTCTGAACTTCTATATGAATAGCTTAGACAAGAATCTCACCGAGCTGCATATGATGCATAAGACTGCAGAGGACAGCATTAAGAAAAGCAACAGTCATGTGATGATGGTGCAAAAGAGTGCAAACTTTAAGGAGAAGGCTAAGACTTTGGTCAAAGGAAAGGGTAAGGCTAAAGCTTTGGATGAGATCCATACTAACAAGCCTAAGCCCAAGACTAAGTCCGACCCAACTTCAGAGAATGAATGCTTTTACTGCAAAGAGCGAGACCATTGGAAGAGGAACTGCAAGAAATACCTGGCTGATCTGAAAAAGAATGGTAGGACTAAGCCTTCCACTTCAGGTATTAATGTTATAGATGTTTTTTTTGCCGATTCTTCCGTTAACTCTTGGGTATTTGATACCAGATCGGTTGCTCATATTTGCAATTCGATGCAGAGTCTAACAAGGAGTAGGAGCGTTGAAGAGGTGAGATGGATCTTCGTGTTAGGAATAAAGCAAAGATTGCTGCATTAGCAGTCGGGATCTTTCCATTACATTTGCCTTCATGATTTATTTTGGAATTAAATAATTGTTATTATGTTTCAGCCATGAGTAGAAATATTATCTTTGCCTCATGTTTGTTGGCAGAGGATTATAAGTTCATTATTGAGGATAATGGTTGTTCTATATTTTTGAATGAAATATTTTATGGCTATGCTCCTGTTATGATTGGGTTGCTTATTTTAAATCTTGATAATGCACCTGTTTATAATAGTAATGCGAAGAGGCTTCGGCCTAATGATATGAATTTCACTTTTATTTGGTATTGTTGTTTGGGTCACATAAGTGAGAAACGTTTGAAGAAGCTCCATGATGATGGACTTCTAAACTCATTTGATTTGGAATCATTTGAAACGTACAAAACTTGTCTACTTGGAAAGATGACCAAGACACCTTTCACTAGACAAACTGAGAGGGTGTCTGACTTGCTGGCACTCGTACATACAAATGTGTGTGGACCAATAAGCACGACAGCTAGAGGTGGTTTTCAGTACTTCATTACTTTCACCGATGACTTTAGTAGATATGGATATATCTACTTAATGAGGCACAAGTCGAAATCCTTTGAAAATTTTAAGGAGTTCCAAAGTGAGGTACAAAATCAACTTAGCAAGACAATCAAATTTTTACGATCTGATAGTGGAGGTGAATATTTGAGCCATAAATTTGGTGATCATTTGAAGCAATGTGGAATTATCCCACAGCTTACACCACCGGGCACTCCACAGTGGAATGGGGTGTCCAAGCGGCATAATCGGACCTTGTTGGACATGGTCCGGTTGAGGATGAGCCAATTGGATCTGCCATTATCTTTTTGGGGTTACGCTCTAGAAACTGTCGCTTTCACTTTAAATAGGGTACCATCTAAATCAGTGGATAAGACACCATATGAGATGTGGACTAGGAAGAGTCCTAGTTTGTCTTTTCTAAAGATTTGGAGATGTGATGTCTATGTTAAACGTTTGACGTCTGATAAACTCACACCAAAGTCAGATAAATGCTTCTTTATAGGATATCCTAGGGAAACCAAAGAATATTACTTCTACAATCGAGAAGATGGCAAAGTTTTTATCGCTTGAAACGGTGCCTTTCAAGAGAAAGAGTTTCTCTCGAGAAGGGCAAGTGGGAGAACCGTGCAACTCGAAGAGGTTCGAGAAACTCCACTTGGGGAGGACCTGGCTGCAGATGCCTAGTAAGGGAAAATGTGGTTGGGGAACCCGCAATCGGAGATACCCTAGTCGGGGAAGCACCAAATCTACGAAGGTCAGACAGGACGTGCAAAGTACCTGCCCGGTATTCGCGTGATATATTGTTGTTGGACAACGATGAGCATGTGACTTATAAGGAAGCAATGATGCGCCCAGATTTTGAGAAATGGCTTGGAGCCATAAAATCCGAGATAGACTCCATGGGAGACAATCAGGTTTGGAACCTGGTTGATACACCTGATAGTGTTAAAACCATTGAGTGCAAATGGGTCTATAAGAAAAAGATTGATATTGATGGAAATGTTCACATTCATAAAGCTCGACTACTCACAAAGATAAGTTCAAAGAGTTGACTACGATGAGACTTTCTCGCCGGTAGCGATGCTTAAATAAGTACGGATCATTCTAGCTATTGCTGCATATTTTGATTTTGAGATATGGCAAATGGATGTTAAAACGACTTTCCTTAATAGAAACCTAAGTGATGATGTGTACATGACACAACCTGAGGGTTTTGTCGATCCAAAGAATGCTAGTAAAGTGTGTAAACTTCAGAAATCCATTTATGAGTTGAAGCAAGTATCTCGGAGTTGGAATATACGTTTGGATGAGGAGATCAAAAGGTTTGGTTTCGTTAAGAACAAAGAAGAACCTTGTGTTTACATGAAGGTTAGTGGGAGCACACTTGTAATCCTAATCTTATATGTGGATGACATATTATTGATTGAGAATGATATTCCTATGCTGGAATCCATTAAGGCCTCATTGAAAAATAGTTTTTCTATGAAGGACCTAGGAGAGGCAGCATATATCTTAGAGATAAAGATATATAGAGATAGATCGAGAAGGCTAATTAGATTAAGCCAAAGTACTTATATTAACAAGGTGTTGAAACGGTTCAACATGCAGAATGCCAAGAAGGGGTTCTTGCCTATGTCACATGGCATAAGTCTTAGCAAGAGTTAGTGTCCTTCGACAACTAATGAGCGAGACCGTATGAATGGGTATTTCATATGCTTGAGCTATTGGATCTATCATGTACGCCATGATATGTACTCGACCAGGTGTATCATATGCTCTAAATGTTACAAGCAGATACCAAGCTGATCCCGGTGAAGGTCACTGGACAACTGTGAAAAATATTCTGAAGTACTTGAGAAGAACTAAGGATGCGTTCCTAGTTTATGGCGGTGATGAAGAGCTCGTTGTAAATGCTTACACCGATGCAAGCTTCTAAACCGACAAAGATTATTATCGTTCGCAATCTGGGTTTGTATTCATTTTGAATGGAGGAGCAGTGAGCTAGAAAAGTTCCAAGCAAGAGACCGTTGCTGATTCTACGATGGAGGCCGAGTACATTGCGACTTTTAAAGCTATGAAGGAAGGTGTTTGGATAAGGAATTTTATTGCTGAATTGGGTATGGTCCCGAGTGCCTCGAGTCCAATGGATCTCTATTGTGATAATAATGGAGCCATTGCGTAGGCTAAGGAGCCTAGATCCCATCAGAAGTCCAAGCATATACTCAGGCACTATCATCTTATTCGCGATATTGTGGATAGAGGAGATGTAAAGATATACAAAGTACACACGGATTTAAATGTTGTTGATCCGTTGACAAAGCCTCTCACACAGTAAACATGAGGTGCACACAAGAGCTATTGGTATTAGATACTTAAATGATTGACTCAAGAGCAAGTGAGAGACTGTTGGAGATATGCCCTAGAGGTAATCATAGAGATGATTATATTTCATTATGTTCATAATTTATTGGATAATATGTTATCTTGTTCCAAAAATAATATCGTTAATATTTATTATCAAGTATGTGACTTGATTGTGAAACTCTATATTTATCTTTGCGATGATTATTCTAAAACAATCCCTAGTCGGAAACATATGAGGACACATATAAATAGACTAGCATATGTATTGGTTGATGACCATATTTCACGGATCATAAATATAGAGATATCAAATCAATAATATGGACACATGTTAGCGAACATAGGGTTGGATCGACCCACCATGAGACACTACGAGAACGTTGTATTCTTATATGTCATCAGTTTGTCTCATTTATAATGCGTATGCTATATCCTTAGACTTGAGGCCGTCGCACGTACTTGAGATGCGTAGTGACTTACTTAGGGGTTGCTAAACGTTACTCCGTAACTGAGTAGTTATAAAGGTAGCTTTCGGGTTTGTCATGATACATGTGTCGAGGCATGGTCAATTAAGATGGGATTTACCCCTCCATACAACGGGAGAGATATCTCTAGGCCTCTCGAGTGATCGGATTCTAGAAATGCATGGCCATGCTACTCGCGGTTAAAGAGTTAACCATAGTTGAGGAATTTGAGCCACGTGATCGAGAAAGAGTGGTCGAGCTAACCAACAAGGATGGCACCTACTCGCCTTGAGTTAGACCGATATAGTGAGGCAAAGGGAAATGCATATGAGATTTGTTAAGGTTCGTCCGATGTGATCTTTACGTATACTCGGGAGTTGGCATGTCCTGCTAGGGGCCACTACCGATTAGTGGATGAGTAGAAGTACTCGGGCCATGTCTAAGTGTACGTGAACCTATAGGGTCGCACGCTTAAAGGGCTGAGATATATTTTGGATGGTGATCTGAATTCTTATGGGCCAAGAGTTCCTAATGGGCCTCAAAGGTTGAGATCCATCATGGATGTCTATCAATAGAGAGACAGTGGCATAGGGTTAAGTGTGATTTTCGGAATTTCCGAAACCCTAGCCACCACACCTCCTTATCGAAAACCATGCAGTCGGTGCTAGTACTCGGCGTGTGGTGTCCCTGCCTCGTACGTATGGATACCTTGAAGGCATTGCTGCGAGGCTTCAACGCTAGGACGCTCCGCAACTTGTGACGGTCACAAGGAGCATTTGGAGGGGAGCGAGGCCAGTACGTCTACAACTGCACCAACGCACTACATCGACTCTTCTTCCGCTGCGAGTCTGCGTGTCTAGTGGTAATCCCGTGATCTATTGCTAGCGGAGGTTCCTTGGTTGCACGATAGATTTTTTTTTGAAATTGCACTAGTGTAGCCTACCCGTGTTCCTTCAGTGGTATTAGAGTCATTCCGTCTAATTTTAGATTCAGATTAGATATGATCTATTATTGTCTCTGTCGGTCGTTCTATATGATAGATTGTTTTTGGCGATGGTCGATATGATCGTCCATGCATGGTGGTCTCAAGATGGGTTCATGATCGTTATTCCCTTATCGTGTTTTTATGGTCGAATCACGACTTGCCTCTATTGGTCGGTTTCCACCATCGGGGCAGACAGTGATCGCAAATCCATAGAGCACGCGAAGATCAATCTGATTGATCGAATCGGAGTTGCGATCGGAAAGGGTTAATGTAACGGCCCCATCTTAAATAGAAGGGTATCTATATACATTTCATGAGCATACATGGCATTTTAGGTCACTTACACAATTTTTGCAATTGAGCATTTCAAATTTAAATCAAAATTTTAGTTTGAAAAAGAGAACTCCTTAAGAAAAATCTTGGTTCTCTATTTAAACCTCTTCGGTCAAAGAATTTAAGTAAGTATTTTTAAACCATGAACAGTGGTTATAACAATTTCTAATCATCTCTTTTCTGAAAAATAAGTAAACTCATTAGACACCCAGTGGTTCCCGTAAGTTCCAATCCAGGAACAGACATGAATTCATGATTTTATTTAGCGTTGTGTAGGCTTGTGCCACTTTATCAATAGCTATTTTGGCCCCTATTTAACTGGGTTCCCCGCATTTCCTTTTATGCGGGATCGAGATCAGAATATAGAATGTTTTCTAGGTTACGTGATTAAGTCTCCACCCATTGCTTTCTGTCGGTGCTGACCCTGCCACGGTGCTGACCTAGTCATCCACCGAGTTCCAACAATGTCGGTTGGGCCGGAGTCTCCACACCCAACACTCCACCTAGCGCTATAACGCCTTGGATCACCCACTTCCGAACTCTATACCGGCTCTGGATTCCTCCATCACACTCACACATAGTACTTACTCGATGTGGAGATTATAGCCACGTAACAAGGTAGTATTTTCTGGCCATCGCAACAGGAAAATGGTTGGCACTTGATTTACGACCTCTTATCCGATGAAAGTTTTGTTGATCCTTATATATTAACCATATGTAAAAGATCCCACCTCTTGCCTCATCTCTTCCCTATCACAGGCCCCTTTACGAGCCATATAATTCTCTTTCTCATCTCTTTCATCTTTCTCATGTCTTTCGTCTTCATCTCATTTATTTGATTTGATTTTGAAACATAGTTTAGATGCAATACATATATAATACGGTGATATACAGTTTACATTTAATATAACTATATTTAAGTTCAAGAGAATAGCTTGTCTTCGTAGTAGTAGAAATGATCGTCGGCGACAATCTCGGTATCAACTGTTCCTGCCTGCGTCACCTCTCTGCTGCAATTATACGACGACGTGAATAATAAATATATAAGTAAATACTTATTGGCATTTGGGTGCTACTAGGTATACAGTAATTAAGGGATTGGCTTTGTTAGCTGATTTTTAATTTAATAACACTATTTTGGATCCCGTTATGTTAACACTCCTCAATTACAGTTATCTCGCCGTCTATTGGCTTTAGGGTCAAAATCGCCGAAACTCGCGTTTTAAGGGACTAAAATAAACTGTTACTCGCATTCGCATTTTACTAAGTTTGCCAAATTTTACTTACGGAGATACACTTTATTGATTTTATTTATTTTCGGACGCATCTAATTATCCTGTCTAAAGAAAACTCGGTGTTGATTCCTTCAATTATTTACTTACGACTAAATATTTCTAATGTACCCGGCTATCTTTTTATTTCTGCGGTTCATACCGTTGATTGATTTAATTTTAGAAGCCTCAGATTAATTCCTGCACCCCTAATTCCTAATCTACTTCACTATAACTCCCCCACCAAACCCCTCATCTTTTTTATATCCCTTTGCTTCCCTCACCCGGCCGTGTGAGCCCTCTGGCTTCCATCTTCCTCACTTGCTCTCCTCCGTAACCCCCCATTCCCAATTACTAAGGAGGTTGCTCCCACGGCTCCTCCTCCCTCCTGCCGGCCTCCCTTCAAGGCGCCGCCCCACTGCGCTCCTCTCCGGCCGCTCCCTGGTCCGGCTCGCCCGGCTTGGCTCCTGGCCGAATCGACTTGGCCCTCACGCGCCCCCATGGCCTGCTCGCCTGTCCCTCTCGGCTCTCCTCTGCGCCCTGAGGCTCCTCCCATGCGGTTGATTGAAAGACTGTTGGTGGTTGATTGAAAGACTGGTCGGATTTGGTTGGTAACAATTGGTATCAGAGCGCGTTCTCGGCATCCTGGATCGACCGCGTTATCAGACGCGCGCGCAGGCACACTCGCAGGAAATGGAGCAGCAGATGGCGGAATTGACACGAGTTATTCTGGCCCAAAGCGAGTCGATCAAACTACTGCAAGACCAGACGGAAGCCATCCATGCCACCATGGAGGACATCAAGCCTGCTGTGTTTGAGTTACAAAAGTGGAAACCGGAGATGGAAACAACGGTGGAGGTGCTGCGTTCCGAGATGGGGGAACTGAAGTCCCAGGTAACTCAAATCTCCCGCAACCCTGTGTTGACGATGAGACCGGTGGATTTGCCGTCGATCCTTCCTCGACCAGAAGCCAATGTGGAGCGCAGGTCGGATATGGTCTATAATCTGGCGGATCAAGAGGAAGTACCGCGCACTCGTAAAGAACCTACCATAGGTTACCCAGATGATGTCGATCCGGGAGGAAGGACTACTGGGGGGCGAAATCTTCCGACGCCCTCTTTGAGTATTGGTAAGACGGAATACCCTGAGGTGAACTCTCATGGCGGTGAGTGGACTAGACATCAGAGCGCATACCATCATCACCACCCTTCCCCAAAGTTAGATTTTTCGTCGTTTGATGGGGAGAACCCGGAGGCTTGGCAGTTGAAATGTGAGAACTATTTCAGAGTTTGCTACATTCGACCAGAGTTTCAGATCAGTGTAGCCACTATGTACTTCGTGGGTGGGGCATTGTTGTGGTTACAGGCATCAAAGGCACATACCAAGTTTGAGACATGGGAGATGTTTGCTGATGCGGTTTGTAGCAGATTCGGGAGGGAGGAGTTCCAGCAACTGGTCAGGTTGTTCAATCGACTGAGACAAACCCATACGGTGGCTGAATATGCAAAGAAGTTTAATGAGCTCATGCATAACTTGCTTGCGCATCATGCCTCATGGAATCCAATATTCTTTGTCATGCAATTCGTGGATGGGTTGCGTAGCGATGTCAGATCTGCCGTGGTGTTGCATAGGCCCCAAGATCTGGACACTGCTGTGGCACTGGCTTGTTTACAGGAAGAAGTGTTAGAGACAGTCAGACGTGATCCTCGTCGTACAGATTATACCCACAACGCTCGTGCGAGCATGCGCACTGCGATGCCTTTGCCAACACCTCCAGGAAAAGGACCACTGGGGACTGGAAGTAAACCGGATGATCGAAGAGGCATTGAGGGGGCAAGAGCTAGTCCTTTGGACGACAAGTTGGGAGCTCTTCGCGCATATCGTCGGGCGAAGGGGTTATGTCATACATGTGGTGAGAGATGGTCCAGAGAACACAAATGTGCCCCCACTGTGCAGCTACATGTTGTGGAAGAGCTCTGGGACATGATGACAGAAACAGATCAGTGTTCATTGAAGGAGGTTGAGGAAGACTCACAGCCAGAGGCAGCTTTGTTGTCCATTTCAAATGAAGCAGTACAAGTTACAGACAACTCTAAAACACTCAAACTGCAGAGCCTCATACAAGAACAAATGGTGGTCATGCTTGTTGATTCCGGCAGCTCACACTGTTTTATTAGTGAAAGCTTAGCCGAGAGGTTGGGGGGTGTTCGTCAGGCTATACAACCAGTGAAGGTGAGAGTAGCCAATGGGGAGTTGTTGGTATGCACACAGGAATGTCGTAATTGTCGGTGGGAGATTCAGGGAAACATTTTTTATGCCACTTTCCGTGTACTGCCTCTGAGTTGTTATGATGCTATTCTGGGAATTGATTGGTTGGAGCAATGGAGTCCGATGACAATCCATTGGGTGAAAAAGATATTGTCATTTCACTATCAAGGCAAAAGCATTTGTATACAAGGTGTCAAACCGAGTGGTCATCACTTTGTTGTCTCGTATGGCAACAACGACCAGGAAGTGACTAAACAGCAGAAACTGTGTTTTTTCTAGGAGCACTGGAGGAAACTGACGATGAGATACCTCAACCCATCTTGCAATTATTGAGCCAATTCAACCACTTGTTTGCTGAACCACAAGGTTTACCACCACCGAGAGCTTTTGATCATGCTATCCCCCTGCTCCCGGGAATGCAACTAGTCAACTTGCGACCTTATCGTTACAATCCGGCACAGAAGGATGAGATCGAAAAACAAGTCACCGAAATGCTCAACCAAGGGATTATTCAACCCAGTACAAGCCCTTTCTCCTCTCCAGTTTTGTTGGTTCAAAAGAAGGATAAAACTTGGTGTTTCTATGTTGATTACAGACAGTTGAATGCTACCACCGTCAAGAACCGCTATCCGTTACCCATCATTGATGAGTTGCTTGATGAATTAGCGGGATCTCAATGGTTTACGAGTTTGGATCTTAGGGAAGGCTACCATCAAATACGGATGAGACCGGAGGATGAGCACAAGACAACTTTTAGAACCCACCATGGATATTTTGAATTCCGAGTAATGTCGTATGGGCTTACAAGCGCACCATCCACTTTTCAGGGACTAATGAATACCATTCTCGCTCCATTGCTGAGGAAGGGGGTGCTGGTATTTATTGACGATATCTTGATATATAGCGCAAATTTGCATAACCATGAGAAGACCCTTAGGTAAGTATTGGAGATTCTAGCTGAACATCGCCTGTACATCAAAAGATCGAAGTGCTCCATTGCTAAGCAACAATTGACATATTTAGGTCATGTTATTAGCAAACAAGGAGTGGCAACGGATCATAAGAATATTGAGGCAGTTAAGAATTGGCCGAGCCCAAAAAAATGTCAGGGAGGTCAGAGGATTTTTGGGTCTTGCCGGTTACTATAGAACATTTGTGCGTAATTTTGGGTTGATGAGTCGGCCTCTCACTTATCTATTGAGGAAACAGGTTGTATTTCTATGGACGGCAGAGAAGGAAGACTCTTTTCAAGCTCTGAAGACAGCTTTAGTTACTGCACCCGTACTCGCATTGCCGGATTTTCAGAAAGTGTTTGTGCTGGAGACCGACGCTTCAGACAAAGGGATTGGAGCAGTTTTGATGCAAGATGGCCACCCAATTGCTTACCTGAGCAAAGCTTTGGGACCTCGGACATAGGGTTTATCCACTTATGAGAAAGAGAGTTTGGCCATTATGCTTGCAGTTGAACACTGGCGTCAATATTTGCAACATGCTGAGTTTATTATCAAGATGAACCAGAGAAGCTTGGTACATTTGGAAGATCAGCGATTGTAACATCCCAATTTTTTGAGTTTAAAAATCTTTTAATAGTTAGTAGGGAGAAAATTCACCATTTGGATTTATTTGAATTTAATTCAAAAGCTTAATATTGAACTTTACAATAAAAAAACATTTAATGTGAATAATCCCAACATGAACCATATCCAAAACTATTTTATTTGGGTTCTATGTGCTCAGATATATTTTCTAGATTTTTCTAGAATTTTTCTGAGTTCATTTGCTATTTTCTATTGCTTATTTGAATTTCTGGTATTTTCTAAAATAGAAAACTAGTTAAAAATCTCAGAAATCGATCGGGCCGAATTCCCTAACCTCGCCTGATCCTTCTTCGCCATGGCTCAACTCTGGCGGCCGCCCGCCGCGCGCCGCCTCGGCCGACAGTGGACCCCGCTGTCGGTCTCTCTCTTCTCTCTCTCTCTCTCTCTCCGAATGCCCTGCTCACCCTCCACCGTTTGATCAAGGATGAATGGCTGGATGCGCGCGGTATAACCGGAGGTTCCGATCGTCCCTTGGATTGTGGACCGTTCGATCTTAGATGGACGGTCAGATCTTGAGTCCGTTTCGCAGCCGCGCCGTTTCACACGTGCCCGCGCCCGAGCCGCCGTCGCTGACGTGTGGGCCCCACCGAATCCACTGTTCATCGTCTCCGAATGAGTTAGGGATTCGCCGCCGCTGCGCAATCCCGATTTGGGCGTTTGTGCCCTCGACTCTCCCGAGCCCCGAGTATAAAAGGAGAGGGAGCCCTCGGCGTCCGCACCCTAACCCTAGCCGCCTTAGCCCTCGCGCCGAACCCTAGCCGCTGCGGGAGCTCGAAGATCGATCTGCGCCGCCGCCAACTCTGTCGAGCTCTTCCACCGCAACCGGAGCCGCTCGAGCCTCGTGGTCCGCACCGCCGACATCGCACGGAGCTGCGCTACCTCGTGGTCACCTCTGTTTCACCGGAGCATCACCGGAGAGCCCATCCCGTCGAGCCCGTACGTCCTCCACCGCTAGAACCTCGCCGCCGGCCACCTCCGTCGACCTTGACCACCCGGAGTTGGTTCAATAGGTTCGCAATAACCTGGGCTACATCCCAGTACCACTCACCTCCAGCGAGGCGCCGCCGTTCGCCGTTGTCGGGTGGTCCAGAGCGCCACCAGTCCCCGACCAGCCACGTGGGCGTCCACGTCACGTCCAACTCAGCCCCTGCGCTTACATGTCGCGTGCGTGGCTGCCTCGTCAGCGCGTGCGTGGCATGGTCCACTGGTTCCAGATCCAACCGGCTCGGTAGACCTAGTCTACCGTGAGCCGTGTCTCTGACATGTGGGTCCCACATGTTAGAATTTTTGTTATTTCTTTTAATTCCCGAAATTCCTCGCTGACGTCAGCCGACGTCATATTCCGACTTTTCTTTAGAGAAATAATTCGGAAAATTCCAAAAAATCCAAATTAGGGTTTCTTTTTAGATTTAAACTTCCAGAGCCCATAACTTTTGTATCCTAACTCCGATTGAGCCCATTCAAATTTCTAAATTTATCTAAATTCGAGCTCTATTTATCTGAGATTTTTATTTAATTTTTGGAGCTTGTTTTGCCTCTGTTATTTATTTATTTTATTTATTTATTTAGTTTTGAGTGAGCGTCGATTAAATCGGGAATGTTGTTGAAGAAGGAGCACCCCAAGATCAAGACCAGTACATAGACCTTTTCCAAGGTAAGTCATACCTTTGATCATCTTGAACCCAGTTTTTAAATTACTTTGTTTCAAAGTATTGCATTCTATTTTAATTAGGTATTTAAATGCTTTGGGCTTAGTTATTATCCAATTTGTTATAACACCTTGGCCTTGTATGTCATAATTCCTTGTCACCCTAGATTGGTTATTAGTTGGTAATATTATAGCACCAACGGGGGTTGGTTAGATGCGAGTACAATTGCTTAGCCATGCTACGAGTCTCACATCTCATGTAAGTTGCAATTATTAAATGTGACTAAGTGACTATGGAACTTTGTGTAAAACTGTGTGCTATGTGTTATTGCTTCGTGATGGCATGTGTTGCACCAAAACCAACAGGGTGATAAAGGATTTAGACTGGGGCAAGTGGTGGAAACTGTGTGATATGGTGGAAGCTATGTGTATGGGAATAATGATCTTTGTGATTTAGTTAGAAATTGGAAGTCTTGCCTTGGTCAATTAAGGACTTAACTTTGTGTGTCATTGAACTGAGCCTTACTGTACGACCACATGCCTGGTATGGGACGGGCCTGACTTAGTAAGTTATGGATTCTCAGCATTGATGTTCAGGTGGATAGGTTAGGCTGTGTGACAGGGTGGAGGTGTGACTACTTGGTGGTTGCATCGCGGGACGGTTCGCCGCATCCCTGTCCAGCGGTGTGTGTTATACTAATTTTATGTGAGTTGGTATAGCGGGAAAGCACATCGGGAATGTCAATGTTTGAGATGAAGTTTCTGAACTGTTTTGTTATGATTAGTGCTTGCTACACTAGTTGTATCTTGTGGGTAAAGTGTACAACCTCTGCAGAGTGTTAAATCAATCTATTCGAATAGCCGCGTCCGTGGTCATGGACATGCTCGGGGATTTCACATGAGGGGTAGTTTTCATAAAATGTTGGGATGGGAGCTATGTGACTTCAATCATATGGTTATGTGACATAATTTGTTTCGCTGTGTGTCTTTGTGGAAACAACTGTTAAATTATTATTGTATATTGGTTTTGAATTATGCTTTTAATCTATTATTGTATTCAATTGCAAATGTTGCTTTTATGCAAAAGAACCACAGAAGCTTTTTCTTTGGAATAAGCCTGCATCTATGAATTGCATTCTGTGGTATGATTTGTGAGTACGGTTGTGTACTCACGCTTGTTGTAAAACTTGCGCCCAAACCTACAAAAGAGGAGGAGTCTACGCCTGCTTTCGAGGAGGAGTTCACCGAAGGTTGCTGATCGTTATGGTCTGGATCCTAGTTGGTTGCCTCTGGTGAATTGATGGGATCTACGCTGGAGTTATTTCCGTTCCGCTGTCGTTTTATTCTCTGTTAGCCCTGCGTGGCTTAATAAGTGTAAACTCGACCATAAGGTCAAAACCCTTATTTGTTATTCAAACTAATCGTTTACTTTATTTATCGGATGTGTGGATCGATATTTACCTATGTTAACACTGTGTGCACTAGCGTGATCCTGGACTATCGCGGAAGCTTTCTGTAAATACAGGAGAATTGCAAGTGGTATCAACCTGTGTACCAATTTGGTTGACTGAACTATCAGTGGGATATAAAGAAGATGAGCAAACTAAGAAGGTGTTAATTGCATTAAGCTTGGGAGACACAAATTATCCAAAGTTCCAACTGCAAGATGGTATTTTACGTTATGCGGGACGCATTTGGGTTGGAAACAACACAAGATTACAGCACAAGATTTTGCAATCCATGCATTCAAGTGCTCTAGGTGGACATTCAGGGATACAAGTAACCTACAACAAAACAAAAAAGCTTTTCGCTTGGCCCAGAATGAAGCAGCAAGTTCAATCATTCGTCGAAGCTTGTTCAGTTTGTAAACAAGCCAAGGTTGAACATGTCAAATATCCCGGTCTTCTCCAACCTCTTCTAGTGCCCGAACATGCTTGGAAAGTAATCTCCATGGATTTTATAGAAGGGCTTCCAAGGTCAGCATCATATAACAGTATTATGGTGGTTGTTGACAAATTCTCCAAGTACTCTCATTTTGTACCGCTAGCGCATCCGTTAACGGCACTGCAGATTGCCCAGGCATTTGTCAGCAACATCTTCAAGTTACACGGTCTACCTCAATCTATCATTTCGGATAGGGACCGCATCTTCACCATTACGCTGTGGAAGGAACTTTTTCGGCTAGTCCACACCCAATTGCGCATGAGTTCAGTGTATCACCCGCAAACAGACGGGCAAACGGAATGGGTGAACCAATGCCTAGAGACCTATCTCCGCTGCTTTGTACATGCTTGTCCGAAGAAATGGGCTGATTGGCTCGCGTTGCTGAGTTTTGGTATAACACCTCGTATCACACTACTCTGAAGAAATCTCCCTTCGAAGTTTTGTTTGGGCATAGTCCGAGACATTTTGGAGTGGTAGATTCCTTCTCTTGTGCCTACAGATTGTTTGTCTGGTTACTGAGATCGCGAATCGATGACCAATTTTCGAGGCAAAGATCTCAGAACATCCCAATTTTCTGAGTTTAAAAATCATTTAAATAGTTAGTAGGGAAAAAGTCACCATTTGGATTTTATTTGAATTTAATTCAAAAGCTTAATATTGGACTTTAGAATCAAAAACCTTTAATGTGAATAATCCCAACTTGAACAATAGTCAAAACTATTTTATTTGGGTTCTATGTGCTCAGATATATTTTCTAGAATTTTTCTGAGTTCATTTGCTATTTTCTATTGCTTATTTGAATTTATGGTATTTTATAAAATAGAAAATGTATTTAAAATCTCAGATACCCCTTTGGGCCGAATCCCTTTTGTTCCGGCCCAATCCAACCCAACCTCGACCCAACCTCCTTTTCCCACGTGCGAGGCTCGCGAGGCGGCCCGATTTCACGCGCTCAGCCCAACTCACGCGCGCCTCGCCTCCACCCGCTGCCAGGTGGGCCCGCCGAGGTCGTCGTCTCCAACTCATTTCTTCTCCGCGTACGAGTCGTCTCCGCCCGCCATTGAAGCTCCTCGGACCTCCGTCCGACAACGTGTTTTTCCTTTTGAAGCCCTTTGTGAGACCCCGGTTTATTAAACTTGTAATACTTAACCTTCCACTGGTTCTAGTATCACAAATAGAATAATCCGCATCTCGATGAACATGTGCCTCCCGAACAAGCAAAGACACATACATCAAATCAAAGCATGCATCATTTCCATACAATGTAATATAACAAGTCTACCAAAAGACATACATAATATAAGTTATTACTGACAGTAGGCTGACCACCAAATGACATAAGTACCAAATAAGTAACAATGGAAGCAAAGTTGCCATAAGATGGCTTAGACCAAAAGACGCACCGGTTAGCCACATAACACCACAGGGCAACCGGCCAGCCGCATAAGCTAATCGCCCCTTAAGCGCCTGGCACAACTCACAAAAGTGAGGTCCATCGGACTCACTATCATCCTCTGCACAACACAAGCAATGCAGGTGAGTACAAAAATGTACTCGCAAGACTTACGAGTAACAAGCCTATACATAGCTACATGAAAGTTGTATTCAAAGGAATGTGGTTATATGGTTCTTTAGACGCACAAAGCAAGTTTCATTTGCAATATTGTAATAGATTGAACAACGGTTTGTAAAATCTGTTTTAAGCATTTAAATAACAATGAATAAACATAAGTAACAAGTATCCACCTAGAAGTGACTTTCCCAAAAGCCACCACAACATAGCATGAATCCCTGATTCATACCACCATCAAGTTTTAATTATAAAAAGATTGTAGTCTAACTCTTGAAAGACTTCCCCAAGCGTGTCCATAACCTAGGACGAGGCTATTCGAATAGTTTTAATCCTCGCAGGGTGTACCAATGTACCCACACTTCGCATCGCCTTTTTGCCAAGCTATTAAGCACACTTCCTTTGGTATGCAAGACGGCTAAGCCCTACTGAACCCTTTCCAATGGAATATGCTAATCAAGAGGCGACGTATGGGGTTAATCCTTAGTGACTCTGCCGACGAAATATGGATCACAAGGACCCACACGTGGAGCAAGATACACCGCCCTGCGGGTGTTCCTCTCCCTACAAACGTGTCCATGTTGCATATAATCAAATATGCAACCCACCACGCGACTCATTAATTAACACAGCCCAAAGTACTCAGCTAAGAGAGGTCCCATATCCCTCTAGTGTGGTTAGCACGCACAAATGCTTGGTTTGGTGTAACAAGTAGCTCGGTCCTTAATTGACCCAGGCACCATTCCATTCACACCCAAAAGATCACACCATCATACCATTGTGCCCAAGTCTAAATTGTTTTCATTTTCAGTTTTAGTTTTGCAATTTAGACATAGCACAAGGTGAAATATACATATCATAACGGTTTGTGTGATCAAAGTTATCGACAAGTCGATAACCGCCATTTCTACCGATAACTAAGCATGACTAAGCATAATGACACGTAAACTACTAAGTGACAAGGGTTCATCCAATAACCCAAAATCACGACAAGTAATCTTAGGCTCAGAGTAGAGGATTAAACATTTCCTATCGATAATGCATCTAGTAGGCCATTATCGACAATAGTTTAAAACAACATAGCAATGCATACATAGAATTTGCAAACAACATATTAGAATTTGAAAATAGTAGGAACAATATGATCAAATGAATGCTACATCTGCTTGCTGGTCAAGTGCAGATCGATGGTCATTGTGGCTCAATATCAGTAATAAAATTATCTTCTGAACCTAACGCGAAAAGGCGATAAGCAAATAAGAACGAAGAACACCAAATAACTTCAACAGCAGAACACATCCAAATCTAATAAAATTTACACAACAGCTAGGGAATGATTTAAGACAATGATAGGAACAAGAATTATGCAATTTGGACTTAACATGCAAAAGATATGAACAAAATGCTCTTTCTCAGCCTTATAACAACCTAATTAATAAATAGCACTGTTCATGACGAAATTTTCCAGAATGATCTAAGGTCTGAAATTTTTATAGCGGTAGATTATAACATCCTAATAACAAAGAAAGTTGAATTTACTAACTTTGGAGTTATCCACATTTACTTATGATTTTTCTAAGGTGTAAATCTAATACAAGTCATTTCTGAATTGTGAACATGCTCGAATCTTATTCCATATGAAAGTATACTAACAGATGAATTTAACAAAATTGATTTTGCGAAAATGGATTTATCTGAGAAAAGATATGCATTTTTCAAGGTTAAAACTATTTCTCGAATATTCAAAGTGACAAAAATCAAGTTATTTCTAGTTATACAATTTTACTCACATCGAATATGCTTAAATCCATTTTTATAATAAACTTAAGTGACAACAAAATTTATTACTGCTTGGAATTATCTAAAAGCGATTAAAATGAATTAGTTATGAGTTTCTAAAGTTTTCATATCATTTTGGTTGTCAAATAACTACTTACCAAATACGCATAAACTCAATTAATAGAATAAGACGTGGACACACAACCACCCTTGATCTAGAATCCACGGCTCATGCGCGCGAAAAAAGCGGCGCGAGCGCGAAACCCATCGGAGCCCACCGTTGGATCACGATCCAACGGCCACGAAAGTGTATGCATCCGGACGGTGCGGTTGCTTGGGCCAATCCCGGCGCAGATCTGCAGATGGACGGTCCGAGAGCGCACCAACGGTCGGAAGGTCCGACAGCATACACGATCTCACCGTTGATCGCAAGATCGACGGCCGAGAATGATCAAGTCATCCGAGGGTCCGACGCACTCATGATCCGGGCGCGGATCAAAAACGAACGGTGGCTAAAGATCGAAGTTCAAAGAGATCTTGACATGTGGGACCGCATGTCGGTGACTTAGGTCACGATCGCAACGTTTTAACCTGTGCGGTCTGCACCGCCCACATGTCAACGACTAAGAGTGGCGGTTAGGACAGATTAATGCCATTAATGATTAACATTAAATAGACACTAATGACTTCGAAATTTGATTTTAACCCCTCGGCCCACAAGTCACAACTCGCAGGTGATTTTCGATACGATTAAATGCCGACACGATAATTAATCAATGATTAAGCCTTAATGATGTCGAACAATAGCGGAGTTGCGCTAGCGGTGATTTAAGAATGTTGGGCCCATCGGTCGCTGGTCTAACGACCGATTAAGACACCATTAACGAACTAATGATTGGCAATCACTGTGTAATTAATGTGTCCTAATCAAATGACGAAAACAGAGTTACGTGCCGGCAAAACCGAGCGATTTCAATCGCTTGTCGCCGCAAGATCGCCCTTGGCGGCGCCAACCAAGCACCAAAATGGATTCGCATTAGTGCTACGAACCTAATGGTGGCATTCTCGCCGTGAGGATTAGAACGCTGGCTAGGGAAAATGAAAAAGGAGCTTTATCGCTAGCGCGAAAATAGTGAAAAGCTCAGCTGCAGTCCAAGGAAGCGGGTGCCAAAGCTTCTAAGGACTAATAAGAAGCTACCTTGATGAAGGGAAGCTTCAAAGATGGCCGGAGATGCTTGATCACGGAGGAAGCTCGACGGACTTGGAGAAGAAGGATTGAAAATGACACCCTGAGCCAAATGAGTGATTCCAAAGCATCAATATAGCTTCATAATGACTCACAGAAGCCACAAGAGCAAGGAATTAGAAAATGAAGCACTCACTGGTGAGGAAGAAGATGACCAATTTGGCGAATTTGAACAAACGCCAAATTGGACAATTCTCGAGAATCAAATCCAAAATTAAGTGAGGGAAATGTTCAAGGACGTAAATAGATAAGGATAAGGCAAAGAAACATGAAGGAGAACCACTGGAACTCCAAGAACACCAATGGAGCTTTTCGGGTCAACAATGACAACTTGCCATTCTTGAGGTGTCAAGCTCCAATCACGAGAATGAGGCTTGATGGTGGTCTAAAGAAACTCAGGAGGTGATTTGGGTGCTTATAAGGTATTGGAGGCATTAGGGTTTGCACCACAAGTTTTTGAGGCGGCAAAGTCAGAGCACAAGGTGCGCCGACAAGGAAAAAGTGGTAGATGGTGCAATAGGGTATGGCATGGCCGAAGGTGTCTCCCACGACCCTCACTATTGACTAGGGTGGCTGTAGGAAGCATGACAAGACACTGCCATCACCCCTACTGTGCTCGCACGGCTAGAGGTTGAAGATGACCAGAGGAAAGGCTCGGGCGTTCCAGAGCCCCACGATTCAAATTGGACGGCTGAGATAGCGCCACGCCTCCGGGCTTTAAAACACAACGAAAAGGTCACGAGCCCTATGATTAGAAATGAACGGCTCAGATTGCCCCACGTCGCAAACGCGGTTTACAACGGAGGAACAGGCGGGCGTTGGATCTTAATCCAACGACTCTGATTCAAACCAACAACCGGAGGGTCCGAAGGTTTCGGAGGATCTCGGCGGTTGGATGGAGATCTAACGGTCAACATTCATTTAAGCAGCGGAAGGTCCGAATGTTTACACGCCGCGCGGCGTGCGATTTAGATCCAACATCCCAATCCAACGAGTTTAAAAATCATTTAAATAGTTAGTAGGCTCGAAAAGTCACCATTTGGATTTTATTTGAATTTAATTCAAAAGCTTAATATTGGACTTTAGAATCAAAACCAAAAATATGAATAATCCCAACTTGAACAATAGTCAAAACTATTTTATTTGGGTTCTATACTGCTGAATATATTTTCTAGAATTTTGCAAGGTTCATTTGCTATTTTCTATTGCTTATTTGAATTTATGGTATATTTATAAAATAGAAAATGTATTTAAAATCTCCATCCCAACCCTTGGGCCGAATCCCTTTGTCCAGAGCCCAATCCAAAACCTCGACCCAACCTCCTTTTGGGATAACGAGCCGATCAAATAGACTTGTGACAATGTATTTCCATAATCCGCCTCCACAAGAATTGTTTGGCACCCAGAGGTCGTGATGTCCAACTCATTTCTTAATTTCGTCTGAGTTTTCTCGCGCCATTGAAACACCTCCGTCCGACAACGTGTTTTCCTTTGAAGCCCTTCTAGAAATCGTGCCAAACTCTATCTGCTATCTTCCCGCATCCAAATCCCACAAAATCAGAACACGTATCCTATCCAATTTCTGGATTCGTTCGTGACCGAAACGGACTGAAATTTGGGGATTTCCTATCTCGCGCACCCAAGCCCCTATAAATAGCACCCGAGCTTCGCCCGGATCTCCTAACCCCAAATCCCCATCCCGTTCTCCTCCCAAAGCTCTCGTGGCGGCGCATTTGTGAACTTAGGGTTTCCGGAGCCGAAGCTCAATCTTCGAAATCCTCCGCCGCCAGTGACGCCTTGCCCCTGTGGAGTGCACCACCGGTTTCCTCGTCGCAAGATCAACCTCGTGCACCCCTTCATTGGCCTGAAGCATCGCTGGTGGTCAATCCCGACAATAGCCGATCACCTCCCTCCACTCCGACGTCAATTCCGGCCACCTTAGACGTCCTCCTGAGCCAAGCCCGGTACCAAGAGGTTCGCAATAACCCGCTCCATCTGTTGCGCACACCCGCCGCCGACGAGACACCGCCGTGCGTCGTTGTCGTCAGAACCAGTAGGTTCCCCGAAAAAGTGACGTCACTTGTTGATGTGTCCGTCCACGTCGGGTGCCACCTTGGCGTCGTGTCATCTCTTTTCGCCGCATGTCGCTGAGTCATCGCTGTGTCAGCATCCACGTGCGCGAGTGCCACCTAACCGCACCACCCCAGATCCAATTCAGTGTGGTCTCAGTTCACATGAGTCGTCTCACCGACATGTGGACCCCACATGTCGGAATCTTTTTCTGATTTCTTTTAATTTCCGAAATTTCGTGCTGACGTTATGCTTGCGCAATAATCCGATTTTTCTTTAGAGAAATAATTCATAAATTCCAGAAAATCCAAATTAGGGTTTCTTTAGATTTTCAATCTTCTAGAGCTCATAACTTTTGCATCCTAACTCCGATTGAGCCCATTCAAATTTCTAAATTTATCTAAATTCGAGCTATATTTATTTGAGATTTTTATTTAATTTTTGGAGCTTGTTTGACTCTGTTATTTATTTGTTTTGTTTATTTGTTTCGTTTGTGAGTAGACGTCGATTCGTCGAGGAATTTTGTGGAAGAAGGAGCACCTCAAGATCAAGACCAGTACATAGACCTTTTCCAAGGCAAGTCATACCTTTGATCATCTTGAACCCAGTTTTTCAATTAATTTGTTTCAAAGTATTGCATTCTACTTTAATTATTTATTTAAATGCTTTGGGCATAGTTATTATCCAAATTGTTATCACACCTTGGCCTTGTATGTCATAATTCCTTGTCACCCTAGATTGGTTTATTAGTTGGTATTATTATAGCACCAACGTGGGTTGGTTAGATGTGAGTACAATTGCTTAGCCATGCTACGAGTCTCACATCTCATGTAAGTTGCAAATATTAAATTTTGACTAAGTGACTATGGAACTTTGTGTAAAATTGTGTGCTATGTGTTATTACATCGTGATAGCATGTGTTGCACTAAAACCAACTGGGTGGGAAAGGATTTGGACCGAGGCAAGTGGTGGATACTATGTGATATGGTGGACTATGTGAACGGGCTTGATAATCTTAGTGACTTAGTTAGAACATGGAAGTCTTGCCTTGGTCAATTAAGGACTTAACTTTGTGCGCCATTGAACTAAGCCTTACTATACGACCACATGCCTGGTATGGGACGGGCCTAACTTAGTAAGTTATGGATTCTCGGCATTGATGTTCAGGTGGATAGGTTAGGCTATGTGACACGGTGGAGGTGTGACTACTTGGTGGTTGCATCGCGGGACGGTTCGCCGCATCCCTGTCCAGCGGTGTGTGTTATACTAGTTCTATGTGAGCTGGTATGGCGAGAAAGCACATCGGGAATGTCAATGTTTGAGATGAAGTTTCTGAACTGTTTTGTTATGATTAGTGCTTGCTACACTAGTTGTATCTTGTGGGTAAAGTGTACAACATCTGTAGAGTGTTAAATCAATCTATTCGAATAGCCGCGTCCACGGTCATGGACATGCTCGGGGATTTCACACGAGGGGTAGTTTTCATAAAATGTCTGGGATGGGAGCTATGTGATCTAAGTCATATGGCTATGTGAATTAATTTGTTTAGCTTTGTGTCTTTGTGGAAAACAACTGTTAAATTATTACTGTCTATTTGTTTTGAACTACATTTCAATCTATTATTGTATTCAATTGCAAATGTTGCATTTCTGCAAAAGAACCACAGAAGCCTTTTCTTTTGGAATAAGCCTGCATCTATAAATTGCATTTTGTGGTATGATTTGCGAGTACGGTTGTGTACTCACGCTTGTTGTAAAACTTGCGTTCAAACCTACAGAAGAGGAGGAGTCTACGCCTGCTTTCGAGGAGGAGTTCGCCAAAGGTTGCTGATCGTTAAGGTCTGGATCCCAGTCGGTTGCCTGTGGTGAATTGATGGGATCTACGTTGAAGTTATTTCCGTTCCGCTGCTGTTTTATTCTCTATTAGCCCTGCGTTGCTTATTAAGTGTAACCTCGACCATAAGGTCAAAAACCCTTATTTGTTACTCAAACTAATCGTTTACTTTATTTATCGCTTGTGTGGATCGATATTTACCTATGTTAACACTGTGTGCACTAGCGTGATCCTGGACTAGTGCAGTATACACAGAGGGTTCCAGAATCGTAATTTTGGGTCCCGACAGCATCTCAATCGGGCTAACCAGCGTATGAAGTCGCAGGGTGATCTCAAGCGGTTAGAAAGGCACTTTGAGGCTGAGGATTGGGTCTACTTGAAACTACAACCATACGTGCAATCGTTTGTTGCCACATGCTCCAACCGGAAGCTGGCATTTCGGTATTTCGGACCCTTCCAGATTGAAAGGAAGGTCGGGGCAGTGGCTTACAAATTGAAGTTACCATCAACCTGTGGCATTCATCCAGTTATTCATGTATCGCAACTCAAAAAGGCGCTGGCACCGGGCGAACAGGTGCAGGAGGAGCTACCGGATTTAGCCAACACAAGGGTCCTAGATCAAGTGCTGCAACAACAATTTCACCGCACAGGGTCGACTTCGGGCACACAAGCTCTTGTGCAATGGTCGGGGTCACCACCAGATAGCGCCACTTGGGAGGATCTCAGCAAGCTCCAGAAGAGGTTTCCTCACGCTCCGGCTTGGGGACAAGCCGGCCCAGGAGGGGGATGTCACATACCCAGCAGGAGCAGATGATGAGGAACATGCGACTGGGCGTTGTCGGCAAGAGGAGCGGATCGGCGGCGCAAACGGATACCCTCCGATCGCTATCCAAAGGCGGACTGGTTGGCGTAGCGGCTGCGTGGGTTTGCACTGGACCCGAGCTGTCAGTCTCTAGAGGAGAACAATACTTATCTCGTTGTAGTTTCGCTGAGAGGGGCATGGAAATTGTAATGACCAAAAGGTGGTTCTAAACTTTCCCCTCCCTGTGTTCTTCTATTCCCCGTCTAGACTCTATTTCCCAGTCTTAAACTTCCTTCTTACTTGTATCAAACTAGTTTGTGGTTGATTGAAAGACTGGTCGGATTTGGTTGGTAACAACTAACCCCTCCCCTTTTCCCTCTTCTGATTTTCTGGTTTTTACGCTTGAGCCTGGCTTAGTGTACTAATGTGGGTTGTGCGTTACTTGCTGATTATGCATGTGGATGAAAAGAATGCTAGCTGGAGCATGGTGAAGGGGGCGGGGCTTGGGTAGGCTAATGCCGTGGCTTCCCTATGGCTCTACGGTACCCTCCTGCTCTATCCCCTCTACTCCCACCCTTGCTCCGTGATGTAATCAATGGATGCTGAGAGTATGATTTTGATGGGGGTTTTCGGCTTATGCCTGATGATGGATACTGAGGGTGATGGGTCGGGATTGTGGGTTAGGTTGGGTAGTTTGTGATGCGAACATTCGTTCTGTGACGAACTGCCGGCCGAAGTGGGCTATGGCATGAAGCACACGGTGTGGCTTCCTGAAAACGATAGTAAAAAGGCAGTGGGTTGTTGGCTACCTTGACGGTCGATGGGCGGCTCTATTTTGGGAAGGAGCTGCAGTTGATTTCACCGGTCGCTTTCTTGATTTGGTGCAGTTGGTGGTCGGCTTGAGGGGCATCCGGCCGTCTCCTGCCTTCTGGCTCCTTGCCTTCTTGCCTTCTTCGCTCCTGGCCTCCTGGTGATTCTGCTCGCTCTTCGCCTTGGGATGGAGTGAGTGTGGGAGGGTGTGTTCCTGGTGGCTTTGTGTTCTTGGGGAGATGAATGTGGCTTATGACCAGGGGAATGGCTTCGGCTGAGAGGGTTCTCCTTTCCTCTTATCCCCTCCCTCCTCACAAGGCACTATTACCCCCTGGACCTTTGGTCAAAGAGGTGTTTCGACTACTATTTTGTTTTTGTGAACGCGGGTGTTGGATTTTGATAAACGCCTAATGATAAAATCTATGAAAGTGATACGGTGCTAATTAATTTAGGTCGGTATGGTATTTTGATGATCAAGGTGCCAACTGACTGAGGTGGGTTTGGGAACCTTGATGAGCATGGTGCCAGCTGATTTAGGTTAGTTTGAGAATCTCGCTGTACTTCGTGAATTCTGACTGCACTTCCTTTTTTGTCCTAACTCAATACTACTGCCTTTTGCGTACTAATGGTTTCTAGGTGTTTGGGATGCAAGAAGGGGTGGATTGGGAATGGTTTGAGGGTTTGGCGATAATTGAACAAAGAGGCAGGAAGGCTTCGATGACGCATGCAATGAGTTGAATTGAATTCCTGATGATATGATGTAATTTATATTTTGATCAGTTGTAATTCATTCTTGTAATAAACAACGAGTTTTTAATATATTGCTCTTGCTTTGAAATGGATTGTTGTATGGACTCTGAGATTATATTGACAATTGATCATTGGGACAATAATTATATTGCAAAAGTTTCGATGCTGAATTCTTTATAGCATTATCTTGTATGAATTGCTTGAGATGATTTTGTTAATACTTTGAGCTTGTAAATGTTCTCATGCTAATCAAATTGTAGTTTACTGTTTACTATTGCTTAACGATGATTAGTTTGGTTTAATTCGTTAGGGTTCTCACATCCTCCCCACCCCAACGGAAATTTCGCTCCCAAAATTAAAATATCACTCGAACAGGTTGGGGTAGGCTTCACATAGTTCTTCCTTCTCCTACGTGGCTTCTCGTACAGAATGGTCCTTCCACTTCACTTTGCAGAAATAAATAGTTCGATGTCTTAACTGATGGCCCTTTGTCTCTATGATTTTCACCGGCTGCTCGTCATACGTCAGATCATCTTGCAGGGGTATATCGAGATTAGTAATGTGTTGGGAGGGCTCTCTCAAGCATTTCTTGAGTTGAGTGGTATGAAATATGTCGTGGATTCGTGATAACTAGTTCGGTAGTTTCCTCATCATGCAATCGTTTGTCAATTGGTGTCCTCTACACTTCGCACATCTAAGGGCTATGGCAACAGCCTGCTGGTATTGTGATTGTTCTGGATTGGTCAGGTGCTGTCTCATTAAAGTCCGCTGGTAGATTTTCTATGGGTGTGTCCTACGACGATAGTCTCAATTTTAATTCTGATTCTCAGTCGCCATGTCTTTGTCTTTCCATCCTTTTGCATGGATATGAATGGTCCAATACTACTTGGTGCACCTGGGTTATATTTTGTAGCCATTGATTGTGCTGCCAGCAAAGGTAATGAATTGAAATCCAAGTCCCGAAGAGGTGCAATATTTGACCCCAATAGGTTGTTGTTTGACGAATTTGCTTGCAGCAAGCTTGACAGATGGGAAAGAGTGTGTGCTTGGGTGCTTCCTTGTGGGGCCTCCATTGTACTTGGCTGGGTTGGGTTTGAATATGCATGACTCGAGACTGATGGCAGGTTATATTTAAGACCAGAAGGATCATCGAGTACTTCTTGTCTCATGATATCATGATGTGAAACAGGAGGTACATCAAGACTCTCCATGTTAGTTCCCATAATGGTCTCACAGTTCTCATTTGTTGACGATTTCACTGTACTACTGTCATAGGAATCTTGACCCCTCGTAGTTATTTGATCAAAAGGTACAGATTCCTCAACAACAGACGACTCTACACTGTTATCGGTGCTCTTTGGTGGGAGAAGCCCAGAAAATGCACTAGATTTAAAACTGCCAAAGCTCAATTTGGTTTACTAGGTGTTGGTAACTTGCAAATGATTAGGAATTATAACTATAGGGTTATCATCGGCTAACTCGGTGGTAACTAACTCGTCGTTATGTATGCTTCAACCCTGGAAGTTTGCTGCTGATGATGATACATCAACATTGGACTCCTCAGCTTCGTCCTCTATGTGAGAATGTTTCTAAGGCAGATAGGTACTCGGGTTCTGCAATAATCGATCCTTATATTCGGAACTGCCTTCATGATGCTCCTGGTGTCTCTTAGGAGCATTTACTAATCTAATTATAGTAGAGTTGTTTCCATCTGAATGAGAATTTTCATGTGAGTTAGCCACCTCAGCAACGTGCGTAGATGACTGTGGTGGTGCCTCATATAACGATGGGTCACCAGAAGTCTCGGGGGGGATGATTGATTTTCTAATGGTGGCTCATCCTGTGGAGACCAATCATTATCATATGTCTGCTTATTGTCAACAGCTGAGGGACTGTGGTCCTCAATCACAATAGAATCTTGCGTAGATGATAACCACTGGTCAAGCTTTGTTGGCAGGACTATGCTCGCAATCTATTTCCAATTGTGGAATACAGTGCTTGACAAGGATGGGTACTGTTCAGCATATCATGTCCGCTGTAACCACAGGCATGCTAGAAGGCTTTCCCTGAGGTTTGCCCATTTTTATAAGGATTAAGTACATTGTTCGTCCCTCAACTCTTGCCCTAGTTTAATTTTGGTCCCTGAATTGTAATACCAGATAAAACGTGTCCTCGAACTATCAATACCGTGCAAAAACTGTCATTTTTTCTTTTTTAGAGTTGTTTCGTGCCACGTGTCAATATCATGGAAAGCCACGTAGGTCAAATATCGGTCAAAACCGCTCTAAAAAAGAAAAAATGATAGTTTTTGCACGGTATTGACAGTTCGAGGACGTGTTTTATCCGGTATTACAATTCAGGGATGAAAATTAAACTAGGGCAAGAGTTGAGGGACGAATGATGTACTTAATCCTTTTTATAATATTGGCCATTGACAACTGACCTGGCGTCCTATGAGGAAGGTGTGAAGAAATTGGTTGCGTTAATTACTGGATGCTTAGAATTTCATTTTGAGGAAACTTTTCGTTGGTTATACTCTTTTCTTACTTCTTTAGCAGTACTTTGTGGTAGGGAAGAGTGTATCATATTTATCTGACAGAAGTTTACCTGGGGTGAGTTGCGTTAATCCATACACATTAAGCAAATAACACCTAGAAACAAAGAGAAGCAAAAAGATCCAAATCCTATTCTATCTGAGTTTCGTGCCCAATCATGCTCGAGTACTCGTTCTCAAGACCGCCCAAACCACGTGTTTGGGACCGCTCAGAGCTTGCCTCTGAGTGCGACCTACACTATCCTGGATCCATGTGCCCAGGTACGCTCGAGATCCCATTCTTAAGACCGCCCAAACAATGTGTTTGGGACTGCTCAGGGCTCATCCCTGAGTATGCCCAGGACTTCGCTCTTGGATACGCCAGAGCTACACGTTCGGAGTGCCACGAACCACTCGTTTGGGAAATTCAATATTCAGAAATGGGATAAGTCACATTTCTTTACATCGTCGGCCTTTATTTGCTTTCTTTAGTTACACTTGCTTGATTTAGGAATGCTGGCGGGTCTTTTTGGTTATATAGATGAAAAGAGAAGAGAATGTTATGGGTATGGTCCATACTTATCCAAGAATGGAAAAGCGGGTCCATGCCAGAACTCTACTCCATGCCTCTAGTCTAGGCACTATATCTATGATCTTACACTGATAACCCATGCTTAGATCTCCGAATAACCTATCCTAGGTTGAGTTGCTAAACTAACAAATTACTAGCGTGAGATAACAACACTACTCCTATGACAAAGCACGTGTTCCCCTGCACTCTCTCGGATGGAGAACGAACCTAGTTCTAGAAGGGATGGTTCTATGATAGTACTAGTGGCGCTATAGAAAAGATAAGCTTTTAACATACTAATTTTAGGATGGGATGAGAAATAGAACTTGACATGGAGACGAGAATTAATAATGTACTTAGTGCCATATAGCAAGCGAAAAAGAGCATCCTTAAGTCCTTTACAGTTTCTATTTTATTAGCATGGCCCTAACCGATTGCTCTGATATCAGCTGTGGTGCCCTGTGTCATTACCTCAGAGGGTAATCACACTTAGGCATATGGATTACTATTCGTCTAGCCAGTAGAACACCGCTCCAACGAATAGTAAGCCTTTACTAGAGTTAGCGCAGCAGAATAATAGATAGAAATTGTATACCTTTATTACAACATTAGCCACGCAAGGCTATAGTCTTACATTACAAATAGTAATTTACAACTACAAAATAGGACTACATCCCCTCGCTTGCCTGCCCGACTCCACAGGTCGCCTACTCGTCCCATGTGTCAAATAGGGCGTCCACCTCGCCCTGCTCCTCGTAGTAAGGGTTTTCGTCCTCGGCGGTCTCATCGGTGCATGCGATTTCAAACATAGCTCATCAAGAATGTAGGAACCTATTCCAATCGACAATTGAGACAATCGAAGCGAAGGTCCCACGAATTTCTTGAATAAGGTCAAGAAGGCACAAAACCAAGGAAAACCAAAACTTGATCCAAAATCTTGCCCATAGGTGAAAGATGGTCAAGGTGACCTTAGATCAGATCTCACAAGTCCTAACAAGCTAGATCACAGCAAAAGAATAAATCAAAACCCTTGGAACACAAAAATCCTAAAATCATCAAAGAGAGAACAAGAACAAGATAGAACTCATCTTAGGGCAATCTTGCTTGGATTGATTAGAGAGATTGTAGGTTTATAGCCACTCCACCATGGAGAACAAAAGCTCACACTTGAGCACCTAATTTCTCAATCCATCTCTCTCATCCCCTAGCCTCCTCTATTTCCTCCACTTTCTCAAATCACAAATTAGGGTTTCCAAGGCTTGGATAGATGATGGTACAAATCTAGCACCTTCTCCTATTATAGTAAAGGCTTGGATATATGTATGGGTGGGAGCCCAGTGATTGGAAATGTTGGGTTCGATCCTAGAGAGTTGAGGTGGCCTGGTTGAGAACCAGTGATAAGTACGGGATGTGACCCGAACATTGGGTGGTTGGAGCCACTCAATGGTATAGGAGGTTGGAGTCTTCACTAGTACTTTACAACAAAACTCAGTTTATGAAAACTTATGTTAGTTAAAATGTTAAATCTCAAGAATTGCTACTATAGAATTAATCTAATTCAAACTTAGCTTTGTGCAAATAAAATAACCATGAACCTCCCTTGATTAGCCTTGCATATATAATAATTACATTGTGTGTTGGCTCGCAAGTACAGTTGTGTATTCATGTTCGCTCTTTATATTCTTTTAGTCAATAAGCATAAAAGAAAGCTACATGGACAATTATGAGTATTGGTTAAGACTGAAAATCAAGAAGGCTAAGAACTAGGTCGCAGGCCCCCAGTCGATTGCTTGTGGGTATATCGTGAGGGTTCCATGTGGTATACTTTATTCTGCTTCTGCTGCTATTCTTTGAAAGGTATTTGGTCTGTTCGGCCATTCTGCAAATCAAAAGTTGTAAGGTATATTTATGTTTTGTTTATTATTATGCAATAGCTTTATATTTTCATGATATGTGTTGATATCCAATGATGTAACTGAGCACTAGCTACTAATTCAGGGACTGGTGCTGTAAACACAGAGAATTCCAAGTTGCAAAATTTGGGGTTCGACACAAACGTACCCTCAAAATTCAACATTGCTGGCCATGGCCGGTCTAATCGCCACCTCAGGGCTAGTCAGACCGCCAGCGGTTGGCCGATCAGATCGCCTACACCTTGACATCAAATCCAACAGTTTGCTAAACCAAGGTTTTGGGCTCCAAACTCCTCGACACCGATACCAATTGTTCAACACTAAGATTAGGATCATACATATGATCTCCACAAAAAGGCACAGAAAGAATAGATATTCCAAAAAGGACAACGAAGATAACTACTCTAGTTGCTCTGTTGGCAGGATACAATTATGTTCATCACTCTCTAGAACCCTAATCTGTTAGTCGGACTCATTGGTTCAGGTTGTTCATGGTTGTTGCCCACCAAATAGTGCTCGGATATCAAATGTGGCTTGTAGCTCCTGAACTGATAGCAGACACAAAAGGTGAACTGTAGGACCAGAATGGTGACTAGAGGGGGGGTTGAATAGGAGCACTGTCACACTTTTTTTTATCGAATTCAACACTATTTTCTCTCCAATAGCTACAGGAGCTATGAAGATCAATATACAAGCATAACGGAAGACTTGTATTGAATCCAATCAAATCCCCAAAGAAAATAAACCAAATTCACCAAAAGCTCATAACCAAATAAGTTGGGCGGTCTGACCTCTCGAATGGGTGATGTGACCTTTGGCCTAGCGTGATAAATACTAAAAACAGCATAAACGCAAAATCACAAAAGGGTCTAACTTTTCATCCATAGCTCCAAACCTCACGAAACTTGAAACAAACTTTCTCTAGGATGTCAGGAACCTATGTCAATCAAGGATCGTGAAGATCATTGCCAAAGTTCCGACCTTTTTCAGATTGAGTGAAAATTGCTTCAAAACAGAGTCAAAACCAAAATCTAATCAAAAACTTGCTCGTGGGTAAAAGATGATCAAGATGATCTTTGATGTATTCCCACATGTCATAGCAAGCAAAATCCAGACAAGAAATCAAAGCAAAACTAAAAACTCAAGGAAAGCCTCAAAATCACATAAGAGAGAGCATGAACATGAAGAGACTCATCTTGAGGAAACTTGCTTGGATTGATTTTGGTTTACAACCACTCCATCCCAGAGGACAAAAGCTCAACACTTGAGCACACAAACAATCCAACTCTCTAGAACCCTAACCTCTCCACTTTCCTCTCCATAAAAACAAACTAGGGTTTCTCCAATCTAAGGGTTAGAACGTGCTCATCCAGCACCATCCCCTATTTATAGTGGAGGCTAACTTCTAAAGGAAGCCATCTAAACGGGCACCCGTTAAGCCCACACACAAACGGGTTTCACTTGCACATACAAAAACACCGTCTTCAACTACTCTTGACCTAAATCACTTCTCCTTGCACCATCTTGCGCCACGGTTTAGCCAAAAGCAGTCTGTCGCACTGAACTGCCCGTTCGGTCATCCTTATCCATTTTGCACCATGCTTGAGTCCACTGACCTCACCCGACATCCTTGATCGTTCTGGACCCCAGCTCTCCAAGTCTAGTCCTGATCATCACCGCCGTTGACCTTGAAGCCTCCTACACAACAATAGACCAAGAAATCGATACCGGGAACAAGTTCTTCGCAACTTGACCCACGTTGGTTAAAACATTCATCATGCAACACATGCATGTGAGACCCCGGTTTATTTAGCTTGTAATGCTTAGTCTTCCATTGACTCTAGCATCACAAACAAAATAAATCGTGCCTCGGGAAAATATATACTTCCCAGAATTGCAGTATACACACCCTTTTACAAAACATTGCATCAATTCCATACAACACATATAACCAAACCTTAACTTTACAAGTAGAAGACATACATAATAGTCTTTACAAAAGAGAGACCAACCGGTCAAGAACAAGCTAAAAGAGTTAGAAATAACAGCGGAAGCAAAATGCCATAAGATGGCTAAGACAAAAGCCAACCGGTTTGCCTACACCCACAAGGCAATCCGACCGGGCCGCCAAGCTAGTCGTCCACACCGCAGCAAAACTCGCCAAATTTGATCCCTTGGGGATAAACCTTCTCTGCAACAATTAAGCAAAGCAAATGAGTACAAGCATGTACTCGCAAGGCTTACGAGTAACAAACCTAGTTACTACTACATGCAGGCTTTAATCAAAAGAGAAGGCTCAAAGGTTATTTTCAGCATAAAGCAAGTTTTATTTGCAATAGATAATAATTTGAAGGCAATTTTGACAATCTGAATTTTAATTGCATAAATAACAACGATACAATAAGTAATAACATAACAACAACCTGGAGATGGTTAACCCAATAGCCATCACAACAATAGCACGAATTACCCATTCGTACCACCCATGTCAAGTTTTAATTAAAAGGTTGTAGTCTAACTCTTGAAAAGCTTATCTGAGCGTGTCCATAACCTAGGACGAGGCTATTCGAATAGTTTTAAACCTTGCAGGGGTGTACCAATGTACCCACACTTCAGACCGCTTTTTGCCAAGCTATTAAGCACACTTCCTTTGGTATGCTGGCACGGCTAAGTCCTACGAAATATTTTCAATGGAAAATGCTAATCAAGAGCCGCATGTATGGGGGTTATCACCTAGTGGACCACCTTTCCGGCCCCCACTAAGGACCCATACGTGGAGTAGGATACACCGGCCTAGGCGGGTGCTCCCCTCCCCCACAAACATGTCTATGTTGCATATAGTTAAATATACAACCCACCACACGACTCATTAATTAACACCCCCCAAAGTACTTAGTCAAGAGAGGTTCCATTTCCCTCTAGTGTGGTTAGCACGCACAAATTGCCTAGATAACAGGTACTCACAAGATATTCGGTCCTTAATTGACCCGGGCACCATTCCAGTCACACCCAAAAGCACACCATCTTACCATTGTGCCCAAGTCAAAATTATTTTGTTTTTAGTTTTAGTTTTCACGAATAAACATAGCACAACGGCTGAAATCATGAAGTCATAATAAGTTTGTATGATCAAGGTCATCGACTAAGTCGATAACCGCCCAATTCTACCAGTAACTAAGCATTGCTAAGCATCATATCGTAAAGACAAATAAAAGACCATAAATCATTCACCGGGCTCTAATTCACCAGTGAGAATAACAACCTGTGGCAGGGGTGGATAATCTTATGGCAACAATGCAATAGGCTTAGCTACCTCTAAATCGACAAAATTAACCTTGACACATGAAGCATGCATACTTAGGTTTTACAAACAAGATATTAGACTTTAAAAGTAATAGGAGCAATATGATCAAATGATGTTACACTACTTTCCTTGTTGTAGGTCGCTTGTTTGCTGCAGAGGATCACTCACAAAATCAACACGATCGTCGGAACCTATTGAGAGAACGAGAAAATCCAATAAAAACGAAGAACACCAAAAGAACTCAAAAGCCAAAGTCATCCAATTCTCATGAAATTTACACAACTGGTAGAGCATGATTTTAGACAAATTTAGGAACAAGAATCATTCGATTTGGATTAAAGATGCAAAAGATATGAGCAAAACAATTATGTTCAGCCTAGAAAATGTAATCTGTTACTATTCATCCTAATTAAATTGTTTGGCAAAAATTTCTAGAAATGTGATGCATCCGACATTTTTACAGTAACTCAAACACCTCATAAGATGAACAACCAAATTGGATTCATCTCATTTGGAGCTAGAATACATTTTCTATGAATTTTTAAAGACATGAAAATGAGCATAAGTTAATTGTATTTGCAATTCTTGTAACAATAGTAACATGCCTAAAACCAATTTTGACAGCAAGTTAATTATTAGAGAAGCCAACAAAATTGGATACACTCAAAAATAATTTACAGGGATTTAGTTATGCATTTTTCAAGTTAAATGAATTTCTAATGCACAAAATAACCCTAAATAGGAATTAATTTATTCTCATATTTTTCTGGAGCTATACTAAGCTTAAAACCATTTTTAGATTAAATTTTAGTTAACAAGAGAATTAACAAAATTGGAATCAACCAATTTGGAATTAAAATGAATTAGTTATGCATTTTTAAAGTTTAATGCACTTTTAGTTGCAAAATAAAGCTTACCGGGAAAAAGAAAAGACTTAACCGAGAGGAGAAGACGTGGCGCAATCTGGGCCGCAGATCTGGAAACGAACGGCCCACGCGCGCGGCTAAAAAAGAACGCGATCCCCTGAAACGGCAACCCGTCGTTAAGATCGAAATCAATGGCCCAGATTGATCGGGCACTGTTCATGGCCCGATCGGCCCAATGAATGTTAACCGTTGATCAAGTGATGGAGGGCTGGGATCAAGGTGCGGTTCGGGCGACCCGAACGGCACAACGATCCCAGCCGCTGATCACGAAATGGACGGTTCACAAGGATTGGGAAGATCGGGGACCCTAACGGCCAAACAGATCAAGGCCGTTGATCTGGAAATGGACGGTGCATGGTGAGTGAAGTTCAAACACACCCCGGGAGAGAGAGAAAAAGGACAGGGCCCCACATGTCAGTGGCAGAGGGGCTCGCACACGTGTTTTGAATGCACGGGGATAATGAGGGTGCTGGGCCCACATGACAGTGACACTACGGTTCGCTTAAGACCATCATTAATTACTAATCAATGATTAGCAGTGATTAGCCAATGATTGGCATTAATGATGTCCTGACGAGTCCGCACAGTGCGAGAGGGGGTGTTTAGGATGCGGGCCCACCTGTAAGTGACTCAAGGGCCCGCTTCAGGACAACATTAAAGAACTAAATCAATCATTACCAGTGATTAATAATGATTAGCGTTAATAGAGCGGGCTTTGTCCTAACGTGACACGGCACAGTGCCGTACGTTCGACAAAAGAACCCGACGCACTCCATGGCTCATCACCGGCGATGCAAACCTCGCCATCGTGAACCAAATGCCAAAATGGAAACGCAATAGCACAACGCACCCGCCGGTGGCGGTGGTGACTACAGGGATCGACCATAACGGCGGCTAGCCGGAGTTGAGCGGCGGTGCAAAGCACGGCCAAAATGGGAAATAGCAAAAATCTCCGTCGCAGTTCAAGGAAGCTAGTGCCAAGCCTCTAGGGACTACATAGGAGCTACCTTATCGCTGGAGAGGAACATAGGTGGCCGGAGTTGCTCTAGCGGCGGAGAGGCTTGCCGGCAACGAAGAAGATGAAGTGGAGACGACGGCTTAAGCAAAATGAGAGAGACCGCGTCATCAATATAGCTTCACAATAGCTCATAGATGCTCCATGAGCAAGGAATTGAGAAATGAAGCTCCTTATCGGCGATGGGGAAGAATGGGGTGATTTTCGGCCGCGAGCACAAATCCAAAATTTGACACTTTCTGAACATATCAAACCAAATTAAGTTAGGGGTTTTACTCCAGGAGATGAGAGGAACAAGCTGGAGCAAAGAAAAAGGAAGAAAACCCACTGGAACCCTAATGTCACCAAGGAGCTTCAAGGTCCACTAATGGTGGCAGTGAAGTTATTCGGCTTTGAGCTCAAAAGAGCAAGGAGGAAGCTAGGCAAGGCTACGGTGGTGTTTAAAGGAAGTCAAGGATGGGCTCAAAGGCTTTTTATAGCCCGATGAGCAAGAAGTTGGGCAAAATTAGGGTTCACCATGCTCTCGGTTCATGGCTTTACCATGGATGCTGTGAATGATGGGAGCAAGTAGGAACGGCGACTTTGGGGGAGAAGCTCTGATGCGCATTAAATGTTTGCAGCAAAGAGCCGTTTAAAGGGCTCCAGGAGGTGACCCATCGCTGCTGCCCTCCCCTGTCGTGCTCTGGCGCACACGCACGTGCACGAGAGGAGGAAGATGACCATCACTGACGCCAGGCCCACATGTCGGCGAAAGAAACAAAGTGGTCCGAGCCCAACTGTTAAGTAGGTTGAGCCAAACCGCATGACCTGACTCACATCGTGGGCCATTGGATCGACAATGGACGGCTGGGATTAATTGGGACAAAAGAAAGAGCCGAAAGGCACACCAGATTAGGAGCGTTAGATTAAGATCTAACGGCTGAAAACGCACGCGCCACATTAGGCTACTCAGCGCGAAGCGGTACGCACTTACAACGGTTAGATTAAAATCCAACGACTGAGCATCGCTGGCGCATTCGGGGGGTCCGAAAGTTCACGGCAACGTGGACCGCCCGATGGGGATCCAACGGCTGAGAAGCGTTGGCATGTTCGGGTGACCAAAAGTCACCAAGATCTAGGCCGTGGAGAGGAGATCCAACGGCTGAGATAGGGCGCGCATTAGAAAGGGATGAGTTCGACGCTGAGAGGGTTGGGTCGCACCCAAAGAGAGAGGTTGGGCTCGGGTTGGACTCGAGTCCAACAATGTTGACTTAGGGTTTAGATTTTAAGCTGAAACTTTGGAGGATTTTTAGAGGTAGCAAATATCTCTAAAAATTCTGAGATTTTAACTGGAGGTTAATAATTCCAGGATAAATCTTGTGTAAATTTTTAGAGATTTTTATGCACAAATTTTTCTCCAGAAAATAATCAAGACTGGTTCTAGGGTTTGACTAAAGGTCAAACTGGTTTGACTGCCTCTTAAAACATTCAAACAATTCCGAAAAATTGTGAAATTTTTCAGAGGTGTCACACCACATGTCTATAACCAAGGAAAATTATTTTCAGAGGATGATCACAAGGTTTGACAAGCAGGTTTTTGAAGGGTAAGGTTTTAGCCAAAATAATTTGTGACTTTGTATTTCTATAATTCCTGTACATGACATACAAGAAAATACAAGATGTAAGAAATTTTTAAATTTCTACACATTTTCTTACATTTGAAACACAAGTTGAGAATTGGGATATTACAATGCATCCACGACTACTGTCTACGGCAAGTATCTACTGCAATAGTACTCGTAATGGGTAGAGCTCGAAATGAACAGTACTCGGAATAAACAGTGCTAAAAATGAACAGAACTCAAAAACTTCGATCGCTCGACACTCGCTATAGTACTCGAAGATTTCAACCACACTACAATACTCGTAGAAACAACACTTGGTACTCGTGGCTACAGTATTTGCGGTGAACAGTGCTTGCAGCTACAGTACTCTATGAACAGTACTGAATAAATAGTACTCGAAGCTACAGTGCTTGGTGCACAGTCTCGGGTGAAGCGCTCGTAGCTACAGTGCTCGTGAAGACGGGTGCTCGGTCGGATACCACTTGGAGCTATAGTCCTTGCTACAGTACTCATAGCTAGTACTCGAAAAATAAACAATGCTCAAATGAATAGTACTTGGAGCTACAGTACTCATAGCTGGTACTCGAAAAAGAACAGTGCTCGAATGAATAGTACTTGGAGCTACAGTACTCGAAGCCTTCGACCACTCAATAAAAGTAGCAGCGATTTAACAGAACTTTGCTGAAAACGAGTGTTTCAACAAACCTTCAACAATATTGTCAATTGTAACATCATCCTAAAATCATGAACATATCCCTATGATATCCACATGAACTTTTTTTTTTGCTTGCAGTGGCCCAACTTTCTGATGCAGTTGTGCTTGCCAACATTCAAGATACTTTTGACCTGAATAGGCCATCAAACTCTCCAGCATGCTACTAGATATGTACTAATTGATCGAATAGTCTACTCTTAAGTAACACAAAGTACATCTGAGAGAAGATATGTACAAGGGGCATTGGATTATTCTTCTAGAGCAAAAAACTGATGAAATTCTGACCCCGCCGGTCACAATCAAGCAATACCTACTTTGATATAGTCCCTCTACTTTCCATATGTATAGAACTTGGTATGTACTAAATTAACACGGTGCTGATAAAACTTCTCTGAGGCTGGTTGATCACAGAAACTAGAAATTCTCACTGTGGAATTCGAATTTCGTGCTGGTCTTTCTCGAGAAATCTTGCGCGAGCTCGCGCAGCTCCTTCGTCAGCACCGGCTTGCCACAGTAGAACACTCCTGTAGTATCCAAGAAGCAGAGAGTTCAGTGTCATTTCAGAAAAGCGATACTGATGATGCATGTCCCTGTCAACTAGGTTCTCAGAAGAAAGAAAGTTCAGCCCAATTGCACTTCAACCTCAGCCTAGTATCAAGTTTGGTAGAGTGCATCTCTCACTGTTTGAGAAGCGTGGAGGTATAGACTACTCTCGACTTTTCACCGTCTCTAAGATTCAACTACGACCGTACCACGTTACCGAGAACTACCATATGTTGTCGGTTAAAGTTAGTTAAAGTTATTAACGCCTTGTGATATTGTGAAACGGAGGGAGTAGCACTGACCGACGCGCTGGTGGCTGTGGTTGAGAGCGATGCTCTTGTAGACGGCGGGCCACTTGGGGCGGGCGAAGTGAGTCTTGACGCGGGAGCCGGAGACGACGTCGACGCCGTGCTTGGCGTGGTTGAGCGACTGGAGCATGGCGATGAGCGCGGAGCGCGCGTCGCCCTCCTCGTAGACGCTGGTGCAGTGGTTGTGCAGCTCGATGACACCCTTCTTGTCCGTCTCCGCCACCTCGTCCATGATGCCGCGGAACCACTCGAACGACCCTTGCTCCGGGGTCATCCAGTAGAAGTAGGCGCGCCGCGTCCGGAACGACTGCGAGTTGCTGCTCGCGTCCCCGCCGCCGGGGGCGCCGGACTCGACGTCGCCGTCGAGCTGCGTCATGTTGTTGATGATGTCCTTGATGATGGAGATCATCGGCGTCGCGCCGATGCCGAGGCCGACCAGAAGCACGATGTCGTACTGCTTGTAGTCCTGCGCCGGCGCGCCGTACGGCCCGTCGATCAGCACCTTCGGATGGCGATCCTGCAAGTCGCGTTAATGATCGCTTTGCTCAAAACGGATAGCAATAATCTTTTTCAGAGATGGACATGGATAGGAACTTAAGCTTTAGGAATTGATGGCGAGATGTGATGTGATTAGCGTAGTACCCTACCCCTGAGAAGACCTTCTTGAGCTCGCTGGTCCAGTCGCCGACCGCCCTGATGTGGACGCTGACGTGGCCGTCCTGTGGGGCCGACGTGATGGAGAATGGGTGCCTGGTTCATAGCACATCGTTAGTGTCGACTAATCCAAGTAAGAGATGAATCCCAACTTGGCTTAATAATCAATTAGAGTAGGGGTTTGCTAGGGAGTACTCGAGTGTTTTTTGGGTTTATGAGTATCTAAGTTTTTTTATTTATGTTATGCTTGGTGATATCTCATTAGGGGAGAAGGTAAAGTGATCTCATACATTGAATCTAGATCTAAGAGTTCAAAATTTGAGTACTAGTTAGCAACAAAACACTCAAGTACTTCCTAGACACTCCGTTAGAGTATCCTCCTGTGAAACGATGGATCCTTGATCGGACGGCTGGGATGGCGTGAACAGGAGGAAGCGAGCGAGTGGCGTGCATGCCTACCATTGGAAGGGCGAGACGGCGGCGCAGTAGAGGAAGATGTACTGGCCGCTCTTGTACCGGAACCCCTCCGGCTTGGAGAAGTGCAGCGACAGCACGTTGCCGGCGTACACCGCCACCTTGAGTATCTTCATCGGCCGCACGCTCGACCGCAGCGCCCGCGTCAGCCGCTCGCACGCGTACAGGAACATCGGGATCGACAGGTACATCCACGTCTGCATCCACGCCACCCAGTCAATCACGATCACAATCACAATCACACCACGCGTGCGAAGCGTGCACGTACAGCGAATGTACTAGTGTTGTAATGTACGTACCGTCTTCTTGTACCACTTCCTGGTGAGGTAGAGGTAGTGGCCGTGGACGATGAGCAGCGCGTAGACGACGACGAAGAGGTGGTGCGAGTACCAGAAGGCGTTGAAGCCGGTGAGCCGGTTGAGCGGCGGCGGGAGGTGCAGCTTGCCACGCCGGAACCACGGCGTAGCGAGCGTGAACGCGATCGCCATGAGCACGAGCATCACGAGCCCCGTCCACCCTTCGGTGCCCTTGACGAACCACCAGTAGTTGGGCGGCCGCACGGGCCCGAAGAAGGGTATCATGGGCACGTACTCGGCGTTGGTGGCGTGGAGCAGCCGCGGGAAGTCGCAGGTGAGATGGGAGATGACGTGCAGCCCTGCGCCGACGGTGATCCCCACGGCGATGACCTTGTGGAAGTTGAGGTTGTCGTCCAAGGGCACGACGCGCGCGACGGCGGTGCGGTTGCGGAACCAGGTGATGGTGTTGCGGCAGACGGGGAGGAGGATGATCGCCATGTTGAACTTGAGCGTCTCGGCGCCGCCCTTGGCGACGCAGACGCAGTAGCCCATGACGTCGAACACCGCGCGGCGGCGGTACTGGATGAACTTCCACGTGAAGAGGCCGGCGCAGACGGAGAGCCAGAGGAGCATGACCCAGACGCGGCGCCAGTTGTCCTCGAGGAAGTAGCTGGCGCGGCGGTACCACCGCCGGAGCGGGTTGGGCTCCGCCGTTGGGCGCATTCTCTGGCTCAGCATCTGGCTCAGCATCCGGCTCAGGTTCCGGCTGTTGGTCGTCCCGATCCGCACCGACCGGCTCGGCGCCTGCAGCAGCAGCATCTCCAGGTTGTACAGCTCGATGTAGCCCAGGTTGCTGGGGTCCAGTTCCTCCATGATCAGCCGCGCGTACTCCTCCGCCTGCTCCTGCACCTTGGACAGCTTGTTCGCCGACGCGCTCAGGGTGATGATCTGCACGCCAAAATTCAATCTTTTCTGTAATCTGCTAATTTCGTCCAACTATAATTTGATCCATGGATTTGGTGAGTGGGAACTTGAAGGACAAGACACATAAGAGTCAGCAGAACATGCTGGGATAGTGGATGACACTGACTGGCTTGCAATGGCAATCAGCTGGAGTACTAGCTAGCTACCAGTATTTCATAGAAGAGGATTAGAGAACACGGGACATTGCTGTTCTTGGAGGGACACCTAAAATGACAGATTAGCGGGGGATCTCATTTACCTCCTTGACGTCCTCCTCGGTGATCCTCCCGTCCGCGTTCTTGTCCACCCTGAAAAGTAATTAATTAATTAACGAACGGTTGATTAATTAAGGCGTGAGCACTAACTGGTTAAGGCGTGTCAATTAAGAGCTCATTAAATGGTTGATCAAGGGTTTAATTATAGCTTACATGTCGAAGAAGGTCTGGAGGCGGCCGTCGAAGCTGGTGTCGGAGATTTGGTCCCAGAACTCGCGCAGCTCCGCCTTGCTGATGCTGTCGCCGGAGATGTTCCGGCGCCTTGCCAGCGCGTCGAACAGCTCGCCGGCGAACTTAGTCTCCTTCATCCCTGCAGCAATTGTAATCATATTTCACCACAGATTAAAATCATGTGCTACATGAACAATTCTAACTTTTTAGATAATAGAAGAGAAAATCTCTCTCAGCCATTGTATTAAGTTTTAAGTTGTCTGAAATTTTTTTAAGTTTAAGTTACTTGTTGTGATTATTGGATTTGTGTAGAGATTGATGTGTTATATGATTGTCATATGATTGGATATTGATCCAATAGATGTCATATGATTGAATATTGATTCAATGGTCACAATAAGTGACTTAAACTTAAGAAAATTTCAGACAATTTATGAATAAACAATCTCTTATTTTATTAATTAAAAGGTCTCGAAGCATTAGTTTAGTTTGTAAGAGAGAGTGCGACGAGGCTTTAATTACCGATGCACTGGCCGAACTTGGAGCGGTGGAGGAGGCCGTTCTGGGAGATGTCGTCGTCGTCGAAGCACCTCTCGACGGCGGGCCAGCCGGCAGCGCCGTCGGTGCGGCTGACGAACCTGAGCCCCTTGAGCGCGTGCGAGGCGGCCGACTTGGACGGGTCGATGCGGCCGGGCCCACCGCCGCGGCGGTTCATGGACGCGAGCCGCCGGAGCTCCTGCGAGACCTCCTTGATCCGCGACGAAACGTTGCGGATGACGGAGTGGCCGAAGGACGAGGTCCGCTTCTCCAGCGTGCGCGCCAGCAGCGTGACGTCCGAGTCGTCGCCGCCCGCCGCCGGCTTCACGCTGTGCACCGCCACCGAGTCGTCGCGCACGTCGAGAGTGATCTCCACGTAGTCGAAGTCGTTGTTGCCGCCGCCCGGAGGCGCCGGCGCCCCGGACGGCGCGGTGAGCGGCACGGACACGGACTCCGCGACGACCCTCTCGTGCGACCCGCCGCCCTCGGCCGCCTCCACGATGTCCCCGCCGGCGTCCGCCCTGTTATGCATGGCTCCCCGCCGGCTCTTCTCGTCCTCAGCCTCCAAGAAACAACGTGACACGGACGTAGGATTCAGCGTTTGGCGAGGAGGGGGTTTATTTATAGCGCGGTGAGGTGGAGAAAGAGGGTAGTTATACTAGTCGTCTCGTCGCCTGTCGCCGTCGTTCTCCGCTCGGCTGCGTGGTGGGGTTGGTGTGTGGTCGCAGCACGGTGAGGCGTGGGGTTTTTTTTTTGGAGGGAAAAGAAAGAGAGAATCCGCGGTCGAGACGCGTGCCAACCTCTTGCAGTTGCTCTGCTTTGGTCTCCTCCGTTCTCTTCTGTTCTGTTCAGTTCAGTTCGTCCGTCGTGTGTGCTGCTGCTGCTGCACGTGGCATGTGCGCATCATCTGTAGCTTGCTGACCATCAGCATCAGCTGTTCATTCAGCATACTCCTGATCCTGTGTCGAATGGTCTTTTCGCACCACAGGGAGAGCTTTTCTAACCTTTGTTTTGTTTCTGGTTTACTGTTCAGTACAGAATTGATTGAGAAATTTTTTGACACATTTTACTAGTTGTATATGGTGGTAGTATAAATTAAATCTCACCATTGAATTGTTAAAGATATGATAGACTTTTCTTTGTATTTATAATTTTTTGTGATAGTATTATGGATTTTTTTCAACTAGAGTTGAAAATATCATTCTTTTGTGCTGTGTGATTCCCACATGAGTAATTACAATTCTAACCTCTCAAACGATGTTGTGTGTTGATTTACCATTTTGCCCTCCCAAGCGTGTTGGTTTTATTGTACTGGGTGGCGTGTTTCACGTCTAAAACGACGTTCGTGAGAAGCTGATAGTACAAGTATTAGGATGTATACAGAAAATGCATTGCTCATTTCAGTGCGAAGCAGACTTTTTGTGTTCTCATGCTTGTATTCTACGATGTGTGCATGTTTGATGACACACAGGATGCGGGCGCCGGGGTGCATATGCCCCATCCAATCCATACACGCTATCTGGCCAGGCCGACACCCAGAAGCAAGCAGGGGCAGTTTTGTCACGAGAGATTTTTCTTTTCCGGTGAGAAAGAAAAGTGAAGAAAAGAAAAGCCCAAGTGGATAAGAGAAGCTGGCGCGTGGCCCCCCGCGCTCACAGGTGTACAATACAGCTAGTACCGCTTTCGCTGCACGCCACGTGGCGGGGACGGCTCGCGCGCCTCGCTGCCGACTCCCCACCACCAAATGTCGCGTCCAATCAAGTGAGTAACCGCGTCCCCCTCTCCCCGAGTGTCAACCACGTCGTGCGTGACGAATCCACGTGGCATACAGCTCCAGCAGTGGCATTTCAGCGTCCGACGTGTGTGCTGCTGCTGCTGCACATGGCATTTGCACATCTGTAGCTTGCTGACCATCAGCTGTTCATTCAGCGTACGAATGGTCTTTTCGCGCCACAAGGAGAGCTTTTCTAACCTTTGTTTTGTGTATGGTTTACTGTTCATTACTAGTATTGATTGTGAAGAAATTTTATGATACATTCCGCTAGTTGTATATGGTGGTCTTATATATCAAATCTGATTATTGAATTATTAAGGATATAATAGATTTTTCTTTGTATTTTTAATTTTTTGTGATGGTATTGTAGACTTTTTCAACTAGAGTTGAAAATATCATTCTTGTGCCGTGTGATTTCCACATGAGTAATTACAATTCTAACCTCTCGGAATTATTATACTCATACTACGGTTGTAGTATAACTAAATCCTACTGAACTATTGAACAAAAGGGAATGAATAATCTATATTAAATTAAGTGTACGTAGAAGAGCTCTTAATCATGGGTTTTGTTTGTCGAGTAGAAAGGTGGTGCAGCTTAATTCAGCTAGCTGCACCAAGAGGCCAGACACAGAAGCATCAATTCGCAGCTTCGTTTACCGTTCTCGGGAGGAGGAGGCTTCAAACGGAATCTGCCCACCGGCCGAAGTTGACCCCCGGCGGCGTTTGCGTCGGAAAGGGTCGCCGGTCGCGCGCGTGGTGTCGCTCGCTTACCGTTCTCGGGAGGAGGCTTCAAGGGGATGGACATGGACTGATAGGAGGAGGGATGGGGAATGTGTGGGCATGGCTGCATGCACTGCTTCCGAAGGTTGAGGATATGATTGCTCAGTTTGGTTTGGCAGGTACATTGGAAGCTTTTGGAATTCGGATAACCTACACTTTTCTTTTTATTTTTCTTTTCAGATCATATTGTAGGTTACCGTATTGCAACTTACAAGACGATAATATATATAATATTAATTGCGAAAAAAGGACTATATATATATATTCTTCTTTTCCCCACATACTGTATGTTTCGTTAGCAATACAGGTCTCAATACCCTGATCATATTTTATTTAGATCATATACTAGTAGTATGTTTTGTACCATGCTACACCAGTAAGTGCAGGTATACGTCACTATGAATGGCAGCAGCTAGAGTTTGGTAAAATCAAGCGTTCCCATGTGCAGGTATACTTGCTCTCGTCATTCCCCTATATATGGTGCCCGTGCGTGCGTCTCCAATGGAAAGCGAGCAGAGAGCATGGGCACCTGGCCGGTCACTTTCTCGGGCCACCGAAGAAGCAATCAGCAGCAGTAGCAATCCACGCCAGTGCTATGCACCATCGACGGAGCTACCACTACTACCGAACTCAGGCACTTTGCTGAGTGTCTCATGCACTAGGCAAAGACTCTTTTACACTCGGTAAAGGTTTTACCGAGTGCGACACTCGGCAAAGGGCACTCGGGAAATTTATCGGCAAAGCAGCCTTTGTCGAGTGTATTTTGTTGGGCACTCGGCAAAGGCTTTACCGAGTGCCGAGTCAGCACTCGGCAAAGAAAAGGACGATTCTGGCGCCGCCCTGTTGTGGCCGCTTGCCGAAGTGCCAACCGTGACACTCGGCAAATATTTTTACTTTTTTGAAAATGTCTTTGCGAGAGTCGAATGGTGGCACTCGGCAACATTTTAACAAATTTTTTAAAATTCTTTGCCGAGCGCCGCAGTTTGGCACTCGGCAAAGTTTTAATTTTTTTAAAAAATTCTTTCTGAAATGCCATGGTCATGGCACTCGGCAAAGCTGAAAAGCCGCTTGGTGCCACATTCCCGGCTTTGCCGAGTGCCATGACCATGACACTCGACAGGACCCTTTGCCGTGTGTTGCACTCGGCAAAGTGACCAAAACTGCATTTTTATTTATTTTTACATTCCATCACGACAAACAAATCCATCCAAACATATATCGGATCCATCACATATATATCACATCCATCACATATATATCTCATCCATCACATATTTATCACATCCATCACATATATAACAATAAGTGCTCAAGTCCATCCAAACAAATCCACAAGTTCATCACAATCGACAAGTGCATCATAAGTATATCACAAGTCCATCACCAAGTGAACAACAAATGAAAATACAACTACCATTCATCTCGAAGGTGACCACTGCGGATCGTGGTGAAGGAAAAGCTCCATCATTCGGGCGCATGAGGTGGATTATTCGAACCCGCCGATTGAGGTTTGCACAAAGGAGAAGAGATTGCATGTGAGACAAGATTACATTAGATACCTAATCTAGGAAGGTAGAGGTCATACAAGCAAAGCACAAGCGAAAGCAAATAACTTTCATACTCACGGGAGTAGCTGCGGTGCGGGGCGCGTGAGGCGGAGGTTGAGCCAACGGCCCGGTGGCACAGCGAAGCCGTATGTTGCCCAAGACCTTGTAGGAACTCCGTAATGTCCGCCGACCTCTGCGTCGGGCTGCGCGCTCGCCCCTTCGGCCTCGGTGGCCGACATCCTCTCTTGCTCGGCCTCCGGCTCCCGACGTTGCCTCATTTCTTGTTCAGTAGGACTGCAATATTTCACCCAATGTTTGATAATGCAAAGCTAATAAAGGTGTGTAAAGATCAATGTACGACGAGTAAAGCAGAATAACCTCGAGTGCGTCGACCGGTCTTTGTCGGTGATCCGCGTGGGCGTATGGCGGGCTCGCTCGTGCTCGTGCTCGAATCCGGGAGAGATGGAGTAGAGGCCGTGTCGATGAGGCCGTCGCCAAGCGTAACCGCCATGCTTCTTGCCTTGTCCCACCCTCATGGCGATCTCTCCATCAAAGTCTGGGTGCTCGGATCATGGTGCGGCCCATGGACCGACCTTGCCGTCGGCGTGTACTCAGCGATGCGGGTGTGGGCGCTCGGGTTCGTGTACGCCTCGGGCGGGTCCTCGAGTTGAAGGAGGCGTCGGACGTCGCTTGCCCTTGTGGGCCATACACCATGCTTGGAAGTCCGAGCAAGGCGGGCACTATGTGACGCCATGCGAGAAAGAAAAGCAAGATAATTAGAAATCGTGCGAATTGAGCGTCACAATAGATAAATGAATTCGTGTACCCATGCTTGTTTGTATGCGGAGAGGTGCGGCGCCTTGATGGTGTCTTTGGACCTTGCATCATCAAGCGACGGTCCGGGCATCACTGTGCATCTAGAGATACTCCTCCGTGAACCACTTGTCCACGATCATCGCCAAAGACTCGGGATACGATTGGCACCACCGAGAGAATCATCTACACGTCATCAAGTATTTGACATATAAGAAGATCAAATTAAGCGTACTTAATCTCAAAGCGAATCAATATTAATGTTCTTCATCTACCTCAAGGTCGGTCCCGGTCGTCATGTTTCTTGCGTCTTTCTTGGTGACCTTCTCTCCAAGCTTCGACCCGTGGTAGGTTACGATGGCCTGGATGCGCACCTCGTGATGCATGTCGGTGATGAGTTTTTTACAGGCTTTGGTAGCCACCTGGTCCCATGGGCGGAACTGAGTTGATGGACCCGGTGTCACGGGACACCGGGTCAAAAAAAAATTAGCTGTGTCAAAAAAAATTTTAGCAAAGATTAGCCTATATATACTACATGTGAACCCCCTGGTCCAAAAGTTGTGCACCCCGGTTCAGTCTAATCTCCGGTTGGATGGTGTATTTTGCCAATATTTGCCGCATAAATTACTATTTAGTACATTGCTACTTCAAAATTACAAATGTTGTTATATGTATGGTGAAGTGGTGAACCCCGGTTATTTTCGTTCTAGTTCCGCCCCTGCCTGGTCCGCCCTGGCCTCAAATCCCTCATCGCATCTGAAATAAGTCTGCATACAAACGCGATGTATCCATTCATTATTTCAAGAAAAGTCCAATGAATGCGATGTATTGAGCAATGTTGTGCGAGGGAGACTTACCCAAAACTCCGCCTTCACCCGCGCCGCCTTGTTGGGGTACTCCGCATCGGGGCGGCGGCGTAGTGGTCAAGCGAGTAGGCGGCTCCGTCTTCCCGGCGTCGTGACAATGCCGGGAAGTGTTGCTCGCACGAAGACCCAGGATGCCATTGGCGGGCGTGCGCCACCACGACACAACCACCGGTTCTGCACAAGTGATTAAGAAAAATTATTAGTTTCTCTTTTTTCAACATATCATATGAAGTAGTGGTGACAACATCTAAAGTTACTTACTTTTGCCCTTCGGGGCGAATCACTGCGCGTCGGTGAGGATGCGTAACCTGAGGGTGGCTCGCGGGACCTCGCAAGTAGACACCCGAAGAGGCAGAGGAGGAAGCGAACCGTGCCTACCGCCTCGTCGTCGTCCTCGTCGCCCCCTCCTCCTCGCCGTCTGCCGAACCGGCTCCTCGTCCAACTCGCCCACGGGCGCCACCTCCTCCTCCAAAGACCTCCTCACGCGGCGTGGGAGGCGGCCCCCTCTGCGGCGGCGGTCCTCTTCCTCCTCCTCTGTCCGACCCTCCGCCTCCTCCTCCATGTGCGTGGTCTCTGGTAAAGCGAGGACACGTTACGACGGTTCCCCGCCATCTTTGTTCACTCACTTGCAATTAAAAAGAATAAGCAAGACGTAATTAGAAATAGATGCAAAATGAACATAACATAATTACAAAAAACATAGTAATACATGTATTAGAAATAGATGCAAAATGAACAAAACATAATTACAAAAAACACAGTATTACATGTATTAGAAATAATCTTCATGATTGGGATTATTTGGATCATAGGTCTCGTCATCACTATCAACATTGTCCAAATCATCAACACTATCAGGAAGGAGGAATGTTGTCTTCATTGTCATTGCCTAAACGTAATCGCTCAAGCATTTGTAAGTCCTTCACATTTCGCACCTCGTCTCCAGCGTCCTCGTCATCAACCCTATCATTGTCTACTTCCATTCCTATCGCCTTGTTAAGTCTATCTCAAACCTCCTTGTAGCCCTCTTCTTGAAAGAACTCTCCATCATATGTGTTTGGGTTGAAGTTGTAATCTTCATCGTTTGGGATAGGTAGTTTCTGAGTGTGGCGATACCTTGTGCACAATAGCCCAACCCTTAAGATGCTCTTTGTCTTGGCACGTGTATGGCGTATAATAAACCCGACGGCTGTTGAGCCACAATGTAGACATCTTTTCCTAGATAGACGGAATCTGTCGAATCTCGACTAGCCCAAGATTAGGGTTCGTCTCGTTACTCGTGATAAAACCAGACATTTGAATATGACAGGATTAAGAAATTTAGAACCATAAAATGGAAGTTCGTAGATTTCTTCAATTCTTCCATAATAGTCGAGGCCATCAGTGCCGGGCGTAAAAACTCCGTTGTTTGTGGTTTTTCGATTGGGCCGACTCTGCTCGTAGCTTGTCGTGGTGAAAGCGATATCCATTCACGTCATAACCTGTAAATGACTTGACCCTAACGACACAGTCGTTTGCAACCTGTCTCAACTCGTCACTTATAGACGCATCGGTTTGGGCCTGCAAGCTCAAGCAGGATAGATCGTTATATTATTCGAACGTACGATCAACTTGGAATGTCGAACTAAGTACGAGCTAAATTGGACAGTACCTTCTGTTTGAACCAAGAAATGAAATCGGGGCTCCCTGGTCCCGCACCCTGTGAAAGAAGGGTATCAGTTTCCTGCGGGGTAGGATCCCTTGATTCATGCCAGGATTGACGAAGAAATTCCCTGTACCAACGAGAAACAAGGGGGTTGGACGAAGAAACAAGGAGTGACGGCGTATTGAAACAAGTTCGTTGAGAACTTACCCAATGAACGGTTGCACCTCGACAAGGTTGGTCAACACATATAGCATGATACTGCGCCACTCTTCATTTTTCAATTGCTTAGTGGTCGATGCACTTGCGCTTCCGAGTTGCCCTTGGAAAAGGCTGAGGTTCGATTCATTTTCTTGAGCATTGTAACGAGGGGGTGGATTATGAACGCTAGGAAGGTTCTCAGTGTAGTATTTCTCTGTGAAGTTTGACACCTCCTCCGAATGTATGCCTCGCCATGGATGCCTCAATTTTGGCTTTATTTCTACATTTTTTGCGAAGAGTCTTGGACATCTCTCGATTGGATAGCACCAGCGAACTGCACGGGCCCCATACGTGCCTTATACGGAGGTGCACAATCAAATCTTTGCATCGCCAAGAAAAAGCGGGTGGAAAGATCTTCTCCAACTTACGAGCAACACGGTGCCACTTTTTCCAAGTCATCAATGACGGTCCGAGATAGCTCCTTGGCACAAAGTGGCGGAAGAAATAGCTCAACTCTGCCAGCACTTGCCAGACATGCTCAGGGACATAGCCTCGAACCATCACCGGAAGAAGCCGCTCAATCCATATGTGGTAGTCATGACTCTTCATCCCGTTGATTCGCGAGTGCCTAAGTTCACTCCCCTCTTGATTCATTTGCATACCCATCGAGAACATTAGCGTGGATCCTTTTTCAAGACGAAATCGCCTTAGGCCTTCTCCATGTCTTGCCGCGACTAGGAGGTGCATCTCTTGATTTGGTCTATCGCATAACGTTGCGAGTCCACTAGCCTTAGGGTTGTCCTTAGACTTTTGGTGTCCATGAGTGTTGCACAAAGTGCCTCGGCGACATTCTTTTCGATGTGCATTACATCAATGTTATGTGGCGAAGAAGGTCATCGAAATAGGAGCCTCGTCAAGCGACTTATGAGTCCACATATGTTGCTCACCATATCCCACAAAACCACCTTCTTGATTGGGCACGAGCATCTATGTGAGCATGAACCTCGGCACGATCATAATCCGCGGTGCGAGGTGCGTCACTCGACACCTTCGTAAAGTTCTTGATGTCTTTATGCGAATAGATGGTCAAGAGGAGGAATTGACGATGTCAGTCGAGCGATGAGTACTTGCCACCCTTGTGCAACCAATGGAACCTCTCACCTTCCTTGCATACGGGCATGGGAACTTTCCGTGAACACACCAGCGCGAGAATAACCCATCTGCCGGAAGTCATGCAGGAGTAGTGGTACCAAGCGTGCATTTTGAAGCTTGTCTTTGTAGCTCGGTCGTATGTCCATACCCCTTCGTCCCAAGCACGGACCAATTCATCAAACACGGGCTCCATGAACACACCCATATTACTCCCGGTGTCAGGAATTATCAACGACAAGAATACGTTATGTCGTTGAAAGGACGCCGGGGAGATTGAGGGGATAACGAACACGGGCCAACATGTGTATGGGGCAGCTATCAGTCCATAAGTTGAACCCATCATTGCCGGTAGCGACACGTACATTGCGAGCCTCATCCGCTTTCTCACGATGTTTGTCATCAAAGCGGATCCATGCTTCACCATCGGATGGATGTACCATCTTGTCGAGTTGTACCGTTTGCCATTTTGTGCCATGTCATCTGTTTGCGATTCCTCGGTCATGTATAGCCGTTGGATCCTCGGTAGGAGCGGAAGGTACCGTAGGATTTTCACGGGGATCGTAAGTCGCCTCTTCGGCCATCACAGAGTCTACCTCCGGTACGGAGGATTTACACTGACGATACTTTGCATCCTTGTGTTCTTTCCTAAATAGGGACGCACCTTGAACAAGCATGTATCTGCTCATACGGCATCTTAAGTGCAAGAAGGAGTTTCTATGACTCGTACATGCTCTTTGGCGAATGTGGCCCTCGGAGCGCGGTGCCAATCACGGCCAACATCTTATCGAAGCCTTCTCGACTCGGGTTTAACTCGGACTTCAACCCCATTAAGCGTCCAATGGCATCGGTTGAGACACCGTTGACCGATCGTGAAGGGTTTTCGTGCCGAGTCCATCATGTCGTAGAAACGCTTTGCGTTTGCCTCCATCTCCTCCTTCTCACGTCCCTCATCGAGTGTCCTTGGTGAAAGTCATCTAACATGTGCGCTACCCGGCATCGGCATCATAAGCCTCGACGCGTGGTCTCACCACCTCCTCTCTCATCGATGGGCTTCACCATGGTGGACCACCGGTGTAGTCGGCGTAAATCCATTCTTCAAAAGATGTTTACCCATGTCCACCTTGTTTACCCTTCTCCTGTTTCCACATTTGCTGAGGACACATGTGAGGACCGGAATATTTAACTAGTAACACTTAACCTCCAAATGGTTCTAGCATTCTTGATTAAACATTCTAAGCCTCGATGGGCATATGTTTCCCGAATTGCAACATATGCACATCATCACAAAATTACACATCATTTCCATACAACATACATCACTAGGTTTAACAACGACATACATAAAGTAAAGTTATTACAAAGAGAGCCGGCCGGCCAAATAGAACAATAAACAAGAATGACAATGAAGCAAAAGCGCCATAAGATGGCTAGAACAAAAGTTGACCGGTTAGCCATACACCCACAAGGCAACCGGCCAGGGCCGCCAAGCTAGTCGCCCCAAGCTACCACAACCTGACTCACAAAAGTGAGGCCCTCAGCTCACCTTCTTCCTCTGCAAGAACAATTAAGCATAGCATCCGAGTACAAAGATTGTCTTTGTACCGCAAAAGCGACGTGTGGAATAGCAGACCTATTCATAAACTACATGCAAGCTTATTTAGGTGGAGGTTGTATGTCTCATTTTGCATGAAGCCAACTTTATTTGCAATAATGTAATACATTTTAAAAGCAAGTTTGCAAATCTGTTTTGTTATCAAAGTAATGAAGTAAAGGTACATACAAGTAACCACTGGAAGTGACTATCCCAATAGCCACCACAACATAGCACGAATCCCGATTCGTACCACAAATCAAGTTTTAATTTAAAAGGTTGTAGTCTAACTCTTGAAAGACCTTACCAAGCGTGTCCATAACCTAGGGCGAGGCTATTCGAATAGTTTTAACCTGCGAGGGTGTACCAATGTACCCACACTTGAGACCGCCTTCAAGCCACAAGCACACTACTAGAAGGTATGCGGCCCGGCTAAGTCCTACGAGACATTTCCAATCTTGTGTATTAACTACGAGCCGCTCATATAGATAGAAACCCATATGCTTACATTGCAAGCGAAAGACAACAAATCCCATCACGGGTGAAGTCTTTGGACACTACAATGCTCCCAACACCATCCCTCCTGCGACTCCTGCGACTGGAGCCAACACGCCAAAATCTTGAGTCAAGAGAGGTCCCATACCCTCTAATGTGGTTATGCGCTAAAATGCTTGGTTTAGTGTAACAAGATGTTCGGTCCTTGTTGACCGGGCACCGTTCGATCCACACCCAAAATCACACCATCATACCATTGTGCCCAAGTCTAAATCATTTTGTTTTCAGTTTTAGTTTTCATAAATAGACATGGCACAAGGTGGAAATCATAATCATAATAAGTTTGATGTGATCAAGGTTATCGACAAGTCGATAACCGCCCATTTCTACCGAAGCTAAGCATGGCTAAGCAATTAATTCGCAACTACTAAGTGACAAGAGCCCATCCACGAACTCTAAATCACAGCAAAGTAACCTAGGCTCATGTTGTAGAGAATAATCATTTGCTAAGGAAATGCATCTACTAGGCCAACTATTAACACAAAATAGCAATGCATACATAGAATTTGTAATCAACATAAATACTTAAAATACTGGGATTAACATGATCAAACTGCTTGCCTTCTTGCTGTTGCTCAAACTGTTGTGGAGGGTCGTTCTCGGGGTTACCGCAAATGTCGAACCCTAAGCGAAAGGCAAAAAGAAACAATAACAACCAATAAGACTAGCAACACTTAAACAAAAGAGCAAGCAAAAATTATCCAAATGCGACGAAACATATACACAAGGTGAAATACGAATATACCTAGACATAGAAACTGGAAAAACCTAATTTGGATTTGTGGTGCAAAAGATATTACCTAAAAACCCATTTTCGGCCATAATTAGCATTGTAGCAAAAACATTTTCTAGAAAGATTTTGAAGCTGAAATTTTTATGGAAGCTGCCTATTGGTATAGTGGTAACCCATATAAAATTTCAGGTCATTTGGAGTTAAAATGATTTAGTTATGGTTTTTCTAAGATGCAAAACTAGCATAATGCACTTTCCAGAAATATAAACATGTGCAAATCCTATTTCACATTATAGTATGATAACAGAAGGATTTCCTAACATCAAATTTCTATTTTTAGGATTTACAGAGAATTACTGGTGCCTATTACATCATTAACTGAATTTTTAAATGCTACTAATAAGGTTAAATCTATTAACATATTTTTAAGTCTTTGGTTTAGGCCTACCACCATTTTTAGATCAAAGTTTAGTTAACAACAAATTTATCAAAGTTAAAATCATTCAATTAGCAGATATACAGAAAAAGATATGCATTTTCCAAGTTTTAATACAATTCTGGAATATATAAAATTAGTAGAAAACAAGCTATTCTTAACTAAACAATTTCCTGCTACTGGAACATGCTTAAATCCATTTTTATAATAAACTAAAGTGACAACATAATTTATTACCGTTGGAAGTATCTAAAGAGCAGTTAAAATGAATTAGTTATGAGTTTCTAAAGTTTTTATATCATTTTGGTTGTTAAACAAATACTTACGAAATACGAACCACCCAATTAAAAGGAAACGGCGTGGGCGCTTTCGGCAACCCTTGATCTAACATCCTCACGGCTCACGCGCGAAAAGCAGCGCGCGCGCGCCAAACCTGTCGGAGCCACCGTTGGATCACGATCCAACGGCTCACGAGGAAGGATGCAGCCGGACGGTGCGGTTGCCTTGGCGCTCACGGTAGTAGATCTCAAGATGAGCGACGCGAGAGCACTTCCGTCGGAAGGTCCGGTGCACGCATGATCGTGGCCGCAGATCAAGCGATGGACGGCCAAGAATGATGAGGGCCGGATGGTCCGAATGCATACAAGATGCGGGCGCAGATCGCAAAATGGAGCGGTCCAAGATTGAAGTGCATTTAGAGTCGCGACACGTGGGCGCATGTCGGTGGATCGAGAGTCACACATGCGAGGTTTAACACTGCGTGCACGATGCGCGTGGCCCTTTATCGATGACTTAAAGGAGGTTTTAGGACAACTAATTAATTACTAATGACCAATGATTAGTGATGATTAGCAATTAATGTGTCCTAAAGATTTTGAACAAAAGCGATTTAGGGACGAGAGGGCCCTGCGTCGGTGACCCAAAAGGTAATTTCGGACACGATTGTACTAACAATGATTAGCAATAAATAAACCCAAAATCAGCCATAACGACTTACGGTTTTCGATTTGGCTTACGGGCCCACAAGTCGGTGAGACATTAGGCGATTAAGACACCATTAATACTTCTAATGATTGGGTATTAAGCGTGTCCTAATTATTTGGCGACAACGGGAGCTACGGCGGCAAAGTCGAGTGGCTACCACGGCTTGTCGCCGCGACTCGATGCGGCGGCGCCACAAACTATCAAAATGGGTTTGCAATAGTGTTGCGGTCCCAACGGTGATGACCTCGCCGCGGTGGAGGTCTAGAACGCCGCGAGCCGGAAAACAAGATGGAGCCATTTTGGTAAAAACATGAAAATAGCAAAATGCTCATTGCGATCGGGATAGCGAGTGCCATGACTTCTAGGGACTATATAGAAGCTACCTTAGCAGAGGAGCTCCAAAGATGGCGGGAAGACTTGAACACGATGAAGTCCACCGAGGCGAAGAAGATGAAGTGGAAGATGAGGTTACGAGCAAAATGAGTGGAACAAAATCATCACCACACTTCATTATAGCTCAAAGAGGCTCCAAAAGCAAATAATTGCAAAAGGAATCACTTACGGGTGGGAAGAAAAGGGGTGAAACCAGCAAGAAAATCTCAAACTTAAAATTGAGTGATTCTGTGAATGCAACCCAAAATCAAGTTAGGGAAATACAAAGGAGGTTGAGGAGTTCAAAGGGTGCAAGAGATGTTGAGGATGAACCACTTTGGACACCAAGGCCGCCATTGGAGCTCTACGGCCAACAATGGTGCTTTGAGGGTGTGAGGTGGTTTAGCTGCTCAAACACTAAGAAGAGCAAAGTGTGGTGTAAAGGGACACCAGGAGGAGCGAAGGGGCAATATAAAGGGAAAGGATTAGGGTTTGAGCAAGAACATGAGCCACGGTGAGCTCGGTTCATGGTGCGGTCATGGACCAAGAAGCGACGGAGCAAGTGAGCATGGTGACAATGGAGGAGAAAGCACATTGCGCATTAAATGCCTTGCGAGAGGCGTTGGCGAGGCACGCTTCGGTGACACAACAAGCCCCCATGCTCTCTCTCTCTCGCCATGAGCACGCGCGCGCGAGAAGCCGAGGAGGAAGAAGAGCAGAGAAGACAAACCACGACCGATGGATTTTAGATGGGCGGCTGTGATTTAAAGAGTTCGCGGACGATCCGATTGCTCTCGGGAATGCGGGCGGTTGGATTGAGATCCAACGGTCCCAATTGATTAACGCAACGGAGGGTCCGAATGCTCACACGAGCGTGGGCGGCGATTTGAATCCAACGGTGATATCGCACGCGCGTTTTAAAACGCGGCTCGGTGCAGTTAGGTGGTTCAACCAAGTCAAGTGGCTCGGACTCGAGCCCGACTCGAACCCAATGAATAGTGAAATTGGTTTTTAGGTTTTAAATATGCTGAGACTTTTGAGGATTTATTTGGGGTAGCAAAATAACTCCAAAAATTCTGAAATTTTTACAGGAGCTTGCTGACTGAGACATTGACCTTGTGTAAAATTTTCAGAGGTTTTTATGCATTGTATTTTCTCCGAAAATTCTACAAGGTACTGGTTTTAGGTTTGGTGAGAGTCAAGCAGTTTGTACCCTCTAAAATATTCAAACAATTTCTAAAAATTGTGAAATTTTTCAGAGGGGTCACATATCATCCCAAGAACTTAGGAAAAATATTCCCAGGAGATGATCACAACATTTGACAAGATTGTTTTCAAAGGAACAAGATTTGGATCAAGGACTTGTGACTTTGTACTTCCATAACCTTTTGTACAATACTTGTTCAGTACACAAAGGAAATACATGACGTAAGAAAAAGTTTTAATTTCTACTCATTTTCTTACATTTGAAACACAAGCCCAAAATTTGGGATGTTACAACTCTCCCCCCCTTACAAGAATCTCGACCCGAGATTCCGTTTACTCGGAGAAGAAAGAAGGAAAATGCACTGCAGGCGATCTTCTCGCTCCCAAGTTGCTTCATCTTCGAATGGTTTGACCACTGAACCTTAAGGAACTTGATGGCACAGTTCCTTGTTCTCCGTTCAGATTCCTCAAGAATCTGAGCAGGATGCTCGCGGTAGGTCAAATCCTCCACGCACATCGAGTTTCCACGGAGTTTCTCGGTCGGGACACGGAGGCACTTCTTGGTGTGAAACATGGAACACATCATGCACCCTCAAGTGCGGTGGTAGCTCCAATCTGTATGCAATCGCCCCAACTCTCTCGGCGATGCGGTAAGGCCCAACATATCGAGGGCCAACTTTCCCTTGATGCCAAAGCGATGGCCCTTCAAGGGTGAGACTTTGAGATACACAAAGTCATTGGGCTCAAAGCTCAACTCACGGCGGCGACGATGCGCATAGCTCTTTTGTTCGGATCGGCCGTGCGGATGCTCGCGGATCAAGCGAACACGGCTTTCGGCCTCATTGATCGAACCGGGCCGAAATCGCGCCGCTCGCGATCTCGACCAGTTCAATGGGGTTCTGCATCTCCTCCCATACAAAGCCTCAAATGGTGCCATGCCAAGGCGGCTCGAAAGCTATTGTTGTAGGAGAACTCCGCAAACGGTAGGCACTTCTCCACTTCTTCCCATAGGAAAGAACACAAGCACGGAGCATATCTTCCAACACTTGGTTGACTCGCTCCGTCGGCCATCGATCCGAGGATGAAAGGTCATCTTGAAGTGGGGCGGGTCCCCATAGCCTCTGCGGACTATGCCAAAACGCGAGGTGAAAAGCGCACCACGATCGAAATAATCATCTTGGTACACCGTGAAGACTCACAATCCTCGAGACATAATGTTCGGCCAAAGGCCCCACACAAGCTGCGTCTTGGCGGGAAGGAAATGTGCCACTTTAGTCAACACTGTCGATCACGACCCAAATAGCATCATTCCCTTTGGACGAGCGGGGCAATCCGGTGATGAAGTCCATGCCAGCGAATCCCACTTCCACTCGCACGGCAAAGGTGAAGAAGACTGCTTGACGGCGATGCTCGGCCTTCACACGACAACGACACCGTCGCACTCGAACGAACACGGCAATCTCGCGCTTCATTCGGGTCCACAGAATCTCGGCGAAGATCGATACATCTTGGTAGCCCGGGGTGAATAGACAAAGGAGAATCATGGGCCAGCGGAGAATCAAATTCCGCAATTCCACGACCTTAGGAACCACAAGACGTTGTCCAAACCACACAACGCCATGCTCGTCCTCCGAAAAGCACTTGGCTATCCCATCCTTGATGTTACGCTTGATTTGGTTCACACCAACATCTGTTTCTTTGTGCCGCCTTGATTTGGTCCACCAAGGTTGGTTGCACAACCAATGTAGCAAGAGAACCGTGCTCGATCAAACCCAAATTAAGCGCTGGAATTACGAAATGAGGGTAGGCTGCTTGCTCTTGGAGCATCAACATGTTACAATACACCTTCCGGCGAGTGCATCAAGAACGACATTGGCCTTGCCGGATGGTCTGAATACCCATGTCATAGTCCTTGATCAATTCCAACCATCTTCTTTGCACGAGGTTCGGATCTGGTGGGTGAACAAGTACTTCAAGCTCTTGTGGTCGAATACACCTCACAACGGTTACCAATCGATAATGCCGCCAAATCTTGAGTGCATGGACCACAAAGACTAACTCCAAGTCATGAGTAGGATAGTTGAGTTCATGAGGCCTCAATTGCCGCGATGCATAGGCCACAACCTTGCCTTCCGCATAAGAACACAACCAAGACCACGGCGAGAAGCATCACAATAGATATCAAAACTCTTGTGAATATCGGGGAGAACAAGCAGGGGGTGAGGTCAACCGCGTCTTGAGTTCCGAAAACTCACATCACAAGCGCGGACCACTCAAACTTCTTGTTTTTCTTGAGTAGTTCGGTCATAGGCTTCGCAATCTTGGAGAAATTCTCGATAAAGCGGCGATAGTAGCCACCAAACCAAGAAAACTCCGCACATCGGTGACCGACTTGGGTGACCCCAAGATAGCACATCACCGACCTTGCTAGGATCCATAGCCACACCTCTGCTTTGAAAGAACATGGCCCAAGAATGCCACTTCCTTCAACCAGAACTCGCACTTGCTGAATTTGGCATACAGCTGGTGCTCACGCAGCTTGCCCAACACAAGCTTAAGATGCTCAGCATGCTCTTCTTCATTCTTGGAGTAGATAAGGATATCATCGATAAATACCACCACAAACCTATCCAAATACTCCATGAATACCGAGTTCATAAGATTCATGAATAAAGCAGGAGCATTAGTCAAACCAAAAGACATGACGGTGTACTCGTAAAGGCCATAACGAGTAGCAAAGGCCGTCTTCGAATATCCTCGCCACGATCGACTTGATGATAGCCGGTCTCAAGTCAATCTTGGAGAAGACTCGTGCTCGGTCAAGCGATCGAAAAGATCATCAATACGGGCAAAGGATACTTGTTCTTCACCGTCACCTCATTAAGCGGACGGTAATCAACACACATGCGCAAGGTCTTGTCCTTCTTCTTCACAAAAATAATCGGGCAACCCCAAGGAGATGAGCTAGGGCTAATGAAACCCTTCTCTTGTAGCTCACCTAGTTGCTTCTTGACTCTTCCAACTCATTAGGAGGCATGCGTCGGCCTCTTAGAAATAGGGGATGCAGGGCAAGAACTCGATCACAAACTCGGATCTCGAGCAGAGGCATCCGGGCAAGTCTCCGGGAAAGACATCCGAAGTCGCACCACAGTGGGACGTCGTGAATCTCCAATCTGGCTTTGCTTCAAGGACATAAAGGTGGGGCTCTCGCAATAGCGTGGCGAAAACCCAACTGTTCACCAAGGATCGGTGAGGTAGACAATCTTCACGGCACAATCGATTTGTCCCAAGTGTTGGGACAACCAATCCATGCCAAGAATCACATCCGACGCGCGAAGTCGAGTAGGATAAGATCCGCCAAGAATCCCACTCCTTCGATGTGGGCAGAACATCCGGCATACTTGGTCGCTCTCATTTCCGAACCCGAGAGCGAATGAGCGAGTGGAATCCCAAAGGAACACAGTGAAGTCCACAATCAACGAAAAAAGACCTCGAAATAAAGAATGCGAGGCCCGAGTCAAATTAAAGCGTAGCGGGACGCAAATTAACAAGGAGCGTACCCAACACCACGTCGGGTGCCTCTGTGCCTCCTCACCGAGATGTGATTGACTCGGCGCTCCCCAAGCCCGGTGGTCTTACGGTCGGGTGGGTGACCACTCCCGCCCGCGTCCTCCATTAGGGACGAGGCGCTCCGATCTTCTTAGGATAACTACTGCATAGTGGCCCTTGTTGTGGCGATGAAGCGGTGGCGTCGGCCGCGGGTTGCGGGAACACTGCTGCTGGCTGTCGCGAGCGCCGCGTGATCGAGTCACGGCTGCGGAGGGCGTGGAGCTGGTCCGAAAGCCTCGGCGGTGGTGAAGCCAAAGAACGAGCCACCGGTGCGAGTCCAACACGGACGAACGAGGCCGGCTGCGCGGCATCGCCGGGCCTCCCACTTGCGCTGCGGGACTCGCCAGCGCGCTCGCTTGTGCTCGGCGGCGATGGCCTTGTCCACCAAGGTCCGGAAGTCGGAAGTCCACAATAGAGAGCTTGTCCTGCAGCTCCTCGGACAAGCCCTCCATGAACTTCTCCCGCTTGGCCTCATCGGTGGCCACCTCGGCAGAGCGTACCTCGCCAAATGGTTGAACTCATGGAGGTACTCGATCACGCACTTGCGCCTCGTTTGAGCGCAAGGAACTCCTTCTTCTTGACTTCATCGCCGGCAGGACATGGGCCCGACGGAAAGTCGATCGAACTCCTCCACGAGACCACGTGTCCGCAGTCGCATGGCGAGGAAGTTCTCCCACCATGAGAGTGCCGCACCCTCCGGTGATGGGATGCGAAAAGTACCGCTCCGCTCCGGCGAGCAACGTTGAGCTTCCGCTCAACCGCACGCAGCTAGTCGTCATGCGTCCAAGGGGTCTCGGACCGGGAGAAGGTAGGAGGCGAGTGCGGAGGAACTCGCAAGTCCCCACGAGCACGGTGACCACCTCCGATCCGAGGCACGAGAGGGAGTAGAGGTGTTCCTCGCGATAACCTCCAACACCCTACGGTCCTCAGAACGATTGCGTTCGATCCGCATGAGGACTTCCGCCATGGTCGGAGGAGGAAGCTCCTCATCGGGACTACCCTACTGATTCCCGCGCCTCGTGTCCCACCACCATCCCGATTCACTAAGATGAGTTAGCTACAAGCCCGAGATAAAAAGAAAGCAAGGAAATGCAAACAAAAAAAAAGGCTCAGGAATAACCACCAAGAGCACAGGACCAAAGATCACCAAATCGACTTCCTGAAACGACTAACCCGTATGGAAGAACGAGTAATCGTTTGAGAAGCCCCAAAATTTCAGAACTAAATTCTAGCTCACAACAGTCCAAAAATCAAGGTATAACCACCTAATAGAGTATAGGCATTAGCTAATCTCATATCACTTCTTACCCTTTCATTCCCACAAGTTTTAGTTGAATTTACCTCTCATTTCCTACCTTAATTACCAACCACTAGCTAGCTGTCCAAATTCCTTTCTCCAAGCTCTCATGTTTCTCCCAAAACCAAGTTAATCGATAGAGGCTAATTTTTGAAAGGAAGAGAGGAACAACTTTTTCAAACTTAAGTGAGAGTAAGGTGAGATGAGCAAGCTAAGACAGGTAAGGAGCAAAATTAGAGAACTTACTTAAGTTTTACAAACCTTTTGAAAGTAAGCTTTCAAAATATTCTAGAGGCGACCAAGCTAGGGGTTTCTACGGTTAGTATGGCTCTGATACCAACTTTGTGAGGACCCGGAATATTTAACTAGTAACATTTAACCTCCAAATGGTTCTAGCATTCTTGATTAAACATTCTAAGCCTCGATGGGCATATGTTTCCCACTGCAACATATGCACATCATCACAAAATTACACATCATTTCCATACAACATACATCACTAGGTTTAACAACGACATACATAAAGTAAAGTTATTACAAAAGAGAGCCGACCGCCAAATAGAACAATAAACAAGAATGACAATGAAGCAAAAGCGCCATAAGATGGCTAGAACAAAAGTCGACAGTTAGCCATACACCCACAAGGCAACCGGCCAGCCGCCAAGCTAGTCGCCCGCAAGCTACCACAACACACTCACAAAAGTGAGGCCCTCAGCTCACCTTCTTCCTCTGCAATGAGAACAATTAAGCATAGCATCCGAGTACAAAGATTGTCTTTGTACCGCAAGACCGACGTGTGGAATAGCGAACTATTCATAAACTACATGCAAGCTTATTTAGGTGGAGGTTGTATGTCTCATTTGCATCAAGCCAACTTTATTTGCAATAATGTAATACATTTTAAAAGCAAGTTTGCAAATCTGTTTTGTTATCAAAGTAATGATAAGTAAAGGTACATACAAGTAACCACCGGAAGTGACTATCCCAATAGCCACCACAACATAGCACGAATCCCGATTCTTACCACCCATCAAGTTTTAATTTAAAAGGTTGTAGTCTAACTCTTGAAAGACCTTACCAAGCGTGTCCATAACCTAGGACGAGGCTATTCGAATAGTTTTAACCCTGCAGGGTGTACCAATGTACCCACACTTGCATCGCCTTCAAGCCACAAGCACACTACAGAAGGTATGCCGCCCGCTAAGTCCTACGAGACATTTCCAATCTTGTGTATTAACTACGAGCCGCTCATATGGATAGAAACCCATATGCTTACATTGCAAGTCGAAGACAACAAATCCCATCACGGGTGAAGTCTTTCGGACACTACAATGCTCCCAACACCATCCCTCCTGCGACTCCCTGCGACTCGGAGCCAATACACGCCAAAAATCTCGAGTCAAGAGAGGTCCCATACCTCTAATGTGGTTAGCACGCTAAAATGCTTGGTTTAGTGTAACAAGATGTTCGGTCCTTGTTGACCGGGCACCGCTCGAGCCACACCCAAAAATCACACCATCATACCATTGTGCCCAAGTCTAAATCATTTTGTTTTCAGTTTTTAGTTTTCATAAATAGACATGGCACAAGGTGGAAATCATAATCATAATAAGTTTGATAGATCAAGGTTATCGACAAGTCGATAACCGCCCATTTCTACCGAAGCTAAGCATGGCTAAGCAATTAATTCGCAACTACTAAGTGACAAGAGCCCATCCACGAACTCTAAATCACAACAAAGTAACCTAGGCTCATGGTAGTAGAGAATAATCATTTGCTAAGGAAATGCATCTACTAGGCCAACTATTAACACAAAATAGCAATGCATACATAGAATTTGTAATCAACATAAATACTTAAAATATGGGATTAACATGATCAAACCGCTTGCCTTCTTGCGTTGCTCAAACTGTTGTGGAGGGTCGTTCTCGGGTTACCGCAAATGTCGAACCCTAAGCGAAAGGCAAAAAGAACCAAGAACAACCAATAAGACTAGCAACACTTAAACAAAAGAGCAAGCAAAAATTATCCAAATGTGACGAAACTTATACACAAGGTGAAATACGAATATATCTAGACATAGAAACTGGAAAAACCTAATTTGGATTTGTGGTGCAAAAGATATTACCTAAAAACCCATTTTCGGCCATAATTAGCATTGTAGCAAAAACATTTTCTAGAAAGATTTTGAAGCTGAAATTTTTATGGAAGCTGCCTATTGGTATAGTGGTAACCCATATAAAATTTCAGGTCATTTGGAGTTAAAATGATTTAGTTATGGTTTTTCTAAGATGCAAAACTAGCATAATGCACTTTCCAGAAATATAAACATGTGCAAATCCTATTTCACATTATAGTATGATAATGTATGATTTCCTAACATCAAATTTCTATTTTTAGGATTTAGAGAATTATCGTGCCTATTACATCATTAACTGAATTTTTAAATGCTACTAATAAGGTTAAATCTATTAACATATTTTTAAGTCTTTGGTTTAGGCCTACCACCATTTTTAGATCAAAGTTTAGTTAACAACAAATTTATCAAAGTTAAAATCATTCAATTAGCAGATATACAGAAAAAGATATGCATTTTCCAAGTTTTAATACAATTCTGGAATATATAAAATTAGTAGAAAACAAGCTATTCTTAACTAAACAATTTCCTGCTACTGGAACATGCTTAAATCCATTTTTATAATAAACTAAAGTGACAACATAATTTATTACCGTTGGAAGTATCTAAAGAGCAGTTAAAATGAATTAGTTATGAGTTTCTAAAGTTTTTATATCATTTTCAGTTGTTAAACAAATACTTACTGAAATACAGAACCACCCAATTAAAAGGAAACGACGTGGACGCTCGGCAACCCTTGATCTAACATCCTACGGCTCACGCGCGCCGAAAACAGCGCACGCGCGCCAAACCTAATCGGAGCCCACCGTTGGATCACGATCCAACGGCTCACGAGGAAGGATGCAACCGGACGGTGCGGTTGCCTTGGCCGCTCACAGCCGTAGATCTCAAGATGAACGGCACGGAGAGCACTTCCCGTCGGAAGGTCCGATTGCACGCATGATCAGGGCCGCAGATCAAGCGATGGACGGCCAAGAATGATGAGGGGAACCGGATGGTCCGAATGCATACAAGATCTGGACCGCAGATCGCAAAATGGACGGCGGTCCAAGATTGAAGTGCATTTAGGAGTGCTGACACGTGGGGCCGCATGTCAGTGACTGAGAGTCACACATGCGAGGTTTAACACACGTGCACAGTGCGCGTGGTCCCCCCTGTCAGTGACTTAAAGGAGGTTTTAGGATGCTAATTAATTACTAATGACCAATGATTAGTGATGATTAGCAATTAATGTGTCCTAAAGATTTTGAACAGAGGCGATTTAGGGACAGAGGGCCCACACGTCAGTGACCCAAAAAGGTAATTTCGGACACAGTTATTGCTAACAATGATTAGCAATAAATAAACCCAAAATCAGCCATAACGACTTCTGGTTTTCTGATTTAGGCTTACGGGCCCACAAGTCAGTGAGACATTAGGCCAGATTAAGACACCATTAATACTTCTAATGATTGGGTATTAACTGTGTCCTAATTATTTGACGACAACGGGAGCTACGGCCGGCAAAGTCCCGAGTGGCTACCACGGCTTGTCGCCGGCGACTCGATGCCATGGCGCCACAAACTATCAAAATGGGTTCGCAATAGTGTTGCGGTCCCAACATGATGACCTCGCGGCGGTGGAGGTCTAGAACGCCGTGGCCGAAAACAAGATGGAGCCATTTTCGGTAAAACATGAAAATAGCAAAATGCTCATTGCGATCAGGGATAGCGAGTGCCATGACTTCTAGGGACTATATAGAAGCTACCTTAACCGAGGAGCTCCAAAGATGGCCGGGAAGACTTGAACACGATGAAGTCCACCGGAGTCAAGAAGATGAAGTGGAAGATGAGGTTCGAGCAAAATGAGTGGAACCAAATCATCACCACAACTTCATTATAGCTCAAAGAGGCTCCAAAAGCAAATAATTGCAAAAGGAATCACTTACTGAGTGGGAAGAAAAGGGGTGAAACCAACGAAAATCTTCAAACTTAAAATTGAGTGATTCCTGTGAATGCAACCCAAAATCAAGTTAGGGGAAATACAAAGGAGGTTGAGGAGTTCAAAAGGGTGCAAGAGATGTTGAGGATGAACCACTGGACACCAAGGCCGCCATTGGAGCTCTACGGCCAACAATGGTGCTTTGAGGGTGTGAGGTGGTTTAGCTGCTCAAACACTAAGAAGAGCAAAGTGTGGTGTAAAGGGACACCAGGAGGAGCGAATGGGCAATATAAAGGGAAAGGATTAGGGTTTCGAGCAAGAACATGAGCCCACGGTGAGTCGGTTCATGGTGCGGTCATGGACCAAGAAACGACGGGAGCAAGTGAGCATGGTGACAATGGAGGAGAAAGCCTGTTGCGCATTAAATGCCTTGCGAGAGACGTTGACGAGGCACGCCAAGTGACACAACAAGCCCCCATGCTCTCTTCTCTCTCGCCATGAACGCACGCCGCATCGGAGAAGCCGAGGAGGAAGAAGAACAGAGAAGACAAACCACGACCGATGGATTTTAGATGGACGGTGTGATTTAAAAGAGTTCACGGACGGTCCGATTGCTCAGAATGCGGGCGGTTGGATTGAGATCCAACGGTCCCAATTGATTAACGCAACCGAGGGTCCGAATGCTCACACGAACGTGGGCGAGCGATTTGAATCAACGGCCGATATCGCACGCGCGTTTAAAACGCGGCTCGGTGCGATTAGGTGGTTCAACCAAGTCAAGTGGCTCGGACTCGAGCCCACTCAACCCAATGAATAGTGAAATTGGTTTTTAGGTTTTAAATATGCTGAGACTTTTGAGGATTTATTTGGGGTAGCAAAATAACTCCAAAATTCTAAAATTTTACAGGAGCTTGTTGACTGAGACATTGACCTTGTGTAAAATTTTCAGAGGTTTTTATGCATTGTATTTTTCTCCGAAAATTCTACAAGGTACTGGTTTTAGGTTTGGTGAGAGTCAAACAGGTTTGATCGCCTCTAAAACATTCAAACAATTTCTAAAAATTGTGAAATTTTTCAGAGGGTCACATATCATCCCAAGAACTTAGGAAAAATATTCCCAGGAGATGATCACAACATTTGACAAGATTGTTTTCAAAGGAACAAGATTTGGATCAAGGACTTGTGACTTTGTACTTCCATAACCTTTTGTACAATACTTGTTCAAGATACACAAAGGAAATACATGACGTAAGAAAAAGTTTTAATTTCTACTCATTTTCTTACATTTGAAACACAAGCCCAAAATTTGGGATGTTACAACACAAAACTAGACAATGTCCTTTAGCAGCCTTGCCAAATGCACGGTTCAAGAAAGCATCGGTCTTGTTCATCCATTCCGTGGTGTAATCACTCTGACTTCTCCGGCCCGTGTACATCCAATGACGGTCATCCATCCTTAATGTAGTAGCGTTGCTTAGAGAATTCAGCTGTTAATTCACATAACCAAGTTATTGACATTCATAATTAAAGATATCAAACTTTATATATAGATACCATTTCCTAGCTAATGTGTCAGTGTCACAATCAATACACCCTTCACACAAATGGATTGTACTAAACATTGAAAAAACACCATCGAGTATAGTTAATACCATATGTTTGTTGAACGATCTTTGATTAAAATTGTGTGGCATTTAAGCACCCTTTTGATGGTGTCATCTCATCATGGATAATCAATTTCGATTAGATAAAAACGTGCACGCATTGTCCCATAAGCCATACAAAATTATACTAGTATAATCAATAATGCCACATTGACATTGACATGTGGGACACACTTGATCTTTGTATTATTTTGCTGGTTGAAGGAGAAGTGCCGATTTGAAAATTTTGTAATGTAAACTTCCGGTCCTAAAGCAGAATGGTATTGACATCAGAGTGCTTGCAGTTATTATAGTATGCCCTAGAGAGAGAAGGTACTGGCAGCAATACATTATGGCTATGCCCCATGTCTCACTCCTAGACTTTTGGGGGATCAAGCCCTTCACTGCACCTTTTCACATTAGTATGTGTATTAATAATGTCCTCTGTGTGTGTGCGTGTTATTTGTTCCTTTAAGGAATGGTATAGGATTTCGAGTCCGTGATTAAATGTTTGATGTGGTCAAAGACACCAGTCTTTAAAGAGAGTCCTAACAAAAGGCAGGCATGATGAACAATTTCACTTGGCGATATTTATAAGGGTTGGGCCCATCCGCCCATGCCTGTTTTCTTAAGCACAAACAGCAAAAAAAAGTTCCCCTTTTAGGTCATCCTTTAAAGCTAAATCAAGATGACACTTGAATGCCAGCAAACATTTGTTTTAATGTCATAAATATACTCTAGGCATCATTGTCATATTCCTTCTACTCCAATGTTGAATTAAACCACCCCATAACTCCAAACACTGTTTCAGCTCTCCCAAAAAAAACTAAGTTGCAAATTAAAGATGGGCAAAAACTAAGTCCAAAAAAAAAACTTATTCCTGATCTGGGCTAGACCTGATCATTTGTAATATAAAGATGAATTTTCAACTCTGATCCATTGTACACAGATTGCACGCTAGCATCCTCTAGATGGGGGCCTAGAGAGAAGGTAACAACCAAACAAAATACAGCAAAAGAACAGTAGGCATTTATGTAGCATTGGTGGCTCGGTGCTGGCCTGTGAAGTGGCTTTATACCTTGTCTTGAATAGTGGGCCAGCTACCTCCAGCATGGGGTCAGAGAGCACCTCCAATGGTCCCTGGGGACTTATTAGTCCTAGATTCAGTGCTCTCTTGTTACAGCCTGCACCAGTGTAGTACGAGAGTTAACACAGGCCAGCAAGGTGATGTTAGTCAAGATGAATAACCATGTAACACAGAGTTTCAGATGGAAATCATAGAAACATGCCAGCAAAATATAATGATGCGCAAGATTCAACTTTCTTTTTTAGCAATTCTTTCCAAACTAATCTCTGCTTTCTTTGTTTCTTTTTCTCTGTACAAAGACATATCACTGCAAGATATATCTCTAAATTTTTAGAATTTCCTATTATTATGATTTAGAAGGAATCACATGGTAGGAGCATGGAATTACCCGCAAAGCTTATAGTGATCCTACATATTTTCCTATAGAACATAATGCCTCGATCTATTTGTACATATATAAAAGGTAAATTTGCCCAGAATGATAAATAACAGATGATAATGAATACTAGTAACTTGCAAAAATTAGAAGCTAGCAGGTAAACAGTACATTAAAGTCCACAGCAGGGACAAGAATTTGCGTAGATATACATTTGAGATTTCTAATGAGCATTACTTTCCACTATTAGCACTGGTTTGCGAAAACATTTTCCTCATTCCACCTTACTGAGAAAAACCCATTCGGCTTTTCAAATTAGTCCTTGCTCATACTTTGCTTCTAAAATCAGTACCTTTTACTTATGAATGAGAGCAACAGCTTAGGTTTAAGACAACTGCAGACAAGCATACATAGAACAAATAAATTATCTTTGTGTTGGCGATGTATATTCAAGACAGAAAATACTTCGATACTCATACTTTTGCCAAATAATGTAAAAATTTGCAATGTACTACGCAGCATGCAATAGATTGACACCTGAAAAAGCTTGTAAAGTGGTACAGAGCACAGAAATTTAATGTCAATCTATGGTACATTTATAAACTCGACAAACCAAGCTATTTCCTCTGAGAACATTTGAGGCCTCTATTTATGAATCCAATAGACTAGAATCTTTTCCAGCAGACATGAACGAACCGGAGCATCGAACAACCAAGTACACATTGCACTAATGAAGCAACAATATTGTGGTATCATTGCATCCACACGTGCAAAATATGCATGCCAAATTTCAATCAGCCAATATTCAAAAGTTTCAGACAACCACATTCTATGGAGACAATATGTTGGTCATACTGATGCGCTTTCTTATTCCATTCCAACAAGCACTTTACTTAATGGCTCCAGTGACAACAAATTCTCTATAGAACTGTTTTGGTAGTTCCTGTTTTCTGACCAACAAGTATTCAAACCATCTACATAAAAATCTGCAAGATACTACACTGATCTATATATAACGCTTGACAAATTCAGTACAACTAGCATCGCTTTGATTCTAATTGTACTTTGCTAGCTGATTTTCAAAACTTAGATGGTCATGAAAATTTTAATTCATCCTATAGGGTTTTTTCATATTTATACCAAAACATTGGAGACTTCCACTAGATGCCAAATTTCTAGAGAAGTAAACCAGACTTGCTCAATTCAGCAGAGGATCCCTAACCAAATGCTAAAAATGCACAGTAGGCCACTCAAACATATTATGCTTATAACAACAGCTAGACAAAGACGTGTAAGCTGTGACATTGTAAACAGCAGAGGATCCCTAACCAAATGGATTGTCTCGGTCAGCGGGAGGGGAAGGGGAGCTGCGGCGAGGGAGGTGTAGTCGGAGTCGGAGGCCGCGAGAGGGGAAGGGAGGCGGCGGCGGCGAGGGAGAAGGAACGCGGCGACGGCGACACGGGAAGGGAGGCGGCAGGGCAGCTCGGATCGGGAGGGCGTCGGCCAACAATAGGCGCGGGGGCGAGGCGATGGCGCGGCGGCGCGGCGGCGGCGGCGGCGCGGCGGCGCGGCGATAAGCGATGCGCGGCGCGCAGCGCGGCGGCGCGAAGCGGGCGAGGCGGCGGCGCAGCGCGGCGGGGCGGGCGGCGCGCGCGCGGCGGCAGGCGCGCGGCGGGCGCGGCGGCGGGCGCGCGCGCGCGGCGGCGCGGCGGCGGCGCGGCGACAGGCGCGGCGCGCGGCGCGGCGGCAGGCGCGCGCGGCGGCGGCGGCGCGGCGGCGGGTGTGTGCGTGTGTCGCGGTGTGTGCGTGTGCAGCAAATAATAATAAGTGTCGAAGGTTTGCCGAGTGCCCGCGATCGGCGCTCGGCAAAAAATTTTAATTTTTTTATTTATTTGCCGAGTGCGCGATCCGCACTTCGGCATAGAGGATTTTTAAATTTTTTTAAATTTTTTCCTCCAAATTTTTTACAAACCAGACATGTCCCCATCTTTGCGAGTGTAAATGCGTGTGGCACTTTCGGCAAAGACCCCCTTTGTCGAAAGTCGTGCCACGACACTCGGCAAACATATTTTTTATTTTTATTTTGGCCTCCAAATTTTTTTGCAGCCTACTACGATTACCATGTACTCTATGTTAGATTTGGTACATTTTGTGGTTTTTTTATACTTAGTTAATTTATTTTATTTACTATAATTATTTGGAAAATGCAAATTTGAGCGCACGTGCATCGAATAATGGAATTTAATGATTCAAAAATGATAGTCATGTTATTGAGTGTAGTGTGAGGCCGTATCGAGACGGACCGAAATTTGGACATCTTGTTGATGAAACATGACCGTGAACTTGCGGGCGAAGTGTTTTTAAATTCTATAAAAAGCAAACAAAGTCCGAAAATTATAAAACTTGTGGAGATGTCATGATATCATATGTGGAGGCTGTGATAAAAATTTGAGAAGGTTTCGTGCATGTTGTCACGTACGATGCTTTCAAACCAGGACATCTCCACTTGTGATACTTATATCCCAGCTAGAGATGTCATGGTTTGAAAGCATCGTACGTGACAACGTGCATGAAACCTTCTCAAATTTTTATCACAGCCTCCACATATGATATCATGATATCTCCACAAGTTTCATAATTTTCGGACTTTGTTTGCTTTTTATAGAATTTAAAAACACTTCGCCCGCAAGTTCACGGTCATATTTCGTCAACAAGATGTCCGAAATTTCGGTCCGTTCTCTGATACGGCCTCACACTACACTCAATAACATGACTATCATTTTTGAATCATTAAATTCCATTATTCGATGCACGCGCTCAAATTTGCATTTTCAAATAATTATAGTAAATGAAATAAATTAACTAAGTATAACAAAAGCCACAAAATGTACCAAATCTTAACATAGAGTACATGGTCTTGTAGTAGGGCTGCAAAAAATTTGGAGACCAAAATAAAAAAATATATATGTTTGCCGAAAGTTAGAGGCACGACACTCGGCAAAGGGTCTTTGCCGAAAGTGCCACGCTTGCATCGACACTCGGCAAAGATTTATTTTGCCGAGTGCCAAACGGCGGGCCGGAAAATTTGACGTCGAGCGGGACCGTTACCTCAGTCGCCTTTGCGAGTGCCCTCCTTTGCCGAGTGCACCGCACTCGCAAATGTTGCATGTACCGAGTGTTATACGTTGCCGAGTGCATGGCACTCGGCAAAGCTGTATTTGCCGAGTACTGTTCTTTGCCGAGTGTCGCACTCGGCAAAATATCTCTTTACTGAGTGCCCGCTATTTGGCACTCGGCAAAGCTTTTTGCACTCGGCAAATCAGCTCTGTCCGGTAGTGCACCTCAGCATGCACCGACCCCGCCACCTGCCACCTCAGCTCGCTGGTGCATAGTGAGCATGCGCTAGCCAATTAGTTAGCTAATTAAGTTAGGTTAGTTAGTTAGGTTAGGTTAGTTTTAGGTTGAAATTTTGAGGAATTTTAAAATATAATAAATAAATTTAAAAAATTATGAAATTTTCTGTGGAGCCTCCCGACACCGTGTATTTGTTTGTGTAAATTTTTCATAATTTTATTCGTTCAGAATTTTTATCGCTATTTCGTATAAGCGTCTTGTTTGTACGGATTTATAAATATAGAAAATGAGCTCAAAAAATATGAATTTTATTTTGAAGGCTCCTCACGCAGTGGACTTAATTGTGTAATATTTCGGCAATTTTATATGTGTTCTGGTATTGTCTCAAAAATTTAGAATTTAGGTCGCAAAAATTTTGATTTTAGGTTTCTAAAATTAGGGTTTCATGATTTCATGTGACTTGAAATGTATAGAAAAAGCGCTGCATTGCAACTCCATTGAAGATGTCGATATACAATATGACAACACATATAACAACCAAAATATGTCAAAACACATATTGTATATTGGCATATAATATGGTGCAGGAGTACACACATAACAACCAAAATACGCGTACCCAACGAGACAGCTTTGTGCAGCGACATGACCCGACGAGGCAAGCACATTGCGACGTATTTTCCCTCACACCACCTTTTCGTACCGATATAACAACACACTACGATGTTGTGACGCTTACTTTTCAGACTGAGAAGACCACACTCCGCCCCCGCGACCTGTTCAGAGGGAAATGACAACTCTACCTCCCCAGCTTTGGCACCATTTTCTGCTACCGCTGGCTATATATAGATGCTTTGGCTGCCATTCACCTCACTCTTCACTTCCTCTTATCCTTTCTTCCAGTCTTAAATGGGATATCTTCAGCCTCATCCAACTTTCGAGTGAGCAGATAGTTAGAATCACTGCGGCAGCACCTGATTTGCCCTCATTGTAGGGATCTAGTGAATGTGTTTTCATCTCACATATGCCAACGAATCCATCCCGAGTGTTCATTAAGTGTTCAAATCTTACGGTAACTTGTGAAAAATCGTCTCGAATGAATTCCATTTGAAATAGCATGTTGTTTTATTTTCGTTTGAAGCTGCAATTCTTTTCCAAAATACAACATGTCGGTTTTGGAAGTGGGCTAATTAAGTTGTCCTAGTGGTTTGAGATATTGCAATACAAATTGTTGCCTTGCAAGAAGACTCCCATGGTGTTGCTATATTTTGTCCAATGGCTCGACCCTCTGATCTACCAATGCAAAATGAAGAGAATAGACTTAAAAGACTGGATGAAAGGATGGAAAGAGTTGAAAAAATACTTCAGAAATTAGTTAAGATAGTTAGTTTTACAGTCTTTCTTTTATTATATGTTGTTCTCGCCAAGTAGAAGTTCAGTTGTAATGAGATTGTAATGTCCACTCTTAATCTATGCATCGCAGTCCTTCATGCATCGCAACAGGTAGAGAACAGTGGCTCACACAATCAAGTCCACTAGATGAGGAGTCTTCAAAATAAAATTCATAATTTTTTGAGCTCATTTTGTACATTACAAATTCGTACAAACAATACACGTTTAAGAAAATGCTATATTTTACAATTCGTATGAACACCCTCGCGTAGAAGTTTGCCGAAGAGTCCATAGCTAGGTATCGTAGAAGTTTGTGTTGTACATAACAAACAATGCGGAAAACAATTACATTACGACACTGAATGACGACCAGACGAGCTAGGTCTGTTGGAACAATCCTTTATTGAATGTCCAGGGGTCCTGTATATCCTGCACTTGATTGTGCGGCTAATACTGGTATATTGACTAGCATCCATGTCATTCCGAAAGTGCCGCATCTGCCGTCGCCCCTTCCCTATTCTCTTCAAGTCCCTGTTGGGATCCCATTGCACCATGTCCGGCCAAAGATCTTTGTAGTTCTTCTCTAAGCATACGAGTGAAACTCTCCACTCCATGTACCGAATAAGTGTTGCATGTCATAGTACTCGGAGATGTACGATGTAGACATCTGCCTCATTTGTGCACACGCCTTGTACACATGCGAGCATGGCTTGTGGAGGAGCTTTAGCTTGTTGCAGGTGCATATCGTCACATCACCCAGGGTGCATGCCTGTTTCCTTTCCCCCCTAACATGACTGTTGATGTATTTCTGTCGAAGTCTGATCTCGTACTTTTGCCTGAGGGTGTCGATCACCCAGATGTCGTGCATTCAGGTCTTCTCTATCTTCCGGTCCATATGCCCCTGCATGTTCTCGGACCACTGCTTGCCTTCGTCCATCTATCACTTAGCTGTCGTGACTTTATTGACGAAATAGCCAACAGTGCGAGTCCATGTCTCCTGGACGATCGTGGTGATAGGGAGGCACTACACACCTTTGAGGATGCTGTTGTAGACCTCGGACATGTTGGTCGTCATAATCCCGTACCTCGCATCGTCTTTGTCATAGAGGAGGGACCATTTCTCCAATTCAGGAGCATGGTCATGAATCCACTCCAAGAAGCTTATAGCATTGTTGGGTTGCTCTCCCTCCGGAGTGGACTCCCTTATATGCCTCGTAGTCCGGTGTTCGAGGTCTCTCCAAATGGAGTCAAACTTCCGCCTCTGGTTCTGCAGACACAATGCCTTGAACGTCTTCAAGACTTCTTAACTGCGGAACCACGTGAACAAGTTAGATGCAAGATGCCTCATGCACCACTTGGATTGCACATTGTTCCACTCGTGAGACGGATCTGTCCCACGCTGCATGATGTTGATGGCACCAACAACCCAACATTGCGATAGTCTGTGATTAGGCAGACGTTGGGTCGGTCTCCCACCATCGCCCTCTTCACGTTCTCTAGGAACCACAGCCAGCTGGATGTGTTCTCGCTCTCTACAATGGCAAATGCCACCGGGAGAAGCTGGTCATTCGCGTCGGCCACCATCGCGGTGAGGATGGTGCCCTTGTGCCTCCCCGTGAGGAAAGTGCCATCCATCGTTAGCACGGGACAACAGAACTTGAAGCCCCCGATGGCCTGAGCGAAAGCCCAGAACACCCGGTCCAGTATGAAGCGGTTGGGCCTTTCCCAGCATCTTCATGGTCAAGCTTGTTTATGTACGTGCCGGGATTTGATTCGATAATCTGGTGAAGCGATCTTGATACAAGGTTGCACGCCTCTTCATATGTCCTGTACATGTTCTCAATAATCTTCTGCTTGGCTCGTCGGACCTTGCTGTAGCTGACTGGATAGCCAACCTGATTGACGACTTCCGACATCAGCATCTTGGGGGGAGACAGACATGTCGCCTCAACTAGGTGCGTGACAAGGCTTGCAACATATGCGGAAGTCACGTTCCAATGCTTCTGTAGGGGCTCGCTGAGCTCGCAAGTGTGGTCGATCAGCGCCTTGACCGTGAAGACCGAGCCGAAGATCTTTGCTCGGTGAGCGCTGACCTTGCCAGGGTAGCCATCCACTACACACTTCACTGCGTACTTTTCTAAGTTGGACCGGTGCACTCGGTACATATGGTTGATGGACGATGCATACTATGCTATAGCTTGTTGCACGGCCACCTTGTCCGGGAAGCGCTGCCCAACTAATAGGGTGTCGGCTTCAAACCCCCACTAGGAGCCTTCTTCTTGCGGCAGTACGAGCGAACGCACCGCGATATCATCAAGTCTCGAACTCTCGATGCCACGTAAGGACCACCGGCTTGGTGTGTGTTCTCGTCGCTACCATCCGAGCTTGGGTCGGTGTCCTCGTCGAACTCCAACCCGAGAGGCTCGTTTGGTAGATACTCGTGGCAGTCGATGCAGGCCGACCACCATATTTTCGCCCCCTCATTTGGCACAAAATTAGGCGCAGGACTTCCCTCCGAGGTAGCACATTTCGTGCTGCCATCTTCACGCTCGGGTTGCGCTTGCCCACTTGTAGAGGCCCCAGCATCATCAGGGTTTCCCTGCGCTCTACGTACGAAATTCACGTACACCATAGGCTTCCCGTGAATGGTCGCCTCGGGCTGGGAGCCAATCTCCATGTACTACCTTCATGCTATGCTTCCATTCACCTTGACGAGCTCCCACACATAATTCGTGCAGGTGATCGTCTCGATCACAACTTTCTTCGTTGTTGGCTCCGTGACGAACTCCCTCCAGATGCAGATTCGTTGCTCATGAATATTCATCGTGTGGAGCCCCTCCGCCCGAACCACCTTGTACTAGCATCTCGACAGGTCCAACCCATCGGGTCTGGCCTGTACGAGACCATCACTGTAAAACACAAACAAGTCTTGCATGCTCGAAAAATACCTAAAGCCACATCAACCACTAAATAATTACGAATGAGTTATGCCTAACTAATTCCAACTTAACTAATTACGACTGATTAATTACCACTACATAAATCACTGTTAGTTCATTTCCACTAATTACGACTACAGTAATAACGGCAAAAGCACCCAACAAATTACCTGTCCTTTGAGGGAAAGTAATAAAAAAAGGCCAAGCGACGAGCGACAAGAAGCAAGAAAACAATTAACCTACCAATAAAAGTAATTATGCTATGTTCTCTGAGTTCTCAGCGACGAGTGCAAGAACGAGAATCGAAACACAAATGGGATGAGAGAAGAGCGAGTGCCAGAGTTTGGTATTTACAGCCGAGCAGAGGAGGAGTCGCGGTGTTGGTGCCGGAAATTCCGTAAGCGTTGGCGCCAGAATTTCTGAACGAGGCAACAGATGTGCTGAGGAGGGAGGAGGGACGGTGGCAAAGATGGCCACCGTGCGGTTTTTTAATCCTCCACAGAATAGTCCGGGTGCATGGCGGGTGTGGCGGGCGGGAGGGAGGGCCGGACGGGGGTGCGTGTCGGGAGGGTGTTGCCTCTTATACGAAATTGCGAGAAAAATTCTGAACGAATAAAATTATGGCAAATCCTTCGTGGATGAATCCTTCGGAGGTGTCCCCCAGGTCGGCACGGCTCATCACGTCGCTGCGCAAAGCTGCCTCGTCAGTACACGTATTTTGGTTGTTATGTGTGTACTCCTGCGCCATATTGTATGTCAATATACAATATGTGTTCTGACATAGTTTGGTTGTTATGTATGTTGCCATACTGTATATCGATATCTCCAATAGAGTTGCAATGCATCGCTTTTTCTATACATTCCAAGTCACATGAAATCATGAAACCTTAATTTCCGAAACCTAAAATCGAAATTTCCGCGACCTAAATTCTAAATCTTTGAGACAATACCAGAATACATATAAAATTGATGAAACATTACACAATCAAGTCCATTACATGAGGAGCCTTCAAAATAAAACTTATATTTTTTGTGCTCATTTTCTATATTTACAAATTCGTACAAATAAGACACTTATACAAAATAGTGATAAAAATTCTGAACGGATTAAATTATGAAAAATTTACACAAGCAAGTACAAGGTGTCAGGAGACTCTACAAAAAAATTCATAATTTTTTGGACTCATTTGCCATATTTTAAAATTTCTCCAAATTTTAGCCTAAAACTAACCTAACTAATTAGCTAACTTAATTAGCAAACTAATTGGTTGGCACATGGTGTGCATGCGCCAACAGCTGGCGCATGCTCACCATGCGCCAGCGAGCTGAGGTGGCAGGTGGTGGGGTCGGCGCATGCTGAGGTGGCGGGGCACGTGGCGGCGGCTTGGGCGTTGGAGCATGGTGCCCGTGCGCCAATGCCATGTGGTGGTGCAGGAGCCATTGGTGCATGGTGATCGTGCACCAGCGGAGTCATTTCTGCTAATACGTGTGCCGTGGTCATTTATGGTTATACAGTTTCAAAACATGTTGTATCTGCCAAAAATTTGATAACTGGATAGTACAAGGGTAGGTGAGGATCTCATGGTGATGCATGGTTCCCCTTCAACATAATTTTGTTATTTACATTAAAAAAAACGTGTCGGGATCCTAATATGTAAATCTGGACCCTTTGTGTATAATGCACTAGTCTAGAATCACGCTAGTGTACACAATGTCAACATTGATGAACATCATTCTATACACACAAATTTAAGGATATACGTACTAACACAAATTTACGGATAAACGCACTAAGTTTGATAAATAAATAAATGTTGTGACCTTATGATCGAGTTTATATTTATTCAGCTTCGCATGGTTCAAGCACTAAATAAAGATAGCAGCAACGGAACGGGAAGAATTTCAGCGGGACCCATCGACTTGCCACACGCAACCAACTGGGAACATGATCTGATGATCGACCTCCTCGTAATACTCCTCTAGAAAGGGTGTAGACTCTTCCTCTTCGTCAACTGAGTGATGATTATTGCAATGGTGAGTACATGTAGTACTTAGTAAGTTGAACTATAGAATGCAAATATACATGATGGCTTATTCCAAATGATATGGCTAGTAAGATTGTTTTGCATAAAGCAATATTTGCAATTGAATAAAATATGTATAGATCGAAAAGCATAGATGAATATAATAATAATAAGTACAAAGCTTGCACATAGTCTAATCTATTTTATTCTCATAGCCATCCTTCCAAGTTTTTATTTTTGAACACTACCCCTTGTGTGAAATCCCCTAGTATGTCCATGACCGTGGACACGGCTATTCAAATATATTTGATTAACATTCTACAAAGGTACATTGTACAACGTTTCCGACAAGATATGACCAACAACATGGTTCTGACATTTTCCATGGACATGCAAGTTGGAGGATCATAACAAAGCATTTTAGAAACTTCGCTCCAACAATTGGCCCTCTCGGTGACTTACCTACACCCTTATTCCATACACAGGGAATATCACAACATAGTGAACAGGGACGTAAGGGTACACCATTGGATTTCAGAAAGATAATCTTTATTTTTGAATTTCAAAAAAAAAACTTAAGGACTAACATGTGGGGTCCACGATCTATAGACCAGTTCACGGGTTAACTTGGCCTATGGAACAATACTAACATGTGGGACCCACACAACATATGCTTGGCTCACGGTGGACTAGGTCCACGCGGTTTGGATCTAGGGTTCGGGTCACGGGGTGGCTAGTACGGCGTTGGTGGTGATGCGGTGCGCGTGGCACCGAGGTGGCGGGGGTCAGCGCTGAGGTGGTGAAGGTTGTTGGCTCGACGAGGTCACTGTACGGTAGGTTCTCCGGCAAGGCAACGATGACGATGAAAGACGGCGCGGATGCAGATTTGGAGCAGTGGATTGGGACGAGGACACACAGCGATGTAGACGGGACACACGTGGGGACCGATGATCATCGAAGACGACTGGTGGGGAGGAAGAAGTGGTGGTGACGACACGAATCTCGGACGAAGTCAACGATGTGATGGGCTCTGGTTGAATCTAAACGGAGGGCGAGCAAGAGGTGGATGAGATAGTTCGTTGGTGGTAACGGTGAAGGCGGGGCTCACGAACGACGATGGTGGATGGCGACGAAGTGCTCGGGGAGATGGTAATGGTGGCGGCGTAGGTCCGAAACTTTGGTGCCCTAGGGTTTGGGGTTTCAGTGACGGTGGATGCGTCGGGTGCAGAAGTCGAGAGTGGCGACGCTTAACTAGGCTAGTGGTCGTGTGACGTGCACGCCGAGGAGTCCAATGTGACGACAGAGTCTGGCCCGGGTCCGACTCGGGGAAGAAGCGCAGTAACCCTGGGTCGGGCCCACCTATTAGCAACGACGGCGCGTGGGTGGACGCGTTTCACACGTAGACGCAATGCGGCGGCAAGCACGGGTTGGGTTGGCTGAGGCTGCGCGGGTGACGGCGGTTGGGCCGATTGGACTGGAGAGATAGATAGATAGAGTGAAGTGGGCCGTCTAAAGAATTCGGCCCACTTGGCCTTCCGGATTTTAAATAGATTTTATATTTTAGAAAATATAGAAAAAGAGAAGTAACCAAGAAAAATAGCAAAGCACTCGAAAAAAATCCCAGAAAAATCCAAAAAATACTTTCAAGCATAAGGAACTCAAGTAAAATTGTTTTGAATTTAATTGATGTCCAGGTTAATCACATTAAATCATTTTATATCTAGAAAGTCCCGGTTAAGTTGTAATTAAGTGAGGAAAATTGGTGAAAGTTTTTAGGAACCCAATATACACAAAGAGATTTTCAAACTCGAAAATTTAGGATGTTATAAAACGTAATGTTGCTAATGAAACCGCATTTTCTGCACTTTTGGTAAATTTTATGGTACAATTCACACACTTGGAAATGCGACAAGGATGTCAGAATCGCATGACGTGCGAACGGAAGACTTGAATGTTGGAACTGTTCGTACATGTTAAATTAGTAATTGATTTGGGTCATTTGTTGCCTAGATCTGGCAACTCGGAGACCTTATATTCAGAAATTTCCGCGCATGTTTTACTAAGTAAGTACTACATGTTTCTAGGCCGAAGCCGGAGATAGCAGCAAATCAATCTTGTTCCTGTTTAAAATCTCTTAAAGCGTGTATAATAGGCTTATGTTAGCTGTTTATAGCTTGATCACGTAGGATTTTTGCTGACGTGGATGAAAAAGAATGAAGAGAGAGAGAGAAAAAGATACTGTCTATAATTTTGTTACCAACTGTAGCACCAGAAATAAGAAAAGTATTAAATGATTGTGTGTTGTCTATAATTCTGTAGCCGACTGTATCACTACAACCTATTGTATAAGATGTCTTTAATGCTGTCTACATGTAACATAAACAGTAGCTATCTGTATTATTGTACATGCCCTTACGAAGCCTGTGCGGATAAATGGATCACCACACAAGCCAGAATTGACTAGCAATTGTCATTCTGAATATGGTCCCCACCTATCAATGAACAGTTCAAATTGACAAACTTGATTACGTGCCTGTTTTGAATAGCAAATTGATGAGCAACCCAAAAGCTATCCAAGGGCAGGCAGGGCCAAAAGGATAAATGTGGGTACTTATCGACATGACAGTTGATTAGTGACGGAATTCCGACATGGACAAGCTATGCCGCCTATGCATTTAGCACTACCGGACACAGTCCCTTTGCCGAGTGCAAAAATCTTTGCCGAGTGCCAAATATCGGGCACTCGGCAAAGAGCTATTTTGCCGAGTGCGACACTCGACAAAGAACTACACTCGGCAAAGCCCTCTTTGCGAAAGTGCCATGCACTCGGCAAAGATTAACACTCGGTACATTCAACCTTTGCCGAGTGCGGGCACTCGGCAAAGGGGCACTCGGCAAAGGCGATGCGAGGTAACGGTTCCGCCGACGTCAAATTTTGCCGAGCCGCCGTTTGGCACTCGGCAAAATAAATCTTTGCGAGTGTCGCACATCGACACTCGGCAAAGACTTTCAGCCGAAGTGCCATGGCGGCACTAAACAAAGTTTTTTTGGCCTCCAATTTTTTTGCAGCCCTACTACGATGCTCGGTACTCTATGTTAGGATTTGGTACATTTTTGTGGCTTTTGTTATACTTAGTTAATTTATTTCATTTACTAGAATTATTTGGAAAATGCAAATTTGAGCGCACGTGCATCGAATAATGGAATTTTATGATTCAAAAATGATAGCCATGTTATTGATTGTAGTGTGAGGCCGTATCGAGCGGACCGAAATTTCGGACATCTTGTTGTGAAACATGGCCAGTGAACTTGCGAGGGGAAGTGTTTTAAATTCTATAAAAGCAAACAACGTCAGAAAATTATGAAACTCGTGGAGATGTCATGATATCATATGTGGAGTCTGTGATAAAAATTTGAGAAGGTTTCGTGCGTTGTCACGCACGATGCTTTCAAACGAGGACATCTCGGTGGGATATAAGTATCACATGTGGAGATGTCTGTTTGAAAGCATCGCACGTGACAAGATACACGAAACCTTCTCAAATTTTTATCACAGACTCCACATATGATATCATGACATCTCCACGAAGTTTCATAATTTTGGACGTTGTTTGTTTTTATAAATTTAAAACACTTCGCCCGCAAGTTCACTGATCATGTTTCACAACAAGATGTCCAAAATTTCGGTCGTTCTGGATACTGACTTTGACACTACGATCAATAACATGACTATCATTTTTTGAATCATAAAATTCCATTATTCGATGCATCTTGATTCAAATTTGCATTTTCCAAATAATTCTAGTAAATGAAATAAATTAACTAAGTATAACAAAAAGCCACAAAAATGTACCAAATCCTAACATAGAGTACCTTATAATCGTAGTAGGGCAAAAAAATTTGAGGCCAAAAAAAACTTGTTGAGTGTCGTGCCATGGCACTGCAAGAGGGTCTTTCTTCGAGTGTCGATGTGCGACACTGCAAAGATGGGGAGAGGTCCCGTTGTTTTTAAAAAAATTGGGCAGGAAAAAATTGAAAAAATTTGAAAAATTCCTCTTTGCGAAAGTGCCATATCTCTGCACTCGGCAAAGAAATTTAAAAAAATTTAAAAAATTAAAAAATTAAAAAACCCTCTTTGCCGAGTGCCATATCAGGGCACTCAGAAGGAAAAAAAAAATTTCAAAAAATAATTTTTTTAAAAAAACTCTTTGCCGAGTGCGGATCTAGGGCACTCGGCAAAGAAAAAAAAAATAAAATTGTTTGCCGAGTGCGGATCTCGGGCACTCGCAAACGCTCGACACTCTCGCGTTTTTGCCGGCACACACACGCACGCACACCCATCTGCACTGCGCCCGCGCACCGCGCGCGCCGCGCCTGCTGCCTGCCGCTGCCGCCGCCGCGCGCTTGCGCGCCCGCGCCGCGCGCCGCCGCCGCGCCCGCGCCGCCGCCGGGCTCCTGCCTTCGCTGCCCCTGCGCCGCTCCGCCGCGCCGCGCCTGCGCGCCGCCTGCCGCCGCTGCCCAAGCGCCGCCACGCCGCCGCTGCGGCCGCCACGCCCGCCGCCGCGCGCCACGCCGCGCCCGCCGCGCGCGGCCACGCGCGCGCCGCCGCGCCGCCGCGCTGCGCGCCTACGCGCCGCGCGCCGCGCGCCGCGCCGCGCGCGCGGCGCGCTGCGCCGCTGCCGCGCCGCCCGCCTCATCGACGAGTTCATCCCCACCATCGAGGCGAGGTCAAGAGGTTTAATCGATATCGATTTTATATAGCTCATGCATTTATTAATTTGGGTTATCTGTAGTACATGTTCGACCTATCTAGCTTGGTAAGTGAATGAAGATTGAGGATTAGCATGGGTAGTATGTGAAGGAACAAGGGAAGCAAAGATATATAGCATTCATTGGGACTTGATGATCACTATGCATGCATGGCCTAATTAAGCTAGAGCAAGACGCATAACATGCATATATGCATACATGAATCATGAATGGTTGTTAATTTGTGATTTACCATGTCTATATGTGTTAATTTATCACGAATTATTGTGAAATAACTTGATACTAAAAACACAAGCACCACATCTTATATCTTCTATCGGATTTTCCATGATGTCTAGAAAGTGAAGTGTGAGCAAAGTGACTAGCACTTGTATGTGAGTGGCTTAATTTATATGTGTTGTTCTATGCTAATTGCTGACTGGAAGTATATTATCTCATGACTGATTTGTAATGAATGAACAAGACCGCAACAGGCATATCTGCGAACTATACATAACACCATCTGCATTTCTAATTGAATACTTTATTGTGCATATTAGCATATGGCTATTTCCTTGTATGGAACTATGGATGTTAAGAAAGAATTGTAATGCTCTACAGCCAATGTGGTATTAATGACTGATTGCTGATCTTTTTTAGATCCAATTATTATTTTTCCGAATTTCCGTCCATAATAATTCATATATTTGTGTGTGTAATCGATGGATAATTAATGCCGATTACGGTGTAGTTGTGGTTGTGGTTGTATATGTGGTTGTCGGCCATCGTGCCGTTGTTTTTGCAGTTTTGGAAACCTCACTGCGGGGAGGTTACGCGATTTTTTAAATGACAGATTTTGTTCCATTTTGCGTAGAAGAGCCCGTCGGAGCCGAAGTCGGAGTTCCCGCGCGTCGGTCTCCCCGCACGCGTCACCTCGCCAGCACAGACCGCCACGGCCCCGCAAGCCCGACTCCACCGCCACCTAGGTATAACCCCTCTTTTCATATCATGGTCGAGATCACGAGATGCAATTGATGGTTACATTACTCACGATACATATGTTAGAGGATGGATGACCGTCATTGGATGTACACGGGCCGGAGAAGTCGAGTGATTACACCACGGAATGGATGAACAAGACCGATGCTTTCTTGAACTGCGTGCATTTGGCAAGGTGCTAAAGGACATTGTCTAGTTTTGTGTCCTGCGACAAATGTGGAAACAGAGAAGGGTAAACAAGGTGGACATGGGTAAACATCTTTTGAAGAATGGATTTACGCCGGACTACACCGGTGGGTCCACCATGGTGAAGCCCATCGTATGAGAGAGGAGGTGGTGAGACCACGCTGCCGAGGCTTATGATGTCGATGTCGGTAGCGTACATGTTAGATGACTTTCACCAAGGCGGTTCGATGAGGGACGTGAGAAGGAGGAGATGGAGGCGCGCACAGCGTTTCTCGACATGATGGACTCGCAGACGAAACCCCTTCACGATCGGTCAACGGTGTCTCAAGTGGATGCCATTGGGCGCTTAATGGGGTTGAAGTCCGAGTTAAACTCGAGTCGAGAAGGCTTCGATAAGATGTTGACCGTGATTGGCACCTCGCTCGGAGGGCCACATTCTCGCCAAAGAGCATGTATGCAGTCACGAAACTCCTTCGTGCACTTAAGATGCCGTATGAGCGCATACATGCTTGTTCGAAGGGGTGCGCCCTATTTAGGAAAGAACACAAGGATGCAAAGTATTGTCCAGTGTAAATCCTCCAGTACTGGAGGTAGACTCGTGATGGCGAAGAGGCGACTTCACGATCCTCGTGAAAATCCTACGGTACCTTCCGCTCACCGAGGATCCAACTAAGCAATTGAAAATGAAGAGTGGCGCAAATATCATGCTATATGTGTTGACCAACCTTGTCGAGGTGCAACTGTTCATTGGGTAAGTTCTCAACGAACTTGTTTCAATACGACGTCACTCCTTGTTTCTTCGCCCAACCCCTTGTTTCTCGTTGGTGCAGGAATTTCTTCGTCAATCACGGCATGAATCAAAGGATCCTACCCGCAGAAACCGATACCCTTCTTTCACGAGTGCGGGACCGGGAGCCCCGATTTCATTTCTTGGTTCAAAGCAAGGTCTTGTCCAATTTAGCTCGTGATTTAGTTCGACATTCCAAGTTGATCGTGACGTTCGAATAATATAACGATCTATCCCGCTTGAGCTTGCGAGGCCCAAACCGATGCGTCTATAAGTGACGAGTTGAGACAGTTGCAAACTACCGTGGTCGTTAGGGTCAAGTCATTTACAGGTTATGGCGTGAATGGATATCGTTTTCACACGGCAAGCTACGAGCGAGTCGCCCAATCGAAAAACCACAAACAATGGAGTTTTTACGCGATCGATGGCCTCGACTATTATGGAAGAATTGAAGAAATCTACGAACTTCCATTTTACGGTTCCAAACCTCTTAATCTCGTCATATTCAAATGCTGGTTTCATCTCGAGTAACGAGACGAACCCTAATCTTGGGCTAGTCGAGATTCGACAGATTCCGTCTATCCGAGAAAGATGTCTACATTGTGGCTCAACAGCCGTCGGGTTTATTATACGCCATACGGCGTGCCAAGACAAAGAGCATCTTAAGGGTTGGGCTATTGTGCACAAGGTATCGCCACACGGTAAACTACATGTCCCAAACGATGAAGATTACAACTTCAACCCAAACACATATGATGGAGAGTTCTTTCAAGAAGAGGGGCTACAAGGGAGGTTTGAGATAGACTTAACCGAAGCGATAGGAATGGAAGTAGACAATGAAAGGGTTGATGACGAGGACGCTGGAGACGAGGTGCGAAATGTGAAGGACTTACAAATGCTTGAGCGATTACGTTTAGGCAATGACAATGAAGACAACATTCCTCCTTCGGATAGTGTTGATGATTTGGACAATGTTGATAGTGATGGCGAGACCTATGATCCAGCTAATCCCAATCATGAAGATTATTTCTAATACATGTAATCGTGTTTTTGTAATTATGTTTTGTTCATTTTGCATCTATTTCTAATACATGTATTACTATGTTTTTGGAAATTATGTTATGTTCATTTTGCATCTATTTCTAATTACGTCTTGCTTATTCTTTTTAATTGCAGGTGAGTGAACAAAGATGGCGGGGAACCGTCGTAACGTGTCCTCGCGCACTGCAGAGACCACGACCGCGGGAGGAGGCAGAGGGGTCGGACGGGAGGAGGAGGAAGAGGACCGCCGGCCGCAGAGGGGGCCGTCTCCTCCCACGCCGCGTGAGGAGGCCGAGGAGGAGGAGGTGGTGGCGCCCGTGGACGAAGTTGGACGAGGAGCCGGTTCGGCAGACGGCGAGGAGGAGGGCGGACGACGACGACGACGACGAGGCGGTAGGCACCGGTTCCGCTTCCTCCTCCGCCTCTTCGGTGTCTACTTGCGAGGTCCCGCGAGCCTCCTCAGTTCTCGCATCCTCACCGACGCTTGATGATTCGCCGAAGGGCAAAAGTAAGTAACTTTAGATGTTGTCACCACTACTTCATATGATATGTTGAAAAAGAGAAACTAATAATTTTTCTTAATCACTTGTGCAGAACCGGGTGGTTGTGTCGGGTGGTGCCGCACGCCCCAATGACATCCCGGGTCTTCGTGCGAGCAACACTACCCCGTATTGTCACGCACGGGAAGGCGGAGCCGCCTACTCGCTTGACCACTACGTCGCCGCTCGACGATGCGGAGTACCCCAACAAGGCGCGCGGTTAAGGCGGAGTTTTGGGTAAGTCTCCCTCGCACAACATTGCTCAATACATCGCATTCATTGGACTTTTCTTGAAATAATGAATGGATGCATCGCGTTTGTATGCGCAGACTTATTTGGATCACGATGAGGATTTGAGGCCGGGCGGACGGTGGCTACCAAAGCCCGTAAAAAACTCATCACCGACATGCATCACGAGGTGCGATCCAGCCATCGTAACCTACCACGGTCGAAGCTTGAGAGAAGGTCACCAAGAAAGACGCAAGAAACATGACGACCGGGAGCAGTACCTTGAGGTAGATGAAGAACATTAATATTGATTCGTTTTGAGATTAAGTACGTTTAATTTGATCTTCTTATATGTCAAATACTTGATGGCGTGTAGATGATTCCTGGTGGTGCCAATCGTATCCCGAGTCTTTGGGCGATGATCGTGGACAAGTGGTTCACTGAGGAGTATCTCCGGATGCATGTTGATGCGGGACCGTCGTTTGATGATGCAAGGTCCAAGACACCATCAAGGCGACGCAATTTCTCCGCATACAAACAAGCATGGGTACACGAATTCATTTATCTATTGTGACGCTCAATTCGCACGATTTCTAATTATCTTGTTGTCTTTCTCGCATCGGCGTCACATAGTGCCCGACCTTGCTCGGACTTCGAGCATGGTGTATGGCCCACAAGGGCAAGCGCGACGTCCGACGTCTCCTTCAACTGGAGGACCCGCCGAGGCATACGAACCCGGCCCACACCCGCATCGGTGAGTACACGTCGGCGGCAAGGTCGGTCCATGGGCGGACCATGATCCGAGCACCCGGACTTTGATGGAGAGATCGTCATGAGGTGGGACAAGGCAAGAAGCATGGGCGGTTACGGCTTGGCGACGGCCTCATCGACACGGCCTCTACTCCATCTCTCCTGATCCGAGCACGGAGCACGAGCGGCAACCGACCATACGCCCACGGCAGCACGCCGACAAAGACCGGCGCGACTCGAGGTTATTCTGTTTTACTCGTCGTACATTGATCTTTACACACCTTTATTAGCTTTGCATTATCGAAACATTGGAGTGAAATATTGCAGCCGGATGGAACAAGAAATGAGGCAACGTCCGAGCCGAGGGCGGCGGAAGAGGATGTCGGCACCGAGGCCGACCGCCGAAGCGGCAGAGGATGTCGGCCACCGAGGCCGGCGGCGGCCGAGCGGCAGCCCAGACGCAGAGCTTGGCGGACATGATGGAGTTCCTACAAGGTCTTGGGCAACATACGGGCCATTTGTGCGGTTGGCCGCATTCGTTCAACCTCCGCCTACGCGTCTTGTAGCAGCTTACTCCCGTGAGTATGAAAGTTATTTGCTTTCGCTTGTGCTTTGCTTGTATGACCTATACCTTCCTAGATTAGGTATCTAATGTAATCTTGTCTCACATGCAATCTCTTCTCCTTTGTGCAGCCTCAATCGGCGGGTTCGAATAATCCACCTCATGCGCCTCCGAATGATGGAGTTTTTCCTTCACCACATCGCGATGGCCACCTTCGAGATGAATGGTAGTTGTATTTTCATTTGTTGTTCACTTGGTGATGGACTTGTGATATACTTATGATGCACTTGTCGACTGTTATGAACTTGTGGATTTGTTTGGATGGACTTGAGCACTTATTGTTATATATGTGATGGATGTGATAAATATGTGATGGATGAGATATATATGTGATGGATGTGATGGATGAGATATATATGTGATGGATGTGATATATATGTGATGGATCTGATATATGTTTGGATGGATTTGTTTGTCGTGATGGAATGTAAAAAACAAATAAAAAACGCAGTTTTTGGTCACTTTGCCGAGTGCAACACACGACAAATAGGTCCTTTGCAGTGCGTGGTCATGGCACTCGCAAAGCCGGAATGGGCACCTCAAAATCCCAGTTTCCGGCTTTGCCGAGTGCCATGACCATGGCACTCGACAAAGATTTTTAAAAAAATGAAAACTTTGCCGAGTGCCATGGCCAAGGCACTCGCAAAGGATTTTCGAGAAAAAATTTAACGCTTGCCGAGTGCCATGGCCAAGGCACTCGCAAAATATTTTCAAATTTTTTTCACCTTTGCCGAGTGCCATGGCCAAGGCACTCGGCAAAGGGTTTTCAAAAAAAAATTGAAACTTTGCCGAGTGCCATCATTCGATTACTTTCGGAAAGATATTTTCAAAAAAATCTTTGCCGAGTGCCTCGGGTTGGCACTCGGCAAAGCTGCCCAACGTGGTCGGCGCCAGAATCGGGCCTTTTCTTTGCCGAAGTGCCAACCCGCACTCGGTAAAGCCTTTGCCGAGTGCCCGAAAATACACTCGGCAAAGGTCGCTTACCGATTATTTTTTTCCGAGTGCCCTTTGCCGAGTGTCGCGATTTCGGCAAAGCCTTTGCCGAGTGCAAAGGAGCCTTTGCCTAGTGCTCGAGGCACTCGGCAAAGTGCCTGAGTTCGGTAGTGCAGGATACAATTATGTTCATCGCTCTCTAGAACCCTAATCTGTTAGTCGGACTCATTGGTTCAGGTTGTTCATGGTTGTTGCCCACCAAATAGTGCTCGGATATCAAATGTGGCTTGCAGCTCCTGAACTGATAGCGGACACAAAAGGTGAACTATTTTTTTTTTCTTGCAGTGGCCCAACTGTCTGGTGCAGTTGTGCTTGCCAACATTCAAGATTCTTTTGACCTGAATAGGCCATCAAACTCTCCAGCATGCTACTAGATATGTACTAATTGATCGAATAGTCTACTCTTAAGTAACACAAAGTACATCTGAGAGAAGATAGGTACAAGGGGCATTGGATTATTCTTCTAGAGCAAAAAACTGATGAAATTCTGACCCAGCCGGTATGCATAGAACTTTCCATATGTAGTAAATTAACAATACCTACTTTGATCTGGTCGCTCTACTTTCCATATGTGTAGAACTTGGTATGTACTAAATTAACACGGTCCTGATAAAACTTCTCTGAGGCTGGTTGATCACAGAAACTAGAAATTCTCATTGTGGAATTCGAATTTCGTGCTGGTCTTTCTCGAGAAATCTTGCGCGAACTCGCGCAGCTCCTTCGTCAGCTTCGCCTCGCCACAGTAGAACACTCCTGTGGTATCCAAGAAATCAAGTACGGAACTACCATATGTTGTCGGTTAAAGTTATTAATGCATTGTGATATTGTGAAACGGAGGAGTAGCACTGACCGACGCGCTGGTCGCCGTGGTTTTGGGCGATGCGCTTGTAGACGTCGTGCCAGTTGGGGCGGGCGAAGTGAGTCTTGACGCGGGTGCCGGAGACGACGTCAACGCCGTGCTTGGCGTGTTTGAGCGACTGGAGCATGGTGATGAGCGCGGAGCGCGCGTCGCCCTCCTCTTTGACGCTGGTGCAGTGGTTGTGCATCTCGATGACGCCCTTCTTGTCCGTCTCCGCCACCTCGTCCATGATGCCGCGGAACCACTCGTACGACCCTTGCTCCGGGGTCATCCAGTAGAAGTAGGCGCGCCGCGTCCGGAACGACTGCGAGTTGCTGCTCGCGTCCCCGCCGCCGGGGGCGCCGGACTCGACGTCGCCGTCGAGCTGCGTCATGTTGTTGATGATGTCCTTGATGATGGAGATCATCGGCGTTGCGCCGATGCCGAGGCCGACCAGCAGCACGATGTCGTACTGCTTGTAGTCCTGCGCCGGCGCGCTGTACGGCCCGTCGATCAGCACCTTCGGGAAGCTGCAACGCAAACCAATTGTTAACTTCCAAACACATTTCATCATCACATTTACTTTTACCAATAATCAGCTAATTTACCAAGATAGATTCACATGACTAATTAAACACAAGAAATGAGAACATTTTTCCCTACGTGCGAAAGGCAGAAAACCGAAACCGGTAGTCAAACATGGACGGCTACCGGGTAGAAAATCGGGAAACCGACACCTGCATTTCTTTTTCAAGGATGCAGATGGAACAGGAACAGAGAATGTTCTTCCCCAAATAGCCTCTAGAAAAGAAGAAGAAGAAGAAGAAGTGATGGAATACATGGTCTGACGGGCACATGTACGAACGCCCTTCACCACCTTATCCTCAACTAATGGCCGTCTTCAGAAACACATAAACAATATCTCCTCTTCTCTACTATCAATCACTATCCAGCCACTCGTCAGTTGCAACTTACTTACACAACAATTGTCATCTGCACCGGCTGGATTACCATTGTACTCAATGACAAAGGTGCTGCAAGGTCAACTTTGCCATGTGAAATGAGTGTATGCATATGCATGTACATACATACACAACTCCTATCTCTTGATGATTTGCATGGGTGAGTGCCATGTATGTGGGACATGTACCAACACTAGGTAGGGGACACGCCATGTGAATCAACCAACGGTATGTACATACACGCCTGATGCAAGAAATGATCTCATATCCTTATGTTAGTCAGTACGAGTTGGACTTAGGAGGTCAGAGAAGGTGGCTACCGACTCATATCACACTACTTACTTCGACATGCGTGAAAGTAGTAGTAGTAGTAAGTAGTACATGGTGAGCGCAACGGCCACTACCACCGTACCCCCCTTGAGTCCATCCACACGCCGCAAGGCTGGCCGGATTGGACCACGGCAATGGCGGAATGGACAATGCCGCCGTGCGTGCCTCACAATTCGCCCATTTTCTCGAGACGAAAAGCGAAAAGCTTACGAAAAGGCGAATTTTAGATTTGAGCTCTGTGGGAGTGTATGTGTTCTCACATCGGGTTCGACATGGAGCCGTCGCGATCGTACTCCCAGAGCAGCCCGCTCTTCCCCTCCGACGGCGGCTGCACGTCGCGTAGTACACTTGAGAAGACGTTCATGAGCTCCGTGGTCCAGTCGCCGAGCGTCCTGATGTGGACGCTGACGTGTCCGTCCTGTGGGGCCGACGTGATGGAGAACGGGTGCCTGGTTCATCGCACATCGTTAGTGACTAATCCAATGAAAGGAAGAGATGAGATGAATCCCAACTTGGCTTAATAATCAATTAGAGTATCCTATCCTCCTGTTAATTATTCATTCAGGTGTGTGAATTGTGAAACGATGGATCCTTGATCGGACGGCTGGGATGGCGTGAACAGGAGAAAGCGAGCGAGTGGCGTGCTTACCATTGGAAGGGCGAGACGGCGGCGCAGTTGACGAAGATGTACTGGCCGCTCTTGTACCGGAACCCCTGCGGCTTGGAGAAGTGCAGCGACAGCACGCCGCCGGGGTCCTCTTCGTCGGAGTCCTTTTTTTTCTGATCTCTGTATCAAGTATGCACACAGTTTAATTTATTAAAGAGTTTAAAAGATCAAAGTATCCTGAACTGTTAAAAATGGTAAAGCTGTTAAAAATAACTTGAAGCCTTACAAGCGATCGTCGGGGTCCTTTTTGTCTTGGTCCTTTTTTTCTCGATCTCTGTATCAAAGATGCACGTAACCTAATTTATTAAAGAGTTTACAAGACCAAAGCCATTAAAAGTGACAGAGCGGTTAAAAGTGGCATGAAGTCTTAGGGCATCTCCAATCTTGTCTCTAACATATGTTACATTATCTTTAGAGACAACATCTCCAATAGACAGTCTCTAGTATACTCTTCAACACTTATATTTTATATTTTTTCTTTAAAACGGGTCTACATGTCAATTAGAGTAAATTAATGTATTATGTCTTATTTCGCGTGCACGATCGTCTCTTCAGGAATAGACGACTTGTTCTCTCTCTTCTCCCCATCTCTCCTCCACGTAAGATTTTGTTGACGTGACATAGTTAAGAGACAACAATAAATACACTATTGGAGATGCCCTTACAAGCGATCGTCGGGGTTCTTTTTATCTTGGTCCTTTTTTTCTCGGTCTCTGTATCAAGAATGTAGAGAGCCTAATTTATTAAAGAGTTTATAGGAACAAAGTATCTAATGCTGTTAAAAATGACAGAGCTGTTAAAAGTGGTCTCAGGGTACTTTTTGTCTTGGTGCTTTTTTTCGCCGGGGTACACCGCCACCTTGAGTATCTTCACCGGCCGCACGCTCGACCGCAGCGCCCGCGTCAGCCGCTCGCACGCGTACAGGAACATCGGGATCGACAGGTACATCCACGTCTGCATCCACGCCACCCGGTCAATCACGATCACAATCACACCACGCGTGCGAGTGTACCAGCTAGTGTTGTAATGTACGTACCGTCTTCTTGTACCACTTCCTGGTGAGGTAGAGGTAGTGGCCGTGGACGATGAGCAGCGCGTAGACGACGACGAAGAGGTGGTGCGAGTACCAGAAGGCGTTGAAGCCGATGAGCCGGTCGAGCGGCGGCGGGAGGTGCAGCTTGCCACGCCGGAACCACGGCGTGGCGAGCGTGAACGCGATCGCCATGAGCACGAGCATCACGAGCCCCGTCCACCCTTCGGTGCCCTTGACGAACCACCAGTAGTTGGGCGGCCGCACGGGCCCGAAGAAGGGTATCATGGGCACGTACTCGGCGTCGGTGGCGTGGAGCAGCCGCGGAAGTCGCAGGTGAGATGGGAGATGACGTGCAGCCCTGCGCCGATGGTGATCCCCACGGCGATGACCTTGTGGAAGTTGAGGTTGTCGTCGAAGGGCACGACGCGCGCGACGGCGGTGCGGTTGCGGACCCAGGTGATGGTGTTGCGGCAGACGGGGAGGAGGATGATCGCCATGTTGAACTTGAGCGTCTCGGCGCCGCCCTTGGCGACGCAGACGCAGTAGCCCATGACGTCGAACACCGCGCGGCGGCGGTACTGGATGAACTTCCACGTGAAGAGGCCGGCGCAGACGGAGAGCCAGAGGAGCATGACCCAGACGCGGCGCCAGTTGTCCTCGAGGAAGTAGCTGGCGCGGCGGTACCACCGCTGGAGCGGGTTGGGCTCCGCCGTGGGGCGCTGGCTCTGGCTCAGCACCCGGCTCAGGTTCCGGCTGTTGGTCGTCCCGATCGGCACCGACCGGCTCGGCGCCTGCAGCAGCAGCATCTCCAGGTCGTACAGGTCGATGTAGCCCAGGTTGCTGGGGTCCAGCTCCTCCATGATAAGCCGCGCGTACTCCGCCGCCTCCTGCTCCCGCACCTTGGACAGCTTGTTCGCCGACGCGCTCAGGGTGATGATCTGCACGCCAAAATTCAATCTTTTCTGTAATCTGATAATTTCGTCAAACTATAATTTGATCCATGGATTTGGTGAGTGGGAACTTGAAGGACAAGACACATCAGTCAGCAGAACATGCTGGGATAGTGGATGACATTGACTGGCGTGCAATGGCAATCAGGTGGAGTACTAGCTACCAGTATTTCCTAGAAGAGGATTAGAGAACACGGGACATTGCTGTTCTTGGAGGGACACCTAAAATACAGATTAGCGTGGGATCTCGTTTACCTCCTTGACCTCCTCCACGGTGATCCTCCCGTCCGCGTTCTTGTCCACCCTGAAAAGTAATTAATTAATTAACGAACGGTTGATTAATTAAGGTGTGTCAATTAAGAGCTCATTAAATGGTTGATCAAGGGTTTAATTATAGCTTACATGTCGAAGAAGGTCTGGAGGCGGCCGTCGAAGCTGGTGTCGGAGATTTGGTCCCAGAACTCGAGCAGCTCCGCCTTGCTGATGCTGTCGCCGGACATGTACCGCCGCCTCAACAGCGCGTCGAACAGCTCGCCGGCGAACTCAGGCGACTCCATCCCTGCAGCAATTGTAATCATATTTCACCACATATTAAAATCGTGTGCTACATGAATAATTCTAACTTTTTTTAGATAATAGAATAGAAAACTTCTCTCAACCTCTGTATCAAAGATACACAATCCATCTTATTAAAAGGTCTAAATGCAGCAAATAAGCCAATCAGTAAACAATTCTAGCTAGCTAGAAGATTGGCGATTAGTTTGTAAGAGAGAGAGACGAGGCTTTAATTACCGATGCACTGGCCGAACTCGGAGCGGTGGAGGAGGCCATTCTGGGAGAGCTGGTGGCGGTCTGGCTTGGCGATTAGCTTGTTGAAGCTCCTCTCGACGTCGGGCCAGCCGGGGGCGCCGTCGGTGCGGCTGACGAACCTGAGCCCCTTGAGCGCGTGCGCGGCGGCCGACTTGGACCGGTCGATGCGGCCGGGCCCACCGCCGCCCTCGGCCGCCTCCACGATGTCCCCGCCGGCGTCCGCCCTGTTATGCATGGCTCCCCGCCGGCTCTTCTCGTCCTCAGCCTCCAAGAAACAACGTGACACGGACGTAGGATTCAGTGTTTGGCGAGGAAGGGGGGTTATTTATAGCGCGGTGAGGTGGAGAGAGAGGATAGTTATACTAGTCGTCTCGTCGCCTGTCGCCATCGTCCTCCGCTCGGCTGCGTGGTGGGGTTGGTGTGTAGTCGCAGCACGGTGAGACGTGGGTTTGTTTTTTGGAGGGAAAAGAAAAGAGAGAATCCGCGGTCGAGACGCGGATACCTGTGCCAACCTCTTGCAGTTGCTCTGCTTTGGTCTCCCCGTTCTGTTCAGTTCAGTTCAGTGCGTCCGTCGTGTGTGCTGCTGCTGCTGCACGTGGCATACAGCTCCAGCGGTGGCATTTCAGCGTCCGTCGTGTGCGCGTCTGTAGCTTGCTGACCATCAGCTGTTCATTCAGTATACTCCTGATCCTGTGTCGAATGGCCTTTTCGCGCCACAAGGAGAGCTTTTCTAACCTTTGTTTCGCTTCTGGTTTACTGTTCAGTACTTGTATTGATTGCGGAGAAATTTTATGATATATTCCACTAGTTGTATATAGTGGTCCTATATATCAAATCTAATCATTGAATTGTTAAGAATATAATAGATTTTTCTTTGTATTTATAATTTTTTGTGATGGTATTATGGACTTTTTCAATTAGGGTTGAAAATATCATTCTTGTGCCGTGTGATTCCCACATGAGTAGTTACAATTCTAACCTCTCGGAATTATAATACTCATACTACCGGTTGTAGTATAACTAAATTATAACTAATCTAAACTATTGAACAAAAGGGAATGAATAATTCATATTAAATTGAGTGTACCGTAGAAGAGCTTTTAATTATGGGTTTTATTTGGCTAGTAGAAAGGCGGTGCAGCTTAATTCAGCTAGCTGCACCAAGAGGGCAGACACAGAGGCATCAATTCGCAGCTTCGTTTACGTTCTCGGGAGGAGGCTTCAAACGGAATCTGCCCACCGGCCGACGTTGACCCCCGGCGGCGTTTGCGTCGGAAAGGGTCGCCGGTCGCGCCCGTGGTGTCGCTCGCTTACCGTTCTCGGGAGGAGGCTCCAAGGGGATGGATGGACTGATAAGATGGGGAGAGATGGGGAATGTTTGGGCATGGCTGCATGCACTGCTTCCGAAGGTTTTGGATATGATTGCTCAGTTTGGTTTGGCAGGTCCATTGGAAGCTTTTGGAATTTGGATAACCTACACTTTTCTTTTCAATTTTTGCAGATCATATTGTAGGTTACCGTATTGCAACTTACAAGACTATAATATATATAATATTAATCGCGAAAAAAGGATTATATATATATATATATATATATATATATATATTCTTCTTTCCCTCCCGGCAAGCACATACTGTATGTTTCGTTAGCAATACAGGTCTCAATACCCTGATCATATTTTATTTAGATCATATACTAGTAGTATGTTTCGTACCATGCTACACCATGTCATTGCAATGCAAGTGCAGTAAGTGCAGGTATACGTCACTATGAATGGCAGTAGCTCGAGTTTGGTAAAATCAAGCGTTCCCATGTGCAGGTATACTTGCTGTCGTCATTCCCCTCTGGTGCCGGTGCGTGCGTCTCCAACGGAAAGCGAGCAGAGCATGGGCACCTGGCCGGTCACTTTCTCGGGCCACCGAAGCGGCAATCAGCAGCAGTAGCAATCCATGCCAGTGCCAACGAGGGAGCCACCGCCACGTGCTCCACCGACCCCGCCATCTCAGCATGCACCGATCCACCACCTGCCACCTCAGCTCGCTCCAGCCAATTAGTTAGCTAATTAAGTTAGTTAGTTCGGTTAGGTTAGTTAGTAAGGTTAGTTTAGGCTGAAATTTTAAGAAATTTTAAAATATAGCAAATGAGTTCAAAAAAATTATGAAATTTTCTGTGGAGCCTCCCGACATCGTGTACTTACTTGTGTAAATTTTTCATAATTTTATTCGTTCAGAATTTTTATCGCTATTTCGTATAAGCGTCTTGTTTGTACGGATTTGTAAATATAGAAAATGAGCTCAAAAAATTATGAATTTTATTTTGAAGGCTCCCCACGCAGTGGACTTGATTGTGTAATATTTCAGCAATTTTATATGTGTTCTGGTATTGTCTCAAAAATTTAGAATTTAGGTCGCGAAAATTTCAATTTTAGGTTTCTAAAATTAGGGTTTGATGATTTTATGTGACTTGAAATGTATAGAAAAAGCGCTGCATTGCAACTCCATTGGAGATGTCGATATACAATATGGAAACACATATAACAACCAAAATATATCAAAACACATATTGTATATTGACATAAAATATGGTGCAGGAGTACATACATAACAACCAAAATACGCATACCCAACGAGGCAGCTTTGTGCAGCGACATGACCCGACGAGGCAACACACTGCGACGTATTTGCCCTCACACCACCTTTTTGTACCGATATAACAACACATTGCGACGTTGCGACGCTTACTTTTCAGACTGAGAAGACCACACTCCGCCCCCGCGACCTTTTCAAAGGGAAATGACAACTCTACCTCCCCAGCTTTGGCACCATTTTCTGCTACTACTGGCTATATATGGATGCTTTGGCTGTCATTCACCTCACTCTTCACTTCCTCTTCTCCTTATAAAGCAAACAACGCCCAATTATTATAGTCGTGGAGATGTCATGATATCATATGTGAGTCCGTGATGAATTTGAGAAGGCTTTATATGCAAACACGCACGATGCTTTCAAACCGTGACATCTCCACCGGGATATAAGTATCATGGAGATGTCCTGGTTTGAAAGCATCGCACGTGATAAGATACTAAACCCTTCTCAAATTTTTATCATGCTCCACATATGATATCATGACATCTCCACAGTTTTCATAATTTGACGTTGTTTGTTTTTATAGAATTTAAAACACTACCCGCAAGTTCACTGGCCATGTTTCACAACAAAGATGTCCAAAATTTCGGTCCGTCTCGATACTGCCGACACTACTCACAATAACATGACTATCATTTTTTGAATCATAAAATTCCATTATTCGATGCACGCGCTCAAATTTGCATTTTCCAAATAATTCTAGTAAATGAAATAAATTAACTAAGTATAACAAAAGCCACAAAAATGTACCAAATCCTAACATAGAGTACCTTTATAATGTAGTAGGGTCAAAAAAATTTGAGGCCAAAAAAACTTTGTCGAGTGCCGCCATGGCACTCAAAGAAAGGTCTGCTCTAGCAGTCGACAGACACTCGCAAAAGATGGGGAGAGGTCCCGTTTGTTTTAAAAAAAGCAGGAAAAAATTGAAAAAATTTGAAATTCCTCTTTGCGAAAGTGCCATATCTCTGCACTTAAAGAAATTTAAAAAAATTTAAAAATTAAAAAATTAAAACCCTCTTTGCCGAAAGTGCCATATCCGCACTCACAAAGGAAATTTAAAAAATTTCAAAAAATAATTTTTTTAAACTTTGCCGAGTGCCGATCTCGCACTGGCAAAGAAAATAAAAATAAAATTGTTTGCCGAGTGCCAGCCTCGCACTCGCAACGCTCGGACTTAAACGTTTTTGCCGGCACCACACACGCACACGCGACACACCCATATCGCACTGCCGCGCCATCGCCCGCCGCTTCGCCGCTTCGGCCATTACCGCACCAGCGCCGCTTCGCTACCGCCTTCGCTACGCATTGCATTGGCTGGGCCCTGCCTTCGCCGCCCACCGGCCTCTTCTGCCGCCGCCTCGCCGCTGCCGCGCCGGCCACGCTAGCGCCCGGCCGCGGCCGCTACAAGCCGCCGCTCGCGCGCTTGCCGCTCACCACAGCCACAAGGCCGGCCACGCGTCGCTTCGCAGGCCGCTTCGTACTGCGCCTCGCGCCGCCCGCTGCGCGGCCGCCGCGCGCTCGGCCTCGCTGCGCCGGCCGCTGCTGCCGCTCATCGACGCGTTCATCCCCACCATCGGCGCAGGTCAAGAGGTTTAATCGATATCGCTTTATATAGCTCATGCATTTATTAATTTGGGTTATTCTGTAGTACATGTTCGACCTATCTAGCTTGTAAGTGAATGAAGATTGAGGATTAGCATGGGTAGTATGTGAAGGGAACAAGGGAAGCAAAGATATATAGCATTCATTGGGACTTGATGATCACTATGCATGCATGGCCTAATTAAGCTAGAGCAAGATTCATAACATGCATATATGCATACATGAATCATGAATGGTTGTTAATTTGTGATTTACCATGTCTATATGTGTTAATTTATCACGAATTATTGTGAATAACTTGATACGAAAACACAAGCACCACATCTTATATCTTCTATCGGATTTTCCATGATGTCTAGAAAGTGAAGTGTGAATAAAGAAACTAGCACTTGTATGTGAGTGGCTTAATTTATATGTGTTGTCCTATCACACGCCGATCGGAAGTATATTATCTCATGACTGATTTGTAATGAATGAACAAGACCGCAATGTATATCTCGCGAACTATACATAACATCCGTGCATTTCTAATTGAATACTTTATTGTGCATATTAGCATATGGCTATTTCCTTGTATGGAACTATGGATGTTAAGAAAGAATTGTAATGCTCTCACCAATGTGGTATTAATGACTGACTTGATCTTTTTTAGATCCAATTATTATTTTTCTGAATTTCCGTCCATAATAATTCATATATTTGTGTGTGTAATCGATGGATAATTAATGCCGATTACGGTGTAGTTGTGGTTGTGGTTGTATATGTGGTTGTCGCCATCGTGCCGTTGTTTTTGCGTGTTTTGGAAACCTCACTGCAGGTGGAGGTTCACTGATTTTTTTAAATGACAGATTTTGTTCCATTTGCGTAGAAGAGCCCGCCGAGCGAAGTGGAGTTCTGCCGCGTCGGTCTCCCCGCATGCGCCATACTCGCCATCAGCACCGACTCCGCCACGCTCAAGCCGACTCCACCGCCACCTAGGTATAACCCTCTTTTCATATCATGGTCGAGATCACGATGCAATTGATGGTTACATTACCGATACATATGTTAGAGGATGGATGACCGTCATTGGATGTACACGGGCCGGAGAAGTCGAGTGATTACACCACGGAATGGATGAACAAGACCGATGCTTTCTTGAACTGCAGATTTGGCAAGGTGCTAAAGGACATTGTCTAGTTTTGTGTCCTCAAAGAAATGTGGAAACAGAGAAGGGTAAACAAGGTGGACATGGGTAAACATCTTTGAAGAATGGATTTACGCCGACTACACCCGTGGGTCCACCATGGTGAAGCCCATCGCAGAGAGAGGAGGTGGTGAGACCACGCTGGCCGAGGCTTATGATGTTGATGTCGGCAGCGTATATGTTAGATGACTTTCACCAAGGGCAACTATGAGGACGGAGAAGGAGGAGATGGAGGCAGCCGCACAAAGCGTTCTCGACATGATGGACTCGCGACAGAAACCCCTTCACGATCGTCAACGGTGTCTCAAGTGGATGCCATTGACGCTTAATGGGGTTGAAGTCCGAGTTAAACCCGAGTCGAAGCCGATAAGATGTTGACCGTGATTGGCACCTCGCCTCGGAGGGCCATATTCTCACAAAGAGCATGTATGAAGTCACGTAAACTCCTTCAGGCACTTAAGATGCCGTATGAGCGCATACATGCTTGTTCCGGGTGCGCCCTATTTAGGAAAGAACACAAGGATGCAAAGTATTGTCCAGTGTAAATCCTCCGTGCACTGGAGGTAGACTCGTGATGGCCAAGAGCAACATTTATCCCCGGTGAAAATCCTACGGTACCTTCCGCCTTACCGAGGATCCAACTAAGCAATTGAAAATGAAGAGTGGCGCAAGATTGCTATATGTGTTGACCAACCTTGTCGAGGTGCAATTGTTCATTGGGTAAGTTCTCAACGAACTTGTTTCAATACGACGTCACTCCTTGTTTCTTCGCCCAACCCCTTGCTCGCTGTGCAGGAATTTCTTCACAATCCGGCATGAATCAAAGGATCCCCCGCAGAAACCGAGCACCTTCTTTCACAGGCGCGACCGGGAGCCCCATTTCATTTCTTGGTTCAAAGCAAGATCAGCCCAATTTAGCTCGTGATTTAGTTCGACATTCCAAGTTGATCGACGTTCGGTAATATAACGATCTATCCCGCTTGAGCTTGCGGTGCCCAAACCGATGCGCTCATAAGTGACGAAGTTGAGACAGTTGCAAACGCACGTGGTCGTTAGGGTCAAGTCATTTACCTGTTATGACGCGGAATGGATATCGCTTTCACACGCAGCCACGAAAGCGTAGTCGCCCAATTCAAAAACCACAAACAATGGAGTTTTTACGCCCCTGACCGATGGCCTCGACTATTATGGAAGAATTGAAGAAATCTACGAACTTCCATTTACGGTTCCAAACCTCTTAATCTCGCATATTCAAATGTTGGTTTCATCTCGAGTAACGTGACGAACCCTAATCTTGGGCACGATTCGACAGGATTCACTATCCGAGAAAAGATGTCTACATTGTGGCTCAACAGCCGCCCAGTTTATTATACGCCACACGCTGCAAGACAAAGAGCATCTTAAGGGTTGGGCTATTGTGCACAAGGTATCGCCACACGGTAAACTACTCGTCCCAAACGATGAAGATTACAACTTCAACCCAAACACATATGATGGAGAGTTCTTTCAAGAAGAGGGGCTACAAGGGAGGTTTGAGATAGACTTAACCAAGCGATAGGAATGGAAGTAGACAATGAAAGGGTTGATGACGAGGACGGAGACGAGGTGCGAAATGTGAAGGACTTACAAATGCTTGAGCGATTACGTTTAGGCAATGACAATGAAGACAACATTCCTCCTTCTGATAGTGTTGATGATTTGGACAATGTTGATAGTGATGACGAGACCTATGATCCAGCTAATCCCAATCATGAAGATTATTTCTAATACATGTAATAATGTGTTTTTGTAATTATGTTTTGTCATTTTGCATCTATTTCTAATACATGTATTACTATGTTTTTGGAAATTATGTTATGTTCATTTTGCATCTATTTCTAATTACGCTTGCTTATTCTTTTTAATTGCGGTGAGTGAACAAAGATGGCGGGAACTGCCAATGCGTCCTCGCCACAGACCACGACCGCGGGAGGAGGCGAGGGTGACAGGAGGAGGAGGAAGAGGACCACGGCGCAAGGCCTCCCACGCCGCGCGGAGGAGGCCGAGGAGGAGGAGGTGGTGGCGCCCGTGACGGTTGGACGAGGAGCCGGTTCGCACGCGAGGGGGCGAGGGCGGACGACGACGACGACGACGAGGCGGTAGGCACTGGTTCCGCTTCCTCCTCCGCCTCTTCGGTGTCTACTTCAGGTCCCGCGAGCCTCCTCGTGTTCTCATCCTCACCGACGCCATGATTCGCCTCAAGGCAAAAAGTAAAACTTTAGATGTTGTCACCACTACTTTCATATGATATGTTGAAAAAGAGAAACTAATAATTTTTCTTAATCACTTGTGCAGAACTGGTGGTTGTCGGGTGGTGCCGACGCCCCAATGACATCCACGGGTCTTCTGTGGCAACACTACCAGATTACACGCACGGAAGGCTGAGCCGCCTACTCGCTTGACTACCACTACGCCGTCGTCGATGCGGAGTACCCCAACAAGGCGGCGGTTAAGGCGGAGTTTTGGGTAAGTCTCTCAGACAACATTGCTCAATACATCGCATTCATTGACTTTTTTGAAATAATGAATGGATGCATCGCGCTTGTATGCGCACTTATTTCGATGCGATGAGGATTTGAGGCCGTATGGACCGTGGCTACCAAAGTTCAAAAACTCATCACCGACATGCATCACGAGGTGCGATCAGTGCCATCGTAACTACCACGGTCGGCTTGAGAGAAGGTCACCAAGAAAGACGCAAGAAACATGACGATTCGAGCAGCACTTGAGGTAGATGAAGAACATTAATATTGATTCGCTTGAGATTAAGTACGCTAATTTGATCTTCTTATATGTCAAATACTTGATGACGTAGATGATTCCCCGTGGTGCCAATCGTATCCCGAGCTTTGGGCGATGATCGGACAAGTGGTTCACTGAGGAGTATCTCCGCATGCATGTTGATGCTCGGACCGCGTTTGATGATGGGGGTCCAGACACCATCAAGGCAACATAATTTCTCCGCATACAAACAAGCATGGGTACACGAATTCATTTATCTATTGTGACGCCAATTCGCCGATTTCTAATTATCTTGTCGTTCTTCTCGCATCGGCGTCACATAGTGCCCACTTTGCTCGACTTCGTGCATGGTGTATGGCCCACAGGCAAGGCGACGTCCGACGCCTCCTTCAACTCGAGGACCCGCCGAGGCATACACGAACCGAAGGCCCACACCCGCATCGGTGAGTACACGCCGGCGCAAGGTCGGTCCATGGGCCGCATCATGATCCGAGCACCGTGACTTTGATGGAGATCGCTGCGAGGGTGGGACAAGGCAAGAAGCATGGGCGGTTCGGCTTGGCGACGGCCTCATCGACACGGCCTCTACTCCATCTCTCCTGATCCGAGCACGAGCACGAGAGCGATCGCCGCCATACGCCACTGCATCGCCGACAAAGACCGTCGACGACTCGAGGTTATTCTGCTACTCGTCGACATTGATCTTTACACACCTTATTAGCTTTGCATTATCAAACATTGGAGTGAAATATTGCAGTCCGGATGGAACAAGAAATGAGGCAACGCCGAGCCGGAAAGGCGGCAGAGGATGTCGCCACCGAGGCCGACCGGGCCGAAGCGGCAGAGGATGTCGGCCCACCGAGGCCGAAAGGGCCGAGCGCGAGCCCAGACGCAGAGCCGCGACATGATGGAGTTCCTAAGGTCTTGGGCAACATACGGGCCATTGTACACGGGCCGTTTGGCTCAACCTCCGCTACTGCCTTGTATCACTTACTCCCGTGAGTATGAAAGTTATTTGCTTTCGCTTGTGCTTTGCTTGTATGACCTATACCTTCCTAGATTAGGTATCTAATGTAATCTTGTCTCACATGCAATCTCTTCTCCTTTGTGCAGCCTCAATCGGCGGGTTCGAATAATCCACCTCATGCGCCCGAATGATGGAGTTTTTCCTTCACCACAACATGAATGGCCACCTTCGAGATGAATGGTAGTTGTATTTTCATTTGTTGTTCACTTGGTGATGGACTTGTGATATACTTATGATGCACTTGTCGATCGTTATGAACTTGTGGATTTGTTTGGATGGACTTGAGCACTTATTGTTATATATGATGGATGTGATAAATATGTGATGGATGAGATATATATGTGATGGATGTGATGGATGAGATATATATGTGATGGATGTGATATATGTGATGGATCTGATATATGTTTGGATGGATTTGTTTGTCGTGGATGGAAAAACAAATAAAAACGCAGCTTTTGGTCACTTTGCCGAGTGCAACACACGACAAATGTCCTTGCCGAGTGCGCGGTCATGGCACTCGCAAAGCCGAATGCACCCCAATCCCGCTTTTCTTGCCGAGTGCCATGACCATGGCACTCGACAAAGATTTTTTTAAAAATGAAAACTTTGCCGAGTGCCCATGGCCAGGCACTCGCAAAGGATTTTCGTAAAAGGATACAATTATGTTCATCGCTCTCTAGAACCCTAATCTGTTAGTCGGACTCATTGGTTCAGGTTGTTCATGGTTGTTGCCCACCAAATAGTGCTCGGATATCAAATGTGGCTTGCAGCTCCTGAACTGATAGCGGACACAAAAGGTGAACTTTTTTTTTTTTTGCTTGCAGTGGCCCAACTGTCTGGTGCAGTTGTGCTTGCCAACATTCAAGATTCTTTTGACCTGAATAGGCCATCAAACTCTCCAGCATGCTACTAGATATGTACTAATTGATCGAATAGTCTACTCTTAAGTAACACAAAGTACATCTGAGAGAAGATAGGTACAAGGGGCATTGGATTATTCTTCTAGAGCAAAAAACTGATGAAATTCTGACCCAGCCGGTATGCATAGAACTTTCCATATGTAGTAAATTAACAATACCTACTTTGATCTAGTCGCTCTACTTTCCATATGTGTAGAACTTGGTATGTACTAAATTAACACGGTCCTGATAAAACTTCTCTGAGGCTGGTTGATCACAGAAACTAGAAATTCTCATTGTGGAATTCGAATTTCGTGCTGGTCTTTCTCGAGAAATCTTGCGCGAACTCGCGCAGCTCCTTCGTCAGCTTCGCCTCGCCACAGTAGAACACTCCTGTGGTATCCAAGAAATCAAGTACGGAACTACCATATGTTGTCGGTTAAAGTTATTAATGCATTGTGATATTGTGAAACGGAGGGAGTAGCACTGACCGACGCGCTGGTCGCCGTGGTTTTGGGCGATGCGCTTGTAGACGTCGTGCCAGTTGGGGCGGGCGAAGTGAGTCTTGACGCGGGTGCCGGAGACGACGTCAACGCCGTGCTTGGCGTGTTTGAGCGACTGGAGCATGGTGATGAGCGCGGAGCGCGCGTCGCCCTCCTCTTTGACGCTGGTGCAGTGGTTGTGCATCTCGATGACGCCCTTCTTGTCCGTCTCCGCCACCTCGTCCATGATGCCGCGGAACCACTCGTACGACCCTTGCTCCGGGGTCATCCAGTAGAAGTAAGCGCGCCGCGTCCGGAACGACTGCGAGTTGCTGCTCGCGTCCCCGCTGCCGGGGGCGCCGGACTCGACGTCGCCGTCGAGCTGCGTCATGTTGTTGATGATGTCCTTGATGATGGAGATCATCGGCGTTGCGCCGATGCCGAGGCCGACCAGCAGCACGATGTCGTACTGCTTGTAGTCCTGCGCCGGCGCGCTGTACGGCCCGTCGATCAGCACCTTCGGGAAGCTGCAACGCAAACCAATTGTTAACTTCCAAACACATTTCATCATCACATTTACTTTTACCAATAATCAGCTAATTTACCAAGATAGATTCACATGACTAATTAAACACAAGAAATGAGAACATTTTTCCCTACGTGCGAAAGGCAGAAAACCGAAACCGGTAGTCAAACATGGACGGCTACCGGGTAGAAAATCGGGAAACCGACACCTGCATTTCTTTTTCAAGGATGCAGATGGAACAGGAACAGAGAATGTTCTTCCCCAAATAGCCTCTAGAAAAGAAGAAGAAGAAGAAGAAGAAGTGATGGAATACATGGTCTGACGGGCACATGTACGAACGCCCTTCACCACCTTATCCTCAACTAATGGCCGTCTTCAGAAACACATAAACAATATCTCCTCTTCTCTACTATCCAGCCACTCGTCAGTTGCAACTTACTTACACAACAATTGTCATCTGCACCGGCTGGATTACCATTGTACTCAATGACAAAGGTGCTGCAAGGTCAACTTTGCCATGTGAAATGAGTGTATGCATATGCATGTACATACATACACAACTCCTATCTCTTGATGATTTGCATGGGTGAGTGCCATGTATGTGGGACATGTACCAACACTAGGTAGGGGACACGCCATGTGAATCAACCAACGGTATGTACATACACGCCTGATGCAAGAAATGATCTAATATCCTTATGTTAGTCAGTACGAGTTGGACTTAGGAGGTCAGAGAAGGTGGCTACCGACTCATATCACACTACTTACTTCGACATGCGTGAAAGTAGTAGTAGTAGTAAGTAGTACATGGTGAGCGCAACGGCCACTACCACCGTACCCCCCTTGAGTCCATCCACACGCCGCAAGGCTGGCCGGATTGGACCACGGCAATGGCGGAATGGACAATGCCGCCGTGCGTGCCTCACAATTCGCCCATTTTCTCGAGACGAAAAGCGAAAAGCTTACGAAAAGGCGAATTTTAGATTTGAGCTCTGTGGGAGTGTATGTGTTCTCACATCGGGTTCGACATGGAGCCGTCGCGATCGTACTCCCAGAGCAGCCCGCTCTTCCCCTCCGACGGCGGCTGCACGTCGCGTAGTACACTTGAGAAGACGTTCATGAGCTCCGTGGTCCAGTCGCCGAGCGTCCTGATGTGGACGCTGACGTGTCCGTCCTGTGGGGCCGACGTGATGGAGAACGGGTGCCTGGTTCATCGCACATCGTTAGTGACTAATCCAAGGAAGAGATGAATTGTGAAACGATGGATCCTTGATCGGACGGCTGGGATGGCTTACCATTGGAAGGGCGAGACGGCGGCGCAGTTGACGAAGATGTACTGGCCGCTCTTGTACCGGAACCCCTGCGGCTTGGAGAAGTGCAGCGACAGCACGCCGCCGGGGTCCTCTTCGTCGGAGTCCTTTTTTTTCTGATCTCTGTATCAAGTATGCACATAGTTTAATTTATTAAAGAGTTTAAAAGATCAAAGCATCCTGAACTGTTAAAAATGATAAAGCTGTTAAAAATGACTTGAAGCCTTACAAGCGATCGTCGGGGTTCTTTTTGTCCTGGTCCTTTTTTTCTCGATCTCTGTATCAAAGATACACGTAACCTAATTTATTAAAGAGTTTACAAGACCAAAGCCATTAAAAGTGACAGAGCTGTTAAAAGTGGCATGAAGTCTTAGGGCATCTCCAATCTTGTCTCTAACATATGTTACATTATCTTTAGAGACAACATCTCCAATAGACAGTCTCTAGTATACTCTTCAACACTTATATTTTATATTTTTTCTTTAAAACGGGCCTACATGTCAACTAGAGTAAATTAATGTATTATGTCTTATTTCGCGTGCACGATCGTCTCTTCAGGAATAGACGACTTGTTCTCTCTCTTCTCCCCCTCTCTCCTCCACGTAAGATTTTGTTGACGTGACATAGTTAAGAGACAACAATAAATACACTATTGGAGATGCCTTTACAAGCGATCGTCGGGGTTCTTTTTATCTTAGTCTTTTTTTTCTCGGTCTCTGTATTAAGAATGTAGAGAGCCTAATTTATTAAAGAGTTTATAGGAACAAAGTATCTAATGCTGTTAAAAATGACAGAGCTGTTAAAAGTGGTCTCAGGGTACTTTTTGTCTTGGTGCTTTTTTTCGCCGGGGTACACCGCCACCTTGAGTATCTTCACCGGCCGCACGCTCGACCGCAGCGCCCGCGTCAGCCGCTCGCACGCGTACAGGAACATCGGGATCGACAGGTACATCCACGTCTGCATCCACGCCACCCAGTCAATCACGATCACAATCACAATCCCACCACGCGTGCGAGTGTACCAGCTAGTGTTGTAATGTACGTACCGTCTTCTTGTACCACTTCCTGGTGAGGTAGAGGTAGTGGCCGTGGACGATGAGCAGCGCGTAGACGACGACGAAGAGGTGGTGCGAGTACCAGAAGGCGTTGAAGCCGATGAGCCGGTCGAGCGGCGGCGGAGGTGCAGCTTGCCACGCCGGAACCACGGCGTGGCGAGCGTGAACGCGATCGCCATGAGCACGAGCATCACGAGCCCCGTCCACCCTTCGGTGCCCTTGACGAACCACCAGTAGTTGGGCGGCCGCACGGGCCCGAAGAAGGGTATCATGGGCACGTACTCGGCGTCGGTGGCGTGGAGCAGCCGCGGGAAGTCGCAGGTGAGATGGGAGATGACGTGCAGCCCTGCGCCGACGGTGATCCCCACGGCGATGACCTTGTGGAAGTTGAGGTTGTCGTCGAAGGGCACGACGCGCGCGATGGCGGTGCGGTTGCGGACCCAGGTGATGGTGTTGCGGCAGACGGGGAGGAGGATGATCGCCATGTTGAACTTGAGCGTCTCGGCGCCGCCCTTGGCGACGCAGACGCAGTAGCCCATGACGTCGAACACCGCGCGGCGGCGGTACTGGATGAACTTCCACGTGAAGAGGCCGGCGCAGACGGAGAGCCAGAGGAGCATGACCCAGACGCGGCGCCAGTTGTCCTCGAGGAAGTAGCTGGCGCGGCGGTACCACCGCTGGAGCGGGTTGGGCTCCGCCGTGGGGCGCTGGCTCTGGCTCAGCATCCGGCTCAGGTTCCGGCTGTTGGTCGTCCCGATCGGCACCGACCGGCTCGGCGCCTGCAGCAGCAGCATCTCCAGGTCGTACAGGTCGATGTAGCCCAGGTTGCTGGGGTCCAGCTCCTCCATGATAAGCCGCGCGTACTCCGCCGCCTCCTGCTCCCGCACCTTGGACAGCTTGTTCGCCGACGCGCTCAGGGTGATGATCTGCACGCCAAAATTCAATCTTTTCTGTAATCTGATAATTTCGTCAAACTATAATTTGATCCATGGATTTGGTGAGTGGGAACTTGAAGGACAAGACACATCAGTCAGCAGAACATGCTGGGATAGTGGATGACATTGACTGGCGTGCAATGGCAATCAGGTGGAGTACTAGCTAGTAGCTACCAGTATTTCCTAGAAGAGGATTAGAGAACACGGGACATTGCTGTTCTTGGAGGGACACCTAAAATACAGATTAGCGTGGGATCTCGTTTACCTCCTTGACCTCCTCCACGGTGATCCTCCCGTCCGCGTTCTTGTCCACCCTGAAAAGTAATTAATTAATTAACGAACGGTTGATTAATTAAGGTGTGTCAATTAAGAGCTCATTAAATGGTTGATCAAGGGTTTAATTATAGCTTACATGTCGAAGAAGGTCTGGAGGCGGCCGTCGAAGCTGGTGTCGGAGATTTGGTCCCAGAACTCGAGCAGCTCCGCCTTGCTGATGCTGTCGCCGGACATGTACCGCCGCCTCAACAGCGCGTCGAACAGCTCGCCGGCGAACTCAGGCGACTCCATCCCTGCAGCAATTGTAATCATATTTCACCACATATTAAAATCATGTGCTACATGAATAATTCTAACTTTTTTTAGATAATAGAATAGAAAACTTCTCTCAACCCCTGTATCAAAGATACACAATCCATCTTATTAAAAGGTCTAAATGCAGCAAATAAGCCAATCAGTAAACAATTCTAGCTAGCTAGAAGATTGGCGATTAGTTTGTAAGAGAGAGAGACGAGGCTTTAATTACCGATGCACTGGCCGAACTCGGAGCGGTGGAGGAGGCCATTCTGGGAGAGCTGGTGGCGGTCTGGCTTGGCGATTAGCTTGTTGAAGCTCCTCTCGACGTCGGGCCAGCCGGGGGCGCCGTCGGTGCGGCTGACGAACCTGAGCCCCTTGAGCGCGTGCGCGGCGGCCGACTTGGACCGGTCGATGCGGCCGGGCCCACCGCCGCCCTCGGCCGCCTCCACGATGTCCCCGCCGGCGTCCGCCCTGTTATGCATGGCTCCCCGCCGGCTCTTCTCGTCCTCAGCCTCCAAGAAACAACGTGACACGGACGTAGGATTCAGCGTTTGGCGAGGAGGGGGGTTATTTATAGCGCGGTGAGGTGGAGAGAGAGGATAGTTATACTAGTCGTCTCGTCGCCTGTCGCCATCGTCCTCCGCTCGGCTGCGTGGTGGGGTTTGTTTTTTGGAGGGAAAAGAAAAGAGAGAACACGCGGTCGAGACGCGGGTACCTGTGCCAACCTCTTGCAGTTGCTCCGCTTTGGTCTCCCCCGTTCTCTTCTGTTCAGTTCAGCGCGTCCGTCGTGTGTGCTGCTGCTGCTGCACGTGGCATTTCAGCGTCCGTCGTGTGCGCGTCTGTAGCTTGCTGACCATCATCTGTTCATCCAGCATACTCCTGATCCTGTGTCGAATGGTCTTTTCGCGCCACAAGGAGAGCTTTTCTAACCTTTGTTTTGTTTCTGGTTTACTGTTCAGTACTTGTATTGATAGTGGAGAAATTTTATGATACATTCCACTAGTTGTATATGGTGGTCCTATATATCAAATCTGATCATTGAATTATTAAGGATATAATAGATTTTTCTTTGTATTTATAATTTTTTGTGATGGTATTATAGACTTTTTCAACTAAAGTTGAAAATATCATTCTTGTGCCATGTGATTCCACATGAGTAATTACAATTCTAACATCTCGGAATTATAATACTCATACTACCGGTTGTAGTATAACTAAATTATAACTAATCTGAACTATTGAACAAAAGAGAATAAATAATTCATATTAAATTGAGTGTACCGTAGAAGAGCTTTTAATTATGGATTTTGTTTGGCTAGTAGAAAGATCCATGCCAGTGCCAACGAGGAGCCACCGCCACGTGCTCCACCGACCCCGCCATCTCAGCATGCACCGATCCACCACCTGCCACCTCAGCTCGCTCCAGCCAATTAGTTAGCTAATTGTTAGTTAGTTCGGTTAGGTTAGTTAGTAAGGTTAGTTTAGGCTGAAATTTTAAGAAATTTTAAATATAGCAATGAGTTCAAAAAATTATGAAATTTTCTCGTGAGCCTCCCGGTCGTACTTACTTGTGTAAATTTTTCATAATTTTATTCGTTCAGAATTTTTATCGCTATTTCGTATAAGCGTCTTGTTTGTACGGATTTGTAAATATAGAAAATGAGCTCAAAAAATTATGAATTTTATTTGAAGGCTCCCACGCAGTGGACTTGATTGTGTAATATTTCAGCAATTTTATATGTGTTCGTATTGTCTCAAAATTTAGAATTTAGGTCATAAAATTTCAATTTTAGGTTTCTAAAATTAGGGTTTGATGATTTTATGTGCAAGGGTTATATACCTATACCACCACCGTAGCAAAGCGCAATAGGTCTTCTCAGAAAGTGCGGGATATCGTTGGTTATGAGACTGACATCCATAATCAAGTATTTGGACCCTATGATGGAGATTTGCATAATACCGATTCGATAGTATATCGGATGAGATTAGTTTCCGTCATTAGGGGAGAAATCAACCCTTGATAATAATGTGGAAATAATTGAAGTCTAGAAGACAATTGAGTCTAGAAGACAATTGAAGTCTAGAAGACAATTGAAATCCAGAAGATAATTGAAATCTATGCATATGACCCGCGCACTAGTAAAGCAAATAGAGAAGTCCAGAAGATAATTGCAGTCCAGAAGATAATTGAATCGAAGTCTAGAAGACAATCGAAGTCCAGAAGATAATAGATTTGCAAATATTAGCAAATCAACTGTCGGACCACTTTATTGATTTGAAGAGCGTGATCAAGTAGCATTTGCATGCACGCAATGCAGGAGAGGTTGAAATACCAATGAAGGTATCCTAATCCCGTCCGAGGCCTCGAAAGGGCGAGAACTCCGGCCTCGAATCCGGCAGCAGGGCGCTGGTGAAAAAGGATAAGAAGGACTTGACACGATCAAACACGAAGTGCCCGAGAACCAAAGGGGAGGCGGTTGAGACACAGTATCGGTATGGAAACTTGAGTAAAAGGCATACTAGAATTGAACACCCCATGAAGGGAGACATCAGTATGGATGTGTGCGCACACATCGGAACTGAAAAACTAAAGGGACTTGCCCCGCAATAGAAAGCAGCGGTGAGCAAGTAAAAGCATTAGAAGAATCGCCCCTTGAAGAAATAGCTATAAAATTTATGACCTCGGGAGAATCTTTGAATATGACAACAGCCAATGTCGACATATACTTTGCAAAGAAACTTGCCACAATTATCAATCTTGATTCAAAGCCCGTATCGCTCGCTGAATGAAAGAAAAAATCGATTGAAAGAAAGCGAGAAAGCGAATTATTCTCTTGAATAAAAGAAGGCGTTTGGGCACATAGTAAGCGTCGCCTTCCCTTGTGCACCCGTAAGGCATAAGTGGATATTTATTCGAAAGAGAAATGAAAAGAAGCAAGGCTCGTTGCATAATGTTTCATTGAACATCCAGGAGATGATTATGAAGAAACCTATTCCCGATCATGGCAAGACCCCCCTTTAGACATTTATCTCAATGGCGGTGAACTTGAAGTTAGAATTGAAATTGATGGATGGGGTACAAACATACCTTTATGAAATATTGGATTGGACATTGAAGATACACGAATGTATCACTATCGAACCAAAAGCAGAGCAAATAGAAATATATGCGATGTGAAACTCGAAAGTCATTATGCGAACTTAAGCAATTAGGCGAATGTGGTATAATCGCTTGGCGACTTTACGCAAGAAAGGCTACGAACAAATGAGAATAATCTCTGTGTATTTATCGACGATCGAGAATGGATTTTGTATAATCTCAGTGTATGAAGATGATCTGAATATCATCGGAACCCTGAAGGATATTAAGAAAACAAGCTCTTACCTGGAGTCAGAGTTCGAAATGAAAGGTTTGGGCAAAACCAAATATTGCTTAAGCTTGCAGCTTGAGCATGCTCCTGAAGGGATATTATTGCATCAGTCAGCCTACACTCAGAAAGTGTTAGAAAGGTTCGACTTTGGAAAGGTATACCCTTTTGAAAGTGCCAATGATCGGGAGATCTTTGCAGCAAGACAAGGACCCGTACAAACCTAGAAAAGAGGGGGAGGAAGTCCTGGGACCGGAATTCCCATATTTAAGTGTGATAGAAACACTCATGTATTGAACAAACCAGTACTAGACAGGGCATTGCATTTGCCGTGAACCTATTAGCAAGGTATAGTCTGAGAACCTACCAAAGGCATTGGCGGGAATGAAGGACATCTTCGATACCTCCAAGGAAGCAAAGAACAGTGCATTCTCTGAAAGAACTAAGACTTAACTATGAATGACAATGCGAGATAACGGTACTTGTAGAACCCGCATACATCCAAATAGCAAAGCAGGCTATGTATTCCTATGTGGTGGGCGCAATTCCATGAAAATCATCTAAGCGAGTCTTGTATCGACTTCGACGAACCACTCGAAAATAATAGCATTGTGCGAGGCCTCACGAGAATGTGCTTGGCCGGCGGATGATTCACCACATCCAGCGATCATGTGGATTGAATGCGCACTAAACCCCACTATTATCTATGAAGATAAATACAGCTTGTGTTGCACAAATACGGATGGGTTACGTGAAGAATCCTCTCACAAAGCATATCAATCTGATTCCTTCTATGCTCATGAATTGCAAAAGATGGGCGAAATTGAAGTCTTGCATACTAAGTCATGTGAGAATCTTGTAGATTTATTCACTAAGTCACTTGCGACATCTAACTTTGAAAGATGCATATGTGAATTGGAATGATGAGACTTAGAAAGTGCGAGAGTCGGGGAGAATCTTTACGAACTCATTATTAAAGCTTGATCATGAAGATCGAGTACCCAAAGAATAAATCCCAGAGATTAAATAAAATTGGGTGGATTGTACTCTTTTTCCCTTGGCGAGTTTTCTTGAAGTTTCTCGGCTAAGGTTTTAATGAGGCAATTAAAAGCATAGCAGAACATGATTCATGTACTCTTTCTCCAAATTTTTCCCACTGGATTTTTATGGAGTTTTGATGAGACATGGACATGAAAGATGAGTGCCCAGGGAGTGTTAAGCCAGGGCCCAGGACCAGGAGTCACAGCCCAGGTGGGCTCCTCATCCCAAACCCTAGAAGGGTCGTAGCCTATATATAGGGGTGCTATTCATTGTAATGGATTGATCGTTGAATGAAGGAATAAAGAGAATCGAAGTCCCTACATCTCTGTGTTCATCTCTTATTCTGTTCTTATGTTCTTGCATTGTTCTTACGATTCTATGCTTGTCTACGAGGTAATCGCTCGGACTGGACTCGCCAGCGACGGTTCCTCAACATTTTGGTCTCCTTGCCAACGCTTCCCGCCATCGTCAAGTTGAGCAACATCATTGTCTCTAGCCCCGTGCCACCAGTTGCCACCGATTCGGTGCGTGACCAGGACTCCGCTGGGCACAAGCTGTTCAGAGAAATGCCCCCGCATGCCATGATTGACTCTGAGGCTGAGCCCCGGCTGAGCGTCAAGCGAACGATTGGCGTTGTTCCCACCGGGTCTCATCTCGACCCCATGGCACCGCCTGTTATTGAGACATCGCCCTCGACTCCTACGTCCTCGGCGCCAATAACCTCACCAGCAATACCAATGGCGACATTGTCCTCGACCTATACGTTCTCGGCGCCAACAACCTCATCACCAATACCAGACCCCTCGCCCCGGTCAGTGTTCTTCCAGGATACCTCACCGGTCAGAGTGGCAAACTCCTCCACGCACACCTCCTCGGTTGGACCGTTGATCACAAGGTACTTGAAGAAAGATCCGACATGAATATGGTGGTGCTGTGGCCACAACCAATGGAGTAGGTTGAGTGCCAACCCTGGCCGCCGCCTGCACATGTAGAGATCATGAGAGACGGTGCTGATCTACAACCCACACCATGGATGGCATTCCTCCGCTGTCGAGGCAATGTGCAACTGATGTCCCCCTAGCCACCACCAATTCATTCTCTCTCTAGTGTTTGCTCAAATGGTGATGTTTATGAAGCCTAAGTTGTCTGGAAATTGATTTCTTATAGAGTCATGGGAGTTAAATCCGTGGCCACCACCTGCACATAGAAGGAAGTTGACTCCAGGAGCAAGATGTGGGCCTTTGTGAGGACCCCGATTTATTTGACTTGTAATGCTTAGCCTCCCATTGGCCCTAGCATTACAAATCAAATAAACCAAGTCTCGAGACATGTATACTTCCTAGAAATGCAGTATACACACTCCGTTACAAAATCATGCATCAATTCCATACATCACACTATAACAAGTCTACCAAAAGACATACATAATATAAAATTATTACAAAAGATGGGCCGACCGGCCAAATGACAACAAAGTGATAAGTAACAGCGGAAGAAAAAGTTCCATGAGATGGCCATAAACAAAAGCCAATTAGTGTGCCTTAACCCACAAGGTAACCAACCTGGACCGCCAAGCTAGTCGTCCCAAAAGCCACACATCTCACAGAAGTGACGCCCTTGGGGCTCACCTTCTTCCTCTGCACACAACAAGCAATGCAGATGAGTACAATAATGTACTCGCAAGACTTACGAGTAACAAGCCTATACATAGCTACATGTGAGTCGAATTCAAAGGTATTGGTTATATGGTTAATTGGACGCATAAAGCAATTTTTATTTGCAATAATGTAATAGATTGAAGGCAATTTGTAAAATCTGTTTGTAAACATTGAAATAACAGCTAGTAATGATAAATAACAAGTAACCACCTAGAGGTGACTAACCCAATAGCCACCACAACATAGCACAAATTCCCGATTCGTACCACTCATCAAGTTTTAATTTAAAAGGTTGTAGTCTAGTTCTCACGGGGCGTATCCGAGCGTGTCCATAACCTAGGATGAGACTATTCGAATAGTTTAAACCATGCAGGGGTGTACCAATGTACCCACACTTCAGACCGCCTTTCCACCAGCCACGGTTAGCATACTTCCTTTGGTATGCAGGCACGACTAAGTCTAACAAGATGTTTTCCAATATTGTGTATCAACTACGAGCCACTCGTATAGATAGAAACCCATACGCTTACATTGTAAAGCCGAAAAGACAACTACCCCTCGGGGTAAAGCTTTTCGGACAACTATAATGCTCCCACACATAACCCATCTTATTTTACCATAACACAACACACACACCCTCCTGCGACTCGTAGCCAACACACGTCAAAGTACTAAGTCAAGAGAGATCCCATACCCCCTAGTGTGGTTAGCACACAAATTGCTCAGTACGATATCGCAAGTAACTCGGTCCTTAAATGACTCGGGCACCTTTCCAGTCACACCCAAAAGCACACCAACATACCGTTGTGCCCAAGCCCAAACCATTTTGTTTTCAATTTTCAGTTTTTGCAATTAGACATAACACAAGCTGAAATATAAGGATCATACTCCCTCCATATTTTTTTACTTGACGCTCAGCAGTAGAATTCTTTGTGGGCTAACGACATGCTTTCAAAAACGGAGGTAGTAATAAGTTTGTGTGATCAAGGTTCGATAGCTAAGCATGGCTAAGCGGCATACTCGAAAACTACTAAATGACATGGGCTCATCCAACGAACCCAAAATCACAACAAGTATTACTAGGCTCAGTAGTAGAGGATAAACATTTACCTACAGATTATGCAACTAATAGGTCAACTAATCGACAATAGTTTAAAACAAGATAGCAATGCATACGTAGAATTTGCAAACAACATATTAGAATTTGAAAATAGTAGGAGCAACATGATCAAATGAATGCTACATTTGCTTGCCTTGCTGGAGGGCAGGGTCTGACTGCTGTGGCTCATATTCGAGATCAACAATATTTTCGGAACCTAACGCGAAAAGACGATAAAACCAATAAAAACGAAGAACACCAAATAAAAATCAACAGCAAAAGTCATCCAAATCTTATGAAATTCATACAGTAGTAAGGTTATGATTTTAAATGAATTTAGAAACAAGAATCAGATCATTTGGACTAAGTATGAAAAAGTTATGGCTAAAATAAATTCTCTCAGCCTGGAAAAATCCAATTTAAATTAATTAAGGGTACTCTGTTCATGGCATAAATTTCTAGAGTGATCTGGAACCTAAAATTTTTACAGCAGGTAGATATTGATATCCTAAGAACAGCAAAGTTGAGTTTACTCAATTTGGAGTTAAAATGAATTACTTATGATTTTTCTAAGTTGTAAATCTAGCACATGATACTTTTCAGAAATGAAATCATGATCAAAACCTATCTCATATTAAAGTATGCTAACAGAGGAATTTAACAAGATTGAGTTTGCACATTTTGGAGTTATACAGAAAAAGATATGCATTTTACAAGTTTCAAATCAATTTCTGGAATATTCTAAAATGGCTGAAATCAAGTTAATATTGTTTATAAAGTTTTTGTTACAGAAACATGCCTAAATACATTTTTAGATTAAACTTTGGTGAAACATGAATTTAATACAGTTGGAATCACATAAAAAGGAATTAAAATGAATTAGTTATGAGTTTTTAAAGTTTTAAAACAATTTTCAGTTGGCAAATAAAGGCTTACCGGAATAAAACAATACTTATCAGAATAAAACGATGTGGACGAACGTGGGCCCTTGATTCGGGATCCAACGGCCACGTACTCGCTTTGCGCGACGCGTATGCGAGGCCCTCCGGACCCACCGTTGGATCTAGATCCAACGGTCAAAAATGAGTGGTGCGTTCGGTGACCCGAACGGCCCAATCAATCCTGACCGCGGATCTATAGATGGAGGGCTCAGAGCGCTGCAACCTTCGGGCGACCCGAACGGCACACTCATCTCAGCCGCAGATCGCGAGATGGGCGGCCCAGATTCATGTGCGGTTTGGGCGACCCGAACGGCACATCAATCTTGACCGTTGATCGTGAGATGGACGGCCTCTAGTGACGTGGAGTGTCCGGAGGCCCGCAAGTCCCCGAAGATCTGGGCCGTTGATCTTCAGATCGATGGTCCACAATCAAAGAGCGTTTCGCATGCGCCCGAGAGGATTAAATGGCACAGGGCCCACATGTAAGCGGTACAGGGGCGATTTATGACGGCTAATAAATGCTAAACCAAATGATTAGTGATGATTAGCAATGATTAGGCATTAATGGTGTCCTAACGACAACGACTCAAAGAGGAATTTTCGTCCAGTAAAACCGAGCGCAAACAGCGGCTTGTCGCCGACGGCTCCAGCCACGGTGGTGTCCGCAAAGTGCCAAAATGGGTTGCAAATACTATTGCGCACCCAGTGGGGGTAACCTCGACGGCGGCGACGACCTAGAACGCCGGCGAGTCGGAGATCAAAGATGGTGACCGAAACGGCCGAAAACAAAAATGGTCAAAAAGCTCGCATTATCCAAAGAAGCGTGCGCCACAACATCTAGGGACTAATAAGAAGCTACCTTAGCCAAGAAGAGCTCCAAAGATGGCCGGAGAAGCTTTGACCACGGGAAGCTCGCCGGAGTTGAAGAAGATGAAGTGAAAAAGATGTCCTGAGCAAAATGAGTGATACCAAATTATCACTATAGCTTTGTTATAGCTCAGAGAAGCCCCAAGAGCAATTAATTGAGAAAAGAAGCTCTTACCGGAGCTGGAGAAGAAAGGGGACGATTTCGGCCGAATTTGAACAAACCCCAAATTTGACAATTTCTGAGAATGTCAAACCAAAATAAGTTAGGATAAATGTATAGGAGATTAAGGAGCTCAAAAGAGGACAAGAAGAATTGAAGATGAACCAATGGAGCACCCAAGCCACCAACAGAGCTTCACGGTCGTCAATGGCGATTTTGGGATTTCAGTGGTTTTGAGCTCCAAAAACAGAGAGTGAGCTAGGGGCGGTGTAAAGGAACACCAGGAGGGGCTTTGGGGGGCTTTATATAATGGGAAGATTAGGGTTTGAGCCAGGACTTAGCTCAATGGTGAGCTCGGTTCATGGAGCTGCCATGGACCGAAGAAATGATGGGGGCAAGTGGGAACGGCGACGTTGGAGCCGAAAGCCTAGGGCGCATTTAATGCCCCGCAGAGAGACGTTGACGAGGATGAGCTCAAAGTGACAAGGCGTAGCTGCTCTCTTTGCCATGGCTCGCACGTGCGTACGGGCTCGCGAGGAAGAAGAAGAACAGAAGAAGACACTGTGACTGTTGGATTCAAGATGGACGGTCGCAATTAAATGGGACCAGCTGAGGGTTTCTAACACTCAAGTCAATCAGGGCGGCCCGATCAAGAACGAACGGCTGAGATTAATTGAGCCATTCGAGTGACCCGAACAACCCAATGAATCAGGACGATTGGATCTTAATCCAATGGTGCAAATGGATTGGCGCTACCGTGCGGTCCGAATAGCCCAATCAACGCGGGCTGTTTGATAGCAATCCAACGGCGGAAATGCCACGCGCCCTTTGGCTGGCCCGCTGGTGCAATTAGGCGGTTGGGTTCAACCAAGAAGTGAGGTTGGGCTCGAGTCTGACTCGAGTTCAACACAAGTTTGACTTAGGGTTTTAAATAAGAGCTGAGAACTTTGAAAGGTTTTTGAAGGTAGCAAACTAACTCCAAAAATTCTGAAATTTTTACAGGAGCTTGCTAACTTCAACATTGCCCTTGTATAAAATTTTTAGAGGTTTTTATCCACTGCAATTTCCTCCAAAAATTCTGCAAGTTGCTGAGCTGGGGTTTGACTGCCTCCTAAAAATATTCAAACAATTTCTAAAAATTGTGAAATTTTTCAGAGGGTCACACACCATCCCTGGAACTTAGGAAAAATATTTCAGGAGATGATCAAAAGATTTGACAAGATTGTTTTTGGAAGACAAGGTTTCAGATAAAAAAACTTGTGACTTTGTATTTCCATAATTCTTGTACAGGAATTGTTTAGAACATACAGGAAATACATGATGTAAGAAAATATTTTAATTTCTATTCATTTTCTTACATTTGAAACACAAGTCCAAAATTGGGATGTTACAACCTTCTAGAAACTATGCTGAGGAATAGGAGGTGGTACATACCTGTGATCATATTGCTAAAGAATGGATGGACAAAAGGGTAGCGCAGCTGAAGTGTGGTGGTGCTAATATCAATTGTTTCTATGGTCAAATTCAACTGATCTGGACATGGGAAGGACAACTTACTGAGCTTCAAGAAGAACTTGATGGTAGATGCATTTGGCTTGACTGAGAGCAAACTTTGGAAATGGTAAAAGTTGGACAGTTGAAGAATGGTGGTGATGGACCCCTTCCTTCAAACTAGTTAGCACTCAGTTTTCTTGCACCCATTACACAAGAAGGTTGGTTCACTATGACAACTCCGAAAATAACTGAAGATGGCAGTTCCATGTTGCATGATCTTGAGCAAAATGTGGGCCAACAGGGAGAGGAAGAGTTCATGTTAATCAAGATCACCCAAGGATGGCGACATTAGGGTAATGAATGGTTCTTACCACCAAAATTCTTACTATCAGATGCTCATGTTGTGATGAATGTCTTGGTGGTGAGTGGCTTTCTATGGGAGGGCTATGAAGGTGTTTGCAATATGAGCACCCGAAAACCCCATGGTTGCCAATTGGTCAAAGGTGCACAAGTGAGTTCTTGCAGCTCACCATCGTGGAGCCAACACTATTTTAGTTTTGGAACTATGAAGTTCAAGCTAATACTAGTGATGTGATGTTATCATATCTTGAGCATTGGTTGTTAGCAAAGTGTGAGATGAAGGAGGTACAAAAGTTTCCTCTTTACTATCTAGACACCCCAAAATGGCAGGAGCATCTTTGGCCTATTTGGAATTTATGTGCACGACTTGTGTGTTTGGTATGCACAGTCTCTCTACAAGGATGATTGCTTGTGTGATTTAGTATTCTACTAGTGTTTTGGATGTTGTTTGCCCATTGTTGTTGTTTTTTGAGCACCTAGTGAAGCAACGGTCAGCTTGCATCACACATCTTCAGTGTTGGACAGCCACTGGTAGATGCCTCGGTGAGTTGTAGCTGCGAACCACAGAGAATATTGCTACATACATGATGACGCGATGTGATGAAGGTGTTTATCAATTGGAGGTCTAGGCAAGCTTAGTCGGCGTAGATTGCTCTATGATGAACAATATCATCTAAAAACGATGAACAATAGAGGCTCTGTTGCAACGATGACCCGAATTCGTGTTGTGTCCATACTGGACATGAGCGTCGGGCCATGCTAGTCGGCGTTTCACCAACCGAAGAGTTAGGTAAAAAGCAAGGCTTATTGTAAAAAGGATATAAACAAATTCTTGCATTCTTACATGGGGAGCTGAAAGAAGACATTTATATGGAGTAGCCAACGGGTTTTGTCATTCAGGGACAGGAGAATTTTGCTTGCAAGCTAAAAAAAATCTCTTTATCGTTTGAAACAGTCACCCAGATAGTGGTACAGGAGATTTGATTCTTTTATAATCTCTCAGGATTTCAAAAGATCAGATTAAGATAGTTGTGTTTACTTGAAAACTATTAATGGTTCAACTATTTATTTGCTCCTATATGTTGATTGCTGCAAAAGATAAGGGAGAAATTTCAAAGTTAAATGCACAATTGAGTAGTGAATTTGAGATGAATAATCTCGGTGCAGCAAAGAAGATTCTTGGTATGAAAACTACCAGAGATAGACGGTTTGAAAAATTATACCTAAGTCAAAAAAGAGTATATTGATAAAATCCTTCAACGTTTCAACATGCATAAGACCAAACCGGTGAATACTCCGTTAGCTGCACATTTCATACTTTCTTTAGCATCATGTCCACACTCAGATGATAAAGTTGAGTACATATCTCGAGTTACATATGCCAGTGCAGTTGGTTCACTTATGTATGCTATGGTATGTTCTCACCGTAATTTATCTCAGTCATTGAGTGTTGTCAGTAGATACATGGCTAATCCTGAAAAAGAGCATTGAAAAGTAGTTCAGTGGATTTTCATATACTTGCGGTGAACTTCTAATGCTTTTTTACAGTTTGGGAAGACTCGAGATGGACTTGTTAATTATGTGGATTAAGATTTTGCTGGAGATATGGATCAGAGAAGATCTCTTACTGGCTATGCGTTCACTGTTGGAGGATGTGTTGTTATTTAGAAGGCAAGTCTGCAAGTTACCATTGCCTTATCCATTACAGAAGCCGAGTATATGGCTATTTCTAAGGATTGGCAAAGAAGTCATTTGGTTGAGATGATTGTTTACTAAGCTTTGTTGAAGTACATCTTACACTACAATTTTATGTGGCAGTCAGTGTGTTATTTGCCTTACAAAGGATCAGATATTCTATCAGAGAACGAAGCACATTGATGTCAAATATCACTACTTGAGATGCCATTGCTCAAGGTGATATTAAAGTTAGCGAAATAAGTACTCATGATAATCCAACTGTTATATTGACAAAGTCGGTTCCTATAGTTAAGTTTGAGCTTTGCTCAGACTTAGTTGGCATCACTAGGTCCTATGGATTTTTTGCACACAAGGTGTTCATGCTATTTTGATTGGAGGGTTTATTGTGTTCTTCGACTACTAGAGGCAATTCAGCTCAAGGTGAAGATTGTTGTAATGTGACCCGAATTCGTGTTGTGTGCCTACCGAACACGAGCACTAGCCTGTGCTAGACGTAGCGACGGGCCGCGCTAGGGTGAGCATCGGCCTGCATAACCGACTACAACTCAACATATTTTTGTCTGTTCCAGACTCTTCTTGCTTCCCTTATATATGTAGCTCTGTAGTCGCACGTTTTAGATGTCATATCATCCCATGCTTGTGATTTCTCCTTATGGATTTCTGCCTTAGTGTGTCTGTGGTTTTTTTCCATAAGGATTTTCTATGTAAAATCATGTCTTCTATATCTATATTCGTCTTTGTTTACGCATTAGGTTCAGTTCCTACAATGTTAGATAAGCACATCTTCTGACTATGCAGTGAAAAGCCAAAAGCAGCATAGGCATGCGAATTATTTGCTAAAATAACACTGTTGCGAGACAAAAATAGCAAAAATAACCCTCTATGAGTGAATTGGCAAAAATAACACCGCGGATATGCCGGTAGGTGACACGTGCCCTCATTCACGCCTTCACCGCTCGGAATTGCGCTATAGCGCTCATCCGCACGATGGGTGAGCGGACTCGGCAAAAAATCATTTGACTCAGCACGAACAGTGTGGCTACAGTGCATGAACAGTGATCATTCGCGCTGTACACACCCCGACTTGGCATGAATAGTGCTGCTGCAGTGCGCAAATGTGCTCATCTGTGTGATGGGCACACGGACTCGGCTTGAACAATGCTGCTACAGTGCGCAAACAATGCTCATCCGCACAATGAGTGCACGGAGAAGGGCATTGTATCGTCTATCGGCAAGTTCGCGGTGCTATTTTTGCCTTTTCTCTTCGAAGGAGGCTAGAATTGCTATTTCCACGCCAAATAGTGCCAAATGAAAACTCCACGCATGCATGCATGGACCCAGGTGGACGGACAGCAGACGAGCAGAAGAGACACACAAAAATGTCATTAGCTATAAATGTTGTCGTCAAAGAAGGCCAAAGATTTCAACTTTAGCAGCTTGGCTTTTGTCAGTTTTTCCTTTTCCTTGCACGAGTTCACTTGCTTTTTAGATAATAGAAGTACAACTCCCTGCCTCTGCCCCAACTAGGGATGCACATAGCCATTACACGACCATCAGCTAAAAGCTTAAAACAAAAAAGGCCAAAAGCCAACAATGACAAACAAATTGTCGTGCAAAAGCTAGCCTAAAAAAAGACCACCAAGCCCCGCCTCCGAGACCAACTAGGAGATCGTTCACACACGAATAGCAGCTGCGCAGCAAAGAGGTGATGATAGGCTAGTCTCCGTAGCAACGCCTCCAAGAAGGGATACGACTCACGTCGTCGTCGCCGGATCCAACCAGCGAAGGTCAGATCAGGAGTTTTCACTCTAGAGCTCAGGTCGGTTCTCCAAAGAAACACCTTCAAGAAGGTAACGCCTCTTAGGTCGACGTCGTTGCCGGATCCAACCAACGAAGGCCAGATAAAGAGTTTTCACCCCAGATCAAAGGTACCCAAGACCACGCCACAGCACGACCTCGTTACTGGATCCAATCAATGAAGGCCAGATCGCCAAGACGATATCCGTAACATCCCCAACGGCCAACCATCACCAGCACCAAAGGAAGGCGATGTCCACCGCAGCCCACGCGTCGACCGGTTAAAAGCCGTACATCGGGGAGGAGTCGAGCGCCGCACAAGCCACCGCCACCGAGCCGTCGCGATCTCTACCAACTGTGCCAAATCTAGATCTGCACCGCGTCACCTCCGTCGTCATGCCATTGATGAAGCCGCACCGCCGAAAGAAGCCGGTGGAGAAGAGCCCCGGATCGCCACGCCTGAAGACGATCCAGCAGAGAAGGGCCCTAGATCCAACCACGATGAAAGTCCACACCGTTGGAAATCGGTGAACAGACGTCGGGCGTCGGGAGCGCGATGCAGATCAGACTCCACCACCGAGGAGAAGAGCCCCGCCGCCGCGGTGGCCGGCCGACGACCACTAGGGCTGGAAAAATAGCTCGAGGCTCGTGGCTCGACTTGGGCTCGTCAAGGCTCGGCTCGGCTCGGGCTCGTGAATTTTTGAGCCGAGCTCGAGCCGCTCGCGAGCCAAATGAGCCAAACATTCTAGCGAGCCAAAATGAGCCAAACATATTATCCCTTCGCCCATAGTCCCAGTCCACTTGGCCTTATTTCCCTTCGCCCCCAGACACGAGCGTATCGCCGCCTCCACTCCACCAAGCTCCATTCCTTCCTCCCGATTCCTCCTAGTCCCGCCACCTCTTGTCCTCGCCCTCGCCCCACCCGCCGCCTCCCTGGCCCTCGCCCTCACCCCACCCGCCGCCTCCCCGAGCGCTCACAGCTCCTTCTCAAATCCCAAACCCCATGGTGGCATGGTCCCCTTTTTCTCTCCGCGAGGCCGCAGAGACCCATCCTCCTATCCATTCCACGATTCTCCCATCCATTCCACGGTTCCATCGCGCGATTTGCCCCCGTCTATTCCGCCCCGTCCTTTCCTCTCCTCCATGGCTCCATCCGCCGTTCCTGACTCCCTTCCCCCACCGCCGTCGCCGTCGCTGCCCGTTCTCCACCGCCCGGGCGCCCTCTGGATCCAATCATGTGCTTTACCAACACTCGGGCGCCCGCTGGATCCAATCATGTGCTTCACCAACACTCCTCAGCAACGGCGCCGAGGCTGGTGAGCTTGAGCTCCGCTCCAAGCCGCGGAACACCACGCGCCCAGATGCGCTCACGGGGCTCTCCACCGCCACCGCTGCACTGATTGTTGAATCTGTTGATTGAATGGATGCACTGATTTTGTGATTTTGTTGATTGAATTTGGTTGGATGTACTGCTGAGTGCTGACTATTGTTCCCATTCTGATGATTGATGAATGTGATCCTTAGCTCACGATTCGTCTTCTTTCTTGTTCTTTCCATTGAGACTGGGACTGGGAGGGTTGTTGGGCTGGGATTGGGAGGATCTGCTTGTGCACGAACTCGAGTTCGGTGACGACCGACGGGGAAGCACGCGGAGGCACGACCAATCGGTTGGACAGCGGCAGAGAGGCAAGCATGGTGGAGGACTGGAGGATCTACTGTAGGCGGGCGCGAGGAGGTGTCCGACAATCCGAGCTCACGAGGGCTCGCGAGCCGGCTCGGTGTATTTCAGCGAGCGGCGGGTCTTCGGCTCGTTTCAAAAGCGAGGCGAGCAGAGCATTGTACCAAACGAGCCCGAGCGAGCCGAGCTCGAGCCGGCTTGGTTCGGCTCGTTTCCAGCTCTAGCGGCCACCGACGGCGGCGGCGAGGAGGAAGGGAGGAGGAGAGGAGGACGAGTTAACTTGCTGACAAGTGACAATTAATCCTGGCTCGACAGATTGGCAAACTTCCACTGGTTTGTAAAATTTTTGTCTTGCGCCAAATCAAGAGTGGATCTTGATCATCTCCAAGCTAGCTGGCCTCACTTTGTTGATTTTCACCCCATGACAACATTGCTCCTGTTCAGGTTGGAAGAATGTTCTCTGAAGTAGCAACTTTCAACTCATGTTTTGGTCTAAAAGAAAAGAAATAAAGGCTTGCGTAAAGCAGTCAACAATTAATGAACTACCTGATTAGAGTGTTAGATAGGCCAACGTATATAGCAACTTAATTTTTGTTAGATCATGTGGATAGGTCTAGAATAATTTAGTTGATGAATAATTGACAATATTGATGACTGATGTTATTTGAGGCGTGTGACATGTGTGTAAACTTATATCTATCAAGTTGGGAAGAACTTGTGCTCAGAAAAGATGTTGCTTTGATTTTTCCATGTGTAAGGTAACTTGGAGGCGATTGTGGTCTACGGTAAGGTCGAGAAATAGCTTGGTGCGAAGTCATAGTCTAGAGGGTCGAGGATACTGGAGGAGACGGTCGAACCCGAGTTGGGACACATAGAGATCAAAGATAGATGATGCGTGTTGAAGCTACAAAGATGCGGTTCGAAGGCTACGACACGTGATAATTTTGAAATACCTAAAATTAGAAAGCTGAGAGAATTTGAAAATTTCTTATTTATTAGGACTTGATTGAATTTTATAACGGAATGTTAGGCCTATGTATTAAGCCCTAGAACTAATAGACCATACATGGCTGATTTAGGTCAGTGGCTTGATTCACGCGGCTGTGCACGTGAAGGCTCTGCGCTTGTTGCGGCGGTAGCGCATATATGCCTGGCGGCTGCACGGAGGCGTGGAAGTGGGGTCCTACTTCTAGGCTACAGGATTTTGGATTTGATTGAGGTGCTCACGTCACGGGGGGCTGTAGAGGTGATGTGCTTTTGGGTCTTGTACGTGAGAAAAGCTTTTGCGGGAGAGGGAAATTGCTAGCGGGGCTGTGCATTGCGGTTGTGATTTTGTCTCCCTCTAATTGTCGTTAACGAATCTATTTAGGGATTGCTTGCTGACTGGTTGTGATTTCTCGCTGATCGATTCATGTGATTCTTTCTTCAAAATTGGGTACGAAAAATTCTTCAGCGAGTTTGTGGGCTGAAAAATCTTCCATAATTATTTACCCTCTTTGATTGCCGTTAACAATCCTACAGTTCGCATCAGATAATATATAAATAAAGATGATGCCCCCTATGTTACTACCTAATCTTGTATTAAAAAACTAACTAATTAACTAATCGGCCCAAAGAAAATCCCAATTATTCCCTACAAGATGATACCCCTACGTTACTACCTAGTCTTGTATTAAAAAAACTAACTAATCGGCCCAAAGAAAATCCCAATTATTCCCTACAAGATGATGCCCCCTACGTTACTACCTAGTCTTGTATTAAAAAACTAATTAATCGGCCCAAACAAAATCTCATTATTCCCTACAAGACAGAGAAGAACCCTCTTCATCTCTTGCCAACTGAATTTTGAATAGCTTTTTCCTTCTACAGCTAGTTCGCTAGCAGTCGCATTGTCAAACGAAACCAGAAGGAAATTCATTGGAAGTCAAATCAATTATTCCCTCTTCTAAATATTCATAAAATAATATAAAATAGTATAGTATAGTATAAAAATATTTTTCATAACTAATATAATGATACCATTTTCACATGACCAATTATTTAGCCGCTTTCATAGCCGTACTAGTTGTGTTTGTCCATTCAGCAAATCGTGGAGCAAATCCGTTTCATGGAGAGTTTTGACTGAAATTTGATTTGCTGGTGAGCTTGCATGGAGTATGCAGCAAATGGGGTTGGTGGGGAAGAAAGCCCGACCTGATTGTAAACATATATTGAGACAGTGAAGCACTGAAGCTTAGTTTAGGATGCAATTATTGGGGGAGATTATACATCTCCATCTGTTGATTTTTATAAGGTGCGTTTTGAAATTGGACTTTGGCAACTAATATCGGTTATGACATATTGTTAATAACTACAAAATTATAATCATATGAACGTGCAGTCAAGTACAAATCTAACGGTGCCTCTTTCATATCACTGAAACTATATATTATTGACCTAATTGTTGGTTAAACACTACAAAGTTTGAATCTCAAAATATGTAGGCGTCTTATAAAAATTAACAGAGGGAGTATGCTCCCTCTGTTAATTGTTGGTTAAACACTACCAAGTTATTGCTGATAGGTTGGTAGGATGAGAATGAGATACGCATGCATCCATGCATGTGTCTTCAACCGAACAATATGTTAGTTTGACCAAGTTTTTTTTTTCTGTGACAGAGATGAGTGAGATTTCTATCAGACTAATCATGATTTCACCTCCACAAAGAGTTGAACAAACAGAGCGATTATTTTACTACAATAATCAAAAAAAAATAGAAAGAGAAGTACAGAAGATGGGCGGCCATGACCACGAGCTTTCAGATCTTTTATTAAGAGTGAGTTTGTTTTTTTCTTGAGAGAGAGAGAGAGAGCTTACTCAGTTCCTCGGCCTTGCGATTGGGCCTGCTCTTAAACGTTGATCAGGCCCATCCAAGTTAAATTAGCACTAGTTAAGCAGGCATGATCTTTCTGGGACAGTGTTGGTAATCATATCCCACTCCATGCAGCCTAGCCAGCTCCAACCCGTTATGGGATCTGTATGAGCCATACCCAGAACCAAGCCCATTCCCATTTCTTTTCCTCCGATAACTCTGCTTTAATATTCGCGAGCAGCAATTTTTCGCCCCTGTTCAAGGCAACAAACCAACCTCGGGAGTTTGAAGTTTAGGGGTATCCAGTTTTGTAGCTTATTACACAACTTTCGTCGCCCTGTTCAGTCAGTGCGCTTGGTGTGTTTCGTTCGCTGCTACGGGGATGTGCGTCTGGTGGATCCCGAACGCTCACGCACCCGTCCGCATCCCGTCGGTTGCTTCGCGAGCCGGTGCGCTTGGTGGGCCCCGAACGCTCGCGCGCCTGTCCACGTCCCGCTGGTTGCTTCACTCGCCTTATCCTCGATCGCCGTGCCGCTCTAGAGCCCTGTCGTCACGCGTGCTTGGCCACGTCTTCACCGAAACGACGCGTCTGTGCCCACGCCAAAGGGCTCGGGTGATCTTCTAGTGGGGTTAAATGGACTTTAATTTTCTTGAAGCACATAGGAATGAAATATTGGACTTTTTTTCCTCCAACAGCTTGCAAGTTAAATACATTTATGTTTTCTTGTTGTCGTCATAAGCCCTGCTATGTTATCACCAATTCATGATGCCCTTGTTTGCTTGTGCCTACTTAGGGGCAGAACTGTTAAAACTCGTAGAGTGCACAGGACATCGGATCTAATCTTGTTTTTCTTTGTTATAGACCCACATAGTTGTAGGTGTGAACCCCACGGCGAAATCGAGGGACACTAGGCCCCTGAAATCATCAGCCCGTGGCTTAGCAACTAAAGCTCACACATCACGCGGCTAGACCGACCAAGCGAAGCGACACGCGTGGCCGGGGATGGCGTGAGGCGGTGGCGCTCAGGGCGTGAGTCACCGCGGAGCGCACACGTGCCCAGTACTACTCGCCCCAACGCGCCCGAGCGAAGCGTCGAGCGAGTCTCCCGTCCAATGCGCACGCCCCTCCCCATTCCCCAACAACTCTCGCTCGCCTAGCTTGGTCGCCGGAGGCCTCGGAGACTCAGACGCCACCCTTGTCGGTGCGGCAGCTCGGCGTTGCCCATCAACTGGCCCACCCACGCTAGCAACAGAACACCGCCCGCAGTAAGCATGGAGTTATTATAATTTTCTCCCCATTCTCCCAATTTCTTTCAAGTAAAGGCACTAATTTTGTTAGTTAGAGTTTAAATACGATGATTGATGGTTAATTTTTGTCAAATTGTAGGGTTGAGATTTAGGGTTTCTAATTTGGGTTTTTGGAATCCCAGCCTAGTTCATTGCAAGTCGGAGGCGAAATTGCAAGTGATCGTGATCCATGTGCTCATCTTTGATCAAGCTTAATTTGGATTTGAGTTGAGTATTTGACTACAATGTCAAGTAAGCTTCTGAATGTATGTTTCTACTATATTGTTCTTGAACATGATAATATCTAATTGTCGGACACATCAATGATAAGTATAATGTTGCTTGACACTTATATATGTTATCATATGTGCGATAAAGTGGTGAACTCCGATCATTTTCGCTCTATTTCTGCCACGGTCTCTACATATCGAAAACCAAAATAGTACTATATAACTACACAAAAATCATTCAGAAAAAAGCTAGGCACTGAACAGGGCAGTGCCATGAGCCCATTCCGGTTCATGTCGGGTTGATGGATGGGAATGGAATCCTCCATGTGGCTCACAAAACCTTTTGCCGACTGGTCTTTTCCTTCTCTTCCTAGCTTGATTTCTCTGAAACTCGCACGCTATCTTTTCAGGATTACAAGTCCATGAACTGATCTTAATCTTCCTATTGTTTTATCGTTGTTGCCGCGGTACATCGCTAGGCGTTTGGTTCAGGTTCAAAGTTTTGCTGCACTGTCACATCAGGCGCCGGCGGGATTTTTTACCGACAATTTTTTTTAACAGGGCCGATAAGGCCGGTTTGGCCGAAAATCAGAAATTTTGGCTGAAATTTTTAAAAAATGATTTTTTCAGATTTTAAATAAAAAAATCAAATTTGGACAAAAGTCAAGCAAATTCGATTTTTTGGACAAAATTCACCCAAATTGATTTTTTTCGGAGCCAATTTGTATTCCTACCGCTTTGGTCTATTTTCGGCCGGTAAAAAAAATTCCTAGGCACAATCCACAACTGTATATGTTAGCGGTGGGGAAATAGGAACATTTTTTTATTGAATAAACCTTTCTTTTAACGGCAATATATCTGGTGCACAATGCTTAATTTGTGAACACATGGACAAACTCAATCTCCACCATCCTATCCAATATATGTGGCGGAGATGCCAGGCATGCAGCTTGGCGCTCCCACCATCCCACTTATGCACTTTTTCATTCAATCCCCGCACGAGCCACAACAATTTTGCCATAACCCCTTGGCGTCCTCTTCTACCATCCCCGACCCCCATTTGATCCCTTTCCCAAACTAAGCTAGGGTCACGGCAGGGCATTCGCCACTGCCAAACCCGTTACAGTGAAGCTCCAGCGACGCTCCACCGCCCCTGGCCATTACGCCCCTCCGGCAGTGACGCTCCTCCACCCGAGCGTCATCCTCCCTCGCCTCGGCGCCTCCCCCTCCCTCGTACGACTCGCCTTGCTACCTCCCCTTCCTCGTGCCTCGTCCTCCATCTGACACCTCCTCCTAATGATGCGATCACGACTACTAACCCTACTACTGAACTTAATTCTTGTGTACAAATTGTTACGCGTGAATTAATTTTAGAATTTTCTGAGAAGAAAGAAGAGAAGGTATACGTGCATGCAATGCATGATCCAAGTGCGAAGTGTGTCCTGTAATTCGTGCTCTAGAGACTATTCACGTGCATACTACTGTTCATGTATATGCTACTGTTCATCTGCCGCTAAGAGAAGAAGACGGTGCACTACTGATCTTCGAATTCCTCCGTGAAAGATCGGGCAATCCGCGGATTTAATCTCGTCTAGAGGTTGATCCGCATCAGGTGTATCAGAGCGCCAAGCTGCTCACGGGTTGGAATTCGTGATCATCACGGAACACGGGTTGAAGATTTATTTGGCTGTCGATTGATCTACATCAAGACTGCCGGCCGTCGAATTATCCATCTATCGATTGTGGCTGCGGTTCAATCCAATGCCGGCGTTATCAAGTCCTTTACGACTGTTGGCGAATATTTAATTCGGTTTTGCTCTAATCTCATTGATTATACCGAATTCTTTACTGCCGTGAGATCTGTCTGGTATTGTTGCCTCGGTTGGTAATCAAAAGTTTGATAGCTGTTGTTCACATTGCTGTTTAGAGGTGCATAGTTCTTGTGTCATCTGTCTTCGTTTGTGCGTGAGCGATTGACATCATCGTCAATTTTCTGGACGAAAGTGATCTTCTGTTGGTCTTGGACGAAAGTGATCTTTGAGTAGAGTTGGTCTTGATTGTTTTTGGGCTGGTTCAAAGCACAGGCGGACGGCGCGGTTTGACCCAAAGTCGTTCTTTGGGCGTCTGAGGATCGAGCAACACGATCGGTTGGGCGTGTTTTCACGAAATAGGCTCAACCTTCCCGTTCTAGCCCAATCCCTCCTCTCTGATTGAAGTTTTGGTCCAACCAATAACCCTCTGCCACCGGTCTAGCCCAACTAATAACCCCCTTACGTTGATTGAAGTTTCCCGAGCCTCGGCTCCCAAATTCCCAATCCCTAATCACATTCTGATCGGTTCGTTAAAGTAGTTGGAGCCTCCCCATTTTCAAAACCACCTTTCGAATTGTTTATTACCTCTCTCTATAACCATTAATTACTTGTTGGTGTTGGCTGTTGTACTCACGTTGATTAAAGAAAAGAAGTCACGTAGAGCTAGCTTTTTCGGGTGGAAGATATATTGCTGCTCCAACCGATATATTGCTTTTTCAAACCAAATTCGAATTGTTTATTACCTTCGGTAGAATTTGGAGTTTTGAATTTGGAGTTTTGGTGCTGCTACGGTGTCTTCGGAGGGGAGCTTAGAAAGTTGAGTTGTAACGTTTTGTATAAAGAGAAAGGCTATGATATGGATTGGACTTTTCACTCTCACTGCAAAGTGAGGGAGAAAGTTTGTGCCATATCGATCGACCGCGAGAGTTTGATTAATGCTGCAAGTATAGATCTCGTCGAGAAGTTGGAGTTGCCAATGATGCGGCATCCACAACCCTATGTCCTAAATTGGTATTCTGGCATGCTCAAAATCACGAACCAAGTCAAGGTACTATTTTTATTGGGCAAATTCTCTTGCGAGGTTTTGTGTGATGTTATACTAGTCGTTATGGTTTCGTGTCATCTATTGTTGGGAGGACCATGGTGCGAGCAACAAGGTGCAGTTACACAGAATTGGAGTACCCAGGGTTGTACCTTTACATCTAAGGGTACACCGATCCGTTTGCTTCCCATAGACGTCCAGTTGATTCAAGGTGATTACAAGAAGAAGCTGTTAGAAAGGAAGGCACAGGAAGAAGCGAATAAGGAGGCCGAAGCTGCTGAAATTTTTTCAGTCCCTGTGCAAACTACAGAAGATGGTGAGAAGATCAACTCGAAACCGAGGACGGTTTCGCTTGAAGGAGGGGAAGATGATGCGACCACGACTACTAACCCTATTACTGGACTTAATTCTTTTTTTTTGATCAATACTGAACTTAATTCTTGTGTGCAAATTGTTACGCGTGAATTAATTTTAGAATTTTCTAAGAAGAAAGAAGAGAAGGTATACGTGCATGCAATGCATGATCCAAGTGCGAAGTGCATCCTGTAATTTGTGCTCTAGAGTACTATTCATGTGTATGCTACTGTTCATCTGCCGCTAAGAGAAGAAGACGGTGTGCACTACTGATCTTCGAAATCCATTGTGAAAGATCGGACAACCCACGGATTTAATCTCGTCTAGAGGTTGATCCGCATCACCTAACCTGGCGACGCTGCCATCCACGGCTAATTCTAAAGCAAGGAACAAAATAAGTTATGGAAGCTTGCATCTTGTCAAGAAGGGCAATCTAGCTACAGTATCAGGAATTGGTTTGCATATCTTCACGCAAAATGGCACCAGGCTGGAAGCATTCAACCTCCATTCAACCTTTTATCATTTCTCCATGCATTTACAAGATGGTGCTAGCTGCTGCTCACTGCTACCAAAAAGAAAATTTAGAATGATACATACAAATTCAGAATAGTTTCAGGCTCATGGAAGAACCAATACAAGCAGTCAACACCTCAATAGGAGTACATGTCTTGGTTCACAAACACAAGATATACCCAATACTGATGATTCACAAACACATTCATAAACAGAAAATAGATCACAGAATAACACTCCATGAGGCATTACAAATTTCACAAATTAGTTATCAGAACAAGACTCTATGACACATACTTAGTTCGTTACATCAACACAAATTGTGAATGGAACACTGCAGCAGTAGTGGCATGCCATCGATAGAACTAAATTTCATGTGCATCTATCAAATTAGTACTTGGCAAAGGTACAGGACACACGACGCTGCTCACATCGTCCACCAAATCCACGGTGCTGCAACATCCAAGATAAGTTTGTCCAAAATCAATCGACATGCCTCATTTATCACGGACAAAAATAGATAATTGAAATCCAATGTACCTCAATGGGGGCACTTGATGCAGTATGGTGTCGGGCTCCAACTGTGTTCACTGGGTTGCTTTAGAAGGGAAGTAGGAACGATCCAACCGTGGTGGCTTCAAACCCTAACCACTAGCAGAGGAGACGGGGAGGAGCGGCGGAGATCCCAGCATGGGGTGACGGATCGTTAGTGAGCAGGGGCGGCGAAGAGGAGGCAGCAGCATCAGACCCCAACTCACATGCGCTCGTGTGGAGGGGATCGAAGAGAGGGAGGCGCTGGATTGGCGAAGAGGAGAACATGGGCTTTCGGAAAATATTGTGTGCAGGAGCGGGGCTAATGAGGACATCCCGACTGGCTGATTACACAAGCATAAATTAAAAAGATTAATCAACAGGTGAACTCGCTCCTAATTGAATTTGGTTTTTATTTACATGAGAACTGGTTACTACCTAATGCTAGTACTTTAATTGTTCTCACGTGTGTGCATGAGGAAAAGCAGCAAGGAGCAACTCCAAATCAATTGCTAGCAAAGAGAGAAATCAAGTCACAAGTTTTTGCATAGAAACCGAGGTCTACATGCATGCATCATGCAAGCATGTGTGTTACGTGAGTTGCATGCATGCATGTGTGTTATGTGATTGCCAAGAAGGAAAGCAAGGAAAGGAAAGAGCTCAGAAGGAAAGCAAGGAAAGGAAACAGAGAGCATGCATGCATGCATGCATGTGTGTTGCGTGCCTTTTTCTTTAGCAGAGTACAATTGAGAGTTTGTGTACTGTTCGGTTTCTCCAAGGACCGAACCAAGTTTATTAGCCTAAAATGATGCGTGTTGTCGAAAGGTTTGTACAACTATGTGTGACATGCCATAAAGCGAAATCTAAACTTAATCCACATGGTTTATATACTCCACTTCCTGTTCCTAGTGTACCATAGGAGGATATTAGTATGAACTTTATTTTAGGATTGCCTAGGACTAAGAGGGAAAGAGATTCAGTTTTTGTAGTTGTGGATAGGTTTTTAAAATGACACATTTTATTCCTTGTCACAAAGCGACGATGCGTCGTATGTAGCTGACTTGTTTTTCAGGAAAATTGTAAGATTGCATGGCATGCCAAGGACGATTGTTTCATATCGCGACGTCAAGTTCATAAGCTACTTTTGGAAGACTTTGTGGGCCAAGCTTGGGACAAAGTTGTTATTCTCAACAACTTGTCACCCACAAACGGATGGACAAACGGAGGTAGTGAATAGAACACTTTCAATGCTACTACAAACGATGATTAAGAAGAATTTAAAAGAGTGGGAAGATTGTTTGCTGCATGTGGAGTTTGCGTACAATAGGGCGATACATTCTACTACTCAATTGTGCCCATTCGAGGTGGTGTATGGTTTTAAACCAATCATACCACTTGATTTGCTGCCACTTCCGTTACATGAACATGCTAATATGGAGGTATCAAAGCATGTTGAATATGTGAAGCAAATTCATGTCAAGACTAAAGAAGAAATTGAAAAGAAGACGTGCTACTATGATGAGAAGGCGAACAAGTCAAGAAAGAAGATGCTATTTGAACCAGGTGACTTAGTTTGTGTGCATCTACACAAAGAACACTTTCTGAACAAGCGTAAGTCCAAGTTGATGCCTCGAGGAAATGGCCCATTCAGAGTACTTGAGAAGATCAATAACAATGCATATAAGATAGAGCTTATGGGTGATGATTATGTTGTGAGTTCTACATTCAATATTGTTGATTTATCACCATTCTTTGGACTAGAAGAATTAGAGTCGAGGACAACTCTTTTTCAAGAGGTGAAGGATAATGAGGACATCCCGACTGGACCGATTACACAAGCACGAGCTAAAAAAATTAATCAACACGTGAACTCGCTTCTAGTTGAATTTGGTTTTTATTTACATGAGAACTGGTTACTATCTAATGCTAGTACTTTAATTATTCTCAGATGTTTGCGTGAGGAAAAACAGCAAGGAGTAGCTCCAAATCAATTGCTAATAAAGAGAGAAATCAAGTCACAAGTTTTGGCCCAAAAACCGAGGTCTACATGCATGCAATAGCTCCGAATTAATTGCTAGCAAAGAAAGAAATCAAGTGACAAGTTTTGGCCGAAAAACCGAGGTCTACATGCATGCATCATGCAAGCATGTGTGCTACGTGAGTTGCATGCATGCATGTGTGTTATGTGATTGTTAAGAAGGAAAGCAAGGAAAGGAAAGAGCGAAGGAAAGCAAGGAAAGGAAAGAGAGAGGCTTGCATGCATGCATGTGTGTTGTGTGCCTTTTTCTTTAGCCGAGTACAATTGAGAGTTTGTGTATTGTTCGGTTTCTCCAAGGACCGAACCAAGTTTGTGTTGTGCCTTTTTTTTTGCCCGAGTCCTATGTGGCCGGTTGCATCTATTCTTTTGAGTCGGAGTGCTAGGTGAGTTCGGCCAGGTTTGGATCTCATTATTTTTCAAGGGCAGAGGCTGGATATTGTTGGCCTTAGGCCTATAAATAATAGGGTGCACGCACCATGTAAAGGGACGTCATATTTTTTCAGATATCAATATACTCTTGATTCTATGATTTAAGCAATATTGCCCCACTAGAATAGGGAGTTCCCACTACTACAGAAAGCATCATCACAGACAATTCAGAACCATCATCACAGATGGTTTTCGAACCGTCTGAGTTTTTTCGTCTATGATAACATGGTTATCACAGACAATTATTGAGCCGTCTGTGATAAGGCACATATCACAGACGGTTTTATTTACCAACCGTATGTGATTGCATACATATCACAGACGGTTCTAATTAACCATCTGTGATAAGGCACATATCACAGACGGTTCTATGTACCAACCGTCTGTGATAGTCTATTTTCACAGACGGTTCTTGTTCAGAACCGTCTGTGATAGTTTTTTCTGTTGAAAAAAAAATCGAATTTCCTGTTGTTCAGAACCTCATCAGGACCTCCTCAGGAACACTCCAGGACCTCCTCAAGAACACTCTAGGACCTCCTCAGGACCTTCTCCAGGACCTCCTTAAGAACACTCCAAGACCTCCTCAGGACCTCCTCAAGAACACTCTAGGACCTCCTGCAGGACCTCCTCCAAGACCTCCTCAAGAACACTCCAGGACCTCCTCCAGGGTCTCTCGAGGACCACTCCAGGACCTCCTCAGGACCTCTCTAGGACCACTTCAGGACCTCCTCCAAGACTAGGACGTGGTCGTAGACCACCTGGGAGTGGTCGTAGACCTACAGTGACGACCAAAAGAAGCTATCTTCTACTGGAACTCTTATAATAACATGACAACAAAGGCAAGCCAACTTCATATGAATGTTAAATCATATAATGACTTGAATACTACATGCTGAGCAAGCAAAGTACATGTTGTACACATCATATAATGAGTAAGGTAGGTGAATTAACATTTCCCTTGATCTAGTAATGCAAGAAATAAATTACAAACAAATGAACTAAAAGACTAAGACTGAAGTGGCGAAAACAACATGATACACAATACATACCTATCAAGACCACTAGTGGGTTCATCCAGGAAGAGTAGCCTAGGCTTCATCAGTATCTCCAAGGCAATGCTGACCCTCCTCTTCTCACCACCACTGATCCCCTCGGTGCGATTCTGCGACGGCAGTGTCGCGCGCAGTCCTGTAGCCCCATCTCGACGATCGTGCCCTCAACTAGGGCACGCTTCTCCTCCCTGGGCATGTTGTTGGGGAGGCAATGGCAGTTCCAACATAAACCAATGAAGCACAAGTCATCAAATGCTTATGAGAACGATAATACACGGAATAGAAAAGGCAAGCTGGTAATACGAGACAAAACCAAAGCCAAACTCATGTTCTCCTTCTTCTCCGCCACCACCACCTTGTCTGCGGGCACCGTTGCAGTAGCGGACTTTGGCGCTGCCCTCGTGGACTTCCTCCTGCGCGCCCTCCTGGCGGCATCCTCCTCCTCGATCTCCTTCTCTAGCGTTCAATATATAAGGATAACACCAAAACATTTTGCTTCCCGCGTATGCGTTCAAAAAATTCGAACTCCCGCGTTGCTGTGACTACATATCACAAACGGTTCGTATCATGAACCGTCTGTGCTAAGTATCTCATCACAGACGGTTTTTAATACGAACCATTTGTGATACTTCACAGACGGTTCTTAAAACGAACCATCTATGATAGTCTTAGTAATCACAGACGGTTCTTTTTAAGAACCGTCTGTGAAGTATCACAGACGGTTCTTTTTCACAGACGGTTCCAAAAGAATCGTCTGTGATAATTTCATAAATGAACCGTCTGTGATGAGACGTCTGCTATAGCCTGTTTTGTAGTAGTGTCCAATCTATTGTGTCGTTCCGTTGTTCTTGTGATTTCTTATGTTTTGTAGGAGCAGCGACACGTCTACTTTGTGTGGTCAGGTAGACAGGATCACGAGCGTGTGGTTGGGCGAATTCTTTTATCGCAAGTTGCTGTTTTGACAGTGGTTGGCGCCATCGGTTCGTCAGGTTACACGGATCTAAAGTTATCATCGATCCTACGACAACGTGGTTTCAGCACACCGCCGAAAGTGACGTCCAATGGCATGGTGAAAAGACGTTATTTTGGGAAATAAGTTAAAAGTGGTTTATTTTTAAGCATATTATCAAAATGCAGCAGTGTTTTTTTAGGAAATAGGTGAAGTACAGGGAAATGAGGGTTACAAATGAAATCATTTGGTTCAGGGAGGCTGCACCTGATCACAGCGCCTGAGCACGATGGATCTCATTAAGGATCATCCATGAGCAGTGTCCGACAATCGATCAAGAGACCCTGCCGGCTGGACGACTGGCGGACGGATGGGGATCGATTGCGTGCGTGGCACTGTCATCACGGGATCAAACATGATCTGTCTGTTCATCATGTACGATCACTGAATAATGTTACATGACATGAACATGAACATGAACATGAAGTTGCTGCATTCATAGGTGTGTGTGTGTGTGTGAGGCCATGAGATGCATGGATGCAGATGTATCATGGGGAGGGATTCAGGCCCACTTACTGCTCCTGATCTGCCTGCCTGGTCGAGCTGTGATGTGTTGCGCTGCCTGCCCTCCTGGCTGTCTGCCTGGTACGTGCGTGCACATCGGCGCTGGCTAGCAACGATTAACTTATGAAGCTTCCGGGTGCGGGTGGATACGCTCTCGAGCGTGTTTCAGATGGTATCAGCTACGAGGAGAGATCTCCTTGCATCACAAATGTATTGCCGTGTGTTGAATTGTTACCGTTCACCTTTTTTATCGGTTTAATCTTTACGGTGAACTGATTGATACATAAAACTCAATATGGTATTGGAGCCAAGAGATTCTAAGTTCAAGATCTGGCTAACGTAATATCTATCTACTATATATTAAAAGCTCACTACTAGCATTTTACCACTTCTAAGAAAAAAGCGAAATATGCTAGAAATTCTCATAAAAAATAAAAAACATCCGACTTTTGATTAGGTGGACCCGGATTTACGCTGAACTATAGCTACCAATAGATGTTATTAGGAAAAAACATAAATATACTATATATTCTCAGAGAAAAAGCAAAACATCTGAACCTTAATTTGGTTGGCCCTAATTAAACTTGAACTATCGTGGGCATGGGATGCTAATACCTAGAGATATGTTACTTTGTAATTTGAAAATGAAATAAAACTGCTATGGAAAAAAAAAAGTAACGTGCCAACTATACTACATGCATGGGCGAATCCACCGTCCCTCCAGCCTGACGACACCCCATGGTAGCCCCGGTAAAGTTTCACGGTGACCATGACCGAAAAATAGTGTCTGCCCAGACAAAACAAGGATGCTTGCGGCTTACCTAGGCTTTGAAAAATTCCTGGCTCCGCCACTTACTACCTGTGCATGAGAAGTACGTGAAGATGCCGCTAGCCTTTTTGTGTTCAGGCCCCCTTTCCTTTTTTTTTCTAATTTTCCTATGACTTCCAATTATTTTGGGCTTTTTTTCCCATTGGGTGCTATGTGATTTGTCATATCAATTGGTAGAACCAATGAATCAAGGCATACGAAATTACGAGTGATTTATGTGTCATGATAATGACCAGTGAATTGAATATTTTTCCTTAGCTTTTCCCAACTAGAGATGGAATGGAACACAAAGAGAGAGAGAAAAACAAGATGTGCATAATGTCTCAATGCATCGGACTAGCGGTGCATAACATTGAGGAACCGATAAAACTGCGATATGTATGTGCACATTGAACTTAAATACTTGCTCCCTTCCTTTTTAATTACTTTCATCCTAGAACGTGTACATTTAAAATTTTAAAACTTCAACAACCAATATACATAAAATTATTTAGATTTTTCATCAAAATTACTTTGGTATCATTATATTTTTAATAATTAGAAAAAGTAACAGTCAAACACATGTATTAGAGAACGTGTCAATGTTCGAAACAACGAGTAAAAAATAACAGAGGGAGTATTCGAAAAGATATTGTTTGTCAAAAACAAAAAATAGTGCAATAGGACTAGCCACGCAATTGTGCGGGCCACTCACCTAGTTTTAAAAATAGTATAATTGCAGTCCACTTCTAGTCGACGTATTAGGCCCTGTGGAGCCTAGATGTGAGAAGAAGTGTTTAAGACTTCAAGTATTATTGACCACTTTTTTCATCAGCCTAAAATTTTGGTGTTAGTTAATTTATTAAGCTTCTGAATCAATCTATGGATACCCTTGTGGTTCTTCCAAGCGGTATGAAACCCATAATTTGTCCTGATTCTAGGATTTTTGCCTGACTAGTTTAGTAGTTTGGTAGCATCCTCGGGCCGACCCAGCTAATTTTAGTCCAAAATCAGAACTCTTTGCTTTTTTAAAAGGGATGTTCAATTATTTATCATTGTACTTTTATGCGTAATTCAGGATGGCAAATTCTGAAGTTCACTTGATAAATAATAAATTATCTCTTTTTTAAAGATCTTCAGCTGCCATTTTGACGCGGAGCCTCGTGCCAGGCCCGGTGTCGCAGTCCAGTGAAGGCAGGTCGCTGGAGACGCATCGCTTTTTTCAGGTGTTTGAGGTCAGATTCAGATTGCGTTGCTCCCCCCTTTGACCGCCGCGTGGGCCCTTGACCTTGCCATGGACGAGCCGAGTCTCTGTCACAGTGAAGTGAGTGAACACTGTCGGATTAGACAAATGAAGGCGTGGCATCGCTGAGCCGATCAATTCACTGATCGAATCATTTTTAGGCAAATAGATTCTGTATCGTTCGGATCTTAATCACAGAAATCAGAATCCCTTCCCGAATTAACGTCCACCTCCCCTGGCCTTCTCGTCTCCTGCTGTTTTGGATCCAACGGCTTCGCATGCACGCGCGTGCGGTTTTGTAGTCGGTTTTCGATCCAACGGCTTGCACGCACCGACGCGCGTGTAGTTACTCTATTGGGAACAGCATCGCATACATAGGTTGATGGGGTAACATGAGATCGAGACTCTCTTATCAAGTCGCCGTCCATGGAAACCATGGGCACCTCACCATATCAAACTTGAGTTTTTGACTTATTTGGTTTTTTTTAAACGTTTTAGCAAACGTAGATTCCACACATTTGAAATGGCAAAAATAGCACCATGGTAGATTAGACAGTACCTACCGCTCTCCGGACCGCAGTTAGTACCTGCCATCCTCCCCAACCGCGGCAGGGACCACAACCACGCCATGTTAAATGGGCCGCGGAGGGCACCTGCAGCGGACCGGGTCCACGGCAAGAGGTTGGGCAGACAACTGCAGCGGACAGGGTCCACGGCAGGAGGTCAAATCTGGCGGACTAGGCGCGTGGGGCACCACCATGAGCCTGCAGCAGACCAAGAGCGTGGCAGGCTCCTGCATGGCACCGAGAACACAACAGGAGGGGGCCATCGGACGGGAACCGAGGCAAGCGACGTGCAGCGGTCAGAGTGCGCGACAAGATGCAGTCGCGGTTCGAGAGCACGGTAGAGGACACATGACACCTAACTAACCTACCGCGGTGCCATTTTCATCATTTCAGATACGTAGAGACTATATTTGCTAAATCGTTTCAAAAGACGCCAAACGAGTCAAAACTCGGCAAACTAGTCCAAAACAACTTCTTTTCCTCACCGACCCCACGGCCTGACAAAACATGCCTTTGACGCATGTCACACGGTAACCTCTTTGGGAGTAGTATACTTTAGTATAACTTTACTTTGCTACGCGTGGCTCCTGATTGCGATGTGAGCTTTGGGAGATGCATGCGCGCCCATGTGATATTCTTACCTTACGTGTGTGTTAGGCGGTGCAGACCTGAACCTATCGGCGATTTCGGCCACGAAATTAGGAGCTGATGAAGCGACGCAGCATAATGTGAACTCACAATCTCGGCCGGGTGTCCACGTTAGCGCTAGGTGCTACCGTGCTAAGCCGCTTCTATTTGATGCAATTCCTCTGGTTACATCAACTTCTCAGAACAGACATGACACGAGGGGATGGAAAAAAAATTACGGTACATTCTACCAGTAGTATATAGTTGTAGTATAAATCAAATCTGATTATTGATTTGTTAAAGGTATAATAGATTTTTCTTTGTATTTATAATTTTTATGGGGGGTATTATGGATTTTTTCAACTAGGGTTGAAAATATTACTTTTGTGATATATGATCCTCGCATGGACAATTACAATTCTAGCCCCTCAAAATTCTACTACTTATACTACCAGATGTAGTATAACTAAATCATAACAAATCTGAATCATTGGATCAAAGAGAATGGATGACCCGTATTAAAATGAGTGTATCGTAAAAGAACTAAAAAACCCTAAAAACACAAACAGAATTATTCTTGCAATTTTGTCCTTGAGATGGATTAATCTTGCAACCGGTGACATGTCATCATTTATCGACCGATTATTCCTCCGTGCTTAAATGGCCAACCTAGAGTTTTTTTTTTGCTTAAATGGCATTGTTTACACGCGAAATAGCAAATCTAGCTCCTTCCATAGATCAAAGCTGAAAATAGCATTGCAGACTCACTGGCAGGCAACATGTGTCCTCGTCCGTACCACGGGTATACGGACACCCTCGTCCCCTCTCGTGGAGAGTTCCACGCTAATTAATTACGGTTAAATTGATTATAACTAAATAATTAGGACTAACTAACTATAACTACTTAATTATGAATAATTAGTTATGGCTAAATTAATTAAGGCTAATTAATCACGACTAAATAGATTATGATTAATTAATTATGAATAATTAGTTATGACTAAATTAATTACGGCTAATTAACCATGACTAAATTGATTATGACTAATTAATTACGACTGATTAATTACATAAGTTGATTAATTAACCCCTACCGTGTAATTTTTTAGTCGTGTAATTAACCCACTATGTAATTAATTAATACTTGTCTGCGCTACGGTAAAAACTTCTCTCAGTTAATTGATCAATTATACGGACTTAATTAATCCTGCTCGTCGTAATTAAATCAGAAACTCGGCCAACCTGACGCCCAAGACAAACATTGCATCTCACGGGCTCGTCAGTGTCCATGTGGCGGATGCAGCTAGCATCACTCAGCAGGTAGCACTATAGCGAACAAATTAACAAACTCCTTTTATTTCTCCCAAATACATTCTCTCTTATTATACACCCACTTTAGAAGCAGAACAATCCAACTTTATTTTTTAGAAGAAAAGATTAAAAAAAAAAAAGAGAGAGACGCAGAACAACCCCAAGCTTTCACTATAAACACACACACACTGCTCTGCTCAAAGCATCCACCCATCACCGCTAGCCATTGTAGCCTAGCCAGCCAAGAAGCGCAGGGAAACACAGGAGGCAAGGCGATAGGATGGCGACCGTGCGGCGCCTCCTGGCCGTGGTGGCGGCGCTGCTGGCGCTGCGCGGCGCGGCGGCGGCGGCACCCCGGAAGCCGGTGGACGTGCCGTTCCAGAAGAGCTACGTGCCGACGTGGGCGGAGGACCACATCCACTACATCAACGGCGGGCAGGAGGTGCAGCTCTACCTGGACAAGTCCACCGGCACGGGGTTCCAGACCCGGGGCTCCTACCTCTTCGGCCACTTCAGCATGCACATCAAGCTCGTCGCCGGCGACTCCGCCGGCACCGTCACCGCCTTCTACGTACGCAAACGCAACCATCCCATCGCACTGCGCTGCACTTAGTTTCTTCCTTTGTGCCTGCTCTGTTTTCTTTGCTACACTGTTAATGGAAGAGATTAATCTGCTTCTTGCATTGCATTGCATTGCAGCTGTCGTCGCAGAACTCTGAGCACGACGAGATCGACTACGAGTTTTTGGGGAACCGGACGGGGCAGCCGTACATCCTGCAGACGAACGTGTTCTCCGGCGGGAAAGGCGACCGGGAGCAGAGGATCTACCTCTGGTTCGACCCCACCAAGGACTACCACTCCTACTCCGTCCTCTGGAACCTCTACATGATCGCGTAATCACGCTACTACTACTCACTACACACTAACCAACCTCTCCCTGCTTACTGCATTCTTTCTAGTTGCAACATCTTTCTAGTAAACCTTAAATACTACTTGTTGCTGTGGATTAACAATGGTTGAAATATTTGCGAATACTACCTAGAGTTAAAACACACTAGAGCCATGCTGGTTTTGGTAGATTTAGCATTCAGATTGAAGCGTGTTTTTTACAGGGGCGCCAATTTAAGCTGAAACCCACTGCTCAACTACGAACCATACAGGTTTAAGCTCTGTAGAATTTGGTTTTCGGAACAAACGCTTTCTTATTACTCCGTACTACTTTATGCGAACATATTACTGTGGGAAAAAAAGATAAGAAGAGGGTTGTGCTACTAATAAGATGCTCTGAATCCATCTTAAAGACAAGGGAAGCTGCAAGCCTGCAAAAGATTGTGCATGTGCAATAGATGCATCCGCGTGAATGCAGAATGGTCGGTCGGGGTGGGGTCTACTGACTACTGCTTCAGGCACGATGCATAGTGTTGGAACTGGCTATAGCTCTTCGCACCCGAGAGACAGTCACACTAAACATCTAGGAGATACGGGAATTTATTTACGAGATTTGACAAAGTCTATATCTTTGGAAGTCGTATCGTGGTGACTTGTACGACGAGTTTTTTTCTGATTAGAATTACAAGAGTTCAGTGGTAAATATTTATACGTCGATTATATGTTCAACTCAGACTCATAATCCATATCGTTAGAGCTTTTGCCTCCCGCACCTTTAACCTATAATATCTATAATATTTCGTAACCTCAACCTTTCATAACTACGTCTTTCCCTGTAGTATTGTGTCCAAAAAAACATGCGATGTGCTGCTGCTTTTCAAACATTGCCTTATCCATATACAACATGTAGTCTCGCGTAGACAGCTGAGGGAGCCAGTGTTATGAAAGGTTATCTTGTACTAGTTTCCCTTTATCATCTCTCTAGGAGACTGGGAATACTGCAATAGTCTTTTTGAGCTTAACCCACAGTACTAAACTTAACCACTCAATTACTGCTTCAAGAAACTTGCATGCAAATTCGAAATTCCTGTGAAATGCAAATCTGTGTCCTGTGAGATTGAACACGGCAAGATTGGTCTTACAGGGTTCTTTCGTTGTTTCCTTTCTTACGAGATTCCAATTGAATAATCAAATGAGCGCGACAAACAGATTCTTCGTGGACGACACGCCGATCCGGGTGTTCAGGAACAGCAAGGACCTCGGGGTGCGGTACCCGTTCAACCAGCCGATGAAGCTCTACTCGAGCCTGTGGAACGCCGACGACTGGGCCACGCGCGGCGGGCGGGAGAAGACGGACTGGTCGCGGGCGCCGTTCGTGGCGTCGTACAGGGGCTTCCACGTGGACGGGTGCGAGGCGTCGGCGGAGGCGCGCTACTGCGCCACGCAGGGCGCGCGGTGGTGGGACCAGCCCGAGTTCCGGGACCTCGACGGCGAGCAGTACCGCCGGCTGGAGTGGGTGCGGCGTGAGCGCACCATCTACAACTACTGCACCGACCGCGGCCGCTACCCGACCATGCCGCCCGAGTGCCACCGCGACCGCGACGTCTGATCCGAGCCGTCCGATCGCGCCTCGAGATTTGTTCGCCGCGCCTGTACCGCCGCCGTCGACCACGGCTACTATTCCTTAAGCGCGCGTCGTCGACTACTATGCAGTACTTATTGCTGTAGATGGGTTTAATTTGCTTGGTGTGGATGCTGTTTGTTTGCATGGTCTGTCAGATAGGCCATGCTGCCATGGGCATGTGTGTGAGACAGACAGTGTCTTGTGTTGTATCGTCGTCTCACAGCAAACGGATGCATGATGATGTTGGCATTGCATTGATCTTTTCTAACTAGCTGCCCCTGCAGTTTTGCTTGATTGGTTGGAGGCATCCATATATCCATCGATCTATCGTTTTCTTTTTCCTCTCTGGGTGGGAATGGTGAGGCGAGTGCGAATAAAATCGCTGAGGACGCATGTAGCTTCAGATTGACATGTAACAGTGTGACTTGGTAGCTTCAGATCTCTCCACGGCCAGCCCAAAGAGAGCGTCCATGGTTCACTGATACGTAGCTCTAATCTGAGCGACCGGGGGACAAAACAAAGGTCAGGGTTACGGTAACCAAGGCAATCTGTGCAGAGATTCTGTGTCTGCATCAGCATGGCGCGGATGCGACGATCGATAAATAAATGAGCACAGAACACGTCCGGATGTCTGCACCTGCCTCTGTTGGTGCATACTGATGCAGTACGCTCTTGTTTAATGGAATTTTTGCCGTACGGTCATTTTTAAAGCGTATTTACAAATATGCAACTTTCAAAGTGTATTTTGCAGCTGGCGCTCGGCGTGACACCTACGCGCGCCGCCAACTCGGCCGTGGGCGCAGCTCACCCCGCGCCCGCCACCTCCGCGCGCGCCCGCGCCACCTCGGCTCCAAGACGCGCCACGTCGGCTCCGGCGCGAGCTCACCGCGCCCAACCGTCCGAAAAAAAAAAGAGAAACACTATGCCCTAGGTTAGCCGGCGGTTAGGTTAGGTTTAGGTTAGGTTAGGTTTAGTAATTAGATTAGGTTAATTACATAGTTTAGATTCTGAAATTTAAAAGAATTTTAAAATATAGGAAATGAGTTCTAAAAATTATGAAAATTTTTATGTAGCCTGCTGACATCGTGTACTTATTTGTGTAAATTTTTTTGTAATTTTATCTATTTAGAATTATTATCACTACTTCGTATCAATTGTTATCCGTATACTCGCTTGTTTCGGAGATTAAGGTTTCATAATTTCATGTGACTTGAAATGTATTTGAGATTTGTCGGTAGTGGCCATCTTTTCCACCGGCCATCTTTTCCACCGGCCATCTTTTCCACCGTCCCTCCTCCCTCCTCCGCACATCTGTCGCCTCATCCAGAAATTTCGGCGCCAATGTTTACGGAATTCCCGACGCCAACGCCGCGACTCCTTCTCCACTCGACTATAAATACCAAACTCTGGCACTCGCTCTTCGCTCATATCAATTGCGTTTCGATTCTTGTTCTTGCGCTCGTCGCTGAGAACTCAGAGAACATAATTAATTTTATTGGGATATTAACTGTTTTCCTTCTTCGCGCTCAGCGTTGATTTATTACTTCCCCATCGCTCGTCGCTCTGTTGATGTATTACTTCCTCGAGGGCTAATTGATTACTTCCTCCGAAGGGCGGCAGGTAATTTGTGTTATGCTTTTGCCGTTTCTCAGTCAGCTAGTCGTAATGAGATAATTTAGAGGTAATTAATTAGTCGTAATTAGTTAGTTGACTAGTAATAAATTAGTTTAGTGCTAATTAATTAGTCGTAATTAGTTTAGTAGTCATCATTACAGCGTATTAAGTAAGTGAAAATGAAGTAATCGATATTTTTAGTGGTAATTAATCAATCGTAATTAGTTAGTTTAGAGGTAATTAATTAGTTGTAATTAGTTAGTTCACTAGTAATGAATTAGTTTAGTAGTCATCATTACGAAGATAGTAAGTAAGTACAAATAAAATACTTGTAATTTTGTAGTGGTAATTAATTAATCATAAGTAGTTAGTTTAGATGTAATTAATTAGTCATAATTATTTAGTGATTGTTGTGGCTTTAGGTATTTTCGAACATGCAAGATTTCTTTGGTGTTTTACGGCGATGGGCTCAGACGCCGGACACGATGGGTTAGACCTATCGAAATGCCGTACAAGGTGGTCAGCGAGGGGCTCCACATGATGAATATTCACGAGTCGATCCGAGGGAGTTCGCCACGAGCCAACGACGAAGAAAATTATGATCGAGGCGATCACCGCACGATTATGTGTGGAGCTCGTAAGGTGAATGGAAGCATAGGATGGAGGCGTTACATGGAGATTGTCTCTCGGCCGAGGCGGTCATTCACGGGAAGCCTATGGTGTACGTAAATTTCGTACATAGGGCATCGGAAACCCCGATGATGCCGAGGCCTCTACAAGCCGCAAACGCAATCAGAGCACGAAGATGGCAAAGACGAATGTCCGCCTCGGAGGAAGTCCGTGCCTAATTTTGTGCCAAACGAGGGGAAACATGGTGGTCGGCCGCATCGATCGCCACAGTATCTACCGGACGAGCCTCTCGGGTTGAGTCCGCGAGGACACCACCCAAGCTCGGATGGTGCCGATGAGGACGCACACGGCCGGTGGTCTTACGTGGCATCAAGACTTGATGATATCGCGGTGCGTTCGCTCGTACTACCGCAAGAAGAAGGCTCCGTGGGGTTTGAAGCCGACACCCTCTTAGTTGGCGGCGCTTCCACGACAGGGGGGCGTTCAACAAGCTATAGCACGGTATGCCTGTCCATCACCGTGTACCGAGTGCACCGGTCCAACCGAGAAAGCACGCGATGAAGTGCGTAGTAGAAGGCGCCACGCAAGATCGGCGCTCGCCGAGCAAAGATCTTCGGTCGATCTTCACGATCAAGGAGTTGATCGACCACGATTGCGAGCTTAGTGAGCCTCGCGCAAAGACATCGGGCGTGACTTCGCATATGTTGCAAACCTCATCACGCACCTAGTTGAGGCGGACGTGTCTATCTCCCCAAGTCGTTGATGTCGAAGTCGCCAATAAGGTTGGCTATCCGATTAGCTATAGCAAGGTCCGACGAGCCAAGCGAAGGTTATCGAGACTATGTGCGGGACATACGAAGAGGCGTACAACCTTGTGCGAGATTGCTTCACCGATTGCGAATCAAACCCCGCGCGTACATAAACAAGCTTGACCGTGAAGATGCCGGCAAAGGCCCAACCTTCATACCGATCGGGTGTCTGGCTTCGCTCGAGCCATCGGGGCTTCAAGTTCCGCCGTCCGTGCTAACCATGGATGGCACTTTCCTTCTGAGGAGGTACAAGGGCACCATCCTCACCGCGGTGGCGGCCGATGCGAATGACCACTTCTCCGATGGCATTTGCCATTGTGGAGAGTGAGAACACATCCGGTGCCGTGGTTCTTGAAGAACGTGAAGAGGGCGGTGGTGGAGACCGGCCCAAGGTCCGCTAATCACGCACCTTATCTTTGGGTTGTTGGCGGCAATCAAGACCATGCAGGTTCGACGGATCCATCTCACGATGGAACGACATGCAATCTAGGTGGTGCATGAGGCATCTTGCATCTAACTTGTTCACGCGGTTCCGATCGAGAACTCATGAAGACGTTCAAAGCATTGTGTGCAGAACGAGAGCGGAAGTTTGAGTCTATTTGGAGAGACCTCGAACACCGGACTACGAGGCATACAAGGGAGTCCACTCGAGGGGTGCAACCCGATGAGCGCCATAAGCTTCTCGAGTGGATTAACGGCCACGCTCCTGGTGGAGAAATGGTCCCTCCTTTATGACACGCACGGTGCGAGATACGGGATTATGACGACCAACATGTCCGAGGTCTACAATAGCGTCCTCAAAGGTGTGCGCGGCCTCCCTATCACCGCGATCGTTCAGAGACATGGACTCGCATCGTTGGTTATTTCGTCAATAGAGCCACCTGCGACCAGCGGCGGATGGACGAAGGCAAGCAGTGGTCCGAGAACATGCAGAGACACATGGACCGGAAGATGGAGAAGGCCCGAATGCACGACATCCGGGTGATCGACGGCCTCAGGCGAAAGTACGAGATCAAGCCGGCAATACGTCAACGATCATGCAAGGGGAAAAAGCAGTGCATGCACCACCGGGTGATGTGGCGACATGCACCTGCAACAAGCCGAAGCTCCTCCACAAGCCATGCTCGCACGTGTACAAGGCATGTGCACAAATGCGGCAGATGGCTACACCATACATCTCTGAGTACTACGACATGCAGCACCTATTCGGTACATGGAGTGGAGAGTTTCACTCGTACGGCTTGGAAATGAATTATAAGGATCTTTGGCGGACATGGTGCAATGGGGTCCCAACAGGACTTGAAGAGAACAGGAAGGCGACGGCGGACGCGGCGCTTCGAATGACATGGATGCTAGTCAACGTAGCAGATAGCCGCACAATCAAGTGCAGGATATGCAAGACCCCGGCACTCAATGAAGGATTGTCCCAATAGACCTAGCTCGTCCTGGCCGTTATTCGAATGTCGTAATTTCAAGTTTTTGTCTTCCTTGTTATGTCTTGATATTTGAATTTTAGGTTTTGGATATTAGGGTTTCATGGTTCCAAATATGCTATACTTTCCCTTACTTTTGAATGTATAAAAAATGCTAAATTGCAAGTCCATTGGAGATGTCGACATGCAATGCACGCGACGCATCCATTAAGCAGTCCACTCGATAAAAGGCAACAGTAATGACATGAAGCAATCCACTCGATAAAAGGCCACCACAATGATGCATCGACCATTAAGTTACATGGTTCACGAGATTGAACATAATTGCGTAAATAAGGGGACGAGTACAGAGGTACATGCTTCTCTGGTCGTGCCTAATGGTAGATGGTGTCTCGCGCTACCCACATAGAGTGTTGTTCACGGGGCCGCCTCAGACGTGGGTTGCCGTCATTGTAGTGGCACGCACATATGCAGCTAGGGTTCGCGCAGCAGCATGTGGGATCATAGGAACTTCCTATGTTTACGACCTCCTCGTTGCCCCTCGCCTTGCATCATGTTGGCGGAGGTCATCGTTTTCCTCGTTGAGATCGTCAATCCGTGCCTCCAACTCAAAGATTCGGTTCCACAATCTATCCACATACACCGCAACATGTCGTTCATGGGGAGGATCGATCCAGTGGACAAAGTCGCATTTCACCATCTGCTGGAAAGGAGGGTTACAGGAGGCTCTATTGAAACAACTTACTAATTGTACCGAGAGTGTGGGCATCGAAGAAGCGTCGTCCGCCATCGAAAGGGCCCTCCAAGACCGCACGGCGTCTGCTCGTGTGCCATACCGGTTGAGCACGCTTGTTCGGCATCAACAGTAGTTAGGCCCAAAGTCCTCCTCCTTTGAAGGGAAGGTCTTGCTTTGGCGACCCGGTTGGAATGGTCCTATTGTTTAAATGCGCCATGGTATGTCCTACTTTCGTCGCGTGGGCGTGCATTTTATAGCCCGCGAGGTGAGGACGTGACGACTCCACGCAAAGTAAGACGTGACAACACTCTGCCGAGATCAGCTTTTGGATCGAAAGACAAGTGCACGCAAAGTAAGACGTGACAACACTCTGCGTCCTCGACTTTTCATCAAAAGACAAGACTCTCCAAAGCAAGACGTGACACTCAGAACATCCCAAGTACACATAACAACCAAAATACGTGTACAAATATAGTAAAATAAAATCGCATAACACGCGATACTACACGGCTCACTCTTACGAGTCACTACTCTCTGCTCTGCTCGTCGCGTGCGTTCGCGTCTCGCGGCCTTGTTTTGCGCCGAGCATGACCGTGGAGTCGTCCACCGGTCCGGAGAGCGCGTGTCGGTCGCGAGGGGTAGGGAGACCGTTGAGGCGAGGTGGACCGATGGTGACTCGGAGGCGGTGCACGTAGCCGTACATGTCATCGTGATCGACCATGCCGACACGGGGACAACTCCGAGGAATTCGCCGACAACGGAGGCTATTAAACCACTTTGGGGTTGCGATGCGCAACTCTAGTTGCGCGGATGAAGTCAAGCCTTCGGCGTAGGGGCTCCGCGCACCGAGGAGCTCGCTCGAACGTCTTGTGCGCACCGAACCCGAGAGGAGCTCGCCGCAACATCTTGTGGGGCACCGAACCTGCAGGAGCTCCGCTGAACATTGTGGGGCACCGAACCCGAGGAGCTCGCCTCGAGTGCTCCCTCACACGAGCGGGAGGCCCGTATCCTCGTCATCGATCGGCGAATCGCCGCCCCCACGGGCAGCGAAGGCGCAAGGCGGAACAATGTTAGTACAAGTAAGCACTCGGGCGTAAAGTAACAACCTCGTACCTCCGGATATGCACTGCAGATAATCGAGGCAGATCACCACCGTATACGGTCGGACGGCAGTGATTCATCCCGACGAACCTACCGCGAGAACGGCATGATGTTAGCGGCATGTATGGCATTGCGACTGTCCCGGATGACCGACGGAACGCTTCGGCGCTGCCGGACTCGCTAGGTCGTCGGATCGGGTTCTATCTGCTCGAGGGCGTCGTCCGTCACGCTCTGGGCGTCGGCGCCGCTCCAATCTGCAAGTGACATACGTAAAGTTCATTAACAAAAGGTGCGAATGTCGCCACAGGTCGGTGCCGCACTGGCGTCGTCAAGTCGGGAAGCGATGTGACGGTCGCGCGCGGCGCGAGGCTCTCCTCGTGGTGCGTCGGCCGTGTCACCTCCTCTGGGCGCCCGAGAGGAATAGTCGATCTTGCGCGCGTTGGCACGCGCGTACCACTCCATATACGCACCATACGACTCATGGTCATACGGACCTTTGCTCATGCCGATATCCACGCGCGCCGTGTTTATCCATGTCATAGTCCACTTCTCCGATGCATTTGGCATCCGAATCGCCACCCCACCTCGTTTTGCATTTCGGAAAGATTAATGTTAGAAAAGAAGATTTAAGGATCGCGAATATTACTCGGATAAAGTTTGACTCACAGTGTATCTTTCGCCCAGAGCTGCCGTCCGGGGGCACGGATCGGTATGCAGACTAAATCGTCACACACGCGCGCCGCGTAAGGCTCCACCATATGTGAGAACACCGGTGACAGTCGTTCTACACACAGAAGACGTCCGGATGCATTGATGGACAGCCCATGCGCGCGCACGTCGGCGAAACCGGATACCATACACACGGATGATATCGCTCGTGCAACGACTCAAACTCGTTGTGGTACAACGAGTAGCACTCGCCGGTCTTGCGCCGCCCAAAGCAGACGGGCACCGATCCACCGTAAGCCCATGGTGGGCGCGTCTGGCGTCATGTGGGGTCCGACTAAAGGGTACAGGTGCACCGCTTTCTATGGTCGCCGCCCAATAGGGAAGTGCTCCCAACTCCACAGCTGCAGGAGCACGTAGCAGACGGCTAGGTTGGTAGCAGTGCTACCGTGTCGCGAAGCGTCACACAACCCCCGGTATGTGGCGCAAAGGGCGCCGATCCCGGCTATACCGAGGCATCGCCCGGTCCCCCGTCAACCAAAGACTCGGCGATGGGGATGAAGTCGGGTTCAAAACATCCCCTTTGATGTTGGAAACATGACCCAACCAAAGAGTCAGAATGTAAGCAACGAGGTACGTCCTAACGACCTCGTCAGGTGCACCCTCCGGGCATTTCCTGAAATGCCTCAGCCAAGTCCGGGGGACGCCACGTGCACCCTCCGGGATAGATTGGCCAAAGCGTTGCTCCACCCTGGCCTTCCAGTCCGCACTCGCAGGCTCTGAACAAGCGGCACACCTCGGATCGGAGACCGGCCAGAACGACACGTCCTGTAGGGTGACCGTCATCTCACCCCACCGAAAGTGGAAGGTGTGCGTCTCCGGCCTCCACCTGTCGACAAGTGCGGACAGCAGGCTACCGTCGAGGGTGAACCCGCGTCCGACGGAGACCATCCTCGCAAAGGGCAACAAGCCCGCTCGCATCGAGGATCGGGACGTAACGATCGCCCAGCGCCCACCGCCCTCCTCGCCGGCGCCGGGCGGAGGGCCATCCGCGCGGCCGTGAGCCACACTTGCACGGTGGTCCTCATCGTAGAATGGTTCCAGTAGCTCCGGTACAGACATGCCTAGCAACACATGCATAGAGAACATTAGTCAGAATATAGCTAATGAACATAAATGATTGTAAATTAATTTCAATTCCAAAATTTTCTGTGGTAGTAACAAGTTTCAAACCTTGTGCATGTTCTTAGCCATAGTGCATGTTCGCTAACACCGAGTGCATGTTCTAAGCCATAGTGCATGTTACGCTAACACCGAGTGCATGTTCTAAGCCATAGTGCATGTTGTAAGCTATAGTGCATGTTCAGCTAAAGTACAATAAAAAAGGAAACCAACACAATTCTAAGCCATAGTGCATGTTCTGCTAACACCAAGTTAAAAATTAAAAATTTTACGGTCAGGTTCCTCATACTAACACTAAACCTAACAACAATAAGTCTGCTAACACTAACCCTAACAACAATAAGTCTGCTAACAGTACGTCTGGGATGCTGCCATAGTGCATGTTCTGCTAACACCAAGTTAAAAATTTAAAATTTTACGGTCAGGTTCCTCATACTAACACTAACCCTAACAACAATAAGTCTGCTAACACTAACCCTAACAACAAGAAGTCTGCTAAGTAGACTAATTGAAAAGAAAAGGCTTTGCTAAGTCTGCTAACACTCTGTCTCCTCAGTTTCGTTTTCAATTCTAAGTCTGCTAACACTCTATTTCAATTTTGTTTAACGACCTCTAAATATTTTAATATTTTACAGTCAGGCTCCTCACACTATGTAAATCACCGAGTTAAAATTTACAACACTAACAACAATAAGTCTACTAAGTCAACTAATCGCGTTGCTAACTACTAAGTATTCTAATTACGTACTAATCACACTAAATCTTCCATCAAAATATACCGACTACATAACTATAACTACTTAGTTTCTACAATAACAAACTACAATTCATCTAATCACATTCTAATTACATTGCTAAACCTACCTAAAACTATAGCCGAATGCGAATGACACTTACTTTTTCTAGGTGCTCAGACGATTTCAACTTCTCTCTGGTTGGCTTCTACCTTCTCTGCCACGAGCTCAGTGCGATATGAAGTGAACTACTAAAAGAACGAATGAACCACTACGAATGCAGTCCCGCTAGCTCTCTCCTCCACTGCTCTTAAAGAGAATCGTTACCCCGCACGCAAATTAAGCCATAAATTTCGGCTCACAATTTGAGACAAGAGACAAGAGGTGACGGATCAATGCCAAGGTGGAAAATACAGAAGTGAGGGCCTCCTTTGCATCTTTTCATAATCAACACATGGCCAGGGCCTGGTTCAAATGTGTAAACAATCAACACCTGTTGCAAATGGAAGGAGGAGGGCCTTCTGCAAATAGTTCAAATGTGTAAACAATCAACACCTGTTATGCCTTCTTGCAAATGGTTCAAATATAGAGGGGGAAGGGCCTCAACTGCAAATGAAGGGCACTGATTCAAATCTTTGCTATCAACACATATTAGAATAACACAATCATATCGATTAACAATAAAAAATCTAAACAAATAAAATTATACAAAATTTATACAAACAAATCAAATTTCAGTACACTACACAAAAAAAAAAATTATAATTTTTTCAACTCATTTTTATATTTTAAAATTACCACAAATTTTCCCTAAAGCTAACCCTAATTAACCTTACTTAATCTCTCAATTAACAATTAAATCTAACCCTAATTAGGAGCGGCGCGAGCTCACCTGCGCCGAGCGGGCCATCAGACACGCAGCACGCGGCACGCAGGAGCGGCGGCACAGGAGCGGACCGGCGACGCGCGCGCACGCGCATGTGGAGCGCGGCACGAGGAGCGGGACCGGCGGCACGCGGCCGCGTGGCGGCAAGAGAGCGCGCGAGCTCACCGCGCCGGCGGCGGGGCGGATGGGGCGCGCGTGGCGGGGCGCGCGAGGCGCCGGTGGGCAGCGGGGTGGCGGGGCACGTGGCGCGGAGGGAGGCCGGGCGCAGGTGACCTGCGCCCGGTAGTGAGGCGCGGGTGGGGCTGAGGGGCGCGTGGCGCGGGGAGCGAGGGCGCACGGGAGGCGGTGAGGTGGCGGCGCGCGCCGCGTGGCGAGGCGAGGCGGTGGCGGTGCGAAGGAGTGAGCGAGCGCGGCGCGGGTGAGCTGCGCCACGGCGACGTGTCACGCTACCATCGCGCGCGGGGTCACCAGGCGCTCGAGGTCGCCATTTTTGCAAATACGATTCAAAGTCGCCATATGTGTAAATACGCTTCATAAAATGACCAGATCGGCAAAAAATATATTGTACGCATAGGACGCAATATATATATTGTATGGTACTTCTGGGAGTACGTACTCCCACTTCATATATACCACTTAAATCATATAATGATACATCTTTATATATTTGAGCATACTCCAATAATAATTATAAGATATCCCAAAGTGAGTTTCATGAAAAATTTCATTAAATCCCACTTGTATAGCAAAATTTGTGTATGTACTTCTTTTATAGATGAAAAATAGTGTATAGCAAAAAACAAAGGGCTCCAATGAATTTTTTTTCAATCAAGTCACATTGAAGTATCTTATAATTGGTATTTAAGTACACTTAAAATGATAAAGTAGTATAATGTACGCGTTTAAGTGGTATATTAGAAGTGAGAGTACATACTCCCAACCGTACGAAACGGACGTCCTATGTGTATATATATGTATATACGATTTTTTGGCAGTATTGTCACGTTTTCACTCCGTATTTACAACAATAGCCAGCTCTTTTTTTTTTGCAGATTTAGCCCCCTACCGCACGGTCGTCGTGCGGCAGCCACTCACCGCGCGCCATGTACCTGCTGTCGCACGGTAGCCGCGCCAAGGCCGTGTAACACATCCCAATTTTCAGGACTTTTTGAAAATTCTCAAAATAAAAATAATCATTTGATTTTGTTGAATTTCTTAAGCTTAACTTGAAATTTTAAAAATTAAAAATAATTTAAATAACTAAATCAAACTTGACGAGGATTTAATAATCCTCATTTAATAACTTGACTAAATCAAACTTGACGAGGATTTAATAATCCTCATTTAATTATTTACCCGTAATTCCTATTATGGATGAATATACCATCATATGGTTCTTGAGTATACCCCTTAATGTACATAAGGGAGAAGCTAGCTAAGTGGTCGTAAGTCCTTCTACGACCACCCCATAGTCATAAGTTCTTCTACGACTACCTCATGATCGTAAGTTCTTCTACGATCATCCTCTAGTCGTAAGTTCTTCTATGACCAGTGTCTAGTCATAAGATTTTCTACGACTATCTCATGGTCGTAAGCTCTTCTACGACCACCATATAGTCGTAAGTCCTCCTACGACCAGGTCAGTTACGACCACTCTATAACCAATGGAGCTTGTAAACGAGTAGACCCAATTGATTAGGGAATCTAGTCAATATACGTTGTTATTCTAACAAATAACTGCACGTAATGCGCCCCTATCTCTGAGAATAACTGCTAGGCGACGTGGAGGGGTTACTACCCCGGTGATAACTACTATTAATGTACCCGTTATATGAAATGATGAGGCGTCTCTTGACCTGGAGAAACAACCACCTCCTCGTACACTATATAAAGGCAACAGATAATGGGGAGGAAGACAACAAGCACAATCAGTAGTACAAGCCTTAGTCTTTTCCCTAATTGTAACCACTATACTCAATACAATACATATAGGAGTATGGTTGTTATTCTCTCTAGAGAAGACTTGAAATTGTATAAAAATCCATGTGTCACTCTCTCTGCGTGATCAATCTTGGAGACCCCCAAATCAAAAAATCATACGTAAAATCGGTTCTAAAACACCGACAATTGGTGTCGTCTTTGGGTATCTTCCAGTAATTTCTTATCAACAGATCCTCTTTTCTCTTAATGCTTCCATGGCAAGAGAGTGGAACGAGGAGAACTGATTCGACTTGGCCGATTATGCAGATATTGACATAGATGCCGGTTTCGATTACGAGCTGAGTATCATCTCATCCGATAGCGATGCCGCCTCCAAATATCTTTCATCAGATCTAGGAGACCATGCCACCGATGGAGTTGAGAAGGGATCCTTATCCCCCACAACTGTACATCCAACTGAGGGACCAGATTCCTCAGTGGAAGAGAGATTGGTAAAAATGTCGTTTTAGAGCATGATTTAGAGTTTTTGTGCAAAGTCTTACTAAAATTGGACTTTTAATATTTTGCTGTGATGCTATTGATCTTTGATTTCTTCTCACCATGACCAAGGTCAAATAGAATAATTGTTCTTTTATATGGATCTAGAGTGAGATTTCCCAACTCTTTTGGTGAACGTGATGTTTTTTTGTGAAATTCTTGCCATTTTCAATATCTTCAATTCACCCCTGCCTCAATTGGCCACTTTCACCTCTTTGCATTCCTCTCTTGACCATTTGGAGCTCTATTTGCATTTTTTCCTCCCTGTTGTCTAAAATCATCTTCAAATTGCATTTTTGATAAATTGACAATGGGTTCATCATGGGGGAGATTGAAGGACCTTGTGAGAGGATCCTAGATTATGTTGTGATGAATCATTGCAATTTGGGAAGGTCGAAAAATTGATTTGTAAATTTGCATGAGACATGTCAAGTTGTGAAGAACTTATACCCAGAAACGATTTCTTTATCTTTGAATGTGCAGGGTCGCGTGGAGTTAACCATGGTCAACGGCAAGGATCGAGGCTAAGCTCATGAAGGAGCTGAGGCCCAGAACGATTGAGGATGCCGGGGTGAGGTGGTGATCTCAAGCATGGCACGAGAAAGACGAAAAATGTTGAAGGGAAGTTCGAACGGTGGGATTGCACCATGTGGCTTGGTCGGTCCAAGTGAGACGTGGTAAGGTGGAACCGGAAGAGAGAGACTTGCCAACACGTGGCAAGCCAGTGGTGCATCTACATGTGGCAAGCATGACGATTGCTTGAAATGGATGGAGAAGATCGGATCAAGGAAAGGTATTTTGGTAGTTTGACCAAAATACCGGAAACTGCTTCGGAAGAAAATCGCAGCGCTTGAGCGGCATTTGAAAATGCGGTTTAGGTCATGGAGAAGCTGGTATGATCAGATTGGGTCAAGGTTAAGGACTTAGCGGTTTCGGGCTTATGTGCTTTGAAAAGTGTGCATAAGAATAGAGTGTGAGTTAAAAACCCGTGTGTGTGGGGTTATTGGGTTTCCCCTATTGTGTTAAGTGGATAGTATCCACTAAGGGTTGGATGTGGCTGGTTAACCCATCTATTTAAGGGGTTGGGATGGAGACTTGTGGTAATCCATCCAATCATTCTCTCTTGAGACGTAGGGTTCATGAGTTCTAGGGTTAGGGTTTGAGAGAAGTTGAGTGCTATAGTGTGCTCTCTTTTCCTTCAAGTGGAGTGGCTATAAAACCCTCACCCTCAAGTAGCAATACATCAAATCTTTGTTCATCTCTGAGAATCTCTTTTGTGTTGATTGATTTGCTCTTGATTTGGTTAGTTTTTTCCCATCTCTCTTCCCTTCTTGATCTTATTGTGCCAAGAACGTGTAAGAGATGGAGATAACCTTTGAAAATAAATCTTCACCCATCTAGACATTTTCATGGCAAGATTCATGAATAAACCCAGTTTTTACTCTCTTTGGCATCTCCGAGTGATTTCTTGATCTAGTTGTTTTTACCTCGATTTTCTTTGGTGTTCTTGCTTGCTATGATACGTAGGAACACATCTAGAGCCAGCCATCTTGGCCATCATCCATTCACGAGCAAGTTGTATTCACCATATTTGGTTTTTGCTCCGATTTTATGCAACTTTCCTTCAAATAAGAAAATATCATAACTTTGGTAACGATTTTCTCGATCGTTGATTGGAATAGGTTACTGTTCACCAGTCTGACAGCACTGTTTACCGGTCTGACCGCACTGTTCACCGGTCTGATCGCCAATATTTACCGGTCTGACCGGTCAGTGGGGATTTCGACGAACTTTTGGTCCTTTTGTTACCTGGTTCCTTTTTTAATGATTATCTCTAATCTTTATAGCTTCACATAGCTATTGGAGTGAAGAGTAGGTGAATACTTAGGGAAAAATTTGAAGACACCATTCACCCTCCTCTGTTGCCATATCAGTCCTACAAAAACTTTCACCTGGGGTTTCCAAACCTTAGAAACTGAGAGAACGGTTTGCGTCCGTTGGATCCGGCAACGCCCGTCGAAGCGAGAGCCGCGAGATGCACGGGGCGTCTGCTAGAAACGGCTCGTGCCGGTGACCGCAAATTAGCAAAATCGCTAGTTCTTTTCGTCATCGGTAATTCGGTATTGTCATTTTCGATAAAATTGGACGTCTAGATTACGTCTTTAGTTTCAACACTCCCTGCACTTTATGGCAACGACAACTCTCTTCAGTACTCCAGCAGATTGGGTGCTAGTCTACGTTTTGTTTCTAGATGACGAACACATTTGACGAAAGTTGTGGAACAATTGGTCACGATCGACAACAATGGCACAGCAGGGCATTACATCAAAATTAACATGTTATAGATTTTTCTTGAAAAAAAGGGAGCATGTTACAGCTACAGTTGCCCTCTTGCTGCATTCCATGAACTGACATGCCTTCCACAGCATTGGCAGAAACCACTGCTCCGCACGCATCTGTGCATCATCTATTGCAACTCCTTGTTGCTGTCCACTTCATAAGCCTCAAATATTCTAATGCGATGCGCAATCCGAAGTTCTAAAACATGCACATTCTTTATTTCTGTTAAACCATCTTCTAAATTGAAGGGGAAAAAGTATGTTTTCATTCATGTAATAGTTATGCTGAAAACACATGCATAAACTTCATTGGCCGATAACAACATTACATGTGTTGGTAGCCAACATGTGCGATAAATATAGCACAATATCTCCTCCATTCACTGGCTACAACTACCAAAACCACCGGAGATGATATGCAACAAAACGATAAACAAAGAAAAAGATGTAATTCCTTTCTGAACTACAAAATAGTAACAATGGCATGGACATGGAACTCCGGTGTGGAAAAAACAGAGCCGGGCCATGATCCTTCCCATGTTCACCAAATGAAGTTCCGACCAATCAAGATGTGGATATCATGAGGATATACTCATGATCTTTGGATGATATTACAATTGGCAATGTCATTAACGGTTTGTCGAACACGCGTTTTCGTCATAGTTTGGAATGTTGTTAGGTCAAGTTCATGGGTTTCAGTGCATATGTATTACATGATGCATGTTTTGACTAACGTGGGTCAAGTTGTGAAGAATTTGTTCCCGGTTTCGATTTGTTTGTCTATTGTTGTGCAGGTTACTTGGTGATCAACGACGGTCAACGGCGAGGATGATCGGGACTAGGCTTGGAGAGTTGAGGTTCAAAACGGTCGACGATGCCGGGTGAAGTCAATGGAGTTAAGCATGGCGCAAAATGGACAAGGGTGGCCGAACGAGCAGTTCGGTGCGACTGGTTGGATCAAGCGGCGCGGGGGTCGGTGCAAGTGTCATGGTGGTTTCGGTGGGAGCCGGATGGGAGAGACTTGACGACATGATGAGAGCCGTTGGATCAACCTACACGTGGCGGAGCATGCGACTGCTTCGCGAAGATTAAACTCGGTCTTTGAAGAAGGGCCGAGAAGGGGTATTTTGGTAATTTTACCAAATACCACCTTGGTGACCTTTTGCCAACCCGCGGCGTAAGATGGTGCGTGGAGAAGCGGATTAGGTCAAGAGGAGATGAAAACGGTGCTTTAAAATGTGTGCGTGTGTGACCCGTTTGTGTTGGGCCTTAACAGGAGCCCATTAGGGAAACTCTTTTAGAAGGTCTAAGCCTCCACTATAAATAGATGAGGGAGGTGGTTGCACCCCCTCAACCCTTCCATTGTTTTTAAAACCCTAGTTTGCTTAGGGAGAGGATTAGTGGAGATTAGGGTTCTAGAGAGTTGGATTTGATTTCGTGCTCATGTATTGAGTTTTTGTCCTCCATTGATGGAGTGGCTGTAAACCAATACCATATCAAATCAATCCAAAGAAAGTTCTCTCAAAGATGAGTCTATTTGCTTTCTTTCTCTTTATTTGGTGATTTGTGGTCTTTCTTTGATCCGTAAGTTTTTGGTTGGTTTCTTGTCGTGATCTAACTTGCTACAGTATGTGGGAACCCATCTAGGGTCATCTTGATCATCAATCACCCACGAGCAAGTCTCTAGATCATATTTCAATTTTTGCTTGGTTTTGAACCCTTCTTCGTTCAAACTGAAAAAGATAGGAACTTTGGCATGGATCTCTGCAATTTTTTATTGCAATAGGTTCCTAATATCTTTGAGAAGGTGTGGTTCAAATTTCGTGGAGTTTGGCTTTACGGATCAAAAGTTAGACCGATTTTCGTTTTGGAACCCGAGCTGATTTTCCTGTTCATCGTGCCTGAGGTTAGTCCGTACTTTTGTCTGAGGTTAGTGCGGCCCCGGGTCAGTCCGCACCTTCGCCTGAGGTCAGTCCGCACTTTTGCTCGAGGTCGATCCGGCCGAGGTCGATCCGCACTTTTGCTCGAGGTCATCCCACTCTCGGTTTAGAGTTTTTTGATCTCTAGTTTTGGTCTCTTGTTTGGGGTTTTGATTTGGGTTCAGCACAAGTCTTTCGCTGTGCTTGTTGAGTGATCTTCATAGTTTTAATAGCTATTGGAGTAAACATCTCGTTGAATCCAATTTTCGTGAAAAAGATATCGTGCTCCTATTCACCCCCCCTCTAGTCGCCTTTTCGGTCCAACACAAGACGAGGGCCCCAGGCAACCTTGACTATCGGATCAACGATCAGGCGCTCGAGGGAAGTCACATTCGAAAGAATGTGGAGCGCCAGCTGAAGCTGGCCACGGATGTCGTAGAATCCCGTCCTGCGGACGGTCCTGAGACGCTTGTGTGGGCTCGGCGACGTCATCGCGCCCAGCTGACAAGTGTAGATAGGCGGCTTAGGGCAGTACATCTGCATGGAACAATTTGCTGTAGCTTAGTGAAAACATCGAATAAAATTGGCTCAGTTGATGGCAATGTTCAGTTGCAATTTTTGGAAGCTTTTGGTGGCAATGTTCAGTCAGTGACTTACATGGAGCTCCAGCTCTTCTAGGACTGGTGCCAACTCCAGTAGGCAAGCCAGGCGAAGAATCCCACTACTAGTGTCTGGACATCCCTGAATATATTAATGTTCAAGATCAGATGCCTCAGATTGGTGAACACGGCAACCTCTTTCACGAGGGGAGGAAGACGATGTGCTCCCGACGCTTCGGCTGCGGAGATGGGAGGGGGAGGTGAGCACCGGAAGGGGAAAGCTGAGGCGATGCTTGGGGGGTGTTGACACGGGCTGGGCTTCACCGGAGCGACGGCGTGGCTCGACGAGGTGCGGCGGCCAAGCGGAGAGCTCGAGCTTCATTACAGCATCGTTCGCGTGAGGAGGATTAGGAGAATTGAGGAAGGAGGCCAGGACGCCTGCTAACTAGAGGGGGGCAAGGGCGCACCTGGGGAGGGCAGGATGGCCGAGCTTGTGTCGACAGGGTGGCAGCGTGGCTGCAGTGGTGCGAGGACAGCCGGGGCGGGAGAACAGCGCAATCGGGGAATGGGCGACGTCTCCTCGGTGACACTGTGGTGGGGGTGGTGATGACGCTGCGGCGTGGCTCCCGTGGCCGGGTGGGACGGGAGCAGGTGGCGAGGCCAGCTGGGCTCGGCATGGCACCAGGGAGCTGTCGGGGCAGAGGAGTAGAGAAAGGGAGGAAGGAACGGAGGAGAAAAAGGAATAATTGTGTATTTGTCCCTGTAATTGGATAAGTTTCAGATTTTATCATTTTATGTGAGTATGACATGTGGTCTCGTCGAGACCACATGTCATACTCATAACAGTGGTAAAAACTAAAACTCGTATGCAAGTGCAGTGGCAAATACGTGAATGCCCCAAGAAAGAAAGGGAGGCTAGTGAGCGGGCCGGGGAAAAGAAAACAGGGAACAAAACGAAAAGAAATGAAAATGAGAGAAAAGAAATGAAAAAAAAGGAAAAGGAAACGAAAATGGAGAAGTCGGGTTGGCCGGGTGGCTTTCGGTCCAGACCACACTTTTGAGGTCTCAATTTATTTTCTTTTTTTTTCTTATTAAACATGAGGATTGATTTTTTTTTGGGGTTAAGGTTTCAATTAACAACTCCAAAAATTATAACGTCGACGAAGTGTAATAAAAAGTTCTAAAAATCCTATATTTTTAAACAACTAGGATGAAAATGAATTTTGGGGTGGTACATATACATTGTGTGATGGAGCTTTTGTGATGCTCTAAATTCTAATCCTTCGTGACCATTAAAGAAGTTTTACCAGGACCAAATGCGATCTCAGTTCATTACAAGTTTGATTGGGTCCAACTGATTGCTCCAATGCGATGGCTCGTTGACTTAGCCACATAGGACCCGAGTCACCAGCCATCAGGGGTGGAGATGGGCCTCAAACCGGTGGGGTAACGGCCCGAGGTCTAGAGAGAATAGCAATGAGACCCTCCAATATGTATATGTATAATTTCTCAGCTCATAATGGCCCGGCCCGAGGTTTACTTCCCAGCCCGAGGCAAACATACCCCAGGCCAGGCCCATGTCCCCAATCGGCCTAGCCGAGCACCCCTGCCTCCAGCGGTCCAGCCCCAGCGGCCAGCGCCTCTACCTCTCTCTGTCTCCCTTAGTCCTCACACCGTCACACGCAGCCTCAATCACTCCATGCCCTAGTTGCCTCCTCTCTACCGCCCAGTGCCCCCTACTCCGCCAGCTGTTGCCCCAGCGCCTCCTCAGCTCCTCTCCTCACCCGGCGCCGCCTGCTCCGCCTCCTCTCCTCACCCGATGCCCCCGCTTCTCTCTCGCCCAGCGCCTCCTCTTCTCACCCGGCGTCGCCTGCTCCACCGCTCCCAACGCCTCCTCTCCTCAGCCAGCGCCGCCCCCCCACCTCCTCTCTGTCGCCCAACGCCTTCCTCCACCATCAGAATATCAAATGTTCATTCCTTTTGAGGGTAATAAACCGCGTAGAATTCGAAGCAAATGTAAGATTTGATTTGAGGGGTTAGTCTACATCTTGCTAGTCAGTGCAGTTGTTTTTGAGAGGCGTTGATACAAGCATTCTATATTTCTTTGTAGTGAAATGCAGTGAATTGGTTGGTGTCTAGGTGATAGAGTTCTTCTGAGTTCTGACCTTATTGTTGGGGGGTGGCGGGATGCAATGCAAAAAAAAAAATCAGCAAGATCACAGTAAAGGATATGGATAGGTATTCTTTTGCCTAAATTTTTTTGCTGTATCTACCGTGCCCACATTTGGTTCGTTGAGAGTAAAAATAGAAGTATAAATGTTCACTGGATTCTTCGTATCACTAAGCTCACCGGGGAAATGTAAAATTTTAGGTTACATTTTAAATATGAAACATGATCTAGCTATCCATCAAAAGGTAGCTATATGATAGGATTCTATTTGAAATACTAGATGTCATTTGATCAATATTAATTGATTCTATTCTATTTGATGTACTAGAAATACATGATGAAGAGGACCAAGACATTGGCATCTTATTTTTCATCACAGTACGTGATGAATGGATGAATTATAGTATGATATGCTATATTGAGCGAGATGTATTTGCAAGCATTAATGATAACAATATTTTACAACATTTTCAAAGTATGAGGTCACGTAAGTAGAAACTACCTCGTGCTAGTGGTATGTTACATTCTTATTTCGCAATTTGCATTAAAAATAACTTTGTGGTCTTGTATCCCTGATTTACATATGCAATTTCATCTTTGCAGGTTCAAATTCTTGTACTATTGTTGATGAAGATATGATAGGCTCAAATGAACCAAATCTTTGTTAATTAAGCAGAAATTACATCATGCTAGTGGTGTGCTACATTCTTCTTCTTTTTTGCTATATTTTATCTATTTTGTCGTATCGTTAAATATGGGATTTAAATTTCATTTTGATTATGCATTTGTGTTATACTTTTGTTATGCCTCAGTGTGGATAGTATTTTACGTTAGTTATAGGCTTATAACCCTTTAATTTTTGGCCCGAGCCTTTGGGGAATCCTGACTCCACCACTGGTAGCCATCTTAGTCCTTATGTCTGGATTTAGACGATTATAAAATAGGATGGACTCAATTAGTTTGAAAAATGTGGGAAATAATTGTTGAATGATAATATGTAGGACCCTGCTAAAATGAGAATATGTAGGACCCTGATGCGGATTGTAGTCAAAATAAGGTAGCACTTTCAGCGAATGAATTTATCACATGAATGTGTGTATTGACGTTCTTCGAATTTTTTTAAAAATAATATAAATTTAAAAGATATTTACAAAAATAAATAGCCGGCCCCAAAAATTACAAAAATATGTCCTCGTGCGCGATTCAGAATCTATCGCCATTGAATTGGCGATGAGGACCTATCGCCGCATCGCTTGATTGAGGTATCTATCGCCAGCTCAACTAGCTTACAGACCCTATCGCCGCCTCCTAGCCGTTTTTATTTTCTCTATTCCACTTAGCCAGTTTTTTATTTTCATAAATTTTAAACGGTACGAAATCTGTTAGACTCACAATAACATTTTGTTGTCATCGTATGTTGTTGTACTATGGTGAATTTTTGAAGAATTTACCGAGGACGATTGAGGTATCAACGATTCGTAAAGGGGAAGGTAAGTGATATTGCGATTCGCCCGGGAATTCATACACACTGATATTACAGAACTTGCAGCAGAACGTCATAGCACTTAATTGAAATGATAATTCAAAACATTAATAATAATATATTACTACTGTCCGTTTTTTCTCGTGGTCACGACCTCAATGTCTCCGATGTGGACTGCCTCTAGTCAGGGCACCGGATGAGGTCCCCGCGGCGACGTCCGGAATGCCGATGTCTCCTTGGTCCTGAGTATTTTGCGTGGGGTATGTTTTGAAGGTGTGCCCAGACTCCCTGCAAATGGAGCATTTCTTCGTACGACATCCGGCTTCTGTCTCGTCCATATCGTTCCTGATGCGTCGTACCTATCGCCGGCCAAACTTTCCCTTGAGCCTACCAATATCCGCGGCCCAGATTAGTTGCTCCCAGGTGGGATGGCCAGTTAAATGGCAAACAACGGCGTAACCATACATCTCTCCACTCCATGTTTGCATCATCGCCTCCTTGGTGAAATAGTGAGAGAGGTACTGGCCGGAATGCTGCGCCACCGTCGAATAGGCGGCCATGACATGGGAGCAGGGCCTATGCAGAAGAAGAGGCTTGTTACAAGTGCATACGCAACTATCGCGGCGTAGCGTTCACTCATGGGTGATTCTCTCGCGGTTTGTCCCGCAACGTCCTTTATCCCTGCACATTATCTCGAAGCGAAGCTCCCTTGTGCCCATCTTGAATGCCCGGTGCATCTCACCCTTCTTACTCTTCTCCTCTATGTATGTGGTGATCATGGAGGAGTAGAGTACTCTGTCATTTGCCATAGCGAGCGATGCATTGCTGCATCTGTTAACAAAGTAGTTTGTGGTACCACGGAGAATTGCCTCCACAATACCAACCAAAGGGAGGCACCTGATGCCGCACATGACCCAGTTGTAGACCTCAGCTAGGTTGGTTGTCATGATACCATATCAAGCACCACCCCTGTCATGTAGCAGCGACCACTTCTCCTTAGGCTCGTACTCAATCCAGTCCGAGAAGCATTTGACCTGTGCCCCTGTCTTCCTCATGACACTAGGACCGTCTGTGGGTAGCTGTGGCAATGCTTCGGGGGCCTGGTCAGCGCTTGGGGCGGCCCTTCTCGCTGTCTCCCTTTTGTGGGTTTGGGTCCGGTCATCCAGAATCTTCCAGAGTGTTTCAAACTTCCGCTGCTGGTTCTGGTTGCACAGCCGTTTGAATAGGTTCATCAAGTCCTTGTTGCGGAACTGCTTATAGAAGTTTGCACCCAAGTGCCTCATGCACCACCTGCTCTGTAGATCCTGACATGGAAGTGGTACGTTCTCTCCTCATTGTAGCTGAGTTATTGCACGCAGCAGGCCTGCGTGCCGATCATGTATGAGGCATACGTTGGGACGGTCTTGCACAACAGAAATCCTCACATTCTTCAGGAACCACAGCCAGCTATCTGTGTTATCGCTTTCAATGAAAGCGAATGCCACGGGAAGAACTTGATTGTCTCTGTCCATCGCTATTGCAGTCAGTATCTGGCCCTTGTACCTCCCAGTCAGGAATGTGCCATCGATTCACAAGATTGGACGACAGTGTCAGAATGCATTGATGCATGGATCAAAGACGAAGAATGCTCGCTGTAGTACCCTCTTATTAGTCCACTTCGGATGTGTGGCGTCTTGAATGTCGACATGAGTGCCGAGATTCCTGTCTTGTATGACTCGGAGTTGCCCAGGGAGGTTGTGGTAGGAATCCTCGAACGTGCCGAACCTTGATTCCAATGCCTTCTGTTTTGCCCTCCAAGCCTTGGCATAGCTGATAGTGTACTGGAACCTTGCCTCAATGGCCCGAATGATGGATCGTGGCTCAAAATCTAGATTATCCACGATCTCACCGTACATGAGATTAACGACGAAGCCTGATGACAAGTTCCGGTGGGACTGCATAGACTCAGCGACGACGCATGTGTGAGGGACCACTATAGAGCACTTCCAGTAGGTGTCCAACTTGAGCTGAAATACGTGCACGCGTCAGGGGCATCCCTCCATGCCGCACTTCACGTCGTAGCATCTTGGGGTAGACTTGATGACGGTGAATATGCGCCGCACTGACAATGCCCAGAATTTGACCGCATCCTGCACAGCCTCCTTGCATTTGTACATAGCTTCTAGTCTAACCTCGCTCTGGTTGTACTCCCATGGTACACGAGAGCCTTCGTTGACGACGAGGTTCTCGAACTGGTATGTGTTCCACTCGAATGGAACCGCCTGGTGGTCCGCATCATCCCCGTCATCGGAACCTTCATCTTCGGACAATGCTATGTAGTCTCGGTCTTTGAGATCCATCCTTTGCACTAGGTCTTCCAGCTCCTCACCCTCGTCAGCAAGCCCACTAGCTTGTCTCACTGAAGGAGCTACTTCGGCATAGTCTTCATCGACGGCATCAGCAACCCCTTGTCCTTTAGCCATTGCGGGAGCTGCGCTAGAGTCCTCGATTTCTTCCTCTGTGTTAGCAACCTCTTCTTGTTCAGACACGGATGCTGGAGTGGGTTTGGCATAAGCCTGGACTAGAATGACCAATTTTCACCCTCTCTCCCGCACCATGTGTACATACGACCGTCATGAATTTGTTCCCTTTAGTTGCACTAACTCCCAATACGTGGACAGTCCTGCTCGGGGGGCAAAGCAACTCAATGTCAGATCGTACACATCACGGTCCACTTGAACGTGTGGAATAACCACCGTATCACAGCGCCGAATGTACGCTGCTCAGGTCTTGGTAGGGGCACGTCCGCTGACTGGAAATAACTCAAATCAATTCCGTCGGGACCCTCCATAATAGTCCCTCGGCCATAGTAAATTTTAAAATTGGCGACGTCACACATATCTGACGCACTGCAGCGTGAAGAACATTTACACGATGAACTACATATGTAAAACTAAATAGCCCACAAAAAAGAATTATGTAAAACGGACTTCAATACATAACCGTACATCCAAAACTATGTAATCCATTCTGTTAAAAATATTAATAGAAGTCTCGTCCGACTAGCGTACCACTCCATGTACGCATCGTACGTGTCGGGGTCGTAGGGATCGTGCCCACACTGGATGAGGTCGTCGTGCACGCCACTCCAACCCTCCACCCAAGGGGCCATCCTGTCCGACCAGGACATTGTGCCACGAACTCCCTTCCTAGTGTACCTGTGAACGGCAAGACAATTATTTGGTCGGGATGTAACGCACATTGTACGAAAGAAATAAAGAGTGAACTTACGCGTGAACGTGCGCCGGCACCCGCCTCCCCCCCAAGGGGCTGGGATCTCCTATCGCAGACCGAACTGGCGCATGACCCGCTGCACCTGGTACTCCTCCACGAAGATATCATGCACCAAGGCACTCCGCGTGTACCAGTACACGTAGTCTCGCGTGCACAGGATCGACAGTCCTCCGGGGGGCGCGCGCAATCACCTTCTCGTCAGTGTACGGTCTCCAGATGACGCGATCATCGGTCAGCTGATCGAACATCGCAACGTACTCCGGGTAAGACCCCTGTGAGGTGATCGGCGCGAAGGTGACTTGTGCAATAGAACACCGCAAACTAAGCACACGAAATAGTCATTACAATACGAAAAAATAAATGAATATGAAACTAACCCGTCGGCGGCACCACACCGTGCCCATGGTCGGCCGGTCCAGGTCGTCGTGCGAGATGTACAAGCTCTCCTCGTATGCTCGCAAGTCCAGCTATGGTCGTCCGATCTGGAAACACTCCAAGGACCACAACTGCAGTAGTAGCGGGCATCTCGAGAGGATGGAGCTGTCCTGCGCACGGTGGCACGCATCGCACAGTGCGCGGTACGTCGTGCACAACACGGCCGGACCCCAAGCGTACTGCGGGATCTCGTCGATTGGCGAGTCCTCCAACTCACGCGTGTACCGGATGTAGTGCTTGTCGACGCTATCGCCGTGGGAGCCCAGGAACAGGACCCACCCGAACAACCACAGCAGGTAGGCCTCGAAGTGCCTCCTAACAACGACATCGTCTGCGTTCTGCGCCATACGCTTGGGCTGCAAGAAGACACGTACACGTCAGCAAGGTTCACATACGAATTGATGCGAGAGGACAATAGTTACGAAGACTTACGTGGCGGCGAGATCCACTGCGTCGGCCGCGCGTCTTCTTGAACTCCACGTACCGCCGCCGATGGCAAAGACATCGTGGAACCTGGCTAGGAGGTCCGTGCGCCATGTGGCCAGGACGTCGTGCGCCGCCATCGGAGCGCCTACGCAGGGCAACCCAGTCAGGTAGCTCACGTCCTGCAGCATCAGCGCCATCTCCCCGCACGGGAGGTGGAACATGTGGGTCTCTGGCCTCCAGCGGTCAACCAACGTCGTCAGTAGGTCCCGGTCGTATGGAAAATGCCTAGACGTACGACCAGCACCGTGGTCCTGGTCGTCCTCCCACGTCGCCTCCACCATCCTCGCTAGTGGAAGGAGGTCTACCGCTCTCAACCTGCGTCGAAATGATTAAGGACAAACGTGAGTCCACGCAAAGTAGTCAGACCGCGATTAAGTGCATGAAAGTCAGAACTACACGTACCTCGGAAGCCAGTCTCGGTGCAGCCTCCATGCCCTGATGGTCGTGCGTAGCCGCAACGCGCCAAGCTCTATCGGCGCCTCGCCCTTTAGGGGGAGCACGGTACTGAGGCGGCTACGATGACGCGCGTCAATCACCGGGTCAAGCAACTCGTAGTGGTTCGCGTCTGCCATACCTGAAAATGCAACAATCAACAAAGTTCATATTTTTTTTTTCCATGCATCTTTACATAGCCTATGTAGCAACTACGGATTTTCTTTACAATTTTAAGACGTGTCATGCTATTTTGCTAGTTTAAATGGTATTTTTTGGGACTAACAAGATATTTACCGCGCACTAACAAATGGAAAGGTAAATAATTACTCCACTTAGGTACTCTATACATTTTTTACAGATTCATAACCCGCTTCTTCCTATTTCTGCAGAAATATTATAAATCGCTCGAGTGTTGCAACATTCCTAACATGTGCACGACGAACTACATAATTTTATTATTTCTACAAACATTCTCATTGCTCTTTCGACCTACTCAGCTACTCCGGATTTTCTTTACAATTTTAAATGTGTCATGCAATTCTTCTAGTTTTAAAAACAATTCCTGCATTAATAATATAACTATCGACTACACAACTCAAAATATGTACTACATAATTTGACTATATTTATCTAACCTACTCAATTCTATGTCGCTACTTTTGTGTGCTAACTGACAAGGTTTTGACATAACGTACAAAGTTTCGAAAAAATGAACCTACAAGATGATTGATCGGATCTGATGCTCTGTCAATCTCTCTCCTCCGCGCCGAACTGGCAGAGCTTCGCTACTTTCTTTTCTCTCCCTCTCGTACTCTCTCTTGTTTTTTTTTTCTTGAATTGAAATTAATTATGGACTGATTTTTTGGGGTTTTTATAGATTGATTCCTGTCGCCAGTTCAACTGGCGATAGGTAGTTGAACCGGCGACAAAGGGGACAGGTCCCTGTCGCGGTTCAATCAGCGATAAATTCTGTCGCGATTGAAGCTGGCGACAGGGACATATTTTTGTAATTTTTGGGGCCGGTTATTTATTTTTGTAAATATCTTTTAAATTTATATTATTTTTTAAAAAAAATCGACGTTCTTCAGGGAGCAAAATTTTGTTTTGTTTGATTGTGTTGTTACTTTTGTTCCCTTTATCTTGAGCATGCTATTGCACATCAAACTTATGTTAGCTTATTTTGCACTATATACGGCATCTAGGCTGTTCCTGGCCATTTTCTTTATAATTCAGCCGTTGGACGGCTTGAGTGACATTCTCTGATTAGCAATAATCATTTGTGGAATAGTCGGCTCACACTATACCTGTCATAGTGTAACGGAAAGTTCGTAGTGTGCAAGTACATCAGATTGATAGATGGATCAGCTTGTCGGCTGTATGCCTGTATCAAGAGCAAGGCGATCACTCACAGAAAGGATATGTACAGCTTCCCGCTGCATCTTTTCAGTAGCTCCAGTTGTTCTTGCGTCATGTCTCTCTGCCCGGGTTCGTCTCCTTGAAGCTGCCTCCTGGTCCCAGTGGCTTCACAAACCTGAAGAAGCTTGGCCTGCACATGGTGTCCATCGCCGGAGATCTCCTGTGCCTGCTCCCGGAATGCGATGTTCTTGATTGGTTAAGCCTCACTAAATGTTCCTTGCGTCGTCTAAGCGTTCGCCGGCCGTTGCAACGGCTGCGGTTCCTTCGCGTTCTGCACTGCAGGCTGCTGCAAAAGCTAGAGCTGTAGGGTCCGAACCTCACCGAGTTTGAGTACACCGACTACCAGATACCGATCGTGCTAGGCGAACGCCTGAACATGGCGGCGGCGGCGATCGGATAGTTTCGACTACGCCTCCACTGATCCCCAGTGCTCTCCCTCGTTTGCAGGACCACGATCAGTACTTAGGTGCGTACTATGCATGTTCATCAAATAAAATCAAACTCATGTGTAGCTCGATCGAGTTGTGCTCCAACTGTGATTCCTTCGCATTTCTGACCATACTTGCGTTGCGTTTCCCGGCGCGAGGGTTAGCGAAAGGCGGTGTGCAGGGTTCGCCAATCTGAGACATCTGATCGTGAATGTGGATGTTAAGGGATGTCCAAAAAGGCAAAAACTGGCGCTGGGATTCTTCCGCAGGCATACCTACTGCCGCTGGGAGCCTGGGACCCGTTCTGGAAGAGCTGGAACTACATGTAAGTGACTGACTGAGCATTAATTGATGCAATTCAGCATCTAAAAAAACAGTCTCTCCTTAAGTGCCATCATAAGCATTCGATCTCCACAAGCAAGCAAACAGCATCTTCTTAACCGTGTGTTGTTGGTCAGTTAGTCAATTGCATTTGATTCATGGCTTAATTTCACTAAGGGCGTGTACAATAGGGTGACATCAGCCGTCTATAATTCTTGCCACGTAAGATTTCTCATGATGTGAATGAGAGAGAACGAGAAGATAGAAAAAACCGTCTGGCACGCAACAACAGTCTATAAGACTTTTACAGACAACACAAAATATCATTGTATGAGTTGTTATCTATAACAAATATTTTTTTCATGCGAAAATTAAAAGATTGTAGGGTCTCATACAGACAACTTAACAAACATCTCATTATATGAGTTGCCTTTAGTGTCTATATATGATATGGAGGGCTAATATAGACAACAGTTCTCTATACCATTGTACATGCCCTAAGGGAGCTTTTAGCTCACACTATACTGTTGGAATGCATTTCCAACAGTATAGCGGTTTCAGTTGCTTAAAAGTTGTAAATTTCGAGTTTGAAATTTCGACTAGCTAGGTTTCAACGTGTTTCATATTTTTAAAAGTTTTCAGAAGATTCCAACAAAGTTTTGAGCTCAAATTTCAACAAGTTTCAGATTTTGGAACTCAAGTTTCAACAAGTTTCAGCAAAGGAGTTTCATGAAGTTTCATGAAACTTCAAGAAGTCTCGTAAAAACATTTTAAAAATTCCATGTTTCAGTGAGTTTTGCGTATTTCTAGAAGTTTCTAGAAGATTTCAAGAAAGTTTCAAGCCCAAGTTTCAAACAAAAAAAGAGTTTCAGTGAATTTCAAGAAGTTTTAACAAGTTTTGGATTTTGGAACTCAAGTTTTCAACAAGTTTCTGACAAAAAAGTTTCAAGATGTTTCAACAAATTTTCAACATGTTTCAAGAAGTTTCAACAAGTTCCTGATTTTGGAACTCAAATTTTAACAAGTTTCAGACAGAAAGTTTCATTAAGTTTCAACATGTTTCAAAATGTTTCAACAAGTTTCGGATTTTGGAACTCAAGCTTCAGACAGAAAAGTGTCAAGAAGTTTAAGCAAGTTTCAACATATTTCAAAAAGTTTCAAAAAGTTTCAGATTTTGGAACTCAAGTTTCAACAAGTTTCAGACAAAAAGTTTCAAGAAATTTCAGCAAGTTTCAACATGTCTCAAGAAGTTTCATAAAAAAATCAAACAAAAGCAAAAAAAAATTCACAACGTGCTCACCTGCGGCCACAGCTCCACGCTCGTCGAGATGTTGTGACCGTTGGCCTTCCCACCTACAACGGCGGGTGGCGTTGGATTGGCGCGACAACGCTTACGGCGGGCGACGTCGTCATGCTTGCAGGCACGATAGAACACGAAAACCAAGGCAGCGATGCGACACGGCGGTGTGCAAGATCCCGACCACGCCGTCGCGCCCACCCGTTGGCTCTATCATGGCGCCTGCTCCGTGCCGCACCTCCTCGCCTTCCCACAACGACGTGCGGTCGTGCCCTCTGCCCTCAGTCGCCCTAATGTGGATGGTGCGTCGATACACACTAGCGTCGGCGACAATTCAACCGGCATGGATTGGGATTGAGTGATTGACGAGAGAGAGAGAGATGGTTCTAGAAAGGGAGATGAATGAAACGTGGTTGGAGTCAGGGAAAGGATAAGGTTGATGAAGGGGCTCTATGCCTCGAAATCGGATGGCTATGAGTAGGACACGTGGTTTGATCGGACATAAATTCCTTGCAGGGGTGGACCCAAAGAGACCCGTGGGGTGCACAGGACACCGGGTCCAATTTTGTTTGTACACTGTTATAGCCCATGTATATGTAGGTGTGAACCCCCTAACCCAAATCGAAGGACATCTGGCTGGTCCAAAGCAACCAAACGTCCTAGCTCTGGCCTCCGTTGTCCCACTTTCGTTGTTGGGCTAAGGACGACGTCGAGCGCGACCCAAGACGATAAGAACGCGAGCGCAACTCAATTACTTGGACTGGTAACCACGAGCACATAACCATGCCCAGAAAACCAGCAGTCGCACGCCCGCATCGCCCCAGACCCAGTTCGCGTCTCTTGACTCCTTGCTCCATCGACCATCTCTCTCCCGTCTCGCATAGCCTCGCCTACTCAGGATAGCTAGTCATCAGAGCCAAAGTCCTCGGTCGCCGCATTTCGCAGGCTACGGTGTCTCCTAGTCATCATCAGCTGTAGATTGCCTCACCGAGCAGTCGGCATGGGCAGCAAGGATCAAGTCGCGAATCGGCATAGGGTATTGCTAATTTCTCCCAATTCTTTTGATTTCTTTCAAGCAGAGTCATTAAATTTGTGAGTTAGGGTTTCAATGTAATGATTGTTGGTTGATTTTTGTCAAATTGTAGGGTTAGAATGTAGGGTTTTAATTTAGGTTTTTTGAATATCGGCCTAGTTCGTTGCAAATCAGAGGCAAATTGGAAGTCACTCTGATCGATGTGCCCAACTATGACCAAGCTATTAGCTGAGATACAATGCCAAGTAGGCTTCTAAATGTATGTTTCTACTCTATTGTTCTTGAACACATGATAATATCTAATTGAGTTGTCATATTATCGGCAAATGGAAAGTAAATTTATGGAACCGTTGAAAAGCATCTAGGCCCCTAAAAATATGTTTTGGTAATTTATGATAATATGTGAAAATGGGACTTATTGGTTTGTTGAGTTTTTACAAGGCCTAGTCCCATTGGAAAATATGATCTTGAAGATGCATGCTAAAAGTTTTATGAAGATCAAGTTTAGCTCAAGGATAAGGTACAAGTGGTTTTGGTTTTATTTTCTTTTACCGGTCTTAGGAGAAATAGATGGAAGACCGGATTATAGGTTAAATGTCGTACTATTAAGAGGGATCATGTCCTGTAGTTTGAAGGCATGTCTTGTGCTTTATGGATCAATTTAGGATCATGTATGCATATGGATTCTCTTTCTAAAACCAAATATGCACTGTCAGGACAATCGGTACTACCGGCGTTGTCTGTGCGGTACTACCGCACTCCGGTTGTTCGATCGTTAGTTGGCGGTATGTTTTTACAGAGAGTCTCTTTTCGGTTTCGGTGCCAAAACCTAAGCGCGGTAGTACCGCCGATGTTCAAGCGGTATGGACCGAATACGGTAGTACCGCGGTGTTAAGCGGAACTACCGCATGCGGTTATTCGAATGTTAAGCGGTATGTTTTTTCCAGAAGCACCCTTTTGTCTCTCTTGGAAACGGTAGTACCGCAATCTCCTTGCGGTATGACCGCCTCGCGTAGCACCACTCGTCGATTGGCGGTAGTACCGCTCTGCAAGAATAAACGGCTATGTCGAGTCATTTAATGCGTCTGTTCTAGCCGTTCTTTGTAGTGGTTGGAGAAGTGCGGTAGTACGCTTCCTTGCATGGCGGTAGTACCGCATGTGGTGAAAAATGGATTTTCTTCTCCAACGGTTATATTTGTTGTTGTGGGGTATAAATACTTCCCACCACTCAAGGACAGTGTGCTAGACCACATTTAACATCTTAGAGCCTTGTGCATTCATTCAACTCCTCAAATTCATTTGTTCACTCTTTGAGAGGTTGTTGAGCTCATTCAAAGTGCATTCATCATTCTAGTTGATCCTTTTGCACTTGAGTGTCGTCAGCGAAGGTCTTGGTTTGTTACTCTTGGAGTTTTGCGAACTCCTAGACGGCTTAGCGGTGATTGCATGGTGATCTCTTCAAGAAGATTGTGAAGAGGCCGGTGCCCATATTGTGAGTGGTTTGGTGTTCACCATCTCCGGAGTGGAGGAAGAACAACCAATAGTGATCGAGGAAAGGCTTAATACGTGGAGCCGGCTTGATTGGTTCAAGCTCCCTCAACGTGGACTAGTGAAGACCGGCAAGTCTTCGATACCACGGGAAAACATCGTTGTCTCATTGTGGTTATTCCTAGTCTTTACTCTTCCGCATTTATATTTCTAGCTTGATCTTTGTGCTTGTATTGCTTAGCTAGAAGTATAATTTGTTTAGACTAAGTTATTAATTAGCTTCTCTCGTTAATTTGTTTAAAAGTTTAAAAACCTCCTATTCACCCCCCTCTAGTCGGTTATCCTTGATCCTACAACCGTTTCCGAAAAGGAAAGTGACAGATAATGGTACTAGTGAAGAGAATCCACCTACTTTTTGTAGGCTGTTAAGGCTAGATGTTGTATTTTGCCAATGCCGACCATCTTTTGTATGTAGTTTGGTCCTTCCATAGTGGGTTTGTTTATTTTAGTAAGCATTTTTCTCGCTACTTTGTTATTGTTGTACATTGCCATCAGTTATGTTGAATTTTTTATGCTAAAATTTGCCGAACATATTACTATTTAGTATAATATCGTTTGAAAATTATATGTGTGATTCTACATAAGATGAAGTGGTAAACCCCGATCATTTTTGTTCTAGCTCCGCCCCTGATTTTTTGTACCGTTGGATTGAGAGAGAAAATGCTATAGCGTTTTGTAGTATTTCTCTCCCACTAGTTGGTCGGAGCAAATTAGTTGTTCCTTGAATACACTACACGCCGATGTACTGTCTTGAGGCGCCATTCTACACTTGCGATCTGGAAGAGACAACTTCGCCGCCGCATCCGCACGATCATCTCAGGGCCGCTCACATGACGGGGTTCTACGGCATCCGCGGCCAGCTCGCGGTCACGGTTGCATGGGCCCATCGCCTCGTGATTTCACGCAGCTACTAAGGGTGCGTTTGGTTGGTGGAATGAGGTTGAATGAGATAAGATGATACATGTATGATGGGATCGTTCTGGATGAGATGATAATAGTGCACGGGCATTGGAACTTGGAAGGACCCTGGCCAAACGCTTTCTTAACAGTTGGGAGTTCCCTGGCATAGCTGTCACTGTTGTGTAGTCCAGAAAGAAACTACTTAGTACATGCCACCTCTCGATTCGTCTATTGTCTTGTTACGTCTCAATCTCCGGTGTTTTTTTGTAGTGGTAGGGACTGGCAAAAAAAAGCTCTCGAATCGAATCTATTACAGTAGTTAATTAATTGATTAAAATTGAAATGTGTTAATTTAGAATGAAAAAATGTTAACAAGGCTCGGCTTTAGAGTGACTCGTTAGCTCGTTTTTAAGATAACTACTTAAACAATAAATAAAATAATTTTAAGTCGAATTATATCAATTTCAAATGAAGTTTGATAATAACCGGTTAAACTTGATAACCAGCCTACCTGTAGCCACTGGCCAGTGAATTTGTTGGCGCTTTATTTATCGAACTTGTTGGGTAACCAACACATGTAGATGTTATCAGGCAGTGAATTTTCTGCATACATTTTCAGCATGCATGGTGATGGTATTGATTTTTTGCTTCAATTTGGATTGTGCTTTAACAGAAATAGAGACTCCAGCCGGCTGATCTACAACGTCATACTATTGCAAGTTAATTGAATGGGCAGCATCAAATAATCTAGAGAGAATTGCTCTCGTAACACTTCTTTTGAACCAGTTTGCAAACATACTACTAAAATTCTTCCCCTTGCCCTCGTAGCACTGGATAGCACTCCATCAAATTTGTCCCTCCAACCCAGATCGTATTGTAGCAGTAACATGCTCTCCCAGATGATCCGCAAGAAAGTTCAGTGCACTCGTGATATTCAGACACACAGAAGATGACTGAAACTTCTGGTGTAATGCGCGTCTATACAGTAGATGTTGTACAGGTCTGTACAATGCAAATGTGATCGATTGATCCGATACCACATCAGCAAACTTGTACCCGCTGCACCGTAGCAATTGGAGATGGAGCTGACCGGCACATTGCTCCGACTATCACCGTGCCCATCCAGCTCCTGCCTACCACGGCGGCCGCGAATCACCCCACAATAATCCCTACAGCGACGGCTTCCCGTACGTGCAGCAGCAGCAGCAGCAGCTGGCGCCTCCCTGAACGTCATCACCCTACGGCATGGCAGCCGGCGACTGCGCCGATGGACAATGATAAATTTCGGAGCCTGTTCAAACAAGCAGCCGATCGACGGCTGAACTTATGTAACTAAGGGCCCAAGTGTCCCAACTGGAGCACATATTTAACATACGAACATACCGAGCACAAGGAAACGAACTATTGACATGCTTGAACTGATGAGGGGCTAGATATAAACGCAAATAACCAGACGACAATGCATAGCATGGCATGATGAGGCGGCCTGATCGGCTCCGTTGCAAATCATATTGGGCACCGTAGAAGCTGCACCTCGAGGCACCACGAGAGAAGCAATAGTAAGTCATTTCAAGTAAGTCTCAGGAGAACTGTACAATCAACTTCATGGGAAAGAAGCATTCAAGCAGTCGGTGTTATTTTTTATTTCCACCCTCGCACTCTACTTTGCAGCACCAAATACGCAAATAATAAAGTGTGATGTTCCCTTGCTGCTGTTGACACTTATTGCACGTAATGAAATAGTCGGGCAACCATCCATCTAGCATCGCATACCACAAATGATCTGCAGCTCTGCACAACGAGGACGAATGACAGAAATCGCTATCCCTTGTGCCATGGAACCATGAAGAACAGGCTTAACTGCTAACAGTAATGGGCTCAGTAGCTTTCCCCAGCCATTCCTTCTCCTGCTCATTCAGATGGGGTACCAAGATTTTTCGGCAATCCGAATGATACGTGTTTACCCATTCGATCTCTGCAGGGGTCAGCAAGGTGGTGTCTATCAGTTTCTTCTGATATGGAACCTGCACAACACAAGGAATTCCTCAGTAGATGAGCAAACAAATTATGCATGACAAACAAATGATGCTAGGTTTAATTTGCATCGAATGAGAACTAAAATGAGCTTCATTTGAAGGCCCTGATCCCAATGCACAGGAATCAAGAAAGATGATGCTTCTCTTACGAGGAAGAGTGCTTATGCAGGAAGGCATGATCCGGATTCCTTTCTAGAACCCCTTTTACCCATTTGTCGAGTACAACGGTCCTCTTGCATAAGAACATTGCTTATGTATTTAATTTTACTGAGAAATGGTAGCAAATAAGAGGCACAGCAGTAAGCTAACAAAATATACTATTCACTGGAAATCCAGGCTCCTAACAGATTGAAATTGTACACCAGATTATCAAAAGCTGAACATAAGAAAAGCAGCTGTTTTCCACAAATGTGTCAACTTCATCAAGTTACTAACTTGCTAGTCCAAAACGGCCAGAATGAAAAGAGAGAAGACTATCCTTCAAAGGGGAAATGAGAATCGCAGTATTATGATGGAGACTGAACCACAAGGTCCACAAGGCACAGGGAAGAGAGCTGTCTATTTTACAATAGAGAGAATGACAACAACCTCATGGGTAATCAGAAGAACAGATGAAAAAAGAAACAACCACTGATGACCTGAACATAGAGATAATTGCAACTCTGAGAGAATAAAGAAACACAACAAGCAATGCTTACCCATGTTATATGTTCGAATGCCAAATAACCCTTCTCTCCAAAATTAAATTTAGTATTGGCCTCTTTGACTATAAGAACATTCTCCAACCTTATACCAAAGCTTCCATCTTCATAGTAACCAGGCTCTGCAAAAAAAAAAATGCAATTTTAAGTTTCCTAAAATCTTTGCAACAAGAGAATTAACATTGAAGTACCAAAGTAATTTCATATTATACTGCTAATAGTTTCGATGAAAACAATTAGCAGCTGGGCTTGGATCTTTACTGACCATCTGTTACAGTCATCGATGCTTGCAATGGTACATTTCGAGCAGAAGGTCTGAAGCTAATTAGATGAGGACCTGGTTTCAAAGAGAAAATAATAGATTCAGTATTTCAAGGTGGCCATACAGTCAGATGAATTATGAGAGAACAAGAGGATGAATCACCCATCTAACCTTCATGAACATTCAAATAAGACCCAATTCCATGGCCTGTTCCATGCCTATAGTCAAGACCATCTTTCCATAGTGGGGTTCGTGCAAGAATATCAAGAGCGTGCCCTACAAGTATTATTGAGGCTTAGAATGAAATTAGTTAAGTAAAGCATTCCATCACAATTCACAATTCAAAACAGAAGATTTTCGCTTTCCTTAAAATATAACCTGCAAAAAGAACACAATGCCCATGCATTGTTGTTGGGAGTATTAATTATTAACTTCCCATCAGCCATCACATACAACCACTTTCTATACTCTTATAGTCCATTTCTCCTTCGCAAATTTATTGCTAGGGATATAGTGGTTTCTCTCTCAAGCGGCCAGTTGTTTACTAATCACTACACAACTTCAATAGCTAACGGAATTCTTTTTGCAGTTCCCAAAGGTTAAAGAAACAATGAGCAAGACCTTTCAGCATCCATGATATCACATCTTTATATATGCTAATGCTCCTAAAAAAGAACAAATGATCATCTATTATTTGGTGCTCTTTCTTACCCCATATTTATCAACCCTGTTGTACCTCGAGTATTATTAATTGATTATTGTATCATTAGAGTAGCATATGATATGTTTCAATACCAATACTAAATATTAAGATGAGGTTCACAAAAGATCATAATATACACAACAAAAGGAGTCAAGTATCAAACAGGTGTGCATAAGTCAACTAGCAAGCTGATCATCCTAGAAGGTGCATGGTGCATACTGTGTAGGGGAATTGTTCCAAATTATATCGCAACTTATGTCTAATGTTAAGTTCTGGAACAAAATGAACTTGGGAGATGAGAAGTTCAAAATCCTTCCCTCTCTTTTTAAGTGATTTTGTCATCTTACATGCAACTGATGTACCTCTGTACTAGTGTACTTAAAATGTATATTTCATAATGTTCACAAACGTTTCTTTGTAACAGATACACCACGTAAATGGTTAGGCATTATCTGGACTTTTGGATAGCATCCTCCAAATGTGACCTCACTTCAGACTTGGGTTTAAACTTCTCCTGAGTTGAGGGAAATATTTGGAGCCTCACATGAGGCATGTCTCATGAGGTTCATTAAAGTACACTTAAAAGAGAATCAACATATTTGAAAGGAAAATGAATTCAATCAAAGGTAAATTAACCAAGGCAATGTTGGGGCAGCTTGAGGCATGCTTCAAAATGGTGAAGGCCTGGCCAAGCACCCATAAATAAGCAACTTTTGCAATATTTTGATCATTTTGTCTGTAACAACTTTGCTACACAGTTTTATATATGTATATATTTCTCGAGAAGGCCTAAGACTTCATATGTAAGAACACTAAAAAAATCGCTCACCTGTGGTCCCATTAGGAAATACAGCAGCATCAAGCGCGATGTGGCCTTTCAAAACCTATTTTCAATGTTCAATAGCACTTTACAATTAGAAATGGATCAAATATTCAAATATAAGTAGTCAAATAAGTCAAAACTAAATCCCAATAAATAAATAATTCAAAACCAATGTAGAAATTATTCTAGATATGAATTTGACACAAAGTCAAGCATTCAAGATGAGGTTTATTCTACTTAAGGGAAATCAAATAACATGTATATTTTTAAAAAATCAACCTGTCACTTTAAGAAGATTACTAACATTGCTGGTCCAACACCAGAATAATAGGACGTTATTCAGGTCCTATAGGCAATAAGTAGAGAATAAGTAATGCAATACAGAAAAAAAACACAAGCATTCAAACATTTAAATGTGTGCCAGAAAGCAAACTTTGAACATGTTGCATATCAGTTCCTAACTTGTAGCTACAGAACTGAAAATTTTGTACTGACAGTTCAGTGAAAAAGTATTTCAATAGCTGAAATAATACGTGAGATGGCTGCTTCATGCATGCCGATCAAGTTTAGAGTGTTTAGTAAACAGTCTAATTGATAAAACTACTAATGTGGAACAACAAGGTTAAGCTGCAAGCTCATGAAAGAATTGATTGCTGGACACTCGATGTTAGTCAGATGCGGTATCCTATAACTTAGAAAGTGAAACAAATCATAATGTGAAAGATGCAAAGGAAAACACATGAAAGCAATACAAGGATTGATGTGATGTTTGAACACATAATTTTCCGAAATAACTTACAGGATGACACAAGTCACACAACAACTATCATCATTCTGAATTCTAAATAAGAAATAATAATTTCATTGTGACAAAATAGAACTTACAGCTGTGTAGCATGACTTCTCGTGCTCTGAGGGTTTACCGAAATGTACAGTTCTTGTTATGTCTGTAGTACCGTCCAGGTACTGCAAGTATACCATTACAGAAGTCAATAGATTCTAAGAAGTCCTCTAACAAAACCAAGATACAGTTCAAGACTGAAATGTACTCAACCTGTGCCCCCGAGTCACATAGATATATTTTATCAGCGTCAAGTTCAGCGCATGTACTTGCTTCAGGTGAATAGTGGATTATTGCTGCATTTGGTCCCACAGATGAAATTGTAGGAAAACTCAAACCTTTGAAGTGCTGCAGAAATATATTATTGACTGGTCAAAAGTTGTATATCAAGAGACTAAATGCAAAATGCTCTCAAGGAATGATTTTTTACATGAATATTAATCTAAAATCATCCTACAAAAAGATGTTCTGGTAAAACACGCCTTTCAAGAAATACAATAGATATTAGTTGCCAATGTCATCTCAACATAGTAACTGTTTAGTTATGCTTTACTAATTTACTCCAAAGAATAGTAAAAGTAAACATCTCTCTCGAAATTACACGACAAATAAAGTAGGTCAAAAGTAGATTTTGCACTGTATAGTTCACCCTGAACAGATACAACTAAATGTACCTGGGGATTCGATTTCAAGACACAATTTACAGTAGTTTCAAACTCACAATGGATACAAAAAGTTGGTAAAACTGGTACATAGATAACTAAAAGGAACTTGGTTTCTGTTTAGCAAATTCCATTAATACTAGAAGTGATACTTGCTGGGCTGACATCCAAAATCAACACTAAAAATAACTGCTGATGAGAGTTAAATCAACAATATCCAGAAATATACTGCACTTGATCTCTAAAGGCTGATGTTGCAGCATACCTCTTTAGTTGCACGAAAGCCTTCAAGTTTATCACTCACAGAAACCTCAGTAAGTTTTTGTTCCCTACAGGACAGAAAGAAGAGGTTAACATAACCAAATGTACATTGAGTCTGATAGTAAACAATAAAATAAATGCAGATGGTTGTTGTTAGGATGCAGAGCTCAAACAAGCCAAGAAGGTATCACAAAAATAATATATCCTGATAACCCAAAGGTAAGCCTAGCCATGAAATTCAAATAAATCGTTCAATAGGTCATTTTAAAACTAACAAGATATATTACGTGACAAAACTAAAAAAAATACAGGGGCAGTTGTAGTGCTTCACTATAGCAGACCTACCATGGAGGCAAGATTATTTTATATGTACTGAAAAATCAGACCGAAAAAAAAAATTCACGCAGAGAGTTGTAACTACAAGGAATGCGCCATATAGATGTTACACGCTGGACTCTTGCTCTTGGTGATAGCAAGATCCTTACTCTCATGGAGAGGATGACACTTGGAGATGGGGCAAATTTTTCTTGGTTTATTTCTCACACAATGCCATACCCACCTGAGGGTTGGGCATACATATTTATAGGCTGGCTAAACAGCCAAGCATATGCCAAGATGCTAGTCTAAGATGCTAACAACCTGTCCTAGATGCTGTCCTCTAAGATGCTAACAACCTGTCCTAGATGCTGTCCTCTAAGATGCTAACAACCTGTCCTAGATGCTGTCCTCTAAGATGCTAAGATGCTAGTCAAAAGCTAGATGTCCTAGATGCTAGTCAAAAGCTAGATGTCCTAGATGTTGTACAAGAACCATGTGCCCACCCCACAAAGACCACAGTACAGAGACTTATTCATCATTCTCCCCCTAAGTCTTGTGCGTCGTCTTGTGGGAGAGTTGAACCATCCCGATCCTGGAGCAGAGCTCGAGGAACTTGACCCTCCCAAGAGGCTTGGTGAGCAGGTCCGCAAGCTGATCCGTGGTGTTGATGTAGCTCGCCTTGATGCTGCCTTCATCCAAACAGCCTCGGATGAAGTGGTACTTCACCCGGATGTGCTTGCTCCGTTCATGGAAAACGGGGTTCTTTGCCAAAGCCGAGCGGACTTGCTATCCACCCCGAGCGCCACGGCCGGTGTGTCTGCGAGAGATCACCAGCGATCGAACGAGCAGGCGCTGAGTCGAGCGGTGGAAGCCGCTATGTACTCGGCCTCACCGACAGGCCACCACCGCCGCTTGATCGATCGCCACTAACGAGGCACTTGCCGAGGAAGAAGAGAATCCGCTTGTGCTCTTGCTTTGGTGTCGATGTCGCTGCGTGGTCATTGCCATTGCATTCGATGAAGTGCGCCGCCGGACACCTCGGGTAGTGCAAGCCGTAGTCGGAGGTGCCCGCAACGTAGCGGAGAATCCTCTTCACGGCCGCCGATGCTCGTCGTTGGTCGCCGCATGAACCGACCGACGTAGCCGACGGCGAACGCCAACCGGACGCGTGTGGGACGAGGTAGCGAAGGTCGCCACGATCGCGCCAGATGCGTCGCGCCCACCTCCTCCGCCGTCTTTGTCGCGGCTTAGCTTCGACCTTTCCTCCATAGGAGTGGGTGGGTTGCGATCGGTGAGCCCGCCGGCTCGGACGATGCGCTTGGCGTGGCGATCCGCGAAGGGAGATATCGAGTCGTCCCGTGGACCTCGATCCCGGTAGAAGAGAGAAGCCCCAAGTCGCTCATCCGAAGGCGGTCTTCATCTCGCTGAACGCCGACCTCGGCCTCCTTAGAGCCGGTGATCACCAAGTCGCCGACGTGGCGCCACCGCCAGGCGTTGCCGCCTTGCCCGCCGGTGAGACTACGACCTCGTGTGCGCTCTGCTGGAACCCCATTTGCGTGAGGTGGAGTCCGGCTTAGCGTTCGGGCTCGTGGTGCTCGCCGCAAGCCGTAGAGGGCCTTGCGCAGCGAGAACCTGCCTCCTTGCCGGGATGGCGAATCCCGCGGCCGACGGACGACCTCCTCCTTCGTCGCCGTTGAGGAAGGCGGACTTGACGTCCATGTGATGGACGCGCCAACCTTCCCGGGCCGCAAGTGCGAGGAGAAGGCGAAGCGGACTCCATGCGCGCGCGCGGGTGCGGCGTCGTCGAAGTCGACTCCCGCTGCGCATGAAGCTCGTGCCACCAAGCGAGCCTTGTGCTTGACGATGGCGCCGGCCATCCCGCTTCGGCCTGAACACCCACTTAAGGGTGATCGCGCGGTGGCCGGCAGAAGATCCGCCAGCTCCCACGTCGGTTCGCTCGGCGGCGTCCATCTCTCGCCATCGCGACACGCCACGCGCGTCTCCTCGCCTCGCCGAAGGCGGCGGGCTCGCCGTCGTCGCACGCCAAGTGCAACCCGCCTCGAAGTCGGCCGCGCCGATCCGAGGACAGGCGATTCGGCGAGGATGTTGTCCATGGTACGATAGCGAAGAGGCTCGCCGTCGTGGTAGCGTCGACGCGATCCTCGTCGTGGGACGGCGAGTAGCGAACTCCACCGCGCGCCGCTCGTCCGGGACCGGCCGCCGGGGCCGATCCGGTGGTGTGGCCGCGGCGGTGAGGAAGTGGTGGCCGGTGCGGAAGAGCGTGGAGTGGCGGTGGTGAAGAGTGGGCATGGCCGGCGGAAGGTGGTGGAGCACTCGCCGGAGCGGTGGCGAGCAAGGTGTCGAGGTGGACGAGCTCGGTGAAGACGAGCCGCTAGCTCCCGCTCTCGAAGAGGACGTGAGTCGACAACGGTTCCCCGAGTTGGAGTCGAACCGCCGCCCACCGCCTTGTCCACGTCGGCCCGCCGCCGTCGAACACAACGCCACGCGAGATGCGGGACGCGTTGTGTGACAGGTCGAGATGCGGTGAGGCCTTCGAGCCTCGCGTGGCCGATGAACACTCCCGGTGCTCTCGCTGCCGAGCTTGCCGATGTGGCCAAGCTCCTTGGCGAACGCGAGGGCCGAAACCCGCAAGTGGGAGACCGCCGGCTTGCGCCATGTCAAGCCTCGCACGGCGTCCCGCCGCCGAGCGCCTTGTAGGCGGCGGTTGAGGATGTAGACGGCCGCCACCACCGCCTCTCCCGTAAGGCACCGGCATCCCCTGCGCGAGGAGGCCCGAGCCATCCCCACAACCGCTCGTTGCGCCGCCGACGACGCCGTTCTGCTGCGGTCAGATGCGGCGCGGAGTAGTGGCGCTGAATGCCTCATCGCCGCAGACGACGCGCGGTCGGCCGCCGTGAATTCTCTGCCGTTGTTTGTGCGCAAAGACGCGCGCAGCTGCGCGCGCGCTCGCCTCGCGGCGACTGCGGCGCTCGATGGCGCCCGCAGCCTCTCCTTGCCGCCGAGGACCATCACCACATGTAGCGGGAGAGGTCGCCGACGAGCGCAGAAGTAGCGTCGTCTCTCCGGTGTGGCGGTGTCACCGCCACACAAGTCCCGTGAACGAGCTCGAGCCTATCCTTGGCTCGAAACTCGCCACTGGGAAAGGGAGTCGCCTGCGCCGTCAACACGCAGACGCCGCAGAATCGCTCTACATGGTCAAGGCACGGCAGCCTCGCACCATCTCTCGTGGCACCGAGCCGCCTGTGGCCTCGGTGAAGGTGCCTAAAGCGCTCGTGTTATCGCCACGCTCGTCGTCCCGACGAGCGGCGAGACAGAGGGTTGTGCCACCGCACGCGTGAAGGATGTAGAGTCGATTTTCGCCTCCGTTACCTTGGCAAGAAGGCGGTGGCGAAGATCCCAAATCCGCAAAGCACCGTGCTCGATCTCGACACGCGAGCCGTTCTCATCCGGTATCCCAAGTCGATGATGGAGTTCGCAGATCGGGATGTAGTAGACGCCGGTGGCGACTGTGCTCACCAAACACGGTAGAGAAGATGACGGAGCCGACGCCCTTGATTTCCACGCCCGAGGCGTCCCGAAACTTGACGGAGCCGCGAACGCCTGAGTCAAGCTCGGAGAAGAACTCCCGCCGCCCGGTCATGTGGTGGGTGGCGCGGTGTCGAGGCACCACCCGCCGGTCTTGCTGCTATTCGAATCGCCGCCGGAGGCGTGTGCTTTTGGCTCGTCAAGGTGGAGGAGAGCCGTTGCGCCGGCGTGCCGGAGGTAGTTCGATGCTCGCATGAGCAATGAACGAGCCGGCCGCTCCTCCTCCGCTCGCGCGACGCTGGGCTCGCGCGTCGTGGTCGCCGACAATCCTGGCCCAATGACCAAGCTTGCCGCAGATTGTGGCAAGAGTCGTCTCGTCTTCGGCTTTGGCTTGCCGGTGGCGCGCGCATGCGCGCCCAAGGTCATGACCATCGGACGTCCTCGCGCCCATGCTCGGCGTCTTTTGCGCGCTTGCGCTTACACGCATCGCGCGCGCTGTCGTGGAAGATAACTCCCTTCTTCCTCGTCACCTTGGCCGCACCCACCGCTCCCGAGCGTGAGGAGCTTCCGCCAATGGTGACGGGTCCCGAGACGCGCGTGGCTCATCGCCGCCAGCGACCTTGAGGCGACCCAACGCCTCGATCGTCATCGTGGAGAGGTCCAGCAGAGCCCGGATCGGCGAGCCATCGCTTGTACTTTCGGGACGCGGCGAAAGAGCTTTCGGCGCTCTCTCTCGCATTGTAGGTGTCGTCGCCGAATCGCACCATCTTTCGCAGCAGGTGTTGAGGCGAGAGCAAAGTCATCAACGTCCTCACCGCTTGAAGGCCGTGTTCTCCCACTCCGCGCGGCGCCTGCGGTGTGGACTTGCGGCGCGTCATCGCCGTCGCGCGCGCGCGGCGATGGCGTCCCAAGCCTCCTGGCGGTCCGCTTGTTGGTAGCGAGAACTACATCTCGGCGGATGCAGCGATGAGCATCCGGCGCCGTCGATCTGGTTGTAGTCGACGTCGCCGCACGGATCGCATCCCACATATGCCGCGACTGGAGCTTTACCTCATCACCGCGACCCACTCGGCGTAGTTGGTCTTGGTGAGTAGGCCACCCGCCGCCGGCCGACGCCCCGACGATACTGGTACTCGTGGTGACCACGATGCATCGAACCGGGAGAGAGCGCGTCGCTGTGAAGGTCGCGCTCTCGCGTCGACCGCACGCCGCCGCCGTCGCGTGCCTCCTCCAGAGCGCGCGCCGCGCGTCCGTCGTCTCGGCTGCCGCCGCGCTCGTGGCGTCGCGGCCGCCCATCGCGCTTCGCCTCGTCGCCGCCTCCTCTCCCGCTCAAGGTCCGCGTCGGCGTTGTCATCGGCGAGATGGAGCTTTATTGTTGCCGCCGTGAACCTCGACCTCATTGTTGCCGCGCGCGCCGCATCGCCGCCGCCGCTTCCGCCTCATGCTGGCTGCCGCCGGCTCTGCTGTGCCGGCCTCGGCGCTTTTCGCCATCGCAGCGGTCTCGCCGCTGCCATGGCTGCTCTGCTGCGGCGAAGCTTCGGCCGTCACGACGCCGCGCGCTCGAGGCGATCGAAGCGCCGAGCGCCTGCGACATGGCGCGCCACGTGGTCATTGCGTGGAGAGAGGGTCGCGCCGACGAGAGCCGCCGTCTCGGAGAGAGTGGCAGTCACCCGCTGCCTTTGCGCACCGATTGGGCCGCTGCGAGGCCGAGAAGGAGATGAGCAGAGATGCTCAAAGCTCTGAGGATAGTATAGCTCTGATACCACTTGTTACACGCTGGACTCTTGCTCTTGGTGATAGCAAGATCCTTACTTTCATGGAGAGGATGACACTTGGAGATGAGGCAAATTTTTCTTGGTTTATTTCTCACACAATGCCATACCCACCTGAGGGGTTGGGGATACATATTTATAGGCTGGCTAAACAGCCAAGCATATGCCAAGATGCTATGCTAAGATGCTAGTCAAAAGCTAGATGTCCTAGATGCTAGTCAAAAGCTAGATGTCCTAGATGCTAGTCAAAAGCTAGATGTCCTAGATGCTGTACAAGAACCATGTGCCCACCCCACAAAGACCACAGTACAGAGACTTATTCATCAATAGAAACTTGCTATATAATATTGTTGCAGCAACAATACAGTACACACAAATATAATACAATACATATGCTACAACATTTTTCTTTAAAAAATTAAACAATAGGCTGGACAAGTATCAATGCAGTAGAAAAAAGACTACATGATCAGTCAAAACAATCAGACAATGCAAAAAAGCACACCTCCGAAATGGAAATAATGAGAAGTTTAAATGAAAAAAAGGAACAAATGATAATCGCACCTGTGGATTAAAATCTCACCAGATTCTTGGCGATCGCCACACGCTGGGAGGATCAGGAAAGCGAAAACAGGAACTACAATGTCCGGTTTAGCCAATTCAAAATTCAAATTTCGATTTTTAGACGAATTTTAAGCGAATTCGATCGAATTTCATCCGAAAAAGCGGATTTCGGTGGCCGTGGTTTCCGTTCTCGCCACCAACGGAAATACGCGAGAACGATTACGTGATCCTTGACTGCACCTCTTGCATTTATAGATCATATAATGGGTATGCATACATGTAAAAGCATGAGGCTAATCAAGCAGTCAACAAAGCAAGAAGAAAAACATAGCAACCTTGGTTGTAAGATCTGAAAATACAGATCAAAATAGCTTTTCCTCAAAATATTTCAAGGTAAGCATGCCGGTTACTTTATTTTATGTGTATTTTCTATCCCCCTTTTGGATTGAAGGTGGTAGTTGGCAGTAGGGGTGGGAAAAAAGCTCGAGGCACGCGAGCTAGCTCGGCTCGGACCAAGCTCGAGCCGGCTCAACTCGGGCTAGTGATGTTCTCAAGCTGAGCCAAGCCTCGTCCCCAGCCCGCATCATTTTCGAGCCGAGCTCGAGCCGCTCGCGAAGCTCATTAGGCGGGACGCCGCACCGGCCTGGAGGCAATTCTTGACGGTGTTGATGGGAGCAAGGCGGCGTAGGTGAAGGCCATCGCGGAGGCCCTGATGGAGGCGCGGGCAAGCCGAGTAGGGGTGGGAGTGGTGGGAGTGGGAGTGGGTGCGGCGGGGATTGAGGAGGAGAAGACAGGGGCGTGGAGGGAGGTGGCAGCAGGGGAGTGGCAGAGGAGGGAGGTGAGGTCAAAGAAGAGGGAGGGGAAGTCGAGGTAGGATTGGGAGTGGGCGTTGGTGACGGTCATGGGGGGAGGAGGTGGCAGGGGAGTCGAGGATGAGGGAGGTGATCGCGCAGGTGAAGGCCCCCGCAACGAGTGGGGTGGGGGTGGTCATGGGGGGAGCAGGATCGGGATCGGATGCGGCGGGGATGGAGAGGGAGGAGAAGACGGAGGCATGGGGGGAGGAGGTGACCGCGCAGGTGAAGGCCCCCGCGACGGCAGCGGTGAAGACCCTAATGGTGACGTGGGCAAGTAGGGTGAGGGTGGTCGTGGCGGGAGTGGGATTGGGTGCGGCGAGGATGGAGAGGGAGGAGAAGACAGGGGCGTGGCTGGGAGGAGGCGGCAGGGGGGCGGCAGGGGTGTGGCAGAAGAGGGAGGTGAGGTCAGAGAAGAGGAGAAGTTGAGGTGGGATTGGGATTTGGGAGTGAGCGTTGGTGGCAGTCATGGGGGAAGGAGTCGACATGGGAGTAGAGGAGGGAGGTGAGGAACTAGTGCTAGGCTCGTGAGCCACCACGAGCCAGCTTTCAAGCCAAGCCAAGCCAGGTTTCTAGCTCGTTTCCAAAACGAGGCGAGCCGCAGTACAGACCGAGCTTGGCTCGAGCCGGTAGGCTTGGCTTATTTCCAGTCCTAGTAGGCAGATCAGAGACAAGTGTGAGATTTTTTTAAGGAAGCACAATTTGACTATGATCCAAAAAGGATCATTTGTCTATACCGCTACTGAAAAAATGGCACTACCACTCCCAGAATCATCATGAAATAATCAGGTATCTGTGGTTAAAATGAAGACCGACTAAATTCTATATCTCAAGTTGATGTTTGCCATGAAGCCACTTACAAACTTATATAAGATGTAGGCACTTCTAAAACAAGTTCCTAATGCAGACAATCATGTAACATGGCTAATGCTAGATATGTCTCTTGTATAGAGTGTATTTGCATATTTACCTACACTTGTAACATGTATATTTTGGCCTTTGGCCCATTCGCCGCAGCCTCCTCCCTCTCTCTTCCTCTGCTCCGGATCGAAGCTGCCCCGAGCTCGCCCCCCATGCTCTACTTCGCCCCGTGCTCTTGGGGATTTAGGACCGACACTACCCGAGCCACCCAGATCCTTCGCAAGTCAGCGGCAGTAGGTCTGGAAACGCCCCACCGCCATATTGGCCCTCTGCCCGACACCCCTCGCCAACCGCGTCCTCAGCTCGCCGCTCCCATCTCTGGAGTCGTCTTCTCCCGCTCGAGCCACTCGAATCCTTCGCAGGTCATCGGCGGCAGGTCTAGAGACGTCTCCACCGCCAGATCGGCCCTCCGCCCGCCACGCCTCGCCAGTCGCGTTCCTTCTCGCCACCCCTACTCCTGGGCCGCCGCCGCCGCCCCTTGGCCCCAGGCGGCCAAAGCCTCTGCTCCATCCGGCTGCCCAACTCCGCCACTTTGCTTCCGACGCCAGTTCGAGCACGGCCATGACCATCGACTTCCTTCGTGCGCGCCTCCTCTCCGAGCGCTCCATCTCCCACGTTGCCGAGGAGCGCGCCAAACAGCTCACTAAGCACATTGGAGTAAATGCTTCGTACATGAGATCACAGGTGCAGGACCAAGTTATTACTCTTCAATATGCACCTTCGGAGCTTCAGTTAGCAGATTTCTTCACCAAAGCAAACTAGAGCTCAACACAGCTTCTACCTCTCCAAACTCAATGTTGTTGATCCACCATGAGTTTTTGAAGGGGTGTTGGATATGTCTCTTGTATAGGGTGTTATTTGCACATTTACCTACACTTGTAATATGTATATTTTGGCCTTTGGCCCACTAGAATAGATTAACGGTTCATTCCAACAGCTAACAGCCCTAATCTAACAACATACAAAAGATACTCCAATTTTTAATGATGCATAACTCCAGATTTGTATGATGCTCAAAACAAACTACAAGTACAACAGTAGGGTACACTCACAAAAGTTCCTTTTTCTGTGATCCATTGGCCTCACTGAAGTAACCAGAAGCTCCATAGTTTTCTTGCATCTGTGATTAGAGGAAAACAAAAATAAGAACATCAAAGCAAGTAACAAATAAACATTATCATACTGAAGAGGATAATTAGTAAGCTTGCTGCATCATCAAAGCACATGAGGACCATTGCAGATGCAAATTAAAGTGCAACTCTATCATCGTGCCATGTCTGTTGCAACAGCGTGAGTTCAAAGCCTAGCTTGGCATCAATTTTGCCGTAATTTTTTTCACTTTTCTGTGAATCGTTCAAAACCACCACCACAATTGTCCAATCCCACCTGTTGGTGCTTCTTCTCCCCCACGCGAAACTGCACCTTCCCCCTCTTCTCCAGCACCACTCTCCTATCCTCCTTGCCATCACCATTCACCTTCACCGTCTCCTCAGAATCCACCTCGCATTGTGTACGTGCTTCCCACTTCCCCTTTGTCTCTTCTTCATTTTTGCCTCAGCCTCCCGCTCCTCGGGGAAGCACAGCAACCACCGAGGCACGTGCCTCAACAGCAGCTCCCTCCCCACCGCCACAAAGCTCTCCCGACCCCTCGTGGCCTAAACCCCCCCCTCTTCATTGGCACCAAGTTCGCGATCGGCACCTCCCTCACCGTGCAGACGAATCCAGCAAGCTCCGAGAGAACACCGGAGTGGAGCACTGGGCAAGTGGGATCAGATGCACAGGGAAACCGTCGAGAACAAGGGTGAGGTCGAGCAAGTTGGTTTCCGTGCGACCACAAGCCTCGGCGATGGCCGAGGCAACACGGCCCAGGGAGGTGATATAGCATCGATGATGTCGGGAAGGACACGAAGCGTGGCAGGCTCCGCGGCGGAGTAGCCGTACGCTCGCACGATCTGGGCTGTGGAGACGGTGGAAACCATGGCCAAGGAGACGGGGAGGGGGCCGGTCGCGTCACAAGGGGGGCTTGCAGGAGTTCCCATACATGGCGACGAGGCGAGGAGGCTTAAAACCCTAGAGTTCAGATCCTGGGAAGTGGCGGTTTTATGCCATGTTTTACCGCACAGGTACTTACTAGTGAGATAGATTTATACTGACCTGATTATCCAGCCAAGACAGGTATTGCACAACAGCCGCCCCATCTCGAATATGTGCCTTCCTCAAACCATCCAGCTCTATGGGATTCTATACCATCATTACAAAGAAATTAGAAGATCTAGGCAAACAAAATGCTAAATGATAAAACTTGCAAGGGCATATAGCTAGTTTTCTGCACACAAAAGTACCCAGAACTAAAATGCACAGTATGAATTAAAAAAAAATGAAACAAAAACAAAAAACTTGAACAAGATGCACTTCTAGTGCAAAGTATTGTGTTTACATTCAGCTTAAACTGTAAAAGGTTGTACTTCTGTAACTGTCATTCTGCTTAAACTGTAAAAGGTTGCACTTCTGAACTGTCCTAACATGAAACATTTGCTTAATGTGATAATATCCTTTTTCAATAAATATGGATGGTTGCTACTGTAATCTTTTACTGTAAACTAAGCAATATCTTTAGTTTGTCTAACACACAATTTCTGTTTAACTACTTTTTATTATGCCAGATACCAAATGAACAAGAGTATTTATGTGGCTCGATGTTAACTCTTCCGTTTCTTTCATTCCCACCTCCCTACTCTCTTGGCAATCCAACCAAACAAGAAACCACAGGCTCCTGAAAATTAATTTTGCCCATATGTCCAGCTCAAACTAGGCACATTCAACTATCAAGTTGTGGTTTTACACTAGCCAGTACCATGGTTGATTTGCAAAGCATAAACTTTCTTAACACTACTAGATTTCAGGTAGTGACCAATTTTACTAGATAGTATTTAGTCTATTGGAAAAGCTACAGGTGATTGTCTACACTAAAATTTCCTGTTGAACACTAGCATAAGAAAAGGACAAAAGCAACAAAATTTACCTTAACAGCCTTTGGAAAAGCAATAGGTGATTGCAGCATCAAAACTTGATCCGCACTCAGCTTTGAGTAGAGTGCAAGGCAACACGAATTTGAATCGATCCAAATTTTTGAATGGTCCACCTCGTTGATATCCTTTTCCCCATGGGAGCTACCATTAACTGCAGAACCTTTTAGTTGTCCAGAGACTCCAGACACAAGCAAGCTCACATCGGACTGAACTATATTATACTCTCTGATATCAATACCATTTTCAGTCATGTAGTTCTGGACCTGGACCAAAGAAGAGTGACGGCACGAGTATATTGCATTACATGCCCTTCAACATAATGACCATTAACACCATAATGGGGAAATTGCAAAAAAAATATTTCCAGTTGATTAACTGACCTCAGCTGTTACTTTTTCCTTATCCACATAAAAGAAAGCACTGTGCAAGGTTACAATAGCAAAAGAATGAACCACTGGGCTGTAGTGCACATCATCTCCCCGAATATTGTACAACCAAGCAACCTAAACAAGCATTAAAAAAAAGGAAATTAAAACAGCCACAAGTCGTACAAAATTTTGAGAAATAAAAAAACTCTTAACTTAATAATTGTATTGAGTGAGGGAAACCAAGATACAGATCAAGTTAACTTGTACCTCATCAAGAGCAGTAATTATAATGGCACTAGCTTTTTCATGTTGTAGTTTTTCTCTTAACTCCTTTATCTTTTCTGCTACACTACGCCCAGCAAACTCCACAGGGTGCACAATTACAGGTAGAGGTTTAGTTGGAGGACGGCCCTTCCATATTTCATCCACCAAGTCAGCAGAAAGCTGAAACAACGTCTGACGCTTCTTTGAAAATGTTTGCTCATATCTCTGAGCAGAGTCAACAGAGATGCACCATGGATCAATTCCAATGACAGCCTCATCTGGAAGATTCTGATAGAACAACAACAGACATAAGTCACAAAGTTAATTAGAAACAGTAATATTTAATACGAAACAAGAAGCAACTATCTCAACCTTTCAAAATTCAAACCATTTCAGAAATTTCATGATAGTCGGTAGTCCTCCCACAACGAAACAAAAACCTCAAATAGCTCTTTTAAATTTCAATATACATATGGCGAGATGGCAATGAAGCTAAGGCGTTCACAATTCTGATATTTTTTACAGCTCTTAAAGAAATAACCAGCAGCAATTTAATTTTAGACCACTTCAATTCCCATATATCAAACCAGCTATCACTGTGGGAATTTGAATCTACTGGAGCAGCAAAAAAAAACAGTATGCTTGTGGTGTGCCCACAAATGCTGATCACTTGTCTCAAAAATAAATAAATGCTGAGGAGATAAGTTTGCTACGGTAAACAAGAAAACCACATTTGTGAATTCACATCACCGAAGTTGTGGCAAAATTCAAAACCAAGGATATAACCAAAAAATTCATTGCCATGCACAAGTTTCTGTAACCTGTGTTTTTGTGTGTGCGAGAGCTCAGAAGGCTAAATCCAGAAACATGCTCAGGAAAGGAGACCAATACTTACATCAGCTATCCAGACTTCAACTAGTGGGTCTTCTCCCATGCGCATGAGTTTCCAGCGATCGCTGAGTTGCTGTGTTGCCTGCAAGAAGTAGCGCCCATCCGTCCATAATAACGCCTCCTTCGTAGTTATAAGAGCCAGACCTGTATAGGAATTCAAGATATGCACCGACTGAAACTAATGCAACTACCAACAACTGAAAGAAAAAAAAAAGAAATAAATATCTAGGTCATTATGTTGGAACACCTACATTTTCTGATATACAGCTGCATACCAACACTAAATACAAATAAACTAAGCCCTTTTGAGTACAAAGGAGGTTATTCCATGCTTCGGTCCAGCTTGGGATTCCACCACCATAATCACAAATTGCAAAAAAGGTATCTTGTCCTAAAAAATCATTATTTTTCTTATTATCTTCTTGGTTGAAGCAATGCATATTTTTATTCTCAGTGACATTCAAATAACCAGTCCGAAGATGCATGTTAGCCAACTATAATTTTTCTAAACTTCATTGCATTAACATAAATGGCCTTGAAGTTTTCAACCACTAATATGACTGATCCATGCCAGATAACAAAAAATAATGAACAGAGAGAAAAGAAATGGGGATCAGCAACCGTACTGCAGCAAATATGATTCCTCATACAGTAAATCTAACATACTACCGCATGAAGGTGCCACACAAATGGTGAAAACCTGCCTCAGCAATGGCACACCATGCAAGGCGTAACTTCGAACATTGGTCCCTTGTGGCAATGGACTGTGAACAGAAGAGCTTTCAAAATTTACCATAACATGATTACAAGATTAAAACACATCACTGGTTATACAAGTGAGGGTTGCTATAGATGGATTTTGGTTTATAAATTGGTTGGTACTCGGCAGTCATCCCATTTAATATTATTTAATGTATGGCCCATGTTTGGATTTGCTTTTCTGGGCTATCTAGCACATCACGACAAAAATAATCAATCGATCCGTGTTGACCCAACTACTGATCAAGAGTCTAAAACTGTCCTAGACCAATCAAACGGCTTCTTTTATAGTATATAAAATTGTTTCTTAGACTCTGCCTAACTTAGGAGATTCTTTTTGCTCAGCCCATTTATAGATCATGCAGGTTATTGTATCATTTGTGTATCCGACACAGTAGCTCGAGCACTTAAAGCTAGCACTCGCAGTTCTTGCTGTGCTAATCATGGCATGCCACATTATGCAATTTAATAGCCTCGTGGACACAGCCACAGTGCTCCACCCATTTCTAGCATGTCATCGTGTGACGGCTAACCAAGCGAAAACAACACGGCACGAAGCTGATACTAGATTTGATCTATTGTGAACCATGCCATGTTATCTCAATAACAACTTTAACAGCCTCGCTGCTGCGGCGTGCACGCGCCAATTGCTGTAGACCACAATTGCCAAAACAGCTAAACAAACCATACCAGAATCGTGCCAACCCACTAAACTAAACAATGGTAATAATCAGAACTCGTCGCAACGGAGCGATCGGCTGAGAACTAGAACAACGGACCGATGGATCAAGCCCACACTTACCAGCGCTCCCGGTGAACCCGGAGATGAACTGCCGCCGCTTGTCCCGCTCCGACACGTACTCGCTCTGCGCGCGCACACGCCAAATCATCAATCATCGAGCAGAGGGACGACGAACCAACGAACAAGAGGATGATAGACCACAAAACCCTAAACCCAACCCAACCCAACCCAACCCAGTCGAGCCCGATGGGACCGGATCTAATCTACCCCGATCCCGATCGGGTTCCGATCTGCGCGAGCGGGGGGGCACCGACCTGGTGGGCGTCCTCGGAGGGGACGAGCAGCGCGTGGAGCGGCGGCGAGTGGGCCGCCATGAGCGCCCGGAGGTCATCGAGGTGCTGGTCCCTCACCGCCGCCGTCGACATGGCCTTTCCTCCGCCGCTTGTCCGTCCCCTTGTCGTCGGGGAATTTTTGGTTTCCAGTTTCGAGTCACGCGGAGGTGCTCTTCTCTTCTGTTACGCAATGGACAGGTGGCTATCTTCTCCGGCCGTACAGCGCCTCCGCGTGATCTTGGGCCTGGGATGATGGGGTTCGGCCCAACAAGTAAACCTAGAGCGAGCCCAGGTAGGAGGGGTCACCATCAAGCTACACCACACGCTAGGCTCGCTGCAGAGTTTGAGTCGGCGAAACAACTCCGCCGCTGCTCGCCGATGCGTGCCCGGCATGTACACTACTAGTACATCGAGAGACGGGGGGAAGAGAGAGAGAGAGAGACGAGTACGACATCGTCCACTGTCCACCGTGTCGGCCGTCCGAGCTCCCGACCGTCGTCAGTTACGACGGTTGTTCCGACCATCTCTACGGCGAGACATGCACAGATCGATCGGTCCCGGACCTCCCGGTAGTAAATAAAATCGCAAGCAAGTTAATTAGCTGTTTGTACCCTTTGTGTAACCAGCGGCAGACGCAGGACTTCCAACTAGCTAGGCACAGCTCTTACAGTCACGCCTCGCCTCTTTCGCAAGTCCGGCCAACACCGATACGTGCTTCCAAGAGATTCTGACACAAACCCAATGGGATGAACACAAACAATCTCAACTCAATAGTTTCAGTATCCAAAATCCAACACAATATGCACGTAATGGAGATACAATCTGGGGAATCGGCAGTGGAACTAGAAATGGGCTGGGTTCTGAGATTGGGAAGAAGAGAAGAAACAAGGGGCTGGGAATCAGAGAAGAATCAGAGGTTGGGGAAGAGCAAAGCCAGAGGTTGGGGAAGAGCAAACGAGAGGAGGAGAAGCCTTCCGGTTGTTTGATGTTTGATCCCCTTTTCCATTGCTCTCGACTGCCCTCTTGTAATTCCAACCGGATCCCCTTCTTGCCTCGTGGGCCCACGGCTTATGATGAAGCCCACAACCAGGCCAGCATGTGACATTCCTCCCTCCTTGAATTTCGGCTTGCCCTCAAGCCGATACAGAAGAATCGTCCTCGTTGCCACCGGGATCCCATGGTATCAGTATAACCTCAATGCCCAGCCTGACTTTAACACAATCACCACCATGCTTCTGCTGCATTAGCTTGCGAAGATGAAGCAACTGCACTCGGTCAGAAGCAATGAGTATTAGTCCCAGTATATCTACCATGCAAACAAAGTGCTTCAGTTGTGGTTCCAATTTGTAGCGGGAGATCATCTGATGGAAGTAAAGGCATTCATCAATCAGCAGCCCACCATGGTTGCAAAACCCCAACATTCTGTTGCACTCGGCTTCATCATCAAAAACAATAAGAGGACTTTTGCCACCAAGCTCTAATGAAACAGGCTTAACCATTTGGGCAGCAGCAGTCTTTATCCTTTTACCCGTTTTTGTACTTCCAGTAAAAGCAATCTTATCCACATGGTGATGTGAGGCTAAAGGAGCCCCCGCTTCAGACCCCAGACCAGTAATTATGTTCAAAACTCCTTGAGGTAGTCCTATGTCTTCCCATATTGCTCCAAGCTCTAAACAAGTTAGAGAAACCAGCTCAGATGACTTTAACACAGCGGTACAGCCAACAACCAAGGCAGGTGCAACCTTCCAATTAGCCATCAACTGAGAATAGTTCCAGCGGGGGCTGAAATCTAACAGCTTCACCATCTTGCTCAGTTCAATCTCAAAGATTTGGCCCATCAATTCATAGCAATATATGTTAATATCAAGATCATGCATCACAATCTTATCCCAGTGAATGAAATACGGTCCCCAAATGTAAACTGATAGTAACTGAATACTTAACTTGTGGTTCCAGCTTTGCTCTACCTTGCTGTTAGGTGTCCAGATCTGCAGCTTCTCTATAAACCCAGAAACTCTTCTGATTTGAGCCATAGACACCTTCCCATCAATCTCTGTGATCCGGTAATGCAGAGGATCGCCATTGCCACCACAATGGACTGATTTGAGCCATAGAAACCATTCTGATTTGAGACATAGAAACTCTTCACCAATAGCAGGCTGTAAATACTCCAACTCAGACATGTTTTCAGAAATGAGTACGTAGAGTGACCTCAAACCATAAATAGCAAAAATATTTGATGAGAGAAATATAAGTGGATCCCTTGTGACACCAAAAACTGCTGGTATTGAGTCAACGGCAAAAGCAATGTCGCTTAGCTCGATCACTACCACAGTCAAGAGCAATGGTGTGGCGTTCCATAAACCATCTTGATTTGTGAAAAAGTGGTCACTGTCATAATAATCAGTGACAGGATTGAACTTTTGGCATGTTTTCACAATATAGTTAACAGACAGATCAGATTCTGACAGCCTATTCAAAAGATTTACCAATGCAATGAACTCTTTTCTCTGCAGCTGAAATGGTTGGTGTAAATGGTTCTCTCCATCAACAGAGAACAAAATCTGCTTCACTAAAGATTGTGTTTTCAGGCCCTCTTTAGGATTGACAGTATTGTACTCAGCCTGCACAAGGTAATCTGCTGCCTTTGTAACTGCCCGAAGAAACAACAGGTACGTGAAGTATAGATTTTGGACACGCTCTGGGTACTTCCACACACGGTCATACCACAAAGGAAGATTATGTCCCCACAAGTTAACAGATTCGTCGAGAAAATAATCATAAGCAATGTGTACTGAAATTGAGGAGTGCAGAACTGCAGCCTCCTCCCGCTTGATCTCATTTGGGCTTTTTGCATAGTTATGCCATATAATGGGTTCTGAATGAAATATTCCCCCAACTCCCTTCCCAACAAAGGGATCAATGCTGTAGCCGTACTTCTCAGCATGTAGGTCCCCATATCCCGTTGTTGTCAGCGTTGAAATGGACCAGTAAAGAGCAGTAACATATCTAGTCCCTAAGCTCTCTGATCTAAAAGCAGGCATCATGGCACCTATCCATGTATTCTCTGGATTGGGATATCTATCAGCAATCACATAGTTGAAGCATCCCACACAATGCACAGCGAAGAGTGTGACAGAAATAAACCTTGAGCACCTTGTCCAGAAATAGTTGAATCGGATATCTTTCTCTAGTCTGGCAACCAGTGAACTGACTCGGTGAAGACGCCACAGCCTTACTGCAATTCTCTTTCGGTCCTGAGATGCAGACAGAGCTGAAATGCCGCTATCAGCAGATGACTGAATGGTGTTGAGAAGTTGTTCCTTATCGAGATCCCATACAAGGATGGAAGACATGTCACCAGATGCATACAGATAGCCAGATTGCTGCTGCCAATCAATCATAATACCGCAACCAGCAGCTCGATGACAATGAACTGATGAGAAAGCAGTTACAAGTTTATGTCCTCCCTTTTGAGTGTAGTTTCTCCATATACAGACTTTTCCATCACTTGAGCCAACTAATAGCAAGCTCTCATCAAGCTCATTGATAAGCAAAAGTTTGGATATCCCTCTGTCAGACAACTTATGGTTTGCACCTGTTTGCGGTAACGTCCAGGGTGGTAGCCAAGCCATTGCCTCCTTGCCCTTCTTGTGCTTCCCTCGATCAGGTGGCAATATATCCAGTCGCTGGATGTAACAATCCCACATGATGTCGTCTGCCTCGATCTCCATCAACACCGGGCAACAACTCACAGGATGGGTAGGAACCTGGACGACAACCAACCGGTCCTTGCGCGGTGTGGGGTCATCACTCAACAGAGCACCGACAGGGAGGGTGTCTAGCTGTGCGACCCAGACTGGATGGGTGGTGACGAGGGTACCAGGGAAGATGACGCCACCGGCATCGAGCATTGGCCTGGCCTTCAACCAAGCCTCGGAGTCGATACCACCATCGAGCACCTCGGCGTCGATGACGTTGGGGCCGGGGATGGCGACGTCGAGCAAGGCGACGGTCGAGGGAGAACTCGGGGCTGCGTCCGGCAGTAATGCGGACGTCTGCGAGGCTGTGACGTCGTCGGAACAATTCGTCGAACACCTGGTGGGCGATTCGGGGGTGAGTGTCGCATCTGCCCATGGAGTGGCGGTCGCCACGGCGTGGTCCACCGCGCCGACACAGGTGGCCGTCGGTGCGGGCACAGGCGGTGGCAAGGCATGAGCGGGTGCTCCTGGGGGCTGGACGATGGCCTTCAAGCCGACCGCGAGCTCGTCCATGCGCATCGCTAGGTCTTCCATCTCCGATGTCCGCTTCTTCACGGTGAGATCAATCGCTCAACATCGCTGCACCGTGCCGCTCTCCTTCGGCGTCGGTCATGGCCACCTCGAGCACGACATCATCGAGATTGAAGGCTCGATACCAATTGACACAAACCCAATGGGATGAACACAAACAATCTCAACTCAATAGTTTGATATCCAAAATCCAACACAATATGCACGTAATGGAGATACAACTGGGAATCGCGGTGGAACTAGAAATGGGTGGGGTTACGAGATTGGGAAGAGGAGAAGAAACAAGGGGTGGGAATCGAGAAGAATCAGAGGTTGGGGAAGAGCAAAGCCGGAGGTTGGGGAAGAGCAAGCGAGAGGAGGAGAAGCCTTAGGTTGTTTGATGTTTGATCCCCTTTTCCATTGCTCTCGACTGCCCTCTTGTAATTCCAACCGGATCCCCTTCTTGCCTCGTGGGCCCACGGCCTATGATGAAGCCCACAACCAGGCCAGCCTGTGACAGATTCCACCGGCAACACGTAGAATAGATCCGCCCACGTGTGCTTGCGATATTATAACGTACAATGCATGCTAGTCTCAAGTGGTGTTTCGAGAGAAAAGTGAGTTCCACCCAAGACCTGATTAAGCTTGCTCAAGCCACCTCCTCCTACAATGCAGGCAACATATTCTCTGCATATGTCCTATTTGGTGGACATATACATATAGCCTATCCTAGCTTCTCCTTCTGAAATCCACGACCGATATTCCCCCGCCTCTCTCACTTGAAGCTTCTTTGCGAAAAAAACCCCAACGCAAGAAGTTTTTTTCTTCCTTCACCCCCGGCCCAGCACGAGCTCCCCTCATTCCCCACCCACGCCACGAGACGAGCTAGGGTTCCCCTGCATCCGCGGTGAGGCCCTGCATCATGTGTCATGCGCCGAACAGAACAGTTTGAAGCGCGAGCTGTGGCGTGGGAAGAGTCTCAGAAGTGTAAACTTGCATCAATGTATACAAAGATCTTTCCTCTTTTTTATTTACTCTCTCTCCCCCGAAACATGCATGTTTTGAATCTTATGTTGGATCATAAATTCATGATACCTCATATATTAGAAAAAGGAGGTGAAGATACAGGAATGGAAGAGTTGCCAGAAATCCAAATTTGAAGCCAAAATGAGGCATTTTGCTGTGAAAGACCATTGAAATTTTTTGGTGAACTTTGTTGTAAGGATGTTGCAATTTTATGTGTTGTAATCTCTCAATGTAAGGATCTTGCAATGTAATCTCTCAAACTGGACAGCGTGTGCCAGATTTGTATTTCGTTGTCTGAATTTGAAATGTGTAAGCTTATTATTCCTAAAAAAATGCAACATTGTGATTTCGTTGTCTAAACATTGTAACCTCCTTATGTCTGAATTTGTATTTCGTTGTCTGAAATTTGGCTGCAAATGAAAGAGCGTCTTGAAGCAAATCATGTAGATCAGAAAAAAAAAATGGAAGTAAGTCGAAGCAATACAAATTTCCTAGATGCAGTTTTTTTTAAAACGAAGTTATAGATCTTGTTCAATTGTCTGTCACGATCGATCCAATTAAGTTGAATTTTAGCTGAAGAATGTATGAATAAAATTTGTGTATTTCACCTTCATTACACAATCTGTTTGTAGTGTTGCTTCTAATCCTTCCAGCCATGTCGCCCACCATGAAAGCATGAAGAAACCTGACACTGTAGCAAACTTAGCACACGATTGCATACTGACATTGCTAACAAGAAACTGATTGCATACATCCATAAAATATGACATTGAGGCCCTTGCTTCCATTCACAACCATACAATAAAATCTTAGTTCATACATTTCTGAAATTAAAGGAACAAAGCTTCAATATGAGAACGGGACAAGCTTCACATTCAGCAGCTTCTTGCCCTACAAAGTTTCAATATTTTCTAGAACAAAACAAGCTTCACATTCAGCAGCACTTCATCCAAACAAACTTGAAGAAGCAAAATGGAACCATCTGGACTCTGCAAAGCCTGAACAAGGAAGCCGAGAGGGGGCAATGGCGTAGGGGCTCGGGCGGGCGCAGGGGCGAATGCAGGGGGCTCGGTGCAGGGACTCTGGCGGGGGCGGCACAGGGGGGCACGACGTAGGAGGAACCCGAGCTCGTGGGCGGCCGGCGCAGGGTCAGCTCGGCTCCGATGGGCGGTACGGGGGGGCGGCGTTGAAGGGGCTCCAGCGGGCGGCGCAAGGGGAGGTGTAGGGGAACCATAGCTCGTCTTGTGGCGTGAATGGGGAATGAGGGGAGCTTGTGCTGGGCCGGGGACCGAAGGAAGAAAGAAGCTTCTCATGCAGGGGGGTTTCGCAAAGAAGCTTCAAGTGGGAGGTGGGGGGATATCGACCGTGGATTTCAGAAGAATCGCCTAGGATGAGCTATGTGCACATGTCCACCAAATGGGACATGTGCACAGGATATGTTGCCATGCAATGCATGGTGGCTTCATGGCACCCACATTTATATTTCAACCCTTTTTATTTTCATTTGAGTCCTTATGTTATTTGCAATATACTACTACAGTTAAAAACTTTACACAAACAACCCTAGAAGCAGAAAACATATTACATATACTGATATACAACCCTGCCCCCACATTTCAACCAAAAATTACCCCATCCTCATTCTCTCCCACTCTCTCCGCTCACTCTCCCTTCCCCTCACCTGACCTCAACACCATCGTCGCCCTGATCTCTCCCTAGCCTACCATTGTCAGCGCCGCCTTTGCCGGATCCTGCTGTCATCGCCCTCTCCCTCGCCTCGCCTCGCCTCGGTTCCGGCGCCACCGCCCACGCTTTCCCTTGGTCCCGGCGTTGCCGCCCTAGTTGGATCTTGCCGCCAAGGTCCAGGTTGTCACGCGGGCAGATGAAGTCATCGCATCACGCGGACAGGTACCTTTTGTCTCCCTCTCTCCATGGACCACACACTCTATCCCTCACACCACCGCTACTTCTGTAAGGAGTCCTAACACACTACAAGCCACCAACTTTTCTCCCCTCCCCCTCATCCACCGTGGCTCGGCTCCGATGTGGACCTACAAAGCCACTAGCAAACACCGACATTTCACGTGCATTCTCTCTCATCTAGCATGGATAACATTACTATAATGGTGTGCCATGTCCTTGCAAATAGCCACAATTTTACTGCATCTTTGAGCAAAACCATGATTTTGCGGTGTTCTACGGTAAATGTCACAAATTTACAATGTCATGTAACCAATTTTCCCTACCAATTTTGATAAGAAAAAACAAGTAATAGGAAAAATAAAGAAATTAGATCAGAGCAAGTGCAAAACAGGGGGGTTTGGAGAGAAAAAAAACGTAGGAAAATTGGAGGAATAGCTGCTTTGATGGGGCGTAGGATAAATAAGGGGAATTTTTGGTAATAAATGGTAAAATATAGGTAAATAAGTTTCTTGTGCTGCCTCGATCCTGAGCAAACGAATGAAAAAAGTAGGCTACCATGGGTGTTTCCTATGGAGTTAAATTATATCTATAGTAATCCTACAAAATTTAAGGACTCGTTTATACGTTACATATAGTATGCTTGTATTAAATCCTACATGAATTGAATTCACACACAAAAAATCTTGCATAATTCTTTCATTCCAAAAAGGCACTAGAATTCTTTTGAATGGCTAGCCTCGCAAATATGCGGGCTACCCGCTAGTTCTAGATTATTTGCCATCAGTTGTTATCTAACTTTCTATGCTTGATTTTGATACATAGATGCATGAGATTGACCAGCAACGGTTGGGTTTGTGCGTCTTATAGGCCAGTTTATGGTCTATTTGGAACACCGGAATTTCAAGAAAAGTTCGATTCTCGTATGAATAAAAAAGGGTTCAATTCTCGGGAAAAATTTCTTCAAAAGGTGCCCTAAGCAGTGCTATCTTCGCAAAAAAAAGGCTATAAAAGATGTTTCATCACAGACGGTTCCAAAAGAACCATCTGTGATACGACACTATCACAGATGGTTCTTCTTACGAACCGTCTGTGATAATTCACAGATGGTTTGTAATAAGAACCGTCTGTGATAATCGCACTCATCACAAACGGTTCTTATATCAGGAAGAATAGTGAGATAAATGTCTAGAAAACTAAATATTGTAATATTATATTATATTTACTGACAATATCATTAGCTATTTTAATTTTTAGGAATTGTGATTATGACATTGGAAAAGGAAGGCTCCAACTGATGTTGTATTGAGGGGGAGCGTATATGATAATTTTTTTATCATCATGCTTTCGACTATAAAAATCTTAACTTTGATTTATGTAGAAGAAATCAATTTGATGATCATCACTAAAGTTACTTTGAAGGTTTTACCACTTAGAAAGGTGGAGAATTCTGGGGGAGCAAGTCCATGAACTATAGCCCATATATCTTTCAATCTGAGGATCAAATGCTATGTAGGAAAAATTGTAATCTGGAAGATGATATGACCAGGAAGATCACGTGTTGTACTTTTTTCAATTATTAAGTTTTTAATAGAAGTTTTCTCACATAAAGGTGTTCAATGAGGCAACAAGTGTAATACAGCTTGCTTGCGTATGTGATATACTTTTTTCTCCTATCTTTTTTTTCTCATTAGGTTTTTGGAAGGAGTTTTTATCGAGACATGTTCATGTCGCGGCATTCACCTAAGGAGAGTGTTACGAAACCAATCCCTACGGGAGGTGTGGCCAGCCTTATTGGCGTCACCGGTTTCTTGTCTTCCAAGAAGACGTGGGCCCAGTAGGACTTTTATATTATAAATATTAAGGAGAGATTATTGTAATTTATACAGAAAATATTGGAATAAAGAAGATCGTTGGATTTGCTCTTCTACTTTTGTATTGTCTAATTATGTGATTATTCTTACTTGAGGAAATTGCACTTAACCATAGGTACATTGCTATTAGTTTCACAAAACCACAGGGTTAAGCAATACTTCCACTTAACCACACACATTTTGACACCTAATTGTAGCAAGTCCCAGCCTTTTCTTTCGGCTTGAGTCCGAAGCGCTTGGCTGGCAAACTGGTGCGCCACGCTTGGCGTTGTGGACTGGAGATTGGAGTTAAACCGTCGCTGGTCCATGCAAGCGATTGAAAGTCGAAACAGAGGAGACACCGAGACGCACCTTGCTTTGCAAAACAGAGAGATGCCTATCCGCGCCCTAGCGATCGATCGAAGTCGGCATCAAAGGCGAAATAGAGGAATCCGCATCATGCCCCGAGACCGCCATGCTGCCAAGCCACGACAAGGAAGGCGAGGGTGGGTGGGAAGGTAGGCGGTCTCAATCCCTTCGATATTCTCCTAAAAATCCAGCAGGGAATGCTGTTGGTACATGCTCTCGTATCCTCGATGTTGTAGCAAATCAGACACATGTCATCTCTAATGTTTGAGTACCTGGTGTTTCAAGGGTTGTCAATGATGACTACCGTTTTGTATTAAATGAGACATTGGGTAATGCATACGCTAAAAAACAACATTGTTGATCAGGCACTGCATGCAGCAAGGTTCAGCACTGTTCAATTAAAGTTTTGGCTAGGGCTATTACCCACGCGGGCCACATACCACGTCCGCATCCTCAGATCGGCGCGCCAACATGGCCTTTCCAGCGTGCCAATCAGGCAAACGGTTCACCTGCTGCTGGGCCCTACTTGTCAGGAATCACTTCGGACTCAAGCTGAAAGAAAAGGCTGGGGTTTGCTACAAGTAGGTGCCAAAATATGTGTGATTAAGTGAAAGTATTGATTAACCCTGTGGTTTTGTGAAACTAATGACATTATACCTAGGGTTAAGTACAATTTCCTCTTCTTACTTTAGTTGTATTAATCGGTTGCGTGGATTGCTCCAGGACACAGCTATCTAACAAAATAAGGTTTCGGCTTTTTAATTCAACAGAGGGAAATCTCCCTGTGTCCACCCCGCCCAACTCGCACCGCCACCTACGACCGGGCAAAACAACGCCTCTCTGTCTCATCTGATCTCGCCATTCCGTCCTTGCCAAGCACACCACTACAGCAAGACCTCGCTTACCTGTTCTTCCAAAGCGCCTTTAATTCACCTTTCCCCATCACCTTTTCCTTGTTCTCGTTCCCATCTTCTCTTTTTGTTTACTTTTTTTTTTCTCTCTATCCATCGTTCTGTAGGATTCCTCGGTTTCCACGACTCAATGCATCAGTTCTTCTTAACTACTGTCCACTAACTAGCTTAGCTAGTAGTTATCACTTGCTTCGGCATTAATTCTTGCTCCACTCGCCAAGAAATGGCCATGCCGATGCCGATGGGGCCGCCGCCGCCCGCCGCCAACATGCCTCCGATGGGGCCGATGCCCGCAATGGACATGCCGATGCCGACGATGCATGTGGCCTTCTTCTGGGGTCACCGGGTGCAGGTGCTCTTCCCCAACTGGCCCGGGAACCGCGCCGGCGTCGGCATGTACCTCCTCTGCCTCCTTGTCGTGCTCGCGCTGGCCGCGCTCGTGGAGACGCTCTCTGCGGTCTCCCGCGGGCTATCCCGCCGCCGGTCGTCCGCGGTGCTGCTGATCACGGGGGTCCACGCGGCAAAGATGGGGCTGGCGTACCTGGTGATGCTGACCGTGATGTCGTTCAACGCCGGCGTGCTCCTCGCCGCCGTTGCCGGGCACGCAGTCGGGTTCCTGGTCGCGCGTAGCGGGGTGCTCGGCCGCGCCACTCGTGATGATGTCGCGCCGAACGGTGCAGTCCCTCCCTCAGACTCCAAACCTTAATTAGATAATGAAATTTGTTGTGTCCAAAGGAATACTGAAATTTGTTGTGTCAAAAGGAATACTGAAGATGACATGCTTTCTGTTCTTCACTGAAGAAATTGTGTAGTTTCTGGTGATGTACCGTGCAAATTTTAAATTTTTAATGAGTAAAATCGACAGGTTAGGGACTCTGTAATTTTCTTCCAGAGGAGTATCGAAGCCAATGATTGTATAAATTGAATCCATGAAGCCGTGTGGTGTGCTTTCCACTGTTAGTGTGATATGTGTGCTATTACTGGATTACTAGTTGTTAGTAACGATCAAGGTGCCTCTTCAGTTATTGCAAGCCAATCGTGGTTTTGTTTCTTTGTGCTTAATTTAGCCTAATGTCAAAACTACCTTACTCGTAATTTGGAAGAGAAAAACTACCTAACAAATAGTACTGAATACCTGCTACTACTGCACTCTCAATTCGCAGCACATAATAACGGTATAAGCAACGCAGTATCGAGCAGAGACCAGAGCCAGAGCCAGTTCGACGGTTTGAGTCTTCCAACTGACAATGAACGGTACGTTATGTCCTTGTGAAGATCAATACTCTCGAGCGAGGTTTGCTCTGTCAATACTCAAGAAACTTCTTCAACTGAAAAACATAAAAGACATCGTGAACTCCCGATAGAGATATTGGTAGCTCAAGTTGATACGCGACTTCACCTCATTTTCGCAAGATCTTGTATGGTCTAATAAATCTGGGTGAAAGTTTTTCTTTGGTCCGGAACCTTTTTACCTCTCTGAGTGGAGTTACTCTGAGATAGACAAAATCTCATGTGGCCCAAGTACACTCTACCACTACTACAAAACAAGCTATGTAAGACGTCCCATCACAGACGGTTGTATTATACTTATCACATACCGTTCCCGTTTGTGATACGCCACTATCACAGACGGTTTTTCTTACGAACCGTCTGTGATTATTCATAGACGGTTTGAAATAAAACCGTCTGTGATAATCGCACTCATCACAGACGGTTCTTATACTAACCGTCTGTGATAAGACATCTATCACAGACGGTTCTTAATACGAATCGTCTGTGATATGCTGGCACTATAAATATCTGCTCCCGATAGACCCCCTGCCCCCCTAGCACCTCCACCCCCTGACCCAATTTTGGTTTGAGCCGCCACCCCCATTGCACCACCTTAGAGAGGAGAAAGAAAGGAGGAAGCTCGAGAGGAGAAGGAGATCAGGAGGAAAGGAGGAGAAGGAGAAGGTGAGGAATCTCGCGGGTTATTTAGAATTTTCGCCGTGAGCTCCGAATGTAACGATATGTAACTCTTTATATTTGTTCTAGGTTAATCTTTAATCAATTTTAGAATGTTTTGTTAATAGGAGGAGTAACGTATTTACAGTTTATTAATCTAATTTGACACTACTAATTTGTTACGTGTGTAGCATAGATGTACATTACTTATGTATAGATACATGGTGAAAATGTCTGGCAATTGAAAGAACCAGTGGGTTTCCTCGACCCACACATGGTCTTTGAGCAAACTATCATGGCAGACGCATCTTACATCGTGAAATACATAATGATAGAATTGCTTACTCAAGACGACAAAGACTACATAATGGTGTCCTACAATCAGAAGTAAGAGCTTCACTACTTGCTATACAAATTTCATTTGTACTTTATACGCAGCACGAACTTAGGTTTAATAACTATAGCGACATATATGAGTAGGTACCACTGGATCCTTTTAGTTATTATACCAAAGAGAAACAAAGTAATATACCTTGATTCCCTACTCAACAAAACCCTCGACTTCACCCTTGAACAAGGAATACTCGACAGATATGCTTATTTTGTCTATACATAACTCTATTGTAATCTTCCTTCGTTTGAAATGGCCGAGAATAACTTTTTGGAAACATGTAGGTCGTTCATTGCTTATGTTGCCGAGGGAGGGTCATATAAGGGATCGAGCGCCACACTGTAACACAGGACACGATTTTCAGTACACGCTACAACACAATAATCCTATATCATACTTTGTAATAATACGTCTCGAACTGACTATACCTATATATGTAATTCTATTTTTGCAGTGTCACTAGCAAAAACAAGAACAATGTGCATTCTACGTTTGCCATCATATGCAACAAATCATGAGTGATAAGTTGAAGGATCCCGAGGTTTGTCAATCTCACAATAGTTATTTTCTAATTATAAGTTTAAATATATACTTACTACTTTACTCCTGCTAGCGACATGGCTTGAACATAGATTTAGATGCACTCATTATGAGAGAGATCTCGGAGGTTCAAGGGAAGCTCAGCGACTTCATCAAGACGCAGATCATTAATGCTGACGGAGAGTTTCACTCCGTCGACACCGCTGAATAACCTTCAAACAATTGATTCAATTATAATTCACTTTGAGTAGTTGTAACTCTAGCAACAATACTTGATACATATTCTTTTGTAATTGATTTTGAGTTGTAAATGATCACTTTGGGTTGTCAATGATTGATTCACCTGTGGTGTATCTATTTTCTGCCTGTTTGTTGTTTTCAGAGGGTATAGCTAGCAATTCCTGATGCTAGCCGAAAATCAAAAAAAATTACTTAGGTTTAAAGAACTATCACAGACGGTTTGATTGTTAAATTGTCTGTGAAGGGATACTATCACAGACAGTTTAATGATCAAACCGTCTGTGAAGGTATACTATCACAGACGGTTTCCACTAACAACCATCTGTGATATGCGTATATCACAAACGGTTCTATTTACTAACCGTCTGTGATGTAATGTAATATCTATTACATCACAGACGGTTGGTAAATAGAACCGTCTGTGTTGTGCCTTGTCACAGATAATTCAAAAATCGTCTGTGATAACGCCTGTTATCACAGACTTAAAAATTCAGACGGTTCATAAACCGTCTGTGATGAAGACTTTCTCTAGTAGTGCTCACACCACTGCTACTTCTGTAAGGAGTCCTGACACACTACAAGCCACCAACTTTTCTCCCCCCCCTCCTCCACTGTGGCTCGGCTCCGATGTGGACCTACAAAGCCACTAGCAAACACCGACATTTCGCGTACATTCTCTCTAATCTAGCATGGATAACATTACTATAATGGTGTGCCATGTCCTTGCAAATAGCCACAATTTTACTGCATCTTTGAGCAAAACCATGATTTTGCGGTGTTCTACAATAAATGTCACAAATTTACAATGTCCTGTAACTAGTTTTCCCTATCAATTTTGATAAGAAAAAACAAGTAATAGGAAAAATAAAGAAATTAGATCAGAGCAAGTGCAAAACAGGGGGGTTTGGAGAGAAAAAAGAACGTAGGAAAATTGGAGGAATAGCTGCTTTGATGGGACGTAGGATAAATAAAAGGAATTTTTGGTAATAAATGGTAAAATATAGGTAAATAAGTTTCTTGCGCTGCCTCAATCATGAGCAAACGAATGAAAAAAGTAGGCTACCATGGGTGTTTCCTATGGAGTTAAATTATATCTATAGTAGTCCTACATGGATTGAATTCACACACACAAAAAAAAAAATCCTACATAATTCTTTTATTCCAAAAACGCTAGAATTCTTTTGAATGCCTAGCCACGCAAATGTACGGGCTACCACTAGTTCTAGATTATTTGCCTTCGGTTGTTACCCAACTTTCTATGCCTGGTTTTGATACATATATGCATGAGATTGACCGGCAACGGTTGGGTTTGTGCGTCCTGTAGGCCAGCTTATGGTCTATTTTGGAACACCGGAATTTCAAGAAAAGTTCGATTCTCGTATGAATCGAAAAAAAGGTTCAATTCTCATGAAAAAAATTCTTCAAAAGGTGCCCTAAGCAGTGTTATCCTTCGCCAAAAAAAAGTAGCTTGTACGGCGAAAATCCCCTACAGTACGATTCTCGTAACCATCTGATCGTGCATTAGATTGAAATCAGAATCAGAACTACGGTGTGCTGTATTTGCGAAGTTGCAAACCACTATCTTTTGCATCAAAACCCATAGTCCATAGGAATCCACAAAACGGTGTGTTTTTGAATTTAAATTTGGACACAAGGAAAGAAAAACATAGAGAGAGGAGAGCAAGCCGTCAGCCGAGCGCAGCAAACTCTGCTAATTCAGGGTTTGTAATGCAGGCATTTCACACAATTTCGTAGGAAACAATTCCATTTCCGTATGATTCAGCAAAAAAGTCCCAAATTCCAAATAAAATTCTAACATCATCCTAAGTACTCGGTACTGAAAGGCTACCAAGCTTCTGTCGGCGAAAGTGCCACGACGGAGGCGTCCTTGGCGGCGAGGCAGACGGGGCAGGCGTCCACCTTGGGCTCGCACGCCTTGCACAGGCACAGGTGCCGGCACGGCAGCAGCAGCACCGAGGCTTCGCGCTCACCGCAGCACTTGCACGCCCACCTGCCGGCCGGCGAGCTAACCGCGTCCTCGTTCGGCGCGTCCTTCGTCGCCTCGAAGCAGCAGGAGTACTGGGCGTCGTCGGCGGCCGGGTCGGGCGAGTCGCCGAAGCCCTCGGCGGGGCCGGGCGCGGCGCGGAGGAGGAGGTGGTTGAGCGTGGCGCGGAGGCCGGCGGCGACGGCCTCGTTGCTGCGGGCGAGGCCGCACCACGCCTGGCTCTCGGCGGCCGCCTGCCGAAGGCGCTCCTCCAGCTCCGCGGCGCGGCGGCCGGCCGCCTCCAGCTCGGCCTCCTTCTCCCTCAGCCGCCGCGCCGCCGCCGCGGTGGCAGCGCGCACCAGCGCCTGGCACTGCCGCTTCCGCGCCTGCTCCAGCCCGGCGCGCAGCCTCTCGCACTCCATCCGCACGAGCGCGTCGGTATCCGCGTTGTGCTGGTACAGTTCCGACACGAGCACGTCCGCGAACGACGATTCCGCCGCCGCCGCCGCCGGGCGCCCGCTGGTGGACGTCATCGAGGACTCAACCCACCGGCTCGCCGCCGCCACTGCGTCCACAGCCGGGGAGGGCATAACCGTCTTCACCATCCCCGGGATCGGCAGCAGCGCTGACGACGACGACACGTACTGCTCCTCCACCTCCCTGCCGCGCTTCCGCGACGCCAGCACCCCGCCGCGGCCGTTGCACGTCAGCTCGCTCTGCGCGCCGCTAACCACCGCGGCGCAGTTGTACCCGTTGTTGGCCGCGGCCGCGGCTGCCGCCGCCGCGGACAGGAGCGCGCCGTATTCCCGCATCTGCGAGTCGACCTCGCCGGCCGCAAACGCATTGCCGCGGGGCAAGCACGCCGCCGGGACGCCTGCGAACCCGCCGTGCTGCGCTTGAACGGCCATGACACGAAGAATCCTCGAGAGCTTCTCAACAAGAAGGCAAGTGTGAAGAGGAGGCGAGATGGTGTGAAGAGGAGTGGCGTTGGGAGGTGGCTTTTTATAACGTGTGAATCCATTACTGCTAGGGCTAGGGCTAGGGCTAGGGCTAGGGCTAAAGTCGATTCTAACCAGTCATGTGATCCAGTGATTTCTCTCAATGGGGTGGAGTACAAAACTGAATAAACAAACCAATATTGTGCCGTGTTGATAGAGTCAAAGCAGATGGGCGAACAAAAACAAAATGTGAGCCGTGACCGTGAGCGTGAGCGGAAGCAAAACCTCGGACTCTATGCTGCAACGTTACAGTGCTATAATGACATAACATTGCGTATCAGTCGTTAGATCGAAAACGAGAGGATAAGATCGAAGCGTGCACGTGAGCATAAATATTGTAGTTCATGGATACTGTAACAGCATTGTAGTAGTCATCTGACTCGTTCTTTTCTAATCGGACAGCTCAGATCTAGACAATATCATGATAGTGTAGTACCGTGATATTGACCATGTGATTATAGAGGATGCAAACCCCAATGTGTGAGGTGGGTTCCTGTCACGTACTGGCCTGCCTTGGTCATGGGCCGTGGGCCAGGAGGCAACTAGGGGGTGAGTCGGCGCTACAAGGGGTGAGCGGCAGCAAGGGAAAAGGGGATCGAAGAACATTTGGCTAGCCTTGGCTCTCTCCCTCCCTGCTACTGCTCTTCTTCCCCAACCTCTGTATCTTGCTCCCAATTCCCTGTTGTTCTTCCTCTACCTCCATTCTCTTCTAATTCCTCCTCAGATCCACATCTATTGTATCCCAATTACCCAAACTCTTCCACTTCTCCGATTTGTACTTGTGTTTGGATCGGCAATCAGATTTTGTTTTGTGGTCGATTTATGTTCAATCAATCGGGTTCGTGACAATTGGTATCAGAGCCTTCAATCTTGATGGTGCTATGTTCCGAGGTGGCCATGACCGACGCGGAGAAGGAGAGCGAAGCACGGTGCAAGGAGATGTTGAACAAATTGATCTCTGAAGTGAAGAAGCAGACAATGGAGATGGAAGATTTGGCCGGGCGCATGAATGAGCTCGCGGTCGGCTTGAAGGCCGTCGTCCAGCCGCGAAGAGTACCCGATCACACCTGGCCACCGTCCGTAACCGCACCGACGCCCACCTTGGTCGTCGCAGTGGACCACGCAGTGGCGGCACCGGCACCGACATCAGATGCTGCCCTCGCCCCCGAGTCACCTAGCAGGTGCACGACGTTGGGCCCCAACCTCAACGCCGGCTGCGCCAAGGCCACGGTGGTGTCCCTGCTCTCGAGGGGCGTGTCCACCGCCATCCGGGCACAGTCGGAGCCTGCGTACGTCGCCTCGTAGAAATCATTCGCCACCAGCGAGCTGGACAACCGGATGCCCGTCGGGTATTCGATGATCAGCTCCGGCGACGACACCGCTTCGCAGACGTCCGCATTCAAGTCGGATGCGGCCCCGAGTTCTCCCTCGACCATCGCCCTTCTCGATGTCGCTAACACCAGCCCTGAGCTGACTGTCGCCACCATTCGTGTGTGCGACGACACCAGTGACCTTACCGCACACCAACTGCTTGATGAAATGCCCCAGCTCGCCAAGGTCGACTCCACGGCTTGGTTACGGCCGAGCGCTAGGCCAACGTTCATCTTCGCTTCTACTGGGGTGTATCTAGCCCGTGTGGCACCGCCCTACATCGGGGTGCGAGATATGTGTACCTCGTCGCCGACACTGGCCACGGAGTTATGGTCAGTGTTGGTCCAAGCGATGCAGTCGCCGGGCCAGGTCAAGTCTCCCTTATCTCCATTGACCAGGGCGACGTGCTTGCTTGCACACATGTCCTCTGTCCGCCCGATGATCATAAGGTGTTGTGGCCACCGCCGATGAAGTGGGTCGAGAGGCGATCATGGCTGCCACCAGCACACACGGAGATCACGGAGGCAGTGTTGAGCCTCATCCACAATCATGGCGGTTGTTCGATCGTTACCAAGGCGAATCTGGTGGTGCCCCATCGCCACCACCTCAAGGACCGGAAATGGTGTTTAAGTTGTTCCACAAACAGTGTGAGTCGCATTCTTGAGAATGTGGAGCAGGGAGTGAGAGCTGCGATGATCTTGATCACCTTGCGCTTTGGGATTGGTCCACTCTAGCTTTGTCTTTGATGAGTGCAATTTACAAGGATCCTTGGGTCCTTGATTAGGAAGATGCGGAAGGTTCAGTGCTCTTTGAGATAATTTCACGAAAAGTGTGAGAACGAGGATTATGTTCTGCATTTCCGTGGTAATGGTGGCTTGTGGTGCATTGCGGGCATTGAGGGTCACTTGGTGAGATACGGTTGGACTTCGTTCCACGGTTGAAGGAGACGCTGGCGGACCATCCGGTTTGCGAGATGAGAAGGCGTTTTAGAAGGAGGCATGTTGACGATCGACGCATCCTTCTTGATGTGTTGCATTAGGATTGACACGGTGTGGGCGAGTCGCATTTCATGAGTCGGTGTTACGGTGTGTGCAGATGGCGCTTCTTGAAGGAGCTACTCCTCTTCCGATTTGCTCGGGATGTCGATGCAAAGTCGGATGGGAATTGGTGAGGTTGTCAAGACTCGTGTCAAGCAACACCGAGGATAGTGTCCTTTTCAAAGAGGCAGGACCAGTGAATGGGGTTGATGTTAAGTGCATGGCTAGGGTTCTCTTGCGGTCAGTTAAGCCTGCACTCCATGCTAATGTGGATTGCACTCATCTGATGGTCTCAGCATGGGCTGGGCATCCTGATTGCTTTCTGGAGCTGCTGGTACATTTTCTGGAGTTGCTGGTATCAAAGCTCCATAATCCTCCGATGTCATATATAACATCCATCCTTCAGCAAGATGCAGCAAACAAACTATATTTTACTGTAGGGTATACCATGAAGGTAGCCCAGAAGCTTTATGAGGGAATACTCGGCGATGATTCTTTGAAACTGTACACTCTAATATGGAAAAGAACAATGGCTTGCCAAATGGAAGCTTCCAGAACTGAGATGATTCAAGTTGATATTGGTAATCCTGAAGGAAACATGATTTTTCATTCAGCTGCGTCAAGGTTTGACTTCCAGGGATACCAAGCTGCAAGTCCTTCCAGTGACAACTCCGAGGGAGCAGCTGTGCATCAGGATAATTTTGAGGCCTTGTCCAAATTAGAGGTTAAGGACTTGGTGTCTCCGATTAATGTGCATCTTGCTCAGCACTTTACTAAACCTCCACCACGTTATTCTGAGAGTGCATTGATTAAAAAGTTTGAAGAGCTTGGAATTGGATGTCCATCTATGTACGCGTCTATAATGAAAGTGTTGTAGGACCCTGAATTCCGGGTCGAATGGTCTCAGCATTTCTTTCACATCATTTCCCTGAGATGGCCGATTACACATTTACTACTAACATGGAGACTAAGCTAGGCAATGTCTCTGCTGGGTCAACTGAATGGAAAGACATTCTGAGAGATTACTGGGAACGATTCAGCAAATATTGCGGAGATGCTAGTCAATGTGATGTCAGAAAGGTAGAGAGAATGCTTGAAGAGAAATTCGGTTCTATCCTCTTTCCTGACCTTGACAGTGATAGTAGGATTTGCCCTAGTTGTTCTGAAGGAACCCTGAGATTCAAAGTTAGTAGGTATGGCGAAGGCTATTTTATAGGCTGTAACCGACACCCGAAATGCAAGTATATTGCTCGCACATTGTCAGATGGAGATGATGAAACTGAAGCATCCTACGAAACTCAAAGGTCTTGTACACCCAAGTTACTTGGTGTCATGCCTGATTCCAACGAAAAGGTGTTTTTGAAACAAGGTCCTTATGGTCACTACATCCAGGTTGGCGAGGATAGAAAGGGAGTGTCCCAGAAAAGAGCTCCTCCGTCTAAGGTCAAAGCTGTTGACTCTGTCAGTATAGAAGATGCAATTGAGCTATTGCAGTATCCCAAAATTCTGGGAAAACATCCTGATGATGATCATCCTATGACATGGGACCCTGGTGGTTTTCTTCTAACTTCATGGCATCAGCTTGGGGACAAGCTGAAATTCAAAGAGGGAGGAATGTCACGTACTGGCCTGCCTTGGTCATGGGCCGTGGGCCAGGAGGCAACCAGGGGGTGAGTCAGCGCTACAAGGGGTGAGCGGCAGCAAAGGAAAAGGGGATCGAAGAACATTTGGCTAGCCTTGGCTCCCTCCCTCCCTGCTACTGCTCTTCTTCCCCAACCTCTGTATCTTGCTCCCAATTCCCTGCTGTTCTTCCTCTACCTCCATTCTCTTCTAATTCCTCCTCAGATCCACATCTATTGTATCCCAATTACCCAAACTCTTCCCCTTCTCTGATTTGTACTTGTGTTTGGATCGGCAATCAGATTTTGTTTTGTGGTCGATTTATGTTCAATCAATCGGGTTCGTGACAGTTCCTTTCCTTCTCTCCCACCACCTCTTTGTCCGGTACTCATCGCATATCTAATTATTCTGTAATTTTCCCAGATTTTTTCGATCTTTCTTGCTGTTTTGTTCGAGGGAACGAGGAGGCAACCACAGGGGAGCACGCCAACACTGGCTAATGGCTTGACATCGTCACCCTTATGACTTGACTTTATACTTAGGAGGAGCAGATCGAGTGATGGAATGGATCTGGATGCAGAGGCGAAGGTGGACATCCTTGGCTCCGTCGAGGGCGGTGTTGGTGCACGCGGATGGCGGCGAGGTCGATAGGCGTGGGCGGCCTCGAGACCCCGATCGTCGGAGGCGTCGGCGTCGGCGCAGTTGCAGCGATGTCGTCCCTGCAGGCTACGCAGAGCTCCTCGACTGTTGTCGACTCTAGAAATTTTCTGCTTAGCTTCTCATCCTCGAGTGGTTATAGCCGATGCCAAAAGCCAAGAAATTACTTTTCGAGCAGATTGCACGTGCCCTGACGAAGGGAGATGAATGGGTTGGCAGCGGCATGGCATGCGGGGAATTACACAAGCCAGGCCATATTCCACCCCTACTAGTCTCCTTTTCTTTGATCATCTCGCTAACCTAATCCGAATCTAATCTAATGTGAATGTAATCTGGTTAATTAGTGCGTGTGAGGGGCGGTTGGCCTGGCCGTGCAAGACAATCATACAAGCCAACAAGCAATTTAAGTAGCTGGTGCCATTCAAAATATAAGGCGAGCATGCAAATTTAATGTTGTTTTCTGTCTTTTTTCCCTCTTATTTATCTCTCTCTCTTCAACATTTACGACTAAACACCCATTCTAACTACTCTCTCTCTAATTACCAAGATATTAACATCATGAATACCATCGTCATTTCCTCCAACTATTCTCTTGCTTTCATAGCTTCCTTAATCCCGTGTTTGACCAAAATATGCCTTACTCTCAATGCACTCGCTCCCAATGCAGAAACTTCAAAGATACTCCATTCGTTCATAAATATATGACATTCTAGGAAGCGTGCGGTCAAATTTCTTAAACTTTGACCACTAATATATTTAAAATATTTTGTATTGGTAATGTGAAAATAGTATCATTAGATTTGTTATGAAAAATATTATCATAATATAATAATTTTATATTATTGTATGAACATATTCGTATAAAAATAAATGATCAAAGTTGTATGTTAAAGACTATGTTGATGTCCAAAGCGTCATATATTCTTGAACAAAAGGAGTATATCTTAAGCCCTCCATGTCATCTAGACATAACTCTAGAAACAACACCTCCAATCTATTATATCTTTGGACTAACCGACACAATTATTTCCATATTAATCATCTCACTGGCCCCACTTGTCATTCCCACCCTCCTCTCCGTCCCCCATTTATTTCCCCTCCCTCCCCTACCTTTTTGTTGTCCATTGGTATGTGCCCTGTTTTAATGGGTGACTTATTACATGAGGTTTTGGATTTTTGGAAATATTAACGGTAATCCGCACTTCATGAAGTTTTTTTAGAGGCATCAAAAGAGGTCGTTGGAGCAACCGTCGCTCTGGTCTTTGGTTTCTCAACCATGACTTGAGTAGGTGTTGCTGCAGCAATCTTAGTCTTCTAGGCAAGTGGAGCTCCCCGATTAGTCAATTTCTCTCTTCCTGCCATACATCTAAAAGAAAAATAAAGGGTTTATTGACTACAGTCTTAAGACAAAATTCAAAACTATAATTTAAACATTAGATATTTGCAGTCATTCTTCTATGAACTATACAGACGCCCCGACCAGGTTGGAGGACTGATCGTTGAAGGAAACTGGCTCTAAGCCATCCCTCACATTTTTCAATATGAAAGAAGACTTCTCTTCAACCACCTCCTCTAGTGGAACTAAAAAAGCAAAAAAATTACAGACTTAGTAATGTTTTTACTACAAAGTCAAAATAAATCTTTCAAAGATCTAGAAAGTAATATACCTCTAGGGCTATCCTCAGTCGGATCGTTGTCCCCTTTTAGCTCCCAAAAAAAGTGAGCTCTTTTCTTTAGTGGGCTAACCTTGTTCTGAAGGAAGTCGTGGATGATCCTCTAACAAGTTAGTCCCGCAGACACCAGCGAGATGGCTGCGTTGACCAGTCTCTCCTCCTCGGCCACCAGCTTCAAGGAGGTTTTCTCCTTCTTCACATCCTAGGTCGACTAGCTCGGTGGGGGACCTTTAATGAACTTCAAGCAGCAGCTTTCGGGGATTTCGGAGTAGAACCAGTAAGGTAGTTAAAGTTGCGATCCTATGTGTAGAGTCGTGCGATTTTACGAACCCACGACAGGTTATCGATCTAGATAGCACTGTGAATCGGAATCATGTTGAATCGTTGTAGAGTTGCGATTCAAAGAGTAGAATAGTGTAGAATCTTTTAGAATCACGATTTTGTAGCGACTATAAACAATCCTCCAATTTATTTGGTCCTTTTTCATCGCGTTCAAATAGACAATATCTGGTACTTCTGCGAGTAGGATAGAGAGGAGGAGGAGCTGGACAGGCTGGCGGCTGCGGTGTCAGAGCAGGAGACGGTGCGGTCCGTGTTCCAACAGCTATCATCGAACCCGGTGGGCATCCATGTCCATGACGTGATCATCAAGGGAGATACCAAGAGGCGGGATGAGCTCATCGAGGTGGAGGTCGTTGACCTCCTCCGCGACGCCCCCACCGTGCAGGACCTGTTGCGTGTCGCGAGCATCTCCAACGAGCGGATAAGCCAGCTCGACATGTTCGACGCCATCAAGATCACGCTCGATGTCGGTCCGCTTGAGTTTCCCAGCACCACCAATGTCATCATTGAGGTCGCCAACCCTTCACGGGGAGCGCCAACGTCTACTCCAAGCCCGAGGTGAGCTCTCCGCTTCATTTGATTTGTTGGCGATTGCATTGGAGGGGCAAATTTCCTGTAGCTAGAGTCTTAGAGCAACACTTGTTGATATTATGAGGCCTGGATTTGGGATCTAGATTCGTAATTACCCCATCTAGCAACCGTGTAAATAAATTTTTTTGGATAAGTACATTTCCAAGAGCAACCAAGAACGTAGGAACACGGTCCCGCATATCTTTATCTCCCTCACAATGTGGATAATGAGATGGACCATGATATCAAAAAACAATGGAGCGAAAGGATTCATTCGATATGTACTCAATCCAAACCTTATATTCCTTGGTTCTGCACCGAAGTCTACAAACCTCCTATCGATGTTTCTCCACTAGGCGGAATCGGCATAGTGTCTTAGCTTTCTGTCATTCTTACGCTCCTCCGAGTGCCAATGCAGCAATTTTGCTTCATTTGGGTTCGCAAAAAACGCTTCAAACGGGGAATTACAGGAAGATACCACGCCACCTTAACAGGAGATCCTTTCTTCACCTCGATTCCCCCGTCGTCATCTGATTGATTTTTATGCTTATATTGGGATGCGTTGCACACCGAACATATATGCATATTTGCACACTCGTTATGGTAAAGGATACAGTCGTTCGGATATATATGTATTCTTTCTACTTTCATTCCCAATGGACAAACATCACCATCGACTCGTCTCAGGCGACCTTAGGGCCCCGAGCCACGACTATTAGTAATGCGATGTCACCCTGAGCCCAATTTGAGCTTCAAATCCTACTATTTTTAATCATTTAGTTAATAAACTAACAAGTCTATGACATGTGGGACCGACATAGATTTTATAAATAAAATCATGAAATAAAAAATGAGTCACTAACAAGTAAGGCCCACATGTAAGTTAATAAAATCTGAAAAAATATAAAAATGAGAAAAGCCACCTTTAGTTCAGAGAAAAATACGCTCTCTGTTAGAATCGTGTGATGGACCGAATCTGGATGTATGCTGAGAACCGTGTGAGTGAAGAGTACATTAATGGCTTGTTTGCTTTTACAAGAGCTGCCGAGGGGGATATATTAAATAAGGGGGCGGAATATATGTACTGTCCATGCATTGACTGTGAGAATATGAAGATGTTTAAGAATCGAGTGCAGATCGAAGCACACTTGATTCGAAGAGGTTTTAAAAAGGGTTATACACGTTAGACCAGTCACGGTGAAGATCAGATTATACAGAAGGTAGTAATAACGACATCGCCGACGAAGTCAACGATATGCCGTCGGATGATATCTATTGTTGTTTCGATTCGGATAGGTTGCACGATGACAATCTAGATCAAATACTTCGCGATGCAGCAGGGAACTGTGATGAGAGGGAGTATGTTAAATTTCGGGGCTTGATGGAGGACTCAGAGAAACCTTTGTCCTGGGCTACAAGACAGAATACATAAGGTTGTCATCCGTGCTTGAACTGCTAAAATTGAAGGCAAGCAACGGTTGGTCCAACAAGAGTTTCACGACGCTGTTAGGTCTCTTAGCGGACATGCTTTCAGAGGGGAATGAGTTGCCCAAAACCACCTACAAAGCCAAGAAGGTTCCTGTGATGACGCCATGGGCTTCACTAGTGATTTCGGTGGAAACACCTGAAACTACTCAAATTAAAGGATGCCTATGCTCCAGTAGCTTACCATGATCGCGAGGAAGGTGTCAATGAAGTCGGGGAAGGTCTAAGGCGGCTGGTCGTCGGTGAACACAGGCGACGGCGGCAAGCTCCTCGGTGACAGGTCTTCTCGGTGGAAATAAACTGAAACCAAGCATATGCACAACTTTAGGAGGATATATAGGTGGGGAAATCGACCTTGGTGGGGTCGAGGACTCACCAGAGAAGAGTTGACGTCGATGGCGGCGGTGGTGACAGAGAGGTCCACGGTGACAGCTCGGCGTGGGTGACAATAGCTGAAATGGACCACACGAGCGGGCTCAATAAGGTGAGGCGATTGTCAAACCGGGCACAAAGTGGCGATGGACTCACCGAGCTTGGAGATCTCCCGCGGTTACCATAGCGCAAGAGATGGAGATCAAGAAGACTCTGTTGGGGAGCTACACTGCACCGTCTGTGATGAGTTAATTATCACGAACGGTTTTCAACAAAAACCATCTATGATATGTAGTAATATCACAGACAGTTATTTTTGAAAACCGTCTATGAAGTATCACAGACGGTTGTAATATCACAGACAATTATTTTTGAAAACTGTCTATGAAGTATCACAGACGGTTGTAATATCACAGATAGTTTTTTTTTGTCAAAACCATATGTGATAATTCACAGACGGTTTTAAACATGAACCGTATGTGATATTACCTCTCCACAGACGATTTTTAGCGCGGAAAGTAACACAGACGGTCGCTAAACAAAAACCGTCTGTGATTGTGTTTAATATAGACGGTTTCGATAAACTGTCTGCGATCAGGCGTCCAGTATTAGCATTTTTGTGGTAGTAAGACCGCTATAGCGCTAGATCTAAGCCGTTAGATTCTGATCTGTCTGTTGGAAGATGATTCTAATGCAAAGGATTGTTCATCCTCTGCATTTAGTGTTCTAATGCAGAGGATCTCCGAGAGACCTAGATAGGTTTGCCACTATTAGAAAACGGATCATCCCTCACGGTCCCGATTTACCCTAACGGGCCCGCAACGGCCGTCAAGGTTTATTATTTTCCTAACGGTAATAGTAACTCCCTCAGAAAAATTCCAATTTTCATGATGGTTATAATAAAACTGTCAATATAATATATTTTCCTGACAGTTACAATCGTCAGGTTAATTGTTTGGGAGTTTCGAGCGCGAAAATTTGCCTCACGCGCCAGACCACTGCGCCAATAGTTACTGTGACACGCGAATTGCAAATTTTCTTGACGTGTATAGCACACTGTCAAAACAATGTTTGGGTAGAAAAACCTACGCACTTCTCCCCCAAACAGACGCCTGAAATCCCTAGCTTCCTCATCCTTCTGCCGTTGCCCCAGCTCCACCCCGCCGCCTCAACTCCACCCCGCCACCCCAGGTCCACCCCTCCGCCCCGACTCCACCCCACTGCCCTAGCTCCACCCCGCCGTCCTGACGCCCGAGGTCCGCCATAGCTCCACCCCGCCGCCCTAGGTCCACCCCGACGCCCCAGCTCCACTCGGTCGCCCCAGTTTCGCCCTGCCGCCCCAGATCCACCCCGACACCCCAGCTCCGCCCCGCCACCCCAATACCCTAGCTCCGTACCGCCTCCCCAGCTTTGCCTCGCCGCCCCAGCTCCGCCCGCCTCCCCTGCTCTGCCCCACCTCCCTGACGCCCTAGCTCCACCCCACCTCTACAGTGTCGAGCCTGTGCCACGGCTCCCCTGTGCGGCTCGATCCCGGCCCTACGTCGCGCCCAGCCAGTTCAGCCTCTGGCCGCTGGCCGCCTCCTGACTCGGCACTCCTCCACTGGACTTGATTCCCCCTGCTTCCCCTTCTGATACTTCAGTTATCTGATTTGAGTTTTGATTATTGTCCTGATGTTGATTACTTGTTGCACGTAGTTGTAACTTTATTGTAGTATGGCACTTTGTCTTCTCATATGTATTCTGATAATGCTTTGATGATGTAGGTGAACCACTTGACCTTGGAGATGCCATCTTGCTTTTTCATGACAGCCTTGATTACCCTTATGTGGTGAGTTGATTTATACTTATGGTTTCTTTATGTACCTTTTGTTTTGCTGAAAAGTTTGCCTGCCCTTTGGCAAAATTGGAATTATTTTAATCAGTCGTTTTAAACTTTCAGGATAAGTGGTCACTTGTTCACACTTTCCAATATTAGGAAGAGTTGAGGGTCAAAACTGTTTATGTTGTGTAGGATATCATCCCGGGACACTGGAAAGACTATGGTTGATGCTTCATTAGGTGAGATAATGACCACCTGTGAGAAGATTACCTGGCTTTTGGATGAGGGTGAGAAGTGGTTAAAACCTGAATACTGGTTATACTCCAAGAAACACTCCAACACTGTTGCTGAAGTCGTTTCTTTCTTAACACCTGAAATAATTCCTTGAAGAGTTCTTTTGCAATGTTTTTTTAACTTCCTTTTGGTTTCTAATGAAACTGAACGCTTTGTCCTCCAAAAAAAAATGGCAACATTTTCCAAATTTAAATATCATCACTATGTAAATTCTTTAGTGATGTTTGCGACCTTTAGAAACTTTATATCTGGATTATATGTTGGTTTGATGCAGTGCTGTTCTATTTTTTGTACCTTCTATTACTAGCTAACATGTCATGAGTATGCGGTTTTCATCATTTAAACGCCAATTGGAGGCTGTAGAATAGAGTAGGTGGATGCAGATAAATTCACCCATAGAATGGAGAGTTACCAAAGTTCTAGATATATTTTTAGTTTTCAGTACAAGTTTAGTATGAGGTTGGTAGTATATGAAACATTTTCATGGGAAATATTTAGACGTGCTCAGCAAATAGTTTTAAGCTCTATCACAACTTCATTGAATCGCCAGTTTTCTAAGTTTTAGTGTTGATTGTAGGAAACCGATTTAGTGTTTATATGATGATAGCTTTTTGAAGATTTGGTATTTTTTCAGATGCACAGAGGTGCAACAGCTATTCTTGAAGATATGAAAAATCAGTAAGTTGGAAGCATCAAGCATTACATATTATTACTTAGTGATTCCTGATATCTACGTGTTCTTATATTTTATTCTTGAAGGTTAGGTAAGACACTATGGTGAGGCTAAAATATGATGAAAAATACATTAATCCCCACAATTTACTTACTATCATCAATAGACTTTTAAATTTAACTTTTGATTCCTGTCCTGCAGAAATATCATACGACAACCTCCAATGTGGTTGTAATTTAAGGCCAGCCGTTGTCTTTTTCCGAGTCATTGTGTCAGTGTTTAATTTGACCTTTTTAAGTTGGTTGTTTTTCAGTCACACATACAAGTTGACCTATTTTTAGTGCAATTTTGTCTTTGCCAGTTACCCTATGAATGATGCAGCTGGAACAATGAATGAGATTGGGGCAACAGTCCGAAGGGTGATGGGTGGAACAAGTGGAATCCTGTAAGAAATCTGTGATTGTCTACTCTTCGTTTCATTATTGACCATATAATTCCTACATAAGTGTTAGTTCTTCTTTCCTACTATGCTCCAGGTATGACATACTCTATAAGGCTGCATATGCAAGCTTAAAACAAAACACAACTATTACTGCAAATGAATGTAAGAAATGTGACCATTATGATTATCCTGACCATCTCTCAGGAAATTTACATACTAAAGTAACTAAACAAAGTATGTTGTTTTTCTACACGGGCTGATGCTTTAGAATCCTCTATTGCCGCTGTTAGCAAATATGGTGGTGCTAGCGCAGGATACCGCACAATGCTAGATGCTCTTATTCCTGCTTCCACAGTTCTGAAACAGTTAAATTTGCTTCTTAAATCTACCTGCTCTTACTGCATTATTTTCCCAACTTATTTGATGAACTCTTGTGCTTAAAACAGTCTCTTAAAGCCAGGAATGATCCACTGAATTAACTGATTCTTTGTTCATCAAACTATTACAAATAGTACTTGCAATAAGTTTAATGTGCCAGTTGTGCTGCTGTTATCAAATAAGAGAGGAAGGACTATTTTTTGTGCTTTTGTGAATGTCTTTAGCTATTTTGTATATGCCAAGTTGCCAAGGTTTTTCTGTCATTGATTTTGAGATCCTGTATCCTATTCCAGGCGGTGAGTTGTTTGTTTCTATCATACTTATTGTGTTCCTTGAATTAGAATAGTCGTAAGTTCTGGTATTTAGGTTGGGCTTGTATCATGATGCAATTTAATTATATTTTATGTTTCTTACTCTGTTGACGGTTGACTAACCAATTAAGGGAGGAACTAATACCGAGTCAATTCCATACAACAGTATTACAATGCCGAGTCATTATAATTTACAACATAAGCAACATACACTTTCTTCTCATTTTCATACATTTGAAACACAAACCAAGTCTGATACAAGTGGTTCATTTACTTGTGACCAATTGCTTCATTCTTTTGGAATAATCTAATCCTCTACTGAGCTAAATCTGTATTTGCTAAATGACTTTTAAGTGATCGATTTTGTATATCTATTGGGTCATCTATTCTATTTTTACTTTTTTGATAGTCCTAATTTTCTGTTAATCTTGTGTTGGTTTTGTTTGTTAAAGGCATAGTTTGAAGGAAGTTTTGGATACCCCAAGTGTGATGTCATTAATAAAAGATACAAAAGCGGCACAGGAGGTAAGCCTGATTCAGAATTACACTTGTCACTGGATATGCTAATTTACACATATGGTGCCTTCTGAAACAGTTCCTTATCTTGATAAACTACAACATGTTATACACATTTAAAATATATTTTAAGTACAAACTTCTCATATCATTTTTGTCTTCTGTTTCTTTTCTAATTTGCAGGTCCAAGCTTTGAAGGACTTCTTCACTATGCTGCTGATTCTGCTTAGTTGAGGCATATTTGATTAGACTTATTTGTTTGCTTAGTGAACATGAATCTATTGGCTAGGGACTGTTTATGAAAGCTGAACTTTTTATATGTTTGTTCATTAATTATATGTTTCTTGATTGATGCAAGGATTGTGTTGTGATTTGATTATATGATGCACGGATGTATATTTTATTGTCTGCTGCAACATTTTCTGCTATTCTGTAAATCTGCTGTAACATGCCAGTATTTTCGGCCACTCTGGAAATCAATTTTATTGACGGGTCAAACCGCCAGGCTATATTTTCTGCCATTCTGGAAATTAATTTTACTGACGGGGCAAACCGTCAGGTTATATTTTCTGCCATTCTGGAAATTAATTTTACTGAAGGGCACAAACCGTTAGTGAAATGTATTTTCTTGACGGTGACAGGAGAACAATCAATGAAATCATTAATTTTATTGACAGTGACATTAACCATCAGTGAAATGAATTTTCTTGACGGTAACAGAAGAACAATCAGTGAAATTAATTTTCCTCACGGTTTGACCTCTCAAGAAAATGCATGTTTTTACTGACGGTCAGTGCCGTCAGGTTTAATTTCCCTGACGTGTAACCGTTAGCCAAATTCAATTTTCCTTTCCAGCTAGTGCTGTGAGGTTTTGCCTGACGGGTAACCGTCAGAAAATTAAAACCCGACGGTTTTCCTATTTTCACTACCGGACTCAGGCACTTTGCCGAGTGCCTCCGGCACTAGGCAAAGGCCCCTTTGCACTCGGCAAAGGCTTTGCCGAGTGCGACACTCGGCAAAGAGCACTCAGAAAAAAATTAATCGGCAAAGCATCCTTTGCCGAGTGTATTTTTTCGGGCACTCGGCAAAGGCTTTACCGAGTGCCGAGTCAGCACTCGGCAAAGAAAAGGACGATTCTGGCGCCGCCCCGTTGGTGGCGCTTGCCGAAAGTGCCAACCAGCGCACTCGGCAAAGATTTTTTTGAAAATGTCTTTGCCGAGTGTCGGAACGACGGCACTCGGCAAAGGTTAAAATTTTTTTTTGAAAATTCTTTGCCGAGCGCCGCAGGGCCTGGCACTCGGCAAAGTTTTATTTTTTTTTAAAAAAAAAATTCTTTGCCGAGTGCCATGGTCATGACACTCGGCAAAGGTTTAATTTTTTTAAAAAATTCTTTGAAGTGCCATGGTCATGGCACTCGGCAAAGCTCGAAAACTAGGATTTTAGGTGCCCACATTCCCAGCTTTGCCGAGTGCCATGACCATGGCACTCGGCAAAGTACCTATTTGCCGTGTGTTGCACTCGGCAAAGTGACCCAAAACTGCGTTTTTTATTTGTTTTTTACATTCCATCACGACAAACAAATCCATCCAAACATATATCAGATCCATCACATATATATCACATCCATCACATATATATCTCATCCATCACATATATATCACATCCATCACATATATATCTCATCCATCACATATTTATCACATCCATCACATATATAACAATAAGTGCTCAAGTCCATCCAAACAAATCCACAAGTTCATCACAATCGACAAGTGCATCATAAGTATATCACAATCCATCACCAAGTGAACAACAAATGAAAATACAACTACCATTCATCTCGAAGGTGGCCACTGCGACTGTGGTGAAGGAAAAGCTCCATCATTCGGAGGCGCATGAGGTGGATTATTCGAACCCGCCGATTGAGGTCGCACAAAGGAGAAGAGATTGCATGTGAGACAAGATTACATTAGATACCTAATCTAGGAAGGTAGAGGTCATACAAGCAAAGCACAAGCGAAAGCAAATAACTTTCATACTCACGGAGTAGTCAGGCTGCGGGACGCGTGGCGGAGGTTGAGCGAACATCCCGGTGGCACAATAAGCCCGTATGTTGCCCAAGACCTTGTAGGAACTCCATCATGTTCGCCAAGCTCTGCGTCTGGGCTGCCGCTCGGCCGCTCGGCCTCGGTGCCGACATCCTCTGCCGCTTCGGCCGGTCGGCCTCGGTGGCCGACATCCTCTCGCTTTCGGCCTCCGGCTCGGCGTTGCCTCATTTCTTGTTCGGTAGGGCACGCAATATTTCACTCCAATGTTTGATAATACAAAGCTAATAAAGGTGTGTAAAGATCAATGTACGACGAGTAAAGCAGAATAACCTCGAAAGCGTCGACCGGTCTTTGTGCGGTGATGCCGTGGGCGTATGGCGGGCTCTCGCTCGTGCTCGTGCTCGGATCCGGAGAGAGATGGAGTAGAGGCGTGTCGATGAGGCCGTCGCCAAGCGTAACCGCCCATGCTTCTTGCCTTGTCCCACCCTCATGGCGATCTCTCCATCAAAGTCACGGGTGCTCGGATCATGGTCGGCCCATGGACCGACCTTGCCGCCGGCGTGTACTCACCGATGCGGTGTGGGACGCGGGTTCGTGTACGCCTCGGCGGGTCCTCCAGTTGAAGGAGGCGTCGGACGTCGCCTTGCCCTTGTGGGCCATACACCATGCCCGAAGTCCGAGCAAGGTGGGCACTATGTGACGCCGATTGCGAGAAAAACAAACAAGATAATTAGAAATCGAGCGAATTGAGCGTCACAATAGATAAATGAATTCGTGTACCCATGCTTGTTTGTATGCGGAGAGGCTGCGGTCGCCTTGATGGTGTCTTTGGACCTTGCATCATCAAGCGACGGTCCGGGCATCACTGTGCATCGGAGATACTCCTCAGTGAACCACTTGTCCACGATCATCGCCAAAGACTCGGGATACGATTGGCACCACGGGGAATCATCTACACGTCATCAAGTATTTGACATATAAGAAGATCAAATTAAACGTACTTAATCTCAAAACGAATCAATATTAATGTTCTTCATCTACCTCAAGGTACCGCTCCCGGTCGTCATGTTTCTTGCGTCTTTCTTGGTGACCTTCTCTCCAAGCTTCGACCCGTGGTAGCTTACGATGGCCTGGATGCGCACCTCATGATGCATGTCGGTGATGAGTTTTTTACAGGCTTTGGTAGCCACCTGGTCCGCCTCGGCCTCAAATCCTCATCGCATCGAAATAAGTGCGCATACAAACGCGATGTATCCATTCATTATTTCAAGAAAAGTCCAATGAATGCGATGTATTGAGCAATGTTGTGCGAGGAGACTTACCCAAAACTCCGCCTTCACCGCGTCGCCTTGTTGGGCTACTCCGCATCGGGGCCGACGACGTAGTGGTCAAACGAGTAGGCCGGCTCGCCTTCCGCAGACGTGACAATGCCGGGGTAGTGTTGCTCGCCTGAAGACCCGAGATTCCATTGGGGCGTGCGCCACCACCCGACACAACCACCCAGTTCCTGCACAAGTGATTAAGAAAAATTATTAGTTTCTCTTTTTTTTCAACATATCATATGAAGTAGTGGTGACAACATCTAAAGTTACTTACTTTTGCCCTTCGGGGCGAATCACTGGGCGTCGGTGAGGATGCGGAACCTGAGGGAGGCTCGCGGGACCTCGCAAGTAGACACCAAGAGGAGAGGAGGAAGCGGAACCCGTGCCTACCGCCTCGTCGTCGTCCTCATCCGCCCCCTCCTCCTCGCCCGTCTGCCGAACCAGCTCCTCGTCCAACTCGTCCACGGGCGCCACCTCCTCCTCCAGCACCTCCTCACGCGGCGTGGGAGGAGACGGCCCCCTCCTGCGGCCGGCGGTCCTCTTCCTCCTCCTCCTGTCCGACCCCTCCGCCTCCTCCCCCGCAGTGCGTGGTCTCTGGTAAAGCGAGGACACGTTACGACGGTTCCCCGCCATCTTTGTTCACTCACCTGCAATTAAAAAGAATAAGCAAGACGTAATTAGAAATAGATGCAAAATGAACATAACATAATTTCCAAAAACATAGTAATACATGTATTAGAAATAGATGCAAAATGAACAAAACATAATTACAAAAAATATAGTATTACATGTATTAGAAATAATCTTCATGATTGGGATTAGCTGGATTATAGGTCTCGTCATCACTATCAACATTGTCCAAATCATCAACACTATCCGAAGGAGGAATGTTGTCTTCATTGTCATTGCCTAAACGTAATCGCTCAAGCATTTGTAAGTCCTTCACATTTCGCACCTCGTCTCCAGCGTCCTCGTCATCAACCCTTTCATTGTCTACTTCCATTACTATCGCTTCGGTTAAGTCTATCTCAAACCTCCCTTGTAGCCCCATCTTCTTGAAAGAACTCTCCATCATATGTGTTTGGGTTGAAGTTGTAATCTTCATCGTTTGGGACGAGTAGTTTACCGTGTGGCGATACCTTGTGCACAATAGCCCAACCCTTAAGATGCTCTTTGTCTTGGCACGCGTATGGCGTATAATAAACACCGACGGCTGTTGAGCCACAATGTAGACATCTTTTCTGGATAGACGGAATCTGTCGAATCTCGACTAGCCCAAGATTAGGGTTCGCCTCGTTACTCGAGGATGAAACCAAGAACATTTGAATATGACAGATTAAGAGGTTTGGAACCATAGAATGGAAGTTCGAGATTTCTTCAATTCTTCCATAATAGTCGAGGCCATCGGTGCGGGCGTAAAAACTCCATTGTTTGTGGTTTTTCGATTGGGCGACTCGCTCGTAGCTTCTTTGTGAAAACGATATCCATTCACGTCATAACCGGTAAATGACTTGACCCTAACGACACGACCGTTTGCAACTTTGTCTCAACTCGTCACTTATAGAAGCATCGGTTTGGGCGCAAGCTCAAGCGGGATAGATCGTTATATTATTTGAGCGCATAATCAACTTGGAATGTCGAACTAAGTACGAGCTAAATTGGGCGGTACCTTCTGCTTGAACCAAGAAATGAAATCGGGCTCCTCGGACCCGCACTCGTGAAAGAAGGGTATCGGTTTCTGGGTAGGATCCCTTGATTCATGCCAGATTGACGAAGAAATTCCCGCACCAACGAGAAACAAGGGGTTGGGCGAAGAAACAAGGAGTGACGGCGTATTGAAACAAGTTCGTTGAGAACTTACCCAATGAACATTGCACCTCGACAAGGTTGGTCAACACATATAGCATGATCTCGCGCCACTCTTCATTTTCAATTGCTTAGTGGTCGATGCACTTGCGCTCCCGAGTTGCCCTTGGAAAAGGCCGAGGTTCGATTCATTTCGCGACATTGTAACGAGGGGTGGATTATGAACGCTAGGAAGGTTCTCGGTGTAGTATTTCTCTGTGAAGTTTGACACCTCCTCCGAATGTATGCCTCTGCCATGGAAGCCTCAATTTTGGCTTTATTTCTACATTTTGGGCGAAGAGTCTTTAGACATCTCTCGATTGGATAGCACCAACGTGCTGCACGGCCCCCATACGTGCCTCATACGGAGGTGCACAATCAAATCTTTGCATCGCCAAGAAAAAGCGGGTGGAAAGATCTTCTCCAACTTACGAGCAACACGGGTGCCACTTTTCCAAGTCATCAATGACGGTCCGAGATAGCTCCTTGGCACAAAGTGGCGGAAGAAATAGCTCAACTCTGCCAAAGACTTGCGGACATGCTCGGGGACATAGCCTCGAACCATCGCGGAAGAAGCCGCTCAATCCATATGTGGTAGTCATGACTCTTCATCCGTTGATTCGCGAGTGCCTAAGTTCACTCCCTCTTGATTATTTGCATACCCATCGGGAACATTAGCGTCTGGATCCATTCAAGTACTTCCTCCTTTGGTCCTTTTTCAAGATGAAATCGGCCTTAGGCCTTCTCCATGTCTTGCCGCGACTAGGAGGTTGCATCTCTTGATTTGGTCTATCGCATAACGTTGCCAGGTCCACTCTAGCCTTAGGGTTGTCCTTAGACTTTTCAGTGTCCATGAGTGTTGCCCAAAGTGCCTCGGCGACATTCTTTTCAGTGTGCATTACATCAATGTTATGTGGCAGAAGAAGGTCATCGAAATAGGGGAGCCTCGTCAAGCCCGACTTATGAGTCCACATATGTTGCTCACCATATCCCACAAAACCACCTTCTTGATTGGGCACGAGAGCATCTATGTGAGCATGAACCTCGGCACCAGTCATAATCCGCGGTGCAGGGTCTGTCACTACGACACCTTTCGTAAAGTTCTTGATGTCTTGTCTGAATGGATGGTCAAGAGGGAGGAATTGACGATGTCTGTCGAACGATGAGTACTTGCCACCCTTGTGCAACCAATGGAACCTCACACCTTCCTTGCATATCGGGCATGGGAACTTCAGTGAACACACCAGCGAGAATAACCCATCGCGGGAAGTCATGCAGGGAGTAGTGGTACCAAACGTGCATTTTGAAGCTTGTCTTTGTAGCTCGGTCGTATGTCCATACCCCTTCGTCCCAAGCACGGACCAATTCATCAAACACGGGCTCCATGAACACACCCATATTACTCCCGGGTGTCCAAGAATTATCAACGACAAGAATACGTTATGTCGTTGAAAGGAGACGCCGGGGAGATTGAGGGGGATAACGAACACGGGCCAACATGTGTATGGGGCAGCCATCGGTCCATAAGGATTGAACCCATCATTGCGGGCGATGACACGCACATTGCGAGCCTCATCCGCTTTCTCACGATGTTGGTCATCAAAGCGGGTCCATGCTTCACCATCGGATGGATGTACCATCTTGTCGATTGTACCGTTTGCCATTTTTGTGCCATGTCATCTTTCGGATTCCTCGGTCATGTATAGCCGTTGGATCCTCGGTAGGAACGGAAGGTACCGTAGGATTTTCACGGGATTGTAAGTCGCCTCTTCGGCCATCACGAGTCTACCTGTGTACTGGAGGATTTACACTTCTGACAAGATTTTGCATCCTTGTGTTCTTTCCTAAATAGGACGCACTCCTTCGAACAAGCATGTATCTGCTCATACGGCATCTTAAGTGCACGAAGGAGTTTCGTGACTCGTACATGCTCTTTGGCGAATGTGGCCCTCCGAGCGTGGTGCCAATCACGGTCAACATCTTATCGAAGCCTTCTCGACTCGGGTTTAACTCGGACTTCAACCCCATTAAGCGCCCAATGGCATCCACTTGAGACACCGTTGACCGATCGTGAAGGGGTTTACGTGCGAGTCCATCATGTCGTAGAACACCGTGCGGCCGCCTCCATCTCCTCCTTCTCACGCCCTCATCGAGTCGCCCTGGTGAAAGTCATCTAACATGTCCGCTACCCGGCATCGACATCATAAGCCTCGACGCGTGGTCTCACCACCTCCTCTCTCATACGATGGGCTTCACCATGGTGGACCCACCGGTGTAGTCCGCGTAAATCCATTCTTCAAAAGATGTTTACCCATGTCCACCTTGTTTACCCTTCTCCTGTTTCCACATTTCTTTGCAGGACACAAAACTAGACAATGTCCTTTAGCACCTTGCCAAATGCAGTTCAAGAAAGCATCGGTCTTGTTCATCCATTACGTGGTGTAATCACTTTGACTTCTCCGACCGTGTACATCCAATGACGGTCATCCATCCTCTAACATAAGTATCGTGAGTAATGTAACCATCAATTGCATCTACGTGATCTCGACCATGATACGAAAAGAGGGTTATACCTAGAGTGGCGGTGGAGTCGGGCTAGCGGGGTCGTGGCGGGTCGGTGTAGTGGCGGCGGACGTGCAGGAGACCAAGACGGCGGCGGAACTCCGACTTCGGCTCGGCGGGCTCTTCTCTCGCAAAATGGAACAAAATATCGTCATTTACAAAAAATTGGCAGAACCTCCCCGCACGGTGAGGTTTCCAAAACTCGCAAAAACAACGCACGATGGCGACAACCATATATACAACCACAACCACAACGTCGACCTATTATGTTTTGATAATGTCATTGATTGTTGTCACTATCGCTTCACTATGTTGCGAACTCGCAACAACTCTTGATCATGTCTTATACTAAGAATCAAACTTAAGTTAATTAGTGATTAAGTAACGCGAAGAAATTAATCTATCGACGACAGTGCCGATCATTCTTTCTAAAAGATTTCAAATGTCTTAGCTTGCAATACACATAACAAATTTGATCTGCTTCTTGGACCAAAGATATGGCACCAAATTATTATCTGTTGTGTCTTCACTACATATTCTAAAAACAAATTGTCCCTTAGATTGTCCGCCAAACCAACATAAGGCCATTTTGTCACCTCACCCTCAAATTAAAACCCATCGGTTTGTTCCAAAAATAATAATTAAGATGGCATAAGTCATACGTGCGTGGCAGGCAGGGCGCGGCGGCGCAGGGCGGGGCGGCAGCGGCAGGGCGCGGCGGCAGCAGCGGCGGCGTGGCAGGGGGCGGCAGGGCAGCGCGGTGGGCAGGAGGCGGGCGGCGGGGCGGCGCAGCGGCGCGCGCGGCGGCGGCGCGCGGCGGCGCGGGCGTGGCGGCGGGCGCTGGCGCATGGCGGCGGCAAGCAGGGCGGCGGCGGCGGGCGGCGCGAAGCGGCAGGCGCGAAGCGGCGGCGGCGCCTTGTGGCGGCGCGGCGCGAAGCGAGGCGAAGCGGCGGCGGCGCGATCGGGGCGGCGGGCGCGCATCGGGTGTGTCGCGTGTGTGCGTGTGTGCGGGTGTGTGCGTGTGCGACCAAAAGTATAAGTGTTGAAGGTTTGCCGAGTGCCCGCGATCCGCACTCGGCAAACAATTTTTATTTTTTTCGATTTCTTTGCCGAGTGCCCGCGATCTGACACTCGGCAAAGAGGATTTTTTTAAAAAAAAATTTTACTTTTTTTTTGCCTTTGCCGAGTGCGAGATCTCGCACTCGGCAAAGAGTATTTTTTTAAAAAAATTAATTTTTTTTGCCTCCAAATTTGTTTTTGCAAATCAGGACATCTCCCCTTTGCCGAGTGCCGTGCCCTGGCACTAATTGTTTTTATTTTTTTAATTTTTAAATTTGTTTGCCGAAAGTGCCTACATCCGCACTTTCGGAAAGAGGATTTTTTTAAAAAAATTTTAAATTTTTTCCTCCAATTTTTTTTAAAAACAGGACCTCTCCCATCTTTCTTTGAGTCTGTCGTGTGGCACTCGGCAAAGACCTCCTCTCTTAGAGTCTGGTGCCACGCACTCGGCAAACAATTTTTTTGGCCTCCAAATTTTTGGCATCCCTCCTCTGATGCAGTACTCTATGTTAGGATTTGGTACATTTTGTGGCTTTTGTTATACTTAGTTAATTTATTTCATTTACTACAATTATTTGGAAAATGCAAATTTGAATCACGTGCATCGAATAATGGAATTTAATGATTCAAAAAATGATAGTCATGTTATTGAGTGTAGTGTGAGGCGTATGCGAGAGCGGACCGAAATTTGAACATCTTGTTGTGAAACATGGCCGTGAACTTGCGGTGAAGTGTTTTTAAATTCTATAAAAAGCAAACAACGTCCAAAATTATGAAACCCGTGGAGATGTCATGATATCATATGTGGAGGCGTGATAAAAATTTGAGAAGGTTTAGTGTATGTTGTCACGTCACGATGCTTTCAAACCAGGACATCTCCAGCTGGGATATAAGTATCACATGTGGTAATGTCCTGGTTTGAAAGCATCGTACGTGACAATATACACGAAACCTTCTCAAATTTTTATCACAGCCTCCACATATGATATCTTGACATCTCCACGAGTTTCATAATTTTCAAAGTTGTTTGCTTTTATAGAATTTAAAACACTTTGCCCGCAAGTTCACTGATCATGTTTCATCAACAAGATGTTCGAAATTTCGGTCCGCTCTCGCATACTACTCACACTACACTCAATAACATGACTATCATTTTTGAATCATTAAATTCCATTATTCGATGCATGTGCGCTCAAATTTGCATTTTCCAAATAATTGTAGTAAATGAAATAAATTAACTAAGTATAACAAAAGCCACAAAATGTACCAAATCCTAACATAGAGTACTGCATCAGAGAGGGCGCCAAAAATTTGGAGGCCAAAAAAATTTGTTTGCCGAGTGCGGGGCACGCAGACTGCAAAGGGTCTTTGCCGAAGTGCCACCACGACGACTCGCAAAGATGGATTTTGCCAGTGCCAAGCGGCGGCACTCGGCAAAATTTGGCGTCGGCGGGGACCGTTACCTCATGCCGCCTTTGCCGAGTGCCCTACTTTGCCGAGTGCCTGGCACTCGGCAAAGGTTGAATGTACCGAGTGTTAATATGTGCCGAGTGCATGGCACTCGGCAAAGCGGGCTTTGCCGAGTGTTTTTTCTTTGCCGAGTGTCGCACTGGGCAAAATATCGATTTACCGAGTGCCCGCTATTTGGCACTCGGCAAAGCTTTTTGCACTCGGCAAATCGGCTGTGTCCGGTAGTGTTTATTGATGGTTTTGAACCGTCAGGAATGATTCGTTTCCTAGTAGTGTGCATTTGCTTTCGGCTGTCAGCGCGTTCGTCCAAGTGTGTGCGTATGCCACTATGTCAGTGATGGTTGGCTGCCTTTGTTCGTACTGATCTAGGTTCGAGGGACACTATCTTGTTTTCTTGCTTTAATTTCTTGGTTGTATTGTTTGATCGATGTTTCTCGGTCTCGATGGTTCCAACTTCCAACTTTGGAACATGCATAGGAATACCTACCTAAGTGAAGACAATTTTGCAGGGAGCTAGACGCGTATGTACGTTAGGTTGCACTCTAGCTATCTTGGACGTTCTTCCAAGCTATCTAGATAGACTTTCGTTTCCGTTCTTCGAGATGGATACATATAATACATACATCGTCATGGAAACCGAGAATTAGTTTAACGATGAAATTACTACTACTTCCTGTCAAGGAGAATGGCTTTCCATCTGGCTGGTCAACCAGGGCAGGCATGGGCGATGCAATGTATGCACGCACGCTCGTGAATGTACATTTGCATGCGTGAATGTGGTGTGGAATCTAATGGTGTAAACCTTGACCATTGTAGCACTGGTCCACACCCACTTGCCTCCTGTCATGTCCTTCCTTCCCCTACATAGATGGAATCAATTATCACAAGCAGGACACATCACATTACATGCATGTCATCGTCCACGAATGGTAGCACTAGTACTGGTCCTAGCTAGCTCTAGTACCGAGCAAGAACAACGTACAGTGTGTCTGTCGAGCGAGAGAGAGAGAGCGAGAGGTGTGCTTTGGGTCGTCCATGGCGACATGGAGCAATCCGTGTGGGCTGACGAGTCATAGCTTTCAGGGAAAGCAAAAGGCAAATGTCTAAGCCAGTAGCAGATTGAAGCGTGGAGCTAGTAGCACTAAGCATCTACGATGCTACTGTGAGGCATTCGTACCTGGCATCTTTTGAGCCATTTCCTTTACGTCTCTGGTTGTCCATAACCATGGCCATCTTCGTTGTTACTATACATATAACACTAGTGCTAGTCGTCCTACCTGACAAAGCCGAGAGATCCATACATCACACGCTGTCTGGTTCTCGCCCTTTTTTCCTTGTAATGCTCGAACCGAAAGTTGGTGCGTAATTTCAGAATTGACCACAAGTTAGGGTAAACCAGCTTGAGGTGTAGCATTTACGCCAAGGTCAAAATTAAGTTGTGTAAGAAACTCGCTACATCTGCTAAATTTTGGAAAACTTGAGGTGTAGCATAGTCGTGCGTGCGTGCGTGCGTGTATAGGCCGGGCGACATTGGCAGTCCCATCACGCACAAGGTATAGATAAGGCGGCATGGGCAGATGGAGGCTTCTGTTCCTTTCTTCTTTCTTCCCTTTCCTCCATTTAGGGCTTCCTAGCAGTGTTGTGTTGTGCCTTTTCTTCTTGTTGTTTTTTTCCACGGATGACATTCTGATGGATGCCCTTGTTCCTCCCCATCTCTTTCCATCTTGCTGACGGCCGGTTTTCCTAGTTGATGAGTTGGTGGCCTCCTCTCCTCTCTGTGAGGCCTGCGAGTCCATCCACTGAACCATGTCCTGACAAGCTACATATGCTAGCAGATAGCAGCAATCTATACGTTGCAAGGTGGCGTGCGACACATCATTGCTGCTGTAGTGTGGTGATGGCGTGACCACCGGCCGGCCGGCCGTCTCTTTCGTTGAGCCTCTCTCCCGAGCTGTCCTGGCTAGAGCACCTAGTTCCCGTCAAATTAAGCTTTCTTGCCTTTTGCGACGTACCCACACGGCTACGTGTATGTGACAGGGAGATGTGCACAATGTACATGCGTGCCCATATATGGTTTGGACAAGTCTCATAATGGATCCATAGAGCACATGAAAATGCTTTGCTGGTGGTGGCTAGCCTCTACAGTTGAAATTCATGGTTAGGCTTTTTAGTTGCACGCTCAGTTGGTGCATCGAGTAGGATATTATGCATTCTTTTCATTCGAACAAATAATGGGAATTTTTGCTACAATATGTTGCAATATATAGCAAATACAATAAGTTGCAATATCTATCTAGCTACGTAGATGCGCAGGGATTTTTGCTAGTTATTAAAGTGGTAGAAAAATAAGCTACCGTGTTCCCTTTCAGGGGCTAGAAATTATTGTAGTGGGTCCATATTATAACGGTGCAGATTAAACAAGTATATATGCGAAGTTCTTACAATTGTATATGGGATATAGTTATATTACCATCATAAGCACTAAAGTTGTATTACACACACCATGTTTACATATAAACATATGCCATTAAAAATATATATAAACATGTGTATTGTAGTATCTAGCTAGGCAATTGTGCAGGAAATTCGGCTAGTTATCGATGATCTCAGCTAAGAAAAGTCACGGCCTAGTTAAATGGAGTTTATCCTCGTCTTCATCTGACAAATATTTCTTCTTCTTAAAAAAAAGGGAATGAAGTCTGTTTCACATTGTGCTTCTAGATGCATGACATATATTAAACAGCCTTGAAGAAGGATTAGACCTACATATTCCACTTCCTCAATTGGATGCCCTAGCTAGCTACTACCTCTATAGATTCTCTATTCAATCTCTGTCACGACAAATGGTTTACACAAACTTCTACTCAACATCATTCCATATCGATCGATCTCAGCTCATTAATTGGTCAGATTACTTGGTACCCGGCTGGTTAATGATGTGGTCAATGACGTACGTTGATTTAATGAGCCAGCCATGCATTAGAATAAGGGGACTCCAGGTCCCGTTCACCCTCAAGGCCGGTAATTATTCCCTGGCCGACGGCGATCTCCATCGATTGACCTGGCCACTTGCTGCGGCTAGCACAAGAAAATGATTCCATCGGCGCATTGTCGATCGGTGCATGTTTGGCACGCTTCAAATCAACGGCTTCGGCTAGGAAAAATCAAACACAGAGATCCCCTAGAGATGCCGTCTTAATCGATTCGGTGGATTCCCATCCAACCCATCCATCTTCGAACTTTTTTTATTTATTAATTAATCATTTTTTAAAATTAATTTTAAAGTTAACTCTCGCGCACTTTATTTCTAATTCTGATCCCTTTGGTCACGCCACCATCCATGGCGTGACAAAACAACATTGTCACGCCATATGATAAGTCTGTAAAAACGCAATTTTTGTCACACCACTGTTGGTGGCGTGACCAGACAACACTGTCATGCCACCACCAGTGGCGTGACAAGAATTGGCCTAGAAACGGGCTGGCGTGACAGTGTTATTTGGTCACGCCAAATGGGTCAGAATTGAAAAAAAGTGCGTCAGGGGTTAACTTTAAAATTAATTTTTAAAAAGATTAATTAATAAAAAAATTCTCCATCTTCATAGTTGACGATAATTTGTTTTTTTTTTAAATAATACATTAAAGAAAAGGAATTACAGAAATAAATAGTCAAAAAAGAAAATTACAAAACTAGATCTCTGTCGCCGAATGAATTGGCGATAGGGTATATGTTGCCAATTGAATTGGCGACAGCTCCCTGTCATCAATTCAATTGGCGACAGAGGTCTAGTTTTGTAATTTTCTTTTTTGACTATTTATTTATGTAATTTTTTTTTTAAAAAAATGCATTATACAAAAAGCTCCTAATTCCGCGCGTGGGGTCCTAGGGTTTGTTCTAAACAGAAGCCTACGCTTGAGATCGAGTAGAGCCGGATCCTGGTCTCGACAGATTCAACCTGAACGGATGAGATTACGTGAAACCCACATAGGGATGGCAATCGGGCGCGGCGGGCACGGGTAGTGTTCACCCATACCCATGCGCGACCCCGATTTCCCACAGGCATGCCCGCGAAGGATGACGGGCGAAAAACCTCGCCCATACCCATCACCCCGGGCATGCCCGTGTACCCACGAACAATACATCACATATTTACATTCATAACAGGTGCCAGGTAGAAATATAGAAATCATGTGGCATTATGATTCGACAAGCAGTGTCAGATTCAAAGGTTTTGAACAAGTCACACACAATGCTAGATGGCTTCCAGATGTGATGCTAACCTCTCTTTCTTCTTCTCCATCATCCTCCAAGGCATCTTCCTCCCCAGCTTCAATAGGAGCTGATAAAGCAGTTGCTCTCAATGATGCTCACGCCTTTCCTGTCTCTCTTTGATCTTGTGGAGCTTTGTTTCTGTAGCCTTTTGCCACTGAACTGGGCAACCTAAGCTCAAGAATTAAGACAACAGAGTAACTTACAGGAAATTAACCGACTTAAAACAGGTTAAGCAGCCTATATGTCCAACATTTTGCAGGCTCAACAAGAGAATTATCTCCAAGATCATCGTGTTTCTCTTGTAGAGTGCGAATTGTACAGGGAATCCTTAATATTTTAGGGGGGAAAAGGTAATTCAGGCTCACCTTTTGCGCTCTTCGATTTGCCATGGCATCAGACCACCTCTGTCTAGATAATTCAAGCTCATCCTCCGGTATAAGTTCCAACACTTCACAGATAGAAATGAACTCCTGTAGAACCAAGCTGGTGAGGTTTACATCAAAAATGGGTGATGTGGTTATGGAGTACCATATGAGAAACCCCCCTTGAAAACACACTATAAATATACAACAAATCAACAAATGTGACATGGCAGACTGTTGCCTTCAAATGATCCTGTGATGCCATAATAATTCGGACCCGATCCTCCTGCGCAACCTTTTCAGACATTTCCCCAAGGCAGTACGGTACCTGAAGAAACCAACCATAAACCACAGGTATAACACACATTGCAAATGCAGATATGACGGAGAAATGGAGAGCAAACGCAGATGCAGGGAGGAGAAAAAGGAGAGAGGGGGAGGGGCGAACAAGTAGGTATTTGATGTTGGCGGTGGAGACGTCGTCCTTGGTCTCGTTGGAGGAGAAGAGGGCGAGCTTGCTGACCATCTCATCGCAGCGCTGTAGCAGGTTGACCCCCTTCCGGATCCCTTCCTGCCCCAAGCAAAGCAAAACCAAACCAATCATGTAAGCACTTGACAAAAACAACACCAGAGGGTTGATTATTAGGAGAAGAATCGAAGGAAAGCCTGGTCGAGGGAGGAGTTGGAGGCAAGGGAGTGGAGGTGGGATGCCTTGTAGAAGAGGGCGGGGAGGGGGAGGTCGGCGTCTTTCTTCGGCCCCAAGCCGCAGGTAGAGACGGAGGGGTGGAAGAGAGAAAGAAAGGAAAGAAAAAACAAAGGGGGTGGAACTGTGGAAGCGTCTGGAGTCTGGAGGAGAGGGGCGGGGAGGGGGAGGTGGTGGTGGAGGAGGAGGAGCGGCGATGGAGGGCGGCGAGCTCGGAGAGGAAGGCGAGTTAGGAGAGGAGATTTGAGATTTGGGGATAGGCCGAGAGGGCGACTGCGGGAGGGGCGGCGACTGATGGACTGTTGGCCGAATGGGTAATGGCTCTGTGAATTAGGGTTTTCCCAGGCCCACCTGTCAGTGTGGGGTTGGCGGGTAAATGGGTGTGGCGGGTACGGGTGGAGCTCGCCCATACCCACGCCCGTTTACTCGATGGGCAGAAGATTGTCCCCATTTTCATACCCATGGGCAAAGAAAGTCTCCCATACCCGGCTCTATTAGGGTATTTACCCGCGGGCACGTGGGTAATCGGGCACAATTGCCATCCCTAAACCCACATGCTATAGGAAGACTACTACTCAAGGTTGTTAGGATCAGGAATTCAGGATCATAAGCACGATCGTTTCACGTTGCCAGCTAACGTAAGGGTCGTATTCATTCGATATTATTTCAGGCTCACGATCGTTCCATTTTCATATTTAATTGCATGATAGTGTGCGATTTAAGGTCTGTTTGGTTTGTTACCAATGTGAACTAAATCAAATATTAGTAACACCAATGAAAATTAGCTATCGTTTGGTTTACTACCAATATTCGGTGATACCAACAAAAATTGGTAACGCCTTAAGGCAAAGATGGAGGGGCAAATGGGCTGGGCCTTCTGAGTTTGGGCTAAATGGACTGGGCCAAAATGTCGTTGTACCTGTCCAATACATGCCCAAAATGAATTTTCTCTTCTTTTTTGCATGCAATTTCCGAACACGTGGAAACTATATACGTATCTGAGCCGTGCTCGTTTCTGATACGGTGTCCGACATGGACTCGATGGTTTCCTGCGGTGTCCGTGCATCACAGGATATAGATAGATATTAGAGTTGTACAACAACCCATACTAAGATCACTACTACAGAAAATGTTATCATAGACGGTTCGAAACCGTCATAATCGTCTGTGTTTTTTGCACGCCGAGCGATTAAAAACCGCTCGTGATAAGTCACAACACGAGCGATTCTAATTAACAACCGCTCATGATATCCACATATCACAGACGGTTCATAATTAGCACCGTCTGTGACATATGGATATCACAGATGGTTCATAATTATCACCGTCTGTGATATATGGTATCCATATATCACAGACGGTGATAATTATGAACCGTCTGTGATATCTATATATCACAGAGGGTGATAATTATGAACTGTTTGTGATAACTCTTTCAGCATAACTAATTTATTTTTGATTTTCGGCTAGCCTCAGGAATTGCTAGCCATGCCCTCTGAAAACAAGCAGACAGAAAATATATACATTACAGATGAATCAATCGTTGACACTCAAAGTGATCATTTATAACTCAAAATCAATTAGAAAGGAATATGTATCAAATATTGTCGCTAGAGTTACAATTGAATTACAACTATTCAAAGTGAATTACAATTAATGAATCATTCAAGGTCGTTCAGCGGTGTTGGAGTAGTGAAACTCTCCGTCAACGCGGATGATATCCGTCATGATGAAGGTGCAGAGCTTCCCTCGAACATCCGAGATCTCTCTCTGAACGAGTGAATCTAAATCTATATTGATGAACCCGAAGGTCCTATTGTTGGCCCGATCTTTCGATGAGAACGATAAGTCCGGTAGGTGTCGCTCAACTCTCACGATCCTGGCTACGAACACGCAAGGCTCAAAACCACGCAATCGCTGAACTGATTGACAAGTCGTTATCAACCGTGCACGAATACCCGGTTGACCTGACCACGAAGGTCGATTCCTACATACACCGAAGAAGAACGCAAGAACAAGATAATAAGCAATCTGAAATTGCAAATAGGATTGAAATATTTAATTGAGTTGGGATTCTGAAGCGGTATTATGGTTGGTCTAGTCGACACAAGCTAATACACGAAGTTGCTATGAAGCTAACTTTTAACTAAACAAAATCCAAGAAAACTAGAGGGGGTGCGGCTCCTTAAATAGGGAACGAGGAGCCACAAATCTAAAGGAACTAGCGGGGAGGGACTAAACTCGTGTGTTACTGTTCACATGAACAGTAACAGCACCTCTAGGTGGGCCGCCGGCATATGGGCCAAGTTGAGTTCGATTACAAGGCCCAGATTGGCCCAAACAGGTGATATGACGCCTTCTTTAGATGATTGCAATCAGTCCAGAAGGAATTTGAAGATGAGGCCAGATCCGTTGGAAAGAGGACGAAATAAGCTTTCAATCAAGTACTCGTGGATCTCCAACGGACTTTGTATGTGAAAGTTATGCCTATTTGAAGTTGGTGCTGTCAGGCTGATTCCGAACAGATCTGACCAAAACGTATCCAACTTGGCACATGCAGTAGCACCATGGCTTGTAGACATAGTACCATGGCATGTAGACGTAGCACCATGGCATATAGACGTAGCTCGATCCAATTGGGTAATATGGTCTTGCATTAGCCGAAAGTCCTATTGGCGAAGATGTTGTTGAAGTAGAGGATGCAGTGCAGCAGGTCGAAGCAGTGGTTGCATCTTTAGGTTTGATGTCCTCATCATATATTCAAGCCCTGTAGCTAGCAAGAGTAAAGTAGTAAGCATATATATTTAAATTTATAATTAGGAAATAATTATTGCGAGATTGACCAACCTCGGGATCCTTCAACTTAGCACTCATGAGAATCTGCATATGATGGCAAACGTAGAATGCACATTCTTCTGCTTTTTGCTAGCGGCATTGCAAAAATAGAATTATATATATAGGTATAGTCAGTTCGAGACGCATTATTATGAAGTATGATATAGGATTATTGTGTTGTAGCACGTACCGGAAATCGCGTCATGTGATTAAATGTGGCGTTTGTTCCCTTGTATAGCCCTCCCTCAGCAATATAGGAGATGAACGACCTACATGTTTCCAAAAAGTTAACCTCGGCCATTTCAAACGAAGGAAGACTACAATGGAGTTATGTATGGAGGAAATGAGCACACCTGTCGAGTACTCCTTGCACAAGGGTGAAGTCGTGCCTTTTTTCATTAGGGAATCAAGGTATAGTACCTGGTTCCTCTTTGGTATAATGACTAAAAGGATCCAGTAGTGCCTACTCATGTATGTCGCTTGAGTCATTAAACCTAAGTTCGTGCTGCGTATAAAGTACAAATAAAATTTGTATAGCAAGTAGTGAAGCACTTACTTCTGGTTGTAGGGCACCATTATGTAGTCCTTGTCGTTTTGAGCAAGCAATCTTGTCGTTATGTATTTCTCGACGAGGATGCGCCGCCAAGATGGTTTGTTTAGAGACCACGTGTGGGTCGAGGAAACCCATCGATTCTTTCAATCGTCGGGCATTTTTAATCATGTATCTATACATAAGCAATGAGTTGTTATATTCGGTATTACGTGAATGTAGAACTTGATTGTACACACTTACGATGTCAAACATCGTAGAAGTGAGGCATCGAGGGCTTTGAGGTTGAATAGGTCGAATAAGTCGTGAAGCCCACGGCACGAAGAGGGCGGCTCGTGGAGGAAATAGTCCTCCGTGTATCGGCGGTGATTCCATCGCGCACCCTTTCTCTTTGGTCTTGTGCAAGTACGGTATGCAAACTCGACAACCTAATCCGGCGAGGCTATCTGCGGTGGTCGCCAATGAACTTCGAAAGAGTATTTCTTAGGGTTAGGAGGCTAAGCGCCTTAATGTTCTTCAATTTCGATTTGTCATGAACGACTTGCCCGCTATGCGTCTTCCCGTGAGACGACTCGGGAACCGTCACGGCGGCACGCTTTTTGTTCGTTCGGTGTCTTCTCCACGGAACCGATGAGGCGGGCTTACGCGAAGGTTGAGGTGTAGTCATGGAGGGTCTGTTGGAGGCATGGTCGTGTCGAGATGGTTGGGGTGGAGTCATCGAGGTTGAGGCGACATCGCGGGGTCCGTGACGATGTCCTTCTTGGGTCTGTTGAGAGGCATGGTCGTGTCGAGATGGTTGGGGTGGAGTCATCAAAGGTTGAGGCGCACTGCAGGTCGTGGCGATGTCCTTCTTGAGCCATGGATAAAACGCATACGACATCCCCTAGTGTTCTCGATGTCGCTGCTCGGCGAATCTCCAGCGGGACGACCCTAAATTTGTCATGTACCATGTCCACCTGGACACTAGCGTAACCTTGCGCCACCTGGGCACCGTGCTGCACTATCCCTTCCTTGCATGGATACGCCACCCCCCGCCCAGCCTCAATAGACATCCCAACCATCCTCACTTGGAGCGTGCAGTGCGTCGGCTCCTACAAAACGATACGCAATTAGCTAAGGCGTCCTATAGGTCTATCTTTGGAGCATTCCATAGATGTACATTACCTTGATGTTGTCGATAGGTAATTGGACGTCATCCTGTTCATAATTTTGCGTGGACGCGACGCTACTTTGATGTTGAGGAGGACTGGCTCCCAAAACAACGGGGGCGGCTTGCGACTGGTTGAGGAGTAGGAGTTGATTCACTTGGTCCTGCAATCTTGCTATCTTTTCTTCAAATTTTGCAGTAAGCACCCGTTCTCTTCCTTCAAATTTTGTAGTAAGCACGTGTTCCAACTCGTGTCGTACTCGCCTTGGATCTCTTCCCTGCTCCTATACGTGCATGAGTCGTGCTGGGAATCCATCCTCCAAGATACGTTAACCCCTTTGCTCGCGTGCGACTTCAGATGCTCCTTGTTTCCCGAGCCATAGATAGTATATCCTTCTCCACTCGCTTGGAAGGAGCCTTCGGAACATACGGAACTCAATTCTTGCTGCAAGAGGTCATCATGTTATTATAGACATTATGAAGTTATGGACTTATTAACAACTAGATAGTTGGAAGACATCTTTACCACACGGTTGGCCACATCCCGGTCTGCTGGGTTTGTGAAAGAGATTTCGCTCAAGAGCGTGGTCGATGCCTCGCTCTTAACCTGAGAGAGCGCGCGCAGATGTGATCTCGGCAAATGGCCTTGTTTAGCTCTCGTCCTCCGTCGCCCATTGCGCGGTTTTACGCGTACTCCAGTCGTGCCGAGTTTGTGGGGTGAGTGTTCGGTGTATGGAGAGCTTTGTGCGCCGCACTTTCCTCAAGAAATTTGGCCGCTGCCTTCAATTGCACAAAGGCCCCATATATCCCGCGACAAGAATTTATACGCCGTGAAGGGCGTTCGACCCGTGTTCACGTGCCGTGACAAGCACGCTTTGAAGGTCCTCCACGCCTTCCGATCGAGAGTAACGCCGCTGCTCCACACGCCACGTCGGTGCGTGTCGGGAAAGTGAACAATTTTAAAACTCGCCCCACGCTCGCGTCTCCGATCACCGACACGTTGTCCCACTCGGTGTGGTGATGGGGACCTGCTCCATTCCAATTATCCCGCATATGGTCCGGAATCGTCGCCGCTTTGGGGACTCACGGGGATCCCATTGGCATTGACCTCGTGGACGGCCATTAGGCCCGAGGATTTTCGATGTTCCTCCGCCATTTCGCGACGTACCACTTTCTCGGAGATCCAGACGATTCGCGACGCCGATGACGGCGGCGAAGACGGTGCGGACGCCATATCGCTACTTGCTATCTATATATGCACGAAGCAATATGCTTAAGCTCTAATCGACTGATTCAAGCGATTTACTCAACTTAACGAAAATGGTGCACAAACGTAATATATAAAGAATGATTGATGATAGTTTGTGCTCTCGTATGAGAGTTGCAAAAGAACAAGTCTTTGTCATCTCAATCCTATTATCTATACTCTTCATTAAATGAATATGATAGTATAAATTCAAAATGTGAGGTCTAAATAATACTTTGCTTAACTATCAAATGATCTCAATCATTATAGAAAATGATCTTAACTATCACATTCAATCTCAAGATAAGACAAAGTTCATCATGAGCGAACGTAAGAATCGAATAACTAGCATTCAACCGAAAGTAACAAATTAACAAGATATCAAATTGACAGTAGCAAGTAATACAATAGAGCTCAAGAATGAACTAACTATCACATTCAATCTCAGTATAAGACAAAGTTCATCACAGAGCATGTCAACAATGCCTACTGATCAATTTGCAATATCTTTACTACTAGATTCAGTTCATATATTATCAAAAACTATCAAAGTCAATATATCCACAGGGACAAATCGTAATATAGGAATACTCACAGAGAGGATGCCGGACAACAACTCACGGTGCAAGGAGGAGGCCGGTGCAGGGGAGGAGGGAGGCGCGGGGAGGAGGTCGGTGCAGGGGAGGAGGCTGATACGGGGAGGAGGACGACGCGGGGAGGAGGCTGGTGCTGGTGAGGAGGACGGCGCGGGGAGGAGGCCTGTGCAGAGGGAGGAGGCCGCGCGTTGAGGCGGAGGTAGTGTCGTCGATCTCGGGGGCGGCGGCGTCGGGTCTTACGACCGGGGAGGTGAACGGGCGAACCCTAGAGGAGAGGAAGTGACGAGTAAAGAGCAAAACCCTAGCGGTGCGGCTCTTTATAAAAAGGATATCACAGACGGCTCTATTAAAGAACCGTCTGTGATATCTTAGTAATTATTTGCGCATATACATTCTCCGTACACTATCATAGACGGTTCAATGAAGAACCATCTGTGATAATATCCTCATCACAGACGGTTCCATGAAAAGCCGTCTGTGTTGAACTTATACAGACGACTCTATGTTGAACCATCTGTGATATACTCACATCACAGACGGTTCTTATGAACCGTCTGTGATGTGAGTATATCACAAACGGTTATACTTATGAATCGTCTGTGATATAGAGGATATCATAGACGGTTCAACATGAAGCCGTCTGTATAAGTTCAACACAGACGATTAGTTAGAGGAACCGTCTGTGATATATTCACATCACAGACGGTTAGGAATAAGAACCGTCTATGATATGCCACCCCTATAAATATCAAGACTCGACAGACCCCCTGCCCTAGCGCCTCTGATCTATTCTTTGGAATAGAGAAGCTTTGCTCTGTGTTGGCTGCAGGAGGCTTGTTTATTTTGCTTGCCTTGTTCTTGGTTGTGGGTTGCCCTAGCAACTTATGGCTATTTGGCTTGCATGCTTACTTTGTGAGGCTTGGCTTTGGTGGTAGCTCTCGATTTGGGTGTTGTGAATGAGTGTTTATTTGTTTCGGCAGTGGGTGTTTTGTGAGTGGGATAAGCTTATGGGGGAGGTGCATTTCGACTGTGGCTCTTCTCTTGTCCTGTCCACTTAAGTCTCACATTGCACTGTGGCCTGAAGGAGAAGAGGTCAGTGAGGAATCTCACGAGATATTTGGAATTTTCATCATGAGCTCCGAGGGTAACGATCTTTAACTCTTTATATTTGCTCTAGGTTTATGTTTAATCAATTTTAGTGTATTTGGTTAATAGGAGGAGTAACGTATTTGCAGTTTATTAATATAATTTAACACTACTAATTGTTACATGCGTAGCGTAGATGGACCGAAACTGGATGTACGGTGCGAACCGTGTGAGTGAAGAGTACATTAATGGCGTGATTGCTTTTAAAAGAGCCGCAGAGCAGGATATGTTGAATAAGGGGATAGAATTTATGTACTGTCCATGCATTGATTGCGTAATCAAGATTTTTAACAACCCGCGCAGATCGTAGGGCACTTGATTGAAGGGTTTCAAAAAGGGTATACATGTTGGACCGATCCGGTTAAGAGCGATTATCTGGGGAAGTTAATAACGACGACATCGCGAGGAAGTTAATAATGATGACATCGCCGGAGAAGTCAACGATATGCGGATGGACCGTGTTTTTGATGAGGATAGGTAAATGCGATGACAATCGGATCGGATGCTACGCGATGCGATGAAACTACAAAGTGAGAGAGTTTTGTAAATTCGGCGCTTAATGGAGGACTCTGGAAACTTTTGTTCCTTGGTACAAGCGGAATACACAAGGTTGTCAACCGCACTTGAACTACTTGAAATTGAAGGCGAGCAATGGTTGGTCCGACAAGAGTTTCACGGCATTGTTAGGTCTCCTAGCGGACATTATTCCGAGGGAAATGTGTTGCCCCAACACCACCTACCAAGCCAAGAAGGTTCTTTGTCAATTGGGAATGGAAGTAGAAAGAATACATGCATGTCCGAACGATTGTATCTGTATCGTAAAGAGTATGCAGACTTGCATGTATGTCCGTGTGCAAAGCATCCCGATACAAGCGTAAGAATCTTGTTAAGGTGAAGCAAGGACCTCCTGCTAAGGTGTTGTGGTATCGCTGTGATCCCACGTTTGAAGCGTTTATTTGCGAACCGAAGGAGGCAAAATTGATGCGTTGGCACTCGGAGGGCGTAAGAAAGATGGAAAGCTAAGACACCTGTGATTACGCCTAGTGGAGAAACTTCGATCGGACCTTCAAAGAGTTCGGTGGAACCGAGGAACATAAGGTTAGGGTTGAGTCACGGATGGAATGAATCCTTTCGGTAACATGAGCGTGAGCACATAGCACTGGCCGTGAATCTATGTATGTACAACCTTCCTCCTTGGTTGTGTATGAAGCGGAAGTACATTTTGATGTCACGACTTATCCAAGGGCAAGCAATATGGGAGCGATATTGATGTGTACCTAGCACCATTCTTGGATGATCTTGTGACACTGTGGAACGAAGGGGTACAAGTATGGGATGCGTATAAACGAGAGAACTTATTTTTACACGCCATGTTGTTTGCACTATCAATGATTTTCCCGCCCTTGGTAACTGTCGGGCTTGATGCGAAAGGAGCCAAAGCTGTCTCGCACCGCTTAGATGCTACGGGAGTGTATGGTCGAACAACTCGCGCAAAGCGTGTATATGCGTCACCGTAGGTTCCTTCCCAGAGTCACCCATACCGCAAGATGAAGAAACAATTCGCGGAAATAAGGAGGACGATTCAGCTCAAGGGCTTTTAGAGGAAAGAGGTCTATGATATGGTTAAGGATATCGATGTTGTGCTTGGGAAGGGATGTAAATTAAAACGTCGTCAAGAACATCGGAAGAAGCGGTCAATTTTTGGGACTTGCCTTATTGGGAGCACTTAGAAGTTCGTCAACTGCATCGACGCCATGCGTGGAGAAGAGCTCTTCTCTTGTCCTGTCCACTTAAGTCTCACATTGCACTGTGGCCTGAAGGAGAAGAGGTAAGTGAGGAATCTCGCGAGATATTTGGAATTTTCATCATGAGCTCCGAGGGTAACGATCTTTAACTCTTTATATTTGCTCTAGGTTTATGTTTAATCAATTTTAGTGTATTTGGTTAATAGGAGGAGTAACGTATTTGCAGTTTATTAATATAATTTAACACTACTAATTGTTACGTGCGTAGCGTAGATGGACCGAAACTGGATGTACGGTGCGAACCGTGTGAGTGAAGAGTATATTAATGGCGTGATTGCTTTTAAAAGAGCCGCAGAGCAGGATATGTTGAATAAGGGGATAGAATTTATGTATTGTTCATGCATTGATTGCGTAATCAAGATTTTTAACAACCCGCAGAATCGTAGGGCACTTGATTGAAGGGTTTCAAAAAGGGTATACATGTTGGACCAGTCACGGTTAAGAGCAGATTATACAGGAAGTTAATAACGACGACATCGCCGAGGAAGTTAATAATGATGACATCGCCGAGGAAGTCAACGATATGCCGGATGTGGTGTGTTTTGATGAGGATAGGTCGACGATGACAATCGGATCGGATGCTACGCGATGCGTAAGAAACTACGGAGAGAGAGTTTTGTAAATTCGGCGCTTAATGGAGGACTCGGGAAACTTTTGTTCCTTGGCCGCAAGCCGGAATACACAAGGTTGTCAACCGTGCTTGAACTGCTGAAATTGAAGGCGAGCAATGGTTGGTCCGACAAGAGTTTCACGGCATTGTTAGGTCTCCTAGCGGACATTATTCCGAGGGAAATGTGTTGCCCAAAGACCACCTACCAAGCCAAGAAGGTTCTTTGTCAATTGGGAATGGAAGTAGAAAGAATACATGCATGTCCGAACGATTGTATCTGTATCGTAAAGAGTATGCAGACTTGCATGTATGTCCGTGTGCAAAGCATCCCGATACAAGCGTAAGAATCTTGTTAAGGTGAAGCAAGGACCTCTGCTAAGGTGTTGTGGTATCTCACTCGTGATCCCACGTTTGAAGCGTTTATTTGCGAACCGAAGGAGGCAAAATTGATGCGTTGGCACTCGGAGGAGCGTAAGAAAGATGGAAAGCTAAGACACCTGCTGATTACGCCTAGTGGAGAAACTTCGATCGGACCTTCAAAGAGTTCGGTGGAACCGAGGAACATAAGGTTAGGGTTGAGTACGGATGGAATGAATCCTTTCGGTAACATGAGCAAATGACATAGCACTTGGCCCGTGAATCTATGTATGTACAACCTTCCTCCTTGGTTGTGTATGAAGCGGAAGTACATTTTGATGTCACGACTTATCCAAGGGCGAAGCAATATGGGAGCGATATTGATGTGTACCTAGCACCATTCTTGGATGATCTTGTGACCTTTGTGGAGCGAAGGGGTACAAGTATGGGATGCGTATAAACGAGAGAACTTATTTTTACACGCCATGTTGTTCGCACTATCAATGATTTTCCCGCCCTTGGTAACTCGTCAAGCTTGATGCGAAGGAGCCAAAGCTGTTCGCACCGCTTAGATGCTACGGGAGTGTATGGTGAACAACTCGCGCAAAGCGTGTATATGCGTCACCGTAGGTTCCTTCCAGAGTCACCCATACCGCAAGATGAAGAAACAATTCGACGGAAATAAGGAGGACAGTTCGGCTCCAAGGGCTTTTAGAGGAAAGAGGTCTATGATATGGTTAAGGATATCGATGTTGTGCTTGGGAAGGGATGTAAATTAAAACCCGTCGAAGAACATCGGAAGAAGCGGTCAATTTTTGGGACTTGCCTTATTGGGAGCACTTAGAAGTTCGTCATCGCATCGACGTCATGCACGTGGAGAAGAATGTATGTGAAAGCTTGATTGGTCTCTCATCGAACATTAGTGGCAAAACAAAGGATGGTGTTAACGCACGACGTGACTTGGTTGATATGAACATAAGGACCGAGTTAGCACCGAAAGAGACCGATAAAGGACGAACATACCTTCCACCGACTTGCTACACTATGTCCAAGGCGAGAGAAATGAATTGTGCCAAAGCTTGCATGGTGTCAAAGTCCCGTCTGGTTACTCGCTAACATTAAGAAACTTGTTTCTATGCAAGATTTGAAATTAATTGGTATGAAGTCTCATGATTGTCATGTCTTGATGACACAAATGCTTCTGTTGCAATTAGGGGTATCTTGCGAACAAGGTCCGAGTGGCAATCTTGAGGTGTGTTATTTCTTCAACTCAATTGCTCGGAAGGTCATCGATCCCCAAGGACTAGATGCTCTGAGCCGAGGTGGTGACGACTCTATGTCATCTTGAGATGTATTTTCCTCTGTTATTTTTGATATCATGGTCCATCTCATTGTTCATCTTGTGAAAGAGATAAAGATATGCGGTCTGTGTTCCTCGTCATATGTATCCGTTCGAGAGGTATATGGAATTCTCAAGTCCTACGACGAATCGATCTCGACCGGAGGACAAGATCATCGAAGGTTATGCAATGGAAGAGGTCATTGAGTTTCGCCGACTACATGGCTCGGGTGAAACCGATAGGTGTGCCTCTATCTCGTCATGAGGGAATTTGGATGGTATCGGGACCATCGGAAGAAATCAATCACTCCCGATCTGGATACGTACGCTCAAGCCCATTTCACGGTCTTGCGACACATGACCCAAGTGTCCCCGTAAATCGACGAGCACAAAGACATGGTACGCCAATAGAATCCAGACCGGTCGGAGGTTTGGATCACAAGAGAGTACAACCGTCGGTTCAACGAATGGTTAAAGGTGCGAATCATTACTGGGAGGTCATCAAGTGATGATACGCTGCTATGGTTGGCAAAAGGGCCACAATTTATAATTGTCACATGGCAAGGAAACGACATAAATGGGTACACATTTTATACGGCAGCTCAAGATAGGAAGAGAACAGTCCAGAACAGTGGTGTCCGCATAGATGCATTCAGTACCGATGGGCTGAGGAGCTCGTACTATGGGCAAATAGAGGAGATATGGGAGCTCGACTACGTGCTTTTCAAGATCCCCCTATTTTGGTGTCGTTGGGTCCATCTCCCACAGGTGAAGGTCGACAAGTACGGCGTCACTACCGTGGACCTCGATCGTGTCGGATACAAAGACGAACCATTCGTACTGGCTAACCAAGTTGTTCAAGTCTTCTATGTAACCGACCCGGCAAATAAGAAGCGCCGCATAGTTCTTTATGGAAAAAGAAGGATTGTCGGAGTTGAAAATATAGTGGACGAGAAAGAATACAATCAATTTGACGAGTTACCTCCTTTCGGAGACGGCATCAGGCTCGAGGAAGAACCCAGTGAGGAAACTAGCTATATGCGCGTCGATCATCATGAAGGGCTATATTTTAATTAAGAAATTACTCCATTGTAATTAATTTATTCCATAACATCATGTGTTATGGACTTGTAATCTGTTGTACGTATATTTTGATGTCAACGTGGAATTTTAATCGCTCCTGCCCTTGTGGACCGTATATTTTGGTGCATTAAAAATTCATTCAATTTGGAAAATAGTCCAACTGCACCACCTTTCTAGAAACCTAAAAAACTGAAATTTTATGGCAAATAGTCCAACACCTTTGCAAAGAAACTGGCATACTCATGCCTAATCCTCTGAGTTGTCAACTGCAGAAGACGACGTAGTCGTCCCACCCTTCCACACCGCACTCCGGTGCTCGTGCCGGTGGCCATCCTCCTCTGGCGCCACACCCGGCCCGATGGCGGCCTTCTTCCCCACGCCGCCGCCTAGACCATGTCCGCGGCGAGCCTCTGGCACCGCCTGCACTCCTGGTTGGTCTTGGCCGTCTTGCACCCGCCGCCGGTCGCCTCACCCTCGACCTGGCTAATGTAGTGCTTCCCAACGTCGCGCGTCTCGCCGGCCGTGTAGAGGAGGAGGCCAAGCACATAGGCCGCGGCCTTGTGGCCGGCCACGACCACCCATTCAAGGAACATGAGGCCGCGCTGCATGTCTTGGGGCGCGAAGACAAGCCCGAGGCCGACGATGAAACAAGCCCTCGGGTTGCCGGCCGCGCGGTGGTTGGCGGCGAGGTAGCACTCGTTGTCCTGCCACTTTATCGCCTCCTCTCGCTCCAGCGCCACGCGCCTCCCCACGGCACGTTCCTTGGACACCTTGTACAACGCCTTGCAACTCCAATATACGTACAGACAAAATTCAAGATGTTAGAATAAATAGTAGTATGTATGTATGTATTTTGTAGGTATAAATATGTACGTACGTTAATCGTAGGCTGCATAGGTCCTCCATGGGCTGAGGAGAGCTAGCGGCCACACGGCCGACGATGTCGACGACAACATCGTGAGAAAGAGCGGCGATCACCGACCTCCTCGCCTTGGTGCTGGCCGTCATGCTCTGCATGCTCACCTTAGCGATTCCTGCGCGTATGTACTCAAAATCGTGAGACGAAGAGCGATGGGAGTTTAATCTTCGGTGAATTATTCCATCTTATAAAGAATTAGGAGTAACTGGCACGTGAGACGAAGAGACGCATGTATCGTTGGCGTGCGAGACGAAGAGACGGTTGTGCGATAGTGAGATGAAGAGACACATCGCGCGGGAGACGAAGAGGTAGGAAAGAAATATCACAGACGATTCTATCTTGGAACCGTCTGTGATAATAATATCACAGACGGTTCCAACATAGAACCGTCTGTGATATTAGTATATTACAGACGATTATACAATTGAACTGTCTGTGATACTTCATAGATGGTTTTATTTCCAAACCGTCTGTGATAAGGTGTCCTCATCACAGACGGTTCATATTACGAACCGTCTGTGATACTTCACAGACGGTTCGTAATATGAACCATGTGTGATGAGGAACTATCATAGACGGTTCTAATTACTAACCGTCTGTGAAGTATCACAAACGGTTGGTAATAAGAACCGTCTGTGATGAGGCACATATCACAGACGGTTCCAAATGGAACCGTCTGTATAAGTTCAACACAGACGGCTCCTTTGGAACCGTCTGTGATGAGGTGTCTGATATGACCTGTTTTGTAGTAGTGGATGGAATACATATTGTATTCTCCGTAATCCAGAAGATCTAAGTGCCCGCTCCCCTTCTCGACCACGCGAAGAAAACTTGACCACGTGAAAGAAAAACCACATTCTCTCCTGAGGATATGTCGCCGTAATTCTGTTCTTCAACTACAGGCTACAGCATTGTTGCTGCCGAGGAACATGATACATGTGTCGAAAGCAAAGAACGATAGCAGGAGGTTGATAAATCTCTCTCTATTTACATTTAAACATTTAAATTTTGGGACTGTCTATTCATAAGGTGACTGAAATTTTTTTAAGCATGAGTTATCTTTTTTTTATCCATTAGATCAATATCCAATCATATGACGCATCAATCTTTTCACAAATTCAATGGTCACAACAAGTGACTTAAACTTAAGAAAATTTCAGGTGACTTAAAAGTAGCAAGGCTGTTAAATTTGCTATGTTCATTTTATGTTGAGGCAGAATATTCAGACTATTTAGGTCTAGATCCGAATGGACCAGACTCTCTCTTAGGGCTAGAAATTACTCCATCCGTACATAAATATATGTTATTTTAGAAAGTGCGCAGACAAACTTCTCTAACTTTGACTAATAGTTTGCCAAAAAACTATTTAGATTGATCTTGAGAGAATAGTATCATTAGATTTGTCGTGATAAATATTTTCAAAATATAATAATTTTGGAATTTTTTACTAACATAATCAATGAAAAGTAATGGTCAAAGTTGGATATTGGAGACCGTGCTCATGTCCAAAACATCATACATTCTTGATTAGAGGGAGTACCACATTAATCTTTATAAAAATAAAAAAAGATCTACACCACTTATTTGACGATGGTTTAAGATTGTAACTAGTATATCAATCATGTATCAAATATTAGATTGGGTTTGCTATTCGTAAGTTGGATGTTTTTTTTGTTAGCACTAAGTCGATTTTTTGTTACCAAATTTTTTTTTGATCAAGATGGTGCATGGAATTTTATTTTTCGACGGGCCGGTTGAAAGATTTCCAGGCCAAATATATTAAGAATAGGAGAACAAGTTTAGGGAAACAAGAAGAGAGAGAAAGCTCTCTGAAACAGAAAAATACCTTGCAGCCTCAAACGCCCGTGCTAAGGTAGTACCGACATGTTACACACATGGGACTAAAAAGCTGAAACACATCCGGCAGGCTTCCACGAGAAGATTTTGTCCTTGATACTCCAGAGCACATCGGTCGTAGGCCAACAGCGTCCCTCAAAGATTCTGGCATTACGCTCTTTCCAAATACACTAGTGAACGAGGATGGTCACCGTGTCAAAATCCTGTCGGAGCGGTTTTGAGATTAACTTCCTCGTGGTAAGCCACCAATCTTGAGAGGTAGACATCACAGTGGAGGGGATCAGGAGCTGGATGCCGCTTCATGTTCCGAATCTTGCTCAAACTTTGGTCGAGAAGGGACAGTCGACGTACAGATGCTTGCAACTCTCGCCAGGGTGATTGCAAAGAGAACAATACCCGAGATTGGGCCAACCGCGCCATTGGAGATTATCGTTGGTGAGGCAATTCTCATGAATGACCAACCACATAAAAAACTTGCATCGCGATGACGCTTTAGATTTCCAGATGCATTTGTGGCAAACGAAATTTTTGTAGAAAATAGTATAATCCCCCAGGAATCATTTGAAACTATCATATTCCAAACGGGGCACGACTACGTAGCTATCATGGCGTTTCTTATGCACACGCTAAGGCGTTTTGAGATCGGAATAAACATGCTTGAAGTTGTCAATCGATTCGACATCAGGCTATAAGAAGCAAACATGACTATGTAGACCGTAGACGTACTGCCTGGGATCAAAGTCGAGCTTATTGTGTGTGAGTTGAGATATTTTTCCATGAAGGCGTATCTGAATACTACGTAAGTAAGGACCATACAACATATTGGGCTTAAATAATTTACTTTTTTAAATCAAATAGGTCATTCGATTATGTTTCCTCAAGGTATGATTTTCCATGAAAAGTTTATTATCGTTTACAATATTCATATTAATATAGACCTATATATCCCAAATGTTATAAACCACGAAATTGCATCTTGGGCATTAAAAAAATAATAAATTCAGTCACGCAAATGCACGGGCTATCCTGATAGATGCAATTAGTACAAAGGACGATGGCTAGCTTAACAAGAAAGGTGCATAGTATGTGTGAAAATTCAGATCTTGTTGTTTGGTTATCCGAGATCTAATGGGAGCTAGGGAGGGAGAGTGATGGATGGATGCAGGCCCGGGGAAAAAGGAGTAACATGAAAAAGGAAGGAGAAGCTAGAGGCCAAGATTAGCAGCAGGAGGCACGAGGAGCCATCATGTGGTTGGTCGCATGAGATAGCCGTGCCACCGGTTGACGTGGACCACTGCTTAGTTACCTGTTAATGTGGATCCACCGGATTATCGCACAGTCGTTATGTACGATCACATAGGGTGTATTTGGTTCTCTGCATACCTTAAGCCTAGCCCGTACGAGTTATTCAGGCTGAAGCGAGTCAGGCTGTGCGGATGCAATATAGGTTATTTGGTTGGCTGTTTCTGTTGGGTCAGACTATGCTGAGATATTATTTGGTTGGGTGCATAAGGACGTTGACCACAAGCGTAGATGCAAGAGACGGTGGAAAGAAAATATTAGCATGGCTTTAATTTTGTCTTAATATATACTAATAACCCTTATTTTACCTTAACTCACTTTAATCTACTCTAATACTACCTAATATGTACTAATCACCTCTTAATAACGTCATTAGCAGAGCCTGCATCTGGAGAAACGGAGAAATTGGGCGTTTTTGCCCAGCCTGGCCCGAAGGCAACTTTTGCATCTGCTCAGCTAAGTTGCTTTATGCATGCAGTCATCCAAACAAGTAAAACAAAAAAAGATTCTGCATCTGGAGAGCCTGACCTAAACTTATGCACCCAATCAAACACACCCATAGTATGTTAACCTAGTTAAATGACATGGTATATACATATGTGTGTGTGTTTTCTTTTGTAAAGCACGGTGGCTTGTAATCCTTTATCTGATAGTGTATTTTTAGAACTATACTAACGAAATCTTATCAGAATAAATATGTACAAGTTTTCATAATAGCAAATATTCTACATCACAACATAGCAAGCACGGATAGCCATGGATGGATCGAGATAGATGATACTTCGTCTGTCATGTAAAAGCCACCGAGAGGCGTGCTAGATATACGTGCCAATGGCGGAGAATCCGAATCGAGGTTAATTTTACGGTGGGGGCATGTGTTGCAGCTAGCTGGGGACCTGGGGAAGCAGCTGGCCGGATGCACACATGATCATATGCTGAATCTCGAACTGCACAAACCAATGCCACAAACGACGACACAAGAGCAAATGTGGACAAGAACAAGGTGATGGGACACGACACAACCTGCTGCCTAGATAAATGTCGCAGCCAGGCATGCCGATCGCTCTGGGCGTCGTCCCATCTGCACGTACGACACCAGAGCTGCCTCCTCCAATGTTTTGATTGATCTCACCTCTGTACACAAGGGACGGTCAGGCCTGCCGGCGCCAGTGGATGCCGACGACATAGATGGGTGGGTACCTGCTGCGTGCAACCTGTACTCTGCAAGCTCGCAGCTTGTGTGTGATTAAGCAAACGCAAATGTTGGAAAGCTCCAAGAGAACAAACCATCCATGTGGAAATAGATTTTTTTTTTAAAAAAAATTCCGAGAGGGTGACGAAATAGATCCGAGGCGCTAGCTAGCGTGTATTCAGATTCGTGACATCTCGGACGGACGGTTATAGACACGATCCCATGTGGCCTGAGAGCATCTATAATAGTCTACGTCAGCTGTTACTAAAATGTTGTAACATCAGCATTTAGGTGATGTGAAGGAGAGAAAGTGAGGTTGTTTTTAGATGAAGAAACTATTAAATTGTTAATACCATGACACAAGAAACAACTAAATACTCTACTGGAGACTTACTTGTTAGCTAAAAACGCGTTTTGTGGGTTCCACTCTCTTAAAGCAAAATATCCACCCGATTATTTGTGCAATCCGACTTTATTATTGATATGATAAATAAGCTAAACACATGTAGGCCACAAAGTTGTACTTCATTATTGATCATAAAGAATTATACACACTTGTAGCAATTAAAGTCTTAGACATAAGCTCAAGAAACAATCCATTGAAAGACTTGTTTCTTTTTATTAGATTGAGTACTCTCTCTCCTCTTAGTAACAAACTAAGAAATAAACTACTGTAGATGCTCTAAAATTCGTATGTTTAACATTACGAGGGTATATATGGACAAAAATGGGACAATGCCAATTCAGTCTCAAGGTTCGCAAGTGGTTTAGCTAAGAATGTTACATGAGGTAGGGAGATCTGCCTAGATTTCTTTGGGCTAGGGTAAAGTAACGATGGATACCTTTAAATTTGTTTATTTGGGCTAGGGTAAAGTAACGATGGATCTTAACATCCTAATTTTTGCGTTTTTTTTAAAAAAAAATTAAAATAAAAATAACTATTTTAATTTTCTTGACTTGTTGAAAGCTTAATTTGTTTTTTAAAATAAAACAATTTAATATAAATAAATCAAACTTCAATTAATTCAAAACTGCTTTTCTGGATTTTCTTGGTTTTCCCCCAAGTTCTTTTGCTATTTCTTTGAGCTCTATTTAATTTATTTCTTTTCTATTTTCCAAAAAATATCTTTTCTTTGTTGTAAAAATTAATTTAAATTAATTATTTTAAAATTGTTGGATTTCTTATGGAGTTTCTGCAATTATTTAATCCTAGTCCGTAATTCAAATCCAAATTCCATTTCTCAATTCAATTATCATTTCCAAATCCAAATCCAAATTTTGTAATTTGAATTTTTCTGCGATTTATCTTCGGGTCGAAACCAATTCTTTTTCTTCGGCCTACTTCTTTTTCCCTTTTTCTTCTTTTTCGTATTTCTTTCTTTTCCCTTCCTTCCTTTCTCTTTCTTTCTTTCTTTTGGCCTCCTCTGTCTCTGCTCCTTGATGTCATGAGCCGCCTCCTGGCCATGCCGCATCGTGCACGCGCTTGCCCCTACGCCAGCCCAGGCCGCACCCCTCCCGCTATGCGCGCCGCCACCATGCACGCTTCCGACCGCGCTAATTACGCCCCCGTTGCCACGTTTATTAACACCATCACTGTTGTCTTATTCCTCTCCCTGCGCCTCGACTGTTCGCGTTCACGTGGATGGAAGGCCCATTTCCTGTCGTGGTCACGGCCGCGTCGATTCAAACTCCATTCGAGCCTATAAAAGGGAGCCCTATCACCCTCATTCTCCCCTTAACACTCCTCTCCAACTCCCAAAGCCATTGGAGCTCCGTCGATTTCACCGTCTTCCTGAGCGCCGTTCACCACCTCGTCTTTTGATCCCATTTGCTCAGGTGAGAATTTTGATGTCCTAACCGTGTCACATCATGTTCCCGAGCTTCACGATCATTTCCCCTAAATCAATTTCCCTTTTGGTTGTTGTTTGTGGCTGAATTTCGTCGTTTTCATCTTCTAGGCCGAAATCACCTCTGCCGCTCGATCTCTTTGTGGCTCTTACTCTTTGTGGTTGAAGTCCATGCACCTACTCTTTGTTTTGCAAATGGTTGAAGTCCACGCACCTATTCTTTTTGGCATGCTGGATCTCTTTGTTGCTCTTACTCTTTGTCGTTGAAGTCCATGCACCTACTCTTTGTTTTGCAAATGGTTGAAGTCCATGCACCTACTATTTGTGGCACGATACTAAAGTTTGCAAATGTGTTTTGCAAATAGTTGAGGCTCATTCATAATCCTTGTAGCATGTGACTTTAGTTTGCGAATGTGTATTGCAAACAGTTGAAGTCCATGTACCAAATTCCTTGTGGCATGATTCTAAAAGACGGCAAATGTGTTTTGCAACTTGTTGAGAATCTTGCCTTCATCTCTTGTTTGCATCGTCCATCAATTGGCAAATGCGTTTTGCAAAATTGAGTTGAAACAATTTACAAAATCAGTTTTTGATTCCTTGACCGGACTGACCCAAACCCCAGACCTTTAAAGCGGTCAGGTTTTTTCACAGAGCTCCTATTTTGCATTTCCGTTGGCCGGACTGGCCGAACTAGGTATCCCGGACTGACCAGACCCCCGGTTTGAGTAGGGCGGTCAGCTTTTTTTAGAGACTCTTTTTTTGGCTTCAACCCTCTCTTTTCTGCTATATGAACTGATCATAGTTGGAGGGCCGGCCTGACTGGACCTTCGGGTCTTTGGTGCGGTCAGCTTTTTCCAGAGAAAATTGTTTTTTGGACTTGCTACTTAATTTGCCTTGCCGAACTAACTGTCGTGTTTTCACCAGCCAGACTGGAACCCCGGGCTGACTGGCGCGGTCAGCTTTTTCTAGTCGGATGTTTCTTCTTGTTTGGAAATCCATGAACCCAATCTGACCGGACCCGAAGTGGGTGGACTGACTGGACCTAGCCTAACGGACAGACTTTTTTTACACAGTAGTCCAGTCTGACCAGTGTTATGCTTGCGGTCTGATCGGCCTTCCTAGTTTTTGCATAGATACTCCTCCAACGGCTAGTTTTTGTGTAGGGGTGTATAAATACCCCTTGTGGTCGGTTGTGGAGATGTTGTTGGTGCTATTTTCGTTCCCCTTTAGCAAACAGCATGTCCTCTCCTCTTCTTTGTGCATGTATTGCGCTTAGTGAGATTAGAGAGGGAAATCCGAGTGCATGTGTTGCACTAGGTGTTGGAGTTAGTATTCATTGAGATTAGACACTTGATTCGTTCAAGTGAGCGTCTCTGACTCGTTACTCTTGGTGTTTGCCAACACCTAGATGGCTTGGAGGAGTTATGCCGGTAATCTTCTCAAAGAAGGTTGTGACATGATATGGGTGGTTGTGAGTGGCTTGGTGCTCGTCAACTCCCAGTACTACAGAAAAGATCATCACAGACGGCTCAAAATCGTCGTCACAGACGGTTTTTCGAACCATCTAACTTTATGGGTCTGCGATAATATGAGGCCATCATAGACGGTTTTTAAACTATCTGTGAAAAAAGCTATCACAGACGATTCATAACAATACCGTCTGTGATAATCAATTATCACAGATAGTTCTTGTTTAGAACCGTCTGTGAAAATAGACTGTCACATACGGTTTTAGTAAAAACCGTCTGTGATAGTTTTTTCTATTGCAAAAAAAAAATTGAATTTTGAACCAAACCAATCAATTGCTGGACAATAGTTTCCATATAGTCTTTCGATAGTTTGCAAGAAGGTAATTAAAAGATTCTCTCTTTCTACAAGCACTTGGAGGATTGACATGAAGGCAAATTACACACTCGAGTGTGTCAGGTTCATTGAAATATGTCGTGGTTCACATGTACGTTTAGGATATGAACTCCCAAGGAGCGAGCTAACTAGCTAAATTCAGCCTCGAGTTAGCTAACAAGGGACTACAAACTATATATATATATATATATATATATATATATATATATATATATATATATATATATATATATATATATATATATATATATATATATATATATATATATATATATATATATATATATATAAGACGGTTTTAAAGGCACAAGCAACCACTACTTGGAGATTTTATAGAGAACGATCATCACAGACGGTTTCATCTACAAACCGTCTGTGATACATCAGCTATCACAGATGGTTTCATCTACAAACTATCTGTGATACATCAGATACTATCACTAACGGTTTCATCTACAAACCGTCTATGATAGACAACTATCACACACGGTTCTAAGTTAATAACCGTCTGTGGTAGTATGCTTCACAGATGGTTCAAAAATCGTCTGTGATGACCTCATGTTATCACTGATCCATAAACTTAGATGGCTCACAAAACCGTCTGTGATGACCACTACTACAAAAAGGCTAATACTGGATGCCTCATCACAGACGATTGACTAGAACCATCTGTATTACATGCAATCACAGACGCTTTTATTTTGGAGACCGTCTGTGTAACTAGATGCTCTAAAAACCGTATGTGAAGAGGTAATATCATAGACGGTTCATATTGAAACCCGTCTGTGAAGTATCACAGACGGTTCTAAATTCGAGCCGTCTGTGATAATTGTAGACTTTACAAACGGTTTTTAATTATAACTGTCTGTGATAATATCGCTTCAGCTCCCCAATGAGTTTCTTCGTCGCCGATGCGTCTCTTCATCGCATCAATGCCGCTTCGGCTCCCCGATACGTCTTTTCGTCTCACGCGCCGAATTTATTTCTTGTTTTATAAAAAGAATCATCCGTCATCGAAGATGATCATCATCCTCACATATAACTCTAGTACTCTTCTAAAGCAGAATAGCTCCCTCTTCTGTTTCCTAGTCGCCGGCATTGATGGCCTACCTGGCCATACTATACGAGAACATCTCTGGCCGTACGTTGGCAGATGCGGCGGAAGGACACTGTTTCAACTGTTTCAACAGTGTCCTCACTCCTCTGTCCGAGGATTTGCTGGAGCAGGTGGTGGCTACCTTCCGCCGTCTTGATATCCTTCTCCGCCGCATCTTCCAATTGATCTCCCACTTCCGGTGAGTTTACTGCGTCATCGACGTGGTCCTCCACAACGACGTTGCACGTCTCTAGGAGGCTCACCGTCACTTGGACTGCTTAATCGAGGCGGCGGGCGACCGAGTCAACCATGCCGAGACCCCTCAAGCAAGGGAAGAGAGCCTATGGGCTCAATTCTTCTTGATTCAACAGTCCAATGGTCTTCGGGAGACACTCGAACGAGCGCATTAGCGGGTGGAAGCATTTCGTGCTGATGATCACGAACCGTCCGATGCCGTCGCCGCCTATGAAGTTTTGAAGACGGAGATAGCAACCTACCTCTACCACTAGAAAAACTTTGTTTATTTAAGTTTCTACTTTTTTAATCTTGGTAAGAAGCGACTGGCCACGCTGTTTAGCCATATGTAAATTCCAAAATGAAAAAAATCTAGTTTGGAGGTGATCGAATTACTATATATGTTGAACTATATATATATCATAGACGGTTTGGTAGAACAAATATTTGTCTGTGATATGTATCATAGTTAAAGCAAATTTTTAGCAGTATTTAAATGATAAAATTGACATATAAACATGTAATATCTTCATGTCATGTGTAAATGTATACATGACAATATATATGCTCAAAACATAGAACTTTGAAAAACCTTATCATAGACGGTTCCATAATAGAACCATCAGTGATATGGTCTCATATCACTGACAATTCTATTATGGACCGTCTGTGATTCTATTATGAAACCATTTGTGATAAGTATCACTCACGGTTCCATAATAGAACCGTCCGTGATATCTCTTTATAAGTAGGAGCTAGCCTGCTAGGGTTTGCTCCCTAACTCGTCACTCCCCAGCGCCATTACTCACGCCCATTTCCCTCCCTACCTCGACACCACCACCTCCTCCCCGATGGCCGCACCTTCTCCCTGACCCTGTCGTCGACGCCGCCCTTGTTCCCATCGCCGCTGGTGTCGTCGTCCTCTCCCCAGCGCACACGACCTTATCGTTCCTCCCTCACTCGGCTGCGCAAGCGCGTACTCCCTCTACACTGATCTCGGCCTCGACTACCTCACCACCGACACCAGCGACGTCGAGGTAAGACAAATCTATCACCTATTGGTTTGTGATGTTGCTATTCATGTGAACCAAGCTACAATGTGGACACACTTGGGCTTGCTGTCTTGCCCTCTGTGACTGATGGCTAGCTGGATGGATGGATGGATCTGGAGGTGGGGAATGGGGTTGTGTTCGGGTGACTGCTGGTGTTGCTAGTTGTGGATAGATTCTATTAGGTTGCTTAATGTGTTAATCTGGCACAATCACTGATTTTTGTATGCTCTGTGTGATTTGTCTGTCCTAGCACTGGGAGGTAATGCAAATTTGTATGCTCTGTTGAACTGCTCAATGATGTTAATAGTCTTATGCTGAAATTGAATTGATAATTAGTTTATATTTGAGCTCTAACGAATTGCTAACTGCTGTCACTTTGATCTTCAGTTTATCAGTATGTACACATACAAATTTATACATTCTGATATACAATTGAATTGCTAACTGATGTCACAAATGCAATTGGATGCAATATTGTGTATAGATTGTGTGTCTTTTAAGTGACCTGAAGGATTCACATGTTTATATGTCAATTATGCCTTTTAAAATTGCTATTCCATTCTAAAATAAGACCAAATGAGTTAAAAACTACTACAACACCTCTTCACCTGCCTCTCGCCATTCATTTCACCTTTGTCTGTGTAACCGTGTTCATATCGGTCAAGTTCTCCTCACTTGCGTCCCAGGTACATCCAACTATTCTATTCCTGATCTCTTCTCTATAAGTGTCCAAGCAGTGGTTGCTTGTGCCTTTAAAACCGACTTCATATATATATATATATATATATATATATATATATATATATATATTATTCGTAGTCCCTCAGCCACTTTTGGGGGGGGTCGTCCAAGTAGCATGAGGAGGATTGGACAGCAACCACATACAACTCCATCGAGCCCCTGCAAGTTCAAGAAGCATAGCAGCGAGGAGAGCACGTGGACATCCAATTAGAGCTCAAATATGAACTAATTATCAATTCAATTTCATATTACTTGGATGTCCACACGCTCTCCTAGCAGCCATGCTTCTTGAACTGGCAGGGGCTCGATGAAGTTGCATGTGGTTGCTGTCTAATCATCCTCATGCCGTTTGGACAACCCCCTGAAAGTGGCTGAGGGACTACGAACAATATTATATATATAGCCGATTTGAAAGGCACAAGCAGCCACTGCTTGGACACTTATAGAGAAAAATCATCACAGACGGTTTCAGCTACAAACCGTCTGTGATAGACAACTATCATAGACGGTTCTGAGTTAATAGCAGTCTGTGATAGTCTGCATCATAGACGGTTCGAAAACCGTCTGTGATGAACTCATATCATTACTAACCCATTAACTCAGACGGCTCATAAAACCGTCTACGATGACGTTTTTGAACCGTCTGTGAAGACCTTTTCTGTACTAGTGGACGTTTTTGCACCGTATGCGAAGACTTTTTCTGTAGTAGTGGACGGTTCTAGCCATCACCAGTAACATAGACACTCACACTTGTAAATTTGTCCGTGATAATTACAACACTGACAGTTGCCAGAAACTATTTGTGATGAGACATCCAGTATAGCCTGTTTTATAGTAGTGTCCGGAGTGGAGGAAGAGCAACCCTTAGTGGATTCAAGGTGTAGGCTTAATTTGTGGAGCCGATCCAATTCATTTGGGCTTACCTCAATGTAGACTAGGGGAAACCGGCAAGTTTTTTATCACAAGAGGAAAAAGTTCAAGTGTTATTGTGATTTACTTTCTTGAACTTTACTTTCTTGCAATTTACATTTATCAAATTAAATTGCTTCTTGTCTCCTTAGGATTGCATTCCTTGTCTTAGTCTTAGCTTGCTGGTGTACTTAGTCTAAACTAGTTGATTTAGGTTTTAATCAAGTAAAACCAAATTGATTTATAATTTCACATAAAACTCGGTTTTAGCCAAAAGAATTTCAAAGCCGCCTATTCACCCCCCCCCTCTAGTTGGCCTCCTTGATCTTACACTGACATGAGAGTAGAAGTAGCGGCGAGGACAAATCTCAGCGAGTAACGACGATCAGGGGAGGTAGCAGCGACGACGGCTTTAACGGCGATGGAGCCCAAGTGGGCGGCGACTTGAGCAGCGGTGGTTTGGATGGCGATGGAGTCGAGGGAAGTGTCGTTGTGGCGGTAAAGCCCAAGCGCCTGCATACGAGGTGAGGCAGCAAGATCCGGCGGCCGACGGCCAGATCTGGCCCGGTTCGAGCTAGGGAGGAGAGGAGAGGTGAGAGGGAGAGGGAGATTGGGAAGATGGGGAAGAAGGGGAAGAGAGGGAGAAGCAGAGGTGTGCGGGGGGAAGAAAGAGAAGAAGAAAAATGAGAGAAGGGAAAAAAGAAAATTGAAGAAAGAAATGGAAAGAAAAGAGACAAAAGGGGAAGGTGCGGATTTCAGTGGCGAAGTTGACTGTTTCGCATGAGTGGCCGAGGAAATCATCCATAGTGGATGTTTTTTTTGCATGCGTACTGGTCATGGTAAAATTTTGGTGTCATCTACATTATCACGGTATTTTGGTTGTACATGTTGGATTAACATCATGATCATTACATATTGATGCATGCATAGGGTGAAATTAGTTTGATAGGTTACAACCGGAATAACTCTCTGTTAGATCTTAATTGTACGTAGGTGTGGACATGTAGTGTTATGTTTATGGATATAAATAATTAGATCATTGGAGCAAAACATGTTTTGTCGATCAGTGTATGGCATATTAATTATTTTACTGGTTTACTTGGTCGTATGCTATTATTTTTGGAATCACATGAAGGTTGGTTTGTAAGCCTCATATGTTAAATTCATTGGAGTTTTCCCCTTAAGTTGGTTTAATGATTTTAGGATTGAGGACATATAATGATTTTATATATGTTACTCAATGGATAGCTCCTATGATGGTATTTAATGGGATATGTTGATTGAATCTGAGAATTATTTAATCATGTTCAATTAGCTAGATTGGATGTCTCAAGTAATAGTTTGGCGAGTCATATATGCTAGGACCGTGAGAACCTAACAATGGATTATTTGACCACAAACAATTAATTTGGGGGTACCATGCAATTACTGGATGAGTTCTATGTACCAAATTGATAGATACGTACCCTCAATTTGGATTAGTAAATGGATGACTATGAGTTGATCAAGGCACATATATGGTGGATGTGATACACGACTAGTCTGGTGGTATGGATACATGTATGATCGATCACAGAGGCGGCGGAATGCGGCGGAGCGGATGCGCGGGTTGGCGGTATTTATGGCCTTGGGAGACATGCTCAACCCGGACGCCAAGGGCGGTGAGGAGTCCGTGTCTACGGTGTGCATGAGAGCAATGGCTCTGCTAGGTGGGACCAGGCGAAGGGAGGGGCTGACAGGTGGGGCTGGCGCGCAGGAGGCACGACGTGCGCCTGATAGCAGGCCTAGATGGAGCAGGGATGGAGGCGGGGAAACGGGGCTGGGCCGGGTGAGGTTATGGGCTGGTGGGGAGAGAGAACGGAGTGGGCCGAACCAATTCGGCCCACGAGAGAAAAGGATTTTCGAATTAAAGAAAATGTTGGAAATTCAAATGGGCTTAAATAAATAGCAAACAAACTCCAACAATTCCAAGAAAATTCAGGAATTCCTAGTTAATTAAAGTTTACATTAATCATATTAAATTGTTTTAATTTCGGAAATTCCCAGTTAAGCTTTGTTAATTCAAGGAAAATTGGTGAAAATTTTCAAGGACCTAATCGCACAAAAAGATTCTTGAAATCTCAAAATTTGGGATGTTACATTTAGTTGGCATATGTAGAAGATGCTTAGCCATACTTATATCGATACTAGTTTGGTTATGTTGGAGAACTCGATAATTCTGCAATCATGGGAATGGTTATGTTGTTGGACTAGGGAGGTCTCCCTTGATATTTTACTTAGAAAACCACACTGAAAAACTATGGTTTGACTTGGGCAAGATATTTATATAACTTCTGTTGCGAGGGGGAACTCGCATGTAGTTGTAGGTTGATGGGGGTTCTTGCCCGGTCGGTTGAGGACTGTGCACTATGTGTTGATGATCTAAGTCTTTCTGTGTGTTTTATGTGGAGACCATGGCCTAATAAGTTGCGTAGGTTTAATCTTGTATCTGTGGTATGTTGAAGATTGTGCGGGCGATGATTGTGATCATCAGGATGCTCGAGGGGGCTCCCATCATGTCTATGTATGGGGTGAAACCTCCAACACAATGGTGAGTTCCTCATGGACGATGGTAAAAGACGCCCATGTCCTGAGGGCTTAAACTCATCAGACGGAGCAAGATTAGGGCTAGCTAAGCAATGTAGAAGCTTTGTTGTGATCGTCTCTATCGCACGCCTAAGGACGCATGTTTTGGCCGATATTATGAATTGATCATATCTTATAGGTAAAGGTGTACCACCTCTACAGAGTGTATGATCTATTCGAATAGCTGTGCCACCAGTCATGGGCAAGCTTAGTGATGTTACTAGGGATAGAGTTTGGATTTAAAAACTGGTTTTGTTATTGGAGGGTATCCAATCAATGGTTTTTGTCTTGGCTATGTGGATTGGAGGGTATCCAATTCATGGTTTGGTCTTGATTATGTCCGTTGTTGCTTATGGCTATGGAGATCCATACGTTGATTATGCTAATATTTATATATTGGTTATTTTCTATCAAATACCAAATGCTCCTACAACCGTCAATTGCAATCTATTATACATTATCTATTGTAAAAATGCAAATTCGCTTTGAGCAACAAAACTGGATATGATAGCCTTCCTTTGACATAGCCAATCATGTAGCTAATGATATTTGATTTAAGTCTTACGGAGTACATTGTGTACTCATTCTTTCTTGTTGAACATTATCAGAGGGCGACCATGAATGTAAAAGATTAGTAACATCAACGTATTAGGATTGCGACCGCACTCAAGCTTTTCGTGTAGATTTTTCTTCGAGTGTTTGTGTAAGTTCGAAATTCGGTCCGAGAGGCCCATTTATTAGAATTTCAATTCTAGCGAATATGCCATATTTTCCTTTGTCTAACTTTCTATTGGCATTCGTAAGCAGTTATGATGCAATTTCTGTCCGTGACTGAATTCCTGGGCAGTTACGAGGAATACGATGACCTTGTTGTAATTCGGGGTCATCACAAAGCATTAGGCAATCTCACCGCTCAGATGCACGCATGTGAGGCAATCTCACCGTCCAATGAATCCCGCGCGTCGCCCATTGCTCACACGTAGGGGTGAAAACGGATCGGAAATAGACGGATAATGGTTTTGCTATATTTGTTTTCATATTTTTTTTCCGGATCCGGATACGAATACGAATACCCTGGATACGAATACGAATATGAATACGGAGCGAATACGAATCGAAACGAATACGGTCACAGATATTTTTCGAAACATGAAAACTCCTTAAATTGTATGCTAGAAATTAACTAAAACATATAACTAATTTATTTGATGTAAACATTCATGAATTGTTCATATTTTCAGCAACCACACATAACATTAGCACTAGCAAGTTACATTAACTAGTTCATCACAAATATAACACTTAGTTTACCATATTTAGCTCATAAGTCATAACTCACAAAGTCATCACGCATTCACACTTAGTTCATCATATACATAAAATTTAGTTCACACTAACATCGACTAAACTGGATGGTTAATCTATACGCAAATGACTGTAACATCCCAAAGTATGTTACCAAAAATAAAATTAATAAAGTTATTATTTTATTGGATTTTCTGAGATTTAAAAGAGTTTCCTCGTTAAAAAGGAAAAAAATAATAAATAAAATTAATTATTTAATTTCCTAGTTTTGAATGTAAATTTTTTTTTATTGAGTTTTCTAGGATTTTATTAGATTTAAAGTGAAAAAGAAAATTTTAATTAATTTATTGAATTTTTTGGATTTTTAAAAGGTTTTTCCTATTTTTAGAAATTTAAAATAATTTATATAAAAAAATAAAAACCAACTTTAAGTTGGAATTAATTTTATTAAGTTAAAAATAATTCAATGAATTTCTGTGATTTTTTTAAGGATTTTTGAACTCTATTTGCTATTTTCTAAAAGACTATTTGATTTGTTGCATTTTCTGAAATTCAAAAATCAATTATAATCCCCTTTTCTCTTTTGGGCCGAAATCCGGACTCTGTCTTATCCGGATAATCCGTATCCGCTAGATAGCATGCCTACCGTATTGGTTTTCGTTTCCGGCAAAAAAATCCGAATTCGTTTCCGATCCGAAAATTATCCGATCCGAGAAATTCCGAATCCGTTTTTTTGTCCGGATAGGTCGAAAACTATCCGATCCGTTTTCACCCCTACTCACACGCTCAACATCCGTGAAGAGGAACCGCTCCCCGCCGACAACCACCACTGGATCCACCGCCGAAGCACTATTGTCAGTTCTCACCCCAAGGGGTACATAGGGGATTTACAAGTGTAAGTTTTTTAAAATCCACTTGAGACTTTTATTTTTTATTTGCTAAAAACTACAAATTATCTCTCTTTTTTAGTTTGGAAGTGTCAATTTTTTGTTTAAATGTTTCGGTTCCCATTTGAAAGTTGCACAATCGTGAATTGAAAGTTGGAAATTTGAATTAGAAGTTTGGAATTTTCAGTTGGAGCTTCAAATTCAATCAGTCCTAAGTGCAGATTCATGGGACGAGCGAAAAGAAGGATATACACTGTTTATTTTGGTGAGGCCAATTAGAATGATGTACATTAATAAAACATAGACAGAAAACTGCATTTTCAATTTCTAGCCTCACAATCTAGCAAACTAGATAGACACAAATGAGGTTGATTTCAATTTTTAATAAACACCTACTGACCTACCTGTGGGTTTGAAAACTAACACTGGTTGAATGTACCTGTGAGGCTGTGAATTATGATATGGATATGTTTTTACAAACACAAAGGTAATCAGTACATACAGCATAGGGAGTAAACCAACCAAGCTGCGAACTGGCCAATGAGTCAGGAACGTGCATATATGCGTGTGTACGTATAGGGTGAAAACTGGTAAGATACGAGCAGATATTGCTCTTTTTGTATCCTAATTCATGTTTTTACCCCTGGAATCGGATGCAGATACGGTTTTTTCGGGATATGATCACGGGTCGTATGTGGATCGAATTCAAATCGGTCACGAATAACTTGATGGATAGTGTACACATTGTCAATGATTTAGTATCGATTTTATGAATGAATGTTGGACCTCTCCTAGAGCGAAACTACACAGAAAAGGATACAGAAATTTTATACAGGTTCAGACTTTCTCCTAAGAGAATAATAACTTACTCCTGTGTTGTTGTATTAATTGAATTTACAACAGGAAAGAAGTCACTAGAACTAAGGCTTGATGTCTTCTGTCTCTCGTTGTCTTTTCTGAATCTCATGATCATTTGTCTACCGACTTTACTCCTTATATTGTGCATTAAGGAGTGACAGTTGTTCATATCAAGAGGTGCCTTAACGTTTGATGCAATGCGCACGTTCAATGGCGGTTATTGTCAGAGACATATCCCCCACGTGGCCTTGCAGTTATGTCAGAGACAGGGGTTTAATATGTACAGTTATCTCAAGGAATAACGGTATATATTAACTACTATGCGTATTAAACACAGCGTACAAATGTCCCTATCGATTGGGCCCACATGTCTGTGGTTAAGTTCTTATCGACTATAACCTGGGGAAGAGTATATTCTAACCCGTATTCTATGAGATTTTTCGGATACGGGTCGGAACTTAAAAATGATACCTTAGGTGAATTTTTCCTAGATACGGCATCGGATCGGACGAGAATTATCCGTCCTGTTTTCACCCCTATATGCGTGCGTGCTCTTCAATTGGTCTCAGTGCGTCTCATCGTTCCCATGCATGCATGCCAGGTGGACCACCAGATGCCTCCATGCATTCATTGGAAACGTAGCAAAGTGGTTGGCGAATTGAACACTTGCGATCGATAAGCAAATGTGCATACTGAGGAAACAACAATAACGATCGGGACAGGAGCAGCAATTGAAGTATGAATGAGCAGCAGCAGCAGCAGCAGCTATGGACGACAATGGGACGTACTACTGTCTACTGAACAATTGAAGTATCGAACGTACTGCGTGCGTACGTTCCTGATCCATTCACAGCACGGTTGGTTATTACTATATATGTTGTTATTTACCTGTGTGTTTATTACGAAAATAAATCCAAATTAGCCGCAGGTACGTGTACCACAAGCAGATGATTACGAAAAAGGAAAAAGCAGTAAACTTCGTGCATGAGTGATCTGGACATCTGGTGCAGTTTTCACATGGACAAAAAAATCATGGGAGTTTCACAGAATAATTGCAGAAAAAGAGAGAGTAAATTGCCTAAACTTCCTTCAGGAACAATCCAATTGTGCATGCCTCCATTGACAAAACACTGCACATGTTAACGTCTTACGATTCTGAGATTCTCGTGTGTGCATACGCATTCGCCATATCTGGTCAAGCGTTGCGATTGACGACGGATATTCGCATGTCCCGTCTTGCCATGGCTTAACTGTGAATGGTTTGGCCGGAAGAGTCGGCGACGTGCTGTTACCGTCGTCATGTGTGCATGCGCACACGACTAGTCCATTCAAGCTTCACAAATGGAACGAACAGCGCAACAGTTGTAGCTGAACCTGAAAAATATGGCACACAGCATGCAGAAACTGATCATCGCTACTATTTCTGATGTGCCGGCACCTCATCTGGCGTCTAGCGAGTGGGAGGAATCAGAAACCCTAGCTAGCGTGTTTTCTTCTTTCATTGTGAGCAATGTACCCGTGTCCCGTCCGTAGGAATGGCCGGGGGTACCAGTACCACTGCATGCATGCCAGTGCCTTTATTTCCTCACGGTGCCTTCTCTCGGAGTTGGAGCTTTGCAACGTCTGCATTTCCTTAATTTGCTGTAGTGGTGCCGTAGCAATGGCCGGCTCGTGAACATGGTTGGTTTATGCTGTACTGCAGAGGTAAAATCAATCAAAACCTTGGACCATCGCCGGTGCCGTACGTGCAGACGATGATGCATGCCTAGCTTGCAGCGACATTTATCCAGGGCAGCAGGCTGTCTCGTGCTCCACCATCTTGGTCTTGTCCACGTTTGCTGCCATGGCCTGCTGTGTCGTTGTTTGTAGCATTGATTGGTTGTGCAGCTCAAGATTCAGCATATGCTAATTTGATTCAGCATATGCTAATTTGTGCGTCCTGCTGCTATATATGTCGGGTCCCCTGCTCCAACGCCTGCCCACCATAAAATAAATCTCGATTCGGATTCTCCATAGCACTCCCAAGTCGTGTATCGATGGAATTTGTTTATTATTTAATCTTTTTAAAAATATTTCAAAGTTAATTCCTTGCTAACTTTATTTTCAATTCTGACCGCTTTGATCACGCCATGACGTGCGTGTGGCCAAAATATACTGTCACACCACTGTCCTAGACGTGGCCAAACCTACCACGCAAGCCTTTGTCTGCACGTCATACTAACGTGGAGGGCTTGCGTGGCCGTTGTCACGCCCACACTTATAGCGTGACAATGGTGACTTAGGTACCGACGGCCCAACCAGTTCTTCATTTTCCTCTGAATCCCTCTCTTCCTCCCTCCCAAGCATCCTTTCTCCTCCCCCCCCCCTCCCCAAATCCGTCCTCACCGTAGTGCCACCTCCCGCAGGACCCGTCCTCTTCTCTCGCCGGCCCCCTACGCCGACCTCCTCCCCGCGCTGGTCTCTTCCACATCCTACTCCCTGCGCCGGCCTCCTCCCGCGCACCCCCTCACCAGTCCCGGCGGCCCCTCACTGGTCCCGTGGCCCCCTGTGCCGGCCTCCTCCCCACAGCCCCGTGTCGGCTTGCATCGTCGGACCCATGGAGGCAAGAACTGATCTCCTTCTCCCTCCACTATGAATTTTTTTTTTGTTTCCTAGATCTCAGATATTTTCATGGCATAGATGTTGATCAATGTGTAATTGTAGAAAAGAAAACTGTAGATTATTTCTATTTTTTGCTATACTAGAATGAGGAGGATGGTGTTTAAAATGTGGAGGTAGCATATATTCCATCTTCTATTGTAGCATATATTCCATCTTCTATTATCTGTTGTTCTTCTAGATGTTCAACTTTCATTGTATTGTAGACGTTTTAGTTGTAGAACAATCCTAAGCCTTAACCCTAGAGAAATAAACTTCACCCAAAAAAGAATATTCTTGTGTGGTCTTTGGAATGTAAAACTTCCCTAACATTATTGTCACCTATTTGCGTGGAATGTAAAAGTTGTGAATTTCATATTAGAATAAACATTATAATGCACTTTGTGGCACCAAACAATGTGGTCTCATTTGCCTGGAGGCTAATACTATTAGACAGTATAGGCCCATTTGCCCGCTGAATGTAAGTTTCAAAATTATTACTGTAGATGTCATGAGGACATTGTGGATGTCATGGGGACATGCTCATGATCTTTAGGTGATGAGACAATTGGCAATAGTGTTGAAGGTTTGTTGAAATCTGGAGTTTTCAGCAAGTGTCAAGGAATCGGTATACTGGCGTTGAAGCTGCGGTACTACCAGAGATCGGTTCGACCGCAATGTTGTTGGCAGTTGCAAAATTCCAGAGAATGTGTATTTGTGCTCTGTTGTTCTTGTGGAGCGGTACGACCGTGCTTTGGTTGCCGGTAGTACCGCATGGCGGAATGACCGCGTGTGAGCGGTATGGAATTTTCAGATGAGTTGTTTTGGGAGATTTTTGGATTTCTCCGAAGAGCGGTAGTACCGCTGTTATTGGAATGGTATGACCGCGTTCCGGTAATACCGGTGGATATGTGGCGGCAATACCGCTTGTGGAGTGAACTGTGTGTTGATTGTCAAATTTCTTGGAGATTTATTTTGGGTTAGGTCAAGTTCATGTTGATCATTGCATATGTGTTGCATGATGCATATTTTGGCTAACGTGGGTCAATTTGTGAAGAACTTGTTCCTAGAGATAGTTTCTTGGTCTATTGTTGTGCAGGTGGCTTGCAGGTCTATGACTGTCACGGCGACGAGGATCGGGACTAAGCTTGGAGAGCTCAGGTCCAGAACGGTCAAGGATGACGGGTGAGGTCAGAGGACTCAAGCGGGGTGTAGAATGGACATGGATGATCGAACGGGCGGTTCGGTGTGACTGGTTGGATCAAGCGGTGCAAGAGTCGGTGCAAGTGCTATGGTGCCGGTGGGATCCGGACGGGAGAGACTTGCCGACATGGAGCCGTTGATCAACTTACATATGGCGAAACATGGGATTGCTTCACGAGGATTAGACTTGGTCTTTTGAAGAAAGATCGAGAAGGGGTATTTTGGTAATTTCACCAAATACCACCTTGGTGTACTTGGCTAAACCGCGGCTTGGGTCGACGCATGGAGATGCGGTTTAGGTCAATCGAAGATATAAACGACGCTTTGAGATGCGTGCGTGTGTTAACCTATTTGTGTGTTAGAGTTTAATGGGTGTCCTAATGGTATATTCCCTAGATGCTAGTCTCCTTATAAATAGAGGGGTGCTGGTGGCTGCTGGAGGCTGCTACTGTTGAAGGAGAGCCAGCCGAACCCTTGTGTGCCCTATTGTGTTTTAGGGTTTTGAGGAGAAGAGATGAGAGGCTAGGGTTTCTAGGGTTGGATTGAGTGTGTGCTCACGTGATGAGCTTTGTCCTCCTAGATTGGAGTGGCTGTAAACAACAATCATCCATCTATCCAAATCAATCCAACCATATTTCACAAGATGAGTTTCTATTTTGTTTTTGTGTTCATCATCTCTATTTGATGATTTTGGGGTTTTCTTGATCCACGAGTTTTTGTTTGGTTTCTTCTCTTGATCTAGCTTGCTGTGACATGTGGGAATACATCTAGGATCATCTTGATCATCAATCATCCACGAGCAAGTTTCTAGATCAGTTTAGGTTTTGACTCGGTTCATGAAACAGACTTCACTCAAATCCAAAAAGGTTGGAACTTTGATGTGGATCTATTCGATCCTTGTTTGGATTAGGTTCCTAACCTCATAGAGAAGCTGTGTTTCTAGTTTCATGAAGTTTGACCGAGTGAATCAAAAGTTGTGCCAATTTTAGATTTGGTTTTTTCGCTGTCGGGACGAACTCCAGGATTGTTGGTAGTACCTTTCATTTGCCTGCGGTAGTACCTATTATTGGTAGTACCTTTCATTTGTCTGTGGTAGTACCTTTCATTTGCATGTGGTAGTACCTTTCTTTTGCCTGAGGTAGTTCCGATTTTCCTGATTCTTCGACACTTCTTCAGGTATTTTGTTGCTGTGCTTTGGGGGTGTTGATAGGATTCAAAGCAAGTCTTCCTCTGTGCATAATCATTGATCATCATAGTTCTCATAGCTATTGAAGTGATTTACGAGTTGAATCCGATCAAAGCGAAAAATAGATTGTGCTCCTATTCACCCCCCCCTCTAGTCGCATGTTTCGGTCCTACAATTACCAAACTCATGGTTGTCAGGTTGGGAAAAGTGGCACATAAGGTCATTAGCGAGAGTCAGACTGCTTTTATTAAAGGGAGAAACATTTTGGATAGGGCGTGTCTCTGCATGAGATCCTTCATGAAATGAGAGGTACTAAGGATAGGGGAGTAATTCTCAAATTGGATTTTGAGAAAGTTTATAAAAAAATTCATTAGAGATTTTTGGAGGATGTGATGGTTAGGAAAGGCTTCTCTGATAAATAGATAAATTGGGTTATGAGTTTAGTTAAAGGGGGGAAGGTAAGTATCAATATTAATGGGACTGTTGGTTCTTATTTCACCACTCATAGAGGTTTGAGGCAAGGGGATCCTTTGTCTCCCCTTCTCTTTAACCTAGTGGCTGATGTGTTGGCTTCTGTGATTGCTAAGGCTCAGTAGAACAATTTGATTAAAGGGGTAGTTCCTAATCTTATCTCTAGGGGTGTTCCTTCACTCTAGTATGATGATGATACTGTTCTAATGATTGAGTGTGATGATGAGTATATCCTAAATCTCAAATTCCTTTTGTATTGTTTTGATGGATGTCGTGTTTGAAAATAAATTTCCATAAGACTGAAGTATTTGTTGTTGGGGTGGATAATTGTGAAGCTCAGAGAGTTGCCAATATGCTTAACTGCAAACTAGGTCGGTTTCCCCTTACTTACTTGGGGGTTTCCGTTGGGGACAGAATTGTGAGAGATAAGGCTACATGTAAAATCATTAGCAAACTAGAAAATAGATTGCACACTTAGAAGAGTAGTCTTCAATCTTCTGGGGGTAGGTTGATCTTGGTTTACAGCTGTTTGAGCAGTATCCCTACCTATACCATGGGGTTTTATAGGTTAAATGGGAAGGTTCATAGCAGATTAGATACTATTCACTCTAGGTTTTTCTGGAGAGAAGTTAGTGATAAATTCAAGTATCACATGGTTAACTAGAGGGCTGTCTGTCGCCTTAAGGATTATGGTGGTCTTAGGGTGTTAAATACTAGAATTTTTAATGATTGTTTTTATGCAAGTGGTTCTAGAAAATTGGTCAAAATAAAGATGAACTTTGGTTTCGAATTTTGAAGGCAAAATACTTTCCTGCAGGGGTTTTAAGTGATTCAAATTCACTCAAAGGTTCTCAATTCTGGAGGAGTATCAACAAAGTTAAACATTTGTTTCATTAGGGTGTGATGTATAAATTAGGGGATGGGAGATCCATTCACTTTTGGAAGGATGTTTGGTTTGACAATTGTCCATTTAATGTCAGGTTTGTAAATCTGTTCAGAATTTGTGAGAATCCTGATAATTGTGTGGATAAATGCTGTGACAATGGGGTTTGAAATATTAAATTTATCAGAGTTTTTGGGACAGAGGAGAGAAATCAATGGAAGGAGTTGAAACTCATTCTCAATGGGGTTGTTCTGGAAGATAAAAGGGATAGCTTGGGGTGGCTCCTAGGTAATAATGGTCAATTTTCGGTCAAGTCTTTATATAGACATTTGGCTAATGGGGGGTAACTAACTGGAAGCTGCAAAAGGTTTGGGCTAGCAGCATTCCTCTCAAAGTCAAGATATTTCTGTGGCAATTGTATCATAATAGAATCTCTACAGCTAATCAACTTAAGATTAGAGGGTGGAAGGGGGTGGAAAAGTGCAGTTTATGTGGGGTATTTGAGGATGTTAATCATGTGCTCTTTAAATGTGTCATTGCTAAGTTTGCTTGGTGTTGTATAAAAGAGATTATGCATTGGGACAGAGTTCCAGAATCTTTAGATGAGTTTCACCTTAGGTGGCTTGATAAGAAGGGTGCTAATGAGTATCACATTGGTTTGTTTAGTTTTGCGGCCTTGGCTTGGACTCTCTGGAAAGTCAAAACAAAGGGGCGATTGAGAAGATTTACCCTAATCAACCAATTGAGGTCATGTTCAAATTCATATCTTGTTTGCAGTGTTGGCACACTCTTACCAAAGAAGCTGATCGAGTGAAGTTAGAGAAACTACTGGAGCTGGCTGATGTCTGGATGAAGTCTTTTTGCGCCTTAGATTACTTCTAGCGGTTGTCTGTTGCTACTGGAGTTGGGGTTTTGTAGTCTGGTTAAACTTGGGCTGTGATGGTCAGTCTGGTTCTGGCCTTCTGTTTGTTTTCCTAGTTTAGATCTCTAACTGGTGATCCCAGTAATGCTTTTGTTAGTTTTGTTTGTTTGGACTTTTGTAAATCGGTTATTCGCTTTCTATATAAGTGGGGCTTTGCCTTTTTGGAAAAAAAAACAATGTGGTCTCAAGCACAGTGATCTATTAGTTGCGTAAAAAAGGATGGTTCGGTGGACAAAGAAGCTGATTGATGAGGTTGGGAGGGGGTTCATGCCAAGCTTGCTGACATACGATATGCTTATTTTGGGGTGTGTGCATAAACAGGTAGTTTTGGGAGATTGGGCAAGTGTGGGATGACATGCTTAAGCAAGGATATGAGCCAAATGTCATAACTTACAAGGCCTTAATTAAGGGATTCTGCAAATTAGGGAAGGCAGATCAAGTGGTTGCTATCTTTGAAGAGTTAAGCAAAAGTGGAGAGTGGAGACTGTAGAATTTTTATTATATCTCCCTTCCCAGTAGAATGGATCATTTTTCCATTTGTAATAATCCCATCGTTGATAAATATATATTCTGGAGTTGAGTAATAGCGTTTTTTGCTTGAAGTATTGAGGACTTATTTGTTGCATATTAGAATAGGCATCTTAATACTCTACATTGTAGAAGTTGTTAGGTAAGATGACACATATATCTTTGTTATTTGACTTGTTTCTAATTTGGTGTGGTTTTTGTGTCATACTCATGAATTGATTATTTTTGTTGCTATCCATATAAATTATACCGTTTTCCATCTCTTACTTTTTGACATTGATAATTCTATAATTGTGAGGGTTCAATTGATATTTTGGCACAAAATTGAGTTATATATATGATTTTGTTGAAGTTATTTCTTTTTTAAAAAAGATATTAATCAAGTGGAATAGTCTGTGTGCCTTTCGGACTTATAGAACTTGACCCCAAATTTGTCTCTGAAATCTTTCTTCCAGAAATGGATATTTAGTCATATATGGAATGATTAGTACTACTTTTGAGCATAGTTTGTGCCTATGGTATGTAGTACTGACTTTCCAATGTTTTTCTCTCATTGTTGAATGTAGAATGTAGATGGATAAGGTTGTATGTATTTGTACTCGTAGGCCGATTAGCCAAATGGGGAGTGTTGCTGACTATATTGGCATGGAAGTGATTGTGCTTGTGTTTTGAGAATCACTAGACTTTCAAACTCTTCTAACGAGGATTAAGTTGACATTTGGATGGTTGAGGCTTGGGTCGTTGTCGGAATGGAGGGGCGGTATGATGCTGGGCTAGGTTCAAAGGTGCATGTTTTGTTGATGCCAATCTCGTGCGATGATGACTGGGACACGTACAAGGAGGTTGTGTTCGTATCTCAGGTCCGGTCGTTGAAGGTTGTGGTAGAGAGGACAATCGTTGTTGAGGATATGCGAAGAGGTAAGTTATGTTCAATATGCATCATAATTATTAATTTGGTCCGACGTTGTGTTATCCTAACATCATTCAAGCGTTTAGCACGTCTCGGACATGGCTGACTTCGAGACTGGCCGTCACCGCCGCGGACAGCAAGGAGACAAGGGGAAGGGAGCAATGGGCCGCCAAAACTGATGATCTTTGTTCTAATCGACTTTATTTCTATTCCAAAAATGCACATATGTATCGTAGGTGTGTTTTGGTTGTTGCGTCGTACATGATGTCGTTCCTTATACACGTAACCAAACCCTACGCGCCGTGTAATTTGCAATTGGATTATAAAGTCTATTTCAATTCGCAATTGCATTGTAAAGTCGACTTCAAATCTCATTCTCTTTTTGCATTCAATTCTTGGCGTAGTAAGGCAAGGCACAACATAAAAATAAAGGTCCAAAAGTCATGTTTTGGAAAAAAGTAGGCACTAAATGGTCTTCGACCCCTAAGTGACGACGAGCACTACCTATCATTGCAATAGGATGTGATGTGCCTGCCTATTCATCTATCTCTTCATTCAAACTAAGAACATCGCATGTTCGAGAAAAGATCTACTGCCTAGGAGTGCATTCAGTTGGCACCGTTCAATTCTTGCTATCTCAAATCAGGTTTAAAATTTTTGGAACAGATGTTCGTGCAAAATTAAATGCTAAGAACGATGCACATGGCTACGTAAAACAATGAACTTGTGCATTAAATTTTATCTCTCCTGCTACATGGTCCACATATCTTATGCAACAATCGTACGATTTCTTTATCTGGGAACACCTTCAAAAATAGCCGGCACTGTCACGCCAACTCACGTGCGTGACGATGGCCACGCAAGCCCTCCACGTTGGCACAACGTGCAGATGAGGGCTTGCATGGCAGGTTTGGCTACGCCGAGGACAGTGGCATGATAGAATATTTTGGCCACGCCACGCGTCATGGTGTGACCAAAGGGGTATAATTGAAAATAAAGCCAGTGAGGGGTTAACTTTAAAATATTATTAAAAAGAGTAAATAAAAAAATATGTGCCGGTGGCTTTACATGACTAGATAAAGGGATAAGGAATGTATATATCTACTGACTAGATAAAAGGATTAGGAAAATGTATATATCTGCAAACAAATAATGAGATTAAAGGTACCCCTTCGCTTTGAATGGCCAGAAATTACTACAATAATCCTTAAATTAGAAAAAAGAGAAAAATTCCTTCACATTCTCTTATTAATCAAGAGAAAGAAAAAAAGAAAAGATCTTTTGTACTGTAACAGTGAGGATCTTTTGTACTGTAAAATAAGATAGCAATTGTGTTTGATGTCATTACGTGTATATGTTTGGTTTCAATTACGTGATTGGCACATGAAGCCGAGTCATACTTTTTCCTATTATGTACGAATATATACGAATAGGCTTTCCAAAAAAAAAAAAAATAGATGAAAGAATCACAACTTCTTATCTCGTGGCTTGTGTGTGACCAAAAAAAGGAAAATAAAATAAAAAGGGCAAACCCCTCCTCTAAATCCCGTGTGAGAGAAGAAAGAAAAAAAAGATCTATTGTCACGCTGCCTCCAATCCCTCGACAGAGGCGTCCCATGTCTTGGCTTCGTGCCCGCATCCAGCGGTGTAGTAATAGTGTACAACATGATGGTAGGAATTTTTTCTAAAATAATCTTTTTTCATTCAGAATTACAGAAATAATACCTCATATTTTCTTACATAAATGACCTTATGTCGCCGTACGATTGGGCGACTTGGTACAATCGCCCAACCAGAGTGCGAGATGTGTGCGAATCGGTCAACGAAATGACGATTTCACTTACCGAGGCATTGTCACCATATGGCTTGGCGATATTGCCCTAGTCGCCATACGGTTTGGCGACTATGTTCCGCCTGGCCCAAGTCGCCCAACCGTATGGCGACTTCGGGTGGCTATAAAACCGTGCGCACGGTCGAACCGTTGCCATTCGGTTGAGCGAGCTGAAAAGAAACCAACGCAGAGGAGAAAAGAGGAGGGGAGGAGAAAAGAGAGGGGAGAAAGGAGGAGGAGAGAAGAAAAGAGGGGAGAAAGGAGAAAGAGAGGAGAAAAAGGGGAGGAAGAAGAAGAGGAGGAGAAAAGAGTTCACGTTGGATCGACGACCACGATGGTGAGTTTGTAGTATTGTTTTGTACAAATATATTCTTTAAACCATGGTAGATTAGCAATCAACGTCATATGTCGTGATAGATTATTAGTAAATATTTAGAAATAGCATGATTAATTAGTAACCATTGTAGGTTAGCAAGCAACATCATGTGTAGTAACATATTGTTAGCATATGTTTAGGGATAGCATAATTAATACAATTAGTTTAATAGTTTGTATAGAGAGAAAAAAGTCGGCGAAAATAAATTTAGTTGTGCTATTCTACGTGCTGCGCTAATTTCGTCCGGCATGATGAATGATAACGTGTTATTTTTGTATTATAAAAACATGTCGATAACCCATGCCTTATGGAATGTTAAATATATGTATTTATTTGCACAATAAAAAAATAATAGAAATTACTTTATAATTTTGGTTGGATTAAGGAATTATGAAATAGTAAGACAAAAAGCACAGATGCATGGTACCTAACCCGTAGGATTTTGAAATATGTGAAATTTTGAAATTTTTTCCATATAGCTTCACTCATTACAAATATGCATGGTAACAATGATGTTTTTAATATTTTGCAATGCATAACAGCCGGTGCAGGTGTTAACATCGTCACCCATTATGAAATACTAAGATAAAAAGCACATATACATGATTCCGAACCCATAGGATTTTGAAATATGTGAAATTTTGAAATATTTTCCATAAAGCTTCACCCATTACAAATATGCATGGTAACGACGATGTTTTTAATATTTTGCAATGCATAAGAGCCGGTACAGGTGTTAACGTAATATAGCCTTTTGTAGGAAAAAGTACGTGTTTACCACCAAGGTTTCATGAAATTGTATATGTATTAGCACTGTGTTTCAGAATATAATTTAAACGCTCAATAATATTAATGATTTTAATTTGTAAATTTGCAGGTATGGCTCACGACCCTGGTGGTTCGGACTAGCATTTCGATCTGTTGGACCGGTTGGTCGATGCGTAGCACCGCGCAAGCCGTCGTGTCCCGTCTCCTGTTGCGGGGACGACGTAACTGACTTGGGGGTGGTTCGTACGCGGACACCTCGACGGGCTTGGAGACTAGACCCACGCTAGGTAGAGAGGTTTGTCCACGAGCTATGCCACTTGTTTTGTGTGATATGCCCGCTATGTACTTAATTCTTTATGCTTTGTAGGCTGAGTCATGCCGGCCTTCTACCTCTCGCGCGGATGGTGGAGGCCACCGAAGAAGATGGCGCTCCTGTCGACGACAACGGGGAGGTCCAGGCCGGTCCATCCAGGCCGGTTCGGAGCGGTCATGATGGTTCCCGTTCGACTGGTCGCTCCTGACAGCCCTAGTGGACTGGTGGCAGCCCGAGACGCACACCTTCCACCTCCCATTCGGGGAGATGGCCCATACTCTGCAGGATGTCGTGATGCTGCTTGGCCTGCCTATCGCCGGAGCCACGACATTCTCGCCGAACGTGCCTGTGAACTGGCGCGACGCCCTGCTGGGCAGGTTTCAGGGTGTTCTTGGGGTGGATGTCACGCCACCGTACGTCGACTTCCCAGTGCGACAGCGGCATGGCCCGCCTCTGCAGTGGCTTTCGCAATTCCGGGTACATATGATACACATTTTACATGTTTAGAGATGCACTATCCTAGCCGTATGACAGGCATACTAATTATTCGTTTGTGCGTAGGTCGAGCGGATGGTACCGCAACCGACCGCCGAGTAGGTGTCGCGGCACCTCGAGGCGTACCTGCTATGGCTGTTCGGGTGGGTCATGTTTACCAGCAGCCACGGTGACTCCGTCGACGCTCGCCTCGTGGGCTACGCGAGGGCCATTGCCGATGGCGAGGAGCTGCAGATCAGCTAGGGATCATCCATACTTGCCGTGACGTACCGCGGCATGTGCGATGCGTGCTGCAGGATTCGGCCGCCATCTATCTTGACAAGTTGCCCCCTCCTGCTGCAGTTGTGGTCGTTCGAGTGCTTCTTTCTCGGACGGCCCATGCTGGTTGACACCAGTTCGTACGGCGCGGACATGTACCATGGGGACGCAGTCGATCGGCCGGCCGTAGGGTCCCTATGGTGCCGTAGACGAGTACGTACTCTCCTACATCTTCACTACACAAGTATTACGGGTCATCCTTTATAACTACTGTTCTGTCTTGTAGGCACAGTACGCACACATGCAGATCACACGCGTATACGAGCACTTCGTGGAGCAGCTGGACCGCCTCACCACTGACGACATGCGCTGGGAGTCGTATAGAAAGGCAGACCGGATCCTATCGCCATTTCTTTCGCCCTTTCGCCATTTCTCTCAGCAGACAACCCATAGCAGAGCAGATCGGGAGAGGAGAAAAGGGGAGGAATACAAAGATAGGAGGGGTGAAGAGGGGAAGAAGGTACGTATAGGGAGAAGCGGAGGAGCTCGAGAGAGGCAGAAAAGGGGAGGGGAGGAGCTCGAGAGAGGTAGAGAAGAGAAGGTCTCCACGTGAAGGTAATAGTATTGATTGTTGTTAGTCTCGTCAAAATGTACGCGACGTATGGCTACTTGTTGATTTACCACGTATCTTGGGAAAGTATGTGCAGAAATCTTTAGAAATCGCTAGTCCAAATGTTGAGAAATCGCTAGTCGTAATGTTTTAATTTTCTGTAGTGATAAATCAGTCATATCGGAGCCCATAGTATTGAAAGTGCATTACGGTGTTGGTACAGTTTGTGAAGGTCCATATGGTGTTGATCTAAGTGGCTTGCAGCAAGTAACTCTGGTACATCCGGACGGGGAGAATGCTCGAATCGGAGATGTCCTATCTGGCTCACCGGAAGCTTCTCCTTGGACCCCGAGGTGTGTAGTGTCTTCGTACAAGGGCTTTGGAGCCGGTCTGCCACAGACATTCGGTGGGAGTTGCGAAGCCTAATGCGCACGACTGCGTGGAAGGGATTTCTGGAAGGCTGCAGGTGTCGTGGCTACGAGTGCGTGCTACTCGTGAACCATGTCCAAAGGGAGCCATCGGAGGACCTTTGGACGACTCTCGTGGGGTTGGTGGGAGAAGGTCCCATGAGGTGACCGATGTTGCGAAGGCACGAGAGGACTAGGTGACCCATGTTGCTGAGGCATGAGCGGACAAGGTGACCCATGTTGCTGAGGCCGAAGAAGAATATCGCACACCGCACGCTCAACCCAGTGCACAGGCGGATGCAGGTGAGCAAGTGGAGAACATAGTGCGTTAAATGGAGATCGATGACTTGGCGGCTCGGGCGGAGGAGGAAGCTTTAGAAGAGGACGGTGATAACTCTTCCAAGGAGGATGAAGGTCCCATCCCATAGGAATGGAATAGGGTGGACGTTGAGGGTCTTGCTATGCACGACGAGCATGAATCACCATGGGAGTACCATAGGACGGAGGTTTGGCTTCGTGCAATGTTTCCTGACAAGGAATCACTTCAAGATGCCATTAAGCTGTGGGCCTTGTCCATGCAGTGGCCATTTCGTGTACTAAAATCCAGCTAGGAGCAGCACACCGTGGTAGTGCGCACGCGGTCGGGTGTGCGTGTGTGTGCGCACGGACACCCAAGTACGAGACTCACTGGATTGTCTCCAAGGTGGAGGCACTCCGCTTGCTCAATAGTGTTCTGCCGAGGTATCGCAACCTGACGTCCACCTTCATTGCCAATGTGATGTATGGAGAGATAGTGAAGAAGACAGACCTGGAGGCCAAGTACATCATGGTGGCTATCGAACAGAAATTCAAGTACAAAATTAGCTATGCGAAGGCATGGCGTGCTAAGCAGAAGGCTTTGGAAAGGAGGTTTGGTTATTTCGAGGCGTCTTACGACAACCTTCCTCGTATGCTCCAGGTGCTGCAGGACAGGAACCCGGGCACATACATTGCTGTGAAGGACAAGCCATCCAAAAGACCGTCTCTAGGTTTTATGGTATTGCAGAGAGCGTTCCTAGCATTCGGTCCCTACATCGATGCATTCAGACACATGTTGCCTGTAATATCAGTGGACGAGACATTTCTAACTGGGAAATACAAGGGCATGATCATAACAGCAATTGGCGTTGATGGGAACAATCAGATTCTACCCTTAGCCATTGCTTTCGTCGAAAGTGGGAATTTTGACAGTTGGTTGTAGTTCCTTTGACATCTAAAGGAGGGAGTAGTTAGCGTACGTCCTTATATATGCATAATCCATGATCGCCACCCTGGGATGATGAAGGCCATCCAAAAACTTCAGTAAGACCCCGACGAGTCGTTCCCTTGGCCAAACATGAGGAACAGATGGTGCATTCGCCATCTAGGGGCGAACTTCTTCAAACCGTTCAGGCAACAACCGTTGATCAAGCTGTTCAAGAGGCTTTCTATGCAGAACCAGAAGTGTAAATTTGATGCGCTGTGGGAGATGTTGGATGAGCACACCAGGAAGCATGTCATCGAGAGGAACAAGCGTCCGCTTGTTCCTGGGGCGGCGCAGCTCGAACACCTCACACCACTGCGGGAGCTTGACCCTCCCCATTTGACACGGAGGACCTCTAGGGACATTGGGTGCTTCTCTCATTGGATAGAGGCGGAGCCATTGGATAAGTGGTCCTTGCTACAAGACACGGACGGTGCAAGGTACGACATAATAACCAATAACCTAGCCGAGGTGTACAACTGGGTTATTAGGGGCCTTCGTTCTCAGCCTCTCGTCGCCATCGTGGAAGGCGTTCTGCACAGTACAATCGGATATTTCAGATAAAGGCATGCAAATGCGGCACTTCATGCAGCCAACCCACAAACACCGTATTGCTCGAAAATTACAGCGTACATGTAGGCCAAGACCGAGAAGGCTCAGTCACACACGGTCTTCATTATGGGCAATACGGAGCATCGTTTCGACGTGCTCCCTCGGGACAGAGTCGAATTTGGGATGACTCGGTCCCTTGTTACCCACAAGGTATGCCTTGGAGACCATGTAAATGAACCTAGTTGCACATGCAACAAGCCAAAGCTCCTTCACAAGCCATGCTCTCATGTCCTAGCCGCATGTGGGACCATCCACATGGACTCGTCGAACTTCATATCGGAGTACTTCATGAAGAGAGGGTGCATCAGGTGTGGTGCAGCGAGCTAAGAGGCTTCAAAGTTGTGGCCAACTTTGCCACGTTTGATACTGCACAGATGACTTCGATTCTGGATGTTGACCTATTGAAAGGGGGGAAGGGCCGTCGGCAGAGTATTCGCATTAGGAACGATATGGACGAAGGGGAAGCTCGAGCGGCGGGTAGACGTTGCAGCCGGTGCCGCCAGGAAGGCCACACTGTGAGAACTTGCAAGGCGCCTGCCGACTCGTAGGAACACTGGCTTGACATGCAGCGCCGCTTCTTCATTGGTGCACTGCAGCATTTTGGCCTGTAGCTTAATGCACGCGTACAATACATGTTTGCTCAATGAATATCGACCATTTAGTTACATGCTTTAGGAGATTAAACACAATTGCGTACAGAATGGGACAGTACCGAGGTACAAGCATCTCCGCCCAGGCTTAATGGTAGAAAGTGCCTCGCGCTACCCACATGGAGTGTTGCATAGGGGGGCGTCGCAGGCGTGGCTGCCCATCATTGTAGTGACACGCACATATGCAGCTAGGGTTTGCGCAGCAGCATGTGGGATCATACGAACTTCCTATGTTCACGACCTCCTCGTTGCCCCTCTCGCGCTGCATATGTTGGCGGAGTTCATTGTTTTCCTCGTTGAGATTGTCAACCCGCGCCTCCAACTCAAATATTCGGTTCCACAATATATCCACGTACATCACAACATGCCGTTCATGGGGAGGATCGATCCAGCAGACAAACTCACATTTCGCCATCTGCTGCAAAGGAGGGTTAACATGGAGGCTATATTAGCAGTAACATAAAGCAAACTATTAGCTAATTGTACCCCAGAGTGTGGGCATCGGAAGAAACGTCATCCGCCATCAAAAGGGCCATCTAGAACCTGCACGACATCGTCCTCCCTATGTCCGCATTTCGGCCATACCGGTTGAGCACGCTTAATCAGCATCAACTGGTAGTTAGGGCCGAAGTCCTCCCTCCTTTCGAGGGGAAGTTCTTGCTTCAGCGATCCCGGTTGGACTGGTCCCTCGGCATCTGCTATAGTGTGTTACTGTACCACAAAGAAGGTTCTTCTTCCTACGATGATGTGTTACATAGTTTGGAGGGTGGAGTAGTCCTACTTTCGGAGCATGAGGCGTGTTAATAAAGCGAGGCAGCTTCGCGCAGTGACAAAACCAGATGAGGCAGCTTTACGCAGTGAGAAGACCAGATGGGCCAGCTTTACGCGGTGACAAGACCAGACGGGACAGCTTTGCGCAGTGACAAGACCGACATGGCAGCTTTACGTAGTGATAAGACCAGACGGGGTAGCTTTACGCAGTGACAAGACCAAACGGGATAGCTTTGCGCTGTGACAAGACCTGATAGGGCAGCTTTGCGCAGTGACAAGACTTGATGGGGCAGCTTTGTGCAGTGACAATACCTGACGGGGCAGCTTTGCGCAGTTACAAGACCAGACAGGGTAGCTTTACGCAGTGACAATACCAGACGGGGCAGCTTTGCGCAGTGACAAGACCTGATGGGGCAGCTTTAGGCAGTGACAAGACCAGATGGGGCAGCTTTACGCAGTGACAAGACCAGACGGGGCAGCTTTGCGCAGTGACAAGACCTGACGGGACAGCCTTACGCAGTGATAAGACCAGACGGGGTAGGAAAAGGAACGGCTCTCACTATAAATACAATGCTGCTTGGCCAGGAACTCCACAACACTACCTACATAAGGAGAAGGAATGTGAGAAAATCCGCAAACTCTTGAAGGACTGGGTGTCTCCCCACAAGACCAGTGCTCGCCATCATGCATTTAGTCAGCAGCTTTACACACACCAAACTTTTCCGGAGCTTGTGGATCTAAGGAGGCTTCCTCACAATACTCCCAATGATTCTAGGTTGAGCCGCGCCCCTCTCCTATGCCAGCTGAACGCCTTCAGGAAGGGCCCCCATGAGAGTGGCGCCACCCCTTTGCTGGTGTAGGGACGCTTGCAAGTGCTTCAAATCAACTGATGAGTGGACCATTGGGCAATGCTATTGGTGCTGCGCAAACTACGGTGCGGACTACCTCGACCGCAGGTTTGACACAGAGAGCTACAGGCAGCCGATAATAAAATTGCATTTCAGTGCACACTACTATTTTTCTTCCCATTACGCCGTACCCACTTCTCTCTTCCCACCGCAGTCTCCACCGCGCCTATGCAACTTCAGCCAGTGGATCGACGACAAGATTCACCCATACGACATGTAGATGCTTCTGACACGGAAGGGCTGGGCCAGGGAGGACTACGCGAACCGTGAAAGGTGTCTCGCAGAGCTGCAGGCTGAGAAAGACGAGAAGGACAAGCGGGACAGGCTGCGCGAGGAGCAGGAGCTTGAGCATGAGCTTGAGCATGCCAGGCGACGGGAGGCCGAGAGTGAGCGAAAGAGGGCCATCGTGGCGAGTGCTAAGGCGCAAGGCGATGAGTACAACGCCGAGCTAGACCGCAAGGGCAAATGGTCACGTTCCACGCAGTAGTTCGACCCTCTTCGCCCACAAGTCTCATGTATTTCTATTTCCCTAAAGGCATGTGTGTACCGTCTTTGCTTCGTTAGCTTGCGTGCCATGTAACCCCCCTTGTTGGATCAACTGTCATGTTGTTATCATTGCGTCATTTCCCCAAAAGTTCTCCCCTGTGTATAAATTTCCTAGCACATCGCAATACCGCTTACCTTCGTACTGACGACTCAATACTATCTCAATCGTTCTCATAAAATTATTTAGAAAATTAGCGCACTACAACGATATACCACGATCATAAAATGTTATTGCAAGGCTGACAAATTTTGTATCCTTGATATTCTACGAAAATAACAAACTGACCAATCAACCTTAACACTAAAATTTTCTTTCCTAAAAAAGGACCAATATACCACAAGATTTGCTAAATGTAATATATGCGAAATGTGATACGTATTATAACACAATTATTCCAATCGGATCTGGTGAAAACTATAGTTAGGAACTAAAAATAGCCCACTGGTTGAGCGACTATCAAAGTCGCTCGGTGGTTGGGCGACAAGGATGAAATCGCCGAACCACCGAGCGACAATAATAAATCGCCATTCCGTCGGTGATTATGACATGTGTCGCACTCGGTTGGCGACTATACCAAGTCGCCAACCGTGCGGCACACGAGGTCATTTATGAAAAAATAAATAAGAGGTATTATTTCATAAAAAGTAATTCAATAAAAAGATTATTTAACACAAAAATTTACGATGTAATTAATGATGATATGTGTGCTCCAAGTCTCAAAATTCAAGAAGCGACCAACTCAAAATTGCAAGGTAACACACTAGCCAACGTACCGCTCCGCATTTCTAACGGCTATGTCAAGACATTTATTATCTTCTTCTAGCCGTTCTCGTGCAAGTAGGTAAAGTGCGGTAGTACCGCATCTACTTGGCGGTAATGCCGCGATCATTTTTTTCGGGTTTTCCTCTCCAACGCTCTATTTGTTGGTGGGTGGTATTTATACCCCCACCTGCTCAAGGACCGCAAACTAGACCACATTTAACATCTTTTGAGCCTTGTGCATTCATTCAACTCCTCAAATTCATTTGTTCACTCTTTGAGAGGTTATTGAGCTTATTCAAAGTGCATTCATCATTCTAGTTGATCCTATTGCACTTGAGTGTCGTCAGCGAAGGTCTTGGTTTGTTACTCTTGGAGTTTTGCCGAACTCGTGAGCGGCTTGGCGGTGATTGCGGTGATCTCTTCAAGAAGATTGTGAAGAGGCCGGTGCCCATATTGTGAGTGGTTTGGTGTTCACCATCTCGGAGTGGAGGAAGAACAACCAATAGTATGTTGCATGTGGGAAATAATTAAGAAGGCTTTGCCTTGTCAGACTACTAAAAAAGTTCCTCTCTCACAGCAATACTGATGATCTATGTGTCCAAGGACAATCTTATTAGTGTTTGTATTACTATCTACATAATAACTTCTAAGGTTAGAGGCAACAATTTAAGTCCAGCTAGTTCTCACAAAATAAGAATACAGACAAACCCTCTATATGATTTAAAGAGCATCTCTAATGCTTCATATCAGCCATGTATAAATTCTTATCACGTCGTATTTAGTAGAGGTTGGTGAGAGAGAGTAATGACGTGTCTCACGCAATCATGCAAGTCATGGTGTTTTCACATTAAACAAGGGGCAAAGACATGCATGGTTTGATGTGCATTGGAGAGATGTTTGTGTCGTCCACTACGCAGAAATTAAGTGCTTGAGGGGCAACTTGAGAAATAATGCATTGGAACTGTTGTGTTTAATGTTACATGAGGTAAGGTGGAACACTCTCCTTCCTCTTATACATAATCTAAGACATAATGAGTTGAAGATGCCCTAAAAACATCACCAATGCTACTCCTTAGTTATGTTTAAATCCCCACACACCATGTAAAATTTTGGCTGAGGGGGATGAGAGGCGATAATCAAGAGATAGTAATGCCATGTTTCATGCAAGAGATGTGTCTTCAAATGACATACCAGGCAAATACATAACTTGACATGCAATGGAGGCGTATCCGTGTCTTCCACTACGCTAAAATTTAATTTTTGTAGGGAAACTTAAGAGATGCTGCATTGGAATAGGTATGTCATAGCTGTGTCTAATGTAGGGTGATATGGAGCACTCTCTCCCTTCTTAGATATAACCTAAGACATAATATGTTGGAGATGTACCCTAAATTTGCCTTGTGCAATAGTGCGAGTCAATATGGTTAGAAAATAATGGCAATTAAACGTACTTATTCATTCTTGTTATTCTACTAAGGTGCAAAGGAAATTACATATAAATTAGGCTCTAAACATTAAGTCCATAATTGAAAAGAAACAAAAAGATTGTGTAGTAGATAACATCAAACAATTATTGGAGGGAACAACTTGCGTGGGCTATTCAGTTATTGAACGCATATCTCTACCGAACAAGTAGGTTTGATAGGAATCCAAAGTTTCACCAATCCCACAGGAATGAAATGGAACAAAAGAACTATCATGAGTTATTAATCACATGGCTTGTATTTCAATGTCAGCCAGATTTGTAGGACAGAAAAAGGTTTTTAGCCATTTGGTAAGAAGAAAGTTATACAACAACAAACTCTAATAACTAATCTGTGCCACAACATGGATTAAACAAAGGCGAGTTGCTTTCTGTAGGAAGCTTCTTTGAATCATATGACACATCAATCTTCTACAACTTCGACGAGCTCCGCCGAGCACTCGACGTTGACGGCTCCGGAGGTAATCCTCTCATCGTCGCTTCAGGTTTGATGGGTTTGGAAGTGGATTGTGGTTTTGTTGGTGCGGCCCATGATGGTGGAGATTCAGCCCATGGCAATTTACTCAGCCTGATTGATTGTCACAGTGTTGGGAGAAAGGGAAATGGTGAAATATCATATTTGTCCTCGGATTTGGGTGGATCCGATGGACAACGATCTGATATTTTCCAGCACCTTTCCCCTTTGCTGTGTCATCTCTGGCCAAATGAACTCTCGCTAGGGTTAGCTATTGTGGTGGCTAGCGTCCTTTTGATCAGAGTTTAGAGGAATCGAGAATTGGATCATCACATATTTGGGACCAGTGGCCACGAATTGGGGTAGGGGGCGGAGAGAAAACTGGTTTTGAAGCAATTCATAGGGATTTGCGATCGTTTACGGCGGTGGTGTCAACTGGTGAAGTTACATCTATGGCGGGTCGTGGAAATCAGGGGGGAGATTTGCGGGACGTTTCGGTGGTGCTGGACGGGGGGAGCAATTTTATCGATAAGAGCAGGGGCGGCGCTTCGTTCCTCCGCTGCAACAGGGAGGAACTTGCCGATGCAGCAGATGGGTGGTCCAGTCCCGTAGAGGCCGATTTCAGGGAATCTACCACAATCTCAATCTCAACAGAGAGATCAATTCTGAGGTACGATGGCAGTGCGTCCTCAGATGCACCAAAATTTTTCCCTCTCATCAAAGCCACAACTCTTATGGGGGATTTCAGGATATACGCCAATCTCAGATACATCAGAGACCGACGAGAAATGTTCAGGCTGGAAGTCTTTCTCAACCACAGCATCAGGTTTTTCTGCAGAACTTTCCTCAAGAGACTTCGCAGGGTCTTACTACACAGCATCGGATGATTCCAGAGTTGGATCAATCTGCCGATCAACATGGGGGAGTACAAGGAGTGATGGTTGACCAACCAAAGCAACAGTGTAATCAGTTACCGATTGGTATGAGAACGGAGGTCGTTTCAATGATGGATCCCATAATTTCTCATCGCTCATCTGTTGTTCCTGAAACAGATGTAAGTACTGTTGTTGCAACCAATGAAATCTCTAAGTTTATTTGTTATAAATGCTGGGAGAAAGGCCATATTCTTAAAGATTGCCCAAATCAGGTTTTATGCAATGTTTGTGGTAAAGACTCTCATATTTCTTTTAGATGTGCTTGGCTCAGGCAACCCAATCCAGCAATTAAGTTTGTGGGCTATGCTGTTGCGGGTTTAGGGTGTTTTGTAGTAGAGCATACTAGAGATTTGGTTCTGGAAGACAAAAACAATTCGATGGCTTTGGTGACTGTGGTTTCTGGTCATCTGACTGCTTCTCAATTGGCACATGATTTTGAATTAACTTTTCCTTGGAAATGGGAGTGGGTTGCTAGGGATAATGGACCGGGGCAGTTTTTGATGAAATTTCCTTCTATTGCAAGAATAGGAGAAGTTTCACCTTTTTCTTCAGTTACTCTGAGAGGTTTGGGTGCGCAGATTAGTGTGTCCCGATGGACTCAGGAGACTATGGCTGCAGGAATGTTGCATCTAGTGTGGATCAGAGTTAACGGAGTTCCAGATACAATGAAAAATTTTCATGCATTATACGAGATTGGTTCATCTATGGGGATAGTTCAAGAAGTGGATATGGACTTGCTTGAATCTCATGATCTGGTCAGAATCAAGGTCGGGGCTAAGGATCCATGTAAGATACCTTTCAAATCAGAAGTAATCACTCCTAAGATGCTGTTGTATGATGTTTACTTCAAGGTAGAATCAGTGGTTCAAATAGGCTGGAGTCGAGAGATATCTAAGAAGAATGCCGAACTGAATGTTGAGGACAAAGCTCTTGGGGGTGAAAATGAGAATTTGGTAGTAAGAGATGCTAAAAGGCAGAAGAGTTGGAGTACTGAACTTTTGATCAGCAAGGACTTAGGAAAAGAGTTAAGGGTGGAGAAGGACATTATCTCCATACAAGGAGACACAAATTATGTAGTAGGCACTTCTGCTAAGAAAGTGTCTATCTAACATAATGTGAAGTTAAACTCAGAACAGAAGATGCGTCCTCAGGCAAATGTTGTTCTTGTGCAAACAGAAACAGCAGGGTCCAAGATGACTGATCAGGAGGATGATACCATGCTAGGGAGCCAAGAGAAGGTGCAGTTTTCAGAAAGTGAAGGTAGAGAAGAATTGGGAACTCAGGAATCAGATCCTGATTATTTTGCTAAGCAAGTTGGTGTGGTGGTGGCAGATAGTCAAGAGATTGATAGCTTTGAGAAAAAGCCTGGTCAGAATCAGTGTAGTTTTCAATGTATTAATCCTAGAAGAAGTTCTAGACTTAAAGATAATGAAGAGATGAATGTTATTGACAAAGCTAAAGAAAGAGCCAAAGCTAAGGATTTAGAAAAGGGGAAAGGTATAACTTCATTATTTCCTACTGTTATTAATTTTTCGAATGATTCACTGTTTCAAATTGCTTCTTCTTTAGGCATTAGCTTAGGGTGTTCTTTGGAGATGTAGATTGTAACCTGGACCTTTTAAAATCTCAAGAACAAGCTAGAGTCAATATTTTGCTAGAGAGTAGGAAAAAATAGGACAAAAACATATTGAGGTTGATGCAAATCAGGAGGATCCTGATTCTATAGTACCTCAAGATATTTTGTCTGATGATGTGGAAGGGGAGAACGAATCTTTTGAACCCAATTTGAATTTTTTTTTTCAGTTGGCTTCTGTGGGGAGGAAGAAAAAGAAAGGAGTGTCTCCTGATCACTTTTCTGTTAAACCTTCCTTAAAGAGTAGAAGGGGTGTATATAACACGAAAGTTAAATAAATGAAAGGTTTAGTTTGGAATTGCAGAGGTTTAGGTAGCTTGGAGAAGAAGAGGTTTCTAAGAGAAACAATCTTCGATATGAATTTAGATTTTATTGGTATTCAAGAAACTATGAAAAAGGAATTTTCTCATATTGAATTGAATTCAATGTGTGGTGGCAAAGATTTTTTTTTGGACTTGGGCTTCTCCTAAAGGAAGATCTGGAGGTATTCTGGTTGGGGTTGCCTTAGCTACCTTTGATGTTGTTTGTTCTAATTGGGATGAGTTTTTTTGTGAAATTGACAATTCAAAATAAAAGTGACAAGTTCAAGTGGAACTTGATCATTGTTTATGGGGCTGCACAGCAGGAAGGTAAAGAGGCTTTCTTGGTAAATCTTGCTTAGGTGATTAATGTGTCTACTTTACCTTTATTCCTAGCTGATGATTTCAATATTATTAGGAAAATTTGTGAAAAAAACAAGCTTGGAGGATGTGGTAAATGGAACTCACTTTTTAATTCTATCATAGACACTGCTGGGCTGAGAGAAACCAGCTTAGTGGTAGAAAATATACTTGGAGTAATAATCAGGAAGACCCTACTTATGAAGTGTTAGATAGGGTCTTGGTAAGTACTTCTTGGGAGCAGAAATTTCCTTTAGTTAATATTAAAGCCTTACCTCGAGTGCTTGCTGATCATGTTCCTCTTTTTGTGGATACTGAAGAAAGCACTATCAATCATTCACTTTTCAGATTTGAAATTTGTTAGTTTTTGAGAGATGACTTGTTTCAGATTGTGCACACAACCTGGGAACGATCCAATGCTGTGGGTTCTTCCTTGGATGTTTGGTAATTCAAATTGAGGAAGCTTAGAAAAGTGTTGAGGGGTTGGAATAGGAATGTTGAAAGTTATTATAGAAAGAATAAACAATATCTCCTGTGTCGGATTGATCTGTTGGACAAGGAGTGTGAAATTAATGGTTTAGACAAAGCTAAAAGGGACTTCAAATCTCATTTGGAAAATAGTTTGAGAAGTATTTTGAAAGAGGAAGAACTCAAGTGCTTCTAAAGATCTAGAGAGAAAGAGTAATTAGATGGAGATAACAATACAAAATACTATCATGCCAAAGCAAATGGGAGGAGCAGAAAAAACACCATCTCTGTTTTACATCAAGATGAGGGAGTGATTGAAGGAAATGAGAATTTAATGTGTTATATTACTAATTTCTATAAAAATCTCTTTGGGCAGTCAAGTTCTACTTCTTTGCCTTTTAATTTGGAAGGTGTCCCTCAACTGAAAGAACAGGATAAATTTTTCGTGATTCAGGATGTTAATATGATTGAGCTTAAAGAGACGGTTTTTTCTATGGAATTGAATAAAGCTCCGGGGCCAGATGGGTTTCCTGTTGAGTTTTATCAAAAGTTTTAGCATTTAATAAAATCTGATCTGAAAAATATTTTAGATGACTTTTTGGATGGTAAAGAGGATATATCAAGACTCAATTATGGGATTATCACTCTGTTGCCTAAAGGGATCAATGCAGATTGTATTCAAAAATTTAGACCTATTTGTTTGTTGAACGTTAGTTACAATTTTTTGACCAAAGTGCTTACTAATAGGTTGGCTAAGGTGATTAATAACATGATTTTGATGTCACAAACTGCTTTCCTTAAAGGGAGGTACATCATGGAAGGTGTCATCTCATTGCACTACACTTTCCATGAGCTTCACAAGAAGAAAAGGTCTGGTATTTTGTTTAAGGTTGATTTTGAGAAAGCTTATGACAAAGTGGCATTTTCTTTTTAAAACTCTAGTTTTAAAAGGTTTTCCCACTAAATGGACTGATTGGATTATGCATGTAGTGAGTGGAGGTAATGTTTGTGTGAGGGTAGATGATGAACTGGGTCCTTATTTTAGAACTTTTCAGGGTCTCAGACAAGGGGATCCTTTATCTCCGTTGTTGTTTGACCTTGTTGCAGATATGTTAGCCATTCTCATTAATAAAGCCCAACAATTGGGTTTGATTAAAAGTCTAAATTCTCATTTAGTGGAAGAGGGCACGACTATTTTACAAAATGCAGATAATACAATCTTTTTGATTCAGGATGATGAAGAGAGTGCGAAAAACTTGAAATTCATTCTTTGTCTGTTCGAATATATGTCTGGTCTTAAAATCAATTTTCATAAGAGTGAGGTTTTTTGTGTTGGTCTAGCAAAGGAGAAACAGAATATTTACGAAGAAATTTTCACTTGCAAAGGGGGTGAATTCCCTCTCAGATACTTGGGGATTCCAGTTGATAAGAAGAAGGTGAAGAATGCGGATTGGAAATTTGTGGAGGATAAATTTGAACATAAGTTGAGTGGTTGGGAAGGAAAATTGCTTACTTTGGGGGGGGGGGGGTAGATTGGTTCTTGTTAACTCCTCCCTAAGCAGTTTACCCTTATATATGTTGTCTTTTTATAAAGTCCCTGTGGGGGTCAGAAAAAGTTGGATTCTTTCAGATCTAATTTCCTTTGGAATTCTGCTAAGGGTAATAAAAAATATCACTTGGTTAGCTGGCTAGTGGTGTGTTTACCCAAGCACCAAGGGGGTTTAGGTGTTCTAGATCTAAAGGATATGAATTTAGCTCTTTTGGGTAAGTAGTTGTGGAATCTGGAAAATGGGGAGGGCCTTTGGCAAGATATTATCGGAAACAAATACTTGGGTAAGCATACTTTATCTCAAGTGAAAGCTAAAAATGGAGATTCCTACTTTCGGAAAGGAGTAATGAGTATTAAAGATACTTTTCTCTCTTGCTGTAGAAGGAAGTTGGGTGATGGTACCAAAACTAGGTTTTGGGAAGATTTATGGTTAGGTGACTTTCCTTTTGCTAAAAAGTATGCCAGGTTGTATAACTTGGTATATAAGAAGCATGTACTAGTACCAGAAGTTTTTGAAACCGGTATAAGATCAATTAGATTTAGAAGAGTCTTGCTGGGAGAGTGTTTGGTCTTGTGGCAGCATTTATTATCTGATTGTGAAGGGGTGAAATTAAATGATGCAAATGACCAATTGGTGTGGTTGCCTTCTAAATCTGGAAGATTTTCTGTGAGATATTTTTATCTTCCTTGAAGAAATCAGAACTTTATCTTCCCATATCATGTCATTTGGAAATTAAAATTGCCTCTAAATATTAAGATATTCTTGTGGTTAGTGCTTAAACAAAGGATTTTGACCAAAGATAATCTTATCCATAGAGGTTAGTTTGGAGATAAAAGTTGTGTTTTTTGTGGAGTGAATGAGAGTATTAATCATTTATTCTTATCATGTCCTTTATCAAGATTCATCTGGAATGTTGTTTCTTGTGCATTTGGGGTGCCTTGCCCTCCTGATAATATTCACTAGCTGATGACCAACTGGATTGGAGCTTTTGTTGGGAGGACAAGAAAATTGATTTTAGTTGGCATAGCAGCTGTGCTTTGGTGTATTTGGAGAGCGCGCAATATGGCTTGTTTTAACAAGAAATGGCCTTCAGAACCAATGTTTGTGGTTGTACACATCTGCAAAAACATTGACCTCTGGACAAAATTGCAAAAGGAGGTCAATCAGGATCTGCTCTTCAGGGGCGCTGAGGTGATGAATCAAGTGGCTATGGAGGTTTTCGGGGCCAGAAGACAATGGACACCATGGATTAGGAGGTTGGATGATGGATGTGGCTCTGGAGCTAACCTGGGAAACGTTTAATGTTTTGTTTTGCATTAGTTGGATAGTTGTCCTGTTAAGCTTGTGGCTTAGTTTGATATTGCTCCGGAAAACCGTTTTTGTAAGCACTTGTTAGTTTATTTTGCTTCTTTGTTTGAACTTCTGTAAGCTGGTTTCTTTTAATAGAAACAGGGGAAACCTTCTTTTAAAAAAAAAATGTCTCAAAAAAATTGTGTCATGAAAAGACTAGCTGGGCAATTGCACGGGCTATTCCGCTAGTTATGAATATGTATGGTCAATGTAAGACTTCAGGGCCAGTTTGTTGTTTGTTGTTTGTTGATGCTGTGTTGTGACATGGAATCTTTGTAAATTATAGAGATTTTTTTAACCGATTCCGGTAAGGTGGCTATACTAAAGTAAAACTGTAAATTATAAACCGCCATAATGCCAAATATATTAAACCTGAACCCCAACTGGACGGCCGCCTATTGCATCTTATCGTTCTCACCTGCTATACAAAATAAATTACACATAGACCATGTGAAGGTTTGTACATATCGATTGTGCCATAAGCATGCAGGCCGGTGCCCATTAGCAGGCCAGCACTGGTCCACATCAGCCGGTGGCGTGACTATCGATCTCATGGCACCATGCGCGCCTCCTCCGGCCATCTTGGCTTTAATTGTGTTCTTCCTTTTTTTCCCCCACGACCGCATCCATCCATCCATGATCCATCCATCACTCTAACTCCCTCACTCCCTTTGCTTTCTTGTCAGCTGTGTGTGCTGCCCCCCTCCTCATAACCCAACAACAACATCATCTCATTATCTCACGTATACTATGCATAAACGTCGCCCACTGCTTGTCACCTTTCTTTGTTGAGCTCTTGTCCTTGTATTAATTGCAAATCTCGTCCATGATCCATGTCTGTAGTACGTACACGTTACGGCTTCAAGGTATATATGGGCCTGCTTGTAGCTTTGCTTGTTTCTTGCCAGCCTATACATGCATACACGGTGGTATATGTGCTCTGCATGTGGAGAGAAGCTAGGCTAAGATCCACACCAAGATATTCAAGATGCATGGCAGCAAGTTGCCATGGCAGTGTTGTATCTGTTGAGATCTCTTCGCTACCAGAAAATATGTATTTCCCAAGTGTCTATATTGTTACCGAGTGTCTGGACGGAAACACTCGGGAATGTCCCGAGTGTTTCCTAAGACACTCGGGACAAGTTGTTAGCCCTCGGTAGAATTAACTTTCCCGAGTGTTTCTCATAACACTCGGGAGATCTAAATATAATCCCGAGTGCATCGAAACAGAAACACTCGCCTCCTTTTCCCTCCCCCCCCCCCCGCCCGGCACTTCCCTCCTCCTTTCGTGCCCATGCCGTCCTCCTCCTCCGCTGCTTCCTCCGCCCGCCGCCCTCCTCCCTGGCTCCCTCCTCCGCCCGCCTCCCTCCTCTGGCACTGCCGTCCTCCTCCTCCCTCCTCCCCGGCTCCCTCTTCCGCCCGCCTCCCTCCTCCCTGAATCTAGCGCCTCCACCCGCACGGGACGCCGTCCTCCTCTAACCCCGACCGGATCTAGTGCCTTCGTCGCCTGGTGGACTCTCCGGCGCCACCACCTCCTGCGCCCGTCGCCGCGCACGCCCCCTCCTGGCTTGCCCAGCCGTGACCCTCCTCCGGCACCGTCGTCCTCCTCCTCCGCCTGGCTCCCTCCTCCCAGGATCTGGCGCCTCCACCCGCACGCGACGCCGCCCTCCTCTAACCCCGACCGGATTTGGTGCCTTCGCCGCCTAGTGGGCTCTCTGGCGCCATCGCTGATGCCGCCGCCTCCTGCGCCCACAGCCGCGCGCGCCCCTCCTGGCTTGCCCGGCCGTGACCCTCCTCCGGCATCGCCGTCCTCCTCCTCCCTCCTCCCCGGCTCCCTCCTCCGCCCGCCTTCCTCCTCCCCGGATCTGGCGCCTCCACCCACACGCGACGCCGCGCTCCTCTGACCCCGACCGAATCTGGTGCCCGACCGTGATTCTCTCCCCGGCTAGGCCCCTCTCATGGCGCCGCCTCCACCAGCTGCTCCCACCACCGGCTCGGCTCCCTGTGCCCTTGTGCCCGTGACGGCTAGATGGCGAATAGCTAACTAGGGTTTGGGTTTTGCACAGGGGGCGGCGGCGGTGGAGGCTATGAGGGCAGAGGTACTCAGAGGAGCAGAGCAGCGCGCGGCGGGTGGCGGACCACTACAGCGCACGGTCGAACCAGATGCTCGAGGAGCGTGAGAACAGCCTCATCATCCACCTCAAGAAGCTCAACAACTAGGTACACCACTCAATTTGCCGCCCATCCATCCATACCCTAACATCCTTGATAAAATGAGACGTCTACGGTGTTTGGTATAACCATCCTAACTGCTGAATCGCACTGTGGGAAGATAAAATAGTGTTCTCATCTAGTTGTATGCGCGCCAAGGGGATTGCGTTCTTAATCTTGCTTGTGGCAAGGTAAGTGGTGTATTGTGAGTATTAATTAGTAAGAGCAGTGATTCTTGCAGTACAAGAGTAGTATTATCCTATACTGATCTGTTTCATAACACGGGGAGGTGATTTAATAAAGTGGGATAAGGCCAAGGTTGGCTATTATGTAGGGGTTGATATCGCTGAAGGCTCAGTTAGTTTCCTATCACACGAGACATCTACATTATATGCATACAAGTTAATGACATAACGGAATACGTGGTTAATGAGTTGGTTTTTTTATGATGCTTTGGCATGCATGCCTTGTATTTGCTTTGTCTACCTTTGGTATAGTTGAATATGTAACATGTATTGTGATTATGCATGCAAGTTCCTTACCTTTCAAGTACTTGCCCTTGTATATGAAGGAGTGCTCTCAGGTCAAGGAGAACGGCATAGAGGTAGTGATGGTGTCACCGTTTGTTTTTGTTAATTTAATGTGTTTGAAAATATCAAATCACATTTGTCTGAAGCCATCTATCCATCTTTGAAAGGTGTTGTATACTTGTATGAGGATCCAGTTGTAGCATTTCATGGAAAACTTCCATGCTATAGTAATCAAACAAAATCTTTTTCCATCTTTGCGTTCTTTAGGAGCGTCGTTGCGAAGTTGTTCGCCTTGAAGGACAACCTCTTACTCATGACGAAGCTCTCGTTTCAAGGGATATCCACCTGCTTCAGGTAAGAATCCGAGGGCCATATTGCAAGCTATTTGTTAATAACCCATTCTTGATTTGCCTTCTACATAACAACAAATTATGTAGGCATCTCATAATCTCATTGTATGGGATTTTACTGCCATCTTTTTACTTATATAAACTAGATACTGCAATCTAAATCCTTGGATGAGGAACTTAGCCAAAGCATTTCTCATGCTTGCTGCATAGACCAAACCAAATATAGAATCTGCTAAGAAGATAGATCATCAAATATGTTTATGCTTGATGGTGTTCTTAAGTTCAGATGACGAGTGCTGGCATGTGGTTGGGCGAGAAGATAGATCATCATATATGTTTATGAAGTGACATCTTTCTAAGTAAATCCACTACTACAGAACAGACTTTTGGTCCCGGGCCTAAAGGGCCTCTAGTCCCGGTTATAGAGCGGGACTAGGAAATCGGGACTAAATGTCTCACCTTAGTCCGGGTCCCAAGCCGGGACTAAAGGTCGATTTTAGTCCCGGTTGGTAATACCAACCGGGACTAAAGGTCCGCTGCATGAGCCACGGGTGGCCCTTTTAATCCGGTTGGTATTACCAACCGGGACTAAAGGTGTTTTTTTTCTTTTTGTTTCCATTTCAATTCATTATTGATTTTGGTTTTACAATTACATTAGGTTTTCAAATGCGATTCTTCATTGCTAATATATGTATACTGCACATATAATTTAGTTTGGAACATTATTACACACAAATAAAGTATGAAACTATATATATTATGGAGCTATATATATGTATAATATATATATATGCACAAAAATTTACAAAATTATTCATGCATCCTTGGTATTTACAACACAAATGTTGTCCTCCACTTAAATGTCATACAAATGTTCGTCCGGTTTGGCTTCAATGGTTCATATGGGTTAAAGTAGAACTCGGTGTCGGGCTTGAGGACATGCTCATTAAGAAATCTGCGATTGTCTCTTGAATTCCTTTGAGCGGTCCATATCCAACACTGTTCCTTCAACCATATCTCCTTCAATTTGCATTAAACGAAAGAAGTATTAATATACATAAGATTTATTTAATAGCAACAAATAAATAAAATGGATTTATTATATATACTTGTTACGTATTTTGCATCTGTAGATGGGTTCTTTTGCATACACCATGAGGAACTCGCAAACGTAGTATCCACACAAATTGTTGCTCGTGGCGCAGTAGAACCCATGACGATATAAAAGATTACTCGTCATCCCGCGCGTGAGTCAAGCATGATAAGGTAAAGACGCGGGAGCTAGTACAACTTACATCCGATCGGTGTGGATCGTGAAGTGGCGCTTCGGATCCGGACGGTAGTCGAACGAACCAAGCCCAAACCCCGCCCAATAATTGGATCGTTAATTAACTATTGCGAGTTAAAGAGCAGGAATAAATATTTAAAGATCGAAGTTACCCCGGATAATGTCTATCATATCTTGGTAATGTTCCTGCGGTTTTCTCAACGAGTCATAGATTAGCAAATGACTGTCGGAGAGATCGAAGACAATCAGTATCCAGTGAAAGCTGCATTTGTTTATAGAGTCAACATATATATCTTTATGTTGGATTGAGTAAGTAAAGTAAAATGTGCACACGATAACAACACTCACCCAAAGTTGTAGGGAAGAGTATAAATCTTTTGTTCTTTTGGTTGATCAAGAACCTCCAGAAAATTCCTCTCCATTTGAGGTCTCCATTGATCGTGGGGAGTGTTTGGGTCCTTGAATACGATATATGGATCAACGAAACCAATGTTCTTGTCATTTCTACGTGAGGTCTCTCATCATGTCTCTCGCATATGTATAGACATGCTAGCTAGTGTGAGGATAATTACTTATACATATACATATGCTAGAGTGAGATTATTAAAAGAAAGAATCACGCATGCATAAAAGCGGTGATGAGAGATTTGTCTAGAGCGCCCATGTGGCATAGCGGTGTAACTCATTAAATCGAACCATTATAATGTCATCGCCACTAAGTAATGATGGTTTATAATTTTGACGCAAATAAAGTCATCCGCTTTTCGCGACATGCCGCCATGTACCACTTGTTTAACAAGTACATTTGCGTCACGGTTCCATGAGCTTCGGGGTTGTATAGACTCTTGCCATATACATATTCCTTCTTCCAATGATCAACTTCCGAGCTCTTTTCGATGTGTGCTCGCCGAGCATTTGGGAAATGCTTAGACCAGTTTTCGCGAAAAATTCATCAAGTTGATCCAAATGCACGTTCCGGATATCCGTTCTAGCACGTTCGTGTTTGAACCATATTCATTCCCAATAACTAGTGGGGGCACCGATTGTCGTGATTGTTCCCCGAGTGTGCAACACCCTTCCGTGCTCTCTTCTCTTTCTTCTTCGCCTCCTCAATTGACTTGGTGAGAGTGCGGTCATAGTCCGATAGTGGCGAATCCTTACGAGCATGACGTAACTTTTCTCGTGAGCGCCCACCTTTGCCTTAGAACTTACGGACGACGTAAGAAGTACGGCTTCTCGTGGTTTCGCCGCTTCACTTTTAGCCTTGACTTTCGCAAGAAACCGCCCACATCTGTTATCAAGCATCTATTTCTCAGCGATCTTCTCATAGGAAAGTTCCGCGCCTTAGAAATAGTGGTGTTCTCCCGAGGCTTTCTTCGCGGCGGTGGGGCCGACGCCGTTGTAGGTGGGCCTCTTCTTTGGCGAGGGCGGCGGTGTCGGCGTTGGAGCCCGCCGTGGAGGCGATGGGGCGTGGCGGCGTTGGAGCCCGCCGTGGAGGCGTCGCGATGGCGGTGTCGGCGTTGGAGCCCGCCGTGGAGGCGATGGAGCGGGCGGTGTCGGCGTTGGAGCCCGCCGTGGAGGCGATGGGGCGATGGCGGCGTTGGAGCCCGCCGTGGAGGCGATGGGCGACCGGTGTCGGCGTTGGAGCCCGCCGTGGAGGCGATGGGGCGGTGGCGGCATTGGATCCCGCGTGGAGGAGATGGGGCGGTGGGGATGCGGCCGTGTCTTCCACTTCATTGTCATCGCGCAACACCGTGACCGGTGGTGAATGGATAATGGACTTAGGTTGGGGAGGTTCTCTTGTGAAAACAACGTGGTATGAGTAAACCGTTATTTAAGCCAATACATAATTAGTGAAAAATGTTTCGCTCACTTTCATCCGCACCTAGGTTAGGTTGTTGAGGAGGAGGAGGTGACGCCGGGAATAATGATATAGCGCTTGCGCCAACATATGAATGTCTTCTCCGCTTCTCCTAAAGTCTTCTCCCATCACCTCCTTCAATGTCAAGACGCACATTGCTATAACCTTTCACAACTCTATCCACCGATACGCTAGCATATCCAGAGGTATTAATGCCCCATGGCATCTTGGTGTCTTCGTAGGGTCGATACGAGATACAACACCGATAGCCACCATGACGGTGGCATTCCTCTCGAATGTGCACTCACATGTCGTGAGAGGATCGGTGATGTCATCCACGGAAGCGCACCTGCGTCATCTTGAATCACCGGCACCTCTGCGGAAGCGCAATCGCTTTCAACCGATGAGGGGGTGATGTTGACTCGGCTCGATGCGTTTGCCTTTGGATGGAACTTATCGCTATCTGCACTTGCCTTTTGATTTCCTCATTCATTTTGGCTTCAAGTGCTTTTTCTCAGATCGCTTCACGAGCCACTTCCGTGACTCAAGAACCATTTCTCCATCCCACGATCCGCTCGCCTCCTCGTCCTTCTTTCTCTGCGGCTTCTATAGGTGGCTTTGTCTTTAGGAAGGCATGCTCCCACGACACCTCCCCATAGCCTCTTGTTCGCCCACCGTGTTCGGTACTCTCCAGCGTATGTCACTCATCCTTATCTCTGTTCTGGTGCCACCGCCACTCACCAAGCCTCGAGCATAAGCAAATCTTTCACGCTCTTTGGAGTTTTGCGCCATACACTATCTTTCCGGTCTCTAGGTCCAGCTTCCCCATGACCAGAAAAACCAATACTTAGCGCGCTCCAGCGCTTGATTGATTCTGTTCGATCCCTTGGTAAGAATCTCTGTTCCATTCTTTCCCACTTAGGAATGGCACTCTGTAGCCACCGATCCCAAGTGATGGTGGTATTGCTTTGTCGGGCATTCTGTTGGTTCCTTCTCACCCGTGCCTCACCCTCTTCCGATGTCTTGAACTGTACAAACTCATCCCAAAACGGCCTCAACTTGACGTAGGCCTTAGTGTTGAAATCAAGGCGTCGAGTTCTTCTTGATAAATGTGTTGTACAATTTCTTCTTCCAACACCTGGAATTGTGTGGCCATCTTCTTCATAGCCCGTTCCTAACTCTCTCCTTCAAAGCTTCATCTTCTCAGACGAGCGAAATGTTGAAGGACATCTTGCCAAACTAGTGCCTTGTCACGATCGGAGACAAAACTAATATGAGGAGCCTCTTTCTTTGCTTCCATTCACGAGCATTGATCGGGATCCTGCCCTTACAAGGCACCCACAGATGGTGACAAATTTCGTGCATGTGGTCCAAGTACTTTGCCTGTATCCTCCTCGAATTCGAGAGAATGAACCGACCCTCCAACGGCTTCTTCGGGCCTCGTACATTTCTACTCTTCCCGTTGTTGTCGTCGATCCAGAGGGCTACGAATGTAGAAACACAAAGATTGTAGATACATAAGAGATTGTAGATACATAAGAGATTGTAGATACATAAGAGATTGTAGATAGACCTCATCTTCATAATCGGCAAAATCGACTCCGCCATCTACTTCTTGATTGTTGTCATCACCTTCGACTTGGGCACCTTGTAAGGCGCCATTGTTGATAATATCCATGATGGCATCGTCCATGTTGTCATTCGGTCGGCCATTTCGCAAATATATCGGCGTAATATAAAACTTATCATTCAAGAATATAAAATTGTACTCATTCTAAACTTCTAAACTAGTACTCATTCTCAATTTAACTACTCAATTGCACTACTCACTTAGCCTATGAACTAAACATTGTCGACAATTGCTCGTGACAACTACCCTTACCATTCATCTCAAGTTACTCAAATACATAAATCAAAATTTAATATCTAATCTCAGGCTAAAGACTCAATGCATTAATCCCTTTGTTTAACACTTACGCTCCTAGATCTAACCTCCTGGGAAAAAAATGGGTCATTATCAGTTAATCATATCTTTCAAGCCACTCACTAACATCAGTACAACAACCAAGCACCAGAGAGTACCTCACCGGAGAGGCGATGGTGGCGGAGGCGTGCGGCTGCCGAGCGCAGGGAAGACCGAAGGGCGATGACGCTCGGTGCGTTGGACCGGCCGAGGAGGTGAAGTAGGACCGGCAGCAAAGGGGAGCGGCACGGCTGGCGGCGCAGAGGTCGGCAGAGCGGCCGCGCGCGCGAGGAGACGGCAAGGGAGAGGGCGCGCGAGGAGACGGCGAGGGAGAGGGCGCGCGATGGGAAGTGGAGGAAGAATGGAAGACGAAACTGTTGCTTAAGTACTTCGGGGGACCTTTAGTCCCGGGCGGTTTTACCAACCGGGACTAAAGACCTTTAGTCCCGGGTGGTAATACGGACCGGGACTAAAGGCTGGACCTTTAGTCCCGGGTGGTTCCACGGCCCGGGACTAAAGGTGAATTTTGCGCGGGGACATATTTTCCAGAGAACCTTTAGTCGGGTGGTGCACGGCCGGGACTAAAGGTGAATTTCTTGCTGGGACATATTTTCAGAGAACCTTTAGTCCGGGTTGTGTTAGCAAGGGACTAAAGGTCCCCACTATTCAATTATCACACAGAGAACCTTTAGTCCCGGTTTGTGTTAGCAAGGGACTAAAGGTCCCCACTATTCGCCTCCCGCCACTATTTTCCAGAGAACCTTTAGTCCGGCTGGGTTTTGTATTAAGTTTATTTGTATAAATATGCTAATTCTTGTTAAATGCATAATAAATTAAATATTAGGCATAAATTTTTAAAAATAATAGTTTTTAAAAATAAAACTATTGGTTTTCGATAGGAAATTTGTTTTTGCATCATTTTAACGTTAATCTTTTGGTTTTCCATCATTCATTGTCCAAATGCGCGACAGAGAAATCCACCATCAAATAGGAATTTAATTGGAACTATAGGTGAGATTGGAACTACTACTGCTACTAGTACTTTATTCGCGACTTTTGCGGTTTTACTCTTCTTGTCTTCTTGATTAGCCTTTGTGCTACTTTGATCATCTTGTTTTAGGCCTGTTTTAAAGTGCAAGAAATTCGACTAACCGTTTTTAAAACCCCAAAAGCAATTTAATCCTTATGTAGCAATACCCCACTAAGGAGAAATTTCCATTTTTTCCTTTGCATAGTAGTTGCACTTTACCATTTCCTGACATTATATGAGTTTACCCCCCTTATGTTTGCAGATCATACCAAAAAATTTGCATCGCGTTTTGGAGACAAGATCCGTGAAAGATAAAATTGAAAGCATGTAATGGAAGCATTTGCTGATTGTAGTCACCAGATATCCGAATAAGTTAGTCCTCGAAAAGTTGGGAGGCATTTGTCAAGACTAATGATATAAGGTGTGTGACTTCCTCGTATTCAGATACAATGGAAACTTTCGGTTTGAGGTTTTAATCTTCGATCCAAGTTGTGTAAAAGAATCATCAAATGTTCTTTGAGAACATTTGCGATCATGTCCCAGAAAGCACAGAGATCTTATTGACATTTCAAACGACTTTTATAGTGACCACAAGTGGGAAGTGAAGAGCCAACTATAAACAAAATGAAGGGCTCAAACCACAAGTCGGGAATTTCATTTGAAGGCATAAATACTTGCTAAAAAATTTCAAGTCATTTTTACACCAAAGGAGAAGACATGCTTCACAGAGGTACATGTGTCCTTTTATCGAATAGGAATTTCATTTGAAACGATAAAAACAAGAAAATATGATAGAAACATCCAAGTTACAATTATTACATAAAATCTCTAATACACACTATTTATTAAACATCACTATATATCAAGCGGCACGATGGTGAACTTCTTCTTGACGTATGACCCTTGGTTATGATCATGCCGTAACCATGGAGTGTCCTCGGCATTTAGCAGATGCTTGGGTCTTTGGTCACATGAAGGCGGGATTCGATCATCCCTTTCATAATCTTCGACATGTCCGACTTGTCCTCAATTCCCACGATGTTTCTTTTCCCCGAAAGAACTATGTGGCGCTTTGGCTCATTGGTTGATTTGTCGTCATTTTTCACTCTCTTGGGTTTTGTAGACATGTCTTTCACATAGAACACCGATTCACATCGCAGAAGGACGAATGGTTCGCCTTTGTACCCAATATTGTTGAGGTCCACCGTTGTCATTCCATACTCCTTGTCGATCGTTACCCGCCTCGGTCATCTTCACCCATTGGCACTGGAACAAAGGGACTTTAAAATTAGGTGCGTAGTCTAGTTCCCAAATCTCCTCTATGCGCCATAATATGTTTGCCTCTTTCCATTTGGGTCTGTGGCATCTACGCGACACCACTGTTTTGGTTCGTGCTCCTTTTATCTTGGGCTACGGTGTAAAATGTATTTCCATTTATCTCGCACTTTGTACGTGAGGATGTGCCACGACGGTTGCCTAACCAACAAATACTGATTGCTCATCAATATTGTCATCACTCGACATTCTTTTCGCAACCAACCGCTGAAAGTTTCCATGTGATGACGCCTAATCCAAGCTTCATTCTTCCCCGAAACGGGATCGAGGAATTCCTTGTGTACTCGACATATGGCTCCACCACTGAGGAGTTTTGAAGAACGTGTAGTGCGCTTTATTGAAATAATCGCCCCCGTGCATCGATATATGTTTTATTCCTAGTGTTCCCTTTCCACTAAGTCTCCTCGTGTCGCGATTCAGAACACCAATCGGGTCAAGGTCGGGAATGAAGTCAACACGAACTCAATGACCTCCTCGTCCCGTAGCCCTGGCGATGCTTCCTTCTCGCCGAGCACGCTGGTGAACATATTTCTTCAGACTCCCATGAACCTCTCAAAGGGGAACATGTTGTGTAGGAACACAGACCGAGAATATTAATCTCCTTGACCAGTGAACTAGGAGGTGTGTCATGATATTAAAGAAGGATGGAGGGAACACCAACTCAAAGTCGACAAGACATTGAACCACATCATTCGTAGAGTAGCTAGTTCCATTGGATTGATTGCCTTCGAGAAATTGCATTGAGGAATGCACATAGCTTCACGGTGGCGCTGACGTACATGTGGAGGTAGAATTCCTCTTAAAGCAACCTAAGCAATTGCGTCATAAGCACGTGCGATCATGGGACTTTAAGTGTAGGAATTTCTTCTCGGCATTTTTATTATACGCTTTATATTGGAGGAGAATCCGGATGGGACCTTGATGTTGTTTAGGCATTCAAACATGCTTTCCTTCTCTTCTTTGCTAAGAGTGAAGCTAGCGAGTCTTAAGTAATGGCGCCCATCGTCTGTCTTCTCTGGATGCGAGTTGTCTCGTTCTTTCATGTGCCGCAAGTCCTGTCGTGCTTCGAGTGAATCCTTAGACTTTCCATACACATCCATGAATCCTAGCGAGTTCACACAAAGATTCTTTGTCGTGCATCACGTCGATCGCGTTGCGGACCTCTAGGACTTGCCAATAGGGTAGCTCCCAAAATATGGACTTCTTCTTCCACATGGGTGCGTGTCCTTAGCATCTTTTGGAACAGTTCATTGCCTTGTCCCTTTCCAAAGACTACTTGCACATCCTTGACCATATCAAGTACATCCTCCCGATTCGGTTGCGAGGCTTGGTTCGGTGGTCCGCCTTACCTTTAAAATGCTTGCCTTTCTTTCTTAGTTGGTGATTCATAGGAAGAAAACGACGATGGCCAAGGTACACGACCTTCGACATTTTTTCAAATATATACTTGTCAATGTCATCAAAACGAGGTGTGCATGCATTGTATCCCTTGTTTGTCCGTCCCGAAAGATTACTTAGAGCAGGCCAATCATTGATTGTTACGAACAACAATGCTCGCAGTCGAAGTGTTCTGCTTGTACTCATCCCACACACGCACACCGGTTTGCTCCATAAAAGCGGAGTTCCTCAACTAATGGCCTCGGTAGACATCGATGTCGTTGCGGTTGCCTCGGGCCTTGGATGAGCACCGGCATCATAATGAACTTCCGCTTCATGCATAACCATGGAGGAAGGTTGTAGATACATAGAGTAATGTGCCAAGTGCTATGACTAGTGCTCGTCCCCAAAGGATTCATACCATCCGTATTTAAAGCGAACCTTAGGTTTCTTGCGTCATCCGCAAACTCAGAATTCTCGTCTATTGCTCTCCACTGGGACCCATCAGCAGGGTGTCTCAACATGTTGTCTACCTTACGGTCTTCTTTGTGCCATCGCAACAACTTTGCATGGTCCTTGTTTCTGAACAGACGTTTCAGGCGTGGTATTATAGGAGCATACCACATAACCTTGGCAGGGATTTTCTTCCTGGGACGTTCTTCGCCCTCAACATCGCCAGGGTCATCTCGCCTGATCTTATATCGCGACGCTTTGCATACGGGGCATTCATCCAAATTCTCGTAGTCCTTGCCATGATACAGGATGCAGTCATTACGACATGCATGTATCTTCTGGATTTCTAATCCCAAAGGGCAGACGACCTGTTTTGCTTCGTACGTAGTGGCAGGCAATTCGTTAGGCTTCGTAAGCATCTTTTTTTGGATCTTCAGTAATTGCCCAAATGCCTTGTCGGATACACCATTCTGTGCCTTCCATTGTAGCAACTCGATGTTGTACCCAACTTTTTGCCCATCTTCTACGGACGGTATAGTAATTTCTTGTGATCGTCTAGCATGCGGTCAAACTTAGCCTTCTCCTTTTCACTTTCGCAATCTCTTTGTGCATCACGAATGACATCACCAAGAGCATCATCTTCGCCGAGTGTGTCTTCTCGCCCCGCCTCTTCTTGATTTCGCCCATTGCAGTATCATCAAGTCACCGTATTGAACAATAATGTCGTCGGGTCCAATTGTTCTTCTTCACCTTCTTCCATTATAACCCGGTTTCTCCGTGCTTGGTCCAACAAATATAGTTTGGCATGAAACCCGACTTCAACAAGTGTGAGTGAAGACTCCTTGAGCTAGAATATTCCTTCAAATTCTTACACAGGGCACATGGACAAAGACATGAAACCATCCCGCTTGTTTGCCTCGGCCACTCTTAAGAAATAATGCACACCATCAATGAACTCTTTGGAGCGCGATCGGCATTGTACATCCAATGGCGTGTCATCGTCGCATTATATGACATATCACATAATTAAATTTCTCATTTTTGTAAACAAATGAAATTAAAAAATACACCAAAATTCTCTATTTCTCTAATGAACTAATTGAGTAACATGCCATGGAACACCATCATGTGTCATGGCAAAACAATTTTCAGAATTTTTGGATCATTAATTTAGCCTACAAAATTCATGGAATAATAATTAAATAAATAAGCATAAAATAGGTATAAATTCAACTTTGTCCAAATAGCCTCAAAATTTTTATATGGACTGTTCACAGTGTAACTTAGTGGAAAAACAAATTTCATGATTTTTGAAATTTATTGTGGCCTACAAAAATCATGAAAGTTCCATTTATGAATTAATTGGCAATTTTATAACATATAAAAATTATTCAAATTTCACATTTCATATTTTTCATAGATAGTATACATGTCAGAGAGCATACACAAAAACTTTCAGAATTTTTGGAGCTCTAGATTTAATTATACAAAAATCACAAATCTCTGTACTATTCAAAAATCGAAAATAAAAGAAAAATGGACGGCGATGCGGTAGATGTCAAATGGACGGCGGGGTTAGCATCGAGCTTACGCGAACACGCGGTGAATACGGTTGAGTGAATGAACGGCTCGGCGGTGGTGACAAAGAAGAATGGCGGCGTGTCCGGCGGCGACCACGGCGTTCCGGCTCTGTGACGAACGCCAAACAGAGTTTAAATAGAAGGACATTTAGTCGGTTGGTGTTACCAACCGGGACTAAATGTCAACCTTTAGTCCAGGTTGGTACTACAATCCGGGACTAAAGATTTAGTCGATTGTAGTACCAACGGGACTAAAGGTTGACATTTAGTCGGTTGGTAACACCAACCGACTAAAAGTCCCTCCGCAAAGCTCGCTACGAGCCGTTGGGCGGGGATTTTAGTCCGGTTGGTGTTACCAACCGACTAAAGATCTTTTTGGTCCCGGACGCAATTTTCTCCGAGACTATTGCCCATTTGGCAGTTCGACCAAAGGTCTGTTCTGTAGTAGTGATCCAGTGTGATGTACAAGATTATTTTACTGCAAAGCTGAGTGTTTGTATGTTTTATTCAAACTAATGTTATTCCGACTTCAAGCTTGCACCATTAGTTGGCTAGTTGCTAATGTTGATTTATGTGGGTGAATTATGAATGGGTTAGATGGAGTGCTGAACATTTGATCATACATAACTTTATGTCTTGCTTTCTCTTAGTACACATACTTTCACGAAACTTGTAGCATTAAGCAAGTCTTTCTTAGTATTGCTTTCTAATCCTTGATTAGATTCGTTGATTGGTAGTAAGTTGGAATATCTACTGGTCTCAAAAGGAGCTGAGATGGACAGCTTGAGATTCAAATCCAAATTATTGCTCCGCTGCTTAACCATTGCTTGCTAACACCAATATTTCGTATTACACTTAGACCTGTGTTATGTTGGACTTATGTTTATGTTGTGAGGTCAACAAAGGCTGAGACCAATATTTCGTATTGCAGAAGTTCCAACTGAACCATAGTCTGATGCTGGAACATCTCTTGCCGAAGCTGAAAATTCTAAAGATCTTCAAATCCAAGACTGAGGCTATTATTGCTACTATGCCCAATGGACTGTAGATACTGTGCTTTTGTTTGATGCATTACGGATAAGACTATGAAATTACTACTTCGAACTATTATATGTATCATGTCTTATACCTATATTTGAACTCGAATGTTGTGGATGTCCAACACACACACACACACACACACACACACACACACACACACACACACACACACACACACACACACACATATATATATATATATATATATTGTGAGGTCGGGAATTGGGAATTATGTCAATACTGTTGAATCTATATATGTAATGATTTGTGGTATTTTCTTGCTTTCGAATGTATGGTTTATTTGATTGCCGAGTTTTCTGTCGCCGTAGTTCAAAATTAAATGCAAAATTGAATGTACAAAATTAGTGCAAAATTGGTTGGTGCTGTTCGAGAAGCTCCCGAGTGCCTTGTTCGAAATACACTCGGGAAAGGATGATCACTGCCAATGTTTCTTGTTTTTGTCACTCACCACATAACTTTTTCCCGAATGTTTCTTTCACTACTTTCCCGAGTGTCAACACTCGGGAAAGTTTTCCGTTACGGTTGAGTAAGTTGTTGAGACATTTTTTCTCCTGAGTGTTACATGTTTCCCGAGTGTATACATTTGCACTCGGGAAACTATTTTTACCCGGGATAACATTCGGGAAACTGTTTTTACCCGACTAGTCTATCCCGAGTGCTCTTTCCCGACGGTTGACCTTCGGGAATTTATATCCCGAGTGTTTTTGTTAATTTCCTGAGTGTTTTGAGCACTCGGGAAAATCGAGGTTTCTGGTAGTGCTTGTTTCCCGGTAGGGTTTATATATATTATGTTAGTTAAGGAGCTATGTTCCTCTCAAAGAAAAGTTAGGGGGCCATGTTGAGCGGCCAGGACAGGTCATGATTTAACTTGTTTAGATCTAGTTGGCATATTTTGCATCTCTATTATTTTTATTTGTGGGAATCATCTCTGGCGTTGTTCAGGATGAGCGCATTAATTAGGGTATCGTCTTCTTCTTCTTCCTTTGCTTTTGTTATTGTTTCTTGTGAGTTTATTACTATTAATCAATCAGATAAACACCCAGTATGGGCTCTTTGACTAAGAATTTTCTTTTGCTTATTCACATTCAAATGCATATTATTTTATAGTCCGAAAAAAAAGCTAGCTAAGTGTTGAATTTGACCGTACCGTAATCTTTATCTGAGCATTGTTAAGTGAGCTAGCATGGTGCTGATGACAAGCAATTCTGACCTTGATGATATTATATTATCTAACTGCAAAGCTTATCTTATGATCAATAATTAAATTAAAGACTACTACTGAATTATGATAGATCTACATACCTATAATCTATTCAGTAGCCGAGCTTATGGAATCAAATAAACAACAGGTTAAGATGATCTCCTTCCCAGCCTCAGGACATGTGGATTTTTTTATACACATATTATTTAATTAGTACATTTGTGATCCCCTGATGATCTATCTAAACATAGCTAGCTGGGTGACACAGGTTGGATTTAATTGGCAGGCAAGAACATGTGCATGGTGGGGCCTAGCCAACCAAACCAAAAATATTTGTCTGAGCAAACCCAAATCTAATCTGGTTAAACGAATCCAGCAATAATGCTTGATGTTTCCTTAAAATGGATAGATATATGTGAAGTGGGCTGCCACGTGCAATTATTTAGCTGCTAGCTGTGGACCAGTCAAACTACATATAGTGTGTACTATTTTATTTTATTTTTCTCTAAGAGAATATTAAAAAATCACATGAAAAGAATAATCTAATCTCGTAAGTGGAATGATGGATTTTAATATTAATTGGAGGGGTACTGATTGCAAGACCTAATTAACTTAAATTCAACAAGTAGGATATCGTTCTAGTGCTGTTTTAAGTCTTAATTTTTATCGGATCCCATTAATATAACTAATTTTCTAACTACTTTTGAATTGACATGGACACAAATGTGCCATTTTTAGGGGCAAAAGCAAATTGGAAAAGATGTTTGGAACCTACAAATTAGGACACACATCATTCGCATGGACCATTTTGCCTTTTTCACACAAATCTCCACATCCTCGTAATAATCCACATTAGAATTAATTGAAGTTAATTAGTCAGATCGAAGTTGCTATCTTTCTTTGTCAACTTACATGTCAATCTTATATATGATCACATTTTTAGCGCCTCAAATGCATTGAACACTCCAAGGATTCTGCCCCTTGCACATTATTTCTCACCATTAGGACATATACCAAGACATGGAAAAAACAATCAACTAAGTTAATTACTCTATGTTATTCTCTCTCAAAAAGTTAATTTATTGTTTAAGCTATGTAATCCCTAAAATTATTTCACAAGCTAATTTGACAAGAAACCTCGATCCCCCACGCCGTGCACCCCACGGACTAATATATCTTGGCTTTGTCGTAACCGAAACAATTGATTCGCATATGAGCAAAGGCTTTAATTAATTTAGGAAATTTCGTTACACCTACTGTCATGCATCATGGTCGTATAGATCTGAACACGCTACCAGAAATGTTTTTTTTTTGCGATTATTGCAAGGAGGACGCGCACACACACAATACCACTCACGCACACCACAGGCGCACACACACGCATGAGTGCGTCAGGTAGGCATCAGGATTTGAACACTAGCAGATAGAGTCGTACAACCATAACTCCACCACTGCACTAAGAGGTGATTCCCTGTAAGAAATGTTCTTTGTAGAGTATCAATTGAAATGACCTATGTGCTTGCATGTGCATACATATGCAAAGTTGCAAACAATATAATATATTGTACAAAATATCATATTACGCAAACGTGGATTAGTTGTTAGCACTCTTCCAGTGTCGACACAGCAATACATTGGTTATCGACAACACCATGAGAGGTGACCTGCAGCCCACGATTATTTTGTAGACGTACATATATGCATCCGATCATGCGGATCATGAACACATCATGCATGTGATTAATATAAATAAGAAAACAACAATGCCGGTGGCAGTTTGCTTTCAAGTTTCAACGGCACTTTTAGAATGATATTTGGAAATATTGTCAATTAGAAAATGTAGTAGGAATGACATGAGGAGACACATCACACCACTACACACGCATATATAGATGTCGCCATTTGGGAGATATAGACAGGTGAAAGCCATGTATATATGGAGAGGTTCATCTTTTCTAATTTCTAAAGCACATGCGGTTGGAAGATGAGAGGAGAAAACGGAAGCAATCGTCGGTTAAGGGCTAGCTAGGCAGCATGCATCTAGTGAAATGCATGTTTGGTGGAAGGTGTAGTGAGGCGAGCACTGGCATATATGGTGATTAATTGATGGGTGCTTGTATTGTGTGTGTGGTAGATGCTAACTTCTTTTTAGTTATTTGTAGGTGTTGTCAAAACTTTTGATCGTTTATTCGCATCCACAAAATTACTTTCAAAAGTTCTAAAAAATGTAGTATATTTTGTTTTGGCCCATCTAATAAATCGTGTTAAATTATTCTAGATTAAATCTAATTTGTAGGATTTTTTTATGGGTGTTACATTTTAGTTTTATAGTATATATTTTACTTTGGGCCTATTTCTTGGGTGTTGTGTGATTCTCCCCATGCCTGCCCCATGGTCACATTTTCTTGGTATGTATTTTACAAAGGAATTTTTAGATAGTACATACTACTCCATTTGTCACTGATATGTGACTTTAGGATGTTTTTGTAAGTGAGGCACGGAGTGGTAATTCTTGAAATATTTACAAATATCTTAAATCCGTTATTTTTTGGAGCGGCAAATATATGAATACTTTCTACATATAAAAGCAGAATTTCAGGTACAAAATTACATTTTCAAGATCTATCATCACTCTATATATATGTATGCCACTGTTATTAAACCCCACATCTATTTTCACATTTCTCGCCCACCATAATTTTAGTTAAATTTTTTAAAAAAAAGATCGGAAAGGAAGGCACTAGAACCTCTTGCAGTGTCAAATACGGGGGCCACCGCCAGGGACCCACCAAGCATGCCCACAATAACGAAACCAACCCCTGCAGGCAAACCTTTTCGAGCCGGCCCATGATTCACGTTCACAAAACGACCGCGGTGCTAAGTCATTCCGTGGAATTAAGTGTGGATCGGGCACTAATTAACCAGGACAGGCATGATGGCGGCAATGATGTCAAGCTTGCCGTAAATTAGGCACACGACACGTGTCTTCTATTACGCTCTAAGGGTATGGTGGGATCACAGGTGACACGTGCCTTTACTGCACTCTAAGGTACGAGGAGATAGCAAGACACGTATCGAGGGTACGGCGGGATGGCATGCGCACTGGGAGCGCGGTAGGTGGTCTGCCACGCACGGAAATCACGGTAGAGGTGTTATGCGTGGAGAGCACGGAAATCACGGAGAGCACGATGCGCACGTAAGGCAGAGCGCGATAACAATGTTATTTCTATCATTTTAAACATGACGAAACTAGATTTGCTATTCATTAAGAAAACAAATGAACCGGCCTCCGTCCACGGAGACGCGGATCTACGCAGCATCATTCATTGGAGCCGCCGTGCAGGCCGCACTATACACGCGTGGACCATGCATGCACATCAACTCCGACATGATGGTCGAGATGGAGATCTATTTGCGTGCACACATAACCCGTGAGCTAGCTTGCTATCAATCTAGGTCACCACCCACCGATCGATCTACCATCAGTACATGGACCCCCATCTCTTGCCTCCTTCCCCATCGATAGATCCATCGATCGACACATGGTAGTGGCCACGTACACTCACTGACAGCTGAAAGCTGGCTAGCTAGGTGCTATGTTCATATCCCTTTCGGGGCCAGACACCGAGCTAGTTACCCCGATGTCTACGATCTTGTGGGAGTTCTACCAACCTAACGCCGGCACTACCATATGAAATAGGAAAAATTCCATATAACCTCCTAAAATATAGTTGTACGGTCACTTAACCCTCTAACTGAAAAATATCACACTAGGTTAGGACGGTTTCGCCACATAGACGGCTGAGTCAGCAAAGAACACCGACTACGTCTAGGTCCGAGCTCTGGAGGAGCTCCAGGGGCGATTGTGAGGTTCCCCGTGGTGGGGCTCCGTGTAGTGTTCTCCGGCATCCACCCCAGCCACGCGCAGGAGATCTGGCTGTCCCTACCGGTCGCTAGAGCCACCACGCTCGCTCCTCTGCTCTCTCTCTCTCTGTGTGTGTCTCCCTCGACCTCTCTCTTTCTTTCTGTCTCGCCAGAAATGCTGAGTCAATGGCCACATCATCTACCACGGTGACAAAACCACCTCGGAGGATTAAATAATCGATTTTTTTTAGGTTAAATGGTTAAATAACCGGTTTTTTAGTCATAGTGTTAAGTGGCCGCACAACCATACTTCAACCAGTCATATGCACTTTTTGCTATGAAATATACAGTGACCCGAAGCTCTATCCATTGTACATGCCGTCCACCACCAGCATTTCCATGTGCTCTATCCATCCATTTATCAGACTTGTCCAAACGGGCACAGTACAGCCATCATCGTCACCTGCCAAAACCATATAATGGCATGCATGCATGTCCAATGTACACATCTCACTGTCATACATATCGGAAAAGGAAAGGAGCTTAATTTGACGGGAACAAGACGCTCTAGGCTCTAGCCAGGGTAGCTTGGGAGATCGGCAGGAACCTCAACGAAAGAGACGGCCGGTGGTCACGTACACATAAAAGGCCAACGTGCAAGTTAATTGCAATGTCCTAGGTATTGCTATCTGCTAGCATATATAGCTTGTCAGGACTTGGTTCAGTGGATTGATTCGCACGCCTCACTGAGGAGGAGACCAACTCATCAACTAGGAAACGTCAGCAAGATGGAAAGAGATGGAGCAGAAAATATATATGTGTGTGTGTTAGATCGAGGACCATTGATTGATTCAATTGCATCATTATATTCGGCTTTACGAGAGCATCACAATAGTTGTTTCTTAGTTTGTTACTAAAAGAAGAGAGAGTACTCAATCTAATAAAAAGAAACAAATTTTCCAATGAATTGTTTCTTGAGCTCGTGTCTAAGACTTTAATTGCTACAAGTGTGCATGATTCTTGATGATCAATAATGAAGTACAACTTTGTGTCATACATGTTTTAGTTCATTTATCATATCAATAATAAAATCAGATTGCACAAATGATCAGATTGATATTTTGCTTTAAGACAGTGAGACCCACAAAACACGTTTTTAGGTAACAAGTAAGTCTCCAATGGAGTATTTGGTTGTTTCTTGTGTCTTGGTATTAACAATTTGATAGTTTCTTCATCTAGAAACAACCTCACATTCTCTTCTCACCTTCTCTCCTCCACATCACCTAAATGTTGATGTGTCAATCCCTTAGTAACAGCTGACGTGAACTGTTGTAGATGCTCTGAGTGTATATGCTTCAGTCCCTAACACCGCACGGCTAGGAAGCCCTAGAGTGAGGAAAAGAGTGAGGAAAGGGAAGGAAGAAAGAAAGAAGAAAGGAACAAAAGCCTCCCCATCTGCCAATGTCTCCCGGCCTATACACGCACGCACGCACGACTATGCTACACCTCAAGTTTTCCAAAATTTAGCAGACGTAGCAAGTTTCTTATACAACTTTTGACCTTGGCGTAAATGCTACACCTCAAGCTAGTTTACCCTAACTTGTGGTCAATTCTGAAATTACGCACCGACTTTCAGTTCGAACATTACAAGGAAAAATGACGAGAACCAGACAGCGTGTGATGTATGGATCTCTCGGCTTTGTCAGGTAGGACGACTAGCACTAGTGTTATATGTATAGTAACAACGAAGATGGCCATGGTTATGGACAACCAGAGACGGTGCGTGCGTAAAGGAAATGGTTGCAAGGTACGAATGCCTTTAGCTTTCCCTGAAAGCTATGACTCGTCAGCCCACACGGATTGCTCCATGTCGCCATGGACGACCCAAAGCACACCTCTCTCTCTCGCTCGACAGACACACTGTACGTTGTTCTTGCTCGGTACTAGAGCTAGCTAGGACCAGTACTAGTGCTACCATTCGTGGACGATGACATGCATGTAATGTGATGCGTCCTGCTGGTGATAATTGATTCCGTCGTTGTAGGGGAAGGAAGGACATGACAGGAGGCAAGTGGGTGTGGACCAGTGCTACAATGGTCAAGGTTTACACCATTAGATTCCACACCACATTCACGCATGCAAATGTACATTCATGTGCGTGCATGCATTCATTGCATCACCGACGCCTGCCCTGGTTGACCAGCCAAATGGAAAGCCAGTGTCCTTGACAGGCAGGGCGGAATCAGGCCAATGGCAGCCTGGGTTTTAGCCGGGGCACCAAATATTTACTAGTGCAAAGCTTATGTATTATTGATCTAGCCCAGGGCGCAGACTTCCCTCCCAACCCATCCTCTCATAGTCCCACTGCCACCTGCCACAGCCCACAATAGAAGCTACCAAACACCACCCCTCCCCCCTCCCCCGGCCGCCGCCCTCAAACCTCCTCCCCCATCTCCTTGGCTCCCTTGCGCCGCCGCGCTCCTCCCCCACCGCTCCGCTCCTCTCCCATGTCGCCATGCTACTCCTATCCGCCACCTTCCTCCACCGTTCCTCCCTCGCGCGGCTGCGTCGCTCCTATCCGCCAACCTCCCCTACCGCGCCGAGCCGCATCCGGGAAGGCCAGAATGTGGAAGCCGCCTCGCCCTTGTCGCCGCCCAAGTTCACGGCCCGCAGGCAACCACTGACAAGAATTACCAATCCCTGACCAGCGGCTATACTTCTTCAGAGCAGAGTATAAATGGTCGGGGTCTTGACAGTTTACCACACGAACCTTTAGTTTAACACGTGATAGTGATTAATAACACATATGGAAACTTACGACGGTTCATGAAGGACGCGACAGTTTAAGACACGACAAAGACACATGCGTGAATAAGGGAAGTATCTATTCAAATATTAACTGTCACCCTTAGATAGATATAAATTAGGGGGGCAAGCGTGCCTCCAAAGATAACAACAGTAGAATACTTATTTTTCGCACCTCTTGTAAATTCATTAATTGTCCACGGAAATAAAGTCGTTGGGTGTGTTAGTATCCCTTTTATTATTTTCATAAGTTCGAATGATGGCCCTGAGTCTTGTGCATCGACAGTTGAGTTTTACCGCTAGCTCCTTTAATTTCACGGGAGGACATTTGTATTTGTAATCGAAGGTTCTAGGGTATATGAATATAACATTTTTGCAAACACAAATTATTAAGCTTATAGACAGGACCACGGGCTCAGCTCCACCAATAGTGACAATAATAATAATAATAATAATAATAATAATAATAATAATAATAATAATAATAATAATAATAACAACAACAACAACAAGAAGAGCATGTGTGAAATACATTGAAAAAAAATACCTTTCATAAGGAAATCCTATAAAATTTGGGCATTCCAACTATAGTATGTTGCATCTCTCGCTGCCAAGTTGTGGTTCCTGTTATAATTGCTGATGTATAGCTGTGCCATATATTCTGTAATTTAAATTATTTTCTTTTCGCGGAAAAAAGCTTCTTCTTGCCCTTTTTTTTTGTTGCCTATATATATATATATATATATATATATATATATATATATATATATATATAGTATACCCAAAGTGATAATGGAGTATGTCATATTCTTTTAGATGGTATATCAAAAGTGGGAGTAACTACACCCGGGAGTAGAAAGTATTTTACCATGGCTTAGAGTAAGGAAAACTCCAAGTGATGGTGATTTTACCATGGCCTAGAGTAAGGAAAATTCTAAGCTATGGTAAAATCAGTTTACCATGGCTTAGAGTAAGGAAAATTCCAAGTGATAGTGATTTTACCATGGCTTAGAGTAAGGAAAATTCTAAGCCATGGTAAAATCAGAGAGTAAGGAAAATTCCAAGTCATGGTAATTTGAAGCCATGGTAAATCAGAGAGTAAGAAAAATTTGAAGTCATGGTAAAATCAGATAGTAAGAAAAATTCTAAGCTATAGTAAAATATAAATCATAGACGGCTCTTAATACCAACCGTCTGTGATGAGGCACTTATCACAGACGGTTCGTATTAAGAACCGTCTGTGATGAGTTACTTATCACAGACGGTTCGTGATATGAACCGTCTATGATTTGTCATCACAGACGGTTTTTGTATGAAACCGTCTGTGATTCGCAGCGCGGGAATTTAAAATTTTTGAACGCGTGCGCGGGAGGCAAAATATGTCCTTATATATTATGGCCGACCTCCTCTGGCGCTTCATCTCGCACTCCGCAGATCCGATCCTCCTCTGGCTCGGTCCTCCCTTGCTCGGCGATCCTCCTCCGAGCTCCGGTGTAGCTGCTCCTCCTGGTCCTCCGCGGCTCCACAGGCCCCGCTACACCTCCGTGCTCCGGTCCTCCCTTGCTCCATGATCCCCAACCTTGGCGTGGTCTTCCTCCCCAACATCCGAGTCGACGTCAACACCAACGATGACCTCCTCTAGTCCTCCTCTGACGCCGACGCTGAGCTCCTCCAGTCCTCCTCCTCCGACTCGATGTCTCTGGTATATGATGTTCTGTTGGTACTTTTGTATATGAGGTTCTATTAGATTGAGATCCGATTTGTATGTATGAGTTTGTGGTACTTGTGTTAGATTCATATCCAGATTTCTATTAGATTCTTCTCCAGATTCTACTTCTGTTGGTACTTGTATATGATCGAGTGTATGCGTGTATCCATGAATCCATGGCTTAAGAAATTTATTGGGAGGCTTAGGAGTTGGGAATCCATGTATGTGTATCAATGAATCCATGTTTGGGAGGTTTGGAAATGGCGGTGTATGTGTATGAGTGTATTCATGAAAAATGACAATATTTTTTTTTGCAATCAAAAAAGCTATCATAGACGGTTCGGAACAAGAACCAAATCAGTAAAATAGTATCCTGACGGTTCGAACAAGAACCGTGCGTGATAGAACCATCTGTGATACTGTTTTCCGCAGCGGTTGAACAAGAACCGCTCGTGATAGAACCATCTGTGATACTGTTTTCCTGAGCGGTTCTTGTTCGAACCGTTTGTGATACCTGTTTTCACAGACGGCTCTTGTTCCGAACCGTCTGTGATAGTTTTTATCACAGACGGCTCAAAAACCATCTGTGATAACCGCCTGTTATCACAGACGTACTTTTACACAGACGGTTGGAAACCGTCTGTGATGACGGTTCCGAACCATCTGTGATGAGGTTTTTTGTAGTAGTGCCTCTTCATCCACCCTTTAATTCTCGTTGAGATCCGTACTTCTTTCTAAGTCTAATGGGTCTGAAATTCATGGATGGCAGATAGACCCAATCCAATAACTGCGTTCATTCCTGGGAGATATATCCGGGATTTTGGTTATTGTTTCTTTCCTGTTCGGCTCCTCCATCCAGGCGTTGGTTGCTCCATACCACCTCTTCCGATCTTGTTCAATGAGTGCAATGGAGTAATATCCATTTTTTAAAAAAAGGATTATATGTCCATGAATAGCTAGTATCTTCACTACGCACTACATACTAGTCTGCACGTACTACATACTTGTCCTCACCACATACTACATACTCGTCCTCACTACATACTACATGCCAATCATACTTGTCCTCACAACATACTACATACTCGTCTGGACTACATACTACATACTACATGCTCCACAACCAGGATATCCCAGTCTTTCTTCTCGGTGGATGATGACGAGCGGAGCAGCATCAAGAACTTTTTGATGGAGAAAAAAGCAAACACCAACCAACTCTGAAATTAACAGCAAATTGGTAGACCAGATTTCGGTTAGCATACACACACGAAATTGGAAGATGATTGGCACATAACTGGAAAGAAACGATTCCCAGTATAATGCCGTGACGTCGACGCCAATCAGGAAACTCATTAACTTGTTATCCGGTGGTTGGATATTGATTACGATTTGTTTTTCTACCGATCGATGTTTATCGGGTATTATTTGCCATGTATTGCGGGTTGCTACCAACTGTTATGGAGTAAATCCACCCAATAATCTAATCAATGATGTGGTATTCGAGATGGATAGACGATAGACATAATGGGAGTAATTACACTTAGCAAAAGGCTTCATATATATATATATATATATATATATATATATATATATATATATATATATATATATATATAATTTCCTATTAATTGTAGTTCTATCATAAAAACAGTCTTGTTACTGCCATGATATATGTGTGTATCTTGCACTTTTTATTAAATTCGTGCAAATCACTGTAGGGAGAAGCATAGAGTCACCTCCCATACATGTATTACTAACATATAAGGCTCCTAGCTTTGGAGCCCTCCCGTGCCCGCTACGTCGACAGGAATACCCGAGCCGTCCGATCACGCCAGCCTCGCCTCCGCGCCGCCCGATCCAAGCCGTGCTTCGCGCTGGGAACACGCGCGCGCTCGCGTGGCCACGTCGCCCCACAGGCGTCTGTGTCTTGAAATCCCCTTCCTCCCCCGCCGCCACCTCGACCTACTAGCTCCGTCCCGTGCGCCGCTCCTCCCCTCGCAGCCTCGCTCCATTCCCCTCCACCTTCTGGCCCTTCCCTCTTCCTCTCCCGCCGCCGCCCGCTGGGTTTCCCTCGCCGACCACCGCCGCTCGCTCCGTCTTCCCCCCTTCCTCCATCGCCGCCCCCTCGGTCTGCCTCCTCCCCCGCCTCCCGCTCGATCTACCCCCAGCCGCAGCCGCTTCCTCCTCCCCACGCGGCGTCCCAGCCTCTCGCGCGCGGCTGCAGCGCCGCAGTCCGCCTCCTCCCTCTCCTCTCCTTGGGTGGTTTGGATTTAGGTGGGTCCTCTCCCTCCCCCGCCGCCGCGGCGCCCTCCCTCTTCCTTCCATCTCCTCCCCTCACTGCTTCCCTTCCGCCTCCGGTCCTCTCCCTCTCCCTCTCCCTCCTGCGCCGCCGCGGGGCCGCGGCCCTCTTCCTCCCCTTCGTCCCCCGTCACCCCCTCGACCTCCCTCCGTCGCGCTCCTCTCCTCGCTCCTTTCCCCTCCCGGTGCCCAGTGTTTACGGTCTACAACATTGTTCTCAGGCCACATCAATTGGCAGGGGCGATGTCGCAGCTGAAATCAGGCGACAGTCCTGCTGCGAGGTCTAATTTCGCCCTTCTCTGCCATGGACAACGACTGCAGTACACAGCTCTACTCGTGTTACTTCTATACTTCGATCCAGTTTGCCGGCTTTGTTCTCTCCATATTTATTTGTTCTGTGCATTCGTAGGTGAGAAGACAAGAGGATAAGAAAAAGATCCCCTGGAATTGGTAACAGGATGCGTGGCTAGCCTCTGTATTAGTGAGTTTTTTTGCTCGCTGTTGTTTAGTGCCTTTAGAGATATAATGTTTGGGGCACACATAGCTGCTAGCTTCTAAGATATTGACTTGATTACTCGAGTTGCATCCCACAATTGCCAGTGTTTACGATCTACAACATTGTCTAGGTGGCTTACATAGCTTTAATGTCTAACTTTTGCTTGGTTTCTTGCAGATCCTAGATTTGATTCACATCAGTCCTTGACAAGGTGGTGGGAGACTTTGGTTTTGTTGTCATTCAGATTTACAATGGCCTATTGTTTGCAAAAGATTTACCACTACATCCTTTGGTGCCTCACTTCAGCGTGTAGTAATAATACCTTGGTACATACTTCTCGTGCTATTCGATTTAAGATGCTGTCTTAATTCAAGTTGTACGCCTGTCAGTAAACTTAATTCTTTAGAAAGATAACATCGCAGCTATTAGTACCACCAGTACTAGCTATTTCGAAAGTTAGATTAAAAGGTACTCGAGATACTTGACTTTGATATATGGATACATATCGACATACACCTCAATTGTCTATGACACCATCATGTTTTAGTGCAGATCCTATATTTGAATTCACATCGAGGGCTTGACAAGGTGAATGGGATGCTTTCGTTTGTTGTCCTTGATTTACAATGGAGTTCTTATTTGCACAAGATTAACCATTAAATCCTTTGTTGCCTCACTTCAGCGTGTATTAATAATGCCTTGGTACATGCCTCTCATGCTATTCATTTTAAGTGATGTCCAATTAACGTTGTCACTGCTGTAAACTTTCTGCTCTATAAAGATACCATTACATCTATTAGTAGCAACTGTACTAGATTTTTCTTAAAAAAAAGATTAGTAGGTGTTCAGATACCTCTACTTTGATATATGGATGCATATCACACGTGCACCTCAATTGTCTATGACACCATCATGTTTCAGTAAGAGCATCTTATCTGCCCTTTTGCCTTTCAGTTTGCAGATTTGCGGATACAGGTAGTTGCTTTTACTGTATGCAACCATAGCTATCTTAGATTTTTCTGACATGTTTTCCAGCCTATTGCCATGTTTTTTTTCCCATATGTTACTCATTTACCGTTACCCACACATGGGACTCTTTGTTCCGCCCATTCCAAATGCCAATGCATTTCTTTTACAAAATTATATTGTTGTTTTGTCCTTTTTCCCTTGGAAGTTTTTACTTATTACGAATTGTTTCTGTGTCCTGTAGATCTTATGTTGCAGTCCATAGGAATGTTTCACAAGATGAAAGAACACTATACTGTTGCAGTGAAACTCTGTTCCGATGCATTTCATTCTTTGTTTTCGTTAATTGTTTTTGTTGTCTCCTTTGCAAGGGTTTAACGTATTATGTCTTTTTATTCTACATGCTGCTGCCTTTGTGGGGGTGTAATTGAGATAGTCAAGTGTTCGGTGCTGATCTCAATAGAATGTGGATTTAGGAGGCCTTAATTCCGCTTCTCAGATCTTTCCTAGGCCTTTTCTAAAAAATGGGGCTATATCCATTTTTCCAGTAACAGGTATACTCTTGAAAGTTAATTCCTGGTGGAAACCGCCGCTCCCGGCCGCTACACGTCGCCCGCAAATCAGCCGACATCCGATTTGACCCGGAACGCTTGGTGGGAACGTGCGTCGCCCGATCGCGCGCGCGGACGTCCGTGGCCGTCCATCTGTGCTGCTTTCTTTCGCTGCGGTTGGGATGCGCGTCCGGTGGAACCCGTGGCCTCGCGGGCCTATCCACGACTTTGACAGGACGGCGTGACGCATGTCCAGTGGGCCCGTAGCCGCGCCCTGTCCACGCCCCCGGCGAAACATCGTGTCCGTGCCCGCGCTGAAGGGCGTAGGTGAGGTAACATCCAATCTGTTTTAAAATATGCTTTTATATTCAACCATTATTTCTGTGCTTACGCCATATCTGTTGTACTAAATGTATTCTGAAATATACTAAAGTCCTTGCAGAAATCCTTCCACGTTTTCTCTTTATGAATTACGCACATACATCAAATTTCCAGTACCTAGGCTTAGCATCATAGCTATTGTATCTGTCATGTGCCAGAAATATGATTTGCTTTAGCAACAATTGTTCAGCACAGGTACTGCAACTATTGCCTCATCAATTTTTATTCCCCAGCTTTACCATACATCTGAAACTATTCTCAGCCACTTAATGCTACAAAGGCACCAACAACATCATTTACTTTCTACATTAGCTCTACAGAACTATTTATACTATCTACTTAAATGCGCTATATTTCTAATGCCACACCCAGTATCACATCTTGCATTACCTCATGATTTTTGGTCCACTTCTACAACGACCAGCCTTCCAGCAATAGCACGCATCTTAATTTTACCTTCTTTATGTCACCGATTTACCAGTCTCTAACCTACTTTTAGCTCCTGGATTCTGTTACCCTCTGATATAAGTCATTCCATTTAGCTCCTAATCTTCTGTAAACACTTCGTTCTTCTACATCATTGTAGGTTTCCATTGATCATCCCCAGACAACTCCGGTTTCAGCTGCTAAATTGAAGGCACCAATTAGCACTTCCTTCAGGTACTTTCAGTCCTTTCAGAAAACCTATATCTAATTCTAACATCAATCGATTTTTCCCGACCGATTTAGATTGTCATTACAGACATATAAATCCATTATTTACTGCAGCGCAAGAACCGACCCAGTATCGCACACTGTTCGCAGAAACATCTTTCCTGATCGCACTTCTACAGATCAAGTTATGGACACAGAGGTACAGCTACAACACATCTATGATTTGTACTATTCTTAGATTACAGATTTCAATATTTACATCCGCGCCGACATGCACTAAACTACGTCGCCTCAACAGATCCTGTAAACAAATCCTTATTTATGTTATCTTTCTTCATTGCAACTAGCCAGTCACATGCAAACTTCAGCGTGATAGACCTTGCTAGAAAAACAAAACATGCACCACTCAAACAAACAACTCAAAACAGACAACCCTGCATACATAGCTCTAAAAACTTAATTACCGTTGAAATCCTTTCCTTTTGTCACTTACTTAAACATACCAGATCATCATTTGATTTAGCTCTCTTTGCAAATACCTGCTACATCTTTATTCTCTACACTCACATAACACAGAAACACAGCCTGACAAGTCTACTTTATCTTCGATTAGAACTCTACCAAATCTCCCATACAAAAGGTATGTTTACCGATCAAGTTATGTATCTTACACCATGCCAAGCATTAGTTGCAGTAATTTGTGTAGTATCTGCAACACATAACATTCCATCCTGTTTCGCTTTGCAGATATGCATCACCTCCTGTCAAGTCTACATCTGATCCACCTGCAAAAAAAAAAAAAGATAATCCGCAAAGAAGTCCAACGATTGATCAGAGGTCGCTGTATGAATCCACCTTATGAGGTAAAACACACTGCGCATTAACCAGGTTCAGGAAAAAAAACTTCTGTAGTCTATCTTACCTCGCTAATGCTCTGTGCAGTTAATGTAAACAACATCATCAACAGCCGCTAGAATCAGTGCTTCCCAACCAACAACGAAGTTTTTTTGCTACATGTTTCATTGCTGTTGTCTACTGCTGTTCTGTAATATATAACTTTTAATGATACTAATAATCCTTTTGAACACTGTTATGTAAATATTCCTGTGTCACTGAGCTGCAGCAACAGTATCATCTTATTAATATCTACAGTAATTGCGAAGCATACAAGGAGCACAAGGTTTGCACTCATATGCATCCATGTCAACAAAATCATCCCAGCACTACAATCAAGGTGCACTAGGTTTAGATTTGCTCCACTTAATGGCACTCATGTTAGAGAGCATCTTCAACATATAATAAAATCTGAAGGGTGAGCACTTATTTTTCTTGCGAGATTATATTAGAAATCTAGAACTGTCATTAGGTTTCTAGGTTTCTGTATTTTAATTTCTTTACTAATTGTAGTGGGGCTTTACAAGTTTTTTTTTCTGTCTTCTTGCAGGCATGATGTAGATAAGGGTGGCTTGACAGCCCTGGTGCGGTTAAGCAATGGCGACATGAGGAAGGCTTTGAATATATAGCAGGTTATGCCTGAATACTCAAGTATTGTTGATCATTCTAAACCTGCTATCATTTACCATGAGTCCGTGATATTCAGTTAATGAAAAATATAAAAGGTTCTCATGGGTGGAGGAGAGTTGAAAAAGACCAGAAAATATTGTCTGTTAAAGTTTGGATAAGGCATTGTTCTTTCTGATTTACATAACAAGAGGTCAAGGACATATAACATTGGCCTCAATTAATGCCATTCTTACAATGTTACATTCTGGAATTCTGCAGGCCCACTGCCTCACCATTGGATTTTACTGCATCATTAGTTAATTATGTTTTGCTGATGATTCTGCTCAGATTTACATCTAACTGTCATAGTGTTATTGTATTTTGAAAAGTCAAAATTGCCATATGTATTTTACTGCATCATTAGTTAATTATGTTTTGCTGATGATTCTGCTCAGATTTACATCTAACTGTCATAGTGTTATTGTATTTTGAAAAGTCAAAATTGCCATATGTATTTTACTGATTTATGCATGTCATGTTCTTTACGGTAGTAATTTTACTTCACATAAAAAAGTAATTACCGTAGCTCTGTGAGTACTATAACAGATGTAGGACCAGAAATATATAGCCAAGCTAAGATTCATGTTTGTACGTATTTATAGTGTTGTACTCATTATCCTGTGTCTACCAGAACTGCATGCTCCAAAAAATATAAACAACTTGCATTGTAAGATAGATGCTGCTTCTCTATCTGTTTTCCTTACTGTATGACGGCCTTTTTTGTGTTTTGCTTTGTTGGAATTTATCTCCGCACAAGAATGCAAGATTACCAAAGTGATGGATGTTCCGGCTTAGGTACCTATTTTCCTAATTTCTTTGACGATAATTTTATTTCAGTCTTATATTCGTTATGCTTACGTATTGCTTTTTTATACATGTTTTACAATCGAATTTATATACTTTTATGCTACTAGGTTATCTACTCTTAGTATTAAGCTCATATAGAGCGGTAACAGTAACTAAATATGCACTTATCTACGTTATTGCGTCTTACGATGGTCCACAACCGTGCCTGACCAAAAAAAAATACCGTCATCCGAGCCCCCGCGCCATTTGGCGCGGGTTACCTTCTAGTCTAGCTAGAAGAACGGAAACGAAAGTCTATCTAGTAAGTTAGCTTGGAGCGTCAAAGATATATATATTAGCTAAAACGCCACCTTGCGCGCCTCTCAATCCATGCAAATTGTCTTCACGCGCATGTACATGCGTACAAGTGTTCGTTGGAAGTTGGAATCATCGTGAAAGACGTCAAACAAATTAAGCAACCTTCTTCACTGGCATAGTGGCGTACGCACACATGCATAGACGACGAACGCGTGGAACGGCCGAAAGCAAATTAATGCGACGCTTCCATTTCGTCAGAAAAAGACGCCGACGACGTATATAGATCGATCTGGACACATCGTCGTCCATGTATATATGTACATGCATATCGCTATGACGTACGTACGTAGCGCCGATCGTCCATCGATATACCAAGAAAACGTTGTAAGTAGACAAGGAGCTAGTCGCAGTCACGGACAACCGATATACAGTGCATGCTTTCGTGTGTGTATACAGACAATAATTAATGTTAGGGTTTGCTAGGGAGTACTCGAGTATTTTTTTGGTTTATGAGTATTTGAGTTTTTTTTTATTTATATTATGCTCGGTGATATCTCATGAGGGAAGGAGCCAAAGTGATCTCATGCATTGAATCTAGATCTAAAAGTTCAAAAATTGAGTACTAGTTAGCAACAAAACACTCAAATACTCTAGTTATGAACGTACGTGCAAATTCTTTAGTTTGCCGCCGCGTCATGTGAAGTCATCCGGGCTTGTTCGTATTCGTGACGTGCTCATGTATATCATCGAAACATTTCTCTTCCACAGGAGACAAAGTCCGCTAGTCGATTTACCTTGGTTTAATCGATGATCACTTGAGGATACATGTATATCCATACAATTTAACATCACGCCGTTGTTTAGTCTCGCTTTGTTTCTCTCACTCGGAGGGGCAGGCCGACATGCGCCGATAGTTAAGAAGCCTATAATATTATACTACCTGTTAGACTAAAAATCAGTAGTTGTCTCCTCTCCTTTAGTCCATCATTTTTAAGTTTAAACCTTAGTTTTCCTATGTTGATGCTTTATCTTTATAAACGACCCTCTTGAATTTTTTTTTTTTTTTGTCGAGCTGCTCCGTCACTGCTCACTCGTTTGTCGGAATCAAGCCGGCTCTACACGAGTACATGCCATTCGGATCCTACTTTGTGTATATATATGTATGTAAGCAAGTTCGAAAGAGACGGCAGAAGAGTACTTCAAGTGCGAAACAAGGCTACCATGCATCGATCGTCAAGGAAGAGGGGAATAAGTCACCGGCTAGCTAATGGTTGATTGACAGCATCAAATAAATTCATTCGATCGGGACATATAATTCTTTGGATCGGTGTGCCTTGGTCGTGCTTGGCAGGCCGACGGCATGTCCGGGCTTAACCATACAAGGAAGGACTGATAGAGAGTGAGAGAGTACGTGTAGCAAATGTGTATTCTTCGCCCCTGCACATTTTAAGACTTTGGCAATGTACGGGACAGCAGTTGATATATCCTCTTGGCAAAGACACAGAATGGGGGAAAAAATCAATAAACCGCGTGAAACGTACCCAACCAGATTATTTATCCGATTTCTCTTCTCCAAACGAATTTTAAGACTTTTACACGTCGAGAAGCCAGCGATGCTCGGCTGGTTGGTGACGCGAGGTGGAGCCTTTGGCTTGCCGTTGAGTCCACGTACGTTTGAGCTTTGGGTTCGGCGTGTATTCTCTCCTGAGTTTATTTGAGGATTGAGTTGGGGCTCAGCTGACAAGGAGAGCTTCAGGCTCCTAGCTCACGACGGTTCGAGCGTTGGCTTCCGTATGCGTCTCGTAAGATAGGGTATTCTTTTTCTTTAATACAGGTCGGATGAGAAAAATCCTAGACATAAAAAAAAAAGACTTTTACACATCAACGGAACTCTTCAGCGGTTGCATGCATCATGGAATATGCATCTCTTTGTCACACCCGTACTTACTGCTACTACTTGTCGACGCTTTCCATCAACAAGATAATGATATCCGGATTCGGGCCTATGTACTACTGCAAGGATCACAGTATAAACAGTGTTCTCGTGAAGGTATGAACAGTGGTCTGGACCTTCCATTTCCCATCCATGATATCCATGCCTACCTGTACTCTGCGTAGTAGTGCATACAGCTATATATATGCTCCATAAAATGACTTCTTGTGAGGTGGGCACACATGGCTACTCATAGCTAGCTAAGCTATGTTGTGATGATGTGTAGATGACCCAACTCCCAAGCAACACAAGGGCATGGCATGCATAGAGTACGATATGACGGAGTAGGTGTACGTGTGGTCGATGTGTTGTTTAGTTTTGTGATGCACCGTACTGCATGCATGCAGTAACGCAGATCGTTATTTTTTTGTCCGACGGTGGAAATCATCTTCTAACACGCGGCCCGATCCTAAAGGAAAAAAAAATGTCTGGGGAGAGTCTCAGCGAGGGACTTCCGATCAGACCGTCCATTTATAAACAGTGTCAAAGAGGATGAGGAGATCGGACGATGGTGAAGAGGGGCCTTACGGCGAAACCCTCCCTCGTAGAATTTGCTTCCGATACTATATATGAGATTAGAGGCACCTTGTCCGGTTAGAGGTTTTCGTAAAATAGACCTCGAAATGTTCTTATATAATTAAGAAAAGGAGGAGGAGAAGGATTGCACAGCTTATGTTAGTGGGTCGTCAGGTTATTACGACGGTGCATATCAAACATACAACTGCATCTTGAAATCTAGACCCACGAGACAACTGCGGCAGATTGTTTAGATGCAAACCAAGGTCCAGGTCATCCGTGTAACCCGATTACAGCTTTACTGCAGGCATCCGTTTGGGTGGATCGACCGAGACGACAGAGGTTGCAGTGTATGGGTGCATGCAGCACGCCATGGGCCCGAAATGCACGCGCAACCAACCAAGCAGACGATGCACAGTACACTGTAAGGAAGCGTCGCAGCAGCTTTACGCGCGCCTCATCTCACGCGAACGTGTAGCAGCGCAGCGCCTTCTTTGGACGGATTAATCGATTAGCGCAGCTCAAATCCATGAACAGTGCGAAAAAAAAGGGCCGGCGCCGCCTCCGCACGGCTCTCCTCGGCCTGGAGCCGCCCCGCCGCCAGCCGGCGCCGCCCCGCAAGGGCTCCCCTCCGCACCGCCGCCCGAAGCCGGTGCAACCCCGCCCCGCATGGCCACTGCGCAAGCCGCCGAAGCCAGCACCTCCCCCACCGGCGCAGCCCTGTCGCACGCCCGCCCACCGACCCGTAGCCGTCGGCTCCGCGCCACCCGAAGCAAAGAAAAAAAGGGGGATGGCGCGGCCCTTGCATGGGCGAGCCACGCCGCATGTGCACCGGACGCCGTGCCCGAAGCCGACCTCGCCATATCCGAAGCCTTCGCGCGCCCCTACACGGGTTGCACCGCGCCGCATGCGATAGTAGCCGAAGCTCGGCAATAGTAGCCGAAGGATTTAAAGTAATGTCCTGTATGATCCTTCTACTACGGATTCCTGTTTAAATACTCTGTAACAGAAGAATCAGAAACCTCAGGTATTGAGTTGCCAACCTGACTAAAACACCTGATGAACTGGCATAAGGTATCATGAAAATTCTGTCTCATTCTGTGTAGGTCATACTCCTTCCTGGGATGGTTGTAGATACCCTGAAAATTGGCTAGTAGTAGATCGCAGAGATGCTGCCATGAATAGATCGACTCCTGTGGTTAATTTAACAACCACAACCGAGCGGATCCTTCAAGCACAAAAGGAAGGTAATTTATCCTAACATGCTCTCCTCCTCCTACCGCTCGAACAGCAGTCGTGTAGATCTGAAGAAACTCGATGGGATTTTATGACCCATCAAACTTCTCCATGTTCACTGGTCGAAATCGTAGTGGCCAGCGAACTGCTCGAAGGTCAAGTGAGAACACCCGACATCCGGTAATAATATCATGACGTCTTCTTTGCGGGAAAGAAGAGTTGATGTCACCAAGTGATCGCACATGACGATACCCAGTGGTAGGTGGACCTGACCTACCATAGGTCTCTGTCCTACGAGGGTAGTACTCCTCGTATTCCATCTGTTGTTGCAGATTCCTAGGTAGAAGAGGTGAACAATCACCTCCTTTAGAAGTTTATCGATCACCAGATGTTCGATGAACTCTCCTCCGACTAGAATTGTGGTTAGAGGAGCGACCAGACCTGTTGTCGTGCCGTTCTCCATGAGGGGAGTTATTTGAACGACTGGCGCTCGACAAAGTCGTCCCGATGCGACTACCAGAACGATGTCAGCGAGATATTGCTCAAGCCTGACCATTGTACCCTGAAGCCTTTGTGCGATCTCTTCAGCGAAGAGGTCGTAGCCTAGCGCTTGTGCAAGCTCTTGAGTTGGGTTCTCGGTCAGGTTATTTATACGTTGAAGTTCTTGAGCTTCCTTTGATCGATATTGAATGCACCCAAGTAAAGTTCTCTGGGCTGCAATTCTCCTCATTCGGATGGTCTCAGGATCATCCACATCTGAGTTTGCTTGGGTTTGTCTCAGTGGAGAGCGATCATTTCTAGAATTTCTCCCACACTCATGAAGGTGTGGATCCTGTTCATCGTCGGAGGCGTCCTCGTCATCACCACGAGAGCCTGAAGTGTGTGAACGATAGGAAGCAACCCTAGTCCTGCCTCTTGGAGAGAGATTAGGATCTGAGGGGAGGACAAAGACCGCTTGGATATCATTTACACTTGCGCTTGAGTCCTCCTGGTTTGAGGAGTAGTCGAACAACAATGCCTCGCGATTTGGAGCAATCCCGTTCAAGAAGTGGAATTCTAGGTTATAATCGTCTCCAATTGAAGGTGAACCCTGCGAGGGTACGGTCGAATCTACAGGAAGAGCTGGTTCGACCACACACCTCGTAGGGGTAACCGAAGGGTGACGATCACTAAATACTGGTACTAGATACTGGTTGAGTCCCGAAATGATGGATTCTAGAACTTGTTGCGTCAGATCGGACAGCCTCAGATGGACTCGAACATTTAGAGGGGGGAACCCTCGCTATGCTCTATACTTGTCTTGGTGCAATCCTATTCATGGTCGGATGAATCCTTGCCCTCTAAGGAATCTAGTCTCTCATTTGGACGTAATGTTGTGTTGGAAAAAGATCCCTCATCAACTCTGTCTGCGACATGGTCTCCTAGGTCCGGTGTAAGATCCCCAGAAACGGCATTACCGTCGGACAAAATAATACTCTACTCGTATTCATATCAGGCATCCATGTCGAGTTCTGCGTAGTCAGTCAAATCGAGCCAGTTCTCCTCGTTCAACTTTCTAGCCATGAAAGCATCAAAGTTGAAAAAATGAAGAGAACTTGCCGACAAGGAATCACCGAAAACTCCCCACGAATGGTGCCGGCTATCGATGATCTGGTATCGATCTTACGAATGAATATTTGGGGGTCTCCTAGAATTAGAACCACACATAGAAAGACACAGGGATTTAGACAGATTCAGGTCTTTTTCGGAGAGAATAACAACCATACTCCTGTGTTGTTGTATTGACTATGATGTTTACAATCAAGAAGAAAACTAATGCTCAATGTCTCCTTCTGATATTCTGCTCCAATATCCACTGATTTTATCCTTTATATAGCGCATGAAGGGATGACAATTTCTCCAGGCCAAGAGATGTCTCAATACTTGATGAAATACACACGTTGATGGGAGTTATTGTCATAGAGATGACACCCCACGTCACCTGGCAGTTATCATCAGAGACATGCATAGTGCGTGCAGTTAATCCAGAGGATAATAACGTATATTAACTGCTCTGTATCTCAAACACAACGTATAAAATTCTCTGGTCGATTAGACCTACATGTCTATAAGTTTTGTCGACTATAGGGTAATCGTAATAGACCTGGTCGTAGAAAAGCTAACGATCATGATGTGGTCGTAGAAAGTCTTACAACCATAAAGTGGTCGTAGAACATCTCACGACCATACATGATAGTCGTAGGATGGTTTACAACTAACTATCTTAAGTTTCCCCTTTATGAATGATAAGGGGTATACTCAAGACTATTATAAGGATATTGCTATCTATAATAACAATTACAGATAAACTATTTAATTAATTGAGGATTATTAGATCCTCGTCAAGAGCGATTCGTGCTGATAACGTGTTGAAAAACGTAGTCGTCGCAGGATACAATAAACCAATCACCGATGAGTGACATCAACAGGGAAACAATAGATAGACATAATATAGGGGAACCTTTTTATTAATTGATCAATTTCTTTTTGAGTATATGAATGTCCTATTTAAAGACTAAAACCCCACCGAAGGTAGTTTCAGTATTATGTCCATCATCCCCTAATCCAGGGTTTCTTAGGAGCATCCACTCATATAATGTTTACTAGTGCTAACTGTAACACAAAAATACGCATGTGTTTATTTTCTTGGCAATGAAATATTAAAAAAGTTTATTTTTGAAAAAAAGGCACTACTCACGGTAGCTTCCAATTAAAGTGAACCCATCAATTTTCCTCGTATAATATAGTAACCCATTACAAAAAAAGAAGTAAATGTCACTTTACATCGTGTTTTATTACCAAAGTCCACTTTGCACCGGGGTTTGCACATGTTATCACTTTACACTGGGTAATTTTACCATGAGTTGCAGGTTGGATCGGGGTTCTCGTCTCCACACGATTCCCGTCCGCCACACCACCCGATTTAGCGGTGCTGGCCATCAAACCCGCTGCTGCACACAACCAAGTTCCGATTTGCCTCAAACTAGTCTCCTGTCAGGGTTTTCGATGGCATTGATAGCAGCGAAGGTAGCCGGTGGTGATGCCCGGTGACAAGAGGGTGGCCACGGCGTGTTCTCAAGCATTGCAAAGTCGAGGGTGCAGTTGATGTGCGCGAGGCGACCAGGTGTGACAGGAATGGCGGTTCAACGAGATGATGGTCCGAAGCAGGGGCGACGGTGGCCAAGGCGGCGGCACACTCCATTAACAATAGGGAAAAGATGAGGGCGCATGAGCATTGCGTCATGGTGGGGAAGCCGGTGGTGGCATTGGCTCGGCCGGAGATGGACCGTGGTGAGCCGGCGATGGTGGCCCACCATGGTGCAGTGGAGGGGAGCGCCCGACAGTGGAGGTTGAGGAGAGTGGCGTCGGTAATGCGCTCGATGAGGATGGATGTGACCGTACACGGCTGGAGACGACGAATCGGCATGAGCGATCGGAGTTGGAGGAGAAGTAGGTATTGCCCTGGTGCAAAGTGAAAGAAATGGTAAGAAGAGGTGGTGTAAAGTGAAAAGAGTGACTAAGAGTGTACAAAGTGCTACTTTGGCAATAAAACATGGTGCAAAGTGCAATTTAGTTATAAAGAAAACGAAACCATGTGCCTCTGCTCTCTTTTCGACAAGGTCCGGGCCAGCCATCCAGGCAGCTGTACCAAATCTTGCCCAGCTCAGATGCTGCCGCAGCACAGACATTAACTAAACCAATCTTGGTTTGATCCATCCAATTGGGGCGTACTAGTATACACATGACTATATATATTATAAAAAAAACGTCACCAGCTAAGTTAAATCGCCTGTTGGCTTGTATAATTGGCTTGCACGGCCAGGCCAGCCGCCCTCCACTTTACTTATCGACCAGATTACATCTAGATTAGGTCAGATTTAGATTAGGTTAACGATACGAATATAGATTAAAAAAGAGAGAGAGAGACGATGATCATTATTAGTGGTGGAATCTGTCACTGCCAACCCATTCATCTCCCATCTAAAAAAAAACAAAACAAAAGTCATACGGGTGACATGCCATTTTAGCCAGCGTTGGCGTGGGCCCCACGTGCCCCCTCCTGTGGTGAGGTTGCCTCCTCGTTCGCCAACCTCCCTTCGACACAAGCGCCAAGGAAAGATCACAAAAGATCTGTGGAAATTAGTTAACAAAATACTAATCCCTGCGGCTCACTCTGTTTGTCCATGGTGTCTAAAAGTAGTATTTATCTAAGGAACGAAGAATGTAATTATTGTAATATTTTTGTTTTCCACCCCCTACTTAAATGCTTTGGAACATGTTAAGTAGCTGTAAGTATGTCATTCAATAGGAATATGTGTGATCATTTCTCATAAACTGTTTTTTTAGATTTAACTAGCAGGTTGACCCGCTCATTTGCACAGCTAGATTTGTTTTGATGTTTGTAGTGACAAATGATATAACTTAGATGCTTCAGAATATATTTATGTATCTTGTAGCTATTTAGATTTTTAAGATATGATAAACATTAGAAAATGACAATAGAATCTTAAGGGAAAATGCAACTTGAGTAACGTAATTGAAGTATGAGCTTTTATAGAAGAAAATCATGAGTATAATAAGTTAATCACTCTCCATTATGTATACATCATGTGGTTGTATGCCCTTAACTCTTTTCCAAAATGTTTGTATGCACATATACCTCTGTTAATCTCAAACAATACATTGATCATGTGTGCAACAAAATTAGCTTATTGGTTTACATGGTATTAGAGTACATTGCCTACATATACACCGATGCACCATGGATGACCTACTTTGAACTTATCTTCCCTTACGTCGATTGCCCCCACCGAACGTGTGTCTTCTATATCTTCTCCCAGCCACAATTTTTCTGCTTCAATCTCCAAGAGTAAGCCCAATTCTTGATCGATATCTCTCAGCTGCTACCATTTTCAATGTAATACTCTACCACATAGTTATCTTCTACTTCTCTCCAATTATCGCTTAATGATGACCGTTGTGATATCTACACATATATGCGTGCAAATATCGTCGATCTCCGCCGGGACACCCGTCGCACTCTCTCTAGTGGCCCCAAGCTTATTCCTTACCGTTGTGCTATCTCTACTCCGAGCTCTTTTCTCCTTTGTTTATGTATGCCTATGCTTCTATTCGTAGGAAGCATGCATGTATATACACATGTACGATGTTGTACATGCTTGTGTCTTCTTCTCCTGTGTCGATCACTCCTCTTCTTCTTCGTTGTCCAACCCAACAATGTGGCTTCCTCACTAACTGCGACGACCTCTCATCTTCACTGATGTCGGTGTGTCTGTCTTAGTCGTTGTCTAACGTTAGGGAGAATCTGCTCGCTATCGTCGGTGACGTCATGTCACTCACCAACGATGGCATGCTCCTAGCTATCCAATGGTCACATATCGTCGATAGTTCGTTTTTAATCCAAAGCTTCTTCTCCTCTCTGTTATGTCTTCCCCATCATCGAATTTCTTTGGACATGGACTTCTTCAACAACGCCGATGCTCAACATTCGTCGTCATAGCAGGCTCCTTTGACTCCGATCTTTCTTTTCAATGGCTCTAGTGAGCAGCATACCATTGTACTTGTCGAACAGATAAGGTGAGCAATATGGAATTGTTCTCATCTTCGTCGCCGTTGCTTTGGCTATTCGTTTCCTTGTGGATCAATATCTTCTTGTAGGACAGATCGACGCCATTGCACTTTTTCGTGGTCTCATCCGACACCGTTTATGATATCCTAATTATAACTTATATTTAATTTATTCAAAATTTTAGTTATTAAGATATTTTTACTTTGGAGTTCGCATGGAAATCAAATTGTAAATTTTTTTATTTGTTGTCCCCAATTTCAATTATTTTTTGTTGGAATCCGTAAACTAATCCGATTGTTATTTTTTATACTGAATTACGGTTATTTATAGATTTTACTTCGGAATTCGTATCAAAATTAAAATGCTAGTTTTATTTTATTTTTATTCCAAAATCAATTTATGTTTTGTTGAAATTTGTATACTAATCCAATTACTATTTTTTGTTTAATTTTTATTATGAGTTATATTTATTTAGGATTTTACTTAGGAATTTTTATGGAAATCAAATTGATGATGTTTTTTTGTTCTGGATTTTATTTATTTAAGTATTTTACTTTGGAATTCATATGGAAATTAAATTGTAAATTTTATTTTATTTTTATCTCAATTTTTAATTATTTTTGTTGGATTTGTATACTAATCCAATTGCTATATATATATATATATATATATATATATATATATATATATATATATATATATATATTAAGAGTTACAATTATTGGTGATTTTAGTTTGGAATTAGTATCAAAATCAATTTGCTAATTTTATTTTATTTTTATTCTAAATTTCATGTGATTATTTTTGTTGGAATTTGTATACTAATCCAATTACTATTTTTTTAAAAAATAGAATTATGTTTATATAGTGATTTTACTTTGGAATTTAGGTCAAAATGAAAATACTTATTTTATTTTATTTTTTATTCTGAATTTTAGATATTTTTGCATTGTACTTGACATGAACTCTTATTTCTATATTGTACTTGACATTGACTTTTTCGTTTAATCTAGATCGTTATAATTTGGACTCATCATAATCAACGGTGTAGATATTTCTCTTTTTTCACCGATTAACATGAGAATTTCTAGCCCTTGAGTGCGAACGTGGTGGCTTCTTTTTCTATCGCTGTAATAATATAATAGAAGATGCATCCTTGATCTATACATATAATGGAGTATGGTTGAATATAACGAAACAGAGAGAGTATCAGTGGTAGTTTAGCACTTTGATGAGTAGTGGACAAAGCAAAGGTGGGAGGAAAAGGTGTGAGAAAAGAAAAGGAACCTCACCTCACCTCACATGTTGTTTTTGTTATATACTCCACCCATCTGCTTTGATTGTATCAGCACCATGCTTGTTGTTTACTTTTATTTTGATAAACTAATCCATCCATTGAGCAGCAGAGAAAGAGACAGAGAGAGATCAATGGTTCAGATGGCTGGTTAATTAAATCCAGGGAAAAAAAATAGTCTTCTAGACTAGCAGCAGTTAATTAGTCAAGCAATTAATCACCCCATTAATTATAATTAATCGCTAACCCCATGCATGCATCACCACACCCCAACGCTCGTTTGTTCTCTCTCCCTCTCTCCCCTCTGCTTTTGTCTTGTGGCTTCCCACCACCACCACCACCATCACCATCCCGTCCATGTGGCATCATCGCATCGCCACCTCCTCCGCCACGTTATAAAAAGCCACCCTCCCAACGCCATTCTCCTCTTGCCCTCTCCTCTTCACGCCATCTCGCCTTCTCTTCACGCTTGCCTTTCTTGGCTTCTCGTTGAGAAGCTCTCGAGGATTCTTCCTGTCATGGCCGTCCAAGCGCAGCACGGCGGGTTCGCCGGCGTCCCGGCGGCGTGCTTGCCCCGCGGCTATGCGTTGGCGGCCGACGAGGTCGAGGCGCAGATGCGGGAATACGGCGCGCTCCTGTCCGCGGCCGCGGCCAACAATGGGTACAACTGCACCGCGGTGGTCAGCGGCGAGCAGAGCGAGCTGACGTGCAACGGCCGCGGCGGGGTGCTGGCGTCGCGGAAGCGCGGCAGGGAGGTGGAGGAGCAGTACGTGTCGTCGTCGTCAGCGCTGCTGCCGATCCCGGGGATGGTGGAGATGGTTATGCCCCCGCCGACTGTGGACGCAGTGGCGGCGGCGAGCCGGTGGGTTGAGTCCTCGATGACGTCCACCAGCGGGCGCCCGGCGCCGGCGGCGGAATCGTCGTTCGCGGACGCGCTCGTGTTGGAGCTGTACCAGCACAACGCGGAGACCAACGAGTTCGTGCGGATGGAGTGCGAGAAGCTGCGCGCCGGGCTGGAGCAGGCGCGGAAGCGGCAGTGCCAGGCGCTGGTGCGCGCTGCCACCGCGGCGGCGGCGCGGCGGCTGAGGGAGAAAGAGGCCGAGCTGGAGGGGGCCCGCCGGCGCGCCGAGGAGCTGGTGGAGCGCCTCCGGCAGGCGGCCGCCGAGAGCCAGGCGTGGTGCGGCCTCGCCCGCAGCAACGAGGCCGTCGCCGCCAGCCTCCGCGCTACGCTCGACTACCTCCTCCGTCCTGCCGGCACCCCTTCCCCCGTCGAGGGCTTCGGCGACTCGGACCCCACCTACTCCCCCGCCGCAGCCGACGACGCCGAGTCCTGCTTCTTCGCGGCGAAGGACGCGTCGAAGGAGGACGACGCTGCCAGCTCGCCGGCCGGCAAGTGTGCGTGCAAGTGCTGCGGCGAGCGCGAGGCGTCGGTGCTGCTGCTGCCTTGCCGGCACCTGTGCCTCTGCAAGGCTTGCGAGCCCAAGCTAGATTCCTGCCCCGTCTGCCTCGCCGCCAAGAACGCCTCCATCCACATCGCCATGAACTGATCTCGCCGCCCATTGCGTTTCTTGGATTAGTTTAGTACTTAGCCAATTAGATTAGTTTAATCAACCCCGTTCGTTCTGTTCTTTTGGGGAGATTGGGTCGTAATTCCATTGGCGTTTTGTACTATTCACCCATGCTGCTGTAAAAGTAAAATTACCGCCCAGTGGAAGATCAAGATCTCTCACCCTGTCTGTCCTCTTTTGGGTTAAAAAGAAAGAAAGGAGAAAGTAGACTTTGCAATGTGAAAGATTTTGTTACTATGGCATATTGCATCCCTATTGTTGGTATGCACTCCCACAAGCACAATCTCGTCTCTGCTCTGTTCATGGCTTCACATGCTCTGTCTCTGCTCTGGTTTGCCTTTTTGCTTGAGGATTATTCAAGTGTCATATGCTTAATCCTTTGGATTACAGTGTCAATGTCTCACCGCAAGCAAAAAGATTGCCATTTGTTTTGCGTTTAATTTTCCAAGAAAACAAAGTACATGGGGGTTAGTCAAAGTGGGCGTGGGCGGCAGCTTGCACGCGTTAACAATGGCAGGATTAACGGCCGGTCGCAACGGTTTCCGAGGCGGGTTACTCAATGTCAAGTGAGACGGCTCAGATGCAGATAAAGATCCACATGAATGCAGTAGTTTATGCCAGGGTAGATGTGATTCCAGGATACTGAAAGATACTCCTGCTGCTGCTGCAACTGCTGCATTGCGTTGCTTTGGCTGTTGCTTCTCCTTTTCTGCAGCCTCTCTGACTGGCAGCAGCAGCCTTGTTTATTTGGGGCACCAGCCAGCACTGCACTGCATTGCTGCATTTTTTTTATGCTGCTCAGTCCTGCTTGTCTTTGTCTGTTGCTGCATTTGGACCAGTAAAAATTACTCCTACGACTCGCAGCAGCAGCAGCGTATGTACTGGTGGTTACAATCGGGTTAAGATCTTTGCAGCTTTTGAGAAGGCTAGCCGGTGGCATCGGCATCATGGTAGCTTTGGTTGGGTGTCGGTGCGTCGTACACGATTCATGGCGCCAGATCGCGTAGCATCTGCTGCGTTGCATCGCATGCCCGCCCTGTCTGCCCGGCCAAAAGAAATGGAGAAAGAAAGGGAGGAAAAGAAGATGTGTCGTGTAGCTTTGATTGGTTCAGGTCAAAGAAAGGGGGCATTGGTGATGGTTGTTTTGGAGCACAAAAAGGTTGTGAGTCTGTACAGTTTGGAACACCGGGTTCAGGTTTAGGATGCCTTTGTTGGTATGTTTGTGTTTTGGACGTTGAGGGCTCGTTTGGAACGTAGGAATTGGTTGGTAAATGTTGTAGGATTTCCACATGAGACACAATTTGTTTCTGGAAAAAATTCTGCGTTTCAAACGGGCTCCATTATGTTTTTAAACTTAAACCAGTACAGATACTGATAGCGGTGCTGGTTCGACGGCTGCCGAATGCCACCGAACAACGGTTCAGAGTATGCGGGCTGATGTAAGTATCCACCGCTCTTTCGCCCCAACTCACATGCCTATGCACGTACTGCAAGTGCTAGAATTTGGCCATACTTGCTACGAATCATGGTCGATGCATATGGCAGTTGCTGGTACCGCGACGACCAACCTAGCATGCGATGCAGATGCAGATGCATGTGCAGTGCATGCTGTCCGTTACTGCTCCACTTGCAAATTAAGCAGGTGGATGCATGCATGTATGTGCGTCAGTGCGTACCTTTCCGTTACTGAACGAACACGGTATGAAAAATGCAGAAACTAATCTCCAATTGTCCGACAGAATTAAAGCTAGCTCATCTCGGCTTCTTTTCTCTTTCTCACATTGATTCGGCAGACAAGCAAGCAAGCAACTGAAAGCAATGCCACAGGACACAGATCGCACTAAGGCTTGAAAGCTGAAAATATATACTACTTGGCATGCCGGCATGATTAAGCAGGAGATGACTGACTGGATGATGATCTTTTTTTGTTGCGCCTTTCCCTCCTTTTCCTTCTTTACTCGTGCTTGCATGTTTTGATGCAAGCTAAGCTTCTTTGCTTGTTCCTGACTGCTTTCTTGCTTTTTGCCTCGTCTCTCATCTCCAGGAGAGAGTGGCATGTTCCCTTGTGCTTCTCCTCCCTCCCCCTTTCGGAGAAATTAAAGCAGAGGTTGCAAGCTAAATCCTTGTGTAGGATTCCTTCTTTTTCTTTCTTTCTTGGTCCAATTGGTCTCTTTGGAGTTTGGATGGGACCATGTGTTGTTGTCAGGAGGGCGACCAATTAGTTGATCATTACACTAGTCTGAAATCGTGATCATGGTCCTTGTGATCCTAATCGCAATTTCCTTTTCTCCCCCCACTACAGCTGCCGATCGAAATGGCTGTCCTTTTACTTGACCGAACAACACGATCGATCGATTGCGCCGTGCGTGCGCGATCGAGCTTGTCATGGGCGATCTGTTCATTAGTCCACGCTAGCCAGCCAGCCATGCCTGCCTGCCTGCCGTTTCAAGGCTTCTTGCCAAGCAGCTTAATTAGGCCTCGCACAGTACTCCACATATCATATAGCTTTGCTTTAATCATTGGGGACGCACGCATTAACATACAGTTAGCTATTGATCGACCGATGGCCGGGCCTACCGATTGATTACTGATGAAATCAACCGAATGTGTCCTACACGATCGCCACCAATCATTCTGTCCCTGCAATGGGTTTCTCTTTTCCTTGCCACTACTAACCTCATCCATTCCACGAGATGCAGTCATGAGCTTACACCGATATTGACATGCACATCTCTATCTATGCTACCGATTAGCCTTGGAGACGGAAGGCCATCGCATGCTTGCGCTCAGTCGTGTCGACTCGTGCCTATCGAGATGCAGCAGTCATGGGTTTACACTGACACGCACTCTCTATGGATTGGGATCTTATGTATTCAGACAGTCAATACAGAGGATTTAGAACATTACAGCGATCTCCATACCGTCTAATCAAAAATAAAGGATGGTAATGCTCGTTCGTAGCTGCATTCGTACGTACACATGCCGTGGAGTGCGCCTCTCTTTTCCTGTGGGGCCATGTGCTGCTCTCTCTGGCTGTGGGCCCACGTGTGCAGCCTGGTAGCTAGGCCAGGGAGGGCCCAACGCCCTAGAGACGGCCAGGCAACGAAGGATCAAAAGTCGCCTTGAATTGGGAGAAGCAAGCATTCGGATGAGGATGGGCCGTGTATTGAAGATGGTCAACACTCGTACAGCGACGTGACTTGGCTAGCTGGTGAAAGCAACGAAACGATGCTTGCGATGGGAAAAGAGTACACACGACTAAAGAGAGAGGTCGATCTAGCTAAGCTACTCCTGTGGTGTTGCTTAGCTTGCATGCAATTACTTCATAAAAGAATTGTGCAGTGCACCTTCCAAAGTACCACTGGTACTTGAAAGTCATGTACACACTTAGTGCATGTACAATGGTACAGACAGTTGCTGTCTATAGCAACTATCCATATCACCTATAGACAGCACTAAAACTAGCAAATACAATGGGTTGTGATGATACAGCCGGCTATAGGATTGTAAACAACACACAATCTTTAATGCTTTTTCTTGGTTTTGGTGCTACAGTCGGCTGCAGGATTATAGACAGCAATATTCTCCCTCTTCATTCTCTTTCATCCACGTCACCAAAAATCCTATGTGATAAATGCTATAGACGGCTGACATAAGCCCATTGTACATGCTCTTAGGGGTGTCCAGGTAGGTCGTATCGTGCGGACTGACCCGAAGCACGAGATTGTTGGGTTAGTCCGGAGCACAATAAGGCCTAATCAGGCATGTTGTGACAGTCGGGCCGGCACGGCCTGGGCAGCATGCTTACGGCCGTTGGGCTCGTTTAGGCACGACCTGGCTCAGCATGCTAGCTCGTTTAGGCATGATTAGCCCGATTAGTTTCTGTGGATATCATGAGGATATATGCACGATATTAAGATGATGTTACAATTGGCAATGACATTTTTAGTTTGCTATTTCTCGTATTTTCGGCAAATGTTCAAAGGTTGTCAGGTTCAAGCGGTCTGACCGGCGCTGGAAGCGGTCTGACCGGTTTTGTTCTGATTGGTGATTCGTTTGGAGAATTGTTGTTTATGATTGGTCATATCCATGTTTATCTTTGCATGTGTTGCATACTGCATGTTTTCACTGACGTGGGTCAAGTTGTGAAGAACTTGTTCCCGGAGACGATTTCTCTGTCTATTGCTGTGCAGGTGTCTTGAAGGTCAATGACGGTCAACGGCGAGAGGATCGGGACTAAGCTTGGAGAGCTGAGGTCCAGAACTATCATGGATGCCGGGTGAGGTCAATTGGCTCAAGCGTGGCGCGAATGGGCGAGATGACCGAGCAGGCGATTCGGTGCGGCAGTTTGATCAAGCGGCGCGGGGTCGGTGCAAGTGCCTTGGTGGTTCCGGAGGATGCGGGCGGAGAGACTTGCCGACATGATGAGAGTCGTTGATCAACCTACACGTGGCGGAGCAGGCGATTGCTTCGACTGGATTGGACTCAGTCTTCGGAGAAGGATCGAGAAGGGGTATTTTGGTAGTTTCACCAAATACCAGCTTTGTGACATATGGCTAAACCACGGCGCGGGACGGCGCAAGGTGAAGTGGTTTAGGTCTAGAGATGATGGTCTCGGCGCTTTAAAAAGCGTGCGTAAGTGTCCCGTTCATGTTGGGCCTTAACGGGAGCCCATTAGAGAAACTTCTTCTAGAAGCTAGGAATAGGGGGTGTGCTGGACAAGCCACCCCAAACTTCTTCAAGAAGTTAGGAATAGGGGGTGTGCTGGACAAGCCACCCCAAACTTCTTCAAGAAGCCAGACCTCTCTATAAATAGGGGGTGTGATGGACAAGCCATCCCACGCACTTCATTTGTAAACCCTAGTTTGGTTTTAGGGACTTAGAGAGAAAGAGAGAGGCTTAGGGTTCTAGGGAGATGAGTTGATTGTGTGCTCTTGGATTGCTATCTTGTCCTCCTTGAGGGAGTGGCTGTAACCAGCAACAATCACTAATCAATCCATGGTTGATTTCCCAAAGATGCGTTTCTTTGTGTTCTTCCTTCTTGTTTTGTGATTTTGAGCTCATCTTTGATTCTTTGGTTTTGGTTGATCTCTTGCCTCTTCTACCTTCTTTGTGGCGTGTGGGAATACATCTAGGATCATCAAGATCATCAATCTCCCACGAGCAAGTTTTAGATCTTGTTTTTCGTTTTAGCTCGGTTGAATCTTTCTTAAAAGAAAATTTTGGTTAAGCTCCTATTCACCCCCCTCTAGTCGCCTTTCCGGTCCTACAATTGGTATCAGAGCTCGGTTAGCTCTTCTTATAGATCTTAACCGGTCTTTGGAGCCATGGCGACTGACAAGTATGCAAACAAACCACATATCTTTGATGGATCTGATTTTTCTTACTGGAAGGCTCGTATGCAATTCTACATCGAGGCTCAAGGGCACGCTATTTGGCTTAAGGTCAAAAATCCTTATGTTGTGCCAGCCGATGACGATGTGATCACTCCAGATGTTGAGGCTAATAGCAAGGCTCGAAATTTTCTGATTCAAGGGCTTAGTCGATTTGAGTTTGAGCGTGTTGCTCATTTTAGGTCTGCTCATGAGATCTGGAGGACTCTATGTGATTATCACGAGGGTTCTACTGCGATCAAGGAAGTGAGACAGAACCAACTCAAGAAAGCATACTCAAAGATCGAGCAAAAGCCTGGTGAATCTTTAGATGAGCTGTGAGGAAGATTCTCAAAGATTCTGCATAATCTTCGCGTTGTGGATCTTGTTTTCACTGAGTCTGAGAACGCACGCCAGCTTTTGGGTGCGCTTGACGTGAGAGTTTGGAGGATGAAAATCACTTCCATCAATGACAACACTGTCATGAGTGAGCTTACCAGGACAAGCTCTACTCGAGGTTGAAGACGCATGAGATTGACTTTATCTCGTGTCTCCCCAAGACAGAGTCGATGGCTTTAGTGGTCGACCCATCTAAGGGTAGTTCTTCTGATTCTTTTGATTCTAGCTCATCTGGTCTTTCTTTGTCCGCTTGGTATTCTTTGAGCGATGAGCAACTAGAGAAGATACCTGAGGATGACTTAGCCCTCCTATCCACCAGATTCTCGAGAGCATACAACAAAGTAAGAAATAGGAGGAGAGGTGGACCTATCACTTGTTTTGAGTGTGGTGAGCCAAATCACATTCGCTCCAAGTGCCCCAAGCTGAAGGGCAAAGAGGAGAAGGACTTTCGGAGACATCCACAAGCTAAGGATGCAAAAGCTAAGAAGCCCAACTATCGCAAGTTCGTCAGTCGTGTCCTTGCCGCTCTCGAGAGTGTTGATATGAGCGATGTGGACTCGGGGACGGAGGACGACGACGATGACTCCCATGGCAAGAAGAAGACTCATGATTTCACCGGCATGTGCTTCATGGCGGGACAGCCACGGCGTCGACTCCTCCAGCGATGACGAGCTCTTCGATCCCGACGAGGTATGTCCATCACCAAATGAAATGAAACGTGCTTTGGTTGTTCTTGAACAAAAGCGAAGAAGCAAGCTAAAAGATAAAGAAACAGATACCATAATTGAAGACTTGAACCTAGAAATTGTTAGGCTCAAATCTATTAATCCTACCAATGATTGTGATTCTTGTCTTAGCTTGATGTTTGATCGACCAATCTACAAACTACTCATTCCTCTGTTACAAATCAATTAAAAGATGCTCTTGATAAAATTGAATCTCTCAAGTCTAGTCCTTCTTGTATAAATGCTATTGCTCTAGATGTGACTCTGTAGATGCTATTCCTTCATCTTGTTCAAGCATGCGTTGCTTGAATTAAAATTGAATAGCGCTACAAAAGAATTGCGAAATTTGATCCTAGTCATACTTGCCCTCATTGTGAGGATAATAAGGTCAAAATGAAAGAGATGAGTGAAATGGTTCTTTATTCTAGATCGCATCATGTGAAAATTGCCTTAAACTCACAATAGAGAATGATGCTCTAAACAAGACTTTAGAGGAGAAAGCTAAAATTGAAAAATCCATGTTCATGTTGCATCCAAGAAAGATATTGACTCTTCTTGTTGTATCTTGTGTCTTGAAATTGAAATGAATGTAGATAAGATACAAGAAGCATTTAGAGATAAATTTAAGGAGCAGTTTAATAGGATTAGGAATTCCTATTGTGTGTCTTGTGAGGCATTAAAGGTTGAGATAGCTATTCTCAAGGATGAGTATGATGAGGCAATCAAGTCTAGTAATTGTGCTTCATGTAAGGACATAGCCAAAGAAAATGATTACCTTAAAGATACTCTTGAGAGATTTCTTGGTGGGAAGAAGAACCTCAACATGATTCTTGATAAATCTAAGGTGAGTGTGAAGAATAGTGGCTTAGGTTTTAATTCAATAGAGCATTCCAAGAACCATCCACCTAAGATCACGAGAGCTGTTGAGAGTGGCTTGTTTGAGGTAGAACCCTGAACAATCTAAGATTGTTTTTAGATCTGCAGAGTTTTGCCCAAACTTCTTCTAGCAAGGCAGTGTTTCTACTTCAATAGGTCGGACCCTCAAAGGTCAAGTACCATTGCACCTTTCGCAAGAAGGATGGCCACATTGTTGAGTTACGCCAGTAGAGCTAAGGCGAGAGGAAGGGCAGGATGAGTGCTTTGAGGTCCATTAGAGGAGTTCCTTCACTTACTGTAGTCTCTAGAGCCAGGCAGTCTGTCTTTCCTGCTAGACATAGGCCTAGGTTGGTAGATGACTTCTTTGACTCCTTTGGAGGTTCTAGGCAGCGTTCTGGCTTAGGATATCATGAGGAGAGACCACGGGTAGCATCTAGACAGGGGGAGTACCGACCTTTTGGTAGGTCGATTCGGAGAGGTCTAGGTGTTTCTCATGTGCATTCTGATGATTTTACTCTTAATCGTTTTACTGCTGCTTCTTCTGTTGTTCCTCAGCATCGTGTGACTCAGTACTGGATTCCCAAGTCTTTTACTACTAACCCCAGTACTGAGGCACAGATGTTTCCTGCTTATGCCTTGTAGGTCCGTAAATGCGAGGAAGGAGGACATTTGGCTTGTTGATTACGGATGTTCTCGACACATGGTGGAGATTCTAGATGGTTCTCCTCCCTCACGTGCATCCGGCAATGAGTTGATCACGTTTGGGGATGCTTCTCGGGACCGTGATGACCAAGGGCACGATGCGCGTCAACAACAAGTTCATCTTTGAAGAACGTCGCTTTGGTAAGTAAGCTAAGGTATAATCGCTATCTGTTTCTCATTTGCTTGATGAGGGTGCGGAGGTAAGGTTTAAGAGTGGTGAGTGTAGAGTTCGGACTCTTGGTGAGAATGTCTTTGGGATCTCTAGGTTTGAGAGGATCTTTAGTCTTGATTTGATGTCTCTTACGCTTCCAGTTCTAGATGTCTTGTAGCTTCTAATTCTCATGATCTAGTCTTATGGCATCGTAGACTTGGACACATAGGTTTTACCACTTGACTAGAGTCGAGAGCAAGGATTTGATTAGAGGTTTGCCTAGGTGAAGGTCATTAGAGACCTAGTGTGCGCTCCTGTAGACATGGTAAGATGGTTTCGCTTCTCATCCACCTCTTACTTTAGTGATGGTGATGGACACAGTCGACTTTTGCACTTAGACACTTTGTTGGTCCTTCTAGAGTTCGATCTGTTTGGTGGAAAATGGTATGTGCTTGTGATTGTGGATGACTTCTCCGGTATTCTTGGGTTTATTTTACGGTTTCTAAGGGCGAGGCTTTTGGATTTTTAGAGAATTGGTTCTTAGACTAGTTGTTGATCTTCTGGAGCTTTGAGAGTCATTAGGAGTGACAATGGGAAAGAATTCAAGAACTCTTCTTTTGCCACTTTCTGCTCTGATAGGGGAATTGAGCATCAGTTCTCTTCTCCTAGAGTTCCCCAACAGAATGGTGTTGTAGAGAGGAAGAACAGGACCCTTGTAGAAATGGCTAGAACCTTGCTAGATGAGCATTCCACACCTAGGAGATTTTGGGTGAGGCAATCTCTCTTGCTTGTTATGTGTCTAATAGGGTTTTCTTGAGATCTGTGATTGGCAAGACTTCTTATGAGCTTAGATTTGGTCATAGGCCTAAAGTCTCTCATTTCAAGATTTTTGGTTGCAAGTGCTTCATTCTTAAACATGGCAATTTGGATAAATTTGAATCTAGATGTTCGATGGCATATTTCTTGGATATCTGCTCATTCTCGTGGCTATCGTGTATTTAATTTGGATACTAACAAAATTGTTGAGACTTGCGAAGTCACCTTTGATGAGGCTAGTTCGGTACTAGACCCGATCTTTGCAGTACACAGTTCACGATATTCGAGAAAGCATCTTCGTCGACGATGACTCGAGGATGAGGACCCAATCCATCCTCAAGTCTCTTACGAGATGGTTGGAGAGCTGCTACCACTACTCGGCTTGGTGAGCGCCTCCTCCTATCTTCACCGACGACTGAGTGGCTCTGCTCCTACCTCCACACCCATGAGGTAGAGGCCATACGCACGAGAGCTCCTCTTCACATCCAATGACGACATCCGCTGTGCGGATGATTGGAGATCTCAATGAGCGAGTCACTCGCTCGAGTTTAATTCTCCGATTCTCATGCACATTCTGCTTTTGTCGCGTCTTTTGAACCCCGAGATGTCACCCATGCTTTGTCTCGATTCCTCTTGGGTCAATGCTATGCATGAAGAACTTGAAAATTTTGAAAGAAACAAAGTCGGACCTTAGTTGAACCTCCACCTAATATTCATGTAATTGGAACAAAATGGATTTTCAAAAATAAGCAAAGTGAGGATGGGTTGGTAGTTCGCAACAAGGCTAGGCTTGTAGCTCAAGGTTACTCTCAGGTAGAGGGCTTAGACTTTGAAGAGACCTTTGCTCTGTCGCTAGATTAGAAGCCATTCGCATCTTGCTAGCTTTTGCTTCTTCTAAGGGCTTTAAGCTTTTTCAAATGGATGTCAAAAGTGCATTTCTTAATGGTTTCATAGAAGAAGAGGTCTATGTCAAGCAACCTCCGGCTTTGTAAATCATAAGTTCCCAAATCGTGTTTTAAACTCTCCAAAGCCTTGTATGGATTGAAGCAAGCTCCTAGAGCTTGGTATGTGAGCTTAAGAGTTTCCTACTTGATAATGAATTTAAAATGGGTTTGGTTGATAAAACCTTGTTCACTCTCGGGCATGGCGGTGACTTTTATTGGTTGGATTTATGTGGATGATATCATATTCGGTGGTTCTTCTCATGCTTTGGTGTCTAGATTTTCAGATTCTATGAGCAGGGAGTTCGAGATGAGCATGATGGGAGAATTGACCTTCTTCCTTGGTCTTCAAGTCAAGCAACTGAAAGAAGGCACTTTCGTTCATCAAAGTAAGTATACAAAGACCTTCTTGGCGTTTCGACATGGGAAGCGATGAGACCAATGTCTACTCCCATTGCCACAACCACCGTCTTTGGACCACGATGAGGATGGAGAGCCCGTGGATCAGAAGGAATACCGCAGCATGATCGGCTCCCTCCTCTACCTCACAGCGTCGAGGCCGGACATACAATTCGCTGTGTGTCTGTGCGCTCGATTTCAGGCTTCCCCTCGTGCTTCTCATCGTCAAGCGATGCGGCGCATATTCGAGTACCTTCAAGACACTCTTGATTTTGGACTCGGTTTTCTTACGATTCGCTCTCTCGATTGAGCTTTTTCGATGCTGATTTTGCGGGGTGTAGAGTGGATAGGAAGAGTACTTCGGCACTTGTCATTTCTTGGGCACATCTCTTATTTCTTGGTCTTCTCGAAAGCAGTCTTACATTTTGCCCTTCCGAGGTCGAGTATGTAGCTGCAGCAAGCAGTTGCTCTCAGGTTCTCTGGATCTTGTCTACTTTGCGGGACTATGGGTTATTTTTGGATAGTGTTCCTCTTTTCTGTGATAACACTAGTGCCATAAACATTGCCAAAAACCCAGTGCAACACTCTAGGACCAAGCACATTGATATTCGATATCATTTTCTTAGAGACCATGTTGAGAAAGGTGATGTTGTGCTTCATTTTGTTGAGTCTGAGCAGCAGGTTGCTGATATTTTCACTAAGGCTCTTGATTCTTCTCGTTTTGCTACTTTGCGGGGAGAGTTAGGGGTTATTAGTCCTCTTGGCCTGTTTTGAGGGGGAGTTTTGCTCTTTTGCATTCATTGTATCATAATGCATTTTCTTTTCTACAACTTGCATTGTAATATATTTTAATGGAGCTTTGATTATTATCCTTGTATGACTTGTTTTCATACTTTATATCTTGCCGTGTCTTGTGATAGTGTGCTAAGACTTCTGTTATGGCTTTTCATATGTAGCTTAGTTTTTGCCATGATAGTTAAATTATCTGTGAGCAATTTGAATCAAAACATAACTTCTTAAATCTTGTGACTAGTTTTGCTTTAGTGATCCTCTTATGATTCACGCCATGTCATATACGCTTAATTGAGTCTTGAATCTGATATGAGTTTTGAAATGAGCTGAGTCAAGCAAATGAAAAATTATAAGCTTTTCTGTGCGAAAAAACTGATCTCACCAATTCTTTCTCATGAGACGGCTTGCCATTGTACTAGGCTTGAACTCAGGGGGAGTTTTGGATGACCTAGATCACTCTCTTAAGCTTTCTTGCTTGAGATGGTCGCGGCAAGGCTTGAGATCTAGCACATTGCTAAGAAAACAACATTATCTTTTGGTCGAAGCTTAGGAGGCAGTTGTGGATGGCTCCTAGTCCAGGACTTGCTTTACTAAGATAAAACCTGAAGTATTTCAGCAAAGTGCTAAAATGTGCTAAAATTCCGCGTGCTTGAACAAATTGATTTATAATTGCACTCAGAATGCTCAAAATTGACTCTTTGTTTAATTTCCGGGCTCCATTTTGCTTATAGACATGGCTTGACTCCTTTTTGGATACCTTTAGTTAAACTATGATCTTCAATATCTTTTCATGCTAAGCTTTTATTCCCACACAGATTATTGCTCTGTTGGCGTTAGCTTGTTATATATGTTTTGCCATGATGGAACATTGCTACTTCACATAATATGGCTTGGTGTAATACTTGTCTAGTCTTCTTGGATAATTCTCATGGCTCCTGTTGCTAAAAATCAAAACAAAAACAAAAAAATTGCAGCCATTCTGTTTCCTTCATGCTCTATCTTCTTCCATGTATCTTGCTGAATACATTGTCAAAGGGGGAGAAAGATTGATAAAAATGTTGTTTTTAAGGGATGTTTGGAGTCTTCGGGAGAAAGTGAAACTTTCATGAAAATTGGTGATCATTGCAGTGGGAGCATCTCAATTGCGCTTTTTGGTTTTATTGCCTTTTCTGAATCTGAATTGCAATTCTTGAAGACTCACAATGATCGAAGGTCAAATAGAACAATTGTTCTTTCATATAGACCTTAAGAGAGATTTTAGCGATTCTCTGGAAATTGAAGCTTTTGTGCCTTCGCGCCTTATCTCACTTGTCTTAACTATTCTGAAGCCAGCTTGGTCATTTCCATGGCTTTCTCTTGCTTATGGACCAAGTTGTGCCTTTGCGCGAAAACGACGATTTCTTTACTTTTCAAACACCAAACTTACATTTTCTGGAAGATTGTCAATGTGTTCATCAAGGGGGAGATTGTGGATGTCATGAGGATATATGCACGATATTAAGATGATGTTACAATTGGCAATGGCATTTTTAGTTTGCTATTTCTCGTATTTTCGGCAAATGTTCAAAGGTTGTCGAGTTCAAGCGATCGACCGTACCGAAGCGGTCGACCGGTTTTGTTCGATTGGTGATTCGTTTGGAGAATTGTTGTTTAGGATTGGTCATATCCATGTTTATCTTTGCATGTGTTGCATCTTGCATGTTTTCAGCGGCGTGGGTCAAGTTGTGAAGAACTTGTTCCGGAGACGATTTCTCTGTCTATTCTTTGTGCGGTGTCTTGAAGGTCAATGACGGTCAACGGCGAGAGGATCGGGACTAAGCTTGGAGAGCGAGGTCCGAACGATCATGGATGCGGGTGAGGTCAATTGGCTCAAGCGTGGCGCGAATGGGCGAGATGACCGAACAGGCGATTCGGTGCGACGATTTGATCAAGCGGCGCGGGTGGTGCAAGTGCCTTGGTGGTTCCAGAGGATGCGGGCGGAGAGACTTGCCGACATGATGAGAGTCGTTGATCAACCTACACGTGGCGGAGCAGCGATTGCCGATTGGATTGGACTCGATCTTGGAGAAGGATCGAGAAGGGGTATTTTGGTAGTTTCACCAAATACCAGCTTTGTGACATATGGCTAAACCACGGCGCGGGACGGCGCAAGGTGAAGTGGTTTAGGTCTAGAGATGATGGTCTCGGCGCTTTAAAAAGCGTGCGTAAGTGTCCCGTTCATGTTGGGCCTTAACGGGAGCCCATTAGAGAAACTTCTTCTAGAAGCTAGGAATAGGGGGTGTGCTGGACAAGCCACCCCAAACTTCTTCAAGAAGCTAGGAATAGGGGGTGTGCTGGACAAGCCACCCCAAACTTCTTCAAGAAGCTAGGAATAGGGGGTGTGCTGGACAAGCCACCCCAAACTTCTTCAAGAAGCCAGGCCTCTCTATAAATAGGGGGTGTAATGGACAAGCCATCCCACGCACTTCATTTGTAAACCCTAGTTTGGTTTTAGGGACTTAGAGAGAAAGAGAGAGGCTTAGGGTTCTAGGGAGATGAGTTGATTGTGTGCTCTTGGATTGCTATCTTGTCCTCCTTGAGGGAGTGGCTGTAACCAGCAACAATCACTAATCAATCCATGGTTGATTTCCCAAAGATGCGTTTCTTTGTGTTCTTCCTTCTTGTTTTGTGATTTTGAGCTCATCTTTGATTCTTTGGTTTTTGGTTGATCTCTTGCCCTCTTCTACCTTGCTGTGACGTGTGGGAATACATCTAGGATCATCAAGATCATCAATCTCCCACGAGCAAGTTTTAGATCTTGTTTTTCGTTTTAGCTCGGTTGAATCTTTCTTAAAAGAAAATTTTGGTTAAGCTCCTATTCACCCCCCTCTAGTCGCCTTTCCGGTCCTACAGTTTCCATACCTCTCTCATTTAGCATCTATCCATTCCTCAATCTATATGCAAATTTAGATTCCTTATATAATAATAGGGCAAAATTCAAAAAAATGTACAAAATATTTGGAAATTCAAAATCTAGCAGCAAGCTAAAGTGGTACAATATTGTTTTTTTCTTCATATTTTTATTGTTATTATTTGTTATACTAAGATGAAAGAAATAATAATTTAAGTTTCGATTTGCGGTTTTCATGATGAAAAATTACGATAGTTTTGTTATTGGTGATTATGAAATTTCACCGAAGGATATTGTATCCTTCGAGAATCTCGATGCCTCTAACCAACCAGAGTTACCGGAAGGGTAAGGAGGAATACCATCATGAGGCACTATGGTACCATCTTCGTCTGCAATCGCCGGCATCTTCGTCTGCAACCACCAGAGTAAAGAGATCCAGGTCGAGTACATCGGAGGTGTGGAAGGATTTCGATAAGACAACCAAGCAAGACGCACAAGGAGTTTAGGTAAAATACGCTGTTTGTAAAATTTGTAAACATGAATTATCTGCAAAGTCTTCAGGTGGAACGGGGCACTTGCTTAGATATGCTGTAAGATGTAAAGCAAGGCAGGGATTGACGATGAGACAGACGTAGCTGCAGTACAACCCCGATGGTACAGTACGTAGCTGGGACTACAGTACGCAGCATACAAAATTTCTGCAGGGCAATGAATGTCCAAGAAAATTTAGATTGGATGTGCTGGTAAGATGGAACCCTACTTACTTTATGCTTAAGAGCCTTTTACCTTATCAAAGCATTTTTTCTATTTTTATTCAAACGCGCTATCGTAGCATTGACGGTAGTGCACTATTGACTGAGCATCATTTGGTTTGTTGCTGAGAAGATACTTTAGTTTTTGGAACTTTTGTCATGATTCCACTATGTATTATCCAACATCTCCTATAATTGTGCATAATATTCTACAAATTGCTAGTCACTTGAAGGCATAAGAAAATAAAATAGTCTTACGAGAGGCTATAGTTGATATGAAAATCAAATACTTAAAATATTGGAAAGAAATTTTATTCCTATATGCATTTGCATTTATCTTAGATCCTAGAGCTAAAATTCAAGAATCTGCAACTGTTCTTGAACTTCTTAGTGATGCTACGGGCCTAGACCATTCTAGCTATTTTGTATATGTTTGTGCTACATTTTCTGAGATTTTTCGAAGGTATGAAAATAAGTTTCAAGGAGTTCGCTTGCAACGACCTCCATTACCACCCACCGCAGGTAACAAGACAAATGTGTGGGGCAAAATATGGTGTGCATGTTCTTCAACAAGACCAATCGCCCATCCAAGGAGTAGAGAACTATCTGCCTATCTGGATAGCGATATGGTGGATTTCAACGCAGATGGCTTCGAAATTTTGGAATGGTGACATGACCATAAGGTAACATATCCAGTGCTAGTTATATTAACATGTGATGTGTTAACTGTTCCTGTCTCTATGATTTCCTCCGAGTCTTCTTTTAGTTTTTCTGAAAGAATATTGGAGGAGAGAAAAATAAGTCTCACGAGTAAGATGGTGGAGATACTTCTAACTGTCAACACTGGAAACAAATTGATGCATGAGCACAACACTCTGTAGATAATCCAAAATTTACAGATGTGTTCAAAAATATGTACCTCGATAACGACACTTAAAACATGGATCATGAATGTATACATAGCAATAGGTACTCTTTTTTCTTTATCAAGGTTTTCTCATGTTGAGTTTTTACTTGGCAAAAGTTTTAACGAGGTAACTATGTAAACATTAATAAAACTCTTTATTATATTTTCAATATATTTGTATCTTTTTATGAATATATATATAACTCATTTTTTTTACAATTTTAATATGTATTTTTAAATTCTATACATTTTTCTAGATTTATTTTAAATTTTTTTGTCAACCCTGGTGTAGGATCAAGGATAACAGACTAGAGGGGGTGAATAGGCGGTTTTTAAATTCTTTCGGCTAAAATACGATTTTACTAAAATAAACCTATGAAAAACAATTTCACCAATTAAGGCCTAAATATTCTAGGGCTATCTAAGTGCACTATACTAGCAAGAAAAGCCAATAGCTTATAAGAGTAAATGCACAAAGTAAAGAGCAAGAGAATAAACTACACTACAAAGACAACCGATGTTTTCCCGTGGTCTCGGAGACTTGCCGGTCCCTACTAATCCACGTTGAGGAAGCTTGATCAACTCAAGCCGGCTCCACACAAGCACTTTCCTCGATCACTAGTGGTACCTCTTCTCTACTCTGGATGGGCGAGCTCTAACCTTCACAAATGCCTGGGTCTTCTCACAATCTCCTTTGAGAAGATCACCAACACAAACTCCGAACCATCTAGGAGACAGCAATCTCCAAGAGTAATAGACCAATGATTCTTCGCTTGAAGATGCTCAAGTGCCACAAATATCAAATTCTAATCAATGCACTCGGAAAAACCTCAACAACCTTTGCAAGATGAAATCAATGCTCTCAAGAGTGTAGGAACAAGCAAAGGAGCTCAAGAGTGTTAAATGAGGTTCAACAACACTTGTTTACTGCAGTGCTGCAGTGGGTGAGGTATTTATAGCCTCAACCCACTGCACTAGCCGTTGGAGCACGAAACCCTGAAATGCGGTCAGTCCGCAGGTATGTGGCCGGTCTGACCGGGCTTCTAAATAACGATCGACTGCTCCGCATTAAATGCGTAGGAACTATCCGTTACGGCGAGATCCGGTCAGACCGTAGTTATGTGTCCGGTCAGTCCAGACCCAAGAGATTTAGCAAAAATGCAAAAACTCTCCTCTGGAAAAAGCTGACCGGGACCTCGACCCGGAGGTCCGGTCAGTCCGCATAAATGCTGGCGGTCAGTCTGGACTCAAGAATTTTAGCAAAAACACAAAACTTGCTTCTCTAGAAAAAGCTGACCGGGACCTCGACCCGGATGTCCGGTCAGTCCGGGATTTAACCTGCTGTTAGTCCGACCGAGGAAAAAACGCAGAGAGGGAGCTTACTAGAAAAAGCTGACCGCGTCGTTGGCCCGGGCTATCGGTCAGTCCGTCCTGTCAACGTCGGTCAGTCCGGCCTTGAAGATAAAACACAATAAAATTAAGACCAGACCATTTCAAATGAAACCGAGATTAAACCAATTAAGATTTGAGCAATGTGACATCCTTAGCTTTCAAGCTACTAGACAATTGATCCCTCTTTATAGTACGGTTTCCTATCTAGCAATCCGGTCTTTTATTCTTCATTCTCCTAGACCGGTAAAAATATAAATGGTCCTATAAACTAGATACTTTTACCTTGAGCTAGATGTGATCCTTCAGCGCTCTTTCATTTTCGTCCGAGAATAACCCTTTCAACTTCTTGACAAACAAAATTAGTACAAACCACATGGTTGTCCTTAATTACCAAAACACGATAAATGGGGCCTAGATTCTTCAATCTCCCCCTTTTTGGTAATTGATGACAACCTCACCAAGAAGTTAATATAAATTGATTTGAATATACCAAAACACTGAGCAAGATGTATATTCTAGGACATTATTAGATAGCATGTGACAAGAACAATGTAAAAGTTATGAAAGAAGCACTATGCTAGCTAAGCCATCAAACAAGACAACACAACTCCCCCTGACTATATGCAAGAGATGAATATGTGAAGAGCACGCATATACTTGAAATTTTTTTGACAGAGTTTCTCTTGTATTCTAGGTTGAAAGAGCAACAAATAATCAATAAGATTCATACATACAACCAAGCTCACATAAAGGGATAAACATTCAGATCACTTAACCTTATAGTAATATCCAAAAGACATAGATAAGGAAGTTCGATAAGTTTAGAGATAACAAGACAAAATATGAAAACTTATCTTCTGCCCTATTACACACATAGAGTCGAAATAGCATAAAGAGTAGAGCAATAGCAGTACTATCAATAATAGCTATATAGATAGGTCTTCTCCCCCTTTGGCATCAAATACCAAAAGCTAAGAGGTAGAAGGAGGAGGGGCGTCAGCCGAAGTGGAAGGAGTTGCTGGAGAAGGATCAATACGACGGCGATGAGAATAGATGATGCACTGCTCAATCGACGAGACTCGAGTCAAAATCTGCGCTTGAGAGGCTTGAATCTCAGAAACCCAACCAGTCAACTGATCTAAGCGTTGAAGCACAGCAGTGTTGGAAGTATCCAGGGCAGCCTGACGAGTGTCTAGAGCTTGATAATGGCGATCAATGGTATCCATGCGATGATCAAGAATCCCCATGCGACGATCCACAGCATCAAAACGAGATACAATGGTGGTAATACCTTTGTGCAGAGTCTCCATCAAAAGGGGATCAAGTCCACTCTGTTGCTGAGGGGCTGGCTGAGGGAGTTCTGGAGGTTCATTGTCACCCAGAGGGGCTTGCCTTTCCAAAGGCCTGTTCCTCAAATCATGCTGATGATCACCTTCAGGCTTGTACTGTTTGTGAGGAAAAGGGAGAGCACCATTGAAGTCATTCACCCTGTGAATAAGCTGCATGATATAAGGTGCATAGTACATTCTCTATCCCAAGTCACCTTTGCAAGCTGCCAGCTCAGTCAAAATAAGATGCATGATGTCAAATTTCTTGCCACGCATCACAGAATCAATAACATTCCAAGTATGACCGCGAATAGCGTCATTGTTGCCACTCCTGGGCAAGATGGTAGCTCTTATGATCCTATTAATGACGCTTGGGAGAGGTAACAAACCAGCGACTTTTTCAGGGACATACCCAGCATAATTCTGATCATAGAACTGCGTCTGTGCTGGAGTCTGAAGGACGGGCTCAAGATGAAGCTTGACATAATCCCGGTGAGGCAGATTTAGAGCCTTCTCAAAGTGCCACTTGGTGGCTGAGTAGCGTTTGGAGCCCGTCATCCAGGTGAGGGTGGAAAAGTTGGAGGCAATATGAACTGTGGCATAGAACTGACGAATGATGTCTTCATTAAAATTACACTTGACGCTGACTATGCCATCCACTCCGGCAGAACGAAAACGAGAGTAGTCATACAAGGATTCCAGAGGGCAATGCAGCCACAAGATATGAAGAGAAAGGACTAAATAAAAGAACTGGAGAGATGAGAGACGAAGAGAGGACCTTCGGGTTGAAACGACGATTACGAGGGGACCGAGGACGACCGACAGCGTGGATGAGGGCAGTCGACGGTGAAGACGAGCCGCGGGCGATGGCGTCGGTGAGAGGTGCGGGAGGGAGGAGAGGAACCGACGGGTGAGGGGAGGAAAAAGAAAGGAAGAAGGAACCATCAGGGGATGAATAAATGGAGTGGGTGGAAAAAAAAGTTGGGAAGATGGGATCATTAACTGCGCGGATGCGGTCAGACCGAAGGCATAGTCCTGGTCAGACTGGGTGTAAAACAGCGGGTTGACCGGCATAACACCTGCGGGTTGACCGCGATACAGAGAGGAAGATAGGAATTTTGAGCAGAATGTTTGTGTTGTTCTTTCTCCAAATACCAAACACTCAATAAAGATTACTTGGAGTGAGTTCAACAAGATTGAATCAAATAAAAAGGTTTTGAACATAGTTTTTAGAAGATAGACTAATTTTTGATGTAAATGGTTTTGATAAAAACAAAAGAAGCAAACAAAGGAAGTCCTCCTTTGTGATGAGATGTATGGGTATAAAATACTATTTTGAGACAATATATGTGAGGAAACATTTCCCAAATACCAAAACTCATCATATGCTAGAATTGAGGTTTGGTGAATTTTCAGGTTTTGGGTTATTTTGCGGTGAGATTGAAGCTCAAATAACTTTTGGGTGAAAGGAAGTTTGAACAACCCATGAACACGAAAAATGTCATAAATAACTATCTTGAGGTTTTTCCTTTTGAGAGCACTGCCAAATTCCTTTTGAAATAGATTTGGGATAAAAATCCGTTTTTGGTCAAAAACAAGATACATGAGATACAAATTTGGGCAAGAATAGACTTTTCATTTGAAATAGATATTTTTTGAGTTCTTTTCAACCAAAAACCTTTGAAATACAATATATTATAGGAATAACTTGATTTTCAAGAGTTTTGGTAGATAAAATCTAAGATTTGACTTTTGACCAAAAAGGTTGATTTTTTTAAAAAAATTCTAGCATAATTTTCAATATGTGCACAAGTAGAGATGTGATATACATGACGATTGTATAACACTCCCCCTAAATGTGTTTCCCTTCTAAGTTCTTGAAACAAGAAAACCATAAGAGAAAATCAAATCCAAAGAAGATTTCAAAAACAATGCAATCAAATGACATTAGAAAGTTTTATAACATTTAATTCATTCCTCAATTTGCAAAAACGGCTTTCATCTAGAGGCTTTGTGAAAATGTCCGCTAATTGATTATCGGTTCTTATGTGGCTAATCACAATATCACCTTGGCTTACATGATCTCTAAGAAAATGATGGCGAATATCTATGTGTTTAGTCCTGGAGTGTTGAACCGGATTGTTGGCTATTTTTACGGCACTATCATTGTTACACAAAAGAGGCATTTTAGAGAAAATAATTCCATAATCCATCAAGGTTTGCCTCATCCATAGCAATTGAGCACAACAATTACCCGCGGAGACATACTCCGCTTCGGCGGTGGATAGGGCTACGGAGTTTTGTTTCTTTGATGACCAAGAAACTAAGGATCTCCCTAAGAATTGACAACTTCCGGAGGTGCTTTTTCTATCCACTTTGCAACCCGCATAATCGGAATCGGAATATCCAATTAAATCAAATTTAGCACATTTAGGATACCATAAGCCTATGCAAGAGGAATGCTTCAAATATCTAAGAATCCTTTTAACGGCCATAAGATGACATTCTTTTGGAGAAGCTTGAAAACGAGCACACATACAAACACTAAACATGATATCGGGCCTAGATGCGGTGAGATAAAGCAAGCTACCAATCATGGATCTATAAATCTTTAAATCTACTGGTTTACCTCCCTTATTTAGATCAAGATGACCATTCGTAGCCATAGGTGTTTTGATGGGCTTCGCATCATCCAGGCCAAATCTTTTGAGTAAATCCTTTACGTACTTGGATTGGCTTATGAATGTCCCATCCTTGAGTTGCTTGATTTGAAGTCCAAGGAAGAAACTAAGTTCTCCGATCATTGACATCTCAAATTCCCTAGACATCATGTCACCAAACTCCTTGCAAAACTCTTGATTAGTAGACTCAAAAATGATATCATCAACATAAATTTGATATACAAAGAATTCATTATCAATGATTTTTTTAAAAAGAGTAGTATCAACTTTCCCAATTTTGAAACCTTTTGAAACAAGAAAATCTCTAAGTAGTTCATACCAAGCTCTAGGAGCTTGTTTGAGACTGTAGAGAGCCTTTGATAGTTTATAAACATGGTTAGGATTTTTAGGATTCTCAAAGCCGGGAGGTTGTTCAACAAAAACAAGTTCGAAAATTTTGCCGTTTAAGAAAGCACTCCTTACATCCATTTGAAAAAGTTTTATTTCAAAATATGATACAAATGCAAGTAAGATACGAATAGCTTCTAATCTAGCTACGGGAGCAAAAGTTTTACCAAAATCCAAACCTTCAACTTGAGTGTATCCTTGTGCCACCAATCTTGCCTTGTTTCTTATCACGACTCTGTTTTCATCTTGTTTGTTTCTAAATACCCATTTTTTGCCAATCACATTGTGATCCTTGGGCCTTTCAACGAGCGTCCATACATCATTGTGAACAAAGTTATTCAACTCTTCATGCATAGCATTAGCCCAATCTGGATCATCTAGTGCTTCTTCTACAAAATTTGGCTCAATGGAGGAGACAAACGAGTAATGTTCACAAAATGTAGATACACGGGATCTAGTTTGAACACCCTTACTAACATCACCCAAAATTTGATCAATAGGGTGATCTTTTGTGATGTCGTTGTGAATATTTGGATGAACGACCGGTGCTTGTTCATCTTCCACTTTTTTACCTTGATCTTGACTTGGCATAGCGGAAGCAGAAGGTTCAACTTGAACAGAAGAAGATGGATTATCGATGTCTTCTTTTGTCTTGATATATCATAGTGTCATGTTCTTCATTGCTTGTCTCAAGCCTTCATCACCTACATCATCCAAGTTTTCTTGCTCTTCTTGAGAGCCATTAGTTTCATCAAATTGGACATCACACGTCTCCTCAACTATACCAGTTGATTGGTTGAAAACACGATATGCTTTGCTATTTGACGAATAGCCAAGGAGAAAACCGGCATGGCAACGACTTTGGAATTTGGAGAGACGAACATCTTTTCTTAAAATAAAGCATTTGTAACCAAACACTCGAAAATAAGAGATGTTTGGTTTTCTTCCAATAAGAATTTCATAAGATATCTTTTTGAGAAGGCGATGCAAATAAAGACGATTTATGGCATGACATGCGGTATTGATGGCTTCCACCAAAAAATCATTGGAAGTATTATACTAATCAAGCATTGTCCTAGCCATCTCAATCAATGTTCGATTTTTCCTTTCTACAACTCCATTTTGTTCCGGAGTGTAGGTAGCGGATAATTCATACTTTATTCCATGTTCATCACAATAGTCTTCAATTATAGTGTTTTTGAATTCGGAACCATTGTCACTTCGAATTTTCTTCGACTTAAAGTCAAATTCATTTTGGGCCCTTTTCGAAAAACTTTTGAAGATACCATAAGTTTTGGTTTTATCATGCAAAAAGAAAACCCAAGTATACCTTGAGTGATCGTCAACAATCACAAGACAATAACCATTTCCACCAATGCTCTTGTAGGTTGTTGGCCCAAACAAATCCATATATAAGAGCTCCAACGGTCTAGAGGTGGACATGATACTCTTGGATGGATGAGAGCTGGCTACTTGCTTGCCGACTTGACAAGCACTACATAGCTTATTTTTATCAAACTTCACATCTTTCAAGCCCACAACTAAATCATGTTTGAAAAGCTTTTTAAGTTGAATCATTCCTACATGAGCAAGCCTACGATGCCAAAGCTAACCCAAGGAGGTTTTTGCAATTAAGCAAGTTTTGAGACAAAAATCATTTGACGAAAAATCTACCAAATAAAGATTGCCAAAACGAAAGTCTTTGAATACCAAAGAGTTATCCTTTTCATTTGAAATGAAAACACCCTCTTGAGAGAAGGTACAAGAAAGTCCAAGATCACAAATTTGTGCAACCAATAACAAGTTGAAATTAAGAGATTCAACTAAGGATACATTAGAAATGGAAAGATCATTGGATATAACAATTTTACCTAATCCTATTACCTTTCCTTTGCTATTATCACCGAATGTGATCTTTTCATTTTCTCCCTTTCCGTTTTCAAATGTGGTGAATATTTTCCGGTCTCTGGTCATGTGTTGGGTACATCCACTATCAAGTACCCAATGTCTTCCACCGGTCTTGTAGTTCACCTACAAAAAAAAGTTATACTCTTTTAGGTATCCAAATTTGTTTGAGTCCTTGGAGGTTAGATACCAAGATTTTAGGCACCCAAATGACATTCTTTTTATCTCCAAATATAGGAGTCCCAATGAATTTAGCTACAATTTTACCATCCTTTGATTTCTTAAGCATATAACAAGATTCAAATACAAAGGATTTAGATGAGCCATGAATTGAGCAATCTTTGGCTAAATGTCCCATATCATGACATTTTTAGCACAAGTTATCATTTTTCTTTACAAACCTTGTCGCATCGTAGATTGGTCTTTTTCCTTTTTTAGGAATAAAACCAAGCCCCTCCTTGTTGTAAGAGCACCTTTGCTCGCTCAAGATTTTGTCTAGAGTGGCCTTACCCTTGAAGCATCTATCCAAGCTCTTACTTAGCTTGGTTACTTGTTCTTTGAGCTCATGATTCTCAATAACAATAGGATGATCAATATTTAAATTCATGTAAGCACTATCATCAATTTTAAAGCTACAAGGCATGGCAATTAAATCATCACATGAAGTAGATATGCTAGACTTGGATGGAACATTCAAGCAATTTATGTCATTAATAATGTCACAAGTAATACCTACATCTATTTGAGACTTTGAATGAACCTTGACAAGAAGAATTTCATGAGGTTCCTTTAGCTCCTCATAAGAGTCTTTGAGAGAAAGAAATTCCTTCTTCAAGACTTTAGATTTTGACTTCTCCTTGCCAAAATATGCATTCAACTCCTCTAGCATATCCATTAGCTCATCATAAGTAGGATTATCATTTACATCGTTTGTTACCTTTTGTTCTCCTTTTGCCATGAGACAATGGGGTGTAGAGAATATAGATGGAGCCTCCTTGATAGCAATTCCAGTAAGCTCTCTCTTTCTTGGGGATTCATCTTCTTCGGAGACAGAGTCCGTAAAGTCTTCGTCGGAGTTCCATTCTCCAATGTAAGCTTCACCTTTGCCATTTTTGTGGAGTTTCTTGAAGAGTTTTTTCTTGCCATTATAGTCCTTTTTCTTGAATGATTTGGACTTTTCATCCTTCTTATTTGGACAATGAGAAGCAATATGGCCCTTTTCTTCACACTCATAACATATAATGTTGGTGTAGCGATTTTTGTTTGAGGATTGACCTTTGTTGAAATTTGAACTTCGATTTGAGCGTCTTTTCATGAACTTTCTCATTCTTCTCACAAATAGAGCCATCTCTCCATCGGAATCATCATCATCTTCATTTTCAACCTTTTCATCAATCGATTCTGCTTTTGCCTTGAAAGCAATATTCTTCTTCTTTGATGCATCTTGTTCTAATAGCTCTTCCTTGCCTTTCTTATAGAGCTCATTTGTTATTAAATTGCCTAAAAGACCAGTAGGAGTCATTCTTGGCAATTCGAAAGAATTTAAAAATAAAGTCACCAATGTCTCATACTTGTCCGGTAAAACCCTAAGTATTTTTCTCACAATATCAAGATTGGTTAGAGAAGAACCATGACCTTTAAGTTCATTGACTAAGTTATTCAATCTTGAATACATTTCATTTATGTTTTCATGTGGCAACATAACAAATGTCTCATATTTGATTTTGAGCATATGCAATTTGGCCTCCTTGACCGCGGATGTTCCCTCATGAATTTCGGAGAGAGTTTTCCAAATATCATGAGCTGTCTCAAGCGTTGAATTCATCCGCATTCAAGGTTCCATAAAGAGCATTCATAGCTTGAGCATTTAGGAGAGCATTTCGTTCATCTAAGGTGGTAAGATTGTTTGGATCAATAGGCATAACAAAACCCTCTCCTACAATTTTCCATATACTTGCGCTCATAGCCTTAAGATAAACGGTCATACGAACCTTCCAATACGCATAATTTGTGCCATCGAATTGTGGTGCCTTACCAATGGAGAAACCCTCACTAGTCATCCTTTTCTCTCTAGGCGGTAAAACCTAATAGATGAGAGACCAAGCTCTGATACCACTTGTAGGATCAAGGATAACAGACTAGAGGGGGTGAATAGGCGGTTTTTAAATTCTTTTGGCTAAAACACGATTTTACCAAAATAAACCTATGAAAAACAATTTCACCAATTAAGGCCTAAAAATTCTAGGGCTATCTAAGTGCACTATACTAGCAAGAAAAGCCAATAGCTTATAAGAGTAAATGCACAAAGTAAAGAGCAAGATAATAAACCACACTACGAAGACAACCGATGTTTTCCCGCGGTCTCGGAGACTTGCCGGTCTCCACTAATCCACGTTGAGGAAGCTTGATCAACTCAAGTCGGCTCCACACAAGCACTTTCCTCGATCACTAGTGGTAGCTCTTCTCCACTCCGGATAGGCGAGCTCCAACCTTCACAAATGCCCGGGTCTTTTCACAATCTCCTTTGAGAAGATCACCACTCCGGATAGGCGAGCTCCAACCTTCACAAATGCTCGGGTCTTCTCACAATATCCTTTGAGAAGATCACCAACGCAAGCTCCGAACCGTCTAGGAGACGTCAATCTCCAAGAGTAATAGACCAATGATTCTTCGCTTGAAGATGCTCAAGTGCCACAAAGATCAAATTCTAATCAATGCACTCGGAAAAACCTCAACAACCTTTGCAAGATGAAATCAATGCTCTCAAGAGTGTAGGAACAAGCAAAGGAGCTCAAGAGTGTTAAATGAGGTTCAACAACACTTGTTTGCTGTAGTGGGTGAGGTATTTATAGCCTCAACCCACTGCACTAGCCGTTGGAGCACGAAACCCTGAAATACGGTCAGTCCGCAGGTATGTGGCCGATCAGACCGGGCTTCTAAATAACGATCGACTGCTCCGCATTAAATGTGTAGGAACTATCCGTTACGGCGAGATCCGGTCAGACCGCAGTTATGTGTCCGGTCAGTTCGGACCCAAGAGATTTAGCAAAAATGCAAAAACTCTCCTCTGGAAAAAGCTGACCGGGACCTCGACCCGGAGGTCCGGTCAGTCCGCATAAATGCTGGCGGTCAATCCGGACTCAAGAATTTCAGCAAAAACACAAAACTTTCTTCTCTGGAAAAAGCTGACCAGGATCTCGACCCGGAGGTCCGGTCAGTCCGGGATTTAACCTGCGGTTAGTCAGACCGAGGAAAAAACGTAGAGAGGGAGCTTACTGGAAAAAGCTGACCGCGTCGTTGGCCTGGGCTATCGGTCAGTCCGGCCTGTCAACGTCGGTCAGTCCGGCCTTGAAGATAAAACATAATAAAATTAAGGCCAGACCATTTCAAATGAAACCGAGATTAAACCAATTAAGATTTGAGAAATATGACATCCTTAGCTTTCAAGCTACTGGACAATTGATCCCTCTTTATAGTACGGTTTCCTATCTAGCAATCCGGTCTTTTATTCTTCATTCTCCTAGACCGGTAAAAATATAAAAGGTCCTATAAACTAGATACCTTTACCTTGAGCTAGATGTGATCCTTTAGTGCTCTTTCATTTTCGTCCGAGAATAACCCTTTCAACTTCTTGACAAACAAAATTAATACAAACCACATGGTTGTCCTTAATTACTAAAACACGACAAATGGGGCCTAGATTCTTCACCTGACCCGTCATGCTAAACGTGCCTGGGCCGATGTGCGTGCTTGGGTCAGCACCCCGGCCCACGGGCAAGCACAACACAACCCGATTAGTTAGCCGGGCTAGCGCGGCCCATTTGGACAACACTTACACACTGACATTGCGTCTACGTGTACGTACCATCACAAACTCATCCAGTGGCGAACCCAAGGGGGGCTTGTGCGGCTCCAACCCCCCTACAACTGGCCGCCAGTACCCCTGTCCACCCAAGGCCCTAGCCGTAGCATAGGTGATGACGAGACGGACGTGTGTGGCAGAGAAGCGAGGTAGGACAGTGCCGCGGTGAGCACGAGGGGTGAGGGGGCGCACCGGTGTAGGCTGGACCGTCGGCTGCCGATGAGGAGCCGGTGACAACGGCAAGGAGGTAAGGAATATGTGTGATTTGCATAGGTGCTTTCTTGCTGCATTGTGAATTGATGCGATTTTTGTCTATTTTGTTGTGATTCAATATTAAAGTATGCTAGATTGCTTTTTGTGTTAGCTATCCTAAAAGTCTTAAGTAGCACGTTCTTAAGTTGTTTGATGTTCTTAAGTTGTTTGATGAAGTGCCTACGAACATAACATATATTTCATATATGTAAGGCTGTAAGGCTATTTGAATAAAGGGAAAAAAAATTATGACACCAACTCAAGAGAAGAGGCGTACATGCAGGGTCTAAAGCCGTGCAAGATTGCAAGGGCCTTGCCACCGGTTGCTTGCTGGCCTCTGAACTTGGTGAGCTCAATCCAAAGGACTTTAGCTAAATCAAATCGCCTCCTCTAATTTTTGTTCTGTATCCTTAATTGGATTCATCGATCCTACACGGCGAAGGCAAAGGCTTAGCCTTTTTTGCCTCGGCACGGCTCTGCGTGCATGTCATCATGTGCTTCTTCGCGTGAAAAAACGTGCTCGCGTTTGTTCCCGGAAACTCCAACCTGCATGCTCACTGGGAGGTACTAAGCTTGCAATACCGGTGGTAAGCAAGCGTCTTGGGAGAAAAATCGGTGTGTATGGCTTAATGCAATACCGGATTTTGTGTTGTTGACTTGATTAAACTCTGAACGCACTCTTGTCTAAAAACAGAGATTAGTGGGTAATAATTAGCTCTTCATGTCATCACGCAAAAGTTGGGCCATGGGTGGGGAGAAACTGAAGAGAGACCGAGGAAAAGAACAGAAAAGGGAAGGAAAGAAATCTGTGAAGTGCAGGGGCTGTAATAGCAGCGGGCTCCGCAAATTACTGTGCCAAGAAATGGTTTTTGGAAGTCTGGTGAATCCAAGCCAGGCCGCTAATCCTACGCAAACAGTAATACTCCATGGCCTGGTCATGCACATGCCCATATTAAGTGCCAAGTTCTTGTTTCGTATGGCCGGCCATTCATTCTCAATGTAGGAACAGAGTAGCCCATTCTGCATATTGAATTATCCCCAGCCTTGAAGTCCCCACGTGGAATTCACGCAGATTATGATTCGTGTAAACCAAGAATTCCTCGCCATCCGATCGGGCTGAGGATTTCTCGCGTGGCTCGCGTTTTCTTGCACGGCTTCGCGTGCTTCCACCTCGGCTCCGCCTCCATCCACTTTTTCCCTAGCTTCTCTCGCTCTCCGCCTCAGCTTCACCGTATCCCATCCTCCTTCACCGCTGCTCCTCCCGCTCCTCCTGCGTTGGCTTATTGGTATGGAGATTTTTTGGCTCCGATTGGGTGGTTTTGCGGTCTGTGAGGGATGGTTAGGGTTGGTTCGGGCTCATTTTGACCCCTGGATTGCTGGAATTTTGGTTCTGATATTGGGGAATTTTTAGGTTTAGGGGAGGCGATTTGGTCTGATCTGTTCGGCTGAGACGAGCACATTGTTTTAGTTGTCCTTAACTTGTAGGCTGCTTTTAGGCTATCAATTGTATGAATAAGGAGGCAGATTCTGTTGTATGATGTTTTACTTGATATATGGAAGTGACTGAGAATTCTTCAATCTCCAGATGTTGGAATGCCGAGTACTGTGCTTCCAATGCCGAGTACTGTGCTTATTGGAAGACCATGTCTGCTTGATAATTAAAAGCTGAAAAACTGTTCTTTTATCTACGACATACATTAGCAATGATTTTAGCATTTTCTCGCACCCTTCAATTCAATTCCCTGATTCACTCATCTGTGCAACTCAATAACATGGAAGTTTGGAAAGGAGAGGAGTTTTTCAAATGATGTTAAAAAAAAGAATTTGCATAGTCGACAAAATTTCCTTCCCTTCCAATATTTCTCCATAAACATCCTGTACTTTGTATCCCGGTTGTAAAATGACCCACTGACCATATGTGCATCTCTTGATGCAGGCATGCAAAGGATTTTGCAACGTTTATGCAAGCAGAATTAGTTCTGTTCCTGCATCTGAAGTTTCTAGCTTGCTATCCAGTCGTGCAAAACCATATGAAATCTCTCCAGGTACCTGGGTGCGCATGAAGAGTGGAAATTATAAAGGCGATCTAGCACAGGTATGGTAAACTGGATTATTACTTCTCTTTTTAGAAGCATCTACCATCTTCATATTTTCTTTCTTTCTTCGTACATCGCAATGCCCCTGTGAGTTTGTAGGTTGTCAGTGCAGATGATGGACGGAAAAGAGTGGTGATAAAGCTTATACCGAGAGTTGATCTCCAAGATATTTCGAAAAAAATTTGTAATGCTCTTACTCCTTTTTTCGGTATTTCCTTTTACTTTTTTGGCAGTAAAAACTGGCTAATATTTTTGGTTGGCTTGACTTCAATTTGCACTTGCTTTGCTGATTTTGTCTGAAGCTATTATAACGTGCAAAGTTGCTTCACATCTGTCTTGTGGAACTCTAATGTCTGTCTGTCATGAAATTTGGTCATAACTAAGCTGATTTTCTCTACAAAACAGGCAACTATTTACCTCATCTCTGCATTTGTTCTTGCTTTACGAACACCAGCACAAATACTCTCACGCAAATTGTTCCTATAGTTTCCATGAAACGATTTACTTCTGCTCCTGCTCATTATTTTGTATTCCCTGCTACACACCTTCTGAACTGTATATACAGAGCTACTCATACTATATCGTCAGTCTTCGCAACTATTTTACATCACAAAAATATGTCGTCCAAGAACATCCCTCCCTCCGAGCATACGAAAAAGAGCTGCCAAGATGCAGAAGGCAACAACTATCTGTAGGTATGTTCTATACATCATCATCTATAGCCATCCCGATTTAATTCCTTACTCGTCAGAAACCTATATGCTAATTCGAAACATTTCTGTCTCTCGACAGTCCATCCGACAAGTGATGGTTCGATAGCACACCTTACCTTTTGCTTCTATTCTACAGATCCATGTTTTGTGCTCTCTACTACAGCACCCACTACTCTTTCCTTTATGTAATCTATCCTTTAGAACATTTGGTGTATTCTATACTTATCCTGTAAGATTATGGATTTCCTATATATGATATTGCACTATGCAGTAATTGAATTCGCTATCCTTCTTGCGTAAGATTTTTTACCAGTTTCAAAATGATCAACCTTCCCTTTTATCTTAAATGAGCCTACAGATGAAAACTGGCCGATTATTTACATTTTTACTGCTATAGATAGAACTATCTTTACACAACCGTATTATACATATCTGAGTCTCTCTGAGTCCAGGACCTCCTCAGGACCTCCTCCAGGACCTCTTGCAGGACCTCCCTTAAGACATCCTCTAAGACCTCCCTCAGGACCTCTTCCAGGACCTCCCTCAAGACCTCCCCTAGGACCTCCTCCAGAACCTCCTCGAGGACCTCCTCAAAACGTCCTCCAAGACCTCCATCAGGACCCCCCTAGGTTCTCCTCCATAACCTCCTCCACAACCTCCCTCGGGACCTTCTCCAGGACCTCCCTCCTCCGGACCTCTTCAGGACCTCCCTCCTGAGGACCTCCCTTCAAGACCTCCTCAGGAACTCCTCAGGACCTCACTCCCCAGGACCTTCTCTAGGACCTCCCTCCTTAGGACCTGCCTTCAACACCTCCTCAGGACCTCTCTCCCCAGGACCTCCGAGGACCTCCTCCAGGACCTTCCTTCAGGACCTCCCTAGGACCTTCCAAGACCTCCGAGGACCTCCTCTATGACCTTCCAGGACCTCCTCAGAACCTCCCCAGGAGACCTCCCTAGGACCTCCTGGAGCTCCTCCAGGACCTCCCTCTTTAGGACCTCCTCCTCAGGACCTCCCTAGGACCTCCTCAAGACACCCCGCTTCGATTCGGCGCGCCAACGCGCGGAGGGTTTCTAGTATAATTGTAAAAGAAGTCCATCATGTTGATATCTAGTGCAAATCTTCTATGCGTTAATATGCGAGCTTATTTGATTTGGGCATCTAATAAATAGAAAAGGTCCCCTAAAACTTAGATTTTTTAGATAATGGAAGAGCAAAAGTCCCTTCCGGCCTCTGCATCGAAGATGCACACATCCCATTTATTAAACGGATTAAAGTACCAACATCACCAAGTTGCTAAAAATGGCTACAAGCCTTACAACACCAAATAGCCAAAAAGACAACAGTACCAACATAACCAAAGTTGCTAAAAAATGGCTAGAAGCCTTACAACCACAGATAGACCATTTGAAAATTAAATGATCAATTGCCAATCCGGTGACTAAGCTGCCACCCGTGAGAGTTGAGGAGTTGCTTTGCTATACACACTCCAATCTGAGGCTTCCATCCACCATAAACTCCTTTTGGGCCCCCTAAAACTTAGATACAGCTTTAGTACTCTACAAACCATTGAAATTCAAGTCCAAACTCGTTCAAATCTGAAAAGAGAGAGAGAATAAATTCTTTTGTATCATGAAGATGCCTTCCCCTTTCTATTTGCTAATGAAGCACGCAATTATGTGTATCAGAAATTAATTAGAGATAGAAACTAAATAGTAAAGAGTTAATAAACATACCATCATAAAACATCACCAAGTTTATCGATGGAAAAGCGGCGGATTAGGGAGGAACAGCGCGTTCCCGGTATTGGGAAGGGTAGGGGCGGAGCCAGCGCCCCGGCCAGCATGTGTTGGCCCAAAGTCAGATTATACACCTTGGAATTTGGAGATTTATCTGAAAGTTTTTCGTTGGGCCTCGGACCTCCTAAGGCGGAGTGTTTTCATCACAATGTCTTTCACTACGGTAAAACTGATTGCTGTTCATGCACACATAAATCATTGTTCACGACGTGGAGGATCGCTCCATCAATCTGGCCGAGCTACAGATTTTCAGCGCCCGTCAAAGCAGACGCTTAATCACACAACATGGGCATGGAAAATAAATCGAGAAATTACAATCCACACCACACAAACACCCACCCCTCAATCTAGCAACAATTCAGATGCTGCACCCAAAAATAAAAAACAATGGAAAGGCAAAACCAATTCAGACATATTGGAGAAGTGTCTGGGCAGTCCAGGTAGATGATATATGTGCGGTAGGTAAGTTGTCGCAGATTGCAAAAGATCACCAAGAGTTTTGCCGGATCACATCGGGGCTGGAGCCGACGGCGAGCTGTTGCTGTCCGACTTGTAGAACGGCAGCACGGTGTAGACGGTCTGCATGATGGTCATGACGAGGAGGAAGACGGCGGCAGCGAGGGACAGGAACGCCCACGGGCTCCTGAAGTAGGTGTGGATGAGGTTGGCGCGCCACATATTCCACGGCTGCCGGCAGTAGGCGTTGACCTGCCGTTGCACGTCGTCGAGCACGCTCTCCGGCTCGAGCACGACGTCCTTGGAGATGCTATTGAACAGCTTGGCCACCGCCTTGTCGCTGCCGACGGCGTTCTGGATGATCCCCTTGGAGCTCAGCAGCGCCACGTCCTTGGCCGAGTCGATGATGTTGTCCATGAAGAAGACGTACGCCGTCACGTCGTTGCCGGCGCCGACGTGCAGCCGCTCGAACGCCATCATGTTGAGGAACATGTACTCCGTGGAGTCGTCCACGGACACCGCCGGCATGGTCAGCACGCCGTGCCGGAAGCGGATGTCATGGAGGCTGTCCATCCTGCTCTTCTTGAACCGGATCCCGGCCTCGTAGAGCTCCACGGCCGACCGGATGATGTCGGCGTCCGGCGCGTCCGGGGAGGTCGAGTGGGAATACGGGCCGAAGAGCATGCTCCGGCGAATCACGTCGAGTGGGTGGAGCCCCAGGCCGACGCCGGCCGGAGGCACCCTGGACGACGGGGACAGGAACCTCAGCACCATCCTGTTGATGAAGTCGTCGTTCTGGCCATCGGGCATACACGGAAGCATTCCAATGGTAAGTTCAACCGAGATACAGCATCTAGCTATAGCTAGCTAGTTCGTATGCTTGGTTTCTATTTTCTGGATCTCTTCTACAGTACGCTCAATTCAATAGGAGCTGTCTATTTTTGTTCATATTAGTTATGATTTAGTTATACTATATCTGGTAGTATGAGTAGTAGAATCTTGAGGGGGTTGAATTGTGATTGGTTATGTGAAGATCACAGTAATATTTTCAATTATAGTTGAAAAAATCCATTATATCCTCATAAAAAAAAATATAAATATAAAGAAAAGTCTATTATGCTTTTAACAAATCAATGATAAGATTTAATTTATACTACTGCCATGTACTGCTAGTAGACTGTATCGTAAAATTTCTCATTTTATGCCACGTACTGACATACATGGCGTATACATGCATGCATGACAAGTAATGAATCAAGCTAGTCAAACAATGTTTCGCTAAAGGTAAAGCCGGTCTGTAAGGATCTTGATGTGATGTTAAAAGGGAAAGAATTCAGATATACCACTATATATGTAGATTAGCTTTTGTTTTGCCTCGAATGCACGGGGAAAGCAAAGCACAAAGTGAACAATAGAGAACGTGAGAAAACTTCATGTCCAACGCAATTAACAATGACTATAGCGTAAAAATGGTTTGCTAGTTAGCATTCGCCTGATATTTTCTTCAGAAGTAAGTCGAATTTTCTGGTCGTTAGTTGTGATTGGAGATCGTGTGTCTATTTTAGTTGTTGCATGCTGATCTAATGCAGGAAACTTGTACTTATATCTAAAAAAAAATCAGGCGCCTGATGGAGCATTAGTTACCGGAGGCTTTGCGCTCTCGACGGCGACGAGCGTCTCGAGCACGAGCAGCGGCAACTGGTTCTCGAGCATAAGCATGTCTCGCCGGATGTACGGCACCATGTACAGTATCCCGTGGGGGCTGAAGATGGGGTCGTTGGGCGCGTAGTCGTCGACGTGCTTCCCGGCGGCCGTCCTCATCACTTCGATCAGGAAGCACCCGTCCACGATCATCATCTCCAGGAACCGCTCCCTGGCCTCGGCGCTGCCGCGCCACTCGCCGCCGAGGTCCAGGTACGCGCTCTCCAGCTGCTCCGCCGTGGACTCCACGGCGGCGACATACTCGTCGAGCGGCCGCCCCGCGCGCCGGAGCAGGTGCCGCAGCGCCCGTCGCTTGTGCTCCTCCATCGGCAGCAGGTTGGGGTCGCCGTGGTGGAAGGGCCCCAGCGACACCACCTGCGGCTGGTACGCCTTGCTCTTGAGATCCTTGATGCACGCCGGCACGCGGTAGATGCAGTGCCGCTGCCACCGCGACACCTCCACCAACGCGTCGGCTTCCTTGAGCGTCTTCTCCACGTCCACCACCCACGTCCTCTTGCCGCCGCCGGCCGCCGCCATTATTTTGATGTGTGTACGTACGTATGCAGGACGGGATCGATATGATTGCTAGCTAGCTACTGATCCATGCATGCATGCAGGGAAGTTAGCAACCAAGCTAGATATATAGCTGGCTACATGTGTAAGAGATCAAGCTAGCGAAAGCCACGTTACCTACGCATATGTGGTTACTTGCATTGCATGCAACAGCGCGCGTGCTAGCTAGCTAGGTGTACAAAAATTAAAGAGGTCATGGTGAGGTGTGGAGCGAGCCACGGTTCAAGCCTCGGACTGGACCGTTGTTTTCTATTAAACTCGAATGTTTTTTGATCTTTTATAAACTTTAACGTTAGTAAGATTTTCAGATCTTGAACTATAGTCCGCCAAACCCGAGGCCTGGTTGCACTCCATGGTAACAGTAACTCAGCCTTAGGTTCTGTTCAGAATTGGGGTACTTACGGTGCACGCAATGCAATGCAATACTCCAAGCAGAGTTCTCTAAGTAAAGCTGGCCAACTGGCGGAGGAAATCAAGGGTGAATATTTAGGGGGTATTACAGGGAGGTGTCATGGTCAGTTGGTCATTGCTCTGTGCTCTTTACAGCTGCAAGATGATCAGAAGTGGCATTATATATCTACCCCATCAGTCAGGCTTTACGTAAAGAGATCAAAGATGCTAGAAACTGTGCCTAATGGTAATGGGGGTGTGTGTGTCAGTGTGTGTGGCTAGCTGTATAAGAAGCATGAAGAAGCGAGGAATATGTACAGGATGGCCTTGTGGGCTTGTGGCTGGCCATTGTTGGGGATGGTGCATGCAAGAGAAAATTTAGTGCTAGGATGGAGTAGAGAGCAGGGGAGGTATCTCATTTTCTTTCTGAAGTTCCTAGCTAACGAAGGGGAAGGAAGGAACCTCCCTCCCCTTGCACGTGAGTCACGTGATACATCATCTATGCATGCATGATAAACAGGTAGGTCATCTAGCTAAGCTAGCTACGTACCCAAAGGGAACAAATTACAGTTTCTTTGTTCTCTAACCAGTGGAGTCATCCTCATCTTAGTGGCATACGTACGTTCGACTCCAGGCTCTACAGTACATGCATACGACGGTACCTCAGTGAGATAGTGTGTGCCCATGTTATGTGAGACGCACATTCGTCCCTTACCTCCACAATTTCAGACGTGTCCAAGTGGGAGCACTTGTGTGCAATTCATTAATTGTACTAGAAAAAAAATTGTAAATTCATTAAGTGCATGGTGGTGTAGTCTTCTCCAGCTCTCTTCTCCCTCCTTTTATAATGGGTTTTTTCGGTCTGAAAACGTGGCACGATGGAGTGTTGTATTTTCGATATGAAAAGATAACGTTGTGGTGCGGTCAGACCGGCGTTCATTGGGCGGTCAGACCGGCATTGTAACTGCGGTCTGACCGGCTGTGTGTTGTTTCGTCGTCCTTCGTGGCGACGATGTTTGTTTGGTTAGGTCAAGTTCATAGGTTTTAGTGCATATGTGTTGCATGATGCATGTTTTGGCTAACGTGTGTCAAGTTGTGAAGAACTTGTTCCCGGAGATGGTTTCTTGGTCTATTGTTGTGCAGGTGGTTTGCATGTCCATGACGGTCTGTGGATATCATGCCGATATGCTCACGATCTTAAGGTGATGTTACAATTGGCAATGACACTTTTGGTTTGTCAATTCACGCGTTTTCGTCAAAGTCTGAATTCTTTGTCGAGTCAAAGGCGGTCGACCGCCAGTGAGCGGTCGATCGTTGCCGGCGATCGTCACCGCCATTGAATGGCGGTCTGACCGGTTTTGTGCTGAATGTTGATTTTATTGGCTAAGTGATTTTGGGATAGGTCATATCCATGTTTATCTTTGCATATGTGTTGCATATTGCATGTTTTCACTAACGTGGGTCAAGTTGTGAAGAACTTGTTTCCGGAGACGATTTCTCTGTCTATTGCTGTGCAGGTGTCTTGAAGGTCAATGACGGTCAACGGCGAGAGGATCAGGACTAAGCTTGGAGAGCTGAGGTCCAGAACGATCATGGATGCCGGGTGAGGTCAATTGGCTCAAGCGTGGCGCAGAATGGACGAGGATGACCGAACGGGCAATTCGGTGCGACGGGTTGATCAAGCGGCACAGGGGTCAGTGCAAGTGCCTTGGTGGTTCCGGTGGGATCCGGGCGGGAGAGACTTGCCGACATGACGAGAGCCGTTGATCAACCTACACGTGGCGGAGCAAGCGATTGCTTCGACAGGATTGGACTCGGTCCATGGAGAAGGATCGAGAAGGGGTATTTTGGTAATTTCACCAAATACCGTCTTTGTGACGTTTGGCTAAACCACGGCGCGGGACGGTGCAAGATGAAGTGGTTTAGGTCAAGAGATGATGGTTTCGGTGCTTTAAAATGCGTGCGTAAGTGTCCCGTTTGTGTTGGGCTTTAACGGGAGCTCATTAGAGAAACTCTTCTAGAAGCTAGGCCTCTAGTATAAATAGGAGGAGTGCTGCCACACAGCCCCCAAGCACTTCATTTGTAAACCCTAGTTTGGTTTTAGGGACTTAGAGAGAAAGAGATGGGCTTATGGTTCTAGGGAGATGAGTTGATTGTGTGCTCATGGATTGAGCTCTTGTCCTCCTTGAGAGAGTGGTTGTAACCAGCAACAATCACGAATCAATCCATGGATGATTTCCCAAAGATGTGTCTCTTTGTGTTCTTCCTTCTTGTTTTGTGATTTTGAGCCCATCTTTGATCCTTTGGTTTTTGGTTAATCTCTTCTCCTCTTCTACCTTGCTGTGATGTGTGAGAATACATCTAGAATCACCTAGACCCATCAATTGCCCACGAGCAAGTGTTTAGATCAAGTTTTTGTTTTTGCTCGGTTTTGATCCTTCCTTCGGTAAAACTGAAAAAGGTCTAAACTTTAACGTGGATCTACTCAATCGTTGCTTGTAATAGGTTCCTAATATCCTTAGGAAGGTATGTTCCGAATTTGGTCAAGTTTGACCGTGTAGATCAAAAGTTAGATCAATTTTCGTTTTTGAAATAGTGCTAAAATTCGCGTTCTGTGCTGATTTTACTATTCATCAGTCTGACCGCTACTGTAGCCGATCTGACCGCCACTGTAACGTCTCAAAATTTGGCTTTTCAAAAATCTTTTGAGTAGTTTAGGTCCTTGAAAAATTTCACCAATTTTATTTGAATTAATAAAGCTTAATTGAGAATTTTCCTAAATTAAAAATATTTAATTTGACTAATATAAATATTAATTAAATAAAAACTTGTGTTATTTGGCTTCCTTGTCTTTCAAGGAATTTTTGGGTATTTTCTGAGATTTTTCTGGATTTGTTTGCTATTTATTTGACCTCCTTGATTTTTAGCCTTTTATTTTAATTCCGAAAATTCAGCCTTTTCTCTCTCCTGCCTGGTGCTACAGTATTTCGCGAGTACTGTTCATCTTCCGAACCGAACGCGTCCGAGTCCAGAACGTGTATGTTTCCAACTGAATCCTTCAGAATTCCATATCTTCCTCTACGGTACACATATAAAAGCGAGCCGTTTGCGTCCACGCGTCCGTGTTGATCTCCTCTTCCAATCCCCTGAATTGGTTTCCTCCAAACAGATCTATTTTCGTCGCAATCTTCAAAAAACCGAGCTCCAACCGAAGTTTTTCTCCGACGAACTGCGCCTTCATCCAACGTCCCCCGGCTGAACCGTCTGCGGCGTTGGCTTCGCATCGTCGCGTTCTACGTCATGGTTCCTTCCTCTTCGCCCTAAGATCATCGGAGCACCGTCGGCCATGTCAAGCCCTAAAGCCCAAACGTGTTCATCGTGTTCCTCACTCTCTCGGTGAGTTTTTCCAAAATCCGATCGCGTCATCTTGTGCCTCTCGTCGATACCTATTTTCCCCTCTTGTAGATTCAAGTTTCATCTACCGTGCACTGAGAATCGAGCGTTCTCTCGCCTCTTGTTTGTCGTCCTTCTCCGGCCAATTACTCCGCAACCGTTGATCCCCTGCCTTCAACTCCACCACCGTTGAGTTCGCGTCGCCGCGTTCTACGCTGTGCTCACCTCGCTTTTCGCAGAACATCACCGGAAGTGTTACGTGCCCGTGAGGCCGCCGTCGTCGGCGTTCTTCGCGTCGCTGCCGTCGCATGGAGCAAAATCTCGACGTCCGGACCGCGTCATCATCTCCAGTTCGTCGTTTCCTTTCCGTTTTGCCCCTTCGCCAATGTTGGTTCGCCTCCGTTCGTCGTCACCTCCATGAACAAGAATTACTAGTTGTCTCTGTGCACTATTTATGCTGATGTGCAGAGCGTGAGTTCTTTCTTTGTGGTTTCATGTTGATTTCTTTCTCTCTGTCTCCTTTCTCTATTGTGTGGACCCATTGCCATCCATACAGATATATATATCCTCTCACTTCCATGTTGATCCCACATGTCATCCACCCACATTAAAATCCTAATTATTTATCTCTCTTACATGCGGGTCTCGTATGTCAGTCAACTCTTGGTCAAACCTAGCCATGAGCTTGGTCCACCGTGGACTAGCATATCTCTGTGGACCTGGTCCATAGACCAGTGGCCCACATGTCAACCCCTAATTCTATTTTCGGGAATTAATTTAATTCTTGAAAATCCTTTCATCTTATTGGTTCCACATGTCACTCTCTCTACCTTATTTCTGGAATTATTTTAATTCTAGAAATTCATAAATACCAGTCGGTCCCCACCTATCATACACTCATTCTTTTTCTAATATTTTCGGAATAGAATATTCTGAGAATATTCCGTAGAGCTTTTTCATCATTTCATGTGAATTCCAATCTTCCGAGAGCCATATCTTCTTCATCCGAATTCCGATTGAACTCATTCAAGTTTCTAAATTCATCTAAATTCAATATCTACCTTCCAGTACCATTCAATTTCAATTTGGAGTTTATTTGATTTACCTTTTGAATTTAGTTTGTCTTGCGCTTTCTTTCTCGTTAGACGCCGAAGTCCCGGAATCATCCGAAGGTGCTGAAAATCAAGCAAGTAGCAGATTGAAGATAAAATAAGATCGCCATTGCTATAGCAAGGCAAGTTATACCTTTGATCATATTGAACCTAGTTTTCAAAGTACTTTGATTCAAATTATTGCATTTACTTTAAGTAATTATTTAAATGCTTTTGGGTTTAGCTATTAATCCAATTTGTTATATCCATTTTGTCTATTGTATGTCATAATCTTTTGTCACCCTAGATTGGTTCATATTTAGTTGGTGCTATGGTATTACCAACATGGGTAGGTTAGTACGAGTAGATTGCTTAGCCATGCAACGAGTCATCATCATCACCTGAGTTGCAATTATAAATTTGATTATGTGATTATGTAACTTTGTGTAAAACTGTGTGCTATGTGTTATTACTTCGTGATGGTATGTGTTGCACTAAAACCAACTGGGTGGTAAAAGATTTAGACTGAGGCAAGTGGTGGAAGCTGTGTGATATAGTGGAAGCTGTGTGCTTGGGTTTGATAATCTGTGTGATTTAGTTAGAAATTGGAAGTCTTGCCTTGGTCAATTAAGGACTTAACTTTGTGCGCCATTGAACTGAGCCTTACTGTACGACCACATGACTGGTATGGGACGGGCCTAACTTAGTAAGTTATGGATTCTCGGCATTGATGTTCAGGTGGATAGGTTAGGCTGTGTGACAGGGTGGAGGTGTGACTACTTAGTGGTTGCATCGCGGGACGGTTCGCCGCTTCCCTATCCAGCGGTGTGTGTTATACCAATTCTATGTGAGCCGGTATAGCGGGAAAGCACATCGGGAATGTCAATGTTTGAGATAAAATTTCTGAACCGTTTTGTTATGATCAGTGCGGCCACACTAGTTATATCGTGTGGGTAAAGTGTACAACCTCTGCAGAGTGTTAAACAATCTATTCGAATAGCGCGTCATGATCATGGACAATGCTCGGGGATTTCACACGAGGGGTAGATTTTCATAAAACAATTGGGAAGGGACGGCTGTGTGATTTAAGTCATATGGCTGTGTGAAAGAATTTGATTAGGCTATGTGTCTTTGTGAAAATAAATGTTAAATTAATATTGTCTATCTGTTTTGAATTATGCTTTCAATCTATTATTTGTATTCAATTGCAAATGTTGCATTTCTGCAAAAGAACCACAGAAGCCATTTCCTTTGGAATAAGCCTACATCTATACATTGCATTCTGTGGTATGATTTGCGAGTACGGTTGTGTACTCACGCTTGTTATAAAACTTGCGCCCAAACCTACGGAAATGGAGGAATCGTCGGTCAACAAGGTCTACTTCAAGGATCGAGAAGAACTAGGTCGCGCACCCCAGCCGATTGCCTGTGGGCATATGGATGGGCTTCACTGAAGTTATTCCATTTCGTTCCGCTGCAGCTTCATTGAGCTATTCGCCTTCTGAGGCATTAATTGTAAGCTTTGACCTTAAGGTCTTTACTCTGATATTTATTGTTATTTGCCTGTTTGTCATCTTTGTATATGGAAATGATATTTCATCGATGTTGCCACTGTGTGCACTAGCGTAATCCTAGACTAGTGCAGTATACACAGAGGGTCCAGAATTGTATTTTTGGGTCCCGACACACTGTTACCGGTCTGACCGCCACCAGGACTGTTCATCAGGCTGAAAATTTGTGTTTCTTGTTGTTTCTTCTGGGGGTTTGAAGGGAATTCAACATAAGTCTTCCACTGTGTTTATCTATTGATCTTCATAGCTCTCATAGCTATTAGAGTGAAATTTGTGTTGAATCTAATCTTAAAAGAAAATTTTGGTTGAGCTCCTGTTCAACCCCCCCTCTAGTTGCCTTTCCGGTCCTACACGGTCAACGGCGAGGAGGATCGGGACTAAGTTTGGAGAGCTGAGGTCCAGAGCGATCGTGGATGCCGGGTGAGGTCAGAGGACTCAAGCGGGGCGCAGAATGGACATAGATGACCGAACGGGCAGTTCTGTGCGGCTGGTTGGATCAAGTGGCGCGGGAGTCGTTGCAAGTGCTCAGTGGTGCTGGTGGGATCCGGACGGGAGAGACTTGACGACATGGAGCCGTTGATCAACCTACACGTGGCGAAGCAGGCGATTGCTTAACCAGGATTGGACTTGGTCTTTTGGAGAAAGATCGAGATAGGGGTATTTTGGTAATTTCACCAAATACCGCCTTGGTGACCTTTTGTCTAAACCGCGGCGTGAGTTGGCGCATGGTGAAGCGGTTTAGGCTGATCGATGATGAAGACGGAGCTTTGAGATACGTGCGTGTGTTAACCATTTGTGTGTTAGGGTTTAATGGATGCCCTAATGGAATATTCTCTAGAATCTAGCCTCCACTATAAATAGAGGAGGGTGCTGGCCAGCACCTCCTTAACCCATTCATTTGATAGCCCTATTTTGTGTTTTAGGGTTTTGGGGAGAAAGGTGGAGAGTTAGGGTTCTAGAGTTTGGATTAAGTGTGTGCTCATGTGTTGAGCTTTGTCCTCCTAGATGGAGTGGCTGTAAACCAACAATCATCCATCTCAAATCAATCCAACCAAATCTCTTGAGATGAGTCTCTTTGTGTTCATCCTCTCTATTTGATGATTTTGGGGGCTTTCTTTGATCCGTGAGTTTTTGCTTGGTTTCTTCTCTTGATCTAGCTTGCTATGACATGTTGGAACACATCTAAGATCATCTTGATCATCAATCACCCACGAGCAAGTCGTTAGATCATATTTCGATTTTGACTCGGTTTTGAAGCACTCTTCGTTCAAACTGAAAAAGATTGGAAATTTGGCTTGGATCTCTGTGATCTTTGATTGGAATAGGTTCCTAATATCTTTAAGAAGGTGTGGTTCAAATTTCGTGGAGTTTGGCCTTACGGATCAAAAGTTAGACCGATTTTCGTTTTGGAACCCGAGCTGATTTTCCTGTTCATCGTGTCTGAGGTCAGTCCGCACTTTTGCCTGAGGTCAGTCCGGCCTAAGGTCAGTCCGCACTTTTGCCTGAGGTCAGTCCACACTTTTGCCTAAGGTTAGTCCGGCCCTCTGGTTTAGAGTTTTTTGATCTCTTGTTTGGGGTTTTGATTTGGGTTCAACACAAGTCCTCTACAGTACTTGTATGTTGATCTTCATAGCTTCTATAGCTATTCGAGTGATATTTGTGTTGAACCTAATCAAGGTGAAAAATTGAGCGTGCTTCTATTCAAACCCCCTCTAGTCGCCTTCCCGGTCCTACAAGTGTGTTGTCATCTCGATCTGCAAAAGTGACAGTTTGTGGCATGTCATAGTGCGTTCTTTTCGGTCTGAAAAGGTGACAAGGCAGAGTGTGACCTTTTTCAGTCTGAAAAGGTAGCGTCGCAGTGTATTGTCGACTAAGTCTGCAAAAGTGGCAGCGTGTAACGTGAGTGCATGATAGGGTGCAGTCTTTTCGGTCTGAAAATGTGTGTGTGGTCTTTTCAGTATGGAAAGATAGCGTCGAAGTGTGTTGTCATCTCGATCTGCAAAAGTGGCAGTGTATGTTGTGACCGAGTGCGGTCTTTTTGGTCTAAAAAGAGGACGTGGTGGAGTGTGGTCTTTTCGGTGTGAAAAGGTAGCATCGAAATGTGTTGTCATCTCGATCTGCAAAAGTGGCAGTGTGTGACGTGACCGAGTGTGGTCTTTTCAGTTTGAAATGGGGGTGTAGGGGAGTGTGGTCTTTTTGGTATGGAAAGGTAGCATCGAAGTATGTTGTCATCTCAGTCTGCAAAAGTGGCAACGTGTGACATGACCCGGTGCAGTTTTTAAGGTCTAAAAGGGTGGGATGTTGTGATGTTGACTCCCTCACATGGTTACTTGTACACATAAGAACAAAGATGTAACATCCCAATTTTTTCATCTTTTTTAAAATTTCAAAATAAAAGGAATCTGTTGAATTTTATTGAGTTGTTTAAAGCTTAATTTGAAATTTTAAAAAAATAAAACAATTTAATATGAATAAATCAAACTTCAATTAAATTCAAAGCTAGGTTTATTTGATTATATGGATTTTCTAGTTTTCTAAGTTCTTTTGGTATTTCTTGAAGTTCAATTTAATTTATTTATTTATTGTTTTCCCAAAATTTCTTTCCTTATTCTAAAATTTAATTTAAATTAATTATTTTAAAAGTGTTGGATTCTTTTGGAGTTTCTGCAATTATTTAATTACTCCCTTGTTAATAAAAGCTGTATAGGACTATTCATTATAGAGTTGAATAACAGCAAGCAAAACTGAAATTTGCATAAAAATATCACTCGTTACCTCTTCTTAAGAAGCAGTCATGCCTTTGAATCAGCAATAAATTTGTAGATAAGCATTCCAAAATTTTTGGTAACAAAATTTGAAAGTGATGTCCTGTAAAATGCAAACGCTTGATCAGCACAATGATCTATTTGCTATAAAGCTTGAAATTTTTCGTTTTAGAAATCAGTTAAACTCACCACAAGAATGTATGTCCGAAGAAAGAGAACGACATGCAGCTGCAGATAAACTAACATTCTCCATATGGGATGACCGGGAAAGTTTTTCAAGAAGTGGCCAGAATATACCAAGAAGAGGCAAAATTATATCATCATCAATCAAACCAGATGTAATCGAGGTTGCCAAATGACCAAACAAAAAAACCATCCTGAAAAAAATGCATTTGATTATACTGTAGATCGCATCAAAATTCTAATTTTGTTTTCTGACATGCAAATATCCAAAAACTAAAAGTGGACTGCCTTTGATACGTCTAATCCCAAAAAAACTGACTAGTTGCTAAATTAGTAGCAAGCAACTTCAACTTCAATAACCCTTGTCAAGGTCTTCATTGATTTATTTCATTTTTGTTTCCCCAAAAGCGGGGCAAAGTGTGACTTGTGACTTGCGACCGTGTCGTAACGTGGCGCGCCATTTGATAGACCAAATCCATCTTATTTTTGTTGAACCATGCACCCCTCTCTCTGTTTGAATGAGATTTAAATGTTTGAATTTGAGGTTTTATTGAGTGTTGATGACAAGCAGTTACTAGTGGGTAAATGATTGGTTAAATGTCAATTATCACTGAGTAAATGAATGTTTAACCAGACCAGTTCACAATCTGCATCTCTATATCAATGCGTGGAGACATCCAGAGCATAGAGTGATGAACCACTGCCTCCATTTCTTCTTCTTTTTTCATTCTGCAAACCTGTACTGTTGTATTGTGCCGTCTGATCCTTGTCGACTCTTCTTCTCGGTATGCACTGTGAAGAAAGGAAGGGATATCTCCGAGACGTTACTGTCGTGAAGACCTGTACGGGAGGCGGCAATAAGGTTTCTGGGCAGTGCATGTCTGCGTGACTAGTCATTTCACTAATTCATCTACGTTTCTGCACTGCATCGAGTATGCATCTGCGTTGCTTTCTGTTCTTTATCGGACCTATCAGTAAGTCTTTCGTGTGACTGATTGACTTGTTTACATTCTGTTTTTCATATATTGCGAAGTACAATGAGTTGTCTGCTGGCAGTACTGATTTATGCATCATTAGTTATTTGCGATATTTACCTTCTATTAAAATCTAGAATTAAAATATTAACCTCATTTTCAACAAATCATTCTAGCTAAATAAAATCTTAGCCATCGCCATGAAGTTATCGTATAATTTTCAAATTTGCGTTATCATTTTGACTTTTGGTCGTGTGCACAAGTAAAGAAAACGTGAAGCACATTGATCAGCCAATTCCGAGGTGGTTGAGGTGCTTGTGCTGTTGTGCATTGTATGAATTGGCGACTATGGAGCCCAAGACCATGAAAAGCGCCCCAAAAAACAAGAGAAGTATTCATGAAGAATTGAAGACAACCATTACTTGCAAACCAGCCAACCAACCCCTCCCCTTTTAAGGCCCACGTACTCCTCACTTGAAAACATGGTGCAAATAGCCATGAAAAATTCCCAAACCTTTTGAAAATATAGATATAAAATCAATCTATCATGCCATAAATTTCAAATCTGAATTTGATGTTAAAAAAATGCCCAGGTTAGTGAGAGCTAATGTTTTAACATTCTTATACAGCTCTGAAAAGTAATAAAGAAAACTCAAATTTCAGAATTTTGAAACTTGAAATTTGACAGCTTTGAACTGTTGAAATTTGAACATGATACTTCAAAGTTGAATTTGAGTTTTCGAGACTCTGTAGTATCATATAATTAAAGTTTGAGAAATTTGATTTATCTCCTGACATTAAAAAAATGAAGTATCGTATAAATGAAAATTGCATTTCATAAATATAAAATTTAGAAATTGGGAATGTGTTTTCAGAGAATTTTGAACCGGTTTCCTCTCTTGTCACACATCACTTATAATTTCAAAGTTAGGAATTTATCTACTAGTTCAATGTCCGTATGTTGCTACGGATTAAAAAAAAAATCATATTACCCTAGTACATCGAGTCGCTATCGCCAAGCTCGGCCCGTGCCGCACTCTCGCTCCCTCAGCCGAGCTCCACCGTCGCCGGCGTCGTGCCTTCGCCATCGTACTCGATCTATATTCTGCTCTCGGCTCCTCCAAGGTGGCCGACGTCGTGCCTCCGTCTCCAAGACTGGAGAGGCATCCTCAGTCACTCATCATCGACAAAGGGGTAGACCCAGCGGGGGGCGGGCAACTGCTTCGAGAGGGCAAAGGATTGTTAAGACAAGAATAAAATTTGTTAGAAATTAATTTGTTTGTTGGGAGGTAGTTTTTTTCTCTAGTTTTTAGAGATTTTCTAGCGAAGTAGCAGGGAGAGCTGGAGAGGTGGGAGTGGGAGGGGAGAACGCATCACTCAGATTCATCGAGTCTTTTAAAGTAGTACATATACTTCCTTATTTTTACATACTAGGTGGGGGGTGAATTTGTCTACCACATGCTGTAACGTCAGATTTTCTACAGAAATTCTAGCTAAAATATTGAGAACTGTAGTGAAATGATACCAGATAGCTTTGCTTGAATGCTCAGACTTTATGGATCATAGGGCATGTTTGGTATAAGCCATCTTTAAAATAGGATAACGAGGACTAGATGACTTTAGCTGCCTGATCGGGTTGAGAATATATTGTACATCACAATTTTCACGGCAACGTACATTCCGTGCCCCACATGTTCACAATGAAATTAGGTTAACCATACAGGAACAGAAAAACAAAGTGACACTAGTCAGGTTATGTGAGTCAAAACTCGATACACAAGCTCTCCTGAAGCAAAACAGTCTCGAGTTACACTTTGTCAGCATCACCTGAAAGATCAACACAAGAGGCTTTACGGATGCATTTGTTCAACCATTCATGGAGGAGGATTATCATATATAGAGGGGGAAACAGCCAGGTGCAGGATGACTGTAAATAGGTAAGCCATAAGCATTCCCTTCTAGCAGGAGGAGCTAGGACTTGTTCAAGCAGAACCATAACACTTGGTCGAGTCGTATGTGATGTATGCTCACAAGGCATTTCCTTAATCAGAATATCGATCCTTGAACACAGCCATCATCAATCTGGTGGACTGGTGGCTATGGTTTTCATACGGCTGGATGGTCACTGTGACCGTCAGTTGCTTCTTCAAACGATTGTTCGATATTCTGTGGCGTGTATTCTTCATTTTGCTGCTTCTTAGGTGTCGGTAACGAGGTCACAAACTCTGCTATCAGATTTGAGATTTCCTCATAGGCATCCTCCTGAAATTCCAAAAGCACTGAAATTAATATAGTCGTAATCTCGGCTTGCCACTCAGCTACAATAGAACTTCATACACCAATGCCTGATTAAAAATGGAGTAACGCCTGGGATGAAGTATTACTTCTGAGTGCAGTCCCAAATAGCACCACAATGATGGAAAACTGACTAGTGACTACAATTAAGCAGCCCTTCTCGTTGGATTTTTCTTTTAAAGAGAAGAATATGAACAGTCAGTTCAGTGAAAAATAATGACTTGCATGGTTCGTTGGTCCTGAAGTTCGGTGATGAAGTTGGCTGCTGCCTCCTTTCTGGAAATGATTTACATCCTTTGCCAATTGACACACGATAATAATGCTAGTAAACTATTTCTTCAAAAAAAAATTGTAGAGACCATGTGATATGGTCCTAGTCTAGGTGACGAACAATTGACATCATTGTTGAAGAGTTTAGAGAGTTAATTCTTTGTTTTGCAAAAGTTGGCCTGCTGTCAAGAGACAGGTGGCTTGAACGGACATGGCCGAGCAGTCTGACCGACCTGGTGGCAGCGGTGCAGCTTTAGGGAAATGGACATCAAACACTTGTGTGGGAGTGTTTGCATCAGGTGTCATTGAAAATAAAAACTAGACGCACAACTAGATAGGGATTAACTGAGAAATCCAGAGATGGATGTTTCCTATTTTTGGGAAGATGTCCGATCGACCACTCCATGGTGGTCAGACCGGTCTCCTATTACCAATGGGCGCGGTCAGACCAGCCAAGGGTTGACGGTTAGACCGGCCTAGTGGTTGCAATCTGATCGGTCGTGGCGTTTTCAGTATAGTGAGCGGTGCTAAAAATTTGGAAATTGACCTAGGGTCATGAAATTGTCGCATATATGTTGCATGATGCATGTTTTGGCTAATGTAGGTCAAATTGCAAAAAACTTATGACTGAAATCGATTTCTTGGTTTATTGTTGTGCAAAGAAGCTTGGAGTCAACTACGATCAACGGCGAGGATGATCGAAACTTAGTTTGGTGAAATCAAGGTCTAGAATGATGAAAGATGTCAGGTGAAGTAGTTGGTCTCAAGCAATGCGTGAGATGGACAAGAACGGAAAGTTTGGTACAACGGATTGCATCAAGTGGCTTGAGTCAGTGCAAGTGTTGAGGCAATCTGGTGGGAGTTGGATGGGAGAGACTTGTCGGAATGAGGAAAGTCATTGATGAACCTACACGACGAAGCATATGATTGCTTCACATGATTAGACTCAATCAAGGATGAAAGGATCGAGAAGGGGTATTTTGGTATCTTCATTAAAATACCGGGTTGGTGACTTTGGAAAAACCGCAGTGCATGACGGCGAAAAGAGAAGCGGTTTAGGTCATGAAGAGGACAAGATCACAAAGAGACGGATTCGGGAGCGTCAGATCGTCATCCGCTTTGAGAAACGTGTGTGAGTAAAAGACCCGTTTGTGTGTGGGCTTAATGGGTGCTCGTTCGGGTTTCTCTCTAGACCTAGCCGCCACTATATTGGGGATGGAACAGAATTTGTATACCCAACTAAGCCTAGGAATCCTATTTTGAGATTTGAGGGAAAGTGGAGAGAGGAGAGAAGGCTAGGGTTTGAGAGATGTATTGAGAGAAAACTTGTGGGATTGAGTGCCCATGAATGAGCTTTTGTCTTCCATGGTGGAGTGGCTGTAAACCATCAATTCATCAATATCAATCCAATCAAATTCGTGTAAAGACGATTTGTCTCTTGTTCTTGCACTCTTTCTTGATATTTTGGATTCTTGTGCTCTAGAAGTTTTGTCTTGGTCTTTTGTTGTGATCTAGCTTGCTAGGTCTTGTGGATGTTGATCGTAGGTCATCTTGACCATCTTTAATCCACAAGCAGGTCTTTAGATCAAGTTTAGGTTTTCACCTGGTTTTGAGCCTTCTTGTAATCAAACAAGAATTTCTTAGAATCTTGGCTATAATTGTCAAGATTTTCGATTGAAATAGATTCCTGACCTTCTTGTTGAGTTATCTTAGATCTCAAGTGATTTAGACCTGTAGATCAAAAGTTGGGTCATTTTGTGGATCCAAAATCGTACTGATTTTTCTGTCAGAGAGAGGAGAGGTCAGACCGCCCCTAAGAGAAGCCAGACCATGCCCCCTATATGGTGGTCAGACCGGTGAGGGCGATTGAAGGAGTTTTGTGTTTTTATTTCATTTCTTCCACTGTGATTTTAAAACCTTGATCCTCATAGCTCATAGCTTTTATATAGCTATTGGAGTGAAAAGGAAGTAGAATTCCAGAAGAGAAAAAGTGAGCTCCTATTCAACCCCCCCCCCCTCTGGTCGCTAACACGGTTCAACACAAATCATGGCGAATTCAAGGCAAGCTGGATCAGGTCAGTCTACAAGCATGTTTATCAGGTATGGAGTGTGCAATGTGGATCATGTCCTACTATTTGGCAATTGGATTTACAGTACCTCATTTTCTACAACTCTCACTTAAGCAAGAACTATTTAGCTCAACTCTCTCTCAACTCTCAACCTTGTTGCACACAATGATGCATAGTAGTTGTAGTTCACTTACGCATAGGCAGAAGGCGAACAATGACCCTACCTCTACATCAACTAAGCTACACAAAGGTCAAACATACCCTCTCTAAAAAACTGAGATTGAGAAGTAGGCGTAAATCGTCACACTGACCTGAGGCCATCGACCGCCGGAATGGTAGACGAATTTGGCATCCGGCAATGCCACCGCCATCTTCTTCCCCTCGTCGATCCACCTATCCGACCAAGAACCCGACCACAGCACCATCACCGGCAGCGTCCTCACCTCCTCTGAAGAACCCCTCCACTCCCTCAGGTCAAAGCTCTTATTCAGAGCATTCCACGCCTCAAACACTGCCTCTCTCGTGCCCTTCCCCCGCATCGCCGCTCGGTGCGCCTCGGCCTCCTCTGCACCCATCCCCCGTGCGCAGCACAAACGCATCAGTCCCGTGAACAGTGCCGGCACCCGCAGGACCAGCCTCCCCAGCACGGGCACGCCGAGAACCGCCGCGGGGAACGCCGGCAAAGTGGCAGTTGCGTCGATCAGGGTGACACTCTGTACCGCCGCTGGGTTAGCCGACACGAAGGCGGCCCCGGCGGCGAGAGCGGAGTCGTGGAGCACGAGGTGGACTGGCGCAAGGCCGAGCGCGTCCACGGCGCGGGCGACGGCCGCGGCCGCCTCGGCGGCCGCGTACGAGGAGTGGGACGGCTCGGGGGCGATTCTTGGAACGGCACCTCGCCAGTTTGAACAAGGTGCTCGAAGGCGTGGAAGATGCCGCGGTTCTTGATCTCCTGGAGAGGGTTTGTGCGGGAAGGGGTGGCAGGAACCGGCGATAGGCCCTGGCCGGGGAGGTCGACGGCGGAGGCGAGGAGGCCGCGGGAGGAGAGGGAGGGGAGGAGGCGGCGGAAGGAGAAGGAGCCGGCAGCGAGGCCGGGGAGGAGGAGGACGGGGTGGTGGGCGGAGGCGGCGACGGCCGGGCGGGAGGTGACGGCGAAGAGGTCGGGGTCGGGGTGGAGCTTGAGGATGCGGCCGTCGGAGAGGTGGAGGCGGAGGAGAGGCGGGAGGGGAGGGGTGGTGGAGGTAGGGAGGAGGTGGGGCAGGAGGAGCGCGAGGAGGGAGACGGTGGCGGTGAGGTAGAACCAGAACGGGAGCGCGGAGGCGAGAGAGAGCGGTCTCAGCGGTCGGGGAGGCGGCGGCGGGGGTGGATGCAGAAGCGGTTCTTGGTCGGGCGCCGCGGCAGCGGCGGCGGGGGGCTCGGCCGGCATTGCTGGTTTGTTCGCCGCCGTGCGAGGAGTGGGGAGTGGGAAAAGGTGCTCGGTTGCTTGGTAAAGCGGAGTTTTTTCCTCCCCTTTTTTCAGTGAGCGTGTCTGCACTGCGTGCGTGATGATGCTGCCGGTTTGCCCATTGAGTTGGCGTGAGGCCCACGTGCAGAGAAAAGCGTGCATCCTAGGAATTGGGCCTGATTACCAAAACTCGATAGGCCCCATCGAATTTAGTAGGGAGAATAGCCGAGTTTACCCTTAAGGCTCACTTTCGTCCTTAACTATAAAAACGTCTCTTCTGAGGACCCAGCTACAGCTCGGTTGGTTTTGCTCGTCAGGTGAGCGTGCAGCCGGCATGGAATCGGTCTTAGGCGTCTCGTTGTCATTTTGGTGCCTCTCCCTTGCCCTCCTCGCCCCCGCGCCCCGCCTGCCTCGCCTCCTCTCCCATGGACTCCTCCTCCCCACAAACTCCCGCCGCCTCCCCAGGCTATGTCCGCTACACCGCGCCATCCCCGAAGAAAAATCCCCATCGACCTCGTCCAGGTCATCCTTCCTTTCCCGTCCCCCGGCCCGTGCTCGCTCCGCCCACGCTCCACCTCGGCCGTGCCCACGCTCCACCTCCCCATTCCCCGCCGCGCGCCGCGGAGGCCATCGAGGCGAGGCGGCCATCACCGTCACGCCGCCGTCCTCTAGGCTCCTACAGCCCACCAAGGTGCCACCGCCGTCCCTTCCACTGCGTCGCCGTCCAGAGACTCCAGACCACCAACGCCGGCGCCAGGAGGATGGAGGAGATCAAGAAGGAGCTTGAATGCTTGATCGATTTGCTTGTTTGTTCTTGCGATGCAAATGCTGAATGCTTGCCGGTGTTCGTGCATGTTTTTAGTTTCTTAGTCTTTGGATGATTTAGTTGATTGCTTGATTGCCGACGCCGATCTTTGCGATGCAGATGCTTGATCTATGAATGGATTAGTTCATTGCTTGATTGCCGATGCAGATGCTTGAATGGATTAGTTGATTGATGTTTTGCCGATGCAGATGCCGACATGTCGTGTTGTTTTTGGTCCGGGCTCGCGAGCCGCTCGAGCCAGCTCGAGCTCCATCCCGAGCCCGAGCCAAGCCCATCTCCTGGCTCGATCCCGAAACGAGCCAAGCCGAGCCGAGCCTACTGTTCATCCGAGCCGGAACGAGCCGAGCTCGAGCCGGCTCGGCTCGGCTCGTTTCCACCCCTATGTACACCCCCACCATCCAGGTTGGGGTTGACAGATGCAGGATTGCGGAAGTTCTGGGCAGCTGGACGGGGTGCTGAAGTTGTGCAGGTGATCTGAATGAAGTCTAGGGTGGAAACCGGTTGAACTGTGATGGAACTGTTCTTGCCCTCTGCTGTGATTGATGGCTTCCTTGCTGAGCCATCCGGCGTTTGCGGTTGTCCTCCAGTTCCTTGCGCTTGTCCTCCAGGATAAAAGCTTTGTTGACCAATTCTTAGAAGTCAGAGAAAGTATGGGCGATTAGACTGACTTGCAGTCCAGTGTTCAGCCCCTTTAGAAATCGACTCTGGCGAGCCTTGTCCGTGGCTACATCCTCTACTGCGTAACGAGCTAGCTGGGAAAACTTGTTGAAATAGTCAGACACTGACATAGCCCCTTGCTTGAGAGCGCGGAACTCATCCTTCTTCAGATCAATAATACCTTCTGGTACATGATATTGGCGAAATGCTGAAGAAAACTCCTCCCAGGTGATATCCTGTGGTGTCTCATGAGCGGCACAGAAGTTCTCCCACCATTCGGTAGTTATGCCCTCCATCTGATGAGTAGCATACAAAACCTTCTCACGGTCGCTGCACTGGGTGATTAGCAGCTTTCTTTCAATAACCCGGAGCCAATCATCTGCCTCTACTGGGGAGACGTGTCCGGAGAACGTTGGTGGACGAGTCCTCATAAACTCCACAAGTTTAGATGGTCCATGGTGACCATGAGCAGCTGGGGCTCCATACTGTTGATTGTTGTTATTGTTCTGATTGTTCATGGCCTGCATCTGATTCATCATGGTATTCATTAGTTGAGTCTGCGCTGCCATGAAGGCTCCAAAATTTTGCAAATCAATCGGGGGGGGCTTGTGGTGGAACTGCTCCTGCGGCTGGTTGCTCACTGCTTCTCGGTGCTGGGGTACCGGAACCACTTGCAGCAGTCTTGCGAGTTTGAACCATCTGGCGAAGCTCCATGGGTTAGATAAGGTAGCAAGCACAAGATGAGTTAAGAACTAAGCAGGGGTAGGTTAAACCCAACATAACACAGCTCAAGAAACTCAAACGAAATACTTTTATTAAATAGGGTCTTAGCATGGCTGCAACAAATGCCTAAGGGACTTGCAGCTCATACTCGCACACAAAATAAACAACGACCTAAGCACACAAAACTACCGCCTAAAGGGCGACTTACTAAACTGAAACTGGCTAAGTCTGAAAAACTGAAACTAAGACAATTACTCAAGAAAGCCTCCATAACCGCCGCGGCGCTCCTGACGGCTGTAGACTCGGAAGTGAGTCGGCATCGTGGCAAACTGATCCCGATGCCTTGGAACTGGTGCAGCAGGAACAGGCGTTCCCAGTGCAACTGGCTCAGCTGGCTTCTCTGGCTCTGCGGCTTCTTCTGGCTCAACTGGCCCTTTCTCTGGATCTACTTCGGGATCCTCCTCGGGGTCTTCTTCTTCTTCGTCATCCTAGTCGTAGAGAATCTCTTGCAGCGTAGCGACCTTCTCTTCAGCTCTCTGTAAGGCCTCATAAACATGATCCAGCTCTGTGGTAGTTCTCTCCAATGCTTTCTCTTGGGCAGCTGCAAACTGGGCGAGGTGCACGACTGTAGCATTACTCTCTTCTTCTGTGGACGGGTAGCGTGTTGGCAAATCCACGGCTGCAGCTCTGGGGTGGTAACGGAAGACGGTGTCTTGAAGCTCCCGTGCGTAGATGTTGCAGATACGAAGCATAGCTAAGCATGACGACTCCTGGATGCCTTCCAGCCAAGTGATCTCCCTCATAGAGATGTGCGAAGGTCGACTGGCCTTGTCGTTCCTCCTAGCGTAGATCGTCAGACGACATATCACTCCACGGTTTTGTCCATTCACTATCCAGTTGTTGCCGACGTACAGTGGACGATCAAAACCTCCAAGAACCTGTAGCAGCTTCCAAAGCTCAGCGGCGTATCCTCCTGTGCGCTTACCATAGCTCTGGAGACGAGGCATCTGTCAAGACAGACGAAGGGTAAGAACAACTTAAAACAGTGAGACGAGAGAAGATTATAACAATAGTTAAGTCGAGAGAGATATGAGAAGAGTTAAGCAATTAATTAATCTTGCAAGTTAACTTTTCCTTTAGAAAATAATTTGGACACTCTAAAGACGGCCAATCTAACTAAGGTCAAGACCTACAGTCAGTATGGCTCTGATACCACCTCTGTTGGGACCCAAAAATTACGATTCTGGAACCCTCTGTGTATACTGCACTAGTCCAGGATCACGCTAGTCCACACAGTGTCAACATAAGTGAATATCAATCCACACAAACGATAAATAAAGTAAACGATTAGTTTGAATAACAAATGAGGGTTTTGACCTTATGGTCGAGGTTACACTTATTAAGCCACACAGGGCTAACAGAGAATAAAACAGCAGCGGAACGGAAATAACTTCAGCGTAGATCCCATCAATTCACCACAGGTAATCGACTGGGATCCAGACCTTAACGATCAGTAACCTTCGTTGAACTCCTCCTCGAAAGCAGGCGTAGACTCCTCCTCTTCTGTAGGTTTGTGCACAAGTTTTACAACAAGCGTGAGTACACAACCGTACTCGTAAATCATACCACAGAATGCAATTTATAGATGCAGGCTTATTCCAAAAGAAAAGGCTTCTGTGGTTCTTTTGCAGAAATACAACATTTGCAATTGAATACAATAATAGATTGAAATGCAGTTCAAAACAAATAGACAATATTAATTTAACAGTTATTTTCACAAAGACACAAAGCTAAACAATTATTTCACATAGCCATATGACTTGGATCACATAGCTCCCATCCCAACATTTTATGAAAACTACCCCTCGTGTGAAATACCCGAGCATGTCCATGACCACGGACGCGGCTATTCGAATAGATTGATTTTAACACTCTGCAGAGGTTGTACACTTTACCCACAAGATACAACTAGTGTAGCTAGCACTAATCGTAACAAAACAGTTCGAAACTTCATCTCAAACATTGACATTCCCGATGTGCTTTCCCGCTAGACCAGCTCACAAAGAATACTAGTCTAACACACACCACTGGACAGGGATGCGGCGAACCATCCCGCGATGCAACTACCAAGTAGTCACACCTCCACCCTGTCACAAAGCCTAACCTATCCACCTGAACATCAATGCCGAGAATCTATAACTTACTAAGTTAGGCCCGCCCCATACCACGCATGTGGTCGTACAGTAAGGCTCAGTTCAATGGCGCACAAAGTTAAGTCCTTAATTGACCAAGGCGAGACTTCCATTTTCTAACTATGTCACAAAGATTATCATTTCCATTCACAAAGTCCACCATATCACAAAGTATCCACCACTTGCCTAAGTCCAAATCCTTTACCACCCAGTTGGTTTTAGTGCAACACATGCTATCACGAAGTAATAACACATAGCACACAGTTTTACACAGAGTTCCATAGTCACTTAGTCATAGTTATTATTTGCGACTCACATGAGATATAAGACTCGTAGCATGGCTAAGCAATTGTACTCGCATCTAACCAACCCACGTTGTGCTATAATGATACCAACTAATAAACCAATCTAGGTGACAAGGGATTATGACATACAAAGCCAAGGTGTTATAACAAATTGGATACTAACTATACCCAAAAGCATTTAAATAAATAATTAAAGTAGAATGCAATACTTTGAAACAAAGTAATTTGAAAACTGGATTCAAGATGATCAAAGGTATGACTTGCCTTGGAAAAAGTCTATGTATTGGTCTTGATCTTGGGGTGCTCCTTCTCCAAAATTCCATAACGAATCGACGTCTACTCGCAAACGAAACAAATAAACAAAACAAATAAATAACAGAGGCAAAACAAGCTCCAAAAATTAAATAAAAATCTCAGATAAATAGATATCAATCGGAGTTCGGATGCAAAAGTTATGAGCTCTGGAAGATTGAAAATCTAAAGAAACCCTAAATTGGATTTTTCAGAATTTCTGAATTATTTCTTAAAAGAAAAATCGGATTATTGCGCAAGCATGACGCCAGCACAGGAATTCGGGAATAAAAGAAGTAAAAGAAATTACTGACATGTGGGACCCACATGTCAGTCTCACGACTCACCGTAGACTAGGTCTACCGAGCCTCGGGATCTAGAGACCGATGGACTGAGCCACACGGTGCTAACGCGGCACCGACGTGGATGCCACGTCGAAGACACGTAGGCGACGGGCTAACGCAGGCGCTGAGGTGGTGGTGAGGTGGCGCTGACGCGGCTACGACGAGGGCGGCGGCGCTCGGATCCCGACAGCAACAGTGAACAGCGGGGCTTCGCCGGCGGTGAGTGGTACCGGCGCGAAGAGGGTGGTACGAGGAACTCGTAGATGTGCTCACGGTGGTGGGGACGCGTCTGGCGGCGGCGGCGGCGTTAGCGGCGAGAGGCTACGGGCTCGGCGGGATCGGGGTTGCGGCGGCGCTCGGTAAAACGGCGACCACGAGGTAGCGGCTCCGTGCGATCTTGGCGGTGCGAACCACGGCTTCGGGCGGTACTAACGGCGCGCGCGGGCTCGTCGGAGTTGGCGGTGGTGCGGTCGTTTCACGAGCTCTGCGCGGCTAGGGTTCGCGCGGCGGCGGCTAGGGTTGAGAGTGAGGGCGACGCCGAGGCTCCTCTCCTTTATACCCGAGGCTCGGAGAGTCGAGGCACGAACACCCAAAAGCGGCATGCGGCGGCGGCGTCGTATCCCTAACGGATTCGGAACGGCAACCTGATGGGTCGGGGCCCACACGTCGGCGGCGACTTTCGCGCGTGGCGCATGCGAAATGGCGCGGCTGCGAAACAGACTCAAAGGATCTGACCGTCCATCCAAGATCGAACAGCCCAAAGTCCATGGGACGATCGGACCTCCGAACAGATCAGGCACATCTAGCCATCCATCCTTGATCGAACGGTGGAGGATGGGCTGAGCGCGCGGAGAGAGAGAGATACGAGGCTGACATGTGGGGCCCGCATGTCGATCGGGGCAGCAGCGAGGCGGTGAGGCTGCGTCGCGGGGTTTGGGCGGAAAGGGAATAGAGCGGGCGACTTCAAAGAATTCGGCCCAAAGCTTTTTTCTGAGGTTTTAAATAGCTTTTCTATTTTATAAAATACCAGAAATTCGAATAAGCAATAGAAAATAGCAAATGAACTCAGAAAAATTCTAGAAAAATCTAGAAAATATGTCTGAGCATAGAGAACCCAAATAAAATAGTTTTGGCTATTGTTCATGTTGGGATTATTCACATTAAATGTTTTTGTTTGTAAAGTCCAATATTAAGCTTTTGAATTAAATTCAAATAAATCCAAATAGTGACTTTTCTCCCTACTAACTATTTAAAAGATTTTTAAACTCAGAAAATTGGGATGTTACAATAATGATGTAACTTAGTGATGTAACTTGTTCAAGTTCTTTATTGCGCATGGACTGACAAGCATGTGGATTATTGTTGGGTATACGACCAATGCCCACCAACTATTTAATGCTTATAATGTTTACACTGTTGGGACAACTTGCTCAATGTTATTTGAAGGCTTGTTCAAGTTCTTTATTGCGCATGGACTGACAAGCATGTAAAAGTCTCGGACATTTGTTGCCTCGTGGACTCTTTTTTCTGTTTTCTTTTTATTTTCTTAAACTAGTATGGGATCTGGATCCGTCATCGTGACAGACCTGCTTTGCTTGAACATAACACAAAACCAACTGAGCGCGCAAGAGGAAGAACGGAGGTGGGATTCTCGATTTGATCGTGCGGTTGTTAATTTTGATCCAAGGGTTCAAAACTTAAATGTTTGTAGCAACAAAACATCTGCGAGATAGGTAAACACCCATTAGATATAACACAAAGTATCAACTATTATTAAAAAACAATGTGTGTTGTTTTCATGACATAGTTACACACCCCGTACTCATACAATAATATGATCAGGCTGTTGGAATTAATACGGACTAGGCTCAATTTTAATTCTAATTAATTCTTGGAAAATTCTAAAGGCCCATGTGTATGTGCTAAAACTGTTTAGTTCCATATGGAGAGTTGAATGGGAGTTACACCACTTTAAAAGGTGGAACGTGGTAGCCCCCTTGTGGAATTGGAGAGAGCCAATACACGCGCGCTCGCTCGCTCGCTCGCCTTGCCACGCCTCGCCTCGCCTTGTCGTGCCGTGCCATGCAGGTGCGTGTACGTGTACGCGCGTACGCAAGCGTGTCGGGTGCATGCGCGTTTTTCTTTATATATTCGAAAATCGAAATGCACCGACTCGCAGTAAATGGTATTAACGAATATCGCGATAGCAGTGCGATTACTAGTGAATAACGATTGCGATTACTATTGAGTAATGGTCTGCGAGTTACTATTGTGTAATGGCTGCGATTAACACATTACGCCTCTTCGTTTTTGCTATTTTAGAAGAACAGAGCACTGGTTCTCAGACTGATCTCCATAAGAAAGACTCTCTACGACAGACACAAAGAACTCCACAGTTTTGTTACTATCTCTGGCGATCTCCATCCCGGCGAGACGCGTGTACGGCTACACCGGGAGAGCAGGCCTTCGGAACCCTCATCCTTGAAGGCTTGCACGAGCGAGGACGAATAAGGTTTTTGGGAAGCGTTCGCACGACTGCTCGCTTCATCTCATTTTCTGCTATGACTACATCTGCGCGACTACTACCACGACATCCACGAAGGTCTCTGCTACATCCACTATGCCATGACTAACGACGATCTCACCAAGACTCCTGCTTCTACTTCTGCTGCTCCTTCCGTTGGTTCTGGGTATGCCTATCTCGCACTTGTTGTTTACTTAGTTTTATTATCTGTTGTTTACTTGAACACTGAGATAGGTATGCTAGTTTCTGTCCTTCTAGAAATTCGTATATCTATAGTGTTCTTGTATACCTGCTTTATGAAAATGGCTATAGTATTCTCCATGATTTATCTAGTACATTTCTGGATTAATGTAATTCGAAAAATGCTCATATATTCAACACAAGCATCAAACATACTAGCAACAGGCGACCTAGGGCTCCAACCCCCGCCGTTGTCGTCCCCACTGGCAGCCACTCCGGTGCCAGCGTCGACCGCCTCCCACACCCTCGCCGTCCTCCCTCCCACGTCCTTTCTCCACCTCCTGTTCCTACTAGCGCCACCACTGCCAAAAGACTCCTCGTCAATGTCCCCACCACCCGCCGTCGTTGGATCCAGGTCATCCCCGCCCCATCATCACCGGATCTGGCCACCACCGTCTACTCCCGAGCTGGCGACACCAGATCCGGGCCACCATCGATTGCTACCGACCCAGGGACGCCAGATCAGGGCCACCACTACCATTGATGTTCCATCATCGCCTGAGGCCATCCTGCTGCTCGTCTTCACCTCTAACAAGTCTCCATCGCCGACGTTGTCTCCGGTCCTCCTTGCGCTAGTCACTGGGGGGCCACACTGGCTCCTCCATCACCACTATTTCGGATCAACTCGTCGGTGCCCGAGGCCAACCGCCTCTGCTCGTTTTTGCCTCCAAGAGGTCGTCTCTGCTGCTGTCATCTCAGGCATGTTCCTCTTCATCATGGCAGCCACCACCGACGACCTGCAACTCTGAAGACCTTCACTCACTTCGTTGACTCAAGTTCGTCATTGCCCAAGTCTACACCTGCTCGTCTTCGTCTTGGGAGGCCGCCGCTGCCTTCACTGATCTCTTCTTTGTTGTGACAGCTTCTTCGTCATGAGCAACTTGGGCGGAGTATTGCTTGACGGTGAGGAGGATGGTTGGATTCAGGTTGGTAGGAATGGACGTCGGAGCGCTGCTTCGGTCCCTCCTTCGCAGCTTTCGCCAACACAAAATGTAGCCTCCAAGGCTCCACATCCACCTTCTCTTCTTCTTGGCAGGTGTTTCAACTACTCTCCACGGAGCATAGGGTGGCAAATTGCCAGAACCCTCTCTGTTGTCTTCGCTGCTGGGGCATTGGACATTTTGCTTGTTAGTATCCCCGGAGGGGTCACCCCTGTTCTTCTCCACGGCCACTATCACAGTGCTTTGCGCTCCACCCCTGCCTCCCTCGTGCGAAGCTTCCTTTCCTCCTCTGAAGCATAGTACAGGTAAGTGGGGTGTCTCCCTTTCGTGAAAGAAGGAAACCTCCCTCTCGATAATGTGCTTGGTGCTTATGTCTTTCGATGGACTTTGCATGCCGATCTCAGTTCCCGGGGTTTCTCAGGCAGTATCTGACAAGCTTCACATCCCTCTTGACGCGCTCACCGTGGAGGTCTTTTCTGATCAAGGCTTTGGTGAAAGTGTTGTTGATCTCATCACGTCGGGTTCCTGCTCTTCCATCGGTTCCAATGAGTCGTCGCATGTTGTTGCTGATCCTCATCCTCAACTTGATGGCCTAGCTTCATTGTCCTTGGAGTGTTGCAGCTAGGAGGGTATTGCACTAGCTATAGCACCCAATCAACAAGCAGAGTTGGGCTGCCTTCAGAGTCACAAGATGCGGATTCCCTTGGGGTTTCAAGCATAGGTGGCCTAAAGCTCCAAGAGGATGATACCCATTGGAGTTGTTATGTCTTTTGTATATACGGTTCCCATCGATGATGCTAACTCTGATGTCTCTTTGGTTGCTGTGGAGCATGCTTTAGACAAGGTCAACACTTTAGAGAGTGGCATTGAGGTAAATTGCCCTTCTCAGTCCCTCACAAGCCAACTTGAGCCACCAAGCGATCTTCAACATAAGGAGCAATGCTTTGAGCAACCGCCAAAATCTCAAGTTGGATGCCTCTTCCAAGTCTAATTGTTTGTGGGTTAAGACATCATCCCATGAGTTTGCCCTATGCAGGATTGCTCATCCAGCTCCCAAAGCTAGAGCGAGGAAGTCCAATGTAAAGCTATTGAGGAACTTGGGGCATCATTAGGAAAGATGAACTTGATGATGTGCTAGAGAGCTACATGAAGCAATTGAAGAGGATTTTTCCGCATGGTTCTTTAGAGTCACTTGCGTGTTCAGATGGTGCTTTCTGGGACCTTGTTGCTGGTGTTGCTTTGGCGGTTTCTTAGGCTTTATTTCCTCCAGTCTCTTTCTCGTGCTGTAGTTTGTTGCAGTAGCATGTAGTGCACTTGTTGATAGTTTTCGGCCTCTTGGTGTGTAAGAGGTAGAGTATTTCATGTTGTTCTGTTGTTTTCCTCGGTATGTCCTTTGGGTCTGGTGTTGTAGTCCTTAAACTCTTTGTGTATGTGGTGTTCCCTTGGGGGCGGTGTTACATAATTAGTTAGGGCTTCTGAAATAATGAATAGGATATAACTTTGAAGTTTTGAACAAAGCATACTCAATGACTACATAGTTGAACATCGGATAATATTATTTAGAACATGACTCGTTCGGTGTGGAACTTGCTACAGGGCTCAGCAACCTTCAAGTTGATACTTGAGGGGACTTTTCCCTTGATGTATCTTTCGATAGCAACAAGAGCTTTTCGGGCTTCCTCGAGTGCCTTCCTTGTCAAGGGTAAGCAGCAGCGAATCTTAGAATGTCTCCTAACATAACCACGTGTAGTGTCGAATGTAAGGCACTCTATTGACGTTGTATTCTCAAGGATGCGACTTGTTAGCTCAAACTGGTTTTTTTGTTGATAATCACATTCTTGATGTTGTCATGAGGGTGTCCTGTAAGATGCCTTGGCCATGAGGAATCACCGTAAGAATATCCAAGAATGGAATCATGTCGTATGCAGTGGCAAAACTAGGATAAAAATGGAGGGTAGGCTCAAAAGTTTAAGTTAAATTGACACAAACTTTGTCTTTTACTCTTTCACAATCTAAGCTCATACATGAATAAAAGAGAAGCAAAGCAAAAAAAAGAAGAGAAATACAATAAAGGTACCAACAGCTCAACTCGGTGACCCCTCCTCTGTGGCTCTATGCTCACCTCCTCCGCTCCTTGGCCTTTCCCCTCCGGTCCTGGCCACAGCCGCGCTCGGCACCGACAAATCCCCTCCCCTCCTTGGCTCCTCCGCCCTCCCCTCTTGGGCTCTGACTCATCGTGCCACATCCTGGCATATCCCCTCCTCTCCTCCGCTTCTCCGTCCTCCAACTCCTCAGCTCCAGCTGATCATGTCGCCGCCCGCCGCCCTAGGTTGCATGCTCGAGCTTCCCTGCACATCACGTGACCTCCTACCGTCCTCTTGTGCATTTTTTAATGTGCTACACTACAGTGAAGCTAGGATAAAAATGGAGGAAGGCTCGAAGGACTAAGCTATTTTTTACTAGAAACCGAAGAAGACTAAGCTAAATTGAGACAAACATAGTTTTGTGCGATCTACATAAATATAAGAGAAGTAAAGCAAAAAAAAAACAATATAACGAAGGTATCTCGCGTAGGGTAATCAGCGCTGGCGGAGGGTGGTCTCAAGCCTGGTGGCCGTATGTCTGGCAGCCCTAACTGCATAGATTGGTATCAATGTTAGTTCTTGAACAAAACTAGTCTCAGTAATACTCATCGCATATTTTAGACTAGTGGATTACAAATCCACTGAATACAAAAATGCAGACCTACAGATAAATAAGTACAGATAACCCCAAAAGCACGTAATGTACCGCATGGACGAGTTTAAAAAGGCAATTCAGTATCATTCTTGTGTGTACGATGAAATTGTCTGGATGCAACATAAGAATTGAAAAGCCTGTGCACGACGCTTGCAAAAGAAAATTCATGCTGAGCTAAACTAGTTAGTCAGGTCATACATGAAGATAAGAGGTTTCCAAGGATAATTTGTTTTCGTTATAGATAAGCTTTGAGATGTACGACGGCTTACATGCAAAATGAAAGTCTCTATGTCAGGGGAAGCATGAAGAAAAGAAACCAGAGTAAAAATCGTAGTCCGGACAAAAGCTTTGAGTATCTGAATTTTTTTTATCTATGCTATGCATGGTGATATCTCATTAGGAGAGGAGGCAAAGTGATCTCATGCATTGAATTTAGATCTAATAGTTCAAAATTTGAGTACTAGTTAAAAACAAAACACTCAAGTACTTCCTAGACGCTCCCAAAAAGAAAGAGATGCTCCAAATGTTAACTGTGTGCATAGATATAAGTATTTTGTACAAATAACTGTTATCTGACATTTTAAGGATTTAGATCAACAAATTAGTACACAAAAACGGAAAAGCCAACACTGACCTCGTAGCATGATGACAGAAAGAGATTGGAGATTCGTTGCAACAAATGGAAGCCTAGTCGTGGCATAATAGAGCATATCAGGCTCATCCACAGTCAACATTTGTATTTCCCTCACTCGCGAAGAATCTCCAAGGGAGATATGTATCGGGCCCCCAACATATTCAAAACTGAAGAGCTTTGGAGCATTGCCTTCAATCATTCGCAGCCTGCTGCATCTTCGCACGTGCAGGAACTTGAACTGCGACAGCAGCAAGGTATCTTCAGGGAAGCAATGCCATTGCAGTCCGACAGGACCAATTCCTCCAGAGCGAAAGACTTGGACAGAAAGAAGCTCAATTCCTCCCCGGTAATACGAACCTCAAACAGATGCACCCTCGGCAGGCTACTCAAGCAGCCAACCGTGTCTACAGAATGAAAAGCGCATCTGGCGAGGTTCAGAGACTGGATCGAGCTTCCCTTATCTCCAGATAAAAGTGGGCACAGGAAGCTGTAATCTATCTTGTTGTCCATGTTCAGCCGTAGCTCGAATTCTCTGATCCCAGGGGTAATTGCAGCTTGAACCCAGCGGTCAAGATGGCCAGGGTGCATGTAGAAATCAAAGGGAGTTCGAAGCCTGAACGTCTTCACACCAATTCCAGAGTGATTCTGCATAATGTGGTCGACTCTACCGACAAATTCCCTTGTTGTCGGAGCCTCTTCACTCCGTGTATTCAACTGTGCTGATAATGCCTCTCCTCATTTGATCCTTAATACGCGGTAATTATTTCTTGATTAGTGCTCTGAAATCAAGTGACGGGGTTGAATTTACTCCTAGTGTTTCCATGTCAAACATGAGCTTGGGATAGCATCTCCAAGAATGCAGGAAACCACGGGAACGCAGGCAGCACGAGCAGACTCTCGCATTGGCATGCGGGCATGTATCTGGTGAAGGATATCCTGCAGAAACAAGCATGCGATAAAAATTAGTAAGGCTGACTTTGTTGGAAATTCTTTCCGTGGACACACACTATACGGGGGAGATGTACACACAGAAAAACTACTGAACTTACAAGACGATTTTTGTGCTGCTCAAAATCTCAGTTCTTTCAGGTTTCTTTCTTTCACTTTTTGTCATGGACCGGTGTTCCTGTTCACATGTTACTGTTTACTAACCGCTCGCAATTATTAGGAAAGATTTATTATTAGGAATATATCAATTAGGTGTTTGGTATTATCTATTAGTTAGATAAGTTATTATTAGATTGGATTGTTAGAGATAAATTTTCTTATAGATTATTTCTTATGGGTCAAGTTAGATTGTCTCTATAAAAGAGATAGCATATATGCATTATCAAGGAAGCAAAAAAGATGAATTAATCTAGTCTCTCTCCCAAGGTTTCATCATCCCAATCTATAGTCTAATCACTCATCTCACCAAGCCGACACTGCCCAGCCTTCTTCCTCGTGGTGTTTACCCTATTATGAACTAATGTTCATTACACTTTTATTCTATCAAACAAAGAGTAACTAAAGACCGAGCAATTCATACGCCACTACCTCTTGACCTCCTAATGCAAACATCAATGAGCAAAACTCACGCCACTACCACCCACTAACTCCTGCATGTATGCAACTAACTCACCAACTCACTAACGCACGTACTAACTCACAACTTGATTATTCCTAACAATCTACTCATAATCAAGATGGCTTCACAGCAGCGCCGGTTCGTCGTTGGCATTCGCCTCCACAAGATGCGTCTTATCCTCCTCCTTCTTGTGGCATTCGGAAGCAAAATGCACATAGTTATTGCAGTTGTAACATCTTACTTTAGCCTTGTCGAATTTACGATTCCCGTGGCTTCGGCCACCATTGCCGTTAGAGCGGTCGGGCTCGCCATCTCTATTCTTCGCCGATTGGGCCTCCCACTCAGCATGCGTTAAGAGAAGATGTTTGTTGTCGTCGTTGCCGCTTATACCGCGTAGACGCTCCTCATACACCTTGAGACGGTCGATCGCTTCTTCCACCATCATTGTCTTCAAGTCCCCAAATTGCTCGAGACAATCTGCAGTACATGCTCGGGACAGCGCAGAGAAGTTTGTTCACGACGTAGCTCTCCTCTATCTTGTCACTAAGACCGCGAATCTGATTGACAAATCATTAATCTCACAGCGAAGTCATCCACTGATTCCATTTCCTTCATGCGCAAACCCTCGAACTCGCTCTTGAGGGTCTGCACACGCGTCTTCTTGACACGATCGGTGCCGACGTACATCGTTTTGAGCGTGTCCCATGCAGCTTTCGCTGTCTCCTTTTCGGCGAGGAGGAGGAGGGTCTCCTCCGAGACTCCTTGGAAAATGGCCGCAAGGGCTATCTGATCTTGGCGCTCATCACCATCGTCGACCACCACAACTTTCCAAACACCTTGGCACTTCATGAACACTTTCATCTTGATTTCTCACACGCCGTAGCTCCTCTTGCTCAGCATAGGGTATTGAAGAGAGACACTGCTTTCTCTTCCCAGTATCCTCGACGGACCATCGTTGGTAACGATGGTGCAGCTCGATGTCTGAGAGCGCAGCATGATCTTGGGCATACATGGATCAAGAACTCAGACTCTGATACTAATTGTTGAAAATTCTTCCCATGGACGTATACTACACAGGGGAGACGCACACACAAAAAACTACTGAACTTACAAGACGTTTTTTGTGCTGCTCAAAATTTCATCTTTTTCAGAGTTTCTTGTTTTCACTTTTATTCTATCAAATAGAGAGTAACTGAAGGCAAAACAATTCATGCGCCACTACCCCTTGACCTCCTAATGCAAACATCAACGCGCAAAACTCACGCCACTACAACCCACTAATTCCTGGGAAGCAAATTCTATGGGACAGGGCCTCACGGTGAGGCCCCTTGTGAGAACCCGAACAATTAAGACTAACTAAGTAACAGTAATCAGTAACTTAACAGTAATTAAAATCCATCAAGTCGAAGATCGAAGGGTAATCTCAGTGTGGTAGCAAACGTTTAGTCAACGCAAGTAACAATGGTGTAACTCAAAATCCTTTACAAAAGAATTGCATTGCAAGCTTAATTGAACATTAACTCAAACTCAAGAGTATTTACATAAACTCAATACATCAGTGAATCTTCAATTATTGCAATCTGGAGCGTGTTACAACCAACCGCAAGGTATCTCACAAGAGCTAACTAACTACAATACCATTCTTGCTTTCATGTCGCCGAAGCCCTCTTTGGAGCATTGTCCATTCATCGTCAGCCACCGAACCCTTCCACGGCCCTCAACCCCTCGTGGTCAAATAGAATAAAGGAAGTGATTAGTAAAACCGATTGCGGTATTTAGGAGTAGGTTAAAAGAAGTTGCTGTCAGTTTCCCGAAGTGCAGTAGAATACCCGAGAAACTTGGGCAGTCGGTCCCTAGACCATCAAGGTACCCAGACTAACCTGAGTTAGTCGGCCCCTCGATCGTCAAGGTATCCGGACCACTCGAGGTCCTTCGGTACCTGTCACTTCCGTGAGTCTCCTCATCCGGCGTTATTAGAATCCAACACCCACTATTTGCATTTGCAGCAGCCACAATGTAATCCCACAATGCACCTCGCAGTACAACCCACCCTCAGCAAAAGCATCATGGGGCTTAGCAGAACCGGCACCATCAGAGCACCTTGGCAGCCCAAGCCAACACGGGCAAGACTGACCCAAAGATAGCCGAAGCCTCCCAAGTTCATTCCCCGCTTGAAGCCAACTCGAGCAAAGACAAATGAACAAAACAAAACGACCAAGGGTAGCATGGCATGAGGGGCATGGCATGAGGGCATAGAGGGAATGCACAGGTCAAGTGAAGCCACATCCACAAACGAAGTGCATAGTGGTCATTTGCACGGCAAGAGTTTGAGCACCAAATGCATCCCCCTGGATGAAGGTCTTATCCCCTCACTGCTTCTTAGCCTCACACAAGCATCCTCATTCACAGAACCCAGCCACCACCTGGAGCAAAGCACAGGCTGGCCACATCCAGAGAAGCACACCTCCTTCATTCCCCCTATTCTCAGACCACCCATTGCATTGCATTCCAATCAATCCAGCTCTTTCAACCATATAGACCAAAGGAAGAAGAAGCCAGGAGGAAGACCGGAGAGCAAGGGCGGCAGCGGCAATGGCGTTGAACCATTGACCGCCACCACGACCGCGCCGGTAGTGACACGAACCAGGAGGATCAAGAGCACCAAGGAGCTCCATGACCACCCAGCTAGCATCACCATCACCCCACTGCCGACCAATCTCCCCCAAAACTAGCAAAGGTAACCATCCATATTCCCACAATCATCTTACCTTTCAACCTTTCACATGCACATCCATCAACCCCCAGTAGCCATATAGTTCTCAGTTCATCAATATGCATCACAGAGCAGTAGAAGGGAGGGAGTAGAGATAGGGGTTGAGAGGGGGAGTAGTACCTCCGTGTGCCATGATCTAGTACCCTCAGTAGTCTCCTCCATCGCAGCACTCATCCATCAGCATCTAAACTCACAGATCTGAGTTCAGTAAGACATCAAAAGCTAAATCGTGCTCAACTTAAATCAAAGAGTAACTAGAGTAAGCCGAGTTTTTATCAGAGCAAGGGTTAGGGCGCAGGAGGCCGAGGCAGCCAAGAGGCCAGGGGGCGTGTCGAGCCGCGCGGCCGGAGACCAGGCGCGGGAGAGTGAGCCGGAGCCGGAGAAGACCCAAGTGGTGGTGCGGGGCGCCGGGCCGAGCCGGGCAAGTAGGCGAGGCGGCGCTGGCCCTAGGCCGCGCCGAGAGGAGGTCGGGCCGGGCTGGAGTCGAGAGGAGGCGGCGGCGTAGAGTGGCGGCGAGTCGAGAGGGAGCGGCGTCGGGGAAGCGGCGGCACGGTTGGCGGCGCCGGGCCGCACTGGAGGCCGGGTGAAGCTGGGGAGACCGTCAGCGGCAGCCGAGCCTGGGGAAATCGGAGGAAGTGGAGGATTTGTTGGGGGAGAGGGGGAGAGATTTGGGGAAGAAGGTGAGTTGTGTGCGTGTGTGTGTGTGTTGGGGGCCGGCCGAGAGGGGTGGAGAGAGAGAGAGAGAGAGAGAGAGAGAGAGAGAGGTGAAGATAGGTTTAGGGTTAGAAAGATTAGGGACTAGATTAGGAAGTTGGGTGGGTACCAGGATGATTGAGGATTGTCCTGGTTGAGTTGGTTTCGCAAGCGGCGGTAGTACCGTGTGTTGATCAACGGCAGCATTGTGTGTAGAGCGTCTTGTTGGGGAGTGCTAACTTAGTTTTAGATCTCAAAAAGTTTTATTTAAATTAAATTGTGCTAACATTTACAAAGCTACTAACTTATGTGTCCATAATATCACGCAAAACTCAACTATGTATTTGTTTATGTATTACTCATGCTGCCGCTTTGCTACAGAAAACGAACCAGCACCGGCAGGAGCAGTTGACCAGAGCTTCGTCGACACCAACATTTCCTACTTTTGCGAAGGCAAGCGATCCTCTTGAACATGAATATAGTTACTTTAAAAATATACCCTATCTTACACTACTATAAGTATTGCATCAAAATGGTTTATCAAAATCTAAAGAAAATGATTGAGATGATTAAGATAATTGAGAAAGAAATGAGACTTACTAGGAGGGTAAAAGGGGGCCCTGGCTGGACAAACGCGACGATGATGATGATGAGGTAAGAGGTGGGCCCCTTTTTACATATGGTTATAATATAAGGACCAACAAACTCTTACTCGGTCAGATGCCGTAATTCAGTGCCAACCATTTTCCCGTTTCGACGGGCAGAAAATGCTACCTTGTTACGTGACTATGCTCTCCACAACGGGTAAGTATTAGGTGTGAGTGATTGTGATGGAGGAACCCAGGACCGGTGGGGGATAGTCCGGAAGTGGGGGATCCAAGGTGCTATAGCGCTAAGGTGGAATGTTGAGTGCAGGATAGAAGCTGCCTCAACCAACCTCGCGTAACTTCGGTGAATGATGAGTCGTCGGCGTGACTAAATCTGCACCGACGGAAGGTGATGGGTGGAGAAATTAATCACGTAACCTGGAAAACGTTCTGTATTATGATCTCGAACCCGCATCTAAGGCAATGCGGTGGACCCTGTTCACGGAAAGTTCAGAATAGCTATGGGTAAAGTGGTACAAAGCCTGCGCAGTGCTAAACTAAATCATGAATTCATGCGGTCTCGAGATTGGAGTATCACGGAAACCAGGGGTCTTTCGTCTCTCCGAGTGACTAGTAGTGTTTTCAGTACTAAAATCTGCCACCTAATTGCTGTGATCTATTTTCTAAAGTGAGATGATTTAGAAATTGTGAAAATGAATAGAGATAGTGCATCATGTGCATCTTTTGCTATTAATGCTTGCTGAGTACATTAATTTGTACTCAACCTTGTTAGTATCCTCCTTTGTAGATCCTAGTCCGGCCGGGAACTATCCCGAGTGGGACGAAGGACTTGCAGGTACAGAAGCAATAGCTGGAGGAGGAGGCTTTGATGCAGAGGACCAGGGGTGAGTTGGGAGCTATTCTGGCGGGTGGGGTGAATAGGCTGCCGATACTTCAGGACAGACAAGAGAAGCGGGAAGTTCCCTTTGGTATTTGTATAAAGCTTGTATTAAGACCCTAGCCCTGCGTGGTTAACTGTTGAGATAAAGGACAGTTTCTATCTTATTGTTCTGCTACGTAACTCTGGTGAAGATTTACTATTTGTTGGAGCAGTGTTCTACTGAGTAAACAAATAGTAATCTGTGTGCCTAAGTGTTATTACCCCTGGGGTAATAACACGGGCGTCACACCCCTCCCCTCCACCATTCGATCTTCTCCCCCTCTTCATCTCTCTCTCCTGATGAACAACAGATACATGGGGCCTCTCCTGATGCCCCGTCCTATAGAATTTATTTTCTAATTTCTGCATGTATGCAACTAACTCACCAACTCACTAACGCACGCACTTACGCACGCAATAACTCATGACTTGATTATTCCTAACATACTTTGCTATAATGCATAGCAGGGCAGAGGTACAAACCGACAGTTAAGATGATTCCTTGTTTTAATTGCAATCACTTCAAACCTTTGGAAGGGTGAGCTCTGCCCGTTCTTTCAGCCGCTGGCGCTGTCGATCCATCATCTGCAATCCAACGCAAAGCGCGGTCATGATACAGAAAGGGGAAGAACCCAACGGAAGAAGAAAATAACACGCGCGAGATCGAGGGACATAGTTGGAGTGATTCGTCATTTTCCCAATGCAAGAATGCTGATAAATCCGATAAACTAATCCGACCAATTGGTTGTCGGGTTAATCCGCCTAATTTGATCAATTACGAGCGAACGCGCAGAGAGGCGCACGTACCTGATGTTGAGGAACCGTCGCTGGCGAGTCCAGTCCGAGCGATTACCTCGTAGACAATAACCAGGATCGTAAGAAAGATGCAAGAACACAAAAACACAACAATAGATGAAACACAGGTATGAGAGGGGACTGCAGGCTTCTCTTTATTGCTCTTCCAATAATCAATTGTACAATGGTTGGGGGGGCCTCCCCCCTCCTATATATAGTCTAGGGTGGATGAGGTGCCCATCCGGACCCGGACTCCTGGCCGGGCCCAGTTTCCTAACATTCCCCCTTGGGCTCTCATCCTTCATGCCCATGCCTCGTCAAAACTCCATAAAAACCCAGTGGGAAAAATTTGGAGAAAGAGTACATGAATCATGTTACGCTATCTTTGCACAATTGCCTCATTAAAAACCTTAGCAGAAACTTGGGAAAACTCGTCAAGGGAAAAAGAGTACAATCCACCCAATTTCATTTAATCTTCAGGATTTGCTCTTTGGGTACTCGATCTTCGTGATCAAGCTTTAGTAATGAGTTTGTGAAGATTCTCCCCCTGAATTCTGCACTTCTCTAAGTCTCATCATTCCGATTCCACATATGCACCTTTCAAAGCTAGATGCTGGAAGTGACTTAGTGAATAGATCTGCAAGATTTTCACATGACTTAGTATGCAGTGCCTTAATTTCGTCCATCTTTTGCATTTCATGAGCATAGAAGAACTTGGGGTTGATATGCTTTGTGAGAGGACTCTTCACATAACCCATCTGTACTTGTGCAAACACAAGCTGCATTTATCTTCATAGATAATAGTGGGGTTAGTTCGGCATTCAATCAACATGACTGCTGGATGTGGTGAATCATCCGACGAAGCCAAGAGCATTCCCGTGCGGCCTCGTACAGTGCTATAATTTCTGAATGGTTCGTCGAAGTTGATACCAAACTCTGCTTAGATGATTTTCATAGAATTGCGATTCCACCACATAGGAATACATAGCCTGTTTGCTGCTGTATGCGGGTCCTACAAGTACCCGTTATCTGCATTGCCATTCATAGTTAGGTCTTGGTTCTTTCTATAGAACAGACCAAGTTCTTTGCTTTCTTGGAGGTATCGGAAGATGTCCTTCATTCCCTGCCAATGCCTTTGGTAGGTTCTGTACTTATACCTTGCTAATAGGTTCACGGCAAATACAATGCCGGTCTAGTACTGATTTGTTCAATACATGAGTGTTTTTATCACACTTAAGTATGGAATTCGGTCCCGGACTTCCTCCCCTCTTCTCTAGGTTTGAGCGGGTCCTTGTCTTGTCAGCAAGGATCTCTCGATCATTGGCACTTTCGAGGATATGCCTTTTCAAAGCCGAACCTTTCCAACACCTTACGAGTGTAGGTTGGTGATGTACTAAAATCCCTTCAGTGGTCTGCTCAAGCTGCAAGCCTAGACAATATTTGGTTTTACCCAAATCTTTCATTTCGAACTCTGACTTCAGGTAAGAGCTTACTTTCTTAATATCCTTCAGGGTTCCGATGATGTTCAGATCATTTTCATACACTGAGATTATACAAAATCCATTCTGGGATCGTCGTATAAATACACAGAGATTATTCTCATTTTTCGTGTAGCCTTTCTTGCATAGAAAGTCGCTTCAAGCGATTATACCACATTCTGTCTGATTGCTTATGTTCGTACAATGACTTTACGAGTTTCACATGTACATATTTCTATTTGCTCTGTTTTGGTTGGAGACGGTGATACATTCAGGTATCTTCATATAAATATCCGAATCCAACATTTCATAAAGGTATGCTGGTACCACATCCATCAATTTCAATTCTAACTTCAAGTTCACTGCCATTGAGATAAATATTTAAAAGGGAGTTCCGCCCATGACCGGGGAATAGGTTTCTTCATAATCATCTTCTGGATGTCCAGTGAAACCTTGTTCAACGAGCCTTGCTTCTTTTCATTTCTCTTTCGAACAAATACCCACTTATGCCCTACTGTGGTGTACAAGGGAGGCGTCGACTTCTGTGCCCAAACACCTTTCTTTTATTCGGAGAGAATAATTCAATTTCTATTGCCTTCTTCCAATCTGATCTTTTCTTTCATTTATCGAGCGATGCAGGCTCTAGATCAAGATTGATGATTGTGGCAAATTTCTTTGCAAAGTATATGTCGACATTGGCTGTTGTCATATTCAAAGATTCTCCTGAGGTCATAAATTTTATAGCTATTTCTTCAAGTGGCGATTCTTTTAATGCTTCTACTTGCTCACCGCTGCTTCCAATTGCGAGGCAAGTCCCTTTAGTTTTTCAGCTCCGATGTGTGCGCACACATCCATGCTGATGTCTCCCTTCATGGGGATGTTCAATTCTGGTATGCCTTTCCTGAAGGTTCCATACCGATGCCAAGTCTCAACTAGCTCCCTTCTAGTTACGAGGCACTTGGTGATCGGTTGTGTCAAGTCCTTCTTATCCTTTTTCACCAAAGGCGTCCCGGTTGCCAGTTCGAGGGACCGGAGTTCTCGTCCTTCGAGAGGCCTTAGGACGGGATTAGGGATACCTTCATCGGTATGTCAACCCTCTCCGGTGCATTGCGTGCAGGTACATGCTACTTGGTCACGCTCTTCAAATCACTAAAGTGGTTAGGCAGTTGATTCGCTAATGCTTGCAAATCGATTATGTTCCGGAGTTCAATTGTCTTCTAGACTTCAATTCAAATATCTTCTGGACTTCTCTATTTGCTTCACTAGTGCGCGGGTCATATGCACGGATTTTAATTATCTTCTGGACTGCATAGATTTTAATTATCTTCTGGACTTCAATTGTTTCCCGACATTATTATCAAGGGTTGATTTCCTCCCCCTAATGACGGGAAACTAACCTCATCTAATGTACTATCAGCGAATCGGGCATTATACAAATCTCCAGTCATATGGTCCAAATACTTGATTATGGATGCTGTTTCATAACCAACGTATATCCCAGACTTTCGGAGAAAACCCATTGCAGTTCGCTGCGGTGGTGGTATAGGTATATACCCTTGTAACCAAACCTTCGTAGATGAGAAGTTTTCGGTGTTGACCCTTGCGCTAGTTGCATGGATGTTATAGGCGATGGTCTAAAATTGATGAGAGCGCTACGGCGGATGCGTGTCCCCAACATATAGTTGGTAAATTACAATTCTTCAAAGTTACGCTAGTCCATTCAGGTGCGGATATGCGGTATAGAATGCTCAACTTTAATTCCCATTTTCATACAATAATCATCGGATGCCTTGGAGTACATTCTCGGCGTTGTCCATTCGGATGGACTTCACGTGATGATCGGGAAATTTTTTCAATTGTTAATTATCTGCGAGATTTAGCTTTACAAAACATGGTTTCTCATAGACAATAAACATACGTGCGACCATTCAGGAAGCATCGATGAGCACTATAAAATACCTAAATGACCCTTACAGAGGTGTATAGGATCGCAAAGTCTCCCGGATACGGTCCAGAATGCAGGACTTCATCCTTCGCTTTCGAGCAAAGGTCTAATAATTAATTTCCGGTGGCACATGCGGGGCACACAAAATCTTCCTGATTCGAGAAATTCTTTATATTCATATTATATCCCTATGAATTGTTAATTATATTTCTCATCATCCTAAGATCTAGACGGCACAATCTATCATGCCAGAGATAGAAAAGTTCAGAGCTTCTAAATACGGTTTTCAAGGCAGTATAGGCTGCAGGTGCCTTAATATTAGTGTAGTATAGCCCAATTTCATATGAAGGAAGATATTCTAATGCCATTGTTCCATTTTTCACGCTTTTCAATGAGTAGGCATTGCTTACCATACTCTTCTTCAGTCTCTACGTGGAAACCATTAGCGCAAATATCCTTGAGAGTTCTAGTCGATTCTGGGTACAACAAGTCTTCTTCAATGACCAAAGTTGTGCCCATTGGGAGTATAATTATGTCCCTTCCTGAGCCTATTATACAAGTATCGCTGCCTGTGATTGTCGTAAGACTACCAACATTCTTGCTGATCGACTGAAAAAATTTCGTTTCTCTCAGGATGGTATTCGTTGTGCTGCTACATGCTAAGCACACTTCCTCCATAGGGCACCACACGCGTTCTAATATAATGCACTTTATTAATATGTAGCAGAAAGCAAGCAACATATAAATAAAATACTTCAAATATCAGAACATAACTTGCTATTATAAAGACGGGAAAATAAGTCTTGCAGGACTCATAATAAGAATTTAATGCTTTGCTCTCCTAGAGCTTGCAACCATTATTCAATAATTCAAAGTTTTGCTTCAATTACAAACTGCAAGTTTATATAAAAGATCCGATTGCAATGTGTGCATTAGATTTAATAGGCGAAGTATTCAGGAACTTCTGCCTCAATCGGCTTCATGCGCGATCTTCTCCACTTGGGCAGCTACAGCTGCGGTCGCTGCGATGTCCAAAGGAGGGATGATGGGGGCTGCTACTGGGCTGTCCACATTCATAAGTGCAACTAATGGATGTGAATCCTCTGTGCCTGTAATGGTGAGGTGTGCCTCATGCTATCATTTGCCCTTTTTCTTAGACTGAAAAGTATCAATAACGTGCGATGCACTACCTTACCCTTCTTGCTCCTCTCATTCGTGAGAGGCTTCATCACCTTATAGCTGCTAGTAGTGGCTTCATGGCCAACATTGCTACTAGGTGTCTGCGAGATGTAGTTCTTTCTTAGAACATCATCTTGAGTTTTCGCAACTTGCATGATATCAATTAATTCGACATACTGCATGTAGCCATTTTGGCGATAGTTGCGTGCGGATTATCGCGTTGGGTGAAAGGTAGAAAATCCTCTCCATTATGCGCTCAAAATTGAAGGCGATACAAATTACAGCCATCTTTGGTCGATTATTCGAACTCTTTGGTTCATGATGCCCGTCATATTTATATTCATGTAAAAAGTTCAAAGGATTACTACTGGTAATCTGCATAAAATGGTTGCAAAATTCTCACAATGCTCTCCGAACTCCTGGTTCAAGATCCCGTATTTTTCTATGCATTTTTCATGATTTCTTGTAATTTCGGTGATTAAAAGCAATATAAATAATTACGAGATAATCAAAACAGAAATCTGATAATAAATAGCATAGAAATAACAATAACAAAGTTAAACATGCTTCAAGTTCAAAAAAAATATGCAAAATTTGATTCAAAATTTGAACTCCCGAGGTCCTTTTCTGCTGAAAAAGTAACATTTCGGCGAAAACTGCAAGTTTCAGAGGTTAAAACGCGAAATCTCAGTTCTGAGAGGATTTGCACGCAATTTCCAGAAGCTCCGAGGGGTTTTTCGCAAAAATTCCTTATTCGAGAAAAAGTTTTCGTAATTTTCAGAATTACAAGGGTCGTTTTGCAAATTCTCATTTTCTTTTCTTTTCATTTTTTTTTCTCTTCCGGGAAAACCAAATGGGCCGGCCTCTTGGGCCCTTGCGCCGGTTAAAGGCCCCAGGGGGGGACATTAGGGTTTCCCTGCCCTTTCTCAAGGGGCGGCGCGGCTCCCGCCGGAGTGGCGGCGCGGGTAGTGGGTGGCGGCGGCGCGGCGCCGTGGCTACGGCTTCGAGTGCGGAGACGCCGGCGGCTCACGCGTGATGGCAGCAGCCGAGGTGGCAACCGGCGGCGCACACGCGGCGATCGGTAGCGCGCCCTCGAGCAGCGACCGGCTTCTCACTTCTGGCGGAGCGCGCCGGCCTTCTGGCGCGTGGCCGGTGCGGCTTCGGGCGGGTGGAGCGGCGCGTTCGGGATTAGGCGTCGGCGGCGCCATCCTCTCACCTCCCCTCCCTTTTCTTTTTCTATTGATGACCGAAGTGTGGCAGCCGGTGCTTCGGGGCCGACGCAGCGAGGCCGGCTCGGGATGCGGGAGGGCGACAGGGTGCGGGTGGCCGGGGGCCATGCGGTGGCGCGGCATTATCCGCATGTGGCTCGCCGGCGCGGGAGCCCATGCGGGGACGTGAGGGGCGGCGAGGCGTGGCGCGCTCGCACGGGGAGAGCCGCAGCCGTGCGCTGGCGCCGTCTTGGCGGCGTGATGCGAGTCCCGCCGAGGCGGCCGGCGGTGTCCCGGCCGCGGCGAGCGAGCCGGTGACGAGTGTGGTGGACGGTGGCGCTGCGTGAGCGCTGTGGCGTGCGCCTGACTACAAGTCGGCGCAGCGTTGTGCCATGAACGGCGCGGCTCCAAGCCATCATGACACAACTTGGTGGTGCAGTAATGTGCAGTTGGCCGTGCGCATGCGGCCGCGACTTCGAGTCGGCCGGAGGAGGGTGTACCTGTGCTGTGAAGGCTCCAGGCCGTCGCAAAGAAAATTTCATGTATACTGTTCATGCGTAATTACTGTTCATGTGTGATTACTGTTTATGCATGCAACTATCGTTCCTGCGATTACCGATCGGCTTGGCCGGCGACTTCAAGTCGGCTCGCGGTGAGACTAGAACAGATTGCAACTTTCTATCTACTGTACAATCGACATCCGCTCTTTCATGCAATCTATTGATCGGCATTGTGCGCGACTCAAGTCGGGCATGACAGATTAGAGCAAATTTGCACCGTAGAAAACAAATCTAGAAAGCAAATTTGCGAATTGAATGCGATCTAGAAAACGATTCAATCTACGAGTGTCGTTCATCGACGGTTACCTTCCGTCACGAGGAGAGTCGATCGTCTTGATAACGTGTTGAGGAACCGTCATTGGCGAGTCCATCAGGCGATTACCTCGTGACAATAACGAATCGTAAGAAAGATCCAAGAACACAAAACACAACAATAGATGAAACACGGTATGAGAGGAATGCGAGCTTCTCTTTATTGCTCTTCCAATAATCAATTGTACAATGGTTGGGGCCTCCCTCCTATATATAGTCTAGGGTGGATGAGGTGCCCATCCGGACCCGGACTCCTGGCCGGGCCCAGTTTCCTAACACCTGACACCATCGTCGCGGTGGCCAGCAACAAGGCTGATGATCGAACGAGGTGCGTGCAAACTTAAACTTCCGCCAATTCAGCAAAACCAGACGCGATCGACCGGCCGATCGATCTACATGAGAAATTTCAGAAAGATTGGATCGATTTGCTCGATGCAAGGGCCTCCATTTTTATCGATCAATCAATCAAGTAAATCAAGGGCCCACTAGTGTTGGAATCTAACTCAAACTCTACAGTTATAGTGTACAGTCCTACCTCGTTGTGTGAGGAGGCATAGCACGAATTATAAAGGTGAGAGACTATTTGACCTAACAAACTAGGGTAGGGATGCTGATTTAACAGGCCCAGGATCGGACGCTGGTATAGCGGTTCGATGGCACTGCGCAGCATATGGCATGCATACGATTGTGTATTTTTTTTCTCATTAAGGTTCAAAAAACCGATTTGGGATTTTTACCAGGGCCAGTAGGGCCCAAAAATAATTAAAAAAATCGGCCAAAATTTTCAAATCAAATTTTGAATTTTTCAAAGTTAAAACGAAAAAACTAAAAAATAGTGTGGTTTTGAGGGTTTGAAGCCAAGACCAGGCTTAGACATAGTTTCAAATTTCTTTTATATTGAGCAAAATTCATCTAAAATCGAATTTTTTTGGCCGTTTGGATTTCTAGAAGTGTAAGATCGGTAAAACCGATTTTGATCGGCTTTTGAATCGTGCTTCGATAACATGTTGTGAAATTGTAGTTTAAAAAGATCACTTTGACCAATCTAGTAAAAAGGAAAATAACGATTTGATTCCACAAGTATCGTGATCTGCAGACACTTAAAACCACCCTTTGACCCCTCACATTGCAAAACTAGTGCACTTAAACCCCGATGGCTATTTTGCTAGGTGGTATTGCCTGCGTAGTAGTGGGTCAACCCGGTTTCGCCACATGGGTTGCTAAGGTGGCAATGTCAGACGTGTGGGCCTTTGGTCTACGAACCGAGTGCATGGGATTGGTGTGGTCCACGATGATTCGGTTCATGCGCACAGTTTGACTGCCATATGAGGACGACTCGTCATTGAGATAGAGAAAAGAGAGAGACCACATCAGAGTCCAAGAGAGGGTGGCGGTCGTGGATGTCGACGGCAGCGAGCGACGGAGCAACGACAATGGAAAAAACGGGCATTATGTGTCACGGGGTAGCCGTAGGTGGCACCAGATGTCAAGGAGAGGCTCTTTACGTCGTCGGCATCAAGCAGATGCGGCGGTGGGGATGCATGCGCATGGTGGTCGTGCTGCTGTGGCAGAAAAGATGGGAAAACATATGAGAAACAACGAGAACGCTGAGAGGATGGCGTGGCCAGGATGAATTGATCCGAAGCTTACCAAAGGCAAAGAATCGAACGCGGCGGTGGAGTTGGCCTTGATCGAGGAAGGGGGGACCGGCTGTGGCTATCCGGTGCTCGGGAGCTTGAAAGATCTAGACCTGCCATTATGTATTAATGAAGTATTTTGGTGATTAATGATAAATGCACTTGTGAGACTAACACTCCTATTGTTATATCATGTTTACTCTCAGCTTAGATATAAAAGCAAAAATCCAAACATGTATGTATTCATGACAAATCTATCTTTGAGACTAACAATTCCATTGATTATCTATTGCTTAGTCTCGTTTGGATATAAAGATGAAAATACAAGAGGTATATAATCTACTTCTTCTTATATCTTATTGCATTCTCGGATCCAAAAATACAGTTAAACTCCACCAAAAGGGTTAACTTGGATATGTGTACATGTTTTCATTACATATTTGTGTATGCACACATTTAGGGGGAGTTCACTCTATACTTTGTGGTTTCTTTTGTATTGATCTATATTCTCTTTCCACATATATTAAGGATCTTTTCTTTGAGACATATCCTTGAATATATTTAACTTGTGTAGTTAATATATTCATATGAGCATATGAGACTTGTGTAGTTCATAGATGCTGATATATTTAACTTGTGTAGTTAATATATTCATATGAGTATATGAGACTTGTGTAGTTCATAGATGCTCATATATTCTTGAATATATTTAACTTGTGAAGTTAATATATTCATATGAGTATATACAACTTGTGTAGTTCAGTATACACTTATATTTAGTATATACAACTTTGTAGCTCAGATATACTCATGGTATATATATAACTTGTGTAGTTCATATATACTCATGTGTATCTCTATTCAATTATTTGCTATTAGAGTAGTTATCATCAATTACCAAAGAGGGAAAGATTGTAGTATCTTGTCCCACCATTATAAGTTAATGGTATGTTGTGGTAATTAATGATAATCATATTATGGAACTAACTATTTCCTTGAGTTGGATGTGTAGGTTGAGTTCCATGTGGTTGAAGACTTTGGATGATATCATGTGGATGATATCATGTGTTGATAGTCATCAAATCAAGACACAGGATAAAGAGAAATCATCATGAGTTGATGATGTTCTAGACAAGATCTCTAAGAAAAAAAGAATATCATCATATGATGATGATATTGAAGTAAAGAGTTTGAAGTAAAGGATGATCATGGGTTGATCATCAAGTCAAAGAAAAGGACTATCATGTGTTGATGGAAAGTAAGTTGGAGATTGCATCATAAGTTGATGCATATCAAGACTCGAGATGAAGGATGTTATCATGAGTTGATGAGTATCAAATCAAGATCTCGAAGCAAAGAAAATCATCATGGGTTGATGATTGTCAAGTCAAGAACCCGGACTTGAAGCAAGGATGTACGTCATTAAGCTTCAGGTGGTGTGCAAGGCAAAGGTATGACTAGTTAGGGCTAAGGATGTGTTCCTAGTCTTTTACCGGTCTTGGTGTTTAGTTGAAGACCGGATTGCTAGTATAGGTTGTCGTACTATTAAGAGGGGTCTTAACTAGTAGCTTGAGTTAGTCATGTGTTGATAGCTCATTGTGGTTGCTCTAGCTCTCATTAACATGTTGCCTATATTTGTGAATATGTTTTGCAAATGATCTAGGCTCATGGTCAATCCTTGCAGCATGTGACTTTAGTTTGTAAATGTGTTTTGCAAATAGCTCAAGTCCATGTACCTTAATCCTTGTAGTGTGATTCTAAAAGTGTGCAAATGTGTTTTGCAACTTGTTGAGAATCTCACATTAACCCTAGTTTGCATCACTTGTCAATTGTGCAAATGTGTTTTGCAAATTGAGTTAAAGCGGAGTGCAATTGGTAGCCATAATTCTAAATATGTGCAAATATGTTTTGCAACTTGTTGAGAATTTTGGTTTCATGTCGTGTGTGCATCTGGCATCAATTTGCAAGTGTGTTTTCCAATTGAGTTGTTCTGTTGAAAGCCAGTTTGTGCTTGTCTCAGGTTTTGCGGTAATACCGGCATGTGTTGCGCAGAACTACCGCTGTGCGGTATGACCGGTGGTTCCTTGGTGGAACTACCGCACCTGTTGAGCATGTGTTGCTCTGACGCAGTATGGTAGTACCTGTGGTCCTGAAGCGGAACTACCGTATCCTCGGTTGTACCGGCCTCTGTGGCGGTACGAGTTTTTCAGAGAGACACATTTTGTGTGTGTTTGCTCTTGTGGAAATGCGGTAGTACCGGAGGTCTCTGTGCGGTACGAGTTTTTTAGAGAAGCATTTGTTGCTCTCTTGGAAGCGCAGTAGTACCGGCGTTTTGTGCACGGTATGACCGGACTCGCGGAACTACCGTTCATATGCTAGCGGTACGTAAATTCCAAAACGTATGGTTTTTGGTCCTTAGCCGTGTTTTTGAACATGTGTCGCTCTCTCGATATTGCGGTAGTACCGCAATGTGTTGTGCGGAATCACCGATTATCGGAACTACTGCGTATTAGTTGGCGGTAGCACCGTACCTCTTTTCAACAGCTAGTTTTATAGCCGTTATTGTGCTGATTCTTTTCTTCCAACGGCTAGCCTGTGTGTATAGACTATATATATACCCACCTTGGCCGTATAGGGAAGAAGAGATGGTGTCATTATACATTCTTCAGAGCTAAGAGCAAGCATTCTCTAGCATTTGTGCATGTGTTGCACTTAGTGTGGCTAGAGAGCAAACCCTAAGTGCATGTGTTGCCTTAGGTAGTGGATTAAGTATCCACCTGAGCTTAGACATTTGACTGGTTCAAGTGGAAGTCTAAGACTTGCTACTCTTGGTGTTTGTTGACACCTAGACGGCGTAGAGGCGTCGTGGTCCGGTGATCTTCTCAAGTGAAGCTTGTGAGAAGACCCGAGCAGTTTGTGAGTGGTATGGTGCTTGCTATCTCCGGAGTGGAGGAAAAAGCAACCTTAGTGGATTGAGGTATTGGTTACCTCGGAGGAAGGCTTAATTTGTGGAGCCGGTCCAATTGGTTTGGACTTCCCTCAACGTGGATTAGGGGAGATCAGCAAGTCACCGATCACCACGGTAAAACATCGCCGTGTCTTTTGTGGTTTGCATTCTATTGCTTTACATTGTGCAATTTATATTTATTGTATTAGATTTCTCATTCATTGTCTATGAATGCTTGCTTTACTTTGTGCTATTTACATTGCTAAAATTGAATAGCTTATAAATCTTGCTTAATTGCTATATTTATCATTAGACTTGTTTTGATGGTGCACTTAGTTGAACCTAGTTGTTTTAGACTTTAATTGTGCAAAACCGTATTGTTATAAGCTTCCGCAATAGAAATCGGTTTTAACTAATAGAAGTTTTTAAAACCTCCTATTCACCTCCCTCTAGTCGGCCTCCTCGTTCCTACAGAGCTCCTCTTGGGTGAAGGATTCGGTGGAGGATGACGAGGCGAAGCTGCGAGTGTGAGATCTCATCCTCACGGGTTGCGACGGAGGAAATTGGCATGAACGGCTTTGTCACCAGAGACGAAGAAGATGACCCGGGGCTTGCTGACACAGCACCCTCAAACTCCCTCCCTCCCGCTGCGACAGAGCTACGAGCGCCGCCCTACACGAACAACGCTAGCGCGGTGCGCGACTAGTCCGCGCCGGTCATCATCACGTCAGACCCAAAATGCACTCGACCCTCCGTATTCTCGACTAGTCCAGATCACGCTAGTGCGCGGTAACATAGGTGAATATCAATCCACACGCGAATAGTTTGAGTAACAACTAGAGTGACCTTAAGGTCGGGGTTACAACTTATTAAGCCACGAGCTAACACGAAATCGCGAAATAAACTCGCCAATCAAGACACCAGTCATCATCGATGACCTAGCGCCGAAAGGGTGAAGACTCCTCCACTTCAGAGGTTTGGACGCAAGTTTTACAACAAGCGTGAGTACACAACCGTACTCGCAAATCATACCACAGAATGCAATATATAGATGCAGGCTTATTTCAAAGGAATGGCTTCTGTGGTTATTTTGCAGAAATGCAACATTTGCAATTGAATACAAATAATAGATTGAAAGCATAATTCAAAACAAATAAGCAATATTAATTTAACAGTTGTTTCCACAAAGACACATAGCCTAATCAAATTCTTTCACATAGCCATATGATTGAGGTCACACAGCTGTCCCTTCCCAATAGTTTTATGAACACTACCCCTTATGTGAAATCCCCGAGCGTTGTCCATGACCGAGGACGCGGCTATTCGAATAGATTGATTAACACTCTGCAGAGGTTTGTACACTTTACCCACACGATACAACTAGTGTAGCTAGCACTAATCATAACAAAACAGTTCGGCAACCTCGCCTCAACATTGACGTTTTATTCACACAATCCCATATCACAAAGCTTAACCTATCCACCGAACCCCAATGTTGAAACTCCGTGAACCTACTAAGTTAGGCTGTCACGGTGCACGTGTGGTCGACAAGATAGCTCACTTCAATGGCGCACAAAGTTAAGTCCTTAATTGACCAAGGCAAGACTTCCGCTTTTTCTAACTAAACCACACAGATAAATCCCAATCACAAAGCCACCGGCTCACAAAGATCCACCACTTGCCTCGGTCTAAATCTTTACCACCAGCTTGGTTTAGTGCAACACATGCCATCACGAGTAATAGCACATAGCACACACGCTTTATCACACGCTCCATAGTCACTTAGTCAATTTCATAATTGCACTCATGTGAGATGATGACTCGTAGCATGGCTAAGCAATTCTAGTCTGTCTAACCAACCATGTTGGCAATATGTTAATACCAACTAAATAACAAACCAATCTAGGTGACAAAGGATTAAAGTATACAAGTGGGCAAGGTGAACATAACAAGTGGGATCAATAACTAGCCCAAAAGCATTTAAATACATAATTAAAGTAAATGCAATAATTTAACACAATATAATTTGGGAAAACTGGGATTCAATATGATCAAAGGTATGACTTGCCTTGAATAGGTCTATGTACTGGTCTTGAACTTGGTTGAAGCCTTCTTCGACTAAACCCCAAGTATCGACGTCACGCAAACGAAGCAAAACAACCAAAATAAATAAATAACAGAGGCAAAACAAACTCCAAAAATTAAATAAAAATAATAATTAGGTAGATCTCGAATTTAGACAAATTTAGAAATTTGAATGGGCTCAATCGGAGTTAGATGCAAAAGTTATGACCTTTGAAGATTGAAAATACATAAAATGCTGAAAATCAGATTTCATGAATTTCTCAATTATTTTCCTAAAGGAAAATCAGATTATTGCGCCGGCCACCCTCGTGATTTCGGAAAAGATAAATAAAGAATTTATCGACATGTGGGACCCACATGTCGAGGCCGGCTCACGGCGACTAAGTCCACCGAGCCTCGACTCGAGGTCCGAGATCGCCACGCGGGCGCGCACGTGGACGCCGATCTGGCGCCACTGGCCGCCACGCTGCACGCACGGGCCGACGCCGGCGCCGACGTGGATGACGATAAAACGGCGCGGCTCGGACCGTATGGCAACGGCGATCGGCGGTTCTCGGCGAGGTCCAATGGTACCGATTGAAGCCTGTGTTATTGCGAATCGGATGGTGCACTCACGAGCGCGAGGCACCGGAGATGGCCGGCGCGACGCGGCGGGAGGAGCTTTCGAATCGCTTGATTGGAGTTCCGCGATGTTCGGCGAGCGGATAGCACTGTAAGGTTGCTTATGCTCGCGGCGATGCCGCGGTGGTGCCATCGAGCTCCGGCGACCGACGGCGGCGGAAAAGCTCACCGAGACCTTGCGGGCGGAAAACCAAAACCAAGAACGGCGCGCGCGCAGGGCTCTGTGATCTAGGTTGGGGTTTTGTGCGCGTGTTCAAGCGATCCCGGGGTCCTATTTATAGGAGCTCTGGTCCGAGTCGGCGTGGCGAAACCCTAAAAAGGAGTCCGAGATGAGCACGAGGAAAACGGAGATAGAGTTTGTTTCGATCCCGATTGAGGCGTATACGGGCGCGGGAAGATTAGAGATAGAGTTTGGCAAGGAAACCGAGGTTTTAGTTAGGAAAGTCCGTTGTCGGATTGAGCTTCTAGAAGACGGCAATGGCGAGCGCTCCACTTCGGACGCGAGAAGAAGCGCGAAGAAGACGGCCGACGCGGCAAGCGGGCCACACGCGCGGGCTAGGGTTAGGATGCGCGCGGCGAAGTGGTGCGGCCGCGCAAGGCGCATTTAAGATCCGACCGCCCGCATCTAATCGAACGGTCCACAATCAAAGGAGCATTCGACCGCCCGTTGCCTCACGCGTATCTAGCCGCTAATCTTGATCCAACGGTGCAGGATGATAGCGAGCGCGAGAGAGAGAGACTGCCAGCGGGTCCACCTGCCGGTGGGAGGTGACAGCACGCCACTGGCCGAGCGGGTCGGCGCGAGGCGGGAATAGGAGTTGGGCTTGAGAGATTCGGCCCAAGAAGATTTCCGAGATTTTAATTAGTTTTTCTAATTTAGAAAATACCAGAAATTCAAATAGGCAATAGAAATTAGCAAATGAACTCAGAAAATTCTAGAAAAATCTAGAAAATGTATCTGAGCACATAGAACCCAAATAAAATAGTTTTGGCTATTGTTCATGTTGGGATTATTCATATTAAATATTTTTGATTGTAAAGTCCAGTATTAAGCTTTTGAATTTAACTTCAACTAAAATCCAAATGGTGAATTTTTCCCTACTAACTATTTAAAAGATTTTTAAGCTCAGAAAATTGGGATGTTACAAACCTCCCCCCCTTAAAGGAATCTCGACCCGAGATTCAAAGCTAGCTAGAGAAAAGGCTAGGAAACTCTGGCTTCGGCTCTTCTTCACGTTCTCACGTTGCTTCTCCTTCCGAGTGGTTGCTCCACCGAACCTTGCAAAACGAACCGCCTTGCTCGTGAGGCGCTCGCGACATCCAAAATCTTGATTGGCTGCTCCTTGTAGGTAAGATCCTCTTTCAAAACAATTGATTCCAACGGGCTTGCTCTTCTCGCACACGAAGACACTTCTTCAATTGCGAGACATGAAAGACATCATGTACTCGCTAACGATCGCGTAGCTCCAATTGGTAAGCAACTTCTCCACGGCGCCCAAAATCTTGAACGCCAACATACCTAGGGCAAGCTTCCCTTTGGCATGAAACCTTTGACACCTCTCGAAGGGGTCACTCAAGATAGACAAAATCTTTCTCGCTCAAATCGAGATCTCGACGGCGTTATCGCGATAACTCTTCCGCTTTGATCGGGCTATTTTTAGCCTTTCCCGATCATAGCAACTTGTTCTTCTCTCTTGGATGATATCCGCCCAAACATCAGACGCTCACCTGCCTCACCAATTTAACGGGTTCGCGCAGCACGCCATAAAAGCTTCAAATGGCGACATTTGCATCGCCTAATAATCGTTGTTGTACGAACTCGCATACGATAAGCTTTTATCCCATCGGTAGCATTCGCTAGAGCGCAAGCTCAAAGATATCTTCCAATATCCGATTGACCCTTTCACCGCCCATCCGTCTCGCGGATGATAAGCGATCGAAATTCGATGGTACCCAATGCTTCATGCAAACTCGCCAAAAGCGAGAGGTGAACCGAGATCCTCGATCCGACACTATTTTCTTGGGCACTCCATGCAAACCGACACTCGCCATGTACAACTCCGCAAGGCGATCTCCGAGTACGTGGTTTTGATCGGGCGTAAAATGTGCGACCTTGGTCAATCGATCAACTATTACCTGATTGAATCGTAATCGATTGGGTCTTGGTAAACCGTGATGAAATCCATCCCGATTTCTTCCCACTTCCATTCTCGAATCTTCGTTGCAAGAAACCCGCCGGTCTCGTGTTCGCTTTATTTTCGACAAGTGTCGCGACAAGGCAACAAACTCGCGACTTCTCGTTTCAAATTTGGCCACCAAAACTTATTCTTAACATCCTCGTACATCTTGGTACTTCCAGGTGAATCGAATACTTTGAGTCATGGGCTTCTTTTAAAATTAATCGTTTTAGACCATCGATATCCGTACACAGATACGACCATTAATCCAGTATGTCTTGATCATCCTTGGTGAAATCTTTGAATTTCCTCCGCCATTTTGATCTTGATGTCCGACAACACGGATCCTTTGGTTGTGCTTCACGAACTGCTTTCTAAGGTAGATCAGACTCTCCAAATTGGCCACAAATCCTTTGGACACAACTTCTAGTTTTAGCTTCAAATTCTTCATAAAGTTCGGGAAATCTTCCTTTACTTTCAAGGCATTACAAGAACTCTTACGATTTAGAGCGCTCCGCAACTACATTGGCTTTCCCGGGATGATAGTGGATTCCAAGATTGTAATCCTTGATCAATTCTAACCATCTTCTCGCCTCATGTTCAGTCCGATCGGGTGAAAATGTACTTCGACTTTTATGATCCGTGTAGACTTCACAACGACACCGATGAGGTAATGACGCCAAATCTTTAAGGCATGCACTACGCAGCTAATTCCGCATCATGAGTAGGGTGATTCTCTCGTGAGGTCTCAATTGTCTTGACGCATAAGCGGCGCCTCTTCCTTCCCGCATCGACACATCCTAATCCTTGACGCGAAGCATCACAATAGATATCGAAATCCTTGCGAATATCTCGCAAAATCAGCACTGGGGCTGAGGTCAAGCGCTTCTTTAACTCTCGAAAACTTTCCTCACAGGCTGGAGTCCAAGTGAACTTTTTCTCCTTCTTCAACAATTGCGTAAGAGGCTTAGCAATCGATGAGAATCCTTCGATAAAACGGCGGTAATAACCTGCCATCCCCAAGAAATCGCGAACTGGTTACGCCTTGGTGGTCCTGTAACATCGCTTTACTTTTCCCGGTCAATCGCTACTCCATCGCGGTCATCACATGGCCAAGGAAGTCCACTTCTTCTTCCAAAAGTCACACTTATCGAACTTTGCATACAACCGATGCTCTCGAGTTTCTCCAAAATTAACCTCGTGTGTTTGCGTGTTCCTCCTCCGATTTGGAATAAACGTAATATCGCCAATGAACACCACTACAAACTTGTCCGGTATTCCATGAAGACTTTGTTCATCATGTTCATGAAGTAAGCCGGGAATTTGTCACCAAATGACATGACCAAGAACTCATAATGTCCATACCGCGCCGAAAGCGGTCTTTGGTATATCCCTAGGTAGATCTTCAATCGATGGTAGCCCGATCGCAAGTCCATCTTTGAGAACACTCGCTCCTTCATCCGTCAAACAGATCGTCTATCCTCGGGCAATGGATACTTATTCTTGATAGTGACCTCGTTGAGAGAACAGAGTCAATACACATTCTCATGCTTCCGTCTTTCTTCTTGACGAACAAGATCGGCGCTCCCACGGTGACGAACTTGGTCTTACTAAACCTTTCTCGAGAAGTTCTTCAATCGCTTCTTCATTTCTCGCTAACTCGCCACCGCATTCGATAAGGTCGCTTAGAAATTGGTGCCGCCCCGCACTAGATCAATGACGAACTCGATGTCACGATCGGTGGCATTCCGTAACTCTTTCCGAAACACATCCGGTATTCTCGACTATTGGTACATTCTCCAATGCAATGGTCTTCGATTGTTTACTAGCAAGTGTCCTTCACGAACCGATGTGGCTAGAAACTCCACTTTCCTTCCATCAAGATTTCAACCGCTATACATTCTTCGGCCACAATCCAAACATACTTTGTGCTTGGATAGCCAATCCATGCCAAGAATGACATCTAGGGTTTGGGTGTCTAGAACAATTAGGTTGGCTAGAAACTCAACTCCACTATGAGTAACTTAGCTCCTAAACAACCCACTCTAGAGCTTAGCTCGCTCCAGCGATTGAACAAATAGAGTATGATTAAGTTGTATAGCCTCCAATTTATTCTTAGTTGCAAAAACTTCGACACAAAAGAATGCGAAGCCCGTAATCAAACAGAATCGATGCGGTATCGACTAACCAGAACTTACCCAAGACGACGCCCTGTGCTTCCCGTGTTCTTCCAGGTGACGTGGTTGACACGCTCTGACTACGGATCGCGCCCTCCTCCCGGCCGTTGGGGCTGGAAAGTTCTCGTTGGTGACCCGCGTCGGTGTCTTATTTGGTGTAGCTCAAGGTTGAAACGAATCGAGTGATCGCTCCTCGTGGACACCGACGGCGAGTGGCTCGTTGACGGCAAGTATAGCACACCCTTGGTTCTTGCGACTTGTTGATCCGCCGGGCGTGTGTCCGGCCGGCGCAGCCGAGCCGGTGACTTCGTGTGTGGCACGACGGTGGCGCTGCGGCGACGCTCAGGGCGTCGCGACAGCCTACAAGCCGGCGCAGTTGCAGCCATGAACGGCGCGGCTCCAAGCCATCATGACACAACTTGGTGGTGCAGTAATGTGCAGTTGGCCGTGCGGATGCGGCGGCGACTTCGAGTCGGCCGGAGGAGGGTGTACCTGTGCTGTGAAGGCTCCAGGCCGTCGCAAAGAAAATTTCATGTATACTGTTCATGCGTAATTACTGTTCATGTGTGATTACTGTTTATGCATGCAACTATCGTTCCTGCGATCACCGATCGGCTTGGCCGGCGACTTCAAGTCGGCTCGCGGTAGACTAGAACAGATTTGCAACTTTCTATCTACGGTACAATCGACATCCGCTCTTTCATGCAATCTATTGATCGGCATTGTCTGCGCGACTCAAGTCGGCTCGCGACAGACAGAGCAAATTTGCAACGTAGAAAACAAATCTAGAAAGCAAATTTGCGAATTGAATGCGATCTAGAAAACGATTCAATCTACGAGTGTCGTTCATCGACGGTTACCTTCCGTCACGAGGAGAGTCGATCGTCCGATAACGTGTTGAGGAACCGTCGCTGGCGAGTCCAGTCCGAGCGATTACCTCGTAGACAATAACCAGAATCGTAAGAAAGATCCAAGAACACAAAAACACAACAATAGATGAAACACAGGTATGAGAGGGGACTGCAGGCTTCTCTTTATTGCTCTTCCAATAATCAATTGTACAATGGTTGGGGGGGCCTCCCCCCTCCTATATATAGTCTAGGGTGGATGAGGTGCCCATCCGGACCCGGACTCCTGGCCGGGCCCAGTTTCCTAACACCTGACACCATCGTCGCGGTGGCCAGCAACAAGGCTGATGATCGAACGAGGTGCGTGCAAACTTAAACTTCCGCCAATTCAGCCAAAACAGACGCGATCGACCTACCGATCGATCTACATGAGAAATTTCGAAAGATTGGATCGATTTGCTCGATGCAAGGGCCTCCATTTTTATCGATCAATCAATCAAGTAAATCAAGGGCCCACTAGTGTTGGAATCTAACTCAAACTCTACAGCTTATAGTGTACATCCTACCTCGTTGTGTGAGGAGGCATAGCACGAATTATAAAGGTGAGAGACTATTTGACCTAACAAACTAGGGTAGGGATGCTGATTTAACAGGCCCAGGATCGGACGCTGGTATAGCGGTTCGATGGCACTGCGCAACATATGGCATGCATACGATTGTGTATTTTTTTTTCTCATTAAGGTTCAAAAAACCGATTTGGGATTTTTACCAGGGCCAGTAGGGCCCAAAAATAATAAAAAAATCGGCCAAAATTTTCAAATCAAATTTTGATTTTTCAAAGTTAAAACGAAAAAACTAAAAAATAGTGTGGTTTTGAGGGTTTGAAGCCAAGACCAGGCTTAGACATAGTTTCAAATTTCTTTTATATTGAGCAAAATTCATCTAAAATCGAATTTTTTTGGCCAGTTTGGATTTCTAGGGGGGCGGTAAGATCGGTAAAACTGATTTTCGGTCGGCTTTTTGAATCGTGCTTCTGATAACATGTTGTGAAATTGTAGTTTAAAAAAGATCACTTTGACCAATCTAGTAAAAAGGAAAATAACGATTTGATTCCTCAAGTATCGCACTGCAGACACTTAAAACCAGCCCTTTGACCCCCTCACATTGCAAAACTAGTGCACTTAAACCCCGATGGCTATTTTGCTAGGTGGTATTGCCTGCGTAGTAGTGGGTCAACCCGGTTTCGCCACATGGGTTGCTAAGGTGGCAATGTCAGACGTGTGGGCCTTTGGTCTACGAACCGAGTGCATGGGATTGGTGTGGTCCACGATGATTCGGTTCATGCGCACAGTTTGACTGCCATATGAGGACGACTCGTCATTGAGATAGAGAAAAGAGAGAGACCACATCAGAGTCCAAGAGAGGGTGGCGGTCGTGGATGTCGACGGCAGCGAGCGACGGAGCAACGACAATGGAAAAAACGGGCATTATGTGTCACGGGGTAGCCGTAGGTGGCACCAGATGTCAAGGAGAGGCTCTTTACGTCGTCGGCATCAAGCAGATGCGGCGGTGGGGATGCATGCGCATGGTGGTCGTGCTGCTGTGGCAGAAAAGATGGGAAAACATATGAGAAACAACGAGAACGCTGAGAGGATGGCGTGGCCAGGATGAATTGATCCGAAGCTTACCAAAGGCAAAGAATCGAACGCGGCGGTAGAGTTGGCCTTGATCGAGGAAGGGGGGGACCGGCTGTGGCTATCCGGTGCTCGGGAGCTTGAAAGATCTAGACCTGTCATTATGTATTAATGAAGTATTTTGGTGATTAATGACAAATGCACTTGTGAGACTAACACTCCTATTGTTATATCATGTTTAGTCTCAGCTTAGATATAAAAGCAAAAATCCAAACATGTATGTATTCATGACAAATCTATCTTTGAGACTAACAATTCCATTGATTATCTATTGCTTAGTCTCGTTTGGATATAAAGATGAAAATAGAAGAGGTATATAATCTACTTCTTCTTATATCTTATTGCATTCCTCGGATCCAAAATACAGGTTAAACTCCACCAAAAAGGGTTAACTTGGATATGTGTACATGTTTTCATTACATATTTGTGTATGCACACATTTAGGGGGAGTTCACTCTATACTTTGTGGTTTCTTTTGTATTGATCTATATTCTCTTTTCACATATATTAAGGATTTTTTCTTTGAGACATATCCTTGAATATATTTAACTTGTGTAGTTAATATATTCATATGAGCATATGAGACTTGTGTAGTTCATAGATGCTCATATATCCTTGAATATATTTAACTTGTGTAGTTAATATATTCATATGAGCATATGAGACTTGTGTAGCTCATAGATGCTCATATATTCTTGAATATATTTAACTTGTGAAGTTAATATATTCATATGAGTATATACAACTTGTGTAGTTCGTATACACTTATATTTAGTATATACAACCTGTAGCTCGTATATACTCATGGTATATATATAACTTGTGTAGTTCATATATACTCATGTGTATCTCTATTCAATTATTTGCTATTAGAGTAGTTATCATCAATTACCAAAGAGGGAAAGATTGTAGTATCTTGTCCCACCATTATAAGTTAATGGTATGTTGTGGTAATTAATGATAATCATATTATGGAACTAACTATTTCCTTGAGTTGGATGTGTAGGTTGAGTTCCATGTGGTTGAAGACTTTGGATGATATCATGTGGATGATATCATGTGTTGATAGTCATCAAATCAAGACACAGGATAAAGAGAAATCATCATGAGTTGATGATGTTCTAGACAAGATCTCTAAGAAAAAGAATATCATCATATGATGATGATATTGAAGTAAAGAGTTTGAAGTAAAGGATGATCATGGGTTGATCATCAAGTCAAAGAAAAGGACTATCATGTGTTGATGGAAAGTAAGTTGGAGATTGCATCATAAGTTGATGCATATCAAGACTCGAGATGAAGGATGTTATCATGAGTTGATGAGTATCAAATCAAGATCTCGAAGCAAAGGAAATCATCATGGGTTGATGATTGTCAAGTCAAGAACCCGGACTTGAAGCAAGGATGTACGTCATTAAGCTTCAGGTGGTGTGCAAGGCAAAGGTATGACTAGTTAGGGCTAAGGATGTGTTCCTAGTCTTTTACCGGTCTTGGTGTTTAGTTGAAGACCGGATTGCCAGTATAGGTTGTCGTACTATTAAGAGGGGTCTTAACTAGTAGCTTGAGTTAGTCATGTGTTGATAGCTCATTGTGGTTGCTCTAGCTCTCATTAACATGTTGCCTATATTTGTGAATATGTTTTGCAAATGATCTAGGCTCATGGTCAATCCTTGTAGCATGTGACTTTAGTTTGTAAATGTGTTTTGCAAATAGCTCAAGTCCATGTACCTTAATCCTTGTAGTGTGATTCTAAAAGTGTGCAAATGTGTTTTACAACTTGTTGAGAATCTCACATTAACCCTAGTTTGCATCACTTGTCAATTGTGCAAATGTGTTTTGCAAATTGAGTTAAAGCGGAGTGCAATTGGTAGCCATAATTCTAAAAATGTGCAAATATGTTTTGCAACTTGTTGAGAATTTTGGTTTCATGTCGTGTGTGCATCTGGCATCAATTTGCAAGTGTGTTTTCCAATTGAGTTGTTCGTTGAAAGCCGTTTGTGCTTGTCTCGTGTTTTGCGTAATACCTGGCATGTGTTGCTGAGAACTACGGCGTGCGGTATGACCGTGGTTCCTTGGCGGAACTACCGCTTTTATTGAGCATGTGTTGCTCGACGCAGACTGTAGTACTGTGGTCTGAGCGGAACTACCAGTATCCTCGGTTTGTCGCCGCCTCTGTGGCGGTACGAGTTTTTCGAGAGACACATTTTGTGTGTGTTTGCTCTTGTGGAAATGCGGTAGTACCAGGAGGTCTCATGCGTACGAGTTTTTAGAGAAGCATTTGTTGCTCTCTTGGAAGCCAGAGTACTGGCGTTTTGTGCAGTATGGCCGGACTCGCGAACTACCGTTCATATGCTAGCGCACGTAAATTCCAAAACGTATGGTTTTGGTCCCAGCCGTGTTTTTGAACATGTGTCGCTCTCTCGATATTGCGGTAGTACCGCAATGTGTTGTGCGGAATCACCGATTATCGGAACTACTGCGTATTAGTTGGCGGTAGCACCGTACCTCTTTTCAACAGCTAGTTTTATAGCCGTTATTGTGCTGATTCTTTTCTTCCAACGGCTAGCCTGTGTGTATAGACTATATATATACCCACCTTGGCCGTATAGGGAAGAAGAGATGGTGTCATTATACATTCTTCAGAGCTAAGAGCAAGCATTCTCTAGCATTTGTGCATGTGTTGCACTTAGTGTGGCTAGAGAGCAAACCCTAAGTGCATGTGTTGCCTTAGGTAGTGGATTAAGTATCCACCTGAGCTTAGACATTTGACTGGTTCAAGTGGAAGTCTAAGACTTGCTACTCTTGGTGTTTGCTGACACCTAGACGGCGTAGAGGCGTCGTGGTCCGGTGATCTTCTCAAGTGAAGCTTGTGAGAAGACCCGAGCAGTTTGTGAGTGGTATGGTGCTTGCTATCTCCGGAGTGGAGGAAAAAGCAACCTTAGTGGATTGAGGTATTGGTTACCTCGGAGGAAGGCTTAATTTGTGGAGCCGGTCCAATTGGTTTGGACTTCCCTCAACGTGGATTAGGGGAGATCAGCAAGTCACCGATCACCACGGTAAAACATCGCCGTGTCTTTTGTGGTTTGCATTCTATTGCTTTACATTGTGCAATTTATATTTATTGTATTAGATTTCTCAACACAAAGACCTCAAACTCCCTCCCTCCCGCTGCGACAGAGCTACGAGCGCCGCCCTACACGAACCACGACAGAGTTGCGAGCGCGCGGTGCGCGACTAGTCCGTAGAGCTCGTCGCGCCACCTCGGGTCATCATCACTGGCCCACCTCGCTCGTCTCCGGCCACGGTATCCACACAGATGAGTCCCCCTTGGCCTGTATATGCTTATGCGCATGTCGTTTAGGCTAGGGTGACATCGGTTTGTCGTTGTCACCGTAGGCCGGAGCACCACCGCCGCTATGCATAGCCGTGTCGCTACTGTAGGCCACCTCCACCCATGTTTTCATCACCATTAGGCTCATCGTGGCCATGGGGTTCCATTTTGGAGCTCTCGGGTTGTCGTCGTGGTCCCGCTTGTCGGCGTTGCGTTCGGCCGAAGCGTTGTGGCCATCTCCCCTGTTTTGGCTTGATTTGGGGAGAAGAAGCATCGTAGCCCTATCATTAGTGCTAATGATGTAATTCAGTTAAGTTAACAATGCAGTTAGTTGCTAATTAAATCTGGTTAATATGGCACGTGCCACCTCAGCATCCCATGTGGCGAAAGTGGACTGACTGAGTGCCACGAGTGCCACGTAGTCGCCCATGTGGCGAAATCGGGTTGACTCACTACATGTAGGCAGTACCACCTAGTAAAACAGTCATGGGGGTTAAGTACAGTAGTTTTGCAATGTGAGGGGGTCAAAAGGCCGGTTTTTAGGTGTGTGTGTGGGGGTAAGTGTCTGGAGCACGATACTTCAGGGGTCAAATGAACATTTTCCTACTAAAAACTACAGTTAGCAATTGACGAGCTAGATCAGACAACTTACCAAGAAGCTTACATGAGAGCGTTATCATGTTGATAGCATGTTGTGAAATTTACAATCACGTTGTCGACGATCAAACATTCAAACACATAAAGTAGAAGACACAAAAGATGTAGTCCCCAACCTCTTAACTCTTTAGGCTGTGTTTGGTTCGGGGTTGAGATAAATGGGTTAGCTAACATTAACCCGACTAGGTTAGCTTAACCCAAATTTTATGTTTGGTAACTAACCATGTTAATCTAAATTATTGTTTAGCTATATTAGGTGGGTTAGCTGTGTTAGTAGTACAAAAACAGAACTTAGGAGGGTTTATTGTGTTGTGTTAACTTATTCCACCAATTTAATAGGTTAACTTAATCCTGGGTTAAGACCATTAAAAGGCTTTGACCAGATTAAGTTAATCCTTCCTAACCCAAGGGTGTTTGGTGGGTTAAACCTCTAACCCACCTCTTAACCCCCAACCAAACGGGACCTTAATTATATCTCTTAATGTGTGTACAATGAGAGCCCTATCTCCTTAATATAGATGGGGGAGGTCTCCCTCATATAATTAGCAATCCTCCTTACATCTAAAATTGATTGCAGACTCCTAATTAAGCCACGTCACCCTTAAATTACAGCCATTGGATATACGAGAATGAGTAGTACGACCACTAGATCAATTTTCCTTTCCTTATGCGCTGTGTGCTGCTCCGCAAAATTAGTCTCTGCCTTCCTCTTCTACAACCCAATCGAAGCATGTGTCAATTAGTCATCTCGAAACTACCCAATGGAAACTGCCATTAACTGCTAAAGAACGAATCAACGAGTCTTACAATCGCTGGACGCAACGTTTGGGATTTGTTAAATAGCTACGACCTTCGACCGTCGAAAAGGAGGCTTCAATGAACGCCATTGACGACAGTGAAGTCGACAACAAGGGTTAGCGACGGCGTTGCAGCGAGCGCAACGCCAGGCATGGACGCCCAGTGTTTAGAATTTCGGCTTATACCTGTGGGGCTGACAGGAATGCAAACCAGTTGTAAAAAAACGGTTTGGATGAATTTTGTCAAAAAAAATCAAATTTGTTTAAATTTTACTCGAATTTGTCTTATTTATTAAAAACAAAAACAAATTTTGACTCCCCCCATGGTAAAAAAAAATGTTTATGATATCCAAAACCCTGTGGAGACCACCCACAAGTGAGAAGTGAGATGGCAGCCAAGCAAGAGGCCAAGGGAAAGGGTCAAGGGGATTCGTGTGGAGGCGATGAGGAGGAAGCTCGGCGGCAAAACTCAGAAGGATTGGTGACGACGACCTTGGAGAAGGTTCTGCTTCCTTTTACGCAGCAGCAGAGTGTGAGAAGAGACTAAGAGGGGGTCACTTAAAGCATGAAACAACAACTTTGAGACACTATAGTTTATACTTGAAATTGAATAATATAAAGGGGGACAAACTAAAAGATTGCATAACATGTAGTATAAGGCTTTAATACCGGTGAATATACCGTGGCAAATGAAGTTTCTTTTTTTTTATTTTTCAGTTGCTGATTGACGAATTGCATCGTTTACATTTCAATTTGAATGCCATCGACTGTTTTCATGCTTTGTTTCGAGCAATGGATCATCTCCAGGAGAAATAAATAATCACGCAAAGAGCATTGTTGTATATCATATTTAAAAGTTCTCGGAAAATAACCAGCAGAAGCGGTGTCGTGGTGTAGTTGGTTATCACGTCAGTCTAACACACTGAAGGTCTCCGGTTCGAGTCCAGGCGACGCCATTTTTTTATTATATTTTTGTATTTCAGGTCGATGCATTGTAATTTGCGAACACTTAACAATCCAATGATAGTATAGTATGACTGAACCTCCCTCCCATTAGTCATTCCTCATACATACATGTCTGCTGCATCTGTTTGATTTTTTTAAACAAAAATACTAGGAAATTTCAAGGGCAGTAGGTAGTACTAGCAGTATTACAAGGCTCCATCACCTACTTCAGCATCCATGGAGATTGGAAAACCAATGACATCCACAAGATTATATATAGGCTATTGTCTTGTTGCAGCCAGGGTGGTGGTTTGGGTCTCTGGCATCTTACTCCATGAACAACAGGATCCCAGTGTGTCATGCCTGGGAGTGTTGGCTGCATACTTGTTGATAACATTCCGGTTTGGTTTTGAAATAGTAAATTTCACTTGTAATATTACTCTAAATACATGGTAGGATCAAATATAACATATACTTCAACGAGTTCAATAGACGGTATTTTTGACTCCATTGGTTTGACCGGCATTATCCGGTATCGAAACCGGTATGAAAAGTATCGAGGCCGGTACGGAACGCGTGACTGTTTTATACTGTTTTAGGTGGCGGAATGAATCATACCGACTATACCGGCCGATACCGGAAAGGTATTGATAAGTTTGGTAAGCAGCGTGTGGCTATGGCAGCCTGCAGCAGTCAACAAAGTGTGTTGAGCTATTTTTTTCCACCTCAGCATTAGAGCTATCCATCCTCCTATCCAACGAAACCATGTAATTAAGCAAAGGAGACAGGGTAGCTCACACATCACTGTCACTCAAAATGCTCTTTAATCTTTATGCAGCGTCTGTTACTCTGTCCAAAACCCCAGATCTTGTGTCATACTACTATATACAGTGGGTTATTTATGCCTTGAGGATTATTGTTAGGCCAGGAGATACCTGCATCATGTTCCGTATCCTATACAGGATTACATTCCTTGTGTCATGGCCCGTCATCCCATCTGATGCTGGTCTGGCGCATCTCTCTCACTATCTCGGTTTCAGAACTAAACCACAAGCGACTACCTACACATGCATCCATTTTGTATCTAAGTACTTAACCTTATGAGATATGTCCTTCTTCAGGTATGGGTGATACATCTTGTCGTTCTCTTGTTAGTACTTAACCTTCTGTGATAGCAATAGGTTGTAGCTCAATTGTATTAGTGCAAAACGCCAAGAAGGCAACAACTAGGGATTTCAAAGGAAAAGGAGTCTTATCTTTGATTTTATGAAACCTGAATCTTGAGTCATTGCTGGATGCGCATCTGGTTCTGCTTCTGGGTGAGAACAGAAGGCCAATTGGTGCGAAGAGCATGTTCAGACATGTTTCCATCTTTGCACTGACAAAAGCACATATCGGTTGTGAAAAGGAGAGGGCGCCATGGAACAAAAGGCATTCAAGACGGTACCCTGAGAGGGCACAAAGAGTGAGTGAATCCGGACTATGGACATGCACCTAACATCGACCGTATGCAAGATTAAGGAGTGTAGGACCCGGCCATACAATGAATGCAGCCACTATAGATTGCTTGCCAATATATCGCCATTGACACTGCAACTACATGCTTGTCGTTACTTGTCGATGTAACCAACATGCATGTGAGATTGGCATTGCAAATCAAGTGTTAAATACGACTAAATATCCACTTGTTTTGGGGGAAATTAATGGGAGGATATGAGTCATACCGCAAGCAAAAAGTTCAGATAAGGATAGGATACGAGTCATATAGATTCAAGGGCTGAAAAAATTTCTATTGATGCAGCAGCGGAAAGTGATAAGGTAGTATTGTAGTGAACAGCATTGTGACCATACATAAGCAACTAGACAAGACAAGATTACAAACTTTGTCTACAACCCAGACTGTCAATTAGCTTCAGCTGCAGCGCGCTTGTCACTTGACCCTGACGACGACATTGCTGATAAAATTTGAGAATCTTGGGAATTGATAGATGACGACGTAAGTAGAACGACAACGACACGTACGCTAGGTTCCGATGGATTACGTCGACAGGGGCATGCCGAGCTCCAGGTCCAGCTGAGAGAAGTGGTGACGACTGTATCCATGTGCTTGTTCCGTGATTACTGGAACTGATGCTTCTGACGAAGGCCTCGTCCTGTCAATGGGTATCGACTTCAGAGGCAGAGGGGTTGATGTGGCCTTGCAGTTGGACCGATCAGAAACAGTAGGTCTTCCAACCTCACAATTCTGAACCTGTCATCGAAATAGCCATAAATATGTATCACTGCTAGTCAACACATAATTGGCATTAGAAAGTTGATAGATTCACGCTCTCGAGTATACAGTTCGATGTGTCTGTACTATGTACCATGTCGAAGAGGCTGGACCGGCGCTTATTGTTCTTCTTGCCGACGCTGTTCTGCTGCTTCTGCCTGAGGAAGAACTTCTGCGCGTGGCTGGCGACCTGCGTTGGCGTCCTCGTCGTGACGAAGCTCCGGGAGATGCCTCGCCAGTCGCCCTTGCCGAGCTTCTCGAGCCCCACCAGGAACAACCTGTGCTCCTCCTCACTCCATGGAACCCCTACACGTACCTCAAACGTTTCAGATACGGCAAATAGTTGCAAGTTGCAAAATGCCTCAATTACCTCTCTTCCTCCCCCGCATGGCCACGCCGCCATGAGGCCCTTCGGACAGGTAGCCGTCGGTGGCTCTCTCGGAGCCCTCATCGATGGGCAAAAGCAACGACGACGGCAGAAGCGAGGCCAAGGAAGGGGAAGCCTGCAGCTGCAGGCAATCCGTGCTAAAACTCTTCTGCAACTGCAAGGCGGCCGGTGAATTGGCACCTGCCGCAGCGGCATGTAGCTGCACTCCAAAGAGCCTTAGCCCAGCAGCGCCTTCACAGCTCATGGCGTCGTCGTCTCTGTGGCCGGCAGTGACGACGCAGCAAGTTCTCGAGTTGATGCCGTAGCTGCCACAGTGAGAGCATCTCCTTGCCATGATGGTATGCATGTAGTTTAGGGAGATTGACTTGCACATCTATTGCACATCAACAACTATAAATACGGTGTTACATTGTGCTAGCTAGAGTGCGGTTAGTCTTGCCAAATGCCAACACCGATCGAGAGGGACGCGGACTTGCTACTAGTGAGGAGGATAACAATAATTGGACCCGCCATTTTCGTGTACGGTATTTGAATTCTCGGTAATCATATTACCACACCACTAATCTAATACTTTAGCTAATTCAATCAATCCATTAATTGTAGTTCTTTGCATTATCTTTTCCTGTGAATCTCTCTCTCTTTGTGGATCTCTGATCCACTAGTAAAGCAAGAGATTTGGGGGGCAAATTAAGTGCCTGTCAGTCCATGATCGAGACAGGCATGACAAGCCTAGTTAATTTGTTGCATGCCTAAGCAGATAACAGATTCAGTAATCGTTTGCTTGTAAGGCTTCAAGTCACTTTTAACAGCTTTAATTACTCTGGTGTTTTAAATATATTAATAAAATAGATTATGTGCATTCTTGATGCAGAGACAGAAGAGTTTTTCTCTTCTATTATCTAAAAAAAGCAGATAACAGATTAATCGTAAGAGTGTTTTGTTTAGGTTCAGGCCCCTCCTGCTTTGCCTCAAGGATGCAAGAAGATATCGGACAGCTACCTAATTGGTCACTAAATAAAGCGCTAATCTTGCACCCATCCACTAACTCCGTGGCTGCCTCTCATGTAAGGTACATGCATGGCCTGCAAGATCTCGATTAGTCCACAGCTTTATATAATCGAATGATGAATCGGTCAAAACAGCATCAACAAAGCTTCTGGTAAAGCAGCTAATCATGTTGTAGTGCAAGGTTTTCAGGATTAGAGAATTTTTTTTAAAAAAATAATATATATTTTTTAAATTTTTTTACAAAACTAAGTAGTAGCCTCAAAAAATTAAAAAAATAGGTTCATGTCGCCAGTTCATCTGGCGACAGGCTCCTATCGCAAGTTGAACTGGCGACAGGAAAAGAGCAGGTTCCTGTCGCCAGTTCAACTGACGAAATGGCGACATGAATCTAGAAATTTTTAAATATAGTAAATAAACTAAAACAATTATGATTTTTTTTGTGGAGCTTCCTGATACAATGTTCTTGCTTATGTAATTTTTTTATAATTTTATCCCTTCTGAATTTGTCTCCAAAATTTATTTAAATATACCATTTGTAGGAATTTTTACATATACCAAATGAGGTACAAAAATTATGAAATATTTTGTGAACTCCTTACATAGTGTAATTATTTGTGTAGTTTTTACAGAATTTTATATGATATTAAATTGTCTCAAAAATTCTTAATTTAAGTTTTTGATGCAGTGTACTTGATTGTGTAAAACGTTAATTTTAGAGATAATTTCATAATATAAAAAATTCTAGAAAAATTACAAAACAAGTACACTATGTAAGAAGCGTCCACAAAAAATTTCATAATTGTTGAACCTCATTTGGTATATGTACAAATTCTTACAAATTTTTTGAGTTTATTTACTATATTTAAAAATTCCTATTTTTGCATTGAATTGCATGTGGTTCTTCTACTGCTGGGGTTCTGCGCCAGATTCAATCGGCGATAGAGTCTGTCATGAGATGAACTGACGACATGGACCTATTTTTGCAATTTTTAGAGACGACTATTTTGTAAAAAAAAAAAAAATATTTCAAAAAAAAATTCCAGGAACCATGAGGTAGCTAGAATCGTTTCCATATTCATAGGATGGGCGTCCTACGATGGGATCATAGGAACATGACATGAGATTTACATGGTACTACCACTTAATTACGATCATCAAGATCAAAATGGCATAACAGGATCGTACCTTACAACCTTGCCGTGGTGACGAACTGTCAAACCAACAACATTACAGAAGCAGTCGATTTCTCTCGCCATTGGGCTCAATTAGGCCCGTTCAGTTCAAAGGCCCAACTAGGAACCATCCACAGGCCCACAACCATCTAAAGCCCAGGACACTACTCACGTCCGGAGGCAATTACCCACAGTGAAATGACAGAAACGCCCCTGCGCACTCGATTCCCAGCACGGTGGTATATCCGTAATTGCCTCAAGCGCGTAGCCCCAAATATGTCATTTCTGAAATGGAAAGAATAAACTAATGAGCCCGTGGTCTGAAAATGGAACGCAATTCGATGGCCGTACTGTATCGCACACACTACACTGCAGCGGTGCAGAACAGAGCCAAGCGAAGCTGATTGGCGGCTAGGGTTTTGCGACCTCTCGCTCCAAACCCTAATCCTTCCTTCCATCCATCCATGGCGATCTCGTCGCGGGTAGTCGCGTGCTAGGTTTGTGTCGGGGTTCGGGATTGGAGCTCTAGTGCTGTGGCCTGTGGTGTGTGCGTGCGGAAAATGGCGTCGAAGAACCAGTTCGATCTCCTCGTCGACGCTGACAACGACGACCCCTCCCACCTCATAGCCGCTGCCGAGAAGAAGGCGGCCGTAGTGGCGCCCGCACCGGCCAAGCTGCCCACCAAGCCCCCGCCGCCCGCGCAGGCTGGTGAGTTGATATGGTTTCCGATGTTTTGCTTGATTCTCTTTGCATATTAATGGTGGGATTATCGAATTGTTGGATCTCTAGATGATTTTTTTTTCAGCGCAAAAAAATGATTTTTTATGTGAAATTCCACGTTTTCTGTTGTTCATTTAGTATTCTGATGTATTGCTCCTCTGTGATTGCAGCACGGGAGGCAAGGAACTACGGTGCTCCCCGTGACGGCGCTGGGCGTGGTGGCCCAGGACGTGGAAGAGGCGGCCGTGGAGGCAGGACTGGTCCGAGGCGAGACTTTGGCGATGCTGATGCCAACGGCTTCGAGGGAGGGTATGGGGGTGGTGGCTTTGGAGATGGTGGAGTGGCTCGTGGTGAAGACGGTGAGGGGAAGCTGGCAGAGAGGGGCCGGGGACCGCGCCAGCCTTACCGTGGAGGTGGCCGTCGTGGTGGCTATACTGATGGGCAGAATGGAGACGACTATGGACGTCCTCACCGGGCGTATGAACGCCACAGCGGCACTGGCCGGGGCTATGAGATGAAGCGTGAGGGGGCTGGCCGTCGCAATTGGGGAACTGTGACTGATGAAGGCCTTGCACAGTTAAGATTGATCATTTAAGCTTTAGTTTTGTGATTGCTAACTTATTTTTTAAAAATTGTGATAAATGGATCAGCCTATACAGTTTGACCGTTTTATGTGATTGATTAGGGAAACTGTTGATGTTGTTAACACTGAGGAGACTGCTGCTGCAGCAGAGGATGAGAAGAAGCCTGAAGATGCACTGCAGTCTGAGGTTGAGAAGGACAAGGAGGGTGCAGAGAACGAGGAGGAAGAGAAGGAACCTGAGGATAAGGTATATAAATATTTCTGATCTGTGCCATAATGCTATCAACTGATTGCTTTATAATGTGTCTGGGTGTAGTATGGTTTGCAAATTTGGTATTCGTGACTAGGGTGATGGCAACTCTCTTTCAGGACATGCCAAATATGATGTTTTGTGGGCTTGGTAATATATGGTTTGGGATATCATGCCATTTTAAAAGCTCAAGAGTTATGGATATATTTTGAGCAATAATGATGAGTAGACATAATTTTGGTTATTTGCTTTATTCAAAACAAGCTAGAGGTCATCTGTTTAGTGAGGCAAAATATAATAGGAGAACATATGTGCTCAGCTATACTATTTTAGGGAATGTAATGCAATTACTCAACTGGCGTTGATATTTATCGTAGAACGTCTTTCTATTCATGATACAAAAATGTGGTTTGATTTAACCTGCTTGAAAATTGCATTATTTTCTCATCTTTCAGGCTCTTCTGACTTTTCACTAGATTAGTTTTGCATGTGTGCTCCTTCCCGCCCAATGCAATATACTTCTGTTAGAATGTATTATCTTACTTTTTTATCAGTTTGTCAGTTTTTCTATCACATACGATTTGGTGCTAGGTCAGATCATTGTGTGAACCAGTAACTGTGACCTCAGTGGGCCATTGCTGCACTGCTGGCACCATGTGTTAATGTTGAATCCGCTCTCCTGAGCGCTCAGCAATGGATCTAAATCATTGGTAAATGAAATGCAAATTGATGGATTGCCAAGTTCTCAGTTTCACCTGGCTTATAGATGGTTCATGTGACAGCATCCATTCTTTTTTGTAATGTTTGCGATTTTGCATGCATCAGTTGAAACTTGGGAGGTGCTATATACTAAATTGTTGGTTATGCAATATTTTGCGCTAGACTTTCTATTGTTTAATTGATCTGTTCAGAGGATCAATGCGTATTTTGTTTTCCTCATTGTGTGCTATTTGGTGGCCTGGGTTTTTTGTACACTGATTGCGTGTATTAAGTTATAGTGGCACTGCTCCTTCACGTTCCTTTTTCCATTTTTGCGGGTGGTTTGTTGGGATCTTTGGGTTGCTGAATTAACTTCTCTGGACCATTCAGGTGATTTTGTATTGGTTTTCTTAGATGCTCGATACTCCTTGTATCTGGCTACCATTTTGATGGTTGCCTGTTATAGCATGCTATGCTTGCATTTTTTTTCCCCTGATGTATCTCTTAGCTGATGTCTGCCTGTTGAAGGGAATTCCAAATTTCCGTGTACTAATGAGAAATTGTTAGCATGTCATGTCATCATCCAATTACTAATACATTAGTCAGTGAAATAACAATATACCATTACCCTCACCATTACACAGGAGATGACTTTGGAGGAATATGAGAAAGTACTGGAGGAGAAACGAAAAGCTTTACTTGCACTAAAGGCTGAGGAGAGAAAAGTTGAAGTTGATAAGGAGTTGCAGTCCATGCAACAGCTCTCGATTAAAAAGGGTAATGATGAAGTGTTCATCAAGCTGGTAAGTAGTACACCTAGTGTTCCTTTCTCTGCCTGTGTTTTGTTGATGTCGATTTTCACCCAACCCCTATACCTGATTGTAGGGCTCTGACAAGGACTTGAAAAAGAAAGAAAATTCTGAAAGAGATGAACGTGCCAAGAAGGTATTTTGCATTTTTGTCTGGTTAAACTTTAGTCTGAATCGCTGCTCTATCTCCCAAGTCCTAAACGTTTTGCCTGTTTCCTGTTTCCTTTGTTCCCTTCTCCATGAAGTCCCTCGGCATCAATGAATTCCTGAAGCCCGCCGAAGGTGAGAGGTACTACAATCCCAGCGGACGGGGCCGCGGGCGCGGCAGGGGTCGTGGTGAGCGTGGGGGATTCCGCGGCGGTTACAACGGCGGTGGTCGGGGACAAGCTGCTGCTCCAGCGATTGAAGACCAAGCTCAGTTCCCCACACTAGGTGGGAAGTGAACGGGTGCATGCCCTGTCGCGCCCCTGATCTAGCAGCAGCTCGGTTATCCTCTGGGCTCACTCGAAACTGTGTCCTCGTTGAGTCGTACCCGTGTGTGTCAGTACTGTGTTGTTGTTGTGCCCCCCTTGGTATTTGTTTACCGCCGGGCCGTCGTGTATCCCGTGTATAACCGAGGTGCACCACCAGCAGTGTCAGTGTCGTGTTGTCAGAGGTAGCAGCTGCTGCTACTTTTCGATAGGACGATGTATGCAATGTTTCTGATGTACTTCACTAGTGTGCGCGTGGCTCAATGATTTTGCTCGGCTGAGAATTAAATCATGTTCTATTTATGCGCCAAATAATGTACAGTTGTACACTTTGTCACTCGAGAGGTCCGGCAACATCATGGCCTGCAGGCTACAGTGCAGTATATTGTAGAGCCCCCTTGGAAAAATAATGGGTTGCATTGCGTACTGACATACCCAGGTCCATGCTGTTATGGATAGTGCTTATATTTATTGTGAGGTATATATATATATACATGTATAGGTATAGTATATATGTAGATAATTATTTATACAACAGGAAAATACACAGGTAATAATACATCTAACACCCCCTCAAACTTATGGTGGATCAACAAACTTATGGTGGATCAACAAAATGAAGTTTGAAAAGATAGAAACTGTGCTGGATTCTGGTTTGTACCTTTGTGAAGAAGTCTCTCAATTGAAGCTCTAAATGCACATACTAACGAGCAACAACCTGGTCCTGCACATGTAGCCACATGTAGGAAGTATCAACACCAATATATTTTGTAAGCTCATGCTTCACCGAATCTTTAACAATGCTAATAGTACATGTACTGTCAGACAAAAGAGAGTGAGTGCTGAAACAGAAACACCAAAATCCTCAAGTAATCACCATAGTCAAGTAACCTCTGCAGAAGCCATAGCTCGCAACTTAGCTTGAGCACTCGAACGAAAAACTGTTATCGGCTTCTTAGTCTTCCAAACAATGAGAGAATCACTAAGAAAAACACAATAGACAGAAAGAGACCGACAATCAAAATGATCATTAGCCCAGGTAGCATCAGAATATGCTTGAAGCTGTAAAGAGTTGGAGCGAGGGAAAAACAGACGATGAGTGATGGTTCCATGAAGATATCGTAGAACACAAAGAAGATGATTATAGTGGAGCTGAGTGTGAGTTGAAACAAAATGTCTCAAGATATGTATAGAGTATGAAATGTCAGGACGAGTGACACCCAGATAAACAAAACTCCCAACAAGGTGGTGATAGCGAGTAGGATTAGTAAGAGGCTCACCATCAGTGGGCCAAAGATGAACATTAAGCTCCATGGGAGTCTCAGCGGTGTGCTGATCAATAAGAGAAGCACGATCAAGAACATCCTGAGTGTACTTTTCTTGGGACAAATAGAAGCCCTTAGGTGTAGAAATAATCTCAACCCGAAGAAAGTAGCGAAGATGACCCCGATCAGACATGAGAAACTGCTCATTAAGACGCTCCTTGACAAAAGTGATATACTGAGAATCATCTCCAGTAATGATCGTATCATCAACATATAAAAGGAGAATCGTTCGACCACAAGGCGAAGTGTGAATAAAAAGAGCAGGATCATGAGCACTAGCGGAGAAACCAGCTACAGTGACAGCAGAAGAGAAACGATTAAACCAGGCACGAGGAGCTTGCTTGAGGCCGTAAAGAGATCGATGAAGGTGACAAATTATACCCTCAGGAACAGAATGCTCCGGTGGTGGCTGCATATAAACCTCCTCACGTAGCTCACCATTGAGAAAAAAGCATTCTTGACATCAAGCTGAGAGATGGACAATGCCCGAACAGACGCCACAGTAAGAAGAGTGCGAACGGTAGTCATATAAGCCACAGGAGCAAAAGTCTCATCATAATCACAAGCATGCTCCTTCTAAAAACCTCTTGCCACGAGACGAGCCTTGTAGCGCTCAAGAGAACCATCAGATCGAGTCTTAACCTTGTAGACCCACTTGCACGTGATAAGAGTAACATGCGCGGGAAGAGAAACAAGATCTCATGTGCCAGTACGCTCAAGGGAATCAATCTCCTCTGCCATCGCATGTTGCCATTCCTGATGAATAGCAACATCACGATAAAAGATTGGTTCGGCAAGAGCAGCAGTAGCAAAACCAAAGCGCTCAGGAGGCCAAATAGACTAGCGATCACGAAGAGCATATCGAGTAGGAGAGGGCGAAGAAGATGGACCATCAGAAGAATCCTCAACTCGCAGACGACGAGTGCAGTAGAGATGATAAGAAGGAACAAGATCCAGAGGAGCCTCAGGAGAGGGTGTCAGTGGGGAAGGAGACAATGAAGGAGGCATCGGAGAGACCAAAGGCTGTGATGGAGGCGTGGTGACTATGGGGGTGGCAGGAAAAGTCAGGAAAGAAAGTGGCTCAACAAGAGATGCTGGAGTGGTGGAAGGAGAAGGACGAGGGCAGAAAGGATGAGACTCATCAAAAGTAACGTCCCGAGATGCTTAACTGGGATCCTACCTTGAAGAGCATAGGAAGGCTGAATATTAATCAGGAAAGTGGCAGTAGAAACAGCCTTAGCCCAGAAGTATGGTGGGATAGCAAAAGCAAGCATAAGAGCACAGGTTGTCTCAAGAAGATGACGATGTTTTCGTTCAGCCACACCGTTCTAGGCATGAGCACCAGGGCAAGAAAACTGAGAGGGAGTGCTCTGCTCAGCAAGAAAACCATGAAAGACTCCTGACAAGTATTCCACAACAGAATCAACATGAAAAACACGAATAGGTGAGTGAAACTGAGTACGGATCATGGTGGCGAAAGTCTTGTAGATGAATAGAACCTCACTACGAGATGACATAAAGTATATCCATGTGTGATGAGAAAAGTCATCAATAAAAATGATATAATATCGATGGCATCCTTTCGAAACGAAAGGAACCAGACCCCATACATCAGAATGAATAAGATCAAAAGGACGTTGTGACACTGACTCGCTGGAGGGATAGGGGGGTTGAAGCTATTTACCAAGCTTACAACCCTGACAATTTAGAGAAGCGTCACCAAACACAAACCCTAAAAGACCACAACGAAGTAAAGAAGATAGACGTGACCCACAGAGATGTCCCAAACGATAACACCACTGAGCAAAAGACATAGTGGAGGATGCAGCAAAAGTGGAGGTGGTGTGTGAGACCCCGGTTTATTTAGCTTGTAATGCTTAGTCTTCTATTGACTCTAGCATCACAAACAAAATATACCGTGCCTCGGGAAAATATATACTTCCCAGAATTGCAGTATACATACCCTTTTACAAAATATTGCATCAATTCCATACAACACACATATCCAAAGCTTAAACTTTACAAGCAAAAGACATACATAATAGTCTTTATAAAAGAGAGACCAACCGGTCAAGAACAAGCTAAAAGAGTTAGAAATAACAGCGAAAACAAAATGCCATAAGATAGCTAAGACAAAAGCCAACCGATTTGCCATACACCCACAAGGCAATCCGACCGGGCCGCCAAGCTAGTCGTCCACACCGCAGCAAAACTCACCAAAGTTGATCCCTTGGGGATCAACCTCCTCTGCAACAATTAAGCAAAGCAAATGAGTACAAAAATGTACCCGCAAGACTTACGAGTAACAAACCTAGTTACAACTACATGCAGGCTTTAATCAAAAGAGAAGGCTCAAGGTTAATTTTCAGCATAAAGCAAGTTTTATTTGCAATAAGTAATAGTTTGAAGGCAGTTTTAACAATCTGAATTTTATTTGCATAAATAACAGCGATACAATAAGTAATAGGCATAAAGACATCCTGGGGATGACTAACCCAATAGCCATCACAACAATAGCACGAATTACCCATTCGTACCACCCACATCAAATTTTAATAAAAAGGTTGTAGTCTAGTTCTCACGGGGCGTATCCGAGCGTGCCCATAACCTAGGACAAGGCTATCCGAATAGTTCAAACCCTGCAGGGGTGTACCAATGTACCCACACTTCAGACCGCCTTTTTGCCAAGCTATTAAGCACACTTCCTTTGGTATACCGGCACAGTTAAGTCCTACGAGATGTTTCCAATATTGTGTATCAACTACGAGCCGCTCGTATGGACCGTAGCCCATACGCTTACATTGTAAAGCCGAAAAGACAACTACCCACACAGGGTAAAGCTTTTCGGACAACTACAATGCTCCCAACACATGAATTACCACATTTTACCACAACACAACACACACACGCCCTCCTGCGACTCGTAGCTAACACACGCCAAAGTACTAAGTCAAGAGAGGTCTCATTTCCCTCTAGTGTGGTTAGCACGCAAAATGCTCAATACGGTGGCGCAAGTAACTCGATCCTTAATGACCCGGACACCATTCCAGTCACACCCAAAAGCACACCAGCTTACCATTGTGCCAATGTCCAAATCATTTTGTTTTCAGTTTTAGTTTTCACAAATAAACATAGCACATCGACTAAATTTGTGTGATTAAGGTCATCGACTAAGTCGATAACCGCCCAATTCTACCGGTAACTAAGCATTGCTAAGCATCATATCGCAAAGACAATAAAAGACCATAAATCATCCACCGGACTCTAATGCACCAGTGAGGATAATAACCTAGGGTAGTGGTGGGGTGAATAATTTCAGGGCAACAATGCAATGGGATTAACTACCTCTAACCGACAAAATAAATCTTGATACAAAGAAGCATGCATACTTAGGTTTTGCAAACAAAAAATTACACTTTAAAAGTAATAGGAGCAATATGATCAAATGATGTTACACTGCTTGCCTTGCTGTGATTTGCCTGGTTGCTGCAGAGAATCACTCACGAAATCAACACAATCGTCGGAACCTATCGAAAGAACGAGAAAAACCAATAAGAACGAATAACATCGAATAAACATCAAAATTTAAAAAGTCTCCAAAATTAAGAAGTTAATACAGAAGGTAGATAATGATTTTTGATAAATTTAGGAACAACAATCATGGGATTTGGAGTTGATTTGAATTAGTTATGAATTTTTGAAGTTAAGATTATGACATAAGGTCTACTATTGCTTATTATTCATAAACCAAATCTTGGCTTATGATTAATTTTAGTTTGTTAGGTTACATGTGAAAGACTAGTTAAAAAGAGGTTTACATAACTGTTCTTTGACTCGGTGTATTATCTAATGAATTTCTTTAAGTGTAAGCTGATAATAGTTGGTACCTAATTACTGTACTTATTTTGATTAACCTTCCAAGTCACCTAGATCATATACTTTTGATCTGATCCTTCAGTATTGATAAGGAAATTACAAAAGCTAACTACTGAATGAACTCTGATTATTCTAGTTCATTATATCCTTAGGTGGGAGTTTACTGATTACTTCACAAAACAGGATTTGTTGTTTAACTGATCTCCTTACTAGCCCAGAATTTTAATTTGCTAAATAAATTGCTCACTCGACTAATTAGCTTACTAACAGGTTGCAATAAAAAGTTATTAACGTGCTGCCAACTCACTTTCATCTACACTCCCTCCCTGAACAAACTGCACTCAATAGAAGGTACTGAGAACTGGAAGGCTACTATCTCAACTTTTCTCAATTTTCAATATTCAAATTTTTGGTCAACAATTTATAGTGGTCTAGAGAATAGCCATAAGATTAGCAGGAGTTGGTCTACCTTTGTTAGCTTAATTTCCAAGGGTTAACCGAATCATTACACCCCCTAAGTACTTGTATAAGTTGTATTAGTCCACTATTATTTTGATTTCTCATCTACACTTCTCTGATCAACACTTGCAAAGAAACTACTGAAGTGATGTTAGTTAAAAGTTCAATAGCTCTTAAAATTTCTAACTACTGGTTTAGACATGTCATTGGCCTAATGAAAACTCTGATTAACTTCAGACTTCTTTCACTGTTCACTCAGCCTACAAAAGCAAAACCTTCTGTACTTAAGTGTGGTTGGTTAATTTCCCTCTAAAAATCAACTTCCAACTTTGTTAATACATTTGAGTGAACTAAAAGACATCCATAAAAGTTGCTAGTATAAGACAGTTAGCTTTGCAAAAGAGTTCTCCTGACAAACCAAGTTTTCACCATTCTCTGTTAATTCAACACAATCATTTTAGAAATGAAGTGCTTCTGACTAACTTCTTTCAACACTCAACTTCAATTTTTGCTAAACCATTTAGGTGACCTAATGACATTAACAAGATTTGTTAGCATTAGTTTGTTTTACTAGTGGCTCCCTTGTTAGTCAAAACAGTGGTTCTTAACTCAGTATAGGTGATTGCATTTTCAGAGACAGAGGGGAGTTCTTCAGAGATGGAGCTACAGGAGCTGACAGAGGAGACTGGGCTGAGGCTTGTCACCGACGAGGGAGTGACGCGGAGGTGAAAACAACCACAAAAATGGGTTGCCTGGAGGTCAAGTAGTCTAGGAGAGGTGGCTTTAGGGTTCGGGCTGCACTGCGGTGGTGCGGCTAGGGCGAGCGGCGGCCGGCCGTGGAGGTGGAGAGAGGCGTCGGCGGTGGAAGGGAGTAGGAGGGAAATTAGGGCGCGCATGGGCATGAGTAGAACTCAAGGAACTCACTGGGGTGCTCGGTGACGGCGGAGGGTGGCCGGAGGGAGCTGTCCACGGTGACCCAGGGCGGCGCAGGGTGACCAACGGCGGAGGCGACCTAGGGAGGAAGAGAGAGCGAATAAGTGATGGGGTTAGATAGAGGGAGGTCCAAGAGTGCTCCCATGCAAAAGAATTGAAGAGCGAGTCATCGGAGAAGAAGGAGCCGGAGAAATGGCGATGGCGGCCATTGTTGGAGAAGAGGGTGATGCGCGAGGCTTTGGTGGGGTAAATCCCCAAATTGACCGAGGGGTTTTGCTCCTCGGGGTGGCGGGCACGCCGTGACGTGGTCGGGGATGGCCGGGGCTCACCGGAGCGGCCGGAGAGCTTGGAGGCAGCGCGGCGGGTGCGAGCGACGGCCGGCGATTGGAGCTTGAGCTTGGAGCTGGGGAATTGAAGAAGGGAGGTGGGGGAAATGACTGGGTGGTGAAAAGAAATAGAGGGAGCTCCTCGGTGGTTCATATAGGCCGGGGTAGAGGTGGCGAAAACGGGAGCGACAGCATGGGCATGACGATGGCGCGCTCTGTGTGCTGACGACCACGCGCGACGCCGAGCGGACGGCGAAGCGACAGGGGCAGGGCATGGGCACACGACACCGCTGGCGAGGGCGAGGAAACCGGGGCGCGCGGTCAAGAGACGTTGGCGGGGTAGTTGGGCGATGACGCGGGCGTGAGCAGAGCCACGACGAGCGCGAGCGAGGTGGCATGGGGGCGACGTCCGCGTGGGGAAGAAAAACAGGCCGGCGGGCCCGGGCTGCCAGTGACACCAGAGAAGAGGAGAGTTGAACCGTTGATCGCGAATCGGACGGCTCAACGCAAAGGGGTAAGTAGCTGGGTCGGGTTAGGCGGCTGGGTTCGACCGCGTCGGTTCGGGCTCGGTCGGAACTGAGTTGGGTCCGGTCGGAGGAATGGTGAAAGGAGGTTTGACTGGGTTTTTAATTGAAAGCTCCTACTTTGACCGAGCTTCAAAATATAGAAATTAAATTCATAAAAATCTGAAATTTTTCATAGAGGTTCCTGGGATTACCTAGTGACCAAATAAAACTTTAAATCTCATTGTTCATGAGTTATTTGCTTATTTTAAATTCAAACTTACAATAGGTTATTGAATTAAGTTTAAATTTTATGTGGATTGAGTTTAACCCCAAAAATTTGGGAAAAATTATGTCTATTCATGATAAATATCATAATATTTAAATAAATTATTTCCAGAGTTTTACTTGAAGTAATTTATTTTCCCAAAAATTATTTTAAGTGCATGCTCTTGATATTTGACTTAGGGTTTTGAAATGAGTTGAATCTTGGAAGAATTTTTAGAGGTAGCAAACTAACTCCAAAATTCTAAAATTTTGACTGGAGGTTTCTAGCTCCAGGATGAACCTTGTGTAAATGTTCCAGAGGTTTTTATGCACAGCATGTTTCTCCAAAAATTTCAGAAGGCTTGTTCTAGGGTTTGACCAAGAGTTGGACCGGTTTGACTGCCTCTAAAAATTTATCAAATAATTTCTAAAAACTATGAAATAATTTAGAGGAGCTACCAAGCAGCCCTAGAACCAAGAAAAATTATTTTCAGATGTTGATCACAAACCTTTCTTAATAAGTTTTAAAGAGGTCATGACTTTAGTCAACTGGAGATTTTGGTTTTTGATTCCCCATAATTCCTTTACAAGAATTACAGAATTGTTTTAAAAACTTCAAGATGCAAGAAAAGTTTTAATTTCTACTCATTGATTACATTTGAAGCACGAGTCTAGATTTGGTTACATTTGAAACACAGACCTAGATTTGATTACATTTGAAACACAAACCCTGGTTTCGTTATTTGGGATGTTACATGGTGGTGGAGGCGACAAGACTGGCAGGGGCAGCGGAAAGAAGATGAAACCAGTCAAGCTCCCAGAGATGATGTGAGTCACGGCAGCAAGGGTCAGTACCAACCAGAGTCCCTGTGCGGGCGATCTTGAACAGAACAAGAATCAGAATCGAGAATAGCACGACAACCATGATCGGTGAGCTGACTGGTAGATATGAGCTGCATTGTTAGTTTAGGAACATAAGAAACAATATGAACATGAAAAGGGGAATTCGAAAGAGTGCCTCGTCCTGCGACAGAGAGAGAGGTACCATTTGTTGTCTGAACAGTGATAGGAGTAGCTAAATGACCAATGGAAGTGAGACTGGTGGAATCAGATATCATATGAAAGGAAGCATCGGAGTTAAGAATCCAAGATGATATACCTGAGGAAGAAGGAGTAGAAGGTGATCTCTCACTATAAGACTGTATAGCAGAACCAAATGGTGCAAGAGCATCCGTGAGACGCAGCAGTGTGAGAAACTCCTGATAATCAGAAGCACCAAAGCTCCTCTGAGGGAACGAACTACCAGTGCCCTTTGGGGGATGGCCACCGCAACGTAAATCCTTCTTCTTCTTGTAGCAGAATTGCTCCACATGTCCATCCTTGTTGTAATAGGTGCAGTGTAGTCCCCTACCAACAGCAGCTATCACTAGTGAAGGCACCACTGGTGAAGGAGGAGCTGGAGACTTAGCATATGTAGAAACTGGTGGAGCTACCAGAATCGAAGGAAACGACGATGACGGTAGCAGACCTGCAACACGAAGGTGAATCTCCTCAGCATGAACAGCTGCAAGGACCTCCAACAAAGTCACACGAGGGTGGCATGCCAGCAACTGAGCACGAGTCTGTTTATACTCAGCCTAGAGACGGGTCAAGAAGTCGTAGATACGACAAAGCTCCGGGTGAGACTGCTGACGCTGACAGCACTGACACATGTGGCAAGCATCCGGTCCTGAAGAGTCAATCTGACTCCATACCGTAGACAATTGAGCATAGAACTCGTTCACAGTGGCATCTCCCTGCTGCAGTGACTGCTCCTGACGCATAATAGAAAGATACAAGGAATCACCAGACGGCTCGCAACGGTTGCGCAGATGTGTCCACATCAACGACGCTGAAGCCAAACCAACCACATCCCCAGTGAATTGCACCTCCATGCTAGCAATTAGAATAGCAGAGGCACAGGCATCCTCATCAATCCATGTCTTGTAGGCAGCATACTGAGTCTGAAAAGTCTCCATAGCATCCTCAAAAACATCAGATGCCTCCTTACAAGCGTCTTCGAAAGTAGTCTTCGGGAGCACAGGCTCAGGAGGTGGAGCAGGGCGAGGCGGGCAAGGCAACTCGCCGGTAAGAAACTCCTAAAGGCGATGACCACGCATGTGGAGACGCATGTGCTAAAATCAGTCCTGATAATTGAGACCATCGAAGATCACTGGGCAGCGAGGAACTGAAACGGTGCCTAAGAAGGACGGCATCTTTTATCTTCTTCTTCTTCTTTTCCTTTTTTTTCTTTTCTTTTCCTGGCCGGGCCGACTCATGCAGTCACACTAAAGCCGAAGCCTACTATGAAAGAAAAGCCCAAAAGCACACGCAGGGGGAACTAGGGTCCCCCCTGGCGGCGACGACGACGGCTTCACAGCCCCAAGTGGAGGCGGCAGCGGCTCGTGCTCGACGGATCGAGGCAGTAGCCCGGAGCAACGATGACAACCGGACAGGTGACGACGTCAGTGGTGGCCCGGAGCAATAAAGACGGCCGGGCAGGCGACAGGCGAAGGAGGCGGCAACAGATCGAGGCAGGGCTGACTACCTCACGGGCGAAGACGACTTCGACGGCGGCCCAAAGTGACAACAACAGCTGGGCGGGCAATGGATCCGGGCACCCCAAGATGATGGTATCCCAGATGGAGGATGGCGACGGAAGAGTCAGCTGTGGTGGCGGCGACATAGGGTGGTGACCTGGCTGGCGAGAAAAACCAGGCGGCGACAGGTGAAAACTCCCTAGCGGCGGCTTGACAAAACCCTAGGTATTGCTCTGATATCATATTATAAATAGCGTTTGTATTCATTATGATGCCAATAGACCAAAATATATATATATATATATAGATATATATATATATAGATATAGATATAGTATATATGCAGATAATGCCTTATAAAAAAGAGGAAATACTCATACAATAATACATCTAACACATGCAACTCTGAAGCATCTAGTACTGTAAAAGTGGTACTAAATGGGAGGTCTCGATAACTTTTGTATTTCAACGAGGGGTTGGAGGCCATTTCTGTTGCGTTCGCGGGCAGGCTAAAAGAACGAGCTTTATTTCGCTGCGGGTAGAAACAGCTTCTCTTTTTTTTTTTTGTTGGAAAAATGAGTCAACAACAGAATGAAAAACGCCGCAGAGGAGGCATGGAAATTACTATAGCGAGCCAAGGAGCGGTCAAAAGTAGAACAGAATCATCTTCGTCAATCGTGATTGATTGGCGCAACAGGCGAGGCCACCGGTCTCACAGCCGCCCGCGTGCGACAGCTTTAGTTATCTGCCGGAGTTTTACTGTGGGATTTGACACTCGACGCAGGGCAGGCAGACAGCGGTGGTTCGGGCGAGGCGGTATCGTACGCACACGACGTGAATACTCCAGTGATAGCGACAAAAACATCACATCCTACCGGGAGTAGCAGTGACCAGCGAGACTTGTTTCTTCCCCGTGGAGAAGGGCGAGGAGAACCATCCCATTCTGCCATGACAAGCAATCGACCGGCCAAGTCGGCGTGTTCCGCTGCCGAGCTCGTCGCGAAAGCACTTGGTAACCGCGGGATCTCCGAGACTCCGACGGCATGGCAGTGGCACCGCGCGCGCGCACCGCCACCCCCTGCTGCACGCGCGCGGCGGCGTGAATCGGCAGTTCGGCACACCACTTTCGCATATTCATAGGGGGGAAATGACCAAATCTAAAGCCCATATGACAATTCAGCCGATTATTAGATCACGTTGAGTCCTTCAACACTCCTATGTTCTTCTCCCCACCATGCACCACCCATAGTTGTCTCTCTCTCTCTCTCTCCTAGTTGCTGCAGCCCTGTACACTCCTCTGATCCTCTCTGCTCGTGTGTTTATTCGATCTACAAGTACTCCAAGCCCCCTCTTGTGGTATGCACTTGGATTTGTGTTTTGGAGGCTTGATCTTAGGTGTAAACATAGAAAATTGCAATAGCCATTGATTGGCATTGGGAATTTGCCCCCTCTTGTTTTCAACCCACGCTCCGACACTACCTCGCCGCCGCGGTGCTCTGCCCCGATGTGCACCATGCTGCCGCCATCCATGCCGAGGTGCTCTGTACAGTGTTTTGAGTGCATGTATTTTACAATTGTAAATTTTGAATCAATACATGAGTATTGTACGAGCATACGTGAGTATTATACTTACGCACAATGCTAGAGTAATATACATGTGTACTGTATCTTAATATGAAATCTACGTGGTTCGAAATTCAAATCACTACTGTACATAGATGGAGAAAAGGAGGTGAGAGAGGGGTGGTGGGTCCCAAGTGTACTTTATTTATTTTGTAATCGGTGCTTAAGTCCTCTCTCTAATTTCCTGAATTCATCCAAAGCTAGTGGTTGTGCCAGTGGGTGCAGTGCAGCCGTGCAGTTGGACGTGCAGCAGTGCATTTCCGACAGAGAGAAGGCTACACTTTTCTGATGGAGGCATGGAGTCCGCAGTTCACTAGAAACTACATTGGTCGAGAATTATACACAAATCATATCACAAAAGTGACCTAAGTTCTCAAGCAATTAGATTCCAAACAGGCACTATAAACAACATGGGATCGATGATACCCTTTCCTCAATCATACACAAAAACAGGAGCTAACCCTGGAGCTCAAGATAATGTAAGCCCTACTACTGGTCTACTACCACCATTTACTCCACTATACAGACAATGTAGCAGCAAAAAACTGACACCATAGTCACTACTCACGACATGGTTAAGCAAGGAAAAGAGAGTAAAAAGAGAGGGCAGGATAGAGCAGTAACGGACTAGAAAGAAGAAGAAAAAGAACGGGGAATAATACACGTTTCATCTTGGCTGCATTCTGCAGCTGAAGGATATTAGTATCTGTGAGACAGGTTCTGCCTATCTCGATCCCAGGCACTTCTCACAGCCTCGTAAGAGTGTTTTCCTTCGCCCACACGCTGTGAATCCTCTGTTGAATTGGGCTGCTCTGCTCTTGATAACGCTGCTGATCGTTTGGCATTCGCCGGCTCATGCTCCCGGCATCACTGCTCGGAGCAGAGATACAGCCAGAATCCACCACCATGTCGCCCTCAAGTATGCGGAGAACCTTTCGGACATGCGGCAAAAGGGGGTAAGCATACATATAATCAAGCTTCCTACTAAGCGCTGTGGAGACGAAGATTGTACAGAACGACTTACATGGGACATTCGCGGCCTTGAATGAGGGTCACGCCTTATGCACAGGTTTGCTGCATGCAACATGCAGTAGACCTCATTTTCGCAGAAGCGGTGCCTTAGGCGCGGGTCAATGAGATCGTCAATTGCATACCCTTCCAGTAAAGGTCTTGCCTGTTACAGATGAATAGAACATGATTGCATCAGATTATGCAGAACCGATGGATCAAAACGGAAATGTTTCATATACTTTCAGTTGCATTGATGAATGATGAACAAGTAGAGAAATAGCAGTCAGTTACAACTTAGTTGATTACTTAACAAACATTCTTCAATTAGTGATAAGGGATTTTTCGAACACTCGACCAGACATCCTAGTTCAACAGTGGCAGCTATCAGTACTGACTGAGTCATTCTCATACCATATAGTTATACCACTATAATAGGTTCTTATCATTAACCAGCAACATAGAAATCCAGGTAAGTAGGTGAACTCACCCATTCAGTAAGAAATTGCTGTCCCTTCGGTCTGTTAATATCAACAGCCTTGCGTCCAGTGACAAGTTCCACTAAAACAACCCCAAATGAGTAGACATCAGCCTTCTCGGTTATTTGCCCACTCTGAGCATATTCAGGTGCCAGATAACTGCACATAGTCAAAAGAGGCTCAGATTTGCCAAATTTCAAAAGTTACAGCTGACCAAGGATGGGATAGTGTATATATAACTTACCCAAATGTGCCAATGATTCTTGTTTCAACACCCATGTCTCCATCAGGTTGCCATCTAGCCAAGCCAAAATCTCCAACCTGTCACACCATTATGAAGAAGCTTTAAACTCCTCATGTAATGGTAGTCAAGACTTAATACCAGTGATGCCAATGGGAATGACAAATCTGACACAATTTACAGCATCATGCATGTATAGTATGATCAAATGATCATTATACTGAATTTCATGAATAACGAAAACAGAAACAACAACGTTGCGACGGATCAAATACAACTTGTTTAGAATGTAGCTTAATGCATGGTTATTAAGGTCCAACATAATCTAGGCAAGTTGTATTTATAGCAACCTCATTTTCATACAATTACAATTTCATAACTAAATTTCTATGCACTAAACACGGCAATGACTCTTCTATATTTACCATAAAAAATGACTCCTATACATTGTAATAGAGGGTTGATGACCATACCAGTGGTTCAAAATCATGTGTGACAAGGATGTTGTTTGGTCTCATATCACGATGGATTATACAACCAACCCGACATTCCTCATGGAGGTATCGCAGCCCTCTGGCAGCTCCTACTGCAATCTTATGTCTGGCAGCCCACCCCAACGTCTCTTTGTTACGACCTAAAAAGTGCAACAAGTAGTTTAGAAAGGTTATACTCAAAGAAATCAAATGAATAGTTATCACAGCAGAAACCAATCCATTGTTCTCTAAGAGTCATCAGCTGTCACATTGAGTTTGTCGGGAAACTAGCTTACCATAAAGATGTGAATCCAGTGATCCATTGCAAATGTACTCGTAAACTAGTAAACGCCTCTTGTCTTCAACACAAAAACCGATCAGCATTACAACATTCCGGTGCTGTGCACAACTCAGAACCTCCACCTCTGAGCAAAACTCAACATCACCTTGGGAGCTCGCTAGTTTGTGTTGCTTAACAGCAATTGCTTGGCCATCAGGTAGGATACCTCTGTGGACAGACCCAAACCCACCTTCAGCTAAGAAATTTGCTTTGGAGAAGCCACCAGTTGCAAGTTCCAATTCTGTGTAGCTGAACCATCGTGGAGGTTTTCCAAACACAGGCGTCTTATGCTGGCATATTGAACACAAAGGTGGTGGTCCGGGTGGTGCACTCCTCGACAATGAGACAGCATCTCTCACATTTCCTCTGAAGTTTAAGTCAGACCTGCTTCTGATTGCACTAATTTCAGTCAAGAGATCCAGTTTGGATATCTTCTCAAGTAAAGAATCTGCTGTAGGAGTTCTTCTAGGACGGTTTACTACCAATCTGGAGGAGGCAGGTCCCTGTAAAATTTCAGCCATCCATGGTTGAAGTGATGAGGCTGCTGGAGGAGTTGAAGTTTCACTCTCAGAATCAGATATATTGACATCTGAGTGCTGGAAACTTTCCTTGGTTGCCTCTTTCTTCAAAGAGCTGTTCGTTTCTGAAGCACAAAATGGAGAAGCGCCAGGGTCTGAGCTTGACACAGAGGATGTTCCAACGTCGGTACTGCCAAATGGTGCTTCTGACTCCGGGCTGCTATTCGGTGTCACCGCCGGTCCTCGAATCGAACTGCGCTGCTCCTTTACGTTACTCACAGTTATACCAAGTGAAGCACTCGACTCAGTCGGTGGCGGGAGAGGTGCTTTTGACTCCTTTTCAGGAGATCCCACCAGATTCAGACGAAGAACTTTGGGCCTAGAGCGCTTCATAACAACAATATTACACTGCAGTTCTTCCATGCAACGTTTCTCCTCATGCTTCAACTCCCTGAGCAACAAAGGCATCAACACCACTGGTTAAGGGGATATGCAAAAAGGGGGATTAAAATAACACAGGACTATGTCAATACTGAAGAAAGCTATGTGTCACATTACTTGTCTAGCACAACCCAGCTCGCTTGTGCTCGCTTTGATTCAGTGGCCACAGCACCAGAAGGAGATCCAGAGACAACCTTAACCTTCACATTTATCTACACAAAAGCAACATAAGTTAAAGAAATAGCTAATGGTGAAGAGTTTCAGTAATTAAAAAAAAAAGCAGCAGCTAGCTCCCTATCCCAACCTTGCTCGGATCATACACATCACGAAGTTTTAGCATCATTTGAGAGCACAACTCAGAAACATCCGACTTCTCATTCAACACTGCCTTATGGCCACTCGCGCAATCCCCTGCAAACAGTGGAAAGCCCCAGAACTTCCTACCTAAAAAAGAACAAAGAAGAACACATTAAACATTTTGAGCCATCAGTCAACTGACAAAACAGCAAAGTCATGGTCAAGTGAATAAGGCTATAGTATTGACGAACTAATAGCTCTTGGAATTTTAGCTATGCAGGCACATCTGTGCAAACAAACCATAATCCTAAAGAGCTCGGTAATACAGTGGTACATGTCTGTACATTTCAAGGCATTGTACTGCAGTTCTTGAAAGGCAAAGACACGGGAGTGTAGCAAAGCTCAAGAAGGAGAGGCCATACCGGAGCTCTGCGGTGGGATGACGACGAGGAGCAGGATGGTGTCACCGTGCTGCACGACGTGCGTCAGTGCCCACACGACGGCCGTCTTGGGGATCTCCCTCACCGTGGCGCGCACGGCCACTACCGCCACCACCGCCTCCGCTCCCCGGCCCTTCTCCGCCGCAGCCTTCCCCTTCCTCTGCAGCTGCTGGCCGGAGCCCACAGCCATCTCCTTCATCTCAGAGCACCGCCGCGCCAAGAACTCCTACCGTGTCAAAACATTTCACGGTAAGAATCGAAACACCCCCAAGAGCTGAACCCCGAGACACCAAACTGACCAAAGAGAGTGAGAAAGAGACAATGCCGCGCAAGCGCAACCACCGCTAGCTCTGGGGACTTTAATGCCCGGAGACGAAGCGAGGGTACTAACAGTCGCCACTTGACACTACAGTCCGAGACCAAATCACAGGACAGGAGAAAAAACAAGCAATAATCCATCGTGGTAAAAAAAGATCGCAACTTTATGTTTTGCTGGGGCCCGAACCGAGTCCAAGCCCGCTGGAGCGGTTGCTGCGGCTGCGGATTGAGAGAAAGACCACAACTTTATGGCTGGCTAGGTGGCTGCCTGCTGCAGCATGCCGGGGAGGGCACCGAGGCTGTCTGCGCGTCTGCACTCGCCGCCCCTGTAGCCGAGAGATAGCGACGTGGGGAAGAAGGGGGAAATTGTGGGCGACCACCGTCCGAACCTGTCAGATTCCACAGTCGTACTGCCGCCCCCACCCGTCCTCCGCCTCTGACTCTCTGTCTCTCTCTACCACCCCGGCGAATCGAGCAAAACCGTTTGATTACTCGTAATCGCTCCGGATTTCGGGGATTCCGTGGCGATTCCGCCCCCAATTAGCTTAGCAAATAATCCAAGAACCGAACGGCCGGTTTCTCCACAGCTTCCAACTTTACGCCGCATTCCATCCCGGAAACACGAAAGCTTCCTTCTCTGTCGAAACATGCCCAAAAAAACCAGAACACGAACACGAAACAGAGACCCACCCACCTCTCAGAGCGAAGGGCCGCCGCAGCGACACAGCCACGAGCTCCTCGCCGGCCGCCGCCTTGTCCTCCTGGCTCCTCACCGAGCGAGTCGTATCGGCTCGATTGCACCAGCCCTAGACCTCAATTAGCGTGGAAGCGGAGACAGCCATTAAGGACGGAGAAAAAGCAATTAAAACTCCATGGCCGGTAACTAGTAGTAACCTTCGAGCTCTATTACTACGGATCGCCGTCGGACACCAGCTTTCAACATCGCCGTCGGCTTTAGCAGCTATCTACAACTTTGCCACTGCTGCTTCGTTAAAACAAAGATAGGACGATCGGACGACAGGACAGCAGGGCGCGATTTTTATAAAAAAATAAAGTAATTTTTTGTTCAATTTACAACAATAAACAATGAATCATTTTTTAAAAACAGAAATAACCCAGGATCCAGTTCACTACGAGGTGAAACTGCGATTCTGGGCCGAATCGCATGTCAAAAAAGCAATTTGCCTGTCACTGGTAATGTGGCCCAGTCATGTTATGGAGGCGTGATTGAGGCATGTGCCGAACCGCGTCACGCGACAAGCGAAAGACAGACATCCATGTGGCTGAGTCGCGCGACCGATTCACGGTTGGCCCTCGGTCGGTTCGCGATTGGGCCTCGGTCACGTGGTCGGCTTGCAACTGAGGCTATATATATGGCCAGTCGGTCGGTGACTCCCTCATTCGCAGAACAGAGAAGACAGGGAAAAAGGAGAGGAGAGAGGAGAGGAGAGGGAGGAGGAGGAGAAGAGAAGTGATGATGTACTGTGCAGTTGGTTCCGGCCTCTAATCAAGATGTGCATGGCCAGCGAAGGGCACTATGGTCCTCGGTGAGAGATCTATCGCGGCGATTAGACAATAATAGTAGATTGATTAAATTAGCTTCTTTGTATATGAACAATTGTCATGTGGACCTAGAACATTTATCAACTTTTTGCCCAAGTGTTTAGGAAAAGATCATCATTTTTGCTATGATTTCATGAAAGATTAGATGTGCCATTAGAAAACCCTACATTAGATAGTGTATGGTTCCTTGTGGATCCAATGACCTTGGAATACTCCGGGTGAAAAGCTTCAATTGACCTGTGCGTTTGGGGTTACATTTGATTGCTCGTAGTCAGCATCAATAAACGGGAGATATTCTTGGTTCTCCGGTTCTTGGATCTTACTCTCAGAGAAAGATGAAGTATCTATTATCCCCATGATCAAGATCAAAAGGGGATTTTTTGGAGATGAATAAACTCAAAGGTGAGAGACGGATATTGCAATGAGATAGAAGTAGAAGTGAAGGTAAAAAAAGAAGTCTTATATCCCTTTTTACCACAAATTGATCGCCCACTCACCGCAACCTGTGGATACGATTTTCGTGATTTCGTAAAATGTCTGGAATGATTGTGCTGGATCAAATCTTCTTGAAACACGCTTCAAGACAAAAAAAAATTCTTAAATAAATATTTTTCTATTTTCTTAAGCCTTGTGGGCTACCTGAGAGGATTCTTGATCAGGTCAATCTTAGTCAAAGTCAAAGTCCCTGTCAAAGCAGGCCCGCATATCAGAAGCCCATTTTATAACAGTTATTAACCTACAACCAGTGTTTAAAGGAAGTATAATAACCTTTACTACGGCCAAACTGATCGTATATCAGTTTGAGTCATGAGACGACCAGTCATGGACACTATACAACCAGCTATACGGTTTTGGGTCATCCCCGACCAACAAATTGGTCGGGAGACATGATAGCTTCCCACGTGACCCACATGAGAGCAGTTATTAGCGTATCTAGCAACTTACGACAGTTGGTTAAAAGACATAACGGTTCAAGACTCAACAGAGGAACGTGTGTGAAGATAAGAGGTGTCTTTAGCGGTATTAACTGTCACCCCTTCAATAACTACATAAAGGGTAGCCCACGTATTATATATGTAATAACATGTTCAATAACTTATAGATTCATAAGTTCTGTGATAATCTTTACACCCCCATTCTCATATTCTTATGTATTCATTGGGTCCATCGTAATAAAAGTCTTCGTTTAGATTGTTCTCTGATAAGCTCGATAGGGGATCCCGTATACCAATCATTAACAATGCCGCCTCTGTTTCATGCGAATGGACAACACTTCGACCCACGCTTTTCACACCGAAGTGACAACACTCTGCCAGCTGCTTTTCAGGCTGAAATGACCAAACCCTAGTTCTAGCTTTTCCCTATAAATTGATAACTCGCTGACCTATCTTGTACCCAAAGATTCCTACTAGCGGACGTGAGTGACTTCCATTCATCAAACTTTTCTCACTCAATGCTACACCCTAACCGCCTATAAAACTAGGGCATACTCCACCACTATAGGCAAGACTCCTTTCGAACTAGTTTGGAAAATAGAGAGAGGGAAGGGAGAGAAGACAGGTAGAGAAAAAGAGAGTACGGTAGGTCACTCCGTCCGGTTTGGGGATGTCAGACTACGGGGAGATGCTCCAGAAGCGGAAATAGGTTACCCAGAAGGCACAGACGTACCTCACTAGAGTTTTCATACCCACAGTGCGACTGCGGTAACCCAGCATAGATCATTCAATCTACACATCCTAGTACCGCTGCACGAGCTTACTACATGTGCGGAGATTGCTACGGTAATCCAGCATAGATCATTCAATCTACACATCCTATTACCACCGCACACGAGCTTACTACATGTGCGGGGATTGCCGCGTAAGTGAATGTCATACATTGATACTTCACATTGCATGTTGGATTTTAAATATCCTTAACTTTATACGTCATGGGAGCGGTCATAGCATTGTTACCTTTTCCAATGGATCGACATTTCGGTGAAATACGATATGGCATTCATTGGCAGAAATACATGGTGAACTACGTAGTTGTGCCCAAGACTTTTACCCATTTGAAACCTTACTCAACCGGGAGCGGGAAGACAATGGAAATGCACCGATGGTCCCTGATGCCTCTATTGCATCGAAGATTATTCTAGACATTGACAAGCCCGAAAAAGACCTTTGGACCGAGTACTATGAGGCCCGCGTGAAGTCTCACGCCCACAAGGGGGAGTAGGACGTATGTCCGCAAGCCTTACTTGATTTACATATGTTAAATATTTTTCTTCCCAAAAGACGTGTTTGTATCGTAGTGGTAGTTAAGGTAGAAGGTTCGTGCATATAACCATTTGTACCATAGGAATAGCGAGGCAAACATATGTACCTAACTAGACCCTACGTGTCATGTAATTCAAACCTTCATGATCAAGTGTTATGCCGGGCTTGCAATCTTGTCTTCATTGCTTCATTCTCGTCTCGCTCAAACCAAAGCTTACAAAATATTTTACTAGATTTTGGATTATTTGTGTAAAAACTTAATAGGATGGGTGAACATCCACATAAAACGGTTAAAAACATGATTTATTTACAAATATACGCCGTCGGCAAACTCCAGCTTTTTTTTTTTTTACCCCTAACAATTATTCACGGACAAACTCCAGCATTTAAATTATTTCTTTTAAAAAATTACCCTACAGCTACAGGGCGCTGACGGCCCAGGTGAGCCCACATGGCAGGTAACTACAGTATGTGGCCCGCCCTCCGTCCTCGGTGGACAGGGAAGTTGCTGACGTGTCGTGTTCCACCTGGAGCACTCAGATACCACCACATACCTGCCAATTATTAGCTGGCACTCCCAGTCCCAGAGATTGATCATGTCTGTTTCTTTAACAGGTCCTTACCCTGTTGCATGTTTGCATGTGCTTTCCACAGTAGCATGATTGGGAGGAGATGGAGGTGAAACTCCCAGTCACAAGTATCTAAGAGACGAGGAAGTTACTATAATTATTTGTTTTATTATCCAACCATATCTAAGGGGCGAACGGCATCGGTCATTAGCAACAGAACAGTGCTTCTACGCTTTTTTCTGCACTAAATTTCACAGATGTACTAAAACATGTAGAGGTAGCACATTAGTACTACCTAAAGCCATGCACAATTTTGCTTCAAACAAGTGATAGAAGAGGAGAGAGGGTACAGGAATCGGTGCTGGCACATTGCAACAATTGGTGCTAGAAAATGGATGCTGAAACCGGTGCATCTACTTACACCAATGCCAAGCAAATAAAAAATTCACGTGGGCCAGTTGTAAGTGAAATAGGGAGAGGAAATAAAATTCAGTAGGGGAGGGTATGACCTTAGGTTCTTCCCTGGCAAATTCCCTTCTGGGAGAGAGAGTATGTGTGTTGGGAAGAAAAATGTGTAGCATTTTATTTAGTTATGGGTCCTATCTAGAGAGAGAAGGAGATATTAAACATTATAGGAGAAAAATAAGTTTAGCATCTCTATAACGAGAATCTAACCGCTGTAACGTTGTATATGGCCTAACTCCTTCAAGATCAGAAAACGACATGTCATGTGATGTGATGCATAGCGGAAAGGAGGAGAAAAAGGATTAAATTACGTACAGCATACAAGTGCCAAGCACAGGAAGCTCCGGACTGGCTGTAGCTGATGAAAAAGAGCTAGATATATACAATGAGCTGATCCATCCAGCCAGCAAGCGGCGAGAGGATCGGATGCATGCCGGCCTCCTGATCGACCTGCCAAGTGGCAACACAACAGAAACAAACAGAACAGAACAGAGAAGACGAGCGATATCAATCAATCAATCAAATCTGAAGCTGAGCTGAGCAGCTGCAGGCCTCCTGGCCGGCTTGGTCAGTCGCCAGCCACCGCGCGTCTTTTTCTTTCGTTCATCGCCTCGATCAGAGAGGGTCCCGTTTAGGGCCGGAAAAAAAAAAACTGGCTAGCGGAGCTCGTTAGCTCAGTTAAAAATTGCTCTAATTACATTTGTTAATTGATTAAACTTAAAAATAGAGTTGATTTCAAATAAAATTGGATTTCACTTTGTCTCAGCTCGCTGACCCGATTCTAAAAATACTTTTAAATTATAAATAAAATAATATTAAATCAAACCATATCAATCTCGAGAAAAGTACGTTAAAATGAGTATCTAGCTCGATGTTCACGCTCCCATCCACAGCCGCAGGGAACCGGCACGTACGACGTCAATTTGCATCTGGCTGCTGGCTCAGCTCCCTCGGCCTCTCGCGGTGAATATCCTTTTGTCCAAACTGAAACAGTCACCTGTTCCGGCTACGTACGACCAACGTTGGGCCAAATTAAACCGGTAAAATCAACCACTGCGTATAATCTCTAGGCAATAAGCACCTGATTAGTGACACCAAATTCCTCAGCAACAACAGAAAACGATCGTGGCTTGTACACCACATATAGAAGAGTTTGACACGCAACGACCTGTGGCTAGCTGCTTTTGCTAACGAAGCAAGCGTAAGCACAGATTCGGATCTAGCGGTGCCATTTCTCCCCCGCGTGCTCAGGCGAGAGAAGAACAGGCTGCACTGCACCGTTTGAACCAGATTGGAGGGATAGGGACGCGGCACATTAGACCTCGTTCAGATCAGTGGCGGAGCCAGGATTTCGACGATGAGGTGAAAACTTTCTTTTTTTTATTACAAAGAAGGCACATATGCACACACACCACCACACAGGCGTGTGAGTGCGCCTCTTTAGCACATGTCTAGGAAGGTTCAAATAGAACAAATCATATATTTCTAGTACAGTCGATATCACAAAATATAGCTTGTGTTGGTGGGCTGTTGACTATTGATTGCTGAGAATAACACAATGTAATTTATTGTATAGCCCGTGTATTATACTAGATATATATAATATGTAATGCGTTTGCATGCAAATTTTTTGAGGGTATAACTGTACCCCATGCACTCATGTGGCTCCGCCACTGATTCAGACCGCCCAATCGCCAACGAACGGCCATATCAATAATGTACAGTACCATGCTACACGGTAAAACCGCCACTGTTTGACGGTATTTTTCTGCACTCCCGTTCGGAGCAGAGCCTGTGAGACTGAGTCGTGGATAGGGCTGGAAACGAGTTGAGCCGAGCCGACTCGAGCCAGGCTCGGTCAGTCTCGTTTGAACAGTCGACTCGGCTCGTTCCGATCGCGAGCCAGAAAGGTGGCTTGGCTCGGCTCGGAGGAAGGCTCGAGCCAGCTCGTTCCGGCTCGCGAGCCTTGCCCAGACCACGCAGTGGCCCAAGCAAAGCAAAGATACTGTAACCCGTAATTGCTGTTGTTGCTCAGATTTCACAGACAAGACAACCACAGATTTTCTCAAGAACACAACATTTCACACAGCTATTTCCAATCACATAGATTATTTGGAACAACAAGAATCAAAATCCAACAATCCTCATTCTAGCAGTTTGTTGCTCACTAGCCACTTCTCAGATCTGAAACGATAGCCGGAGGCGCTTAGGGATGATGGCGGTCGGGAGACACAGGCGGCCAGGACCCAGCATCCCCGGCGACGGCAGCTGAAGGGCCCGCGGCACAAGCGGAGGCGGAGGAAGCCAGAGGCGCACGGCCGCTCGCGGAGGCGACGGGAGCCCAACGACGGTCCGCCGCACTCGGAGGCGGCGCGGGAGTTGTGACCGGGGGAAGCTTCCTCGCGACGGCGTGGAGGACCTCCCCGCAACCTTGAATCCGGCGGCGGGGCGACGGCGTGGAGGACCGGGGCAGAGGCGTGGTGGAGGACTGGGGCGGAGGAGGACATGGCGGCAGCGCGGAGGACCGGGGGGAGGACACGGCGGCGCGCGCGGGCGACCGAGGGTCGAGGGGGAGGAGGATGGGGGGCGGCGGGGGACCAGAGGCGGAGCGACGGAGCCGGAGGTGGCTGGCCAGAGGACAGGGCGGCCGACCGATTGGGGGATTCGGGATTTGGGGGGCACTGGGCATAGCAGGGACTCAGAGGATTTGGGATTGGGGGCCAAGTAGAAGTATTGAAGTAGGGACTCGGTCGGGGGCAGAGGGAGGCAAATGAGCCGGCTGAGCCGCTCACGAGCGGCTCGAGCTCGGCTCGAAAAAATCACGAGCCAGGAGGTGGGCTCGGTTCGGTTCGAAAATTCGTAAGCCCGAGCCGAGCCGAGTCGAGTCATGACGAACTTGAGTCGAGTCTCGAGCTATTTTTCTAACCCTAGTCGTGGATGACCGTGTTCTTCTCTTCTGTGCAAATCGGCTCAACCTAAATGAATTCCGCAGGGTTTTTCTACCACGCACTAGTGTTCCATGCAAAAGAAGAAAAGAAGGCCACTGAATTCGATGCGACGCGGAGGTTAAGGCAGGCAGCTTTGATTTTTTACAAGGAGCCTTTCGTTTCGTTATTAATTGCATGCACGCGCTTTATTGCCTCGATGCTCGCGCCTCGCTCGTCTCTCTCCAGAGCGTACCATGATCGGCCTCCTCATCTTTGAACTTCGAAATGCCATGGCGCTGCTGGAAATGAACCCCTGCTTAGTGTACAAAATGCAGATGACGCGCGGTATTATGTATTACTAGGATTTCAAACCCTACGGTACGATCGAAAATTAAAGGTATAGTCAAAGCTACAGTACCAAGCCGCATAAAAAAAAAACGGTATAGGTTCCGTGCACGAAACACTGTTTGACAAAAAAAAATAACACTAAGAAAAACTTTTTAATATTCCTCAATTTTTATAGAACATTGATAAAGTTGTTCTGGTGTAATTTTTTTGTGAAATTTTCTCCTGTATTTTTTGTGCAATTTATTTGGAAGTTGCCCCTTAATTTCTCTATATTTTTGGAGGGCTTTTGCAATTAGTTACTCCTTATTCCGTATTTCACAATGTAAGGAGTATCTTACGTAACCGAGAGTATGCATGTGTAGTATACGAGTATATAAGATCATCTAGGTGGTACTTACACTTTTTCAAAGGTGGTATGTATAATTTTTTAGATATATCTTTTTTATGTGCGAATACGAAGGTATTTACAAAACCGAGAGTAGAAAGTATATATATATATATATATATATATTAATGGTCAAACCCGGTTAACTTGACAGAGAGACACTAATTAGTCAATCTCAAGCAATGGTTGCGGAACACGCAACTGCTACTGATGCTGAGAGGTAGCCTTGGTCATCGTTGGAAAAGGACAAGCGCACGAGAAATAAATTAAGCGATGCCTTGCAAGTCCAAGACGCCGGGCCAACACAGCAGGCGATCGATTGTATCTTAATCTCTCTGTCAGTTAAATAAACAGGTGATTAAGCTTTTTTAATTAGAGTGGTTCGATGGTACGGTGTGGTGGGTCCCATGGATGGTTGTCTGGTTGTTGGGGACGGGCTACCGGCCAAGGCTGTGCACGCAGCCGCGCCAAGTGCCGGGTTTTTGGCTTACTGGTGCTGATGTGTGACGAAATATTAAAACTAGTTTTTTTACTAGTGAATTTGTAAAAATAGCGTTGTGAACGTGCTGACAGGTGACGCATGCCTCTCGCCGCACCCTCACCGTCCGGATCCCTCTATCGCGCCCCCACTGCGTGGATCCACACGTGGCGACGTGGCACGCTCCCGTTGGCCCAAACCCCCTACCGTGTCCCCACTGCGCGGCAGGCTGCATGCCGTATGGTGGGCGTGCGGAAGGCCGGTTACGGCACAGTAGGGGCGTGACAGGGGCACGTGTTGCCTGTCAGCACGTTTGTGATGTTATTTTTGTCAATTCGCTCGCGGGTATAGGCTATTTTTTATATTTTACAGCATAATAGTGTCATTTTAGTAAATAACTCCCAAGTGGTTTTGAGTTTTTTTTTCTTATTTAGCATGTTTTAAGCGAAAAAGCAAACATAACCCCTCGAAAAACGAAATGGCAAAAATTACACTCTTGTCGTGCAAAAACGTTGCGGCATGGGACCTATCGCGCAACTAGATCGCTGAAGGCCACCGGCCGCTAACTCAATCCGCGATTTAGGTGCACAGGCCCTCTGCCGCGGACCGGCATGCCATTTTATTTTTTGGGTGGACTATTTTTACCGTTTTGATTAAAAAAGACGTTAAATGAGCTAAAAACTGATTTCTCCTTAATTTATGTTTATCAAGTGTGGAATGGATGGCTACATCCGATGGTTGCGCTCGCGTTTTGGCTGCCACTGCACCACTCCGCCGCAGTTTAACTCGTACAAACACACTGCGCATACCAATTAGAGTAGTTCGGTGGTACGGTCTCATGGATGGTTGTCTGGTTGTTGGGGACGGGCTACCGGCCAATGCTGTGCACGCAGCCAAGCCAAGAGGCGGGTTTTTGGCTTAACTAGTACGGTTGGCTACGAAATAGCAAAACTAGTTTTCTACCAGCGAATTGATAAAAATGATACCGCAGACGCATCGATAGGTGATGTGTGCCCCTCGTTGCATCCTCACCACCCGAACCCCCCTACCGAGTCCCGATTGCGTGGATCCACACGTGGCGTGCTCCCGTTCGCCCAAACCCCCTACCGCACCCCCACCGCGCGGCAGGCCACCTGCCATACGGTGGGGCGTGGTAGGGGACCCGGGCGATGGGGTCGCGGTAGGGGTCACGCATCACTTGCCAGCGCGTTTGTAGTGTCATTTTTTGTCAATTCGCTCGTTGGGATAAGTTATTTTTGCTATTTTGTCGGGCAGTAGTATCATTTTAGCCAATAACTCCCAAGTGGTTTCGAGTTTTTTTCTCCTTATTTAGCATGTTTTTGAAGTAAAATAGCAAACATAGCCCCTCAAAAAACGAAATAGCAAAAATTACACTCCAGCCACGCAAAAACGCCGCGGCATGAGACCCACCGTGCAACCAAATTGCGGGAGGCCACCTGCCACTAACCCAGTCTGCGATTTGGGGCACAGCAGGCCCCCTGCCACCGGACCGGGATGTCATTTTTGCTATTTTATTTTTTGGGTGACTATTTTCGCCATTTCGCTTAAAAAGACACTAAATGAGCTAAAAACTCATTGGCTTCTCCTTAATTTTTGTCTCTCAAGTGTGGAATGGATGGCTACATCCGGTGGTTGCGCTCTCGTTTTGGCTACCACTGCACCACTCTGCCGCAGTTTAACTTGTACAGACACACTGCGCATACCTATAAACATTTCTTATCGAGTTTTCTCGCAAGGAACTCGTGAACAAGGTTTTGTACAATGTTTGTTCGTACATCTAGCAACGCTGAGCTAATCGACAATTAGCTAGGTGGATCAAAGATGGAGGCGTAAGATCCATCCTCGCACACTGTATCATGCACACAGTAGCAACGATAACCACGACAGCAATTCGCGGTGGCATTTCATCTGTCGCGATGCTTTTTTACACCCGTCGATCGAGACTGAAGCAAGGGTAATAATTGGCTACAGATATCTGCCATTGCGATTGTAATATAGCAGGATGCACTTGCTGCCAACGAGCACACGTACAGTACTATGTAAGCTAGCTTCCCAGATGGACAGAGTAAACCGTTTCCAGAATTGCAATGAATTAACCGCCGCGCCAAGGAGGAACAAGGAGCCATCTCTTACGATGGATGCACACGGATACATGACCAAATCCACGCTACAGAGCAGCCTGCGTTGCCACATGTGAGCAGGCAGAGCAAAAAAGCTTACAAAGGCATGCTGTGCCTGCATCTGCATGTCGTCGTGTGACCACCACGTACAGGTACAGCGCAGCGCAGCCAAATAAAGGGAAACATGCAGATCCTTGGATTGGCATTCTGACAAATCATTAGTTAGTACTTGATTGCAAAGCAGTTAGTAATTGATAAGCACAAAACGGCTGTCCTGTCCTTGGGATCGAATCGTGGCGTGCATCAGTGCATGGCTGCCGCCGCTCGCGGTCCCGGCCAAAACACGTACGTGGTGCTGTGCCCTGGTCCAACCAAGCATGCATGCTCCTGGCTTTTCATGATTTCAATCGCAGATCGACGCAAAGCCACACAACTCCAGGATTCAGAAAGCAGAGCAGAGCCTGCAGAGGCGGTGGTGTACTGCTATAATACTAGCTAGTCTCCTCTCCTTGGCTGTTCAAACTAAAGAGACAGCTTTAATTTGGAGAGGATTGATACAAGCACTACAGTGTAACTTTACCTGATCAGAGGCTACTGACTATGTCCATCCAGGAGCTGAGGTACCTTTTTCTCTGAAAGGGCAAAGTAAAGAACACATGCGTGTGAACAAATCTTCAGATACATGGATCATGGATGGAAGGCAAGACTTAGCTAGTATAATTTAGAGCTAACAGTGGCTGCATGGAAAAGAAAGACAATCCAAGTCTGGAAGGGTGCATGTATATAAGGTATAGCGAGCATCCTTCTCGTTGCCCTGTGGTGGTCATCCAGTCCATCATCGCTGTAGTTAGGGCATATACAACGCGTCGCCCCAGCCAAGTGCCCCGCAGGTTCGGATGCTACGGTGGAGGCGAGATGGGTGCCTCGCAGGTGTCAGAGCAGCCTGCAGAGGAGGCGGTAGCTTGACAAAAAGGAGCGGTCCAGTTAGAGAAGGAGTGGTCCAGGGGGAAGGTAAAAGAGAGCACCTGGTAGTCCAAGTCGAGCCGCCAGTGTTGAGGACGATGACGGCGAGGGGGCAGCATTCGTCGTCATCTTCTTCAACTCTGTGCAGATCGGCTGCCACCGTCGTCGGCAACTAGATCCGGCGGGATCTAGACCTCTACCATCCAGATCCTATCGGATTTGGACACCAGAGACACATCGGCGGCCTCGGGCCGCTGGGGCAATGGCCCGAGGCCCAACTCAAAATTCCTCTTGCTTTTTCTCAGCAACGCACTGGCCTGGCTTGGGCCCATGTTATTTTGGCTGGGCTGGCCCGAGGCCCAGTCAGCGACTGACTACGCCCCTGGGCGGAAATGTGGGAGAGAGCGGGGGCGAGCGACCAGCGAGGGGCAGCAGAAGCGGAGAATCCGTCCAGCGAGGTGCAGCGGAGGCGGCAGTCGGGCAGTGAGAAGGGATGGTGGGGAACTGGACGGGATGGAGAAAGAGAGAGAGAGAGAGAGTAGGGGGGAGATTGAGGTGGTGGGGTTAAAAAAAGAAATGGTGGCTGACAGTGCGTTGTTACAAAAGTATAATTAGAGGGGCTGAAATGAAAAAAATGAAGGGAACGAAATACGGCTGTTTCAAACTACCACCCGAAGGCAACTATGCATCAGGGAACAAATTTTGAGTTTTGCTAGAAAACTTGCGACTGTTTTCTTGAGTTCAAAACAGTCATATTATGATCCGTTTGATATGCGTTGAGATGTGTGTTGAGTTTCTTTTTTAATCATGTTTCTAAGATGAATGATATCTAATCTCATCCTACGGTTCATAATGTGACTGTTTTGAACTCAAGAAAACAGTCGCAAGTTTTCTAGACAGATCTACAAATTTTTGTAGAATGGCTTGAGGTGACGCAGAACACACTTCTCTCTTGAAGCTACCACTTAGCCTACCATGTATGGTACATGTCCTTAAGGCCCCGTCCGCAAAGATGTCGCCCATCGTAATACTAGCTACAGTCTGCAAAGGCAAGGGCCATGCATGAATAGTACTACTTGGCAGCTGAACTGAGCTGAGCCGAGCTGCCACCTAGCAAATTATGGTGTACCATGCAAGCAGAGGGGCTAACATGAGACCATTTATGGTGAGCTATCACCTCTCAGTTTTCGCACTCGGCCATCCAATCCATGCACGAGACGATGCATGTCTAGTAGCCAGTGGCGGATCCAGGATTTTTAAAATAGGTGTTCGAAGTTATAAACATGTTGTACAATGCAAAACATAAATATTCATAATCATAACATAAAAAGTAACAAAGTTCAAATTATTCTTACTAGAGACAACATGTCAAATAATTTTAAAAAATTACAAAATAATTATCTAACAACTGAAGCTACAAGCTATTGAACTATATAGAATAATCTTCTCTTTTATCTAACAACTAAAGCTACACAAGCTACAAAATAATTGGACATTTGGACACAATAATCTTCTCTTTTATTCACTGACATATACATTGTGAGGACCCGAAGTATTTAACTAGTAACACTTAACCTCCAAATGGTTCTAGCGTTACTAATTAAACATTCTAAGCCTCGATGGACATATACTTCCCAGAATTGCAGCATATGCACATCATCACAAAATTACACATCATTTCCATACAACATACATCACTAAGTTCAACAACGACATACATAAAGTAAAGTTATTACAAAAGAGCCGACCGGCCAAATAGAATAATACACAAGAATGACAGCGGAAGCAAAAGGTGTCATAAGATGGTTAGAACAAAAGTCGACCGGTTAGCCACACAACCCACAAGGCAACCGACCGGGCCGCCAAGCTAGACGTCTCGCAAGCTACCACAAAGACAACTCACGTAGTGAGGCCCTCAAGCTCACCTTCTTCCTCTGCAACAATTACATTTAAGCAAGATAACTGAGTACACAAAGGTACTCACAAGACTGACGTGTGGAATAGCAGACCTATTCATAAACTACATGCAAGCTTATTTAGGTGGAGGTTGTATGTCTCATTTTGCATAAAGCCAACTTTATTTGCAATAATGTAATACATTTCAAAGCAAGTTTGCAAATCTGTTTTGTTGTCAAAATAACAGCGAAATAAAGATACATACAAGTAACCACCTGGAAGTGACTATCCCAATAGTCACCACTCACCACAACATAGCACGAATCCCCTATTCGTACCACCCATCAAGTTTTAATTAAAAGGTTGTAGTCTAACTCTTGAAAGCTTACCCCAAGCGTGTCCATAACCTAGGACGAGGCTATTCGAATAGTTTTAACCCTGCAGGGGTGTACCAATGTACCCACACTTCAGACCGCCTTTAAGCCACAAAACACACTTCCGAAGGTATGCCGGTACGGCTAAGTCCTACGAGACGCTTTCCAATATTGTGCATTGACTACGAGCCGCTCGTATGGATAGAAACTCATACGCTTACATTGCAAGCCGAAAGACAACAAATCCCATCACGGGTGAAGTCTTTCGGACACTACAATGCTCCCAACACCATCCCTCCTGCGACTCCCTGCGACCCGGAGCCAATACACGCCAAAGTACTAAGTCAAGAGAGGTCTCATACCCTCTAGTGTGGTTAGCACGCACAAATTGCCTGGATAACAGGTACTCACAAGATGTTCGGTCCTTAATTGACTCGGGCACCATTCCAGTCACACCCAAAATCACACCATCTTACCATTGTGTCCAAGTCTAAATCCTTTTGTTTTTAGGTTTTAGTTTTCATAAATAGACATGGCACAAGGTGGAAATCATAATCATAATAAGTTTTATGTGATCAAGGTTATCGACAAGTCGATAACCGCCCATTTCTACTGGAAGCTAAGCATGGCTAAGCAATTAATTCGCAAACTACTAAGCGACAAGAGCTCATCCACGAACTCTAAATCACAGCAATGCCTAGGCTCATGGTAGTAGAGGATAATCATTTGCCTAAGGAAATGCATCTACTAGGTCAACTAACGACAATAGTTTAACGCAAATAGCAATACACACATAGAATTTGTAAACAACATAAATACTTAAAATACTGGGATTAACATGATCAAACTGCTTGCCTTGCTGGGATTGGTCTTGCTGCAGAGGGGAGTGCTCAGGTTCAAAGTTCTCTTCGGAACCTAACGCGAAAAGGCGATAAAAACCGATAAGAACGAAGAACACCAAAAGGAACTCAACAGCAAAGAACAACCAAATCCCATGAAATTTCTACAGCAGCTAGAGGTTGGTTTTAGACAATTTTAGAAACAAGAATCACTTCATTTGGACTTAGCATAAAAAAGTTATGGCTAAACTAAGTTCTCTCAGCCTGAAAATTCATAATTAAATTAATTACGGTTACTGTTCATGGTGAAAATTTCTAGAATGATCTGGAACTTGAAATTTTTATGGTAGGTAGATATGGTTATCCTAACAACAGCAAAACTGAGTTTGCACAATTTGGAGTTGAAAAGAATTAGTTATGATTTTTCTAAGTTCTAAAACTAGTAGATCACTAATTTCAGTGGCAAGGATCACATGAAGACCTATTCTACATTACAGTACATTCCTAGTGGGTTTTAACAAAACTTAGTTTGCTCAGATTGGAATAACAGAGAATAAGTTATGCATTTTACAAATTTTCAATGAATTTCTAAGCCACTATTTTCACTAAACAAGATCATGCAGTTTCTATCATTTTCTACTACATAACAGTGCCTAAATTCATTCTCAGATTAAAGTTCATACTCTAACAGAGCTACAGCAACTGGAATCATTCAAAAAGAAGCTAAAATGACAAAGTTATGCACTTTTGAAATTTGAAACAATAAAAGACTTAGAAAATTTGAGCTCTCGGGAGGTCCAAATGAACTGAAAGACAAAGGAGAGGTCGTGGGCCGTCGATCCTTCATCGCACGGCCACGGACCTCGAAGCACAGCGCACAAAAGACCTCCTCCCGCACTGGGGAGGTCTGGACCGTTGAGATTGGATCCAACGGCCACGACCAGTGCATGCACAGCGCACGCAAAGGAGGTCCTCGCGCCTAACGGAGGTCGTGAACGGCTAGGATCGCGCCTAAGAGGTTCTGAGCGGGTGGTCTTTGTAAAAGACCAGGGGTGGCTTTTTACAAAGAGAACCCTGAGGGTGGTCTTTGCAAAATGACCCAGGGAGGTCTTTTGCGCACGGGAAAAGATCTAAACGGCTAAGATTTAACCAGGGTGGTCCTAGACGGCTAGGATCGACACTAGGGGAGGTCCTAGCGCGCAAGATTTTACACAGGGCCAGATCCAACAGCTAAAAACTAACCTAGGGAGGTCCTTAACGGCGGAGATTACTCTAGGAGGTGCGGGACTTAGCGATTTTGCCGGAACGGCTCTACGGCTCGATCTAGCACGGGGTGGTCTTAGACGGCTATGATTTACCCAGGAGGTCGGGGCTTTAGAAGGCACGCACGAGCCGCCAAGAAGACAACATTAATGGACAACCTCTGACACCATTAATGCTAATCATTGATCTCATATCCGCCCGAGTATGACACGACAAAACACCCGAAGTCAAAGAAAAGCTGCGCCGGCGACATGGACCACGCGCGGGAACCAAGGGCACCACTAAACTCATAAAAGCACCGCGGACCATCGGGCTAACTCTCGACGGCGCGACGGCCGAACGCCGTGAGCCTGAGAGGGTGGTGGTAGGTCTTCAAGAAACCGACAAACACTAAAAGGCTTGCTACGCTCTAATCTAGCTAAACCATGAGCTCTAAAAGACTAAAGAGGACTCACCAGGGCCAAGGTGAGGTCCAAAGGAGCTCGGAGGAGAGGTTGATGCCGAAGGAGGTGCTCCGGTGACCAAGCTCGCCGGAGACGAAGAAGAAAGTAGGGACGGCCTTGAAGAACAGGTCCCCACAATACTTCCCCTGAAACCAATCGATTTGGTTAAGAAAAGATGCCCGAGGTGGAATAATTGAACAAGTTGGAAACCAAGTTGGCAATTAAACCGCAGGAGCTTGGGTGATCTTGAAGAACTTCAAAAACCGACAATGGTGTGTTCTTGAAGTTTGGTGGAGGGAGAGAAAGACTAAAGGAGACAGGGAGGAGCTCGGGGTCTTATGTAGACAAAAGAGCAAAGCCATGGGCAGAGCAAGCTTCGGGTGCACCCACCCTGCCATGGACTTGCTAGATGTGACAGGAGCTGGTAGGGGCTGACTTCTTTTATGGCAAAAGGTCTGACACAATAAATGTGTGGCAGAAAGAGACGTTGGGAAGGACCAAAAAGTGACAGGCCACTGCTCCCAACCGCTCTGACACTGACACCGGCACAGGGGCTTGAAAACCATGATGACCAAACCTCGGGGAGGTCGTGGAGAAGAAAAACAGGGCTGAGGGAGGTCCTAGACGTCCCTGATCTCCCGAGGCAGAGGAGGTCTTTGCGGGTGAGGAGGTCCAAGGGGAGGTCGTGACCGCGGGATGGAAATCCAGTGGCCTGGACCACCCCGAGGCGCTGAGATCAGAGGGGAGGTCTGGGCGGCTGGATGACGATCCAACGGTCAGCACAAGTGCGCGCGAGATCGAGCCTGGGTGCGGCGCTGCTGACTTGACTCGAGCGAGTCAAATGGCTGGGTCGGACTCGGGTCTGACTCGATCCCGAGTCTGACTCAGCCCTAATTTTGGTTTCCAAACAGATCTGAAGTTTGGGGATTTATTGAGGTAGCAAACCCACTCCAAAAATTATGAAATTTTTACAGGAGCTTGCTAGCTGAGTGACTGACCTTGTATAAATTTTGCAGAGGTTTTTGTGCTATACCTTTTCCTCCAAAAATCCCACAAGGTGCTGGTCCAAGGTTTGACCAGAAATTGAATAGGTTTGACTAACCTCCAATAATATTCAAACAATTTCTAAAAATTGTGAAATTTTTCAGAGGGGTCACAAACCAATCAAGAATTTAGGAAAAATATTTCCAAGAGATTATCATAAGATGGAACAAGAATGTTTTTGAAGGATCAAGATTTGGATCAAAGACTTGTGACTATATATTTCCATAACTCTTGTACAATAATTGTTTAGTACATACAGGAAATGCATGATGTAAGAAAAAGTTTTAATTTCTACTCATTTTCTTATATTTGAAACACAAGCCCAAAATTGGGATGTTACAACTCTCGCCCCCTTACAAGAATCTCGACCCGAGATTCCGTTTACTCGGAGAAGAAAGATGGATAATCTGCACGAAGGCGATCTTCTCGCTCCCAAGTTGCCTCATCTTAGGAATGGTTTGACCATTGAACCTTAAGGAACTTGATGACCCGGTTCCTTGTTCTCCGTTCAGATTCCTCAAGAATGCGAACAGGATGCTCGCGGTAGGTCAAATTCTCCTGCACATCGAGAACCTCCAACGGAGTTACCTCAGTCGGGACATGGAGGCACTTTTTCAGGTGGGATACATGGAACACATCGTGTACACCCTCAAGTACAGCTGGTAGCTCCAAATGCTCCGCGCAATGCCCCAACTCTCGACGATGCGATAAGGCCCAACATAGCGAGGAGCCAACTTGCCCTTGATGCCAAAACGCTGATGGCCCTTCAAGGGTGAGACTTTGAGATACATAAAGTCATTGGGCTCAAAGCTCAACTCACGGCGACGACGATCCGCATAGCTCTTCTGTCTGGACTGGGCCATGCGCAGATGCTCGCGAATCAACTGGACCTGGCCTTCGGCCTCATTAATCGACTCTGGGCCGAAAAACTGCCGCTCACCAGTCTCTGACCAGTTCAAAGGGGTCCTGCACCTTCTCCCATACAAAGCCTCAAACGGTGCTATGCCAAGAGTGGCCTGATAGCTGTTGTTGTAGGAGAACTCAGCAAATGGTAGGCACTTCTCCCACTTCTTCCCATAGGAAAGAACACAAGCACGGAGCATATCTTCCAACACTTGGTTGACTCGCTCCGTCTGACCGTCAGTCTGGGGATGATAAGCTGAACTGAAGGAAAGACGCGACCCCATGGCCTCTTGCAACTGATGCCAAAACCGAGACGTAAAAAGGGAACCACGATCTGACACAATCGTTCGTGGCACATCATGCAGGCACACAATGCGAGATACATAGAGATCCGTCAACTAACTGACACTGAGGTTGGTACGCACCGGCATGAAATGCGCTACCTTTGTCAACCGATCAATGACAACCCATATGACATCCTTCCCAGAAGAAGTACGGGGCAACCCGGTGATGAAGTCCATGCCAACGGAATCCCACTTCCACTCTGGCACTGGCAAAGGCTGAAGAAGGCCTGCTGGACGCTGATGCTCGGCCTTCACACGACAGCATACATCGCACTCGGCAACGAACTTAGCAATCTCACGCTTCATACGGGTCCACCAGGATCTCTGACGAAGGTCCTGATACATCTTGGTAGCCCCAAGATGGATAGACAAAGGAGAGTTATGGGCTTCGCGGAGAATCAAATCCCGTAATTCCACGACCTTAGGAACCACAAGACGCTGCCCAAACCACACAACGCCATGCTCATCCTCTGAAAAGCACTTGGCTATCCCATCCTTGATGTTCTGCTTGATTTGACTCACACCAACATCTGCCTGCTGAGCAGCCTTGATTTGGTCCACCAAGGTTGGTTGCACGACCAAGGTAGCAAGAGAACCGTGCTCGATCGAACCCAAATTGAGGCTCTAAAATTCTGAAATAAGGGTAGGCTGCCGCTCTTGGAGCATCAACATGTTGCAATACACCTTCCGACTGAGTGCATCCGCAACGACATTGGCCTTGCCCGGATGATACTGAATGCCCATGTCATAGTCCTTGATCAATTCCAACCACCTTCTTTGCCTGAGGTTCAGATCTGGCTGGGTGAACAAGTACTTCAAGCTCTTGTGGTCAGAATACACCTCACAACGGTTACCAATCAGATAATACCGCCAAATCTTGAGTGCATGGACCACAGCAGCTAACTCCAAGTCATGAGTAGGATAGTTGAGTTCATGGGGCCTCAACTGCCTTGATGCATAGGCCACAACTTTACCTTCCTGCATAAGAACACAACCAAGACCCTGACAAGAAGCATCACAATAGATATCAAAGCTCTTGTGAATATCAGGGAGAACAAGCACTGGGGCTGAGGTCAATCGCTTTTTGAGTTCCTGAAAACTCACATCGCAAGCAACAGACCACTCAAACTTCTTGTCTTTCTTGAGCAGTTCAGTCATAGGCTTCGCAATCTTGGAGAAATTCTCGATAAAGCGGCGATAGTAGCCAGCCAAACCAAGAAAACTCCGCACATCCATGACCGACTTGGGCTGACCCCAAGATAGCACTTCACTGACCTTGCTAGGATCCACAGCCACCCCTCCTGCTGAAAGAACATGGCCCAAGAATGCCACTTCCTTCAACCAGAACTCGCACTTGCTGAATTTCGCATACAGCTGGTGCTCGCGCAGCTTGCCCAACACAAGCTTAAGATGCTCAGCATGCTCTTCTTCACTCTTGGAGTAGATAAGGATATCATCGATGAATACCAGCTGGTGCTCGCGCAGCTTGCCCAACACAAGCTTAAGATGCTCAGCATGCTCTTCTTCACTCTTGGAGTAGATAAGGATATCATCGATGAATACCACCACAAACCTATCCAAATACTCCATGAATACCGAGTTCATAAGGTTCATGAATAAAGCAGGAGCATTAGTCAAACCAAAAGACATGACGGTGTACTCGTAAAGACCATAACGAGTAGCAAAAGCCGTCTTCGGAATATCCTCGGCCCTAATCCTGACTTGATGATAGCCCAACCTCAAGTCAATCTTGGAAAAGACTCGAGCTCCGGTCAACTGATCGAAAAGATCATCAATACGGGGCAAAGGATACTTGTTCTTTACCGTCACTTCATTAAGCGAACGGTAATCAACACACATGTGCAAGGTCTTGTCCTTCTTCTTCACAAAAATAATTGGACAACCCCAAGGAGATGAGCTAGGACGAATGAAACCCTTCTCTTGCAGCTCACCTAGCTGCTTCTTCAGCTCCTCCAACTCATTAGGAGGCATGTGATACGACCTCTTTGAAATAGGGGTGGTATCGGGCAGCAACTCTATCACGAACTCCAGGTCTCGAACAGGAGGCATCCCAGGCAAATCTTCAGGAAAGACATCCGCGAAGTCACACACAGTGGGGACATCGCGAATCTCCAATGATGTCTTTGCTTCAAGGGCATAAAGACGTGGCCCTTGCAGCTGCGGTGAAAACCCAACCTGTTCACCTGAAGGACTGGTGAGGAAGACAACCTTCCTGGCACAATCGATTTGCCCCAAGTGTTGGGACAACCAATCCATGCCAAGAATCACATCCAAGCGCGCCGAGTTGAGTAGGATAAGATTCGCCAAGAATCCCACTCCTTCGATGTGGATAGGAACGTCCCGGTATACATGGTCAGCTCTCATTTCCGAACCCGGAGAGCGAATAAGCAGTGGAACCCCCAAAGGAACACAGTGGAGACCACTATCAACAGCAAACGACCTCGAAATAAAATAATGCGAAGCTCCAGAGTCAAATAAAACTATGAAGCTATGAAGCTAATAAATATCGAATGCCAATTTAAATATCAATACAAGTCTTTCAATTCTTTCAATGCCAACTCAACTACTAATTGTCTACCTCCAATAGTCCAATCCTATTTAGTTTCCCCCAAATCCCCAATCCAGCAGAACTCCCCATTCCCCAATCCATCCAATAGCCATCTTCCTCAGTTCTATCTCTTCAGGCAGTTTCATGGCCATGGGTGCTTGCTTCCTCCTGCCTCTGGTTCCCTCGCCCAACGCCGTCCCGGCCTCGGTGCGCCGCGACCCCACGCTCGCCTCCCTGGTTCCCGGCTCTAAGGCGCCACCTCCCCTCCCCATCCGCGTCGGCGCGCCGCTTGGGTCGGTGCCTCTGTGGTTTGGATGGCGAGCCGGCGAGGCGGCTAAGGAGGAGTGGCTGCGGGACGGCGTCACGGCGGGAGGAGCGGCGGCCGCGAGACGAGGCAAGAAAGAAGAAACCAACCGCAACCGGCAACCGAGGAGGTGAGGAGCTCACCTTGACCGCGGCGGCCGCCGCCGCTCCTTGCGCCGGTGGTGGCTGGTCCTGCTCGGCCTCGCGCGCCGCAAGGCTTCCCTCCATCCCCGGCTCTGGCTCACCCCTGCACCGTCGCCGCCGCTTCGCCGCGTGCCCTTGCGTGGTTGCGCCGCCGCCGCCGCGACTCGGCGCTTGGGGATTTCACGAAGCCAGGTCGAACCGTCGAAGGGGATCAGGATGGGTTTGGTCGACTCAGCGCTGGGTTGGGGACTTGGGGCTTGGGGTGGCGGGCTGCCAATGCGCGGAGGCGTGAGGGGCTGGAGTGAGGACATGAGGCCGCTTCGGTTGTGGGCCGTGGTGGGCTGCAAGCGTGCGCGGGCCGGTTTGGCGAGTGGCTACGTGCGCGGGGCAGAAACTCGATCGGAGCAGCAGCTGTGCAGTTTAAACACTTATTTCATGTATTTACTAGTATATATACCTAATATATCTAATAAAAACTGAGTTTTTTTTCAAAAATAATGGGTGTACATTTGTACACCCATGTCCCTATACTGGATCCGCCCCTGGTAGTAGCAGCAGCAGCAGCTGCTGCTGCTGATCAGTGGACAGCTAGCGATGCACGGCAGGTGTAGTGTACAGTTACCTGTTGTTAATTACCATGCATGGTCCATGTACGTAGTACGAACTGCGTGTGTGTATTATATATGTACGTATGTATGTATGCAAGCGTTGCATCCAGCGAGTGCGTAGGCCGGATCGATGGAGCTAGCGATAACGCGATATGATTGCCATTTGCCAACATTAGCCTGCAGGGAAAAGCCAGAGAAACAACTCACGCTGATTGTGATGCTGCGATCAGCTGGCTGCTATAGGTTTTCCTAGCTAGCTAAGGTGAAAACAAGTGCAATGATTGGGAGTCGAAATTAGCTCCCACAGGGATGGCAGAAAGGATTTCTGACCGAACATGCATGGAACTGAGTGGATGCAACTGTAGAGTGACATGCATCGACCTTTCTTAGCTCTGAACATAAAACAGTGGGAAGTGGTAGCTGCTAGGAGCAGGCTTTCAAAGATTTAGCTGCAGTAACAGCTCGATCACGGGGCGGTAGGCCAGCGAAAATTCTATCGTTGAAATTTCATCGGTAACCAGTGTTATCGTTAAAGTCTGATAAATTTTTGTACCGGGTAAAAAAATTCGGATTTATTTAAATTTCATCCCAATTCAAAATTTAGATAAATTTATATTCCAATTAAAAAATTCCATCCAAAATTTCCAGTACCAGACGAAAACCGACGTTATCGCTACCTCCGATAAAAATTTCTTACCGGTAATGTTTTCCTGCCGTAGACAGCGGAGGGATTTGCTTGAGAAGATCTTGTGGCCAGCATGCAGCAACACCATGGACTTCTTAACTGTAGCTAGCCTTATCTGTCTCGAGACTGAGTGCATGCTCACTGCTCAGTGGTCGCACAATATAGAACGCTCCCTTGTCTGCAGCCGTCACGACGAATCAACACGATCTAGCGGCAGCAATTAAGCAGCTCACCAATTAATGGCCGCGAAGAACAGTTGAGCAAACAGAGAGAGATTAAGAGGAGATCGTGCATGCGACTTCTGCCCCGGTTTCTTTCTCTCTGGGCCTGACACCACAGACATGTAAAACGCTCTGGCCGGCCCAACTGTTTGACCATCGGACTGTATATCTCTTGTTCGATTCGTCTTCGGATGCCACAACAGAGACGCTGTCGGGGACCTGGTTGCCAGCTACCGATGGAAACGAGTTTTCAGCTCGTTTAGTCTCTTTTTAAGCGTGAAATACCAAAAATAGCCTCTAAACAAAATGATCTGCCGCCGCCGAATGACACCTTGCTATGTATCCTACTGTGGCATTTTCGCACGATAAGGAAGCCATTTCATTCGGTGCCATTTCGGGGAAGCTATTCTTACTATTTCACTTAAAAATATAAATAAGCTAAAAACTCGGACAGAAACATCATCAATTGCCCCATGCCGCTCCGTACAGGCTCGTCCACCGTATCTTCACCAGATAAAACTTTATCGTTTCGGAATTTTTTTCGAACCCCGCCGATAGAATTGGTAACCACCGATCAGCGGACATTTTGGCAAAATTTCATTCGGACCCCACTGATAGAATCGGTAACCGTCGATTAGCGGATATTTTGGCAAAATTTCATTTGGACCCCGCCGATAGAACCGGTAACCGCCGGTTAGCGGATATTTCGATAAAATTTTGGACAAAAATTGAGTTGAAATTTAAAATCTTCAGTTGTAAAGACAAAAAATTATCTAAATTTTCAATTAAAATATGAATTTGGATGAAAATTAGATAAATCCAAATTATTTTATCTGGTATGAAATTTATCATACTCCACCTGTAACACTGGTAACCGACGCCTGCAACACTGGTAACCGGCGAAATTTCGCGAATAGAATTTTCTGTAATCTTCACTTGTTGCAGTCGTCCATATTGGAACAAAGGAGTGCTGTTTTGCCGGAACAGAGACCATATCTTCACTGCATCTTTTGATCTGCACGGACGGCTCAAGTAGTTTGCTGCCATCTCCGTAATACCCACGGCTCTATTTATGTTTTCTGGCTTGGGTTCAGTGGTTTTCTTTCCCTTTATTTGTTACTCTCCTTATCCTTTTCGCTGCGACACAATTCCATCGCATCGATGCGATGCATCGTTGAGTAATTTGTTGCTACAAGTAGTACCATTGTTGTGACTGATCAAGTATAAGTACGAACTTATCAAAATGCGCAATATTAAAAGAAAAAAACAATCGACGTCTACCTCTAACTTAGGTATTTTCAATAGTAACAACCTCAGTATTTTACATGCCAAATCACTCAAAATTCTAGTTGAAGAAGAGAGAACGTGAAGAGAGAGAATATACCATCTCTTATAGAAGAGACAAACTGAACACGCAAACCATCGCAAATAGTGAGTGTGTAAGGACATGTACAATAATTTGTCTCTAAAGGCTCTAACTCATCTACAGACAACTTTAGAGACAATATATCCAATAGTATCTATAAAATCATTCATTTTAAACACAACTTCTCTCCTCACGCACTCACTATTTTGCGATGGTTTGCGTGTCTAGCCTGTAGTTTGTCTCTTATATAAGAGATGATACATTCTCTCTCTTTACATCCTTCTCTCCTCTAACTAAAATTTTGAGTGACATAACAGGTAAGAAACAGCTAAGGTGGCCACCATTGAAGATGCCTGCACACAAACCATCGTAAATGTTGAGTAGTTAATGAGAGAAATTGTGTTAAAAATGAATGATTTTATAGATAGATTGTTGAAGATGCTGTCTCTAAAGTTATCTGTAGATAAATTAGAATATTTAGAGACAAACCTAAGAGACAAATTGTTGTACATACCCTAAGGAGAGTTGTTTTGAAAATAAATGATTTTATAGATACATTATTAGAGATGTTATCTCTAAGATTATATATAGATAAGTTAGAGCCTTTAGAGACAATCCTACGTACCCTTAATACACCAATTTAGCTCCAGCAAGATTAGTCGAGACGAGAGTCTTGAATAACAACTAAGCTTCGGTGGTATTTGAGAGTTATGCAGCAGACGGAAAAAACTTAACACAGGCTGGCAGAAAACACACCATCCCTGAAAATATGCACTCTTTGAGGATAGCTAAAATATGCACGGTTCAAGGCAAGACAATTCACTATCCCTGAAATTCTTCATGCCAACTAAACATGTGGCTCCCGACTGCATGCCTAAGCAGCTATTTACATCTGATAGTCTTCATTATTTTGCGTGCATTGCTTGTCAGAAATAGCAGTCTCTAACAAGGCATCATAGCAAAGTAAAGCCACTTCTAGGATTCTCAGAAATCAACACCCACCTGCTACCTCACCTGGCAAATTTGTGGACAAACAAGAGTAGAGCAAAAGGACAGAGACCAATTCGATACAACTTAGAATGCGTTATCTAAAAGAGCATATGGATGTTCACAATGAACAAGAGGGCTTATGGCAAGAGTATGTAGCCCTAAATAGCAGTATCTTATTTATTACCCTGACAAGCTTGAATCCCTTCAGAAATAGGGCATTTGAGCAATAACAAGAGTAATTCCAGGAAATAATCTTTCTAATTATCGTTCCATAAAGTTGTCCTAAAACAATTTTTAAAGAAAAAACATTTGCGTACCAAGTACAAAACCATGACAATATTTCCCATAGTAATATAAAAAACCAATGGTCTTTGTTGCCCTACTATCTCTAGGAATTGTTCGTCTGACGCGACTCAAGGTAGACGCAGTGGACTCGGTGGGGCCTGGTGCGGTGGGCAAAGCAATGGTAACGGCAATAAAAATCGTATACTAATCCAAAATAGAGCACACATAAGGAAAGGAATATATGTGCAAATATACAAGATTCGTTTTGGTTTATTAATCCCAAAGAGAGATAGAGTTGAACCTCTTACAATCATATATTTATTGTTTATTATTAACACACGAATCCCATAAAAACCATAAAATCAATACGCAGACGGAATATAGGTATTAATTTGTGCGCCACCAAGAAGTGATAGTTTTGCATAAAGGTGCTAGCGGCTAGAAAGGACCTTAAGCATTTGTAAAATACAATAGCTTCAAAGTATTGAAGGAGGGGAGAGTACTAACGCTACCATCAGATATCTTGATATTGCTTATGTGCTAAAAGCATGGCTATCAACATATTCATATAGGATGACAGCAATCCTAATGAGAACATAAGTTCAACGACAAACCACATTCAGATCATATGATTCACTTGATGGAACCATGTTCACCAATAATCGCCACAAGAGCACTTCCCATCCTTGAAATGGTGGAACCGCTTATTGTCCCTCACGATGAGCTCTCTGCCAACAATCCTCGACATGATCTTGATGGCATTGTGGCAGTCTCCGCATATCCTGAGGTTCTTAATGATGCGAAGTGGAGTCCTTGCCGGGGTGCTAATCAAACCATAGGCAATTGCCAGCCTCTCACTGTGGTACAGCAATGCCTGCTCCTTCGCCTCCTGATCAATGTCATGGAGCACATACCTTGTGTCTGGGACATAGCGCTGCTCGTTCACCACCTTCTTTTCAATCTTGGGTGGCAGTCTATACTCTGCCAGCTTGTTCCTCCCATCGAGCATGTTAATCCCAAGACGCCTCTTTGGAGGTGGGGTTGGGAGCTTCTTAGGATTAACTTTGGATGGATCAAGCGAGACCAGCAGCTCCTCTGCCCAGTCCTCAAGGTCAATGTCACCATTCATGCGCGCCAGGTTCAAGAGTGACTCCCATACCATAGCGGTGGGCTCGAATGGCAGCTTCTCAATGTACTCCACAGCCTCATTGAGATGCCCTGACTTGCCCAAGACTTCGATGATCCCAACATAGTGCTCCACACCGGGCTCAATGCCATGGTACCTGGACATGGCATCAAAGTACAGGAACGCCTCCTCGATGGCCTCTGAGTTGGCACAAGCATTGAGCACAAGCACAAACGTGTGCCCGGTTGGCGCAATGCCACACTTCTTCATCTCATCGAACAGCTGCAGTGCAGAATCCCCAAGCCCGTTCACCGAGTAGCCGTCGATCATGATGTGCCAGGAGTCCATGTTCCGGTCGGGCATATGCTTGAACGTCCTGGAGGCGTCGGACATGGAGGCACACTTGGCGTACATCTCCAGCATCTTGTTGTTGACCTGGAGGTCGCCGCGGAAGGGCGAGCGGAGGAAGAAATCGTGGATCTTCTTGAGCTCGTCGAGCAGCTTGGGGTTGGAGCAGGCGGCGGCGAGCTCGAAGAAGGCGGGCGGGTCGGCGCGCGCGCCCTTGGTGAGCAGCTCCACTGCGTCCTTCACCCGCCCATCCCGGGACAGCGTAATCAGCTCCGCCGGCCCCGACACAGGCTGAGGCGGCGGCGGCGCCTGATGCTGCGGAGGCGGAGTGGGAGGAGGAGGCCCATAGCCGTGGCGCGGTGGCGGAGGCGCCTGCTGCTGGTAGTTCCTCGGAGGCGGCGGTGGCGGAGGCGTATGTACCTGCGGGGACCACTGGGGAGGAGGTTGGCCATGCGGCGCCCACTGCTGCTGGGGCTGGTGGACATGGTTGGGGGCGGCGGCGGAGGAGGAAGGGTGGTAGGCGTAGGACGCGGAGGATGAGGAGAGGGGGCGGCCATGGGAGAGGAGGCGGAGGAGGGAGCGGGACCTGGAAGCGGAGAGGGCGAGGGAACGGAGCGGGCGGGCGGCTCGGTGGATGGCGGCGGCCATGGCGAGGGCTTCTCTCTCTTTGGGGATTGATTTGGGAAGGGTGGGGTTTAGGCGAGGCGAGGCGAGGCGATGGATGATGGGATATTTCCGGGCTTGCCACGTTGCCAGTGGAAGTGGACTGGAGGATCACTCATGGGCTCTGCACGGAATATTAGGCCCAGCACGAGAATCAGACGCCGCCCGTTGCGCCTCCCGGCCCATCCATTTTATTCGCACACCGCAGATGGCGTCCACTCCGGGGCTTGTTTGGCTTGACTCGGAATCTAAACTAAAATCCCTTTCGATCCGAAGGAATTGGTTATAATCCTTTTAGATCCAAACAAGCCATAGTTGGGAGACCGGAGCCCCACCCGCCGCGCGAGTCGTCGGCAGCCAGACACCGTGTGACAACCGTCCACGGTTGGTGCAGCATTCAAGCCAGCCCTCACTCGTCAGTATTCGGCGGTCACTTGTTCACCTCTCCATTATTCAAGGCTTCCTTGGTTCATTCTAGGTTAAGAACGGAATGCAAACTAGGTTTTGGAAAGACATTTGGGTAGGAAATTCTACGCTGCAAAGGCAATTCACAATGCCTTACAATGTGGTTAGGAGAAAGGACAATTTAGTAGCTACTGTTTTGAGTTCGAATCTCTTTAATATTTCTTTTCGAAGACCTCTTGTTGGGACTAAATTACAGGCTTGGAATGAGCTTCTGGTGAAAATTTCTAATGTCCAATTAGGCTTGCAGAAGGATGTTTTCATATGGCATTTGAATAAGTCAGGTCTTTTCTCGGTACAGTCTTTATATGCAGCGCTTATTGGCACCGTTCAAGCCCCCATTACAAATTACTTTTTGTCGATGTTTTAGAACCGATCTTACGTAAAGATTGTTTAATTCGGGGGGTCTCCACAATTGATCACGCAGACGAAAGAGACACGGAGATTTTTATACAGGTTCGGGCCTTCTCCGGTGAGAATAACAACCCTACTCCTGTGTGTATTGTATTGGGTATTTGGATTACAATCAGCGGAAGGTCTTGCTCTAATGCTGCTACTGATTGTCCCTCCAAAAAAGCCTCCCCCATTATCTCCAAAAGGCACCTATTTATACTAATTTGTTGGGGCGGTTGTCGTTCCAGGCCAATTAGACGCTCATTATTGCGTAATAATGAGAGTAATTACCGGAGTAGTAACCTTCCCACGCTGTCCAAATGTTACCAATCAGAGATAGTGGAGTATTATCTGTGGTTATTTCGGGTATAACTACGTAATTTGACTGCTCAGATCCTCACTAGTAAATGGGTCTTCTGACGGGTGGATCCAGCTAATTGTGAGGATGTCGTAGCGGAGCTAGTCGTAGCAGAACTTACGACTAGGGGGTAGTCGTAGAAAGAGCTTACGACTGAGTACTGGTCGTAGAAAGATTTACGACCGGACGTAATCGTATCAGGACTTACGATTACACCATAGTCGTAGAAATACTTACGACTAGGGGGTGGTCGTAGGAGAGCTTACGATCACCTAACCTACTCCTCCCTTATAATATTAAGGGGGTATACCATGTGACGTCATATTATTTGATTATAAAATAATAAAATGAGGATTATCATATCCTCGTCAGTTTTGGATCATTAAAATGCCATTAAAAGTAAAAAAAAAAAATCATGTGGTATCTCATAAGCGGGATGTATTAACTAAAGACAACCTGCTTAAAAGAAATTAGAGAGGAAATACAAAGTGTTGTTTCTATATTAAAGAGGAAACAATTCAACATCTTTTCTTTGAGTACCCCTTTGCACATATGGCATGATGGGTTGTGAAATGTGCGTTTAATTTAGATCCTCCTGTGAACATGGCTAACATGTTTGGGAATTGGTTAGATGGAATTCCTAGAAAGCTTAAGTCACAGCTTCTTGTGGGAGTTAGTGTCTTATGTTGGTCTATTTGGTTATATCGAAATAATGTTATTTTTAACAAAAATTTAACTAATCTGTTACATGTTATCTTATTGAGTAGATCCTGGCTAAATGCATGGGCAGTCCTACAGAAATCAGACCAGAAGATCATGTTAGACGGAAGTCAAAGGTTGAAATTTATGACGAAACAAATCCTCAATTTTCGTGGGTGAAGACTTAGTCATAGAATTTGTAATGATTGAGATTACGTTTCAATTGTTTTTCGATTGTAAAGCTGCTAGTCGTTATTTTATCTTGGGTTGTTTGATTGTTACTTTAAAGGTTTAAATAAATTAAGTTGTGTGCATCGTTGATACAAAGACCGAGAGAAATTTATCTCTTCCATTATCTAAAAAATTATTCAAGGCTTCCTTCCCTCAAAATTACAGAGTAGCACGACAACAACCGAATAGGCAAAATGAAGGCAAGCACTAGTAGTAATAGCCATAGGTTGATGGTTCAAGGCACCCAGAAAATAGTAAAGAGACGGCCATTTGTACTGGTATTCAAGGGCTCCTAACCAACAACCAGAAAAGAAAAAAAATGAGAAAAATCTGTACAAGCTGCTGAACCAACAGAATGCTGAATGGAAAATTACAAAGTCTCAGGGGATCGACCAGACACTGCTCTCTCGCTACCACCAAGGAGACCTACAGTACAAAATGGAATGCCCTCCAGAAACACGTCCCTTCCTATTCTCTACCAGCCATCCACGTTCCACTCCACCACTCGCCGGTCTGAAGCCGAGTTCTTCGCCATGATCTCTGTTCTTAGGACTGAAATCTTGCAGATGGTCCTGAGTCTCTTCTGTCGCCGCTTATCTCGAACTCGCTTGAGCTTGCCTTGGACTCAGTGTCTGCATTGCCGTTGTGGCCCCTTCGGCTCCTCCGGTCCTTCATAAGATACAACAAAATCTTCAGGTTTATAGCCAGGATATAACATGATGTTTAAGGGCGCAAAGGAGAAGGAATACAACCTCCCGCGACGGGACATCTTCTGCCTCGAGCATCCGTACAACATGACCCATAGTGGGTCTCTTCTCAGCATCTGGGTCGACGCACTTCAGTGCCACTAGAAGAGCACGCTTAAGAGCCCGAGTGGTTGGTTTTACCTCCATGTCAGGGTCCACTACCTCCTCGTATCTTCTCGTGCCAACCATCATTTTGAGCCACTCCACTAGATGCACCTGCAAGGCATCAATGTTTAGTTCATTAACATTAGCAGCTGACAAGTTATAACTACGCACAAATAGAAAAACTTGCAAAAGTAACACAAGGGTTACTAGACATAATTGCAAGATGCCCATAACCCTGAAACAAATTGTCTCCCCTGGTAGATGTTAATTTGTTGTAAAACAAATGGCCACTAGTATGGACTGCTCTAGCATGCATGATACACCTGAGATAGTTGAATATATGCTCACCTCATTAGCAGGCCGACCATAATCAACTGGATCCCTCCCAGTCCCTGCTTCCAGTAGCAGCACACCAAAACTGTAGACATCACTCTTCTCATTTAACAGACCTGTGTTAGCATATTCAGGGGCCACGTACCTGAAATGATGGCAAAATAAATGGTAAATGCTTGTTTTGCAGGTCAAGCTCCCATAAAGCTAACTGCTCTAATACATGTAGAATAAAGTTCTCAGCACACAAAATCTCCTACTGTACCACACATTTCCTGTAGCTAAAGCCAAGTACTCCAAAAGAAAAAACATACCCGAAGGTTCCCATAACTCGAGTTGTGATATGGCTCTTCCCTGCACCCAAAAACTTAGCCAATCCGAAATCAGAAAGCTTTCCATTGAACTCTTCATCAATTAGGATATTGCTTGATTTGATATCACGGTGCACAACTTTTGGCTCTATTGCTTCATGTAGATAAGCTAGCCTGTATATCATTTAGTTAGTTGCAGAAAATGTCTTACCCAACTAAACATATACACATAAAAGGGGCAAAGAGGTGAATCTCTTACGCCTTAGCAATTCCAAGAATGACTTTCATTCGAGCTTCCCAAGCAAGAACACCATGTTGCCGCATGGCACCATGAAGCCACTGTTCTAAGTTCCCATTATTCACGTACTCATACACAAGTATCCTGGATAAAAATAAATTAAACGATGGGATCAAAGCTGAAATAGAGTACAAAACCATTGGATGCATATGAAGCAGATATATTTGCACGATGTACATTCACCATAAAAATGTTTAAAACAGAGCTGAACCTAGATGGAGAAAGCATAAGCAAACACTATTAAGATCAACTATTCGCTTAGAAACCTCTAATTTAATTTAGCATGAACTGGAGTACAACAGACATTGCTGTTGATCACATGAACAATTTTCAGATCAATACCATAAATATGATGGATAATTTGTTCAATGGAAAATCGTAAATTGTAAGAGAGTGCAACAACTTTATCCATTTATTTAGTCAGATATGTCTCTGAAATAACAATTGAAAAATCGAAACTTTATTTCTAATACCTATGTACAGTATTTTGGCTGACCAAACTTTGAAACAAACTTCTGTTTGAGTATTGTCAACCACATTTCCACAACCTCATTCTGTTCAGATACAAAGATATGTCACAGCCTCACAGGGCAACCAGGAAGAGAAGCAGCATCGAAGGTGCCATGTTGGCATTTGTAAGCAGGACAAAAGAAAAAGTAATGTGGTAACCAACGAACAAGGGTAATCAACTCAGGTAGGCCGTAGGCAGTAGTTTCCTTTTGTGTTTTTGGCCCAAAACTCATCAAGGCCCAGGTATTTAAAGCTGATCTGTCTTTCACGAGTAATAGATGGTTGAACAGTTAAGAGTTGAGTAGGCTTATTAATTGCGAATGAAACCTAGCAACTAGTAATACTTCAGTAGAGATTGACCTAAGTCATAATTTCCATAAAATGAAATAGTGAACAAAAAGCAAAATTTAATTTTTTTTTGAGAGAATGCTGCATTGAGGATTTGGCTGCAAGTCATTCCACATTAGAATTTTTCTTAATAATGTAGAAGGGCTAATTTCAATTGGTAGAATGAATGCACTTTGGCACATGCATTCTCCAATTTTAATCAAGTGTAAAATCTTTGAAAGGGTAGAGACTACAGATTTTCTCATGAAGAATTAACCACCTAGCGATGCTAGTGTGCAAGTAGATATAAATCAGTAGCCATCCTATACAAGTAAATAAATGTGATAGCAGAAACAAAAGCTAGCCGTCCCATCGGTGCAAGTGATCGACCTGTGGATTCCCTCAACACAGTATCCCAGAAGGCGGACAAGATTCTTATGCCTGACATGGCCAATAGCCTCAACTTCAACCCTGAACTCCTTTTCTGCCTGGCCCCTGCAGTGCCATATCAAAACACAATCAATATACTGAAACCACCACAAAGAGATTAGCATGCTATTTTAAGTTCTGTAAAGAAAGAGTTGCCCTTTAAGAATAAAATCAACAGAGTCTCTTACATGTTATTAAGAAGCTTTTTTATTGCAACATCAGTTCCATTTATGAGTCGACCACGGTAAACCACCCCATATCCACCCTCTCCAATGACATTCTCCTTAGAAAACCGATTCGTTGCATGCTCCAAATCCCTCAGAGTAAACCAGTGACCCCAACCCAGATGTGAAAACTCCGGGAGACCAACCAGAGGGGATGCAGAGACAGTTGCATATTGAGAATACTGCCTCCTAGCATTGCCCGAGCTGCCTTCATCACCAGAATATGAACTACCAGCCCTATCACATTGGTACGCTGAGCTGCATTGGCTCAAATTGTCAGCATCGCTCGATTTGCTCCTAACCAAGTGCGCCAGCATTTTTCCTGAGTCTTTCTCATAATGTTTTTCCTGCACTACCAGCGCATGACTTTCTTGCACACGAAAGTTTTCGACAACAGCATGCTCCCCAACTTCATCTACTGCAATCTCCTTGGAGACATCCGGGATTTGAGATACTGGGATCTTATCAAAAGACTTCTTCGGTTTCCTCCGATATATAGACCAGAAGCACATGAAACCTAGTATAAAAAAAATTACCACCCAAATACTGATGCCAATCACAATCCACAGCCTCAGACCAAAAGGTGGCGTTCTGGATGATAGCTCGGCACGTAGGGTTTCGCCTGTCGACATCTTTATTTGTCAGCAACCTACACACCAGCATTAATAATGAAATGTTAGCTTAGCATTCATTCAGTTAGATGTCATATCATCACCAATGTAGCAATTCACTGAAGAGAGCAAACAAGATAGGTTCAAAGTAAGATCAGAAAGATCAGAGCATTGCATTGTGGGAGGAAAGTTGCATCTACATTGAACCATACATATCTGAGTAAGCACAAGAAAAATACAGCAATAATAAGCTGGCCTATGGCGCACAAAGCAATCATTATTCGTCAGAAATATCAAAAGAAGGGAAAATGGGAAGAACATGAGGTGCAAGGTCCATATGAAGTGGATTGAATGAGCAAAGCATTAATGACGAACTGTTTTTCGACTACCTGCCCCTCCCAAGGCGAACAATACCTACACCAAACAACACATCTATTAACTCCTGGAAGTGTACAGCCAGATCAAGAACACACACAAAGGGACAAGAACGAAAGAGGAGAAAAAAATGGCACCTTTGTGGATGAAAACAAAATAATCCTATCAAATACAAGAAATGTACAGCAAGAAATGTAATCTTTCCACTCTAGCCTTTCTTGAAAAGATTCGATCTAATTTTCAAGCTGCTGTCCTCACTACCCCAGAAAGGAATCCATCCAATCTAATCAATCTTGAAGGGATAGCAACCACATTGGATCAAAAATGGACCCAAGAATAGCTCACACCATGCCGCCTAGAGTAGCTTCCAAGCAGAGGCAACACCAAAGATGGCACTCTGCTCCAATGCCAACCAAACAAAAGAAGAGGGAAAAAAGACGTGGGGAAATAGGAGAGCGATCGGTGTCATTGCAACCTCTTGAGGGGGCGTCCCTGGTTGGTGAGAAGCCCTTCGTGGTCACCTCTTGGGCTCTTGGAGTAGTACTAATGGTACTACACCCACTTGTTGATTCCTCCTCTTCCTCCAGCTCCAGCTCTTGGCTTTCTGGCTCAGTTCCTTCGCTGCGTCAGTGTAGACGGGGAGGAGACGGCCATGGGAGGCTGGCTGGCTCCGGGGGGAGGTCGGCAATGTTGGGGATGGATTGGGAGGAGAGAGAAGGGGACAACAGTGGAAGGGAAGCAAGCAGCATTAAAGTTAGGTCACTACTGAGTAGAGAGAGAGGGGGGGAAGAAAAGAAATGGTGTGAGGAAATGGAACAAAACAGCTGTAAAAGAAATGGGGATGGCTCTTGGTGGCCAACCTATTTGCTAGGGGCCCCCTGATGAGTTTTGTAGGATATGTGGCTCTGAGTGTCAGGGATAGATGATTATTTTATTATTTTTTACCGTAGGAGTCATGTAAAGTTTAAAGTTTGACGACTTAATCAAGTATTCTCGTGAAAGATGTAGTCAAAGATTCGCAAAAGCCAAGACTAAATCATACTACAAGGATTTAGAAATACGCGTTTTACATTATAGGTAGGAACTCTTATTTATGAGAACGTGTGAAAGAGTACAGTAAAGATATCGTAGCCTAATAAATGTTTGTGCGAACAAATTAAGGATCTGCCGAAATTACAATGGGAAATATTTAGAAAGAGAGAGAAGAGATGATGTCTTGTGAAAGAAATCAGGGAGAGCAAAGCATATGCTTTGTCTATCTAACAAATCCCCATTAGTCAAAATTATTGTATATTCTTATCATCAGCTCTAGTTACCCCACTATCGCATCAACGAAGGATCCCGCCGACCTTAACATTTATCGACGGCAGGTTGCTTGCCTCAAGGCGCTCAGCCTCATCGACGACGGCGCAATCGAGTGTGGTTTTAGATACTGCATCGCAGACTCCGTTTTGGTCAATTCTCAGTACACGTGTGTAGCCTGTATTTCCCAGGGATTACACGTGTTGTGCAGGACAAAATTGTATTTCCCCTTTATTTGCAGGTCAATGTACGACAATAGGATCAATGTACTGTTTGAACCATTAATATAAACCACCTCGTAAAACAAACAATTAATATGAACGAGGGACTACACTTCAAATTAAAAAATAGTTAACCCACAGTGCTGGGTGCACGGAGCCAAATTGGAGGATGGGAGCGTGGGGGAGGAGGAGGTGCTGGGTGCACGGAGCCGGGAGGAGAGGGGAAAAGGAGGCTCGACCACAGGCGCACAGCACAGCTCACTCGCTGACACATCTTCCGACACAAGCCACGGGGGGAAGGGATGGCCCACACGCCATCGAGATTACGCAATTCCCGTGTTGGGTAGCGGTGTGCACGCAAAAGAGGAGGCGTGAGCTCATGGCGTGCGGTCAAACGGGGGCACACTCCAAATCTAGGCTCGCAGCGCAGGAGGACGCGATTATTTACAATTCTACCCCGCGTGAAAGCTACTAACTACTACGCTGTCTGGGCGTGCAGGACGAGATGACGGGGACGCCCTTGCAGACACAACGGCTAACTCCAGGGCTGCTCCGGGTCGGGCTCTGAGTCGGACACTGGGCCCAGCCCATCACACCACGTCCATCAACCTAGTCTACCTGTCTCCCAGTTTTTGGCTCTCAGTCTCCTGTGTGTAATTTTTGCAAATCTGTTCACGTATGTAGGGGTTATTTTTGCTATTTTATCGTAAAATAGTGTTATTTTAGCAAAAAAAATTCTGTTTTATGCTTGTTTGGTTAGAGAGTGTGACATCTAGGTCCCACATGTTAAGCAAGTGCTATAAAAATTTTGAGAAAATTTTGTTAGTGCTACTGGAAAGGTGTGCAATTTTGGTTCTGCCATCGCAAATTGGACTATGATGTTTATGCCACTGAAATTTTGGCTCCATTTTGCTTTTGCCACTACTGTCAGTATATGTTAGTTTGATTGTTACAATAGATCGTTTGACCGCTATTTTCTTATCAAATTTTTTTTCCCCAAAAAGACGTCTAATATCCATGTCAGCTTGTGGCCCCCATTGTTAGTCGCTCATTTCTCTCTTTGTCGATCGGGAGGGCCTCTACCGAGGTGGAGGCAGAAGCGACGCGGTGAGGCAGAGGCGGGCGGACGCAAAACGTCTGGGGGTAGAGGGGTCGGTGAGGCATTTGCGCATGTGGCACGACGCCTTGAGCAGCAGTGAATGCAGCGACCGAGAGCGTCGAGGCGGCAGTGGAGTGGCTGCACTCGATGGCGGTGGCAACCTGAGCTACAACGCGATAGTGGCCCAGGCGATGCCGAGGTGGCTTGGTGCGTGGTTGGCGGCGCGCCGAGAGGAAGGCGGCTCGGGCGGTGATGTCGAGGGGAGGCAGAAGCCAAGGGAGACATGTCAGCAGGTAGAGCAGTGTGTGGTGATGGTGCCAAGGCAACACGGTAGCGCAGTCGAGGCGAGGCAAAGGCGATGCGGCCGAGGCGAAGGGACGGCGGTGACCGAGAACGCGATGAGGCGACGCGACAGCAGCAGCGCCGAGGCAAAGGTAAGGCCGGCGGCTTGGCGGCATGACTGAGGCGCGAGGTGGCTGCTTGGCAGCCCGATGGAGGCGCGATCGGTGGAGCAACCAATAGCTTGAGGCGGCACTACAGCGGCCGGATCCGGGCCAACACGGTTGGGGAAGAGCAGGGGAGAAAGGAGGACCTCTGGTGGAGAAGAAGAGAGAAGGAGGAAGGAAGAGGAAAAAGGAGGAAGGGGGTAAATAAGTCTTTTCGTATAAAATTTGACAGTCAAGGTGCTTTGTCTGACGGTAGTGGCAAAAACAAAATGGAGATAAAATTTCAGTGGCATAAACACCATGATGTAATTTACTATAGTAGTACCGAAATTACACACATTTCCAGTGGCACCAACAAAAATTTTCCAAAAAATCTTACCTGTCAAATTTGTAGTTGAGATCTTGTGCTTCAGATGTTCTCCTCTATTCACATTCGAGGTAGTAAAATGTAGGGCCGTACAAGCACAATCTGTTGTGCCGGAGACCTGATCCATGGCTTGCCGACAGATGGAGGTACAAAGATTGCGTGGCTTTTGGACCAGTGTCAGTGTCACCACCTTGTGATCGAAGAAAAAGGAGGATCAATGATTCAGGGGGTCAACTTGTACAAATATAATACTCTGCTAAGCAGCACAATAATAGGAAAAGAACATGGCTAACCTGGGTGTGAGAAGACAACTCTCTCACACACAAAACACCTCAACTCATTCAGTACCGTCATGATTTGCTACGTCCTGTTTATTTACAGGACTTCGATTCCTGATTGGTGTGGTAACGATGCGGTGCGCTTATAACTGCAGATACATTTGAACTTATGGATAGAACTGGATCTGGACCTAGAGCAATAGTTCCATGCATTTTTTGTTTGTACTTAACTAAAAGAAAGGTAAAGCATGAGAAGAGGAGAGCAAATGCAGCACATGACGCAAACAGCAACAAAAGATGCTTAGGGGAAAGCCGATATATAAGAATAATTTATGCATGTGATTTTTGAAATGTAACTTATTATTATTATTCTACTTATGTTTTGATAACAATTTTAGCTTTCGTGATGGCCAGTGATATCTGTTGTAGGTTTTCTCTGACATCGCCACAAAGGCACGAAAATCACGATTTAATATCTTGTTTTTCTCATATGGATCCTTCTACAATTTCAAGGCACGTCCATCTCATTTCTTCCTATTCTACCATTGTCAAATGAACGCACATATTCTTATCAATAAATGAGGTCTTTCTCACAACCCCTCTCTTCTTCTAAACATATTTAAGGGAAGAGATAGTAAACTTTACGAATAAATGAAGGGAACCAAGTCTCGGGACATGGGGTCCCTTATCGAGCTTATCCAGAAAAATGATACGAGAGCACAATCTAAATGAAGACTTTTATTGCCTTGGACACAATGAATATATAAGAATACAACGGAGATGTTGCAGAATGGACTTATCGAATGATCCTAGTGTTATGATACTACTGAATGAACATTAACCTCTGCTCTCTTACAAAATACATGGGCTACCCCTTTATAGCTATTGAAGGGGTGACAGTTAATGCCACCAAAGGATCCTCTTGTCTTCGCGCATGTTCCTCTCTTGAGTTTTGAACCGTCACATCTCTTAGTTAACTATCGTGTTGCCAGATGCACCAAAAACCCCTGTCACATTAGTCACATGGGAAATTGCCATGTCTCTCGACCAAAAAATGGTCGGGGATGGCCCAAAGCCGTATGGCTGGTCATCTAGTGTCCACAACTGGTCGTCTCATGACTCAAACTAGTCTACGACCAGTTTGGCCTTATTAGAGGGGATTAAACTTTCTTTAAATATTGTCCGTAGGCTCATAACTATTACAGAGTAAGCCTCTAATATGTGGGGCTGTTTTGACAGAGACTCTGACCTTGACTAAAAAATATTAACCTGGTTAAGAATCCTTGTTACCAAGGTCATTTTATGCTACTTCTTTTGGCTATGACATGGCCATGGAGTTATTCTACGCTCAGGCCAGCCCACCACGCTAGACTGAGCCACCCCTGCTGAGCGCACGACCCACGTGCCACCACCGAGCGCAACAGACCTCCCGCCTGAGCAGACCATGTTGCCCACTAACCCACGATCCCCACACATGATGTCACGTGTCCAGTACAAGCTTTGACGAGGTGCGCTCAGTAAAAATGTAACGTAACGGTCGAAAGTAATTGTGATAGCAATTTTACTACCACATGTATCACCGTGTTTATATATTTTTTATGATTGTTTCATACGCGCATGGGGCTAGATGTGCCAGTAAACTACAAGAATAGAGTCCAGTAAATCTTTTTGTAATAGAGCAGTAAAGTCATGTGGAGGTTGCAGTAAATATCTTTTAGCGATGTAGTAAATATTTTTTAGTGAACACACCGAGTGATTTTTATTTGTGAGACTTATATCATTCCGTTACCCTCATTGTCACAAAGCTACCGGTGAAAACCGCTCGTGAATTAGAGCTTTCAATCAAAAGTTATAGCTAAAACAATAAAAGAAACATTCATGTACAAACAAGGAACCGATCTTTGCTAGTTGGTTGTCTACTTATCTATACTAGTTAGCTAATACGGCAGTAAAGTTATGTGTAGGTTGCAGTAAATATTTTTATTTGTGAGACTCATATCATCCTGTTAACTCGTTGTCACCAAGATACCGGCGAAAACTGTTTGTGAATCGGAGTTTCCAATCCAAAGTTAGTGCTAAAATAAGAAAAGAAACATTCATATACAGTAAGGAGCCAATTGTTTGCTAGTTGGTTATCTATGTGTGTGAGAACCCTAACGATTAAACTCACATAAACAGTAATAAGCAATGAATTAGATTCATCTCAACAGTAATTGCAGACAAATAGAACCTGTGACAACTCAATAACGTACAACATCTCATTATCAAGAATTCATCAACAGAATTTACAACTTGAAGTCCTACCACAAAAAAAAACATTAATACAATTGCTGATATTAATTACAAGAGTTCATTACAAGCGAAAGTGAAAAGCTATTACAACCACTGAATTAATTACATCAGAGCAAAATAAGAATTACAATATTTATTTAAACTACAAACAAAACTTGCATGCTTTGTCGCCGAAGCCCTTGCATCCTTGTATGTGTATCATCAGCAAATCAAACCCTTCCTCGACCAATCCAAAACCCTACCCACATTTCCATTGTCCTCAAAAACAAAAGACCAGCAGCAAACCAAAGAGTAACGATTGAAATTAGAAGTAAAGACGGTCTGCCGTCAGATCGTGTGAAGCTCATCGAGGTTCCCAAACTGACCTAGGTCAGTCGGCATCCTCTCACTTCGATGGGTTTCAACACCTGACAGTTATAAAAAAAATTCGACACTCAATTTTCTCAACTTGCCCCAACCGCAGAAAATCCAACAAATAGTGCCTTATGGACTAATGGTCTATGCATATTACCCAGCCAAATAGAATTCACTAAGAGAGATGAGGATAGGGCAAGGGCAAACTAGGAAAGAAACAACAGCCACAACCAGCCGAAAGCATAGCCACAACCACAACCGAAATCCTAGCACAGCCGAAGCCCCCCACATAAAAGACCAGCACTCACAGCCAAGCCTCACTTTGCATCCCTCTCCAGCCAACCAAAACCACCGGCCAGCCCCACTGCCTCCACAAGGCGAGGCAAAAGCAAGAGCAAGCCACAGAAGAAGCAACCAGCTCCATCAAGTCCCCACAAACAACAAGAGACAATCAAGGAGGGAGACCAAGAAGCAGGAGGCAAGAAGCCAGAAGGTGAAGGAAGGCATAGGGCAACCAAAGCCACCAGGGACGACCATAACAAACTGAAAGCCACAGAGCTGACCACCATCACCAGAGGACCAACCCTGATAGCAGCCAACCCACCAAGGGTGCGGGTTGTGCAGTGTGTGTGCATGAGTGTAGTGTGTGTTGTGTGGGCAGTGTGAGTGCAAGTGTGCCGTGTGTGGGTGGTGCAGTGTGTTGTGCTGTGGTGTGGTGTGTTTTGTGTGTGTGTGTGTGTTGTGGTGTGTTGTTGTTGTGTTTTGTGTGAGTGAGTGCAATGCGAGAGCGTGTAATATTTTCAGGCAATAAAATGCGAGAATAGACAACCGACAATTCCTGAGCTAATAGGCCATAGAACAACCGTCGTTGGGGAGTGTTAACCTAACAGGGATCCAAAAATATTATTAAATTAAAATCTATTGAAAATGGGAACCACGAATTATTATGAGCGTAATATCCCAAAAGCTAAGTATTCCTGTTATACGCGTCTGTCGTATAATTGCAGAGGACGAGCCAACTCAGACCGGAGTAGCTGATCCAGATTTCGTTGACGCCGATCTTTGCTACAAATACGAAGGCAAGCCTATCTCTTGAACATCAACCTAGTTATATTAAATGTAAACATTGCCTTTCTGTATAATTATATATATGTGGATGAAAACTATCTCTCAAAATCAAATCGGATAAAAGGAGATAAAAGAAAGAAGAGAAAGGAAAAAAAGATGAATATGAGAAAATAGCAGTTCAGCTGAGAGGAGCAACTAGGCTATAAGAGAAAATACTAAGGCTGGTAAAGGGGCCCTTCGCAAGAAAGAGAAGAGGGAAGAGGTGAGACCCTTTACATATGGATAATATATAAAGATCAACAAAACTCTCATTCGGATAAAGGGTCTTATTTAAGTGTCAACCATTTTCCCATTTTGGCGGGCAGAAAATGCTACCTTGTTACGTGACTATACTCTCTACATCGAGTAGGTAATATCATGTGAGTTATGGAAGAACCCAGGACTGGTAGGAAAAGTTCGAAAGTGGGGGGTCCAAGGCGTTATAGTAGCGCAAGGTGGAGTGTTGGGTGCGGGGATGACCGGCCCAACCAACATTATGGGAACTCGGTGGAGGACTGGGTGAGCGCCTAGGACACCAACGGAAAATAATGGGTGGAGACTTAATCACGTAACTTGAAAAATGTTATGTACTTTGAACTTGACACCGCATCCAAGGAAATACGGGAGACCTAGCTGAAGAGAGCTCGGAGTAGCTATAGGTAAAGTGGTACAAGCCTGCACAGTGCTATATATCGAACCATCAATTCATGTCTGTCTCCTAGATTGGACTCTACGGTGTCTGCTAGGGGTTTATCTTCTAATCGAGTGATAAGTAGTCTTTTCATTATTAAATTTTGCCACTTAAGTTTTGATAAAATATTTTTCAGAGAAAGATATGACTAGAAAATATGATAACAAACAGAGATGAGACATATAGTGCATCCTTGCTAATAAATGCTTGCTGAGTACACTAGTACTCATTCTTTTTATTATTCTCCTTTGTTACATCTTAGTCTGGCCAGGAACTATCCCGAGTGGGATGAAGGATACGTAGGTGCTGAGGAGACTGTAGGAGGCAAGGGCGCTTACTACGAGGACCAGGGTGAGGTGGACACCCTATTCGGCGAGTGGGATGAGTAGACGTCCGGTGGAGAAGGGTAGGCAAGCGAGGGGCTTAGTCCCATTTTGAAGTGGTAATTTAATTACTTGTATTAAAGACCATAGCCTTGCGTGGTTACCTGCTGTAATAAAGTGTAGTTTCTATCTTATTATTTTGCTGCGTTAACTTTGATAATGCTTATTATTCGTTAGAGCGGTGTCCTACCGGGTAGACAAATAATAATATGTATGCTTAAGTATGATTACCCTTCGGGATAATGACACGGGGCGCCACAACATGTCTGTACTAGTTGGTAAGATGGCAGTAAAGTCATGTGGAGGTTGCAATAAATCTCTTTTAGTGATACAGTAAATCTCTTTTAGTAAACACATAGAGATGTTTTCATTCACGAGAGTTATATCAATATGTTACCCTCGTCGTCACCAAGATACTAATGAAAACCGTTCATGAATCAAAGTTTCCAATCAAAAGTTATTGCTAAAACAAGAAAAAAAAACATTCATTTACAAACAAAAAACCGATTGTTTACTAGTTGGTTGTCTACTTGTTTGTACTAGTTACAAAAGATGGTAGTAAAATCATGTGAAGGTTACAGTAAATCACTTTTTATTAAACGCATAGAGCGGTTTTTATTTGCGAGAGATATACCATTCAGTTACCATCGTCGTCACCAAGATATCGGTGAAAACCATTTATGAATCGAAACTTCCAATCAAAAGTTATTGCTAAAATAAGAAAAAACATTAATGCACAAACAAGAAACCGATTATTTATTAGTTGGTTGTCTACTTGTATGTACTAGTTGGCAAAGATAGCAGTAAATTTACATGGAGGTTATAGTAAATCTCTTTTAGTGATATAATAAATCTCTTTTAGTAAGCGCACATAGTAGTTTTTATTTACGAGAGTTATATCATTTTGTTACCCTCGTCGTCACCAAGATATCAATGAAAATTGTTCGTGAATCGAAGCTTCCAATCAAAAGTTATTGCTAAAACAAGAAAAGAAACATTCATGTACAAACAAGAATCGATTGTTTGCTAGTTGTTTGTCTACCTGTCTGTTCTAGTTGGCAAAAATGACAATAGTCATGTAGAGGTTACAGTAAATCTCTTGTAGCGATGCAATAAATCTCTTTTAGTAAATGCATAGAGATGTTTTTATTTGTGAGAGTTATATTATTCTGTTATTCTCATCGTTACCAAGTTACCGGTGAAACTCGCTCGTGAATTGAAGCTTCCAATAAAAAATTATTGCTAAAGCAAGAAAAGAAACATTTATGTACAAACAAGGAACCGATTATTTGCTAGTTGGCTTGGTCCCTGTAAAACACAGGCGTTGGGGGATCGATTTTACCGTCAGTATGTGTGCTCTTGGGTCATTTTATTGACGATTGCGGCGTGATGCGTACGGGTTTTACTGTCGGTTCTAAGAAGGCATCTGGTTGGCCGCACGAGGAGGATGTGCGTTGGCGCGTTACGCGCTGCACGACCTATGGTGCGATCGAGTTTTTTTTTGTCTCACTGGTTCTTGGTAGCTACATGGCGGGTGCAAAGTGATAAGATTTTGTGCTTGTCTATGTTGATTCTCGATGGATTCTTGAGCAGGGACTTGAGTGCGTGGTGGAGTGATCCTTGAAGGAGATTGGAAGGGAGGGTAACGAGACGACACTATAAGAGTAGGGTTGACATTGAGTTCTCTATACAGGATTTGGCCAATTAGTCTCATTAGTGATCAACGATCAGATTGGTATTTACAAAGGACTTGTAGTGTGTTTCTTTGTCATGCTATCCTGGTGCAATATTTGATTAAATAGATGACATCTCTAGACGGGAAGACCACTGCCTACTCCCGGGTGTAGTTACTCCCTATTCCGTATCTCACAACGTAGGGAGTATCTTGCGCAACCAAAAGTATGTATGTGTAGTATACGAGTATATAAGACCACCTAGGTGATATTTACACATTTTCAGGGGTGGTATGTACAATTTTGTAGATATACTCATTTTATGTGATATATATATATATACAAAATATAAAATTATAGACTCTTTTATCACATATATCTTATATATATATAGTGATATATATGTCAAGTTCTTTTATATACATATATTTTCCTATATATATATATATATATATATATGATTACTGATTTGATTTTTATTAATGTTTCAGGTGATTTCAAATGTTCATCACTTGGTTTTTACCTGCTGAAACTGTTCTACTGTCGCATGCCTTTTGCACATGCGTACAATAGGGAAGATATTAGTGAAGATACTGTTAAGCACAAATTGTTTAGGAATTTGAGCTGTGGATGCAGAAGCACAAACTTTATCTTCCTATGTTTTTAATGTCTTAATACAAATGTGCTAACAACTATATATGGCAAGGCGTATTATTAGTTCAAGTTTGTGTTTCCATGGCAAGCACATCTAAAATCCGCGATCAGATTGGAAATTTCGTATACCACCTTTTGTTGCTTTATTCTGAAATCCTTGATCAGATCAGACTGTGACTTGCATATACCATTTTCTTCTTCTTTATAACTTGTGTAATTACCTCATATGTGATTGATGATGTTGTTACTTTATCATGCTAATATTATCTAAGTTGTTTCAACCCTAATTGTCAGTTTCCTTCATGGATGCTACTGAAGTATAGTTGAGGCTGACAAACTATAGTAGAGTTGAGACATGCTACAAAGGAAAAGAATGTCAAGGACCATAGCTCGTATAGTATTCGTAGCAACAACAATGAAAACTTTGAAGCGACAGATACAAAAACAAGCCTATAAAGAAAAAGGAAAGGATAAATGAAACGTGTTCTTTCAAATATTGGTTTTATTACTTAGTAATATAATAAAATGGTTTTGTACAATATTATTGTAACACTAAGCCATAGCTGAGCACGAGGTGGAGGCGCGACGTTGTCGGTGTCGTAGCTGCGCCGTGTAGGACAAGCGTGTCAATGGAGGTGAGACATAGGTTAAGCACAGCAATGGCAGCATGACAACGAAGCCAAGTGGAGCAAGTCGGTGTAGAGCTTGCTTGGGTGCTATGCAGGATGACCACAGCGACGGAGGTATCCTAGATTTTTAGGGCTTTTTGAAAATTTTCAAAATAAAATAACCATTTGTTTTTGTTGGATTTATAGAGCTTAACTTAAAATTTTAGAAATTAAACGTAATTTAATTGACTAAATCAAACTTCAACTAATTCAAAATTTGATTTATTATGAGTTTATTGGAGTTCTCTGGTAGTTAAACTCCCCTTTCTCTGTTTGTTCCGAATTCCCATCAACCATTCCTTTTCCGCCGACCAGCCCCTCAGTTTCGACCAGTCTTTCGGATTTGACCACCCTCCCGGTTTGAACAGCCCCGCCTGTCAGCCTCCTCCTCGCCTGGTCACCGCCACGGCTATCGCAAAAGTCTTTGCGCATTAAATGTCATCTACACATTAAACGCCATCTGTGCATTTAATTGTTTGTCCTGCGTCGCACCTATTTCCCCATCTTGTCACCTCCCCTACCTGCCCCCACCCCTCTCCTTCACCTATTACCGCTGCTCCATCTTGTCGTCCGGTCCTCTCCTTCTTCTATAAATAGAGTATCAGGTAACCTTTGTCCTCTTGTTTTTCCCTCAACTCTCTCTCTTTCTCTCGCCCATTTTCGTCGTGCTTTGAGTTTCGCCACCACCGACTGGAATTCGCGCCATCGCCTCTCCCTACTTCCGTCAGGGCTTCTCCGCCATCGCGATCTTCGTTGTTGGCTTCGTAAGATCGCGGCCTACCCGGAGCACCCGCACCGTCTTCAACCACCGTTTGCCATTCACCGTCCTCCTCCAGCCTTCTCCTTCGGTCTCTCTCTCAGTCTTGGTAAGCTCCTCGTGCCCTGTTCTTCTTTTTTCGACCACGTTGAACAGTCGAATCCTTCCTTCTTCTTTCGACTGCGTCGAGTAGTTGAATCCTTCCTTCTTCTTATGACTACACTGAGTAGTCGTATTCTTTTACGACCACATTGAGTAGTCGTATCCCTCTTTGGACTTGGTAGTCGAAACCTTCTTTCGACCTCCTTCCGAGGGCTCGTTCTCCTTCGTTCAAGCTCCGATTCGAGTGATTCAATTTCTAAACCCATCTAAATTTAGTACATTTCTTTTGGTTCCAGTTTGGTTCTTTTTGGATTTTATTTAGAGTTATTTTATTTATTCGGCTCTTTTCACACGTATAGATTTCGGACGTTTCCAAAGAGTTCTTGGACCCGACGACCTCGACCGAAGCATATCAACTCTTCAATGAAGGCAAGTCGTAGATCTTTGATCATGTCGTACCTAGTTTATAAAATTATATTATTTTATATCAACATCATAGCTAGTTGTATAAAAATAGTTGGAAAATAGTTAAATACCTAGTCGACAGAATGACTTCTTGATTAATTGTGAATGACATGTACCCTTGGACACCATAGGTTGGGTAATCTTAGTTGGATATTATTGTACTACCAATATGGGTGCGTATTATACTTAGTCATGCTTTAGTTATACGATGTCTCTCGATCACGATTCCAAAATGATAAATTTGACTTAATGATATATGGAATTGTGGCGCTGCCACTGTTGTTAAAAGTTGTTATGCCATGGCAAAGGTTGTCATTTGGCCGAGTTGAACGAAAATGATTTATGCTCGGGCGAGTGGTTGGTGGCGAAGGTGGGTGCAAGGTGCATTTTGGGATGAGGTAGTCTCGTCTGAGCAACCGCTAAGGACTTAACTGTGTGCGCCATTGATCTGGGCTATACCATGCAACCACAAGTCCATTTATGAGGTGGAATTGGCCAACTAATTAGCAATGCTTTGATTTGATTCTGTTTTGGTGGAAGTGTGAACCATGGGATAGACATTTATACTTGGCGCAAGAGGGGGCCGGTAGACTGGGATGTTGTTTTGTAAGTTGGATATTGGGAGTTGTGGAGCTAGTCAGAGACGAAACCTTAGTGAATAGAACCGAGTCAAAATAGATCTTTGTAAAAGCCTTGTGATAATCTCTTAGTCGCACACCTCAAAAGTGTGTGAACGGACAGTATAAGATGATTATTCTTGTGGGTCAAGCTGTACAATCTCTGCAGAGTGTAAAACTATTCGAATAACCGTGTCCCCCCGGTTATGGACAATGCTTGGTGATTTCACACAAGGGGTAGATTTTCTCAAAAATATTGTCGTGGGGTGTTCACGAGTGGTTTGGGAAGTGAACAGGGTGTCCACAAGTTGTTTCAAAGAAACTAGATGACTTATGTATTAATCTTTCAAAATACGCTTTACAATCTACTTATTGCATCTAAGGTCAATACTGCTTTTTGCAAATTAAACATAAATCTGTTCTTGTCAAGTCTTGCATGAAATACTATTTGCATACTGTTCCTTACGACTTGCTGAGTACTTTATGTACTCATAGCTTTGCGCCATTTGTTGATCAGTCGCCGAGGAAGACCCAGGGAGCACCGAGTTCTTTGAAGAGGATTACTTTGAAGACTACGTGAACTAGGTCGCGTCCTCCACTCGATTGCCTTTGGGCATGTCAAATGGCCTCCACGAGTTGTTTTGATTTCCGCTGCAAGTTGTCTGTTGTCGTGGGCCCTGCGTGGCAAACCTTGTAAGATTTGACCATAAGGTTATTTTGCTGCTAAGTAATATTGTTTTGTCTGCTTCTTTAGCTGTGTTGTTGCATGGTTACGAGTACACCAATGTTGCAATTGTGCGAGCTAGCTACTGATCTGGGACTAGTTCAGGATGCATAGAGAGTCTTGGGTTGCATACTCGAGGTCCCAACAAACATAGACTAAGCAAGACATGGGGCAATCTAAAATAGCCTAGAGATATATTTATTATCTATAGCAAAGCACGGACATTCAACTAGTACACTCAAGGATCTCAGTAGTCCAATAGTCATACGACAATTGCAGTGACTCATGCTCATTAAGAAGAGCATGCATGCAATAAGTAAGATGGTTAAGTAATTTATGGAAGGTAAGAGCATAATAGGAAGTGCCATGAAACATCCTCATTGAAGTGGTAAAACGTAGTACATTTTTGAAAGAAATAAAACAAACAACGTCGTACATTTACGAACGGAGGGAGGGAGTAAGATACAATTTTACATAAAATAACAAATGTTAGTACTAAGAGCATTATTAGACTCACTATATACAACAAAAACATGATCCTTTGTCATCTTCATGTGCATTGTAAACCAGCATCGATCTGTACCAAAAAAAAATTCATGGGTAAAAGTCCCAAAAGGACTACCTCTGCATTAAAAAGGTTTAACAGCACAGCAGTATAATTTTCCCTTTGAAGTACATAAATGCCCTAAGGCAAAAACGCATTACATTAGTACCACTGAAGGCATCTGTTGGACAACGTGGGCGAGGTGACAGCTGCGCATTGACGTGCTCCTCCATGCTTGCTTTGGGCGGTGGTCACCGATGCTTCCGAGGTACGCCGCTGTCGGAGATGAAAGTAGGGCCGCCGGAATAGTAGTAAAATTTGGGCGGCGGAATCCGGACAGCGGAGTTCGACGGGTGGCGTCGCTTGTGGAGACAAGCCGCCTGACTACCGTCGAAGAACCAGGGCGGTTGGCGTAGCCCATCGGACCATCGAGCCCTGTTCCGGTGGACCATTGAGCCTGTTACGGTGCCAACCGATATGTATCATTTTGTCACATAAATCGGTATAGAGCAGTCACACGTTTTGTACCGGCCTTGATAACGGTTATACCGGTTCGATATCGATCAATAACAGCGAAATTGATAATACCTAGGAAAATAGTACGGTATTTCTAGGAGCACGTACTCTCACTACTTAAATCGTATGATAATATCTTTTTTTCTATTTGAGTATATTCTAATAATGATTATAAGATACTTCAAAGTGAGTTCTATGAAAAATTTTGTTAAAGTCCACTTTTTATAGCAAAATTTGTGTATATACTTCTTTTATATATGAAAAAGAGTATATAACAAAAATAAAGTGCTCTAATAGAAAATTTTCAATCAAGTCATATTGGAGTATTTTATAATTAGCATTTAAGTACATTGAAAGTGATAAAAAAATATAATATATTCGTTTAAGTGATATATTAGAAACAGAAGTATATACTTCTGGGTAGGGACGGAGCTGTGCCTCGGGCCTCTCGGGCAATGGCCCGAGGCCCAGCGAAAATGCCAGGGTGAAATTTTAGAGGTGCACTGAAAATGCCAGGTAAAATACACATGCGGCTGGAAATGCATTGGGCCGGCCCGAGGCGTCCGCTGGCGCTGGATCCGCCATGCTTCTGGGAAGTACGAAACTCCAAAATGGTACAACAGTATAAGCAGCACCCGACCGGAATATCTCGTTCGAAAAATCAAACCGGTATAACCTCCGAAATGAGATTGACGAGTATGGGTAAGAGGCGTTGCTTGCGCTTGCAGGCCGCGAATCTACTACCATTATGGAGGGAGGCGTTGCTCACCTGTCTGAGGAACCGCCGACGCATCAATGGGAGTAGGAGGTAGGATCTGGCGAGGAGATTGATGATGCTGTGGTCTGATCTGCATCATCTCTCGCGTGAAACCGGAGCACTTGGAAACGTGCTGCAGAGGATAAGAGAGGGGAGGGGTGGTAGAAGGGTGATTAACACCAGGAGGGCGATTAACGCCTACGGGAAATCCATTTAGGAAATTATTTGCGGAGGAAAGGATTAGACCTGGATCACCGGCGCTGAAGGGGATGAGAGGCATCCAAGGGAAACCGGCGTGAAGCCGGACGGCGAATGGATCGGGTTCCTCGCCAGTGAAAGGGGAGAAGAGGAAGCTAAGTATTTACACAAGATGTTGATTTACGAGCAATCATATCATTGGAGTAATATGTTATCTGTAAAATTATCATTTTTCTAAAAAAACAAATAAACAGGCAAAATACATGCTAGAAAAAGCCGAAATATGTAGCATTCTATTTCTAACAGTAAAGAGATTGCCGAGCCCAGGGACCAGTCACATCGGTGATTTTGAAAAAAAGATCCTTGAAGTTTTCATAATTGCGGTTAGACCCTGCAAGCTAATGGACGGTTCGATCGTGATCGGCCGGTGCCCAGCCATGGGATCACAGTGCACGACCCAGATCGGTTCGGAGGCCTCTGTCGCAAAAAAAAACCTAGCTATTTTAACAGTTATTTTCACAAAAAAAAATACAAAGCTTAATCAAATTATTTCACGCAGTTATATGACTTAAATCACACGGTTGTCCCTTCCCAAATATTTTATGAAATTATAACCCTTGTGTAAAATCCTCGAATATGTCCATGACCGTGGACGCGACTATTCGAATAGATTATTTAACACTCTGTAGAAGTTGTACACTTTACCCACACGATATAACCAGTGTAGCTAGCACAAGTCATAACAAAATATTTCAGAAACTTCATCTCGAACATTGACACTCTCGATGTGTTTTACTGCCGGCACCAACCCATTGAGAAAGTTAGTCCGACGCAGATCGTTGTACAGGGAAGTGGCGAACCGTCCCGCGATGTGATCTACCTGGTAGTCTACACCTCCACCCATCACTAAGCACCTAACCTACAATCTAAGTAATTAATGTTGAGAATCCATAACTTACTAAGTTAGGCCCGTCCCATCAGGCATGTGGTTGTATGAAAGGCTCAGTTCACTGGCGCACAAAGTTAAGCCCTTAATTGACCAAGGCAAGACTTCTAATTTCTAACAATGTTACAAAGATTACCGTTCCCATTCACAAAGCTCCACTATATCACTTAGTATCCACCACTTGCCTCAGTTTAAATCCTTTCTCACCCTGTTGGTTAAGTGTAACGCATGCTATCACGAAGTAATAATACATAGCACATAGTTTTACACAAAGTTTCACAGTCACTTAGCCAAATTTATAACTGCAACTCAAATGATATGTGTGACTCGTAGCATAGCTAAGCAATACTATTCGTCTAACCAACCCACGTTGGTGCTACGATAATACCAACTAATAATGAACCAATCTAGGGTGACAAGGATCAGGACATAACAATAGACATGGTGGATATAAACAAATAGGATTCATAACTAAACCCAAAAGCATTTAAATAAATACATAAAGTAAATGCATTAACTTGAATCAAAGTATTTTTGAAAACTGGGTTCAATATGATCAAAGGTATAACTTGTCTTGGAATAGATACCTGGTACCGATCTTGATCTTGGTGCACTCCTTCTTCAAAGTTCCCCGAAGAATCAACGTCTACTCGCAAACAAAACAAATAAACAAAATAAATAAATAACAGAGAGAAAACCAACTTCAAAAATTAAATAAAAATCTCAGTAAGATAGATCTTGAATTCAGATGAATTTGAAAATTTGAATGGAATCAAACGGAGTTTGGATGAAGAAGATATGGCTCTCGGAAGATCTAATATAAAGAAAATACTCAAAAAGGAATTCAAGTACTGATTATCGAGCACTATACCACGAGTACTGTACTACAAGCAGTGTAGCACGTTGTCGGAAGAGAGTTATGACTACATGGTCATAGGAGGCCACGACTACTGGTCGTAAGATGCCACGACCACTGGTCATAAGAAGCCATGACCACTGGTTGTAAGCGGCTACGACTAGGGCAGTTGAAAGATCTACGACTTGGTAGGCGAAAAGATCTACGACCACGTAGTCGAAAGATCCACGACCAGGACCAGTCAGAAGCGATGAACAACACTCAAAATGAATAGTACTCGATCGATAAACGACGATGAGGGCTCGGGTTAAACTGGCAACGGTGAACGGCAGCGCTTCGCCCGCGGCGAGTGGTACCAACAAGAAGAGGAGATTATTGCGAACCTACAGGTGCACTCCCGGGTGGTCGAGGACGATGGTGATGGACGGCGACGAGCTTCAAGCAGAGAAGAAGATGCGGGTATTGTCGACGACAAACACCAGTGATGTCTCGTGGTCGTGAAGGGGTGCTGGAGGTAGCTCATATGATGGTGAAGACGACGGCGTGGTCAACGACGACGGCGCAATTCGAAGAAACAAGCTTCGGTTGAAAACCCAAATTCTCCGATTGCGGTGGCGTTAGGGTTCTATAGGTGCAACGGCTTGGGGTTTCGGGATACGCGCATTGAGGTGATCCCCGGGGTCTTATTTATAGGCCTCGGGCGAGTCTAGGGTGGTGTATCGACTGTGGAGTCCACATCGGATCCGAGACGAGAAAAGGAAATTCAAACAAATTTGGAAGGAGATAAGGAGTAGAATGGGTTTCGGGGATTGCAACAGATTCGGAAATCGTATCGCCGAAGGATTCTTCGGTTGGATACGCCGTTGTCGGATGGAACTTCTAGAAGCATCAATGGTGGACGCGAGCGGGCTCAAGCGAGAACGAAGGCGCGAGGAGGACGAAGGCGGTGGGGAAAGGAGCTAGGCCGAAGAGATTCGGCCCAGTTGAATTTCTAAGATTTATAATAGTTTTTCTATTTTATAAATACCAGTAAATCCAAATGGCAAAAAGAAATTAGCATATGCACTCGAAAACATTCTAGAAAAATCTAGAAAATATATCTAAGCACATAGAACTCAAATAAAATAATTTTGATAATTGTTGATATTGATATTAATCATATTAAATTATTTTGATACTGAAAGCCCATGTTAAGCTTTATTAAAACCAAATAAAACTCAAGGGTAATATTTTCAACTACTAACTACTCAAAAGATTTTTAAAGCTCAGAAAATTGGTATTGTACAGATGCTTAGTCATGCTTAGTTACAATGGACTCATGATAACATGTACAATAATGTTAAATTTAACTTAATGAGATATAGAATTGTGGTGATTAGCTACTTTTGTTAAAATTTTGTGTACTATGACCGGGTATGTCATTGGTCTTGGTTGAACAAAATAATTTTTGCTCAGGCGAGCAATTGTGAAGTGAGGGTGTGGTTAACACATTGTCAGTTTGTGGTAGACTCACTTGAGTAACTTTTCGAGAACTTAATCTTGTACGTCATTAAACTAGGTCTTATCATACAACCACATGCCTGACATGGAACATGCCTAGCTTAATAAGTTATGAAGTTTTGACATTGACTACTCAGTTAGTATATGGGTGGAGGTGTGTACCCCCTTTTGAGGTCACATCTATGGACGGGGTTTACCGTCTCTAGGTCTAATGGTGTGCGTCAAACCAACGGTGAGGTTGGGGTGATAGCATGCACATCGGGAGAATCAATTATTGAGATGGAATTTTTGAAAGATTTTGTTATGATTGGTGCTAGCTACATTGATTGTATCTTATGGGTAAAATGTACAACCTTTGTAGAGTGTTAATTAATCTATTTGAATAGCCGCATCCGCCGTTATTGACATATCTGTGGATTTCACACGAGAGGTAGGGTTTATTCATAAAATGTGTCGGAGTGTGAATGAGAAGTTCACTTGATGAATATAATATTTGTTTGGTGAATGGGTAATTCTCTTGGTGGTTTGTGTTGGGAAGTGAATGGGAAGTTCACTAGTTGATTTTAAAGAAATTGTTTACTTTATTTATTTGTTGTATTTTAAATTATGCATTTCAATCTATTTACTATATTTATCGTCAATGTTGTTTTCCACAAAAGAACCATACAACTAATCCTTTCTTTCAGCCTTGCATGAATATTAACTGCATACTATTTTCCTACGACTTGCTGAATGCTTTATGTGCTCACGACTTCAAACTTTGTAGCTCAGTTGAAGAATATCAAGCTGTTCAGGAATTCTTCGGCCAGGAGTACTACGAAGGCTTTACGGATTAGGACGCGTTCTCCACTCGATTATTTGTGCTTGTGTTAATTAGGACACTTTTGTTTTTTACATACCTCTGCGCGCTGGATCTAACCCGAAACTTGGGAGCAACCTGTTGGAGATATGCCCTAGAGGCAATCATATTGATGATGATATTTCATTGTATCCATGATTTAATAAATGTTCCTTGAATATTGCCTTTGTGTTGATTAACAAGTATGTGACTTGTTTGTGAAACTCTTTACTTGTATGGTTATTCTAAAGTTGTCCCTAGTCGGAGTTCATGTGAGGACACACGTGAATGATTGATTAGCACATGTATCGGTTGATGACCATGTTTCACGAGTCATAGACATGGAGATGTCAAACCAATAATGTGGACACATGTTTAGAACATGGGGTTGGACCGACCCAACATGAGACATAGTAATTATACTTATGGTTCTCTCTACACAATGTGTACGCCTTGTCCTTAGACATGAGATTGTCGCATGTACTTGAGATGTGAATAGACCTACTTAGGGCTATCAAACGCTACTCCGAATCGGGTAGTTATAAAGGTAGCTTTGGATTTGTCATGAAGCATCTTTGCGAGGCATGGTCGGTCGAGATGGGATTTGCCCTCTCACGTGAGAGAGATATCTCTGGGCCTCGAGTGATCGGATCCAAATGCATGGCCATGCTACTTAAGGTTAAGAGTTAACCTAGTAAGGGATTCCGGATCACGGGATCGAGAAAGAGTGGTCGACTTGGAGCTCGACCGAATATCGTGAGGCAAAGGGATTGGCATGTACATAACGTTGTGATGGTTCGTCCGATATGATCTTTACGTGCGTTTAGGAGTTGGCACGTCTTGCTAGAAGTCGCTACCAACTATTGACCAAGTATGTGTACTTGCGTCATGTCTAAACATACGTGAACCATAGGGTCACACACTTAGGTGCAAGCCTAATTCGATTGGATCCAATTAGACGGGCATTGAGTCCTAATGGGTCTCTATTCGTAGAAGCCCGTTATAAGGACGTCTATAAAAGGAGGCGGCGCATCGGTTAAGGGTTGAGTTTTTCGTGACATCCCCAAACCACGCCGCCACCCTCCCACGCCCTAGTCGCTCGCGCGATCTAGTAGTCCGGCGCGTCGCTTCCTCTGCGTGTGGATACCTTTGAAGGCCAGCGCATCCGTGGCGTTGGGACGAACCGCAAGAAAGGAGTCGTAGTGGGACGCCACGACGAGGACGAGGAAGTAGTACGACTACTCGCCCGACGCATTGCATCAACTTGGTACGACTACACCGCCCGACGCTTGTTGCATCAACTTCGCGCACTCGCGTCTAGTGGTAAGACCGTGATCTATAATCGCAGTGATCTTGGTTTACGGGTAGAATTTTTTAATTTGCGCTAGTGTAGCCTACCCGTTTCCCTACACAACCTTCCCAACGGAAGGTTTCTTCGACTTCTTCTCGTCCATGGTGGGTCAAGATTTGATCGAGGGAGCGGGAGTCTCCTCTTTCCGACTCCCCGAGTGGCCGAGATCTGTCTTGACCACCTTAAGAACACTGCTTCCCTCGACCTCAGGTCCCACTGGAGCAGCAATTTCCTTCACAAAAGACATGAAGCTTTTCCAGTTCTCCTTTTCTAGCTGCCTTATAAAGCCACGAGAAGCAGAAACTGCAAAAGTCTTGTTGTCGTAATAGAAGGGTACCTTGACCTTGGGGGCTTTGCGCTTCAGGGCGAAGGCAGTTTCCTCTGCTTTATTCCTCACCGCGGCCATGTCCGCGGTGAATTTAGCAAAAGGAGCCGAACTCGAACCACCCTTGTCGCCGACCTTTACAAGTCAGCGCTTCTTGGTTGGATGGGATTTTGCTGACTCCGCTTGCGCTGTCGCCCCAATGACCACCAAATCGACTTCCTCGTCGTCTTGGCGGTCTTCCATGCCTACTTTCTGGTGAAAAACAGAAAAAGAAAGTGGACGTAAGTTTTTCTACGATCACTAACTGATCGTAAGTTCTTCTACGACCAGCCCACAAGTCGTAAGTAGTCATACGACAAATCCTTTAGTCTTAAACCATTTTACGACAACAGGAGCCTAAAGACGAAGCTGAATCACGATTACCTTTAGGTGCTCCACCTTTTCTTCTGTTGTTAAGACCGCAAGAATTTGGGGAGCTGCTATACTAGACGGACTCTTCTCACAGATGAGCCTGACGCGAGCGTTAATCTCCGCCTGTGGAAGATCTGCACGGACAAGTAGCACAATCAACATACCAGATCAAGATTAGCCAAGGCTAAAATCAAAAAGTGAGTTTTCCACTTACCATCCTTATAATCCCTGGTCGGGTCTTCTTTCCCCGAGTACCTCCACATAGGAGGGACTCGTTTCTTCAGGGGGCTAATACGGCGCGTGATAAAGTCCTTCACCACGTGCCATCCGGTAAGCCCCCCCCGTCTTCAAGTCTTTGATGGCTTGAATGTAGGGGGCGATCCGATCAAGGTTACTGGGAGTCGTATCCCAGGAAGAGACCCTCAATCCCAGGAAGGTCACACAATCAATCAAACAAATATCTTTGGAGCATTTCCAACTTAATGTCACCTTAGTTATAACAATATTCTACATTAACATGAGATTTTGATATTCGGGAGCTCAATCGGTTGGCGAGGAGTTAGTGTAACTTACAATCTTGTCAAGGTATGTTGGCTTACCTAATGTAGCACATTTCCTTCTTGGTTTAGCTCATTTGTTTTCTTTCTTTGTTCTTTCTTCCCTCCTTTTTGGGCTGTGTGCATGTCATCAGTGCAGGGGCACAAAGTGGCGGCGCTTCTTTGGAGGAGGCGATCGGCTCTCCACGCTGGGGCATCCATGCGCTCACCCCTTCGCCTTCTCCAAGAGGCGGAGCGCACCAAGGCACGCCTCGCGCGCGCATTTGCCTTCTCTCACGACGTCGAGCTTGTTGTTCTTGGAATTTGTAGGTGGAGGTTGACTTCTTAATGAGGCTGTTGACGGGTGATCCACGATAGTGTCGCCAAGTTCTTGAGTACACATTTTGCAGATTAGTGGCCTTACACTTTGGTAGTCTCTAGTCTAATCTCTATTGACATAACGACATTTCCGATAAGACACATTTTGAACACTTGGCTTCATGTATTGGATAGTTTGAAGGCTGAAATTTATAGCGAAGTTTCATAATCTGAATTAGTAGCATGTACATAAAGACATTTGTTTTCGATTTAGGCGATAGAAACAATCTTTATAGAAACATGGCTCATATTTACCTTGTCGGCATGTATATAATGATTTTTCACAATGTGCCTTTGCATATAAGGTGATTGTGGAGAGGACAGAGAGTTCACCTTGTGGAGATGCATAGGTTATGCATATCTTAGGATGAGTGAGCAGCATGATTGCTACTCTCAATGTCAGACAGGTCTAACCTCTGTTAGACATCGTTTTTCTATTTGTGTGTATGTGGAGTAGCATTGTGTGTGGTTGTGAGAACACACTATATTTACTCATGTACACTTCTTGTTTGTTGTTAGTTTTTATTCTCTAAGCATTAAAAAAGTCGCATGATGTATTATATATTCTATTTTGAAATGTATTTGTTCGATATATTGAAATGTTGTTGCATATTTTGCGGATATACATTGATGTGATTTTACATGAAACTCACAATATTTTGTTTTCTATCGTTTAAAAATTAACTTGTCATTTTATAATTTTCTAACAGGACATTCATTTCTTTTCAACTAACTGCGGGATAATTGAGGACTACAAAGAGAATGTAATGGAGATGGAGGAGCTAATGTATTAGTTTCTCCCTGGGCAAAGCTTATAGATAGGTTCCAACTATTTAGAAAAATTTTTCTGTCAATCCATAGCTTCTTTTTCTGATGTATCTTTACCTTTTTTATATGGATGTTTGATTCAGTTGTGAACTCTACTTGCTGTAAATTCAAATATTTGTTGTGGCTATGAAGTGTATGCATGCTCTCACGGTTTTCTTATTTTGTTTATTGTGAGAATATGATGTTTCCATGTGAAGACATGTGCTCTACGATTTTCTAGTTTTTCTTGGATGAGGTGGAACTCATCATAAGTAGGATTATCATCATTTACCTCATTTTTACCCTTAGCCATAAAGCAACGAGGCGAAGTAGATGGAGTTGATGTGTGATCATTGCCGGAGCTATAAGTTGAGCATTCTTCTCCCGACATCCATTCTTGTATGCAATCATCACTTGTGAAAGTGGACATTTCATAATGGTAATGTAATTGTGTCCACATATCATGTGCATTCTTGAGATCGCATACTTCATTGAACACATCTACACTCAAAGCACTAAATAAAGCGTTAATTGCTTGAGCGTCGAGATGTAAGCATTTCGCTTCCTCAATTGTTGGATCAAAACTATTCAATGGAGAAGAAAAGCCAACATCTACAATCCGCTATATATTTAGGCCCATGGCCTTAAAATAACATGACATGCGGATTTTCAATGAGCATAATTTGTGCCATCAAATTGAGGTGTTTCACCTAGGTACATAAAATCACTAGTCGCCATCCTTTACTCTCTAGTCGGTTAAGTCTAATAAATGAGAGACCAAGCTCTGATACCACTTGTAAGATCGAGTAGGCCGACTAGAGGGGGTGAATAGGCGTTTTAAAACTTTTATGCGCTAAAACCGATTTCTAATGCAGAGCTAATACAAAAACGGTTTTGCACAATTAAGGCCTAAATCCACTAGGCTCAACTAAGTGCACCAATAATACAAGTCAATTGATAATAATCAATCAAGCATGGACTTGTAAGCAATTCAATTTAAGCAATGTAGATAGCACATAGTATGGCAAGCATTCATACACAATAAATGAGCAACTTAATTATATGAATGTAAATAGCAATATGGTAGAGCTCAAGAATTCAAACCACAAGATGACACGGCGATGTTTTACCGTGGTGTTCGGAGACTTGCCGGTCTCCCCTAATCCACATTGAGGGAAACCCAAACCAATTGGGCCAGCTCCTCCGAGGTATCAAACACCTCGCTCCACTAGGGTTGCTCTTACTCCACTCCGGAGATGGCGAGCACCAAGCCACTCACAAATGCACAGGTCTTCTCACAAGCTTCACTTGAGAAGATCACCGACGCACGACGCCTCCACACCGTCTAGGTGTCGGCAAACACCAAGAGTAACAAGTCTCCAACTTTCACTTGAACCAATCAAGTGTCAAAGCTCTCGTGGATACTAAATCCACCACCTAATACAACACATGCAATAGGATTTGCCTCTCAAACCTCACTAAGTGCAACACATGCACAAATAGGAGTAGAGGGCTTGCTCTTAGCTCAAAGGAACTTAATGGGGCATCAGCAACTTTCCCTCACACGGCCAAGGTGGGTATTTATAGCCTACACACAAAAACTAGCCGTTGGGAGAAGATTCTCTGAAAAACAGCCAAGGCCGGTCTGACCGCAGGCATAAGCCCAGTCAGACCGCACCCCTCACAACGGTCAGAAATATAGCCGTTGGAGGGCTAATCAAGACCCCTCTTAATAGCACGGCAACTTATACTAGCAATCCGGTCTCCAAACCAAACACCGAGACCGGTAAAAGACTAGGAACAAATCCTTAGCCCTAGCTAGTCACACCTTTGCCTTGCGCAACCACTTGAAGCTTGATGACGCACATCCTCGCTTCAAGTCCGGGTTATTGACTTAATGCCCATCAACACATGATGACATCTTTCATCCCAAGTCTTAACATGCATCAACTCATGATACACTCTTCACTTGACCTTCATCAACACATGATGGATTCTTCTTGACTTGATGATCAACTTATGATCATCTCCACTTCTTGAACTTGATATGCATCAATGCGTGATACATCCTTTACTCCAAGATCTTTACTTCAATATCATCAACCCATGATGATATTCTTCTTCTTTAAAAAATCTTGACTTGATGACGATCAACTCATGACGTCATCTGAAGTCTTCAATCACATAGAACATAGCCTATTTCACCAACTCATAGAAAAATATTAGTTCCACAAGGTGATTGTCATTAATTACCACAACATACCATTAACCAATAATGGTGGGACAAGATACCACAATCTTTCCCTCTTTGGTAATTGATGACAACCAAACACAATTACAGATAATTGAATGTAATTGATATGAGTATATATAAACCACGTAAGTTATATATACTTAAAGAATATATGAGCTTATATGAACTACGCAAGTCTCATATGCTCATATGAATATATACGAACTACACAAGTTGTATATATTCAAGGATATGAGTATATATAAACTACACAAGTTACATATACTCATATGAATATATTAACTACACAAGTTAAATATTTTCAAGGATATGTTTCAAAGTAAAGATCCTAAATATGTGTGGACAAAAGAATATGGATCAATACTAATGAAACCACAAAATATAGAGTGAACTCCCTCTAAATGTGTGCATACACGAATGTGTAATAAAGACATATGCACATATTCAAGTTAACCTTTTGGTGAAGTTCAACCTATATTTTGAGTCCGAGGAATGCAACAAGATATAATAAAATGATGTCGAATGCATACCTCTTTGATCTTTAAATCCAACTGAGACTAAAACATGATATATAACAATATAGAGGAGTTAGTCTCTCAAATAGATTTATCAATTATGAACATACCTGTTTGGATTTTTCCTTTTTATCTCTAAGCTGAGACTAAATAATTTGTATAACAATAGAAGTGTTGGTCTCATAAAGATTTGTTATTAGGAAAGCATACCTCATTTGATTTTTACCTCTCTATTCATTTGAGACTAAACAATAGGTATATCAATAAGAGTGTTAGTCCCATAAATAGATTTGTCATTAATAACCAAAACTCCATTAACACATAATGGCGGGTCTAGATTCTTCAGGGGCTAGATGACGAGGATCTGATAATCCTCATTTTATTATTCCTTAATCATATAATATGAAGTCACGCAGTATACCCCTTACTGTTGTAAGGAGAAGTAAGCCAGGTGGTCGTAAGTTCTTCTACGACCACCCCTATAGTCGTAAGTATTTATACGACTACTATGTAATCGTAGGTTCTCCTACGATTACCTTCGTTTGTAAGTCTTTCTACGACCAGTATCCAGTCGTAAGTTTTTCTACGACTATCCCCTGGTCGTAAGTCCTGCCACGACCAGTCCTGCCACGACTTCTTCACAGATAACTGGGTCCACTCGCCAGTAGGCCCTATTAACTGTGAGATCTGAGCAGTCAAGATATGTAGTTATACCTGAAATAACTACAGATAACTCGCCATTATCTCTGATTGATAACCGTCAAGCAACGTGGGGAGGTTACTACTCCGGTAATTACTCTCATTATTGCGTAATGATGAGCGTCTCTTGACCTGGAACGACAACCGCCTCCGCAGCATACTATAAATAGGCATCTTTTAGAGGTAATGGGGGGGGGGCTTTTTGAGAGGCAATCAGTAGCAGTATTAGCGCAAGTCTTTCCACTGATTGTAATCAGGATACCCAATATAATACACACAAGAGTAGGGTTGTTATTCTCGCTGGAGAAGGCCCGAATCTGTATAAAAAACCCTGTGTCTCTTTTGTCTGCGTGATCAATTGTGGAGACCCCCCGAATCAAATAATCTTTGCGTAAGATCGGTTCTAAAACACCGACAGAAATGAAATGGTCGAGTAACAAAAGCTCATCATAGACGGTTCGAAAACATTACCGCAGACTGTTTCCTGAACGTCTGTGCTTATGGATTAGTAATACCTTAAGGGCATTACATACGATTTTTGAACCGTCTGTGATAACTCTTATCACAAATGGTTCTAAGTTAAGAACCGACCGTGATAACACTTATCATAGACGGTTCTTACTATGAACCGTCTGTGATAGTCTATTATCACAAACGGTTCTAGTTAACTAGAACCGTCTGTGATAGCACGATCTCGTTCTCATAAATAGGCCTTCTTCAGTTCATCAACATTCTCTGATTGCGCTATAAAACAGCACAATCAAAGAATACTGATGAACCAAAGCAGACTTATTTATGAGAACGAGATCACCATCGTGCAATAGATAAGGACCAAAACCCTAGCCATACATCAATCATCACAAGAACTAGAGGTATCAACAATTAATTTTCACACACACAAGCATCAAGATTTACTTGGCCGAAACTCTAGCTATCCATCAATCATCACAAGAACTAGAGGCATCAACAATTAATTTTCACACGCACAAGCATCAAGATTTACATGGCCGAAACCCTAACCATCCAACAATTTTGTAATTTCAGATCCAAGCATCAAGGAAGAGAGGGGAGGGGATCAGATGGGGGATATCACCGGCGATGAAGGAGAGGTGGTGGCGGCGTCTCCGTTGTGTCACGACCGGAGGCGGAGGAGTTCATGGCAGTAGTCACCGTTGTGGCACAATTGGAGGCGGAGGAGCTCACGGCGGTAGTCGGCGTTGTCAGGGGACGGGGCGCTTTGATCGGTTTGGGGGAGGCAACGCCGCTTCGGTTTGGGGGAAGCGGCGCCGAGGAGGCAGCGAAATTGATTTAGAGTAGTTGGGCGCGTGCAGGCGGTATATACAAGGGGATTTGGGTAGTGGAACCGATCTAGAGTAGTTGAGAGGTCGCAACGCTGCTTCGGTTTGAAAGTTTGAATAAAGGAGGCGGCCAAATCTAGAGGGATATAAGGGGCAGTGAAATATTACAGACGGTTTTTAATACAAACTGTCTGTGATAACTCATCATAGACGGTTTGTATTAAACACCGTCTGTGAAGTATCACAGAAGGTTTTTTTATATAAAAAACCATCTGTGATATTTAGTAATATCACAGACGGTTCTTGTTAATAACCGTCTGTGATATTATAACCGTCTGTGCTATTACCTCTTTGCATAGATGGTTTTTAGCACAACCAGTAATATAGATGGTCACTAAACCAAAACGGTATGTGATTGTATTTAATACTGACGGTTTTGATCAATCATATGTGATGAGACGTGCAATAGTAGTCTTTTTGTAGTAGTGGTTGGCGTCCGCACTTTCCCACAAAAACTATGGCAAAGTGTGGCATGCTGTATTTTGTGGTGGACAAATTATTGGCAACAACTGCGACAAGTTTTCGTACAAAAACGAGTGTATGACGAGTGGACTAGGTGGCTAAGAAAATATGACACATCATAATTGTGGCATCGAACCAAACACTAGGATAATTCAGTTAAACCCCCCTAAGGCAAGTGTGGCAACGTTTTGTAAGATTACTTCATAATCGAATGTGTCACGTGCAACTAAACGAAATGATTCTAATAAGAAATAGTTTTGTGTGATGGTTGCTTGACTTAAGAAATTAGAATTCCCTCTCCTCTCCCTTTAAAACAGCTAAATGAGTATATGTATGTGTCGATCGGTTGCGTAATAACAACCAGAATGTTTAGTGCTAAATAGTGGCTTTGTGCTCCTAATGAATTGTCATAGTGGCTATTAAGTCTGGTGACCCGAATGCACGCATGGAGTTATGCTTCTAGACGGCCATTATTTCGGAGAGTGCTGCATGAACCAGTTAACACAAGAAAGGAATAGACGCCTAACGAATGCATACATCAGTTATGACTTGGAATGTGAACTGATGCATTAGCAAATCTCTATATATACTGGTCTGGTGTTTGATTCGTGAGAGCAATGGAACAATCATGGAGCGAGTACACATGCAAGTGCTATATATGTTCTCTCTCAAATTAAGATATGTGATAGATAATTGACATAATTGAGACATGATGGTTTCGCTTACACGTTTGGCTCCCAACCAAACACCCCCGTAGATTATGATTATGATACAACGTAGTTAGTTAGTTGTTCATCAGATAGGACATACATCATAGGAGTTTCTTCTTTTTGACCACAAAGATTGGAGATCATGGATAAGCATTTCCAATCATGGATAACCCACGCCAATCAATAGAAGATTAAATCATGGATAAGCATTTCCTATCCGTCTTCGGCCTTGACGGTCTGGATGTCGGACTCAAGTAGATGTGTTATGTACAGGCATTTAAATCAGTTGGACGCTTAGATAGTGTAGGCCCAGTTGAGCTACCTAATGTTTGATTTATGTCTGGGCTGAGCCCAACTGCAACCTGACACATCACCGAAGATGCATCACATCGACGATAGAAAAGTATCGCGGAAACGGAGTCGTGCCGGTGGATTGCGACTCTAGCCGTGGATAAGCACTGTGAGGTTGGCATGGTGGTGTTCAGGGGCGGAGCTTCAGGTCGGCTAACCTGACCGTGGGCTTTTTCGTTTTAGTATCTCTCTATCTATTATTAAGAAGCTAGTAGTTTATATCACGTATTGAATTAAAAAATTACTAACTCCGCCCTCTCTAATCTATAATTTTATAATATTAAATATTAATGTTTCCATCTCTGTTGATGCCCCCCTTATTTTTTGTCAAGCTCCGCCACCGTTTGTGTTGCTAACAAGGAGGAGCAGAGAAATGTCAACCAGGCTACTCCGATCCTCGGTTTAAAATGGTACCGATAGCAGAACGCCACAGCTTACGGTACACGTACGTTTTTCCAGCCCACGTGCTTTTGATACCTTCAGGTGAATTCATGGCGGCCTCCAATTGCTAGTGCACGGCTGAGTCCCGAGCCCCAGCATCCGTCCAAATTGAAATAGCTAGCCTTGACCGGCATGGCTCTGGCTACTTGGTAGCGTGTCAGTGTCGTCTGACAGCAAATGCTCGCCTAAAAAACCGAGCACTACTCATCAGTGCATGCATCATCACGTTATCTCGATCGCAGTAGCAGCGGCTCCTCCTCCACAGTACATTTAAGTAGCATGGTGATGGATGTAGAAGACAGCGCATGTCTGCATCTGCATGTGAAGTGCGGTGGGTAGCATTCATCGGTGGCCATGAATTCGTTAGTTCCTTCATACGATCGGTGAAGTGCTGGCGCAGCCCACGCACGAAATGCACTGTAACGACGGATCTGAATGCCTCGGCATTGATGCGACGGCAGATGCAGGGTAGCTTAGCTTCATTTGTGTCGGTCCCGCGCGATGAAGGGACGGGAAGGGTCGGCGAGCGCGGTTCCGGATCCCACTGAAACGGCGCGGCACCGTGGTTATGCCATGTGCTCATGCCGCGCGCCTATCGCCGATTGGACGGACACACATACGATACGATGGCAGGTGGCGCGGCCGGCTACAGCTCTGCGCTGCGGAACGCCGCCCGGATCGATCCAACAAAAGAAAAGCGAGCGAACCGTGCAGCCGTGATGATGACTGTTGGGAGAAACAGGACCGGACCAGGGGGGGCCTACACCTGCGCCGGAGTGTCGATCTCCAACGGCACAGAAGGCTGGAATGAGACAGCATGGTACACTTAAAATCCTCAACTACTTACACGTACGGTGCATCCCAACGTTCGCTCCATACTTTTCCACACCGATCCTAGACCGGAGTGCTTTGCAAGTTAAGCTGATCAATGCAAACAGCAAAGCCCTCATTTGCCTGCACAAGAATTCAACGACGTATAAAACCTGAAGGAGTTCGTCCAAAAAAACAACCCAGGTTTGCACCATCTCTTTTTGACTGCCCCTTTCTTCTTTAACTGCCCCTTTGCACGATCTTTCTGGCGCGGGTTCGGCATCTCCTTCAGCACTCCAACACCTTCTTACTACTCTGTTTATGACATATTTAGAATCATAGGCATGAAGTCATTTTCAGGGGGTGTGAGCCATGGACACATTGCCTCCTCAGATCATATAATGGAGATGCCACTCTATAGATGAAAAGAATGCTACCCAGATCTCTGTCTGAAAATCTTTCTTCGCCTCGTCTCTTCATGCAATTCACTAAAACTTGGCATAAGTCAATACAATTCAGTGGGGATCCTCTCCCCGTCACTCTTTCGGGGGAAAAAAAACCCGTCTTTGTTACGCAAAACGAAACCAGATCAAAGAGAAGCGGCAAGCCAACAAACTAAGAACCGAGTTACAACCAGCTTACAAGAATTAAAACAGCTCAGTGATTACGAGCAATACATGCTCTCAAGTCCTCACTCTTAGCAGCTCTTGGGCACGAAGCCGACGCGCTGGCCGTCGCCGTCGAACACCACGCGGAAGCCCTGCTGCTGTATGTTGCCGATGATGGACACGCCGCCGTCGGTGCCCGCCAACGCCAAGCAGAACGTGCCCCTCGTGTCCACCGGGATCAGGTAGTTCTCCGGGGGCAGCGCCACCTCCGCGCCGCCGGCGAAGTGCATGGACAGTGTCGGCACCTTCACCACCCTCCGCCCGCTCAGGTCGTAGCAAGTGTCGAACAGCGAGAACCCCCCGGGGTACAGCCGGAGTCCCGCCGCGGCCGCGCGGAATGCGTCGCGCACGGCCGCGTAGACGGGGCGGGCGAGACGGGTGACGGACGTGCCCGAGTCCAGGATCACGCCGCCGCGGCCGGTGGATGGGTTGAGCCGCAGGTCGGACTCGGCCACGCCCTGGACGCGCGCGCCGCCGACGCTAAAGCCCAAGAGGCGCACGTAGTAGAACGTAGCCATCCTGGGGTTCCTGACCATCGAGGTGAATGACGCGGCGGGCGCTGCGGCCACGGCGCCGGAGCCGAAGGTAACGGCGGAGGAGCGGGAAGAAGAGGGCTTCACCGACGATGTGCGGTCCACGAGGCAGTACGAGAAGCTGCGGCCGTAGCGGCGGGCAATCTGTGTGGGGAAGGACAGCCTGCCGCGGCCGAGGCCGAGGAGCCCGGCCGCGGCGACGAAGAGCCCCTCGTTGTCGTGGCCGCACCCGATGGCCACGCGCGTCACCCGCGCGCCCCGAGCGAAGGCGAGCGTCTCGGTGGCGAAGTCCCCCGCGGTGACGGAGCCGTCGCCGTAGGCGACCTGGTAGAGGCAGGACTTGTGGCGCGTGTCGCATCCCCCGGAGTCGAGGCGGTGGCAGAGCGGTGCGGCGCAGGCGACGGCGCCGTAGGAGCGCGAGCGGCGAGGGTCGAAGACCTTCCCAGCCTGCGCGTAGCAGCGGCGGCAGGGCGCGCACTGCAGCCAGACGACGTCGCTGCCGGTGTCGAGCACCATGAGCGCGGCGGTGGGCGGCGTGCCAACCCCGAGCTGCGCGAAGTACTCCCCGCTCCCCTGCGCCAGTCCGGACAGCACGGGCGCCGCGAACCCGCCGCGCCGCCGAGTCCCATTCGCCGAGACAGCCGCCGCTAGCCCCCCGGCGCGCGCGGCGTCCCGCGCCAGGCGGTGCGCGAGCAGGTCGGGCGCAGTGGCGTTGAGCACGAAGGCCTCGCGGTGGGCGACGCGGAAGTGGAGGGTGGAGGCGTTGTTAAGAGCGGTGTCGTCGGCCGCGGCAGGGAGGCTGGTGTCGAAGAGCTGCTGATGAGCGGCTGGGGCGGCGGAGAGCGGGGTGGCGAGAAGCGCTTGGTACCGTGTCCGCGTGGGTGTGGAGAAGGCGGCGGCGAGGGGCAGTAGCAGTAGTAGGAAGAGGAGGAGGGGTCTGGGCGTGCACGGCGACGCCATAGCCGTTCGGCAGCAGGGGAAAGAGTGAGCAGCGGTGAAGCAGATGAGATGGCGCGCGGTCGTTAATGGGCGAGGTGGGCACGGGATGTGGGTTTTTCACTAGGTGGATGGGTGTGCAGGACGCTGATGGGTAGGGAGCGGACGTCGGAGACGCCGAGCGATGAGTCTGCTGGGCTCGCTTGACCCGGTGGAGACACGTCTCATCTCTCCCTCCATGTGGCTGGCCGCTGCAGCCACTCTCTACTCTAGCGACTTCAATTGGACATCACGGAGGGTTTCTACGCCTACTCGGCTACTCGTCTTCCGTTTCAACACGGAGAAGAAAAGTGCAGGCTGTGCGGATCATGTACTAGTAGTACGGCTGCGTACGATCACTCGCGAATTCACCGTGTCTTTTCTGCGAGGAACAAGTATATATTCTTCACCGTGTCTTTTCTGCTAGGAACAAGTATATATTCGGTGCATTAACTCTTCGTTTCGTTTAATTCTTATCTCTTATTTATAATACTAGGTAAAACATGTCCTTAAATTGATAATACCGTATAAAAAACCATTTGTCTGCTTAAGAGTTGTTTTGTGCCACGTCCACGCTGGCACCGTACGCCGACGCTCGCTCCATTGAAACAAGGAAGCCTGCCGCGCTCTCTCTCTCTCTGTGGCGACCAAAATCCCCCAAAAATGTGATCAGGCTGGCCTCGGTAATGGGTGACGACGCGACGGCGAGGAAGGACATCGGCAGGCTGGCCAAGCTCATCAAGAAGCACCTCGGGGAGGAGGCCGGACAGGCAATGGGCACCAGCGTGGTGCGCGCGGCCGGCTACCTGTGCCGCTTCGGCCCGGTGCTCAGGATGGGGAACTAGGAGGTGACCGCGGCGCGGCGGTTGGAGGAGGGCCTCAACGTGCGGCACAACCCGGAGTCCATCGCAACCGCCATCATCTACATGACCACGGCGCGCTTCGGCGCCAAGAAGTCCATCCGCAATGTGTCGATGGCCACCGGCGTCGCCGAGGGCACCATCAATGCGGTGTGCAAGGGACCTGTGCCCGCACACCAAGCTGCTCTTCTGCGGAAGGGCATCTCGTGTCATGGCTGTGTGGTTGGTTTCTTGGCATGTGCCCAGCGTCTACGCCATATCCAGAATCTTGATTGTTACGGTTTCTGTTTGACTTATTATTTCTGCTTACTGATCATTCATAAACGTATACTTGTTTGATTCGTTGGTTTCTAAATTCTGAGTACAATTGATCAACATAATCGTTTGATATGTTCGTTTGGAATAAAACTTGACTAGGTTCTCTGGTTGCCACATAACAGGAATTCTTCCCTCCTCCTTGATCTTAGCTAGGAGATCTAGGGGCGCTGTTGTTGCGTTGTTGAAGATTCTCGCGTTTCGCTCCTTCCAAAGCTCCCAAGAAATTAGGATCATGGTCGTCGACCGGGTCTTCCTAAGGGAACCTGTCGCCTTTGCCACGTTGGACCACCAATCTAGCATGTTCGTGCAAGGGGCCAGGTGGAGGGTTGAAAGCTTTCGATTCTTGTCCAGTCTACCATGAGCTTCCAAATGCGACCAAAAAATCAGCATTGAGCGAAGAGGTGCAAGGCTGATTCCGGAGTGTGTCTGCAGAGGGGGCAAAAGCGTTGGTTTGACCACCCCCTTACTTCGAGCCTGTCTGAGGTCCACAGTTTATTTTGAATTGCTAACCAAGCGAAGAATTTTCCTTTTGGAAGGGCTTGGGTTTGCCATATTAAAGGTTTGAAGTTGGTCGCTATGGAGCCCAAGAAATGAAGAGCATAGGCTGATCTGGAAGAATAGGTTCCGTTTGGACTTTGTTTCCAAGAAACCGCGTCGGGGTGCCTTGAATCAAATGAATATGGTTGATTTTGGTCCACAGACGCACGAATTGCTCGATGTGAAGGGCTGAGAAACCAGTCCTGAGGTTGATGTCCTGCACCCACCGCCCATTCTGCAAGGCCGAGAACACGGTCTGTTTTTTGCGAATAGAAGAAGCAAAAATCGTGGGGGCTATGTCTTTTGGGGCCTCTCCGAATAACCAGGCCGAAAACCAGAATTTATCCATTTTTCCGTCTCCGAGGGAGATCCTTGTTGCCGCCACGAAAAGGTTTCGATCTGAGTCGTGACAAGGGATTTCCATGCCGACCTAGGGTTTAGTTGGGTTCTGCCATTCTTGCCAGAGCCACCGCAGTCTTAATGCCAAGGAGAAGTGCAGTAGAGTAAGGATGCCTAAACCGCCAAGATGGGTTGGTCGGCACACTCTTTCCCAGTTGATTTTGCACTTAACACCCGAAAAATTGTCGTGACTAGCCCAGAGGAAACGTCGCCTCAATTTGTCTAGGGAATGGAGAATCACTTTAGGGATTTTGAAGACAGTGAGGAAGTAGATTGGTATCGAGGTGAGGACCGATTTTACTAAGGTGGCCCTCCCTATCGGAGATAGGAGGCGCCCCTGCCAGCCTGCTAACCTTCCCGCCACCTTGTTGAGAAGCGGTCGAAAGTCCACTCTACGGAGCCTTCTGTAGGTAAGCGGGAGCCCTAGATACTTGATCGGGAAGGTTGATCAGATTGCCGGGCAGTCGTGGAGGACCGAGGTAAGGTCTAAGTGGTCACAGCTGATGGGGAGCACTGTGCTTTTCTGGAAATTGGTGTGAAGTCCAATGGCCTCCCCGAAGTTGAGGATGATCTGGGTGGTTATGAAAATTTCGCTTGGGTTAGGATTGATGAAGATAGCCGCATCATCCGTGTAGATGGAGGTTCTGATTGTGGCAAGGCGATCGCGCTGGGGGACGAGGTAACCTAAGTCCGTAGCCCTCTCTAGAAGACTTTGGATGGGGTCGATGGCCAAAATGAAGAGGAAGGGTGACAGGGGGTCACCTTGTCGCAGCCCTCGCCCATGAATAATTGCATTGCCAGGGTGGCAGGACTTGTGGCGCGTGTCGCATCCCCCGGAGTCGAGGCGGTGGCAGAGCGGTGCGGCGCAGCGGCGGCCAGAGGAGCGAGCGGCGAGGGTCGAAGACCTTCCCACCGCTGCGCGCGGGCGGCGGCGCGCGCGATCGCGGCGAGCGACATTGCTTTGCCGGTGTCGAGCACCATGAGCGCGGCGGTGGGCGGCGTGCCCACCCGAATCTGCGCTGGTACTCCCGCTCCCTGCGCGATCCGGGAAGACGGGCGCGCGAACCCGCCGCGCCGCCGAGTCCCATTCGCCGAGACACCGCCGCGCTAGGCCGGCGCGGCGCCCGCGCCCAGCGGTGCGCGGCGGTCGGGCGCGATGGCGTTGAGCGCTAAGGCCTCGCGGTGGCGACGCGAAGTGGAGGGTGGAGGCGTTGCAGCGGTGTCGTCGCCGCGCAGGAGAGGCCGTGTCGAAGAGCTGGCGATGGCGGCCGGGCGGCGGAGCGGGTGGCGGCGCTGGTACCGTGTCCGCGTGGGTGTGGAGAAGGCGGCGAGGCGTGCGATAGTAGGAAGAGGAGGAGGGTGCAGGCGTGCACGGCGACGCCACAGCCGTTCGGCAGCAGGGAAAGAGTGAGCGGCGGTGAAGCGGATGAGATGGCGCGCGATCGTTAATGGGCGAGTGGGCACGGGATGTGGGTTTTTCACTAGGTGGATGGGTGTGCAGGACGCTGATGGGTAGGGAGCGGACGTCGGAGACGCCGAGCGATGAGTCTGCTGGGCTCGCTTGACCCGGTGGAGACACGTCTCATCTCTCCCTCCATGTGGCTCGCCGCTGCAGCCACTCTCTACTCTAGCGACTTCAATTGGACATCACGGAGGGTTTCTACGGTTGGAAAATTATGGGTCTGACTCTGCAGTCGGTCCATTAGTGGACGTTTTATCTCAAACTCTAGCAGAATCGTAGCCTATAAATAGAAGGTGCTATTCATTGTAAAGGATTGATCGATGGATGAAGGAATAAAGAGAAGTAAGAAGTCCCCCTACATCTTTGTGTTCTATCTCTTATTCTGTTCTTCTTGTTCATGCATTGTTCTTATGATTCTACGCTTGTCTACGAGGTAATCGCTCGGACTGGACTCGTCAGCGACGGTTCCTCAACACGTTATCAGCACGATCGACTCTCCTCGCATCGAAAAGGTAACCGTCGATGAACGACACTTGTAGATTGAATCGTTTTCTAGATTGCTTTCAATTCTGCAAATTTGGCTTTCTAGATTGGTTTCCTACGGCGCAAATCCGCTCTAATCTACCGCGAGCCGACTTGAAGTCGCCGGCCAAGCCGATCGGTGGATTGCATAAAAGAGTAGATGATGATTGTACCGTAGATAGTATATGCAATCGCATGAAAGGCACCATGTGCACGGCACCTCCTGCAAGCGGCTGTCACTACCTCCGCGATACGTTACCGGTCGGCATAGTCCGCCATCACATACCATCACGGAGGGAACGACAGTACCACGCCGCTAGCACACGGCGAGCACGCACATGACGGCATGAAGCCGCGCCTCCGTTGCAATCTTGTACCGCATTGCACCACATTACATTACATGAACAGAAATTGTATGAACAGTGTGTATTGCATGAAACTCGAAAAAAAAATTGCCCTTGTATGGCTCCCCTCGATGCGCCGGATGTCGCATCGCACCCCGCACGGGCTCACCTCCGCGCTCTGCCCCGACCGACCGAAGCCGGTTGCCGCGTCGCCGCGCTGCCGCGCCACCCCGCATGGCCGCGCCGTCGTTCGAACTCGCATGCATGCGCCGCGTCGGCCTGATGCCGCATCACATCATGCCATCCCGCCGCGGCCCCGCCGGCCACGCGGGACCAGCGCGCCTGAAGCCGCACCACCGGAAACCATGGCAGCCATGCACCGCGTAAAGAAAGAAGACGAAAAAAAATATGTCGCCGGCGATCTTGGTCGCAAGACCGCCCCGACGCGCCGCGGCGCGCGAACGCAACCAACCATCCGCGACGCGACCAAGCTTCGCGCGAAGCGCCGCGCGCGGTGCCCGCGCGCCACATCAGAGCGCGCCGCGCGACGCATAAGCCGGGTGCTGCGGCGCACCGTGCTCACGCCAGCCGCCTACACGCCGCCGCGCCCTGTAGGCCGCCACCCGCCGGCACTCGCGCCCGCACCTGCTGCGCGCTGTCCTCGCTGGATGAACCGCGCGCCGCTTTAGCTTCCGCACGCAAAGAAACGCGCCGCCGCCACCCATGAACAGGGGTAGGGAATCCCTACCCCGTCGGCTCGCTTTGGGCGGGCCAAGCAATGGACGCCAATCCCTTTTGGGCTGAAAAGGCCATATGGGCCATGGCAAGGTATGTGGCCCCTGGAAGCAAAAGCCACGTACGGGACATGGGAAAAGAAAAAAAAAAGAGGAGAAAACCGAAAAGGAAAGAAAATTTTGCAAAAGGATCCCTCGGAATTCCAAAATATTATGAGAATTTTTTTTTGCGAATAAAGACTTTTTGCAGAATAACCCCTCGTAAATTTTATAATTACGCGAATTTTCTCTCAGAACTGAGATTTTGTGTTTTAACCCCTTGGAATTGCAGAATTCACCGAAAATACCTTTTCCAGTAGAAAAGAGCCTTGGGAATCCAATTTTTGAATCGATTTTTTGCATTTGAAGCATGCTTATCTTCGTTATTGTTATTTCTATGCAATTTATGTATCGCATTTACTGTTTTGATTATCTGTGATTGTTTATATTGCTTTTAATAACTGAAAATAGCAGTAAATCATGAAAAATGCATAGAAAAATACGGGAATACGAACCTGGAGTTCGATGAGCATTATGAGAATTTTGCAACCATTATATGCAGATTACTAGTAGTAACCCTTTAAACTTTTTGCATGAATATAAATATGACTGGCATCACGAACCAGTAGTTCAAAGAACTGACCCAGCATGGCCAGATTTTGTATAAAATTTGTATCAGTCTTCGATTATGTGATAATGTAATCACAGGTGAGTAGAAGATTGAGAAGACTCTTTACCTTTCACCCGAACGCGGTGCAATCCGCAAGCAACTATCGTCAAGACGGCTACATGAAGTGTGCCGAATTAATTGACATCATGCAAGTTGCAGAAACTCAAGATGATGTTCTAAGAAAGAAATTCATCTCGCAGCCACATAGTAGCAATGTTGGCCATGAAGCCACTGCTAGCAGCTACAAGGTGATGAAGCATCTCACGAATGAGAGGAGCAAGAAGGGTAAGGTCGTGGGTCGCACGTTATTGATGTTTTTCAGTCTAAGAAGAAGGGCAAATGGTAGCATGAGGCACACCTCGCCATTGCAGGCACAGAGGATTTACATCCATTATTTGCACTTATGAATGTGGACAGCTCTGTAGCAGCCCCCATCATCCCTTCTTTGGATATTGCAGCGGTCGCAGCCGTAGCTACCCAAGAGGAGAAGATCGCGCATGGAGCCGATTGAGGCAGAAGTTCCTGAATACTTCGCCGATTCGATCTAGTGCACGCAATGAACTTGGATCTTTAATAGAAACTTGTAGTTTATAATTGAAGCAGAATTTTGAATTATTGAATAAAGGTTGCAAGCTCTAGGAGAGCAAAGCATTAAATTCTTATTATGAGTCTTGTAAGGCTTATTTTCCCGTCTTTATAATAACAAGTTATGTTTTGATATTTGAAGTATTTTATTTATGTGCTGCTTGCTTTCTGCTACATATTAATAAAGTATATTATATTAGAACGCGTGTGGCGCCCTATGGAGAAAGTGTGCTTAGCAGGTAGCGGCACAACGAATACTATCCTGAGAGAAACGAAAACTTTTCCAGTCGATCAGCAAAAATACTGGTAGTCTTACGATAATCGCATGCAGCGATACTTGTATAATATGCTCAGGAAGGGCCATAATTATACTCTCAATGGGCACAACTTTGGTCATTGAAGAAGACTTGTTGTACCCAGAATCGACTAGAACTCTCAAGGATATTTGCGCTAACGGTTTCCACGTAGAGACTGAAGAAGAGTATGGTAAGCAACGCCTGCTCATTGAAAAGCGTGAAGAAAGTGGAACAATGGCATTAGAATGTCTTCCTTCATATGAAACTGGCCTATACTGCCTTGAAAAACAATTTTAGAAGCTCTGAACTTTTCTATCTCTGGCATGATAGATTATGCCGCCTAGGTCTTAGGCTAATGAGAAATATAATTAACAATTCACAGGGACATAATATGAATGTAAAGAATTTCCCAAATCAGAAAGATTTTGTGTGCCCTGCATGTGCCACCGGGAAACTAATTACTAGACCTTCTCCTCTGAAAGTGAAGGATGAAGTCCCTGCATTCCTGGACCGTATCTAAGGAGACATTTGTGGTCCTATACAGCCCCTGTATGGGCCATTTAGGTACTTTATGATGCGCATCGATGCTTCCTTGAAATGGTCGCATGTATGCTTATTGTCTACAAGAAATCATGCTTTTGCAAAGCCAATCTCGCAGATAATTAAATTAGAAATATTTTTTCCCTGATCATCATATGAAGTCCACCTGAATGGACAAACGCCGGAGAATTTACTTTGAAAGCATTTGATGATTATTACATGAAAATGGGAATTAAAGTTGAGCATTTTGTACCGCATGTCCGCACCTTGAATGGACTAGTAGAACTTTGAAGAATTGTAATTTACCAACTACATGTTGGGGACACGCAGTCCTGCTCGCAGCAGCTCTCATCAATTTTAGACCGTCGGCCTATAACATCCATCCACCTATGCAACTAGCGTAAGGGTCAGCACCGAAAACTTCTCATCTTCGCAGGTTTGGTTGCAAGGGTTATATACCTATACCACCACTGCAGCGAACTGCATTGGGTCTTCTCCGAAAGTCTGGGATATACATTGGTTATGAGACAGCATCCATAATAAAGTATTTGGACCCTATGACTGGAGATTTATATAATGCCCGATTCGCCGATAGTACATTAGATGAGGTTAGTTTCCCGTCATTAGAGGGAGGAAATCAACCCTTGATGATAATGTCGGGAAATAATTGAAGTCTAGAAGACAATTGACAATTGAAGTCTAGAAGACAATTGAAATCCAGAAGATAATTGAAATCTATGCATATGACCCGAGCACTAGTGAAGCAAATAAAGAAGTCCAGAAGATAATTGCAGTCCAGAAGATAATTGAATTGAAGTCTAGAAGACAATTGAAGTCCAGAAGATAATTGATTTGCAAGTATTAGCGAATCAACCGCGGACTACTTTAGTGATTTGAAGAGCGTGAATAAGTAGCATTTGCTCGCAAGCAATGCACCGAGAGGGTTGAAATACCATTGAAGGTATCCTAAATCCCGCCCGAGGCCTCGTAATAAAAGGACGAGAACTCCGGTCCTCGAATCCAAGCAACCGGGACGCCGTGAAAAAGGATAAGAAGGACTTGACACAGCCGGTCACCGAAGTGCCCCAGAACTAGAAGGGGAGCTAGTTGAGACCTAGCATCGGTATGGAACCTTCAGAAAAGGCATACCAGAATTGAACATTCCCATGAAGGGAGACATCAGTATGGATGTGAGCGCACACATCGGAGCTGAAAAACTAAAGGGACTTGCCTCGCAATTGGAAGCAGCGATGAGCAAGTAGAAGCATTAGAAGAATCGCCCTTTGAAGAAATAGTTATAAAACTTTATGACCTCGGAAGAATCTTTGAATATGACAACAGCCAATGTCGACATTTACTTTGCAAAGAAACTTGCCACAACCATCAATCTTGATCCAGAGCCTGCATCACTCGCTGAATGAAAGAAAAGATCAGATTGGAAGAAGGCAATAGAAACTGAATTATTCTCTCCGAATAAAAGAAGGGTGTTTGGGCCTGTAAGCCGCATGCCTCCCCTTGTGCACCCCGTAGGGCATAAGTGGGTATTTGTTCGAAAGAGAAATAAAAAGAAGCAAGGCTTGTTGCACAAGGTTTCACTGAACGTCTAGGAGATGATTATGAAGAAACTTATTCCCCGGTCATGGGCGAAACTCCCTTTTAAATATTTATCTCAATGGCAGTGAACTTGAAGTTAGAAGTGAAATTGATGGATGAGGTACCAGTATACCTTTATGAAATGTTGTATTCGGATATTTATATGAAGATACCTGAATGTATCCCTGTCCCAAACCAAAACAGAGCAAATAGAAATATGTACAGTGTGAAACTCAGAAAGTCATTGTACGAACTTAAGCAATCAGGCAGAATGTGGTATAATCGTTTGAAGCGACTTTCTATGCAAAAAAGACTACACGAAAAATGAGAATAATCTCTGTATATTTATACGACGATCCCAGAATGGATTTTGTATAATCTCGGCGTATGAAGATGATATGAATATCATCGGAACCCTGAAGGATATTAAGAAAGCAAGCTCTTACCTGGAGTCGGAGTTCGAAATGAAAAAATTTGGGTAAGACCAAATATTGCCTAGACTTGCAGTTTGGGCATGCCCCTGAAGGGATATTAGTACATCAGTCACCTACACTCAGAAAGTGTTAGAAATGTTCGACTTTGAAAAAGGCATACCCTTCGAAAATGCCGATGGTCAGGTGATCCTTGCAGCAAGACAAGGACCCATACAGACCTAGAGAAGAGGGGGAGGAAGTCCTGGGACCGGAATTCTCATACTTGAGCGCAGTAGGAGCACTCATGTATTTAGCAAACTGTACTAGATCGGGCATTGCATTTGCCATGAATCTACTAGCAAGGTATAGTACAGAACCTACCAAAGACATTGACAGGGAATGAAGGACATCTTTCGATACCTCCAAGGAAGCAAAGAATTTAGTCTGTTCTACAGAAAGAACCAAGACTTAACTATAAATGGCAATACAGATGACGGGTACCTGTAGGACCCGCATACAGCCAAATCGCAAATAGACTATGAACTTCTATGTGGTGGAACTGCAATTCCATGGAAATCGTCTAAGAAATGTCTTGTATCAACTTCGACGAACCACTTGGAAATCATAGCAATGTACAAGGCCTTACAAGAATGTGTTTGGCTTCAGCGGATGATTCACCACATCCAGCAGTCGTGTGGATTGAATACTGCGCAAACCCCCACTATTTTCTATGAAGATAATGCAACTTGTGTTGCACAAGTACAGATGGGTTATGTGAAGAATCCTCTCACAAAGCATATCAACCCCCAAGTTCTTCTATGCTCATGAATTGCAAAAGATGAACGTAATCAAAGTACTACATACTAAGTCATGTGAGAATCTTGTAGATTTATTCACTAAGTCACTTCCAGCGTCTAGCTTTGAAAGATGCATACGTGAATTGGAATGATGAGACTTAGAGAAGTGCAGAATTCAGGGGGAGAATCTTCACGAACTCATTATTAAAGCTTGGTCATGAAGATCGAGTACCCAAAGAGTAAATCCAGGATATTAAATAAAATTGGGTGGATTGTACTCTTTTTCCCTTACGAGTTTTCCTAAAGTTTCTCGGCCAAGGTTTTTAATGAGGCAATTCGTGCATCACGGCAAAACGTGTATCATGTACTCTTTTTCAAATTTTTCCCACTGAGTTTTTATGGAGTTTTGACGAGACATGGACATGAAGGATGGGTGCCCAAGGGGGAGTGTTGGGAAACCATGGGCCTGACCCTGCAGTCGACCCATTAGTGGGCTCCCCATCCCAAACCCTAGTAGGGTCGTAGCCCTTAGTAGCTATTCATTGTAAAGGATTGATCGATGGATGAAGGAATGAAGAGAAGCAAGAAGTCCCCCTACATCTCTGTGTTATATCTCTTATTCTGTTCTTCTTGTTCATGCATTGTTCTTACGATTCTACGCTTGTCTACGAGGTAATCGCTCGGACTGGACTCGCCAGCAACGGTTCCTCAACATCTACGCCTACTCGGCTACTCGTCTTCCGTTTCAACACGGAGAAGAAAAGTGCAGGCTGTGCGGATCATGTACTAGTAGTACGGCTGCGTACGATCACTCGCGAATTCACCGTGTCTTTTCTGCAAGGAACAAGTATATATTCTTCATCGTGTCTTTTCTGCTAGGAACAAGTATATATTCGGTGCATTAACTCTTCGTTTCGTTTAATTCTTATCTCTTATTTATAATACTAGGTAAAACCTGTCCTCAAATTGATAATACCGTATAAAAAAAATCATTTGTTTTCTTAAGAGTTATTTTGTGCCACGTCCACGCTGGCACCGTACGCCGACGCTCGCTCCATTGAAACAAGGAAGCCTGCCACACTCTCTCTCTCTCTCTCTCGGTGGCGACCAAAATCCCCCAAAAATGTGGTCAGGCTGGCCTCGGTAACGGGCGACGGTGCGACGGTGAGGAAGGACATCGGCATGCTGGCCATGCTCATCAAGAAGCACCTCGGGGAGGAGGCCGAGCAGGCAATGGGCACTAGCGTGGTGCGCGCGACCAGCTACCTGTGCCGCTTCGGCCCCGTGCTCAGGATGGGGAACCAGGAGGTGACTACGGCGCAGGAGGTGGCGCGGCGGCTGGAGGAGGGCCTTGACGTGAGGCGCAATCCAGAGTCCATTGCAACCGCCATCATCTACACGACCACGGCGCGCTTCGGCGCCTAGAAGTCCATCTGCGACGTGTCGATGGCCACCGGCGTCGCCGAGGGCACCATCAATGTGGTGTGCAGGGACCTGTGCCCGCAAACCAAGCTGCTCTTTTGCGGAAGGGCATCTCGTGTCATGGCTGTGTTGTTGGTTTTTTGGCATGTGCCCGACGTCTACGCCATATCCGGAATCTTGATTGTTACGGTTTCTTTTTGGCTTATTATTTCTACTTAATGATCATTCATAAACGTACACTTGTTTGATTCGTTGGTTTGGAACTCATGAACAGAGATGGTTTCTAAATTCTAAGTACAATTGATCAACATAATCGTTTGATTTGTTCATTTGGATCTCATGAACAGAGAAGAGATAGTTTATGAATTCGGAAATAGGTTCATGCCATAGTTATACTTGAATTGAGCACGATGGTGTTTTAGGTTTAAAACTTGACTAGGTTCTCCTGTTGGCACATACGGAGAAGGCGATCATAAAATGAACAAGTAGCGACAACTAAAGAATTCCTGTTATGTTCTGCCACTTCACTTCTCTGCCAATCTACACCATATGCTAAGCATTCATGCTTGCAATATGTTTCCAATACTGTTGCATTTCCGATGCCTACTTGTTACATACCCACTTGGATGAACACTAATGAACACCGGAACAAGAACAGATGATCCAAAAACCAACACAAATAGATGATTGTACCCTTGTATTAGTTTCATGCCAATAAAATTGTACCCCTGTTGAAGTATGATTGCAAATCTTTGCTAAAACTCTGAGTTGATTTGGGCAAATACCTGATGTACACACTATCACTAAGGATTTTTATAGTTGTTGTGAAAAAGATGAGGAAATTGGTCTTGTGTGGAATATTGGAACATAAGAGACATAGAAAAATGTTCAAAACAAGAGTTATGTTAGGCGTAATGCATAGCCTAGGTCACAGTCGGAAGCAAAAATTAATCTAGTTTATTTTGGAAGATAATAAAAGTAAATTGTATGACTATTATACCTATACATATGATATGGATAAAGGCATTTACACCATTATCAATACTCATGCTATTGGCAACCACAAACCATTGCAGCCTACGAAGGGCAATTTATTTGTGCCTTCAGCAATATGTTAACCGCCAGCATGCGAGAATGCACACTCATCAGAAATGACACATGCATAATTGGTAAATACGGTCTGCAACTGCATCACCACCAAAAGTCATATTACTTGCTTGAAGCAAATACAACTCCCGAAATAAAACACAATGACCTATTGGATTTTGTTGATCCTGAATGATCTAAATTTTGTTATGTTGATTCTGGCATTACAAATTAAAATCAGGCGTATAATTTACCACCTTTAATTAAATATGGTGTCCTTGTTGAACAATAAATATTCTCGTTGAATAATTATACTTTTGGGGTGATTCAACTAGATTTGTAGTCCAGAAGAAAATATAGTATTTTTTTGTGTAGATTAACTATGGTCAATTATTTTAAGTTCCAATATTATATTTATGTTCTTGAAGAGCATCATATAGTTTTATGTTGTTAGAACATAATAATTATGACCATAAGAAAATAGGATTAATTTGTTTAGTAACATTGCATTCATATGCAAATTGGAAAATAACATCCAATGTGAGGATGGCAAGTGGGCCCACACCGATGTTATTTTTCAACTTTTGATATTTGGGGAGTGTTACTGTGCAAATTGCCCAAAATATGTTGCGTAATTATAAACTTAAAATTTAATGATCTAAATTATTTAAAATATGGTATGAGTAATTGGATCAAAACTTGGGGAAATTATAGAGAAGCTAGTCTATAGAATAAGTCTGCCAACTCTCGGACCCATGTATGGGACCTTCGTCATAGATTAATAACCAATTAGAAGTTGGAATATCCAACAGAATGTTAGGATCATGCAGTTTTCTTGCCATTGCACTGATAAAAGTCATGCTCACTGTATATAATTATCAAATCTCTTATTGAAATTAGTGCGTGTTGGAGGAACCAAATATTTTCCACATGTTATCACCACTGTATCATACACCTTTGAGCCCCACTAGTTGCTATGGATCAGGTTGGATTCTGAAATTCAATCAATCATATGCCCACGATAGGGGAATTTTATAGTATGCTATTTAATAAAGATCGAATCTCAGTATTAGGGGAGAGAAATGCCCAAAAGTTTGAATGTCAAGATCCTTAGCACTAAGGTGCACACACTAGTCAAGCTAAACTTAAGGTTTAGCTTATACTCCTGTGCGCCAGATGCGGGGAACTTGCTAGATATTTTCTAATTATGGAAGAGTTATCATAGTGTTTACTTGCAGTAAATACGTCGCTAAGAGTGGAATCCCCAGGGTTGAATAGTATATCCACCTCTGCGAAATTGACTTATTATTTCTTGATCTAAAATCCATGGCGACGTATGCGGGTCTAAGATCTAATGACATTAGTCAAAATAATTATTAATCACTCATTAAACTCTCTTAAAGAGAACTCACCTTGAAGGTGAAATACCCTACGAAGAGACTCATCATAAAGATGAAAACCCCAGCAACTTGATACACGTATATTGCAATGTTGGGGATGCGGAATGACCAAGAATATTGTGACATCCCAAGGTTATGTTACCAAAAATAAAATAAAATAAAATCAATGTTTTATTGGATTTTCTGAAATTTGATAGAGTTTCATTGCTTTATTTGAATTTTTAAAAGTCAAAAGTAAAATTTATTTGAAGTTCTTGAAGTTTTATTAGATTTAAATCTGAAAAAAATAAAATTTATTTAATTTCTAGGATTTTCTGGAAATTTAAAAACTTTTTCCTAAGTATTTTTAAAGCCAAAATAATTTATTTGCAAAATTAATAGCCAATTATAAGTTGGAAATAGTTTTATTAAGTCCAAAATAAATAAGGGAATTTCTGTGATTTTTTTTCATAATTTTTGGAATTCTTTTGCTATTTTCTAAAGCCTAAATGAATTATCAGAATTTAAACAAATAGAAAAGCAAAAGAAAAATAAAAAAATAGCTTTGGGCCGAAACCCGAAGGCTTCGGCCCAAAACCTCGGCCCGCACCGCACTCTCTCTCTCTCCCTCTAACATCCTGACCCCACCTGCCAGCCTCTCACGTGCACACGTTAAAACCACCTCAAAGCTCATCAACCGTTGGATCAAGATCCAACGGCCAGCGTTCGTGTAACCTTCGAGTGACCCGAACATCTCAATCATCGTGAGCCGTTAGATCTAAAATGAATGGCTAAGATCCTTTGAACCTTCGCGAGTCCCGAACGTCCCAATCGATGAGGGCCCTACGATTTAAATCCAACGGCCAGATCTCAATACCTCTTCGGAGATCTAAACTCCCTTCTAATCTGGACCCTTCAATCTAAATCCTACGGCCAGGAGTTAACCCACGTTTTACTTACCTCATTAAGCCTCGACCGTTGGAATAAAATCCAACGAGTTGTGCACCCCGTTACCCCACGTCACCACCAACAACCGTGACCATTGGATCTGAATCCAACGACTCACGCCCTTCGTCTACCTCCGGTCTTCGTCTCCAACGCGCCGAGCCTTCAACCGCCATTGTTGAGCTTGGAGCTCGTTTTCGAAAACGGGCATAACAACCCGATTTTACCGCGTCAACCCCACCAATCGCATCTCCTTAAACCGCCGCACACGTCCTCACTCTTGTCCCTTCTTCCTCGCGTCCGGTAAGCCCACGATCCCGCAACCGCCGCGAAATTCTCGCACACGATCTAGCTTCCCAGATCCCTCAGCCCCTATAAATAGACCCCTGGAATCTCCTCCTACCCAGCACCAAAAGCCCCCAACCCACACCAGCTCTAGAGGCCCAGCGCCGCCGCGATTTGAGATTTAGGTTTCGGTCACCGAAACCCTAAATCTTCAAATTGCACCGTCGTCTTCGCCGCCTCGCCGTCGTGAAGCACACCGTCGGCATCCTCGTCACCAGAGCTTCCTCGGGACCTCTTCTTTGCCCTCGAGCACCTTCGGCTGCCGTTCCCGACAAAAGCCGTACCTTCGTTCTCCGCTCCGACGACAATTCCGGCGGTCTCCGACGACCTCTGGAGCCAAGAAAGGTACCATTGTGTTTGCAATAACCATAACTATCTTTTAGTACCACTCATCGCCGGCGAAACCCCGCCGTTCGCCGTTGCCATCGGGCCCCGAGCCACCTCGCCGTCATTGTTGACACAGCAGTCGACGTGGCTATCCATATAGGCGCCACGTCATCTGTTTTGCTGAGGTGTCACTCTGCGTGGCGCCAAGTTATCTGCCTCGTCAGCACACACGTGGCATGGTCTACCTCTCACCAGATCCAATAGTCCAGAGACCTAGTCCATGTGGACCGTGTCTATGACACATGGGTCCCACCCGTTAGAAAATAATTTTTATTTACTTTTAATTCCGAAAACCTGACGCTGACGTCATGTTGCGCAATAAATTAGGTTTTCTTTAGAAAAATAATTCAAAAAATTCTGAGAAAACCCTAATTTCATTATTTCATGTAATTGCAATCTTCCAGAGCTCATATCTTTTGCATCCGAACTCCGATTTCATCGATTCAAATTTCAAAATTTGTATAAAAGTAAGATCTAGCTAACTAAACCAAAATTATTCAATTTGGAGTTGATTTTAATCTTATTTGAATTTAGTTTGAATTTGGCTTATTTTCGCGTATAGATTTCGACGACTTCGGAAAGTCAGATTTCGATGCCGTTGAAGAGCATATAAGAGGATTGATTTTGACTGTATGATCATCGTGATTGTACACATAGACTACCTGGAGAAAGTACTTGTGAGTAATAGGTGACCTGTTAAGAAAAACAACATCACCTCAGTATCAGTTGATCTGTTCACCTCAAGCGAGGCAAGTTACATTCTTGATCATATTTGCACCCATTATTTAAAATTATTTAAATTCTATTTTAAATTATTACTGCATGTGTATTTATATTCAGTGATTTAAATTCTTGTTTTTAAATTTATAGTTATGTCTAAAATCCTTTGTATGGCCAATTTTGGTAATTGAAGCAAGCATATTGTTACCCTAGATAAAACCTAGTTGATATAATAGTATGGACTAGGATCATTTGGAAAATATTGTGCTTAGCCATGCTTATAGATCACATATGTTTCATTTGGGGAATTTCAGCCAAAAGTCAAATGTTGTTTAAATTGTACCCTTGGCATGGGTGTGTCATGGGAGTTTTACAAATGCTTGAAAAATAAAATAAAATGATGGTTTGAACTTGGGCGAAATGGTTGTCTGGTGGGTGCAGGTTTATGCACGGGCTCAACTGGGTAGGTTGAGGCCCAGGGTTCTGTTGGTTGTCGCACAGGTCAATTAAGGACCGGTTTTCGAGCCGCATCTTGCTAAGCCACATCGTACTACCACATGTCTTGTATGGGCAGGACCTGGCTGATTAATTTGCAAAGTTCCATTATGGTCATTCCTGTTGGAGCGGTGGGTAGTCATGCTATGACCTTTGTTAGTCCCACCTGGCGCAAGAGGGGGCCTGAACCCTATGGACGGGTAGTCCAAAGGGGGCGAAACCTTAGCGAGGGAGGACTATGGTGGAATAGCGCATTGTAAAGGTCTTGACACGTACTCTAGACTGCTTACCTAAGGTAGTGAGCGGTGGTATCGACGGATGCTAAACAACTAGAGAATTCATGTCTTGTGGGTAAAGTTGTACAACCTCTGCAGAGTGTAAAACTATTCGAATAGCCATGTCCACGGTCATGGACATGCTGGCAAAGCCACTCAAAGTTAGACTTCGATTTCAAAATATTTTTGTAAAACAGTTTTGACATGGATGGGTGTCCATGAGAAAAGCTATGGGTTGAAGCCCCGGGTTTGTGCCTGTGTTTATGTTGGTGTTAGGTTGGTTCCTACACTATCTTTATCAATTCAAAATCAATTTTAGATTTTATAAAACTTGAGCTTTTGAACTTAGTATGGTATTTAATGTCAAATGCTGTTTTCGCACAAATAACACTATAAGCCTTCCTTTGTTACATCTATTTATGCATATCATGTTGTTATTTGATGGGTGTAACTTGCGAGCACGGTAGTTGTGCTCATGCTTGCTTTATGCAAACAAATTTCAGAGAAGAAGGACTTCACTTCAGGTGTGGATCATGACGACTAGGCAGCTACCCCAGTCGATTGCCTGTGGCAGATCAGCTGGACTACACTACTTCTTCATCGTCTTCTGCTGTGTTTATTTATTGTTGCCCTGTAAGGCTATCTTGTAATCAACTCTGTTGTTATTTAATAAATTTTAGCGTTTATGGTTGTGTTATCACATTTGTTTACTGTGTGAGCTAGCCACTAATCATGACATTAGTTCAGTTATGCACAGAAGATCTGAGATGTTAATCTCGGGTCTTACAAATATGTTGTTTGGGAAATGACAAAGATCTTGGTAACACCAAGATACCCTCAATTTGGAGGATATGGGAGAAAAGTTGTCGACAACCACTTTGCATCTACAATTGCTAAAGTTTCTCTTATGAGAACACGGATCTGGAACCAATGTCCATGACCGAGTGCTTGAAGCCTTCATATCGGGTCACATAATGAAAGCATATGAGGCTGAACCATAATTGCTAAATAAAAGTCATGGAACTAGGTAGTTCAGACTTGATGGGTCATTATGAATATAATGAAGTAGTGAAAACTATAGTTCAAAGGTCCCCATAGAGACCGTTACTCTCCTATTATGAATGATATAATGTTTCGTTGTATAATAATTCTGACAAATGACATGAATAAATAAATAAAATATGCAACCAATGGGTTCTGAAAATCCTTGACAGGATCTCGAATGACTCAAAATTCATAGTAAGAGAGGAATATATATATATATATATATATATATATATATATATATATATATATATATATATATATATAACTCATACCCGATAGTCTCTTACCTATAGTAAGAACATCTCCCGGAAGAGAGAGCATCTCACTGAAGAAAACTTATCTTACTAGTCGATCTATTAATTACACTAATGATCATATGATCCCTAGAAGTGGACAAAGACCCATCAAGACCCGAAAAAATATAACAAGGAACCTAAAGACCAGAAGTGCGCCACACAAGCACTTATAAAGCTTGTGCATCTTCCACCAGAAATTAGTGGAATGGTGGTTTTCTCTAGTACCATGAAGGTACGACATACATTGGTGATATTGGCAATTAATCCCCTAAACGTCAAAATTAAGACTGGTTATATTTTACTCTAGATTGATACAATCATACTTTATAGTTCTGCAGAACAAACTATTGGTTGTAATTTTAACCACCCAGAATAGTTATAAAATATTAAGACCTTGAAAGGTTTTGATAAATCGTATCCAAAAGGCATACGACTTTGCAACTAGTATTACCTACATATCATCTGCAAGGATAATCTACTTGTATTGCACAATCAAATAGTGGTATTTGATAACTTAAGCATGTTACTCCCGAATAGTGTTTATCTTAAAGTCTCCAGATGAGTAATAGGATATTTGTAAGTAAGACTCTGTATTGTGATAATCCAGTAGATTTGATCACAATATCCTTGCCTATATTCATTTTCGAAAAATGTATGAAAGGCATTAGACCAACAAGACTTCAACAGAAGTTGTCTTTATCATATTTGAGATTTTGAAAATCTTAGTTAAGCCTAGGTGTTGATACGATGATTACTGCTTGTATTCACCTTGAAGGTTTACCATCTAACAATTTAGATCCAGTTGGTCGAAAATACAAAGATCATGAAGATCACGCATAGATCCCGATGATATGCTGACTATCTGTTAACTCCTTATAGTGCAAAATTCCAAAATAGATTTGTATTACTTTGTGGTGGTGCAGCCATCTCTTGTCGGTCATCTAAGCATACCTTGGTGGTTATTTCTACCAACCACTCAGAGATTATAGCACTATATGAAGCCTCACTTGAATGTTTTTGCTCAGACGTGTGATTAATCACATCCAGAATTATTGTAGCATTAATACAGTCAATACCCCCTCAATTATCTATGAAGGTAATACTACTTGCATTACACAAATGCAAACGGGTTATATCAAAAGCAACATCACAAAGCAAATTGCTCCTAAATTTTTCTATCCTCATGAAATCCAAAACAATAGTGAGGTAAAGATCCTGCCAACAAAGTCTTGTGAAAATCTATTTCATTTATTCACTAAGTCTCTGCCTACGTCCAGTTTCCAAAGATGCATTCATGGCGTTAGAATGAGAGGGTTTAAAGAGTTGTAGGGTTCAAGTGGAGTAAATCCTTAAATCATAACCCTTATCAAATCATGAGGATTTATCCAAATCTTGAAGATTGTACTCTGAAAATTAAACGTTGTGCTCTTTTCCTTCGTGATTTTTCTTGAAGTTTTCTCACTTGAAAGTTTTTAATGAGGCAACAAGTGTAATGCAACTTACAAATATAATGAACTCTGTCATAGCAAGAAAGGCTAGACAATAGAAGGGGACCTCCGGTGGATACGTAGGGGACCGATGGAACCTCGAGGAGGGGCTCGGTTGCTAGGAAATAAATGTGTATTAAATGCCTGAAAAACTGAGTCTGGGTTATTACATGGGGGAAGGTGGCAATTTATAGCCTCCCAACAGGGTACCCGAGATTACGGATCTACCCTTGGAAAGGCCCTCTACCCATAGGGGTTGCAAGGACATTTCCTACCCCTATGCGTAGCCTTCGGCTCATGATAGACCCTCCTGACCATAGTCTATCCGGTTGGCGCGCTTGGTCCACTGGCGTCCTCCTTCCCTTCGGAGCGTGTGGGGCGTCCTTCGGGTCGAAGGGCTCTGGATTCCTTTCGGCTCCCCCGAAGTCTCTCGAGGGATCCTGACTCCTGGGCTTCGGGGCGCCTCGGCGACCCTTCGGGACCTCCCAAAGCCGTTCCTAACACCTCTGGGGAGGGGCCACTTTGCGCCTTCGGTTGCAGGGCTCCTACGGGAGGCCCTGCGGTCTTTGCCTGGCTACTGGGACCGGTGGGGCCTCCCCTACGATAAACTATTTTCTTCATTCCTTTTTCCCCAATTGGTTTTCGGAAGGAATTTTTTATGAGACATTTGCATATCGATGTCTATTGCCCAAGGGGGAGTGTTATGAAACCTAATTATGGAAAAATACTAAACCGCTTCTGGAGGGTTTTCACCCCCTATGAGCTATAAATATGAGGACCCCCTATGTACAAGATAATAAGATGAATAAAGATTGGATCTCTTCCATACATTATGTCTCTCTTTGTGATTATTGTGTGATTGATTTGTTTCAATGCTATGACGACTACCTATTTCTTAACAGAAAGGATTCTTTTTATGTAGTATTGACAATTCGATGACGTGTTTTACCTGTATAGTAGATGAAGGATGAAAATTAAATAAAGTGAAGAGTTAGAAGGGCCAAATATATACATATTCCTTTCTACATCGTTAGTTAAGCAAATCCACCATGGCTTGGCACCATGCACTGGGACTGGGACGTGGTTACGGCCTTTTGGGTTTGTTACTCGTTAGTCATATTTCCTTCCAATTTGACGAGCTTCAGGTCCAATACAGCCTGAATCAATATAGAGTTATAGACGACAATAGAGAGTTCAGGCCCAAATGGGCTGGGTCTTCCACAGCAGATGGAATTCGTGGAGTGGAATCAGCAGATGGCTCTTCCTGCTACTGGCCAGGGAAAAAAGTCTTATAAGATCTGATCTATAATTTTATCTTAGTAGATTAAAATTTTAATGTAACATGTGTATTTGTCAATCTCAAAGCGCACAACCCTATAATACATCACTCACTCAAATTGGTCAATGTGCTGCTATAGTTTTGACACGTGTAGTTGCGGATTATGGGCTGTGTGTTTTGAGATTGGCAAATACATGTGTCACACGATGGAGTTAGTCTATTGAGATGGAATTATGAATCAGGTCCTATACGATTTTTTTTTCGTGGTGAGGACTGGCGACAGCGAGGGATCCGATGAATGTACGGGTGTGTGTTTTCATGTCAGCTATGATCGATGATTACTGTCAGCAACTGCAACCTACATTTCTATGCAGATACTCGTAAATTGCTGGAGTCTCCATAGTCCACAGGACTCGATGGTGCAATGCATTGCCCAGCGTGACGACGGTCGACAGCAGGAAGAGGAAGCAGCAATGCAACTGCACAGAACCAACGACGACACACCAAAAATAAGAAACGAGGCCGTGCCGAAACCGTGGAAAGGTCTCCACGCGTTGGCATCCCCTCAACAAGCGGCGTCGGAAGCTTGCGACCGCTCCGCCGCGCACAACGGCTATGGAATCTCTCGCGCCCGCACAGCCCCACCCCGCGCGTTCCTCCTAAGAAACTGCACTTCCTTGTCTGTTAAAAACCATGGCGCGACAAACCAAAAAGACCCTAATTTTGGCGTGATCTCACGACGATCAGCTCGGCCGAGCAGGCACCAAGAGGTTTGCTAAGCTAGGCTTGCCACCGATTTAAGCTTCTCCGGCGCTTCCCGCCCACCTCGGTTCTTCCTTCGTGGTAAGGATCCACCCCCTCGCTTCTTCTTGTGCTCCGCCGCCGTTTCCCGCGGTCCGACGAGCCAAGAACCAGAGGCAGAGGCCGCCCATCTTAATTTGCCGCCCTTTCCTAGATCCGTTTAAGAGCTGCTCCGTCCATCAGTGTCGATTTCCACGATTTTTCTGCATTTGCATCTGGTGCATGCGTACGAGGTGAGCCCTGCCTGAAGGAACCGCTGCATATCTCTCTGCTCCAGGGGAAAAAACCAAAAAAAAAGGAGAGGAAGGTACAGAATACTGTAGCTTCGTTTTCGTAGTTGCGTTTCGATTTCTAGGGGCGGCCTCAGCATTTGGTAAAGGAGGCGCCTTTGGATTCTGATCCGGTGTCTAATTCATGCGCCTGCTATCCTTTCCGCCTCCAACCGTCGCAATTTGATACTACTTTAAGGCATCGGGTTTGTTCAGAACCCAGGCGGCCATTCGTACCCAGTTGTAGCGTGTCAGGTTCCCGGCCCTCGCACGTCTGGGAGGAGATCGTCCGAGGCCATGTCGTCGGCCCGGGCCACCCTTTGCGCGGCGGCGAGGGAGGAGCAGGAGCTCCTCCCGCTCCGCCCGGATGGCCTCCGACCGCCGCATTGCGCCGCGGAATCCATCATGATCTTCCTCGCCGCGCCGGGCCTCTCGGTGATGCCGATGCGGGTCATGGCGTCCGACTCCATAGCCTCCGTCAAGCTCCGGATCCAGACGTCCAAGGGCTTTGTCGTCAGGAAGCAGAAGCTCGTCTTCGACGGGCGGGAGCTCGCCCGGAACGACTGCCGCATCCGGGACTACGGCGTCGCCGACGGCAACGTCCTCCACCTCGTCATACGGATCTCAGACCTCCGGCTGATCACCGTCGAGACCGTGCACGGCAAGAAGTTCAGGTTCCACGTCGAGCCCGGCCGCACCGTCGGCTACGTCAAGTGGCAGATCGCCAAGAACCGGCTGGATCCCGCCCACCCCGACGACCAGAGCCTCGTGCTGGAGGGCGAGGTGCTCGACGACCGCCACCTGATCCACGACGTCTGCAGGAGCGACGGCGCGGTGATCCACTTGCTGGTGCAGCGGTCGGCGGAGGTCAGGGCGAAGCCCGTGGAGCGGGACTTCGAGGTGTCCATCGTCGCCCGCAATGCCGGCGATACAGGCCACTCGCCGGAGATGCAGCAAATGCAAAGAGATCACTTTGGGATCGAGCCAGTCATTGTCAACCCGAAGGCTGCGTTGCCTTCAGTGATTCAGAACCTGATGGGCGCCGTGTTCGCCGGGTTGGAGAAGGGGAACACCCCGATCATGTCGTCGGAGGGCACCGGGGGAGCTTATTTCATGCAGGACGCGTCGGGCCAGGAACACATTGCTGTCTTCAAGCCGGTGGACGAGGAGCCCATGGCGGTGAACAACCCTCGCGGACTCCCTGCGTCATCCACCGGCGAGGGGCTCAAGAAGGGGACGCGCGTCGGCGAGGGGGCCTTCAGAGAGGTTGCTGCCTACATCCTTGACCATCCTTCCGGTGGCCGGCGGTCATTCACAGGCCATGGCACCACCGGCTTTGCTGGTGTTCCCCCGACCGCGCTTGTCCGGTGCTTGCACACAAGTTTCAGGCAACCTGAAGGGAAGCAGCCAGTGTTCAAGCTCGGATCCTTGCAAGCGTTCGTGAAGAACTGTGGAAGCTGCGAGGACATGGGACCTCGTGCCTTCCCGGTTCAGGAGGTTCACAAGATCTGTGTCCTGGACATACGGCTGGCCAATGCAGATAGGCATGCTGGTAACATCTTGATCTGCAAAGAGGAAGGATGCGGCATGTCGCTGATTCCAATTGATCATGGATACTGTCTTCCTGAGAGCGTGAGTCTGACAGTTTTTCGGCTTGATATCTATGCTCATCATCCGCAACCAAGTGATTTTATTTTGACTTGACATGGTCGTTTCGTTCGTGATTATATCTGCAGTTTGAGGATTGCACGTTCGAGTGGCTCTACTGGCCTCAATCTCGCGAGCCCTTCGACGACGAGACTGTGGAGTACATAAGATCCTTGGATTGCGAGGAAGACATTGCCATTCTCATGTTCCATGGCTGGGGGATATCTGCCAAGTGTGCTCGCACCCTACGCGTCACTACCATGCTGTTGAAGAAGGGCGTCGAGAGAGGCCTCACCGCGTTCGACATCGGAAGCACCTTGTGCAGGGAGACTCTGACCAAGGAGTCTAGGATCGAAGAAATCGTCCGTGAAGCTGAAGATGGAGGAAACGAAGAGGCTGCGTTCCTGCAGTCTGTCTCGGAAATCATGGACCGTCATCTCGATGAATTATCCAAGCAAAAGTAGTAGTGAGATTGGTTACCCCCTTCCCATAGATATATATGATAAATAAAAGGGGAAGACCGGAAAGAGAAGAGGCACTACTGACTGATCGAGCATATCGTCTGCAGACTGGCTGACTTGGCGTATTTTTTTAATCTGTAATAGAAAAAAAAAAAGTTCTCACTCCAAACGCAATGGTAAAAATAGTACCATGAAAGTAGGTTTCTACCGTACATCCGGTTGGCGGAGGTAAAAAAAAATCGGTGATACGTACAGTTCTTTTAAACATCAGTGCTACAGTGATTAATAATGAAAAATAATGATGCGCTGGGAGCCAAAATAGTACAAAACAATGCTAAACAGGGCCCCGACGTGATTGAGAGCAGGGTAGCTGCCTTGCCTGTTCTTGCCGTGATCCAGAGAGCGACATGTGACTTATTTAGCCTTCCGCGATGTTATTTTTATAATTGTGCGCAAGCATACTACTCATTTCGATCAAGTGTGTGTCAACAAGTAATGTATATGTGCATGTTCTATATATGCATTGTCTTGTCAATGATGGAAGCTGTATAGATTAATTATTTAGCTGTCTGAACTCTATGTTAAATAACGTAATCGTCTCAGGGAGACAATCAATCAATCACCAAACAATAGACAATCGACAGAGAGACAATAGATGAAAATACAATACGGAGGAACCTATTTATTCATTTATCAATCTTTTTCTGTGTACAGAGAGATCCTATTTATAGACTAAAACCCACTAGGGGTAGTTTTGGTATTATGCTGTCGGGGCCTGAATCTGCAAATCCAGACCCCCTGTGTATTCTGAACTAATCCCATGATCAGTAGCTAGTTCACACAATGTCAACATTGATGAAATCATATCCATACAACAAAATAGCTAAGAATAAACCAAATATTATTAAATAGTAATAATGGACATTATGATCAAGGTTTTACTATTATCACCACAGGGCTAACGACATATTGATAAACTTGCAGTGGAAGAAACTCTTATAGTAGCCATCCGACATGCCCACAAGCAATAGAGTGGAGAGTGCACCCTAGTTCATATAGTCCTCGAAGTACTCCTCCAAATAGAACTCGGTGTTCCCTGGGTATTCTTCGATGACTGATCAAGAATGGCGTAAAGTTGTGAGTACATAAAGTACTCAGCAAGTCGCAGGGAAATATATGCAAACAATATTTATGCAAGGCTTGAACAAGAGTAGCTTGATGGCTATTTTGCAGAAAACAGTATTGACCGTAAATACAGTAGATATATTGAAAAGCACAATTTAAAAGATTAAATACATAAGTGAACTACCCGTTCACTTCCCAACCAAACCACTATTCTAACATTTTTGAGAAAATCTACCCTTGTGTGAAATCATCAAGCATTGTCCATAACCGAGGACACGGCTATTCAAATAATTTTTAACACTATACAAAGATTGTACAGCTTGACCTACAAGAGATAATTATCTTAAAATATCGGCCAAGACACGCTTCCGAAGGTGTGCGACTAAGTGATTATCACAAAACTTTTACAAAACTCTTTTTCAACCACTTCTATTCGCTAAGGTTTCGCCTCCGACTGACTCCACAACTCCCAATATTCAACTCATAAAGCAACATCACAGTCGACCGCCCTCTCTTCCGCCAAATGTGAATGTCTAACCTAGGGTTCACACTTCAACCCAAACAGAACTGAAGCAAAGCATTGCTAATTAAACAGTCAGGTCCACCCCATCCTGACCATGTGATTGTATGGTATAGCTCATATCAATGGCGCACAAAGTTAAACCCTTAGTGACTACTCAGGTGAGGCAACCACATCCAGAATTAATCGTCGCTTTACTGTACAATCATTCGTCTGAGTATGAAACCATTTTTGTTCATCCTGACCAAATAGCAACTCTTGCCATAGCACAACAAATTTTAACAACAGTAGCCTCGTCACAATTCCATGTATCATTAAGTCAAATTTAAACATTTATGAGCATGTGTTCATGAATCCCATCGTATAACTAAAGTATGGCTAAGCATATGTAACACCCCGACCCGCCACCTGAGTTCAGAATGCTACCACTACATATTATTCATTATAAACTTTGCACAACTAAGTAAACAACTAGACATATTACAACAAAGTGGAATCTCGGGGAAGGATGGTTTGCATTAGTAACTACATGTGATGTGGTTGTACTATTCTCCCTTCCGGAAGCATGTCAACTTCGTCGTTCACCTAATCACAAAGATAAGCAAGAGTGAGTCCAAAGACTCAGCAAGCACATAATATAAACAATAAACACTGCCACATAAACATAAAACATAACCAAATCATTATTTCCTTCATTAAATTTTTATTAGTGCAATGCATCATTATTCTACATACACCATCATGCTCATGCTCATATGCATCTCATCAGCTGATACCAGTATCGCGGAGTGTTCACCCGTCGATGACACACTCTTTCCCCATCTTCGTTAGGATGAGATCCTTACATGGTAGGACTATTTATAGTCTCTACAGATATAATACTTCATCTAGAGCACTCCGGATTAGTCATGTACCTTTCTCACCGACCTACCGTAATAGTTACATGACTTTCTCACCGATCTGGCTCATGCATTCTTTCCATGATGCAAATGCATATATCTATTGTCATTAACATGATTCATCATTGTCATCACTAACAGGGTAGTCTCATTGCTCACCTTATGTAACATCCCAAGTCTTGACTTGTGTTTCAAATGTAAGAAAATGTGTAGAAAATAAAACTTTTTTTACACTTTGTTGTTGTGTGAATTTTCTGAGAATTCTTGTAAAGGAATTATGGAAATTTAAAACCACAAGTCTCTTTAACCTAAGTCCTGAATCTTTGAAAATTTCTTGGATAATCTTGTGATCATCCTTTGAAAATATTATTCCTAAATTCCAGGGATGCTGGGGGACTCTTCTGAAAAATTTCACAATTTTTACAAATAGTTTGAATACTTTAAGAGGTCAGTCAAACCCTAGCTCGGAACCTTAGGAAATTTTTGGAGGAAAATGCTCTGCATACAAACCTCTGAGAAGTTTATACAAGGTCAATCCTTGAGTTGGCAAGCTCTTGCAAAAATTTTAAATTTTTTGGAGTTAGTTTGCTACCTTGAAAAATTCCCCAAAGTTTCTGTTCTCATTTCAAAACCCTAGTCAAGTCTCAGACCCGAGCCCAACTACTTGACTTGGTCGAGCCAAGTCATCTAATAGCACTCGGGCTTGGCTCCAAGGCGCGTCCTTTATCAACCATTGGATCTCTTTTCTACACGCCAGATCTCCTTGAGCTCCCGGACCTCCAAAGGTCTTGTGCAATCTCAACCGTCTTTCCCAGATCCTACCGCCAAGACCTCCCTCCTTCTGTTCTTCTTCTTCCTCGCGCCCGTACGAGCGTGCACGCCATGGTAGGAAGGGGGGCAAGCACTATTCACCTCCAGACGTCCTGTTCAACGGCTCTGAGCCCCGCTTTTCAGCTCGTGTCAGTGTTTAGCCTGTAGCCTTTTTGCCCTCACCGCCTCCGTCGCCTCCGTTTTGTCCCGAACCAGCTTTAGGTCTTGTCCGCCATTAAAGCTCGTCCTCGCGCAACCATTAACCTCGAGCTATTTGAAGACCTCCGAGCTCCTCCTTGAGTTCCTCTTTAGCACCCCTTTGCCACCCTAGCTCCCTCTCTGTGAGGTTGTGCGCAAATCACCAAGAGCCCCTTTTTCCGCCATTGTCGGCCATTCGAGCTCTTCGTCGTCGACAGTGCTCCAGTGGTCCTTTCGCCCAACGTTTCGCTCCCTTTTGGACCTCTGTTTATCGCAAGTCTTTCCTCTAACTCAATTTGGGTTCGCCTTTGCAGGGTTAACCTAATTTGGAGTTGCGTTATTTCGGCCAAGCTCTTCGTTTTCATCCCCAACTCCGGTAAGGGCCTCTACTGTTTGATTGTTTGCTCCTGGACCATCTAGGAGGTCTTTCGAAGCTGTCCTTACCGTTCCTTTCTGTTCTCTTTGCTCAGGACCACCTCTCCACATTGTCCTCCTCAGCGCCGACGGTGGTCGCCGTCGCCAGAGCACCTCCGACCTCCTCTGGACCTCTTTCGTGCTCAGGTGACCTCCTGGTAGTCCCTTAGTGCTCGGGCACCTACTATTTTTGGCGCTGCGGAGCCCCTCTTGTTTTTTGTATTTGGTCGTTTTTGCACCCTCTGGGTGTGCGCAATGTTATTGTGAGCGTATTGCCTCCTTTGGTTTGTGCCGCCGTGACCAAAGTCGCCGGCGGCAAGCCGGGGGGTACTAAGTCCTATTGTCGTAAGTTAGACAAACTTTAGGACCACCCCCTCGCCGATCTTAGCCGTCCCGGACCTCTTTTGGGCAGATCTGGGCCGTCAAGACCACCCCCGCAGACATTGGTAAAGTTCACCCTTAGGATCACCCTTTGGGTTTTCGCAAAAACCACCCTTAGGACCACCTTCTGGGTCCTCTTTGCAAAAGACCACCCCGTGGCCCTTCTTGCAAAGAGCACCCTCGGCTTTGACCACTGTCTTGTGGGCCGCGCACTTAATCTCATGTGCTTGCGTGTAGCGCTTAATTGATCGTGAGCCGTCCATTTTAGATCTGCGCTGTAGATCTTCTGAGGTGCCCGGACCACTTGAACGCACCCTTTTCAATGTGGATCATCCAGGACCTCCTCTAGTAGATCCTGATTGTTCAGGACCTCCATCCAAGGACCTCCCCTTAGATCTTCCCTTAGACCTCCCTCAGGACCTATCCTTTCGAGATCTTGACCGTTAAAACCTTCTCTGTGAGATCTTAGCCGTTAGGACCTCCTTCAGTTTTGATCTTGACTGTTAAGACCTCCCACTGTGAAGATCTTAGCTGTTATGACCCCCTCAGTCTAGATCTTAGCCGTCTTGGACCTCTTCTGGTAGATCTTGGCCGTCCCAGACCTCCTATCTTAGACCTACCCCTTAGGACCTACCCTTGTAGATCTGGACTGTCAAATCTACATCTGACGGTCTAGACCTCCTCAGAGCGCGTTGGAGTTCTTTTTGCGCGGGTGCTTTGGTGTATTGTGCTCCCGTGTGCGTGAGCCGTGCGATCTCATATCAACGGCCCCGACCTCTCTGGTTGAGTCAATTTAAAAAGGAAAGCCCGAAAGCTTTTAATTGGAAACTGTTAATTGTTCTAAATTTCAAAGTTTCATAACTAATTCATTTTAACTCCTTTTTGGGTGATTCAAATTGTGCTAGCTCTGATTTGAACTAAGCTTTAATATAAAAATGAGCTTGAACCATGTTCTGTTCCAGAAAATTATGTATGTTATATTGTTCTGCTTAGCATTAAATGTTGCCCAGAATTCATTAACACTTGTAAAATGCATAGTAAGTCTCTCTAACTCCAAATTGAGCCAACTAAACTGTGATAAGCTCCTCTGTTGATATACTTTGGTATGGAATAGGTTTTATTTAGGTCCTTGTTTCTGAAAAATGTATACACTAGTTCCATGACTTAGAAAAATCCTAAGAAATTCATTATAACTCCAAATGAAGTGAACCCAATTTTGCTATCCTTAGAATTCCATACTCTGCCTACCATAAAAAATTTAGGTTCAAATTTTTTTTGAAAATTTGTGCAATGAATAGTAATAGAAAATAATTTAATTTGAATTATCCAGTAGATTCAAATCGTTTAGGCTATAACTTTTGCATGCTTAGTCCAAATTGATTTATTATTGTTGCTAAATTCATTTAAAATCATGCTCTTCTTGTTGTGTAAATTTCATAGAATTTGAATGACTTTGGTTTTTGAGTCTTTTTCGGTGTTCTTCGTTCTTATTGAATTTTGGCGTTCTTCGTGCACCGGGTCCACCATGAACCCTTGACCAGCCGTGGGCTTGCTCCATTGACCAGGGGCCCACATGTCAGCCACTGTAGCTTTTCTCCCAAATTGTTTTAATTCAAAATTCGATGCTGACGTCATCTTGCGTAATAATTATGATTTCCTCTAGAAAAATAATTCAATAAAATCTGAAAATTAGGATTTCTTATATTTAGAACTTCCCAGGGTTCGTTCTCCCTCATACGAACTCCGATTTCATCGATTTAAATTCCTAAATTCCTATAAAATCAAGATCTAGCCAGCTAAACCAAAATTATTTAATTTTGGGTTCATTCGATCAATAATCCCTTTAAACCCTAAATCTATCATTTCATGTAATTCCAATCTTCCAAAGCCCATATCTTTTGCATCCAAACTCTGATTGAGTCCATTCAAAATTTTAAATTTGTATAAATTCAAGATCTAGCTAACCGAACTAAAATTATTTAATTTGGAGTTCATTTGAATTGTTATTTGAATTTTATTTGAATTTGGGTTATTTCGCGATTAGATTTCGACGACTTCGGAGAGTCAGATTTCGACGAAGTTTGAAGAGCACCTAAGAGGATTGATTTTGACTGTATGATCATCGTGATTGTACACGTGGACTACCTGGAGAAAGTACTTGTCAGTACTAGGTGACCTGTTAAGAAAAACAATATCACCTCAAGCAAGACAAGTTATACCCTTGATCATATCGATCCCATTATTTCAAATTATTTATATTCTGTTTTAAATTATTACTGCATGCTTATTTATATCAGTAATTTAAATCCCTGCTTTAAATATATAGTTATGCCTAAACTCCTTTGTATGGCCAATTTTGATAATTGAAGCAAACATATTGTCACCATAGGTAAAACCTAGTTGATACGATAGTATGAACTAGAACATTTTGAGAAAAATCAGGCTTAGCCATGCTTATAGACCAAATATGTTTATTTTGGGGAATTTCAGCCAGAAATCAATTGTTGTTTAAATTGTATCCATGGCATCGGTATGTTATGGAAGTTTATGACTTTGAAAAAAATAAAATAAATAAAAATAGTTTGGACGTGGGCATAATGGATGTTCGGTGGGTGCAAGTTTATGCACAGGCTCAATCGGGTATGGTTGAGGCCCATGAGTTTTGTTGGAAAGTTGCCCAAGTCAGTTAAGGGCCGGTCTTCGAGTGTATGAAGCTATGCCATACCGTACCACCACATGTCCTCAGTGTGGGGAGTAGGACCTGGCTAATTAATCTGTAATGTTCCACCGTGGTCATTCCCTACAGATGCAATGGGTAGTCATGTTACGACCTATATTAGTCCCACCTAGCGCAAGAGGGGGCCCGAATCCGGAGGTCTTTATTCCAAAGGGGGTGACAAAACCTTAGTGAGGGGTAACTACGGTGGAATGACGTTTTGTAAAGGCCTTGACACGTGCTCTAGATCGCTTACCAAAGGTAGTGAGCGGTGGCATAGATATATGCCGGACAAACTAGAGAAGTCTTGTCATGTGGGTAAAGTTGTACAACCTCTGCAGAGTGTAAAACTATTCGAATAGCCGTGTCCACGGTCATGGACATGCTAGCAGAACTGCTCAAAGTTAGAATTTGGTTTTGTTTGAAAAAGACTTCTTCAAAACTGGTTTACCCAGATGGGAATTGGGCAGGGAGCCATGTGATAGGAGGGTATCCTTCACCATTTATGTATGAATGTTATCTGACTATAAAAGTGAGAATTTATAAAATGATGTGTAGTTATAGAATAACTGCTTTGGAACTTAGTACAAGTATTTAAAGAAAATGCCACTTTATGCAAATCAACCAATAAGCCATCCTTTGTTACATCCTTATATGCATGTCATTCTGTTATTTGACGGGTGTAACTTGCGAGCATGGAAGTTGTGCTCATACTTGCTTTATGCAAATAAAATTTCAGAGGAGGAGGACTTTACTACCGATGTGGATCTCGACGACTAGGCCGTTACCCCAGTCGATTGCATGTGGCAGATTGCTTGACTCTACTACTTCTTCTTTGTCTTCCGATGTGTGAATTTAATGTTGCCCTGTAAGGTTATCTTGTAATCAACTCTGTTGTTTATTAATAAAGTTTTGCGTTTATGGTTGTGTTATCACATTTGTTTACTGTGTGAGCTAGCCACTGATCATGGGACTAGTTCAGTTATGCACAGAGGATCTGGGGTGTTACTCCCGAGTCCTGACATTGCGATAGGTTCCGAAGAATTTGTTGAGCCCGAGAGTGACCCTCTGCAGCAAGAGAGCTACCAGTAAGGCAAGCAGATGTAGCATCATTTGATCATATTGCTCCTAATATTTTCAAAGTCTAATATATTGTTTGCAAAGTTTATGTATGCATGTGCTATTTTGTTGTTAACCTATTGTCGATTAGTTGGCTCATTAGATGCATAATCTGTAGGCAAATGGTTATTCTCTACTATTGAGCCTAGAATTATCTTGTTGTGATTTAGGGTTCGTTGGATGAGCCCTTGTCACTTAGTAATTTACGAGTTAATGTTGCTTAATCATACTTAGCTACTGGTAGAATTAGGCGGTTGTCGACTTAGTCGATAACCTTGATCACACAAAAACTTATTATGACTTTATGTTCAGCAGCTTGTGCTATGTTTAATTGAGATAACTAAAACTGAAAATAAAATATTTTAGACTTAGGCACAATGGTAAGATGGTGTGCTTTTGGGTGTGAGTGGTTGGTGCCCGAGTCAACAAGAACCGAATTATTTGCGCCATTGTACTGAGCATTTTGCGTGCTAACCACACTAGAGGGAAATGAAACCTCTCTTGACTTAGTACTTTGGCGTGTGTTAGCTCCGAGTCGCAGGTGGTTGTGTAGGAGGAAGGTGTTTGGGGGCAGTGTAGTTGTCCGAAGGCTTTACCCCTATGGGGTATTTGAGCTTCGGCTTTACAATGTAGCGTGTGGGTTTCTATCCATACGAACGGCTTGTAGTTAATGCACAATATTGAAAATATCTCATAGGACTTAGCCGTGTCGGCATACCTTTGGAAGTGTGCTTAATCATGTGGCCAAAAGGCGGTCTAAAGTGTAGGTACATTGGTACACCCCTGCAGGGTTCAAACTATTCGAATAGCCTCGTCCTAGGTTTTGGACATGCTCGGATACGCTCCGTGAGAATTAGACTATAATATTTTCACTAAAACTTGATTGGGTGGTACGAATCGGGGATTCGTGCTATGTTGTGGTGGCTATTGGGTTAGTCACCTCGCTGCTATTTCAACAATTAAAAACAGATTTGACAAATTGCCTTCAATCTATTACATTATTGCAAATGAAAATTGCTTTATGCATCCAATCAACCATATAACCATCTCCTTTGTTTCAGCTTGCACGTAGCTATATATAGGCTTGTTACTCGTAAGTCTTGCGAGTACATTTTTGTACTCAACTGCATTGCTTTATTGTTGCAGGGGAGGAAGTGGATCGCCAAGGGATCAACTTTTGTGAGTTTTGCTGTGGTGGGTGCGACTAGCTTGGCGGCCCGGTCGGTTGCTTGTGGGTTATTGGCTAACCGGTTGATTTTTGTTATTGCCATCTTATGGCGCTTTTGCTTCCGCTGTCAATTATGTTACTCCTATGTCATTTGGCCAGTCGGCTCTTTTGTAATAACTCTATATATGTATGTCTTTTGCTAGACTTAGCTTTGTAAGCTTGTATAGAAATGATGCATGATTTTGTAAAGATGTATGTGTGCTGCAATTCTAGGAAACATATGTCCATCGAGGCTTAGGTTATTTAATTGGTAATACTAGAACCATTTGGAGGTTAAGTATTACAAGTTAAATACCCCGGGTCCTCACACCTTGTCCCATCATTATTGCCATCAACATATAAACATTATCATGTAAGTATCGTCACGTAAACATTATCATGTCATGCAAACATCACATATTTCATAGTATTTACAGGCTATCACTCTACCATGCACTTGCCTGTTAACCAAATGAAGCGGAGTAACATGCGGATGACGTCGTTCCCGAACCTAGCATTTCAACCCAACTCAACACAGGGTAGCAATTCATGTACACCTAAGGACGTCATTGATCCTATGCACAAAATAACCCGAACAAACCCTACGCTGACCTGGTGCCACTTTTAACAACAGGTCAGAGATCGCATTGTCTAACCTCGCGGGTAAAAAAAATTATGTGTGTGCCCCAAAATTTCTTTCCCCCTTTCTTTTCTTTATCCCCTCCCTTTTCTTTCCTCCTCCCCTTATCCTCTTGGCCGAAGCATCCCATTCCTTCGGCCTTATTTCCCCACCTCCCTCTCACTTTCTTCTTCACTTCCTCCCGGGACGCCTCCGCCTCCCCTCGGCTCCACTGCCTCCGCCTCCAGCTGGGCCGCCTCGCTAGAGCCACCGCTTCTCGTCGGTCGCCGCTCCCGCGCCGCGTCGCCCAGTCGGGCCCCGGCTCTCTGGTCTCTCCCTCTCTCCGGCGCCTCCTTACCCACGGAGCCACCTCTGGCCACCGGCGTTTGGGCGCTGGCACGCTTGCGCCCGCGTGGCCCCTCTTCTCGCGCGCCCAAGCCTGGCACGGCCTAGCTCCCCTGTGTTCTCCTGGCTTGCCTGCACCCGGCTCAGCTTCCGGCCGCTGTGCGCCTTCCTCGTGCGCCGCCGCCTCATATGAGCTCCACCCCCAGGTAGTCTACTCTCCCTCCACTCCCCTTGTACCAAGTGTTGGGCCATGCTTGCTCGTGTGCTAAGCTTAAGAATAGGGGGATGGATAGCCTACCTGGTTTGTTGGATTAATGGTGGGAAGTTGCGGGGATGATGCTCATGGTATGGTCGGCTTCCTTGTGTCGGAGTTGGTGAAATAATCGTCTGGGTCCTCTCCTTTCCCTCCTTCGCTTTTCCCCAACTCCCCGAGCTCCCCCCCTCCATCTCCCTGCCTCACTTCCCCTCTGTGGGTGTGTTTTGGTCGTAGCAAATGGGGTGGTGGCCTGGCTTGGTCTTATCCCTCTCTCTCTCTCTCTCTCTCTCTCTCTCTCTCTATCTATCTATCTCTCCTGTGGACTTTCTTATTGTAGGATGGTAAGATGGTAAAATTTGCTGTCAATTTTTTTTACTTTCCTCTCCCTTTCTATTACTACTAGCATTACAGCATAATATGATACCCATGTTGGTAATAAATTATATCCAATAAAGACTAACCCAACCTATGGTGTCCAGAGGGTACATGTCATTTACAATTATACAAGGATGCATATTGACAATTAGGCATTTAATTATTCCCGAAAGCTTTTATTATAAGCTTAGCAATGCAAGTTGATACAAAATAATATAACTTTATAAAATGGATATGAAATATTCAAAGATCTATGACTTTCCTTCGTTGAAGTTGGAGTTTAATGCTTCCTGTTGGTCCAAACTGGTGTTGGCGATGTTAGACTATACACGCGCGAATCGAACTAAATAAATAACAGAAAACCAAAAAAACTAAAAATTATAAAATAAATACTAAAAGTTAGATATTTAATTTATAGGAATTTAGGGGAAAATCAACAGATTTGGAGTTCGTATGAAGGAGAACGAATATTCGGAAGTTCGATTCTCCCATGAAATGATAGAAAATGTTGAAGTTTACTATTCTAGAATTCTACTGAATGGTTGCTTCACTGAGCAGAGAAAGGCATTGGTGTGCATGACACAGAGGGTCCACAAGCTAGACAAGTAAGAGAGAAAACAGAGAAGACAAGGGATTGGAATGGGTCAATGACCAGTGGGTCCACATAGTCATACACTCAAAGAATACTTTACATAGGCCATGTCTAGAATGAAAAACAAAAGCTCCAGAGCTTCATGTCCATGGTGGTGGCACCGGAAAGGGAGTCAGAGGGATGGCTAGGGAACCACAAAAATAGGACCGCACCAAGTCAACGACCCCACAGGAGGCGACGACGAGGCGGCGGCGCCATGAGCAGTGGCGGCTCCAAGACTCGCGGTGGCACGGCAAAGGGGAGGTGATGGAGGTGAGCACGAGGTGCGCACGGGTGTGGGGAAGGTGAAGATATGCTTGGGAAGGCTGGAGGTTGGCCGGAGAGGTAGCTCCACGTCGGCCAATGGTAGGAAAAGGGCGACGTCGATGGCAGCGATCCACGGTGAATAATCGAACACCTTGAGAGGGGGATTAGGAAGAGGATGGTCTGGAATGCGTTGTGACACGGTTCACTCAAAGAAATACGCATCGAGGAATAAGATCGGTCGACGGGAGCGAAATCAGCCTAGAAAGTTCGACGACAAAATTCAGACGATTCATCGTGCATAAAAAATCAAATCGATTGAGGGCTATTGGTCGCCGTGCTCGGGAACACAATATGACACAATTAGAAGTTGCAAAAACTCACTGGAACGATGAATGCATGAATTAGGTGAAGTGACGGGCGCACGGGAAGGAGAGAAATTTGGTGTCGTCAGTGCTCCGGAGGTTCTATGGTTTTGAGGTAGTACAAAGGGGTAGAAGAGGTGTTGGTATGCCAAGTTATAGCCTCTCCCATGATTCGAACCGCTGGGAACGCGAGTGAATACGGGCGACGATTTCGGTTTAGAGATAAATGACAAAGGAAATGACAATTGATTTGATGGCTAGTGGCAATGACGAGCAATTGATGGTGTCAAGACATGGGTGATGATGACGGGTTGCAACGCTTCGAACAAAATTCAATTTGGATACTTGAGTGGGAAGAAATGGGGAAATGAATGAAAGGTTGTTATCTGTTGGTTTTCAGCTGAATTGAAACAACACGACACAAAGCATCTTCCAGAGGTAGAAGATGAAGTAGGAGAGAGAGAGAGAAAAAAAAAAAGGAAAAGGAAAGAAAATCTAAAAATAAAATAATTTCAAAAAAATTCAAGAAAATTACACAAAAATCCTTATAACCTGAATAGATTGAATAAAATAATTTTAGATTTAATTGAAGTTTATTTTAATCATTTAAAATATTTTTATTTTTAAAATTTCAAATTAAGCTTTAAATTAATCCAATAAATCACGAATGGTTCCTTTTATTTTAAAGCTTCAAAAAGACTCTAAAAATTGGGATGTTACATATGCCGATCAACCCCTAATCTAGGATTTCTTAACACTCCCTCTTGGGCGAATATCATGTTATGCAAATGTCTCATTAAAAACTCATCCTAAAAACCAAGTGGGAAAAAGGGATCGGAGAAAAGAGTACATGCATCCGCAAGCTGTGCATCGTTGTTTCGTTAAAAACCTTTATATGAAAAATCTTCAGGGAAAACTCACTAAGGGAAAAAGAGTGCAACATCTCTACCTTATGGGTTAATCTTTGTAATTAAGGTAAAACTTCAGAACTTTAAGTGAATTATGATTCAGGGGATTCCCCCCTAATTCCTGCAACTCTCGAAGATACTTCATTCCGATACCACAAATGCATTGTTGGAAACTAAACATAGGCAGAGACTTAGTAATAAATCAACCAGATTTTCACAAAATCTAGTTTTCACGATCTTCACCTCATTGTTCTTCTGGAGTTCATGAGGATAGAAGAATTTGGTAGCACTATACTTCGTGATATTATTTTTAACAAAACTCATTTGTATTTATGAAATACAAGCAGTATTAACTTCATAGATAATTATGGGGGTATTGACGATGTTAATGCCATAATACTTCTGGATGTGGTTAGTCACACGTCTGAGCCAAACATTCAAGTGAGGCTTCATATAGTGCTATATTCTCTGAGTGGTTGGTAGAAAATAGCTACTAAGATCTGCTTAGATGATCGTCAAGAGATGGTTGTATCATCACAAAATAATATAAATCAATTCCAGGATTTTGCACTATCGAGATTTGATAGATAGTCATCATATCTTCAAGATTTAGTAATGATCATCAGGATATATGCGTGATCTTCATGATCTTTGCATTGTCGACCAACTAGATCTAAATTGTTAAGTGGTAAAACCTTCAAGGTGAATTTAAGTAGTAATCATAGTATCAACACCTTCTAGGCTTGACTAAGATTTTCAAAATATCAAGTATGATGATCAGTGTTTACCATATGCTTCCCCTAAAGAAAACTTCCATTGAAGTTTTGTTGCTCTAATGCCTTTGTACATTTCCTATCCCCTCCTACAGCTATCCATATCTGATATTTATCCATCCACATGGCCAAACACCAACCACACATTCCGATGCTTTCTAACTCCATGCTCCCCCAACTACAAATCGCTCTATCAATTGTCCAGCGCGTGGCGATGTGATTAGGAACTGGAAGTCCAAGAAAATCAATGTTTGAGAGCTAGCTAGCTACCATGGTCGCCGCCTGGAGTCTTTCCTAGAGCCAACCGCGCTCTTCCTCTCCCTTCCCTCCCCACGCCGGCACTAAGGAAGGAGGACTACATTGCCATTTGCCTCGCTGCGCTCGCCGACACTGGCGAGGCCGGGCAGGGGAGGAGTGTGCCATTAGCAAGTGCTGCTCGAGCCCCGCACCGACACAGGACCCCCACTTCCAGTGCTCAGTTTGTAGAAGGGCATTCACCTCTTACTAGGCGCTTGGTGGGCACAAGTCTAGCCATCGCAAGGCATTTTGGAGAGGTTTTGTTAGGTTCTCACGACTCGCGTTAGTGTTTATTGCAGTTATAAGTTTTTTATTAGGAAAAAGTCCGGTTTACTCCCTTGAATTATCAGAAAAGTCTGGTTTACCTCCTGAACTACAAAACCAGATATTTAACCCCCTAAATTTGTGAAAATCGGTTAATTAACCCCTCGCGGTTTGGAGCGGTGGTTTGGACGTGCGGTGGTTTTGCTGATGTGGCACATATTTTGTTACGTGGACGTCCACGTCACCCTCTCTCTTCTTCTCTCTCTCCCAGTCAGCATGTATATGTCCTATTTCTTCTCCATCTCTCCCTTCTTCTCTCTCTCCCTCCATTAATTCCATCTTGAGCTTTGCTCCTCGGCTCCCCCCTTCCATCGGCCGACCTGGCTCCTAGTTCCACCACCGCCGCTCGCCTGGCCCGCCGCCACCGCCGTCCCCTTGGCCCGTCGCCGTCCCCTCTTGATTGCACCCCTCACTTCCTCCCCGCGTCATGGCCGCATACGACCTGCTCAGGCTCGCCCCATGCACCGCCGCTCCCTAGGCCCTGCTTGGCCCTCGCTCCCTGGCATTCTTCCTCACCTTCACCTCCAACACCTCCCCTTGCCCTTCCATGATCGGAGCCGGCCGGATTTCGAGCTCCCACCGCCGCCCCCTTTTTTTCGGAGTCTCGACGGCGGAGGTGGGGGTGTCGACGGTAGAGGTGGAGAAGGCATGGCGAACGAAGAGATGGGTGGGGCGTGGAGCTTGTGGGAGAGGAAAGAAGAAATGAGGAGAAGAGGGAGACAGAACCACAGTGCAGAGAAAGTAGAGGAGGAGGGCAACCGGTGGTTCGTGTAGCGCTCAACGCCGGCGGAGCAGATGACGAAGGCGGTCATGTGCGGGCAAGATGGCACCGGGAGCCCGAGGCGGCCCTGGTGGTCTTGGAGGCGTAGCTCTAGGCGACTGATGGTGGGCTAGAGGTGGCATGGCACGGCGGCACGGCCATCATGGCAACAGTGCCAGAGGGGAGGAGTTGAGGAGAAGGGGCGCGCATCAGCACCGGCGAGTTGAGGGGAGCTCACCGCAGCGGATGAAGGGGGCCGAGGGCGGCTATGGCGGCCTGGCGACGCGAGCCCGAGCTGGTGCGACGGGTCCGCCGTGGAGACGCCGCACTGCTATAAGATCGAGTAGGCCGACTAGAGGGGGTGAATAGTCAATTTTAAAACTTCTTTAGGCTAAGACCTTTTCTTGTGTGGAAGCTAATACCAAATCAGTTTTGCCCAAATAAAACCTAAAACAGTTGGACTCTTCTAGGTGCACCAACAATACAAGTCAATTGAAGAAAATTGCAAATAAGCAAAGACTTGTAAGCTATTCAATTTTAGCAATATAAATAGCACAAAACATGGCAGGCATTTATACACAATGAATAGGCAATTTAATACAAGTAATATAAATTGCACAATGTAAAGCAATAGAATGCAAACCACAAAAGACACGATGATGTTTTTACCGTGGTGATCGGAGACTTGCCGGTCTCCCCTAGTCCACGTTGAAGCAAGCCCAAAGCAATTGGACCGGCTCCACAAATTGAGCACCCGCCTCCGAGGTAACCAATACCTCGCTCCACTAGGGTTGCTCTTACTCCACTCCAGAGATGGCGAGCACCAAGTCACTCACAAAACATTGGGCCTTCTCACAAGCTTCACTTGAGAAGATCACCGGATCACGACGCCTCTACGCCGTCTAGGTGTCGGCAAACACTAAGAGTAACAAGTCTTAGACTTCCACTTGAACCAATCAAGTGTCTAAGCTCAAGTGGATACTCTGTCCACTACCTAAGGCAACACATGCACTTAGGGTTTGCCTTCTAGCCACACTATGTGCAACACATGCACAAATGCTAGAGAGGGCTTGCTCTTAGCTCTTGAGAGTGAATTGTAGCATCAGCTACTTTTCCATCTTCTTTTCTATAAGGCTAAGATGGGTATATATAGTCTATACACATAGGCTAGCCGTTGGAAAAAAGAATCAGCACAGTAACGTCTATAAAACTAGCCGTTGAGAAGAGGTACGGTACTACCGTCAACTACTACGCGGTAGTTCCGATAAATGGTAATTCCGCACAACACATTGCGGTACTACCGCAAAACCGAGAAAACAACACATGCTCGAAATCGTGGCTAAGGGCAAGAAAAACATATGTTCTGGAATTTACGTACCGCTAGCATATGAATAGTAGTTCCGCGAGTCCGGTCATACCACGCACAAAATGCCGGTATTACCGCGCTTCCAAGAGAGCAACAATTGCTTCTCTGAAAAACACGTACCGCACAGAGACCTCCGGTACTACCGTATTTCTAGAAAAGTAAACACACACAAAATGTGTCTCTTTGGAAAAACTCATACCGCCACAAAGGCCGGTACAACAGAGGGTGCAGTAGTTCCGCTTCAGGACCGCCGGTACTACCGTACTGCGTCAGAGAAACACATGCTCAACAGGTACGGTAGTTCCGCCAAGGAACCACTAGTCATACCGCACAGCGGTAGTTCCGCTCAACACATGCCGGTATTACCGCAAAATTTGAGACAAGCACAAACTGGCTTTCAACAGAACAACTCAATTGCAAAATTCATTTGCAAATTGATGCGATGCACACAAGACATGACGGCAGGATTCTCAACAAGTTGCAAAACACATTTGCCAACTTTTAGAATCAAAGCCACAACTAAAAGGTACATGGACTTAAGACATTTGCAAAACATATTTGCAAACTAAAGTCTCGTGTTTACAAGGAACAAACATGAGCCTCACTTATTTGCAAAACACATTTGCAAACAAATAGTATCATACCACAAGGATAAGGTGCATGGACTTAGACCATTTACAAAACATATTTACAAATAAAAGTCACATGCTACAAGGATTAACCATGAGCCTCGATCATTTGCAAAACACATTTGCAAATATAGGCAACATGTTGAGAAGAGCTAGAGCAAACACAGTGAGCTATCAACACATGACTAACTCAAGCTACTAGTTAAGACCCCTCTTAATAGTACGGCAATCTATACTAGCAATCCAGTCTCCAACCAAACGCTAAGACCGGTAAAAGACTAGGAACACATCCTTAGCCCTAGCTAGTCATACCTTTGCTTTGAGCATCCACTTGAAGCTTGATGGCGCATATCCTCTCTTCAACTTCGGGTTTTTGACTTGAAAGCTCATCAACACATGATGACTTTCTTTGCTTCGGGATCTTGACTTGATGCCCATCAACACATGATGACATCCTTTATCCCGAGGCTTGATATGCATCAACACATGATGCAATCTTGACTTGATGCCCATCAACACATGATGACATCCTTTATCCCGAGGCTTGATATGCATCAACACATGATGCAATTTTGACCTCCATCAATACATGATGGATCTTCTCTTGACTTGATGATCAACTCATGATCATCTCTTCTTCGAGATTTTTGACATGCATCAACACATGATGCATTCTTTACTTCAAGCTCTTGACTTCAATATCATCAACACATGATGATTTTCTTTTTCTTTATCCCAAGTCTTGACTTGATGACTATCAACATATGATATCATCCAAAGTCTTCAACCACATGGAACTCAACCTACACATCCAACTCGAGGAAATAGTTAGTTCCATAATATGATTATCATTAATTACCACAACATACCATTAGCTCATAATGGTTGGGATAAGATACCGCAATCTTTCCCTCTTTGATAGTTGATAATAACCACTTCAATTGCAAGTAATTGAATATAGATAAACATGAGTATATATAAACTACACAAGTCTTATATACTCATGGATAAGTATATATGAACTACACAAGTTATATATACCATGAGTATATACGAACTACAAGTTATATATACCAAGTATGAGTGTATACAAACTACACAAGTTGTATATACTCATATGAATATATTAACTACACAAGTTAAATATATTCAAGGATATGTTTCGAAGTAAAGATCCTTAAAATACGTGGAAAGAGAGCATGGATCAATACTAATGAAACCACAAAATATAGATTGAACTCCCCCTAAATATGTGCATACACAAATGTGTAGTGAAAACATATGCACATATCTAAGTTAGCCTTTTTGGTGGAATTTAACCTATATTTTGGATTCAAAGGAATGCAACAAGATATAATAAGGAGAAGTAGAATACATGTCTCTTGTATTTTTATTTTTATATCCAAACGAGACTAAGTAATAGATAATCAATAGAATTATTAGTCTCACAATTGCATTTGTCATTAATGAATACATACCTGTTTGGATTTTTGCTTTTATATCCAAGCTAAGATTAAACATGATATGACAATAAGAGTGTTAGTCTCACAAGTGTATTTGTCATTAATCACCAAAATACTCTATTAACACATAATGGCGGGTCTAGATCCTTCAACTGCACAAGGAGAGGAGCGGTTAGTGGCCAGCATGGCATGAGGAAGGGGAGGGGGTGCTCGGGGTGGAAGTAATTGGGGCGGAGATCATCGAGGGAGGAGCGGTGATGAAAATGGCGGATGTGACTGGGGTCAGTGAAGAAGACGACTCCGATGCGCTCCTGTGGATGAATGGAGGAATTGGTCGAGGGCAATCACTCCTTGAGCTCTAGGACGCGGGGTGACGCGGTCGGTCAGGGGAGGAGGTCGCCAGCACGGCAAGGGGAGGTGCGGGCGGTGCGGTGGCCGTGAGTGGCGCGTGTGCGCTCGGGTCTCTCTCTCGGTTGGGCTCAATGGAGAAGGCGGCTCAGTGCTGACTGGGAGAGAGAGAAGAAGAGAGAGGGTGATGTGGACGTTCACGTGGCAAAATATGTGCCACATCAGCAAAACCACCTCTTCCAAACCGCTGTGAGGGGTTAATTGACTGGTTTTCACAATTTTAGGGGGTTAAATAACCGGTTTTGTAGTTCAAGGGGTAAACCGGACTTTTCTGATAATTCGGGGGAGTAAACCGGACATTTTCCTTTTTATTATAGCTATAAGGTTTTTTTTTTGTTGCAATGGATGATTTTAGATGTTGCAACAATTTCTTGAAATGAATTTTTTTTTCCTCATGAATTTCTAGATGTTGCAACTGTTGTTGTCGATTGTTGCACACATGAATTCAAAATGTTTTATAAGTTAGTTTTAAATGTTGCAACAATTATTTTCGATATCGCCACTATTATTTTCAAATGTTGCAATATTGTAACATCGAAATTTGTTTATTGAGATATTTGAATTAGTTTTAAAGTGCAGTTAGATTCTATAATGATGGTTTTCATGCACTTTCGGAGAGTATATTATTTTTTCCAATCTTTTTTCGGTTCGATCTCGCCCAACGAGAGAGATCGAGCGAAGGAGTTTTTTTGTTGCGTTAGGGGTGCATGATATTACGTAACGTTACTTTTGCTTATTTGAGAGGGAAGTAAAAATGTACCGAGATCGAACGGCTGAACCCTATAGCACGAGATCAAACGGTAAGACGTGGCATACGGCGCTAGCGTTCAGATCAAACGGCAAGGCGTGGCATATGGCAGTCGAACGTCCAATCACTAGTCGTGTCCAAAAAAAAGGTAACATCTTCCCTCCACAGTACATCCAACAGCGGAAGAAAACGGTAACAAGAAACGCCATCCGCAAGCCATTGCAAAAATTTGCAGTTACATATAGTACAATGCACAGCTGCAGGGCAGCCAAGAAAAAGGAGGGAGAAAAACAAAGGTGGGGAATTAAGAGTACAAGTGATCAAGCATGACAAAATTGTAACCCTAAATATTATGTGGGACTAGCTGAAGATGAGAACCAAACGAATAATAATAATCTTGCAAATTACAAAACAATGTCAGATTTTCCAAGACTCCCCCCTTGACTCGACTCGACTCTCAGTTTGATCAGCGGGAGGCTTGCAGCGTTTGCATCTTGTGTCTATCAGACCAACCAGAGAGCTTCAAAGTACAATGAAGCACCGTCTCAATCGAGGCCGCTCTGCAGAGATGGAAGTTACTGAATCACACACTCGCATTTCCTGAAACGCTCGTTTTCCAGTTCATCATCTGACAAACCTTCATCGCTGTTGAAACATAACTTCAACAATGAGATAGTACTACATCCAAAAGAAACAACTGTGCAAGCAGTATAAATTCAATGTGTAGAAACTAGAGAGTCGAAGCTTGAAACTACCAATGTCAGAACTTGCGAGGAAATTCAACATGCGAATATTTGAGAGCAAATCAGAACGAGGATGGCAGCACATTTGCATTAATTGCCAATAAACTTTCCCAGTTTCATGAGGAATAAGTGATTCGTATTAGTAAGAAACACCAAAGACAGGCAGGATGATTCATATTAGTGAGAAACAGATCATTCAACCAAAGACAGGCAGGATCACCAAGAAATGCATGGTGTTAACACTAAAGCTGGAATACTCAAGGTTGTTTGGGAGCTTCTTTAAAGCTGGCGTCTTTTGATGACTATAGAGACAGCAAGAAATTTTACTTACTAATTATCGACATGAATCTGATAGGTGCAAAGAAAATTAGTGTTTGTGCAAACTAAGAAACAATACCTTGTTTCAAATTCTCTTATCTCGAAGAGTTCCTTCCCGCATGTGTCAGTCCACTGAACTTTTCTCCGTTCCATACCAGCTTTCAAGGTTTGCACCTCTTCCAGTGACTCACGCGGCTCCTCACCATCACTTACGATAGAAAGCTCAGAAGAGTCCCTTTTCAAGTTGCTCTTAAGACAACCTTTTCTCCCACTTCCATTGATGGAACCATTAGCTGTTGCTTTCCTGTTTGTTGAACTGGATGATTGTTGTGATGAGTCCCCAGGCGTGTTACTTGAACTCACTTTTGGAGTAGATGCCCCCTCAAGCCTAGCAGGTGTGCAACCAAAGCAGATAAAGGAGGCGCATTTACCAGGAACATCGTTTTTCCTTGAAGCCACCTGGCTCTCATGCTCAGCTTCTCGATCGACTAGTCGATAATGATTCCATGGTGATGCCTCGACAGGCTTCTCTTCACCTTTCCGTCCAAGCAGCAAGAGAGAAAGGCCATGGCTATACCCTGATGCAGATGACGAGAAGAAACCTCCTCCCTCCACAGCCAGTAGCATTTCAGCTGCTCATCCAGCCACCATGTACTAAAATCTTCCAGCCAATTTGATCCAGAAAACGTAACCTCGGAAATAATATGTTGTAAAGTGGAGTATCTCCAGCTTCCACTTTAACGTTCTGCAAAAGGAATGAAACACACATCAGGTTAACCAAGCATTGCACTTGCAATCGATATACATTAGTTCCATACAGCTAATGGACTTCTAGTTGGCAGTAGCTAGGAAAGGTCAGCAGGGCGCCATTCCAGTCAGGTGATCAGCGGCGTATTAGTGATCTGACGTCGCCAAGCACGCAATTAAGGGTCCAATTCTTTCGTTCCCATCACTCCCTGATAGACTCGTGCAGTGCTGATCAACACACACTTTTTTGAAATTAGTTGCTGCCTGCAGTTAATATTAGGTTCCCCACCAATCATATGTGCATCTACAGTTCCCTGCCTATCTGAACCGATTATGTAGTCCTCAAAACATCAGGAGTTAATAACAAACTCAAAATGCCTAAACTTGCACCTAATCTTAGCACTAGCATGTTAACTGGCTCGTACCACAAGTCTACAGCCATCGCATCCGAATCCCACAAACGTCCTAAAAAAATCCCAGCTTTTACTCATATCCAAACCAAACTCCGCACTTGAATCCCACATCACAACCAAGAAGATGCTAGTGGTGCTCTAAAGAGAGAGACGGAGAGAAACAGTCCTGTACACAGATCTATCAGCCAAGAACAGCTAGGCACTTAAGCTAAAACAGCACACGCATTGACCAACCCCAGCGCCCAAAAGGCCGCACGGAGACTTACGCAGCATTGGATCCCATCAAGAAACGGCCAACAAAATCTCACATAGGGAGCTCTAACAACTCAGGGTAAGAGTGTGCTGTGCGGGCGGGCGGATCAAACCTGGGAGCAAAATGAAACGCCCTGCGAGCCGATTCAGGGAGCCGGCGGTGGTCGAAGCGAGCGCGCGATCGAGCGAACCCTGGTCGCCCCGACCCGAGAAGGGAAGAGCGAAGAGGAGAGAAGCTGAGCCGAGCTCGGAATCGGAATCGGATGATGCGAGAGAGTCGGAGTCGGGGAGGGGTAGAAATGGCGGAAAAATAGGTAAGAAAGTAAAAAGCGGAGAATAGAAATAAGAGAAAGGAGGTCGCAAAAGAAAGTGGAGGTCGCAGCCGCAGCGCCTTGCAGGAGGCGCTGCCTTTGGGGATAACCGTGGACTCGGCCTGTCACTGACAGGCGGGTCAGACGGAAAGCGAGACGGGCTGGGTCGGTGGGGTGCGGATCTCGAGGGGGGCTTTGACGAGTCCTCCGCCGTCGGATGCGCGCGGGGACGGCCCGCGATCGGCGGCTTTAGACTTTGATCGCTCGCGCGGTCTCCTCCCCTCCACTAGCAAGCTTCTATTTCTTCACTAGCGATTCCACTAGGATTTTACGTGTTAGTAGTACCGGAACTGCAGCTTAGTTATTCGAGAGAAAGACAAAGTAAAATAAAAGTCAGGTGATTGATTCCACTAGCGATTTCTTCAGATGCTCAGAGGATTTGAGGAGGGAGGGAGGGAGACAAACTAAAAGCCAGGTGAAAAGACGATGCGGCTATGGAGAGAGAGAGAGAGAGAGAGGAAACTAGAAGAAAGGAGGACATTGGCACACCGTTAATCGCCGGTCAGGTTCCAGTGGCAAACGAGGAGGAAACCAACCATTGGGATCAAAAGGAGAGAGCACTAGATAGATAGTTGAGCAGCTTTCAGTCAAACAAACTGCTGCGTAATTTGGCTTTGCTGTTGCTTCCTTGGAAAACATAATTGACAGCCCGTGTAGTGTAATGTAATGTGATGTAGAGTATCCATCTCCGAGCATACAACGTACGGTGTATGAATGCGAAATACAAGAGGAATACCGTGTACATACATACATACATACGGTTGGACTAGGAGTAGGAGTAGGAGTAGGAGTAGGAGTAGGAGTAGGCGGAGGCGGCAGTAAACAAGGTAGACGAGGTAGCAAACCCCCACGCATCGGCATCGGCATCGGCATCGTAATTCACAGGCAGGCGAGTCCTAGCCTAGGGTTCCTGCTCGGCGTCGGCGGCGGCGATGGCGATGGCGCGGAAGAGGAAGACGGAGGCGGCGCCGCGGCTGGACGAGGCAGACCGCACGCTCTACTCCACCTTCTGCAGCGCCGCCAACTCCCTCTCCCAGCTCTACTCCCAGGCCATGGCGCAGCAGAAGCACTCCTTCCACGCCGGCGAGCTCCACGCCCTCGTCAGCAACTGCAAACTCTCCCGGCCCCCTCCCCCGCCTCTCTCTAGTCCCCTCTGATGTATCGACCGATTCGTTCTTGCTATTGTTCGTCCACGATTGGGGGGCTGCTGACTTGTGTGGTGGGAGGATGGCTAGATTCGGCCGCCCCTTCCGGTGGCCTCCTCTCCGCGTGGCTATATAGTCCGACTTCTGATTAGCATCGAAGGAGAGCACATTCCATTATCAAAGAATTTCGGAATGGTAGATTGTAAAGTACTCGCTCCTGTTAGTCTACAGAGGAACACGCAGAAATTAGCCTAGTCAGAGTCAAATTACAGACATCAGCGTTGTGGATAGACATTTTATCTCACCATCCCAATGGGTCAGTTATGTAGCTTACATGTAGGTAGTCGCGGAATTGCGTTGTAGATTTCATACGCTGATGCCGTCTTAATTTTGTTCTGTCAACTTAGTAAACTTGCTTCAGCTTGTACTTATGGGATTCTCACGTTGCCAATGCAGGAGAAGCTCTACCAGTGGATCCTGAGGAAGCACGACGAAGAATCGAGGTTGACAGTAGCTGATATAATGGCGCATATACAGGTACAAGAACGATAGGCCAAAGTCCCCAAAAGCATTGGATTCAATTGTTCAGCAAACAATTAGCTGATTTCTCTTTGTTTAGAAGTGGATTTAATTCCTTTGACTCATTTGAGGATAGAGTCCATCTAGACCTGGAGCAAACAACAAAGCAATTGGCATTAAAATTACTTGGGCAACCAACACCATCTTCTTGTGCTGAAAGATACTGTTGTACCTATAGTTTGATCTACAGTTCAATGAGAAATAGGTTCTATACTTACCCTTTTTTCTTAATTTCTTAATTTTTACCAGCTGTGTGGAATTCAATTGCAATTGCATTGTTGTAGGCTAAACCCTGAACGTGCTGAGGATATAGTATTTGCGTACCACAACTTATGTCTTCTTTATTTATGCACTAGTAGGTTGAACCCTGGATGGTTGCAATTCATTAATTTCTGTTCTTTTTTATTTTTATTTCATATATACACACATGTCACCGTATCGTGGTTTTTTGGGGAAAATGATGTGTCGTGATATCGGCGTATCGTATATCCGTATCTGTATCGGGGTATCCGGGAAACCTAGCCTCATACCGCTTCATCTCATTTAAGTTCATGTCCTTTAGATGCCCATGTGATAGTCCACGATTTGAATCAGGCGTTGAAGTGAAAAAATATCTCTAATTCTCACTAGAGAGTAGAGACAATCTCCAGTTCAGATATAACTTGAATTGGGTACAGGGCTGTATTCGGCTCAGCATTCTCAAGTGCCATGAACTTGACAAAATACAACATATTGTGGAGGACTTTTGAACTGCTTAATGGCATAAACTCTGTTTTTCTCTAGGCATCTAGGTAAATCAGTGACAAAATCTTGTATGTTTTTCCAACTTTATTCTGCAGCATGAGATGGACTACGGAGGGAGTGATGCACATGCTGCCCCAAGAGTACATCAGTATCCTCAAAGTGCAGGGCAGTTTGCCAACTCAAGCTGCCAACTCTCAGCAGGTTCGTATGGTCAGACATCCGGGCTCGCTCCTCGGACCAGCAACAGCGAACAGTCAAAGAATACCACCATATTCTCAAATGCCCTGTCTAGCCCAGTCCGCCGGAGCCTTCAGAACTACCACCTGACTCAAGTCGCTGGAAACGGAGGTCGGAACTCCGAAGCCAACTCCATGGGGCAAAACCGGGAGGCCAACTCTGCAAGCTCAAATGACACCACGATGGACATGATTTCAGACAGCGCAGCAAACGAGTACTACTGAAATGGTCCATGGTGTGCGATGCATCTCATATCACTATACAAGACTAGAAGAGCCGGGTCATGTCCTCTCTTTGTGATCTTGTGTATTTCCTGTTTCCCTAAATCTCACCATCTGTGCAGGGCATAAAATCTGCACGGTTGGTGCTTGTCTTATCGTGTGATTAGTATTTGTTCAAACCTGATGTGCTGTGTTGGAGAGAAACATATACATCTGTGTGCTATCTCTTGCAATGTTTTTCTATCGTGAACAGCGTGTATGTGCCATAGTATATACTTTCAAGATTACATTGCGCCATACAAGAAAGTTTGATGTGAAGCGTTATTTGATGCATTGACAGAGGGACTGAGGTTGTGTGGCAATCCTAAGTCATAAGCGGGTGACGAAGGATATCAAAATGCCATCTTTGCTCCTGACTGTTTGTTTGTGGTGTAACGATTGGATTTGTTGATACCGATTGGATTTGTTGATACCGGTTCGATCCTCTGTTGAGACGAGAGTTTTTTCTCGGTTGTTTTTTATCATGTTAGTCGTGTAGTGTGGTGAACGTGGCAGCATATACTCTAGCTAGATCTTGTGAGTATTACGTTAACTCTTTTATTCGTAATGGTGTACCGGAGTGTATCTGTTAGCTCTTTTATTCGTAATGGTGTACCGAAATGTATCCAGGAGATTCTTTGTAACGATGTTTTGTGATCAATAAATTGCCGGTGTTCTTAAAAAAAAAGTCATAAGCGGGTGTTCTTGTGGAAGTTGGCAGGGCACTGCTCGAATGAACAGGGTAAGCCGTAAAAGTTAGGGCATTTTTCTTTTCGAGGGAGTAAATAAAATTTGGTAAAAAACGAGTTGAGTAGGATCGCATGACGCTGTGAGCCACTGGGCCGTGCAGTGACGGAAATTAGTTTGGAAAGCTCTCGGTGGGCTGCGGTCGATCGAGCGAAAGTGGCCCAAGATGCCCGTTCTATGAGACAGATTGCAACAACCCAGTACGAGCCCGGGTCCTGCCTGCCTCCTCCATTTCGTCGTCCTCCTACACACAGCAAGGCAAGAAGAAGGTTTCTCCGGTACTCGAGCTTGCTTTCTTGTGCCATGAGCAGCATAGCTAGGCTAAGGACATTGATTGCACTGGTGTCTCGACGATCTGCCGTGTTCGTAAGGACACAAAATTTAATGCAGTACTCACGTGTAGAGTTCTTTTTTTAGAGAATGGCTATATAACTTTTGATAGTTTTTTTACTTTCTATTCGTTAGATGTGTTATAAGATTTGTGTCATGCTCTTTCAGTTTAGTGTAGTAATTATTCTCTACACCTTTTTTGCTTCATCACGAACCACTAATCCACTTATGTGGTCTTAAAAACTGGTATGTGATTGGTTGATTCTTTAGTTGCTAATCTAAAACTTAAAGCATAATTGTTAGGAATAGTTTAATCCTTGATCCATGTTTGCATGCATTCTGTTGCAAACAATTGAATTATATTTATCGTTCCGACCGGCCTAGTGCCAATGGTTGGAGTATATCAAACTCACCGTTGTTGCATAGCTTGTGGAGTTTTAAGTGATCTCGATTGTCTACGACAAAGTGTGTCATCTTGAAAAGTTGGAAGTTTGTGGAGGTTTAAATTAGTTCTTTGTTATTGCTTAATCTCTTAAAGTACAAGTAAAGAACATAAAGAGTTCACTACATTACCTTATTTTGTTAGTATATAATTTTATTTTTTTATCTTTATTTTTGCTTAACCTTTCAAAATACATGTGAATAACATAACAGGTTCACCACATTGCCGTATTCTGTTGTTATATAATTTTATTTTATTTTTGTATTTATTTTTGCTCAATCTCTCAAAGTACATGTGAGATTTTGAACCATGTGATGGAAATATGAGTTATTGAGACTTTCAAGAATAATTACAGTGACCAAGAACAAAAATTACATAAATAATTTATTGTAATTTATGTATAATAGAGTTGTAAATGAACTTTCAAAATGTTTTTTGTCTTTGCTTTTGCTCAACCTCTCAAAGTACATGTGAGATTTTGAATCATGTGATCGAAATATGAGTTACTAAGACTTTCAAGAAAAATTACAGTGACTAAGAACAAAAATTACATAAATAATTTATTGTAATTTATGTATAATGGTGTTGTAAATAAACTTTCAGAATGTGACAGTTTTTTAATGAGAAAACGGTCACATTCTATGTAGATAGACCCTTTTTTGTTGATCTAGGGAATCAAATACATGGCACTGCAGTAGGTTACGTAGGAGCCACATGTCACCTGTAGCGCTTTAGGATCGCGGTAGAATAAAAATATCGCGTTAGCACTGACCAATCGCTTGAGGAAGACGTGGTACCGCGGGAGCAAACCATTCGCGCTCTCAGTCCGTGGAACAGGAGAGTGGCAGCAACCTGCCGTGCTCCTCAAGAGTGGTAGATTTACTGTCGCACCCTCCACGTCATCCACTCGCGCTCAGCTTGGCCTACCGCGGAGCACGCTATTGGTGATATGCTTTAGAGGCAATTATAGAGATAATTGTATTACGTCTATATTTATAAGTTATAGAATAAATGTTATTATATTCTTAGGATGAATTATCATTTATAAAGGATTAACAAGTATGTGGTCCGTTAGTGAAGCTCTTTAACTTATATGATGTCATTCTAAATGTATCATTAGTCGGATGTCACTGGTTAGAACATTAGTGACTTATCGATCCGCGCATGCATTGATTGATGACCATATTTCACCGATTATGGATTTGGGGATATTGAATCAATAATGTGAACACATGTTAGAGAACATGGTGTTAGACTACCCCACCTTGAGACACTATTGATATTATTATTATTTTATGTGTCATCAGTTGGTCTCAAGCAATAATGATGTATAATATTTTGACATGAGATATGATCGGCATGGCTTTCTACATGTGTAATAGTATACTTAAGGATTGTCAAGCGCTACTCCGTAATTGAATAGTTATAAATGTAACTTTCGGGGATGCTATGAAACATGCAGAAGGATGTGACTGGTCGGATATGGAATTTGCCCCTCCTAACATAACAGGAGAGATATCTTAACTATGGTTGTGCCACTAGTAGTCGAAGAGTTGACCACATGAAGTTATCCGTCACTTGATCGAGAAAGTATTGAACAATCCATAGATAACAAATTATCTCACATGTAGTTCAACCAGATATCGTGATGCAAAGGGTGAATACGTAAGCAGGCCATTTAGTCCGACCAGATACGAACTGGTCGTGACTAAATATGAACTGGTCGTATAGAGATACGAGCTGGTCGTCAGTGATAATAACCTAGTTGCAGATCATATTGCATAAGGTTCGTCTGGTATAATATTTATGTGTATTCGAGAATTGTTATGTTCTGCTAGGAACTACTAATAACTCGTGGTCGGAAAAGAGTTTCCGAATAGCAACTATTACGAATGAACCTACATGGTCACACACTTAACGGGTTGGAATAAACAAGTTCGGATAGGATCCGTTATGAGTTCTTTATAAGGGGATACATGGGGCTATTGGTACGTAACAGTTCTTCACTAAAACCCTAGCTGTCATCTTTCCGAAGGTCCTGTCGTACGCGTTAGTACTAGCACACTGCGTACGACGTTTCACCTCTAGACGTGTGGATACCGTAGGCGCTGCTGCTGCTGTTGCTACTGCGCTGATCGATGACGATCCACGACCTACACAAGAAACATAATAGGTTGCTAGAGAAGACGATCGGTACTGAGGACGTTGGACGATCGACTACGACCACTACATCGACACGCTCAACGTTAGATCAAGCTGCCCCAACTCTTCTTTCATTGCACTGAGTATCCAGTAGTAACGATCTACGATCTATTGCTTACCTGATTTTCTGGTTTACTTCATATAACTTTTAAAATTAGTCTGTCGCTCGTGGAGCATGCGACGAGCCGCGCCTGTCAAACCAGCGGCGACGTCACTTGTACAGATTGACACAACTGGTAGCAACTTTCGCTGTTGCCAACAGAGAGGCCAAATCGGCCAAAGACTCGCGGATCTGCATACAGTATCAGTCGTCCGGTCGGCGTGCAGTGAAGCTTGGACTCTAGGGGGCCGGGGCTTGAGTGAGACAAGCAGACCAGCACTGTTGGAGTTGGAGTGGGGTAGTCATGTCAGGAAATCATCCCATTTCCACCTCCACGAACGCTGCCTGTCAGATCAAATCCCCTTGCGACGCGACACGGTGCCACTCGCCCATGCCTGCATTTAACTTAACCTGTCCGCCGGGCACGGTAGTTCCACTGCCTGTTCGCACCATTTGTATGCTAGTACTGCTGCTACAGTGCTGCTCCCACTCTTATCGACTGCATGCTCGCATTGTGCCTCTGCCTAAACTCAGCAGCATATCGTCAAACAGTGTCAAACTCTCTAGGTATCAAAAGGTGAGGTCGACTCGGTTCAATGTACTAAAATTTTTTAGTATGACCAAGATCTAGACAAAGGAAAAAATTGAGAAATTTTAAGAATTTTGACGAGGGGTTTCCTGGCCATCGATTAACCACGTGTGGGTATTGCATTTTATCGACGTTAACAAGAAACAAATATTTTGGGTTGGATAAAGGAAGCGTATGGTTGTGCCACTAGTAGTCGAAGAGTCGACCACATGAAATTATCCGTCACTTGATCGAGAAAGTATTGAACAATCCATAGATAACAAATTATCTCACATGTAGTTCAACCAGATATCGTGATGCAAATGGTGAATATGTAAGCAGGTCATTTAGTCCGACCAGATACGAACTGGTCGTGACTAAATATGAACTGGTCGTATAGAGATACGAGCTGGTCGTCAGTGATAATAACCTAGTTGCAGATCATATTGCATAAGGTTCGTCCGGTATAATATTTATGTGTATTCGAGAATTGTTATGTTCTGCTAGGAACCACTAATGACTCGTGGTCGGAAAGGAGTTTCCGAATAGCAACTATTACGGATGAACCTACATGATCACACACTTAACGGGTTGGAATAAACAAGTTCGGATAGGATCCGTTATGAGTTCTTTATAAGGGGATACATGGGGCTATTGGTACGTAACAGTTCTTCACTAAAACCCTAGCTGTCATCTTTCCGAAGGTCCTGTCGTACGCGTTAGTACTAGCACACTGCGTACGACGTTTCACCTCTGGACGTGTGGATACCGTAGGCGCTGCTGCTGTTGCTACTGCGCTGATCGATGACGATCCACGACCTACACAAGAAACATGATAGGTTGCTAGAGAAGACGATCGGTACTGAGGACGTTGGACGATCGACTACGACCACTACATCGACACGCTCAACGTTAGATCAAGCTGCCCCAACTCTTCTTTCATTGCACTGAGTATCCAGTGGTAACGATCTACGATCTATTGCTTACCTGATTTTCTGGTTTACTTCGTATAACTTTTAAAATTAGTCTGTCACTCGTGGAGCATGCGACGAGCCGCGCCTGTCAAACCAGCGGCGACGTCACTTGTACAGATTTACACAACTGGGAGCAACTTTCGCTGTTGCCAACAGAGAGGCCAAATCGGCCAAAGACTCGCGGATCTGCATACAGTATCAGTCGTCCGGTGGCAGCATCCGGCGTGCAGTGAAGCTTGGACTCTAGGGGGCCGGCCGGGGCTTGAGTGAGACAAGCAGACCAGCACTGTTGGAGTTGGAGTGGGGTAGTCATGTCAGGAAATCATCCCATTTCCACCTCCACGAACGCTGCCTGTCAGATCAAATCCCCTTGCGACGCGACACGGTGCCACTCGCCCATGCCTGCATTTAACTTAACCTGTCGGCCGGGCACGGTAGGCCACTGTCTGTTCGCACCATTTGTATGCTAGTACTGCCTGCTCCCACTCTTATCGATTCAATGTAACGCGCTGGAGTCAGCAGATGGTCGACGTGAGTTGTACTAAAATTTTAGTATGATCAAGATCTAGACAGAGGCAAAAAATTGAGAAATTTTAAGAATTTTGACGAGGGATTTCCTGGCCATCGATTAACCACGTGTGGGTATTGCATTTTATCGACGTTAACAAGAAACAAATATTTTGGGTTGGTTTGCGACCAGCCGCGTGGTAAGAAAGGAAGAGCGCTGCTTGCTTGGCTTCCCGACGCGAATGTAATGATTACCACTTTTGATCGTGCATGCATGCATGCATCTGCACGCCGACCAAGCGCTCGCGTCTTCTTGGAAAACGGCCCTCCCTGTCAGATAAGCCATGTCACCTCCAAATTCAATGCGACAACGACCCGCCCGTGTGGTATTAGCACTTGCACTCTACTACTGTTAACTAGTGTGCTTCCGTCGCACGTGCCAAGCTGTGGATATCACCAACCGCCAACTCGACTTTTAATACTCCTTCGGGGTTCGGGCCCTTTTGGACACAGGTTTTTTTTCCCCTTTGGAATCACGCAAAACAGTTTAATTTCAACGTTAGTTTTCCAAATGGACCGTAGTTTCGCTCTGAGCGTCCACGGTAATCCATGTCATTTGGTGCTAAGTGATACACATATCAGGTGACATGAAGAAAAGATGGTGATGAGAGAAGGTGAGTTTGTTACTAGACGAAGAAATAAGTAAGTTGTTGATACTAAGACAAAAGAAACAAACAAAATACTCTATTGGAGACTTACTTGTTACCTAAAAACTCGTTTTGTGGGTCCCACTGTCTCCAACCACACTTGTAGTAATTAAAGTCTTAGATATAAGCTCGAAAAACTATCTATTAGAAAGCTTGTTTCTTTTTATTAGATTGAGTACTCTCTCTCCTCTTACTAACAAGCTAAGAAACAAACCATTGTAGATGTTTTTAGTGCAACACCACAACTACCGCAACAATACACGCGTGTTTCCGGCGCTTAGTCCTAGCTACACTGTCAGCTTACAATAAATCGCGCTATCATACAGGGTGCGGCCACCAAATGTGTTTGAGCGGGCTCGAGCCCACCCTCAGCGGCGCCGGTAACCCAAGCTAGTCCTCGTCGTTCTAATTTCAATCTCATGTACGATGTCGTATTTTTTGTGAGGGAGAATAAGGGAGAGAGTTATACGTTAATTTGAGAGAATGATATTGTTAAATTTTGTATGTTAATTTTTATTGCAAAATGACATCTTTGTATGCTAAATTTGATATTTGAGGATGAATATCTAACGGACTATCTGACTATGGACAGTGAGTCGAATTGAGATAATGAATTTGCTTCATTTGCTTATCTAGTTTCAGGATCGATCTTATTCTAAAACTATTGTGAATGTGAACTCCACGTGCATGATGCATAAATCGATTTTTTGTGACGAATTAGCCATATTTAGGCTTGTCTTCGACAAAACTTTGTCATGCATCCGCCATTGCCGACAGGTACGGATCGTGAGCCTATGCGCGGGGCCGATGGTGCCAGCGCAGGCAATGACGACGTCGACCATGCGTGTGTCGATCTATGGTGTCGCCGCGAGCAACTAGGAAAGCTTTGGCCTACGAGCCCCTCCTCTATTTTTACCGCGGCTTCACTATTGCAATCATATGCCGACGTTGACATAAATATAGCACCTTTAGGTTAACTTTTCTACCACGCATTAGGTTAACTTTTCTACCACGCATCATTGATGTCTCTCTTTAACAATTGGATTGGAAAATGATGAAATATGTCTAAATCAAATTGCATCGTTTGAAATAAGGCTCTCAGAAGGTCATCGAGGCAGCAAAAGGAACCACAGACGAGGAAATATATAATTGAGCAGAGATTCATACCGTGCAAATGTGGGCAGAAGACCAGTCTGGTTAGTGAAATAGCTCAACATTTGTCAGCTTCTATGATGGACTCGAGGATCTGCGTCCCTGGCAAGTTTTGTGCAGTTTAGATGTGTGATTTACTTGGTGTGAGCAGTACCTCTTGTCATATCTTGCTTTAGTATTGTAGACCTGTCGCTATTGCTGTCGTATCAAGGGTACTTACATTTGTGTTCCTGCTACTGCTATGGCAGCTCTCCCTCGTCACAGTAAAAGATTTAACATAGGCCCTTTGCCCTGTGGTCTTTTACAGTTTTACTCATGCCTACTAGAGGAGTTTTGTTTATGTAATTCCCGTGTGCCAATTGTGTATGTATGTTGCAGTGATAGCTTGCGCGCATTTGTCTACTACAGCTATCCTCCAAGTTGAGTGCATGACCAAGTGTGCTCTTTAGGGTCCGTTTGGTTGGTTGAATGAGGTTAAATGGGATGATTTTGGCCTCTTTATTTAGGTTTAGGTTTTTTGACTTATAACTTAAAGCTAGTTTTTTGCTTAATCAACTTATAAGCCTCTAAGCTTTTAAGCCAAACTTTGTTGTTTGGTAATCCGGCTTTTTGTAGGATGTTGGCTTATTGAGTTGTTATGAAGGATGAAAGGTCTGAAATACCCTTAAGGGTTTAAAGGACCTTTTTGCTTTGTACTGCAGCTGATTCGGTGAGGTGAGGCGGCGACGGCGTCGGGAGGTGGAGTCGGTGCAGGGGAGGCGACGGCGTCGGGAGGCAGAGTTGGGGCAGGGGAGGCGGCGTCGTCGGGAGGGGAGATGGGAGGCGGCGGCGATGGGGAGATGGAGGCGGCGGCGGGGGGAGATGGGAGGCGGCGGCGATGGGGATGGCAGATGGGAGGCGGCGGCGTTCGGGAGGGGAGATGGGAGGCGGCATCGTCGGGAGGGGAGATAGGAGGCGGCGGCGTTCAGGGGGGAGATGGGAGGCGGCGGTGTTCGGGAGGGGAGATGGGAGGCGGCATCGTCGGGAGGGGAGATGGGAGGCGGCGGCGTTCAGGGGGGAGATGGGAGGCGGCGGCGTTCAGGAGGGGGAGATGGAAGGCAGTGACGATGGGGATGGGGAACAGGAGGGAGAGGGGAGGCGGCGCCGTTGGGAGGGAGATTGGAGGCAGCGGCGTTCAGGAGGGGGAACGGGAGCGATGGCGTCGGGTTGGCGGAACGAGAGCAGGAGCGTCGGGTTGGGGAAGATTGGAATCGATTGGAAAAAACGAAACGGTTTGCAATTATATACCAATGGCATTTTGAGGGTAATTTTAACGAAGTTCGGTGTCAAAGAGATATTCTATTCCACAAAAGCAAAAAAAAAAACACCTCTCCCATGGCTTATGGTTTTTAGGCTTAAATTGGCTTAAGCTTTTTATAAGCCTGACAAAAAAGGCACCCCTTTGTTTAGACTTGGGCTTTTTTGCTTTTAAGCCAAACAAAAAGCCTAAACAAAGAGGGTCTTTAGTCTTTTTTGCTTTTAAGCCAAACAAAAAGCCTAAACAAATAGGGCCTTTATTAGGGAAATGGAGTGCTTCATATGTTTGGTTCAGGGAATGGAACCAAATGGTTTAGCACCAACTCGTTCCATTTTGAGAAATATTCTGCTTAGATGTTGTACCAAAGCGTTCCATGAAAAATCCCGAACCACATGGTTCAGGCTTTGCTTGGTGACGTGATGTTCCATTAATGCATCAATAGTTTGATTAACGAGTTTTAAATGACTATGTTTCCTAAACCGAGTATCCGATTTACGATCCGATTGAGCCGTTGTGTTTCCTGTTATTCAATCAACAAAAATAAGACCACTGTTGGCATATTTTAATGCAAAAAGAATATATATCATGCGAGCCCCACGTGTCATAAAAATTAATAAAGTTATTATTTTATTGGATTTAAAGTTGGAATTGTTATTATTAAGTTCAAAATAATTCTAGGAATTTTTGTGAATTTTTTCAGAATTTTAGGAATTTTTTTGCTGTTTTTTTGCTATTTATAGAGCCCGAGTCTTTTTGAACCGTCCGATCGGAATCGGACGGTCCGATTCGGATGAGACGTTCGGACCGTCCGAACAGGTCGGTCCGTCCAGACCATCCGATCGGAATCGGACCGAACGTCTCCTCCGATCGGACCATCCAATTTCGATCGGACGGTTCGAACAGACCAGAACTCTATAAAATAGCAAAAAAAAATCTAAAATTCTAGAAAAATTTCTAGAATTATTTTGAACTTAATAAAAATAATTACAACTTTAAATCTAATAAAATAATAACTTTATTAATTTCTATGACACTCGAGCTCTATAAAATAGCAAAAATATTTTTAGATGAATAAATTAAACTTCAATTAAATTCAAAAATATTTTCCTAAATTTTTATGTAATTTTCTTGAGAAAGGAAGAAAATAAAAGAAAAAAATTATGGCCATCCAAATACAATCTCATTCATTAAACCAAACACCATCTTGAACCATTCAGGACCATCCTATCCAAGCAACCAAACAAAATCATGTATTATTCTATCCCACCAATCAAACACTATGCTTGTATCATCTCATCCAGGATCATCCCATCTCATTCACCCTGATTCACCTAACCAAACACACCCTTAGTTAGCCGGTTCCAGTCCCGACTAAATGTAAGAAACCTTACGCATGTTTGTTTGAGTAGACTTAGAATTCTTTTACTTATAGCTTAAAGCTAGTCTAGCTTTTTTATGGGCCGGTTTGCTTCTTGAGTTGTGGGCGAATGATAAAAAGTCTAAATTATCCTCGATGGTCTAGATAACTTGTTTATGCAAGTATTTAACTTCTTCTTTTTTGCATAGGAATTAAAAATATGGTGATACATGCTATGGTACATATGAAACAAAAATAGATATCGCTCGTACGTGCATGTGTCTGGGTACCAAGGCCAAACGAAATAAATTGTTGCTGGCTGCAAATTTGAACGTGCATGTATGTATGAATTTTGGGCATTGCGTAGTGAAATAAAATAATATAAAATAGGCAAATATTAGCCGACCAAACAAAATACAACAATACGACAAATATTATCTGATCATATGATACAATTTTCTTGTCACTGTAACATGTACCTATCTTAACAATATAATCTATTTACCTCCTATGGCCATCAAAGAAGTAGCAATACTATCACAAAAGACATTCATGCCTCTATCATCAACTGTTGATCCATTGACATCATCCCCTCCAGATGATCCAGCTGGTATGATCCACCTTGTGTATCATTTAGATCATAATCTTCATCAAGATCGCATATCTCAAAAAGTCCATCACGTAAAGTACTATCTTGAATGAAGTTATAAAGCACTATACATGCAATTATATTTTCCATTTGCTTCTCCATTTTGTAACCTAGTCGAAGGATGTAATATTATCTAGTCGAAGTCTTTTCTCTTTGCACATGGTCTTTGTCACTAGAAGGAATTTCCTACCATCGATCTATTCCTAACTCTTGCTACCAGTACACGAAAATCGAGATCAAGAACAAAGGTCGAATTAATTTTTAATGCAAAGCTCTTTTTCCACTATTTACTTACTTTATCTAATTAAACTAAGCAAATAGTTAGGGGCTAAGATAAAGTTATAACTATGACTTTAATTCTTAGTCTTAAAATTTTAATTCTTATTTTTTATCTTATTTTATGAGTTACTAACTACTCGAAAAGAAAAGCTTTATATACATAAACAAGAAATTGTTTTTACAAAAAAAAAAAAATCTTATTACAAACTACTATGACGGAGGAGATCCAATCTGCATCTCCTTTGTGACCTTCTTGCCGACTTGTTGTACTTCTTCGACCAGTCATGTTGTCTTTGCATCAGGGTAGTCGAAGTCAGCTTCAACTTGTTGAAGGCTAAGATTCCGGTCATGCGCCTTAAGTTTTGCAAGAGCAAACTTACTGTGCATTCGACCGCTTGTCTTATCGAATCAATTTGATTGGTCTTCAAGGTAGTTATCAACACTTGTAGTATTTCGATCTATTTTCCAATGGTGCTTGTATCTTCGACCACGGTGTCTTCATGAGGAGTAACCTCCACAGTACTAATTCCACCGAGCACATTGTTTAGGAGAGAAATTTTGTCTTGAAGATTAATCTTCCTAGCATTAATTTTCTTCTGACTGCGGGTCGAAGCTTTCTGAAGTCGTTTTATTTCGATTGCTTGCTCTGAAAACAGAGCACGGGTAGTTAGGAAAATACTTCTCAAAGATTAGTAAATAAAATTGGTCATAGGTAAAGAATTCTTCCATGTCAAGCGAGAGTAACACTTCTTGATCTAATGATCATGAGAGGTAGCATCTTTCTAATGGTTCTTTTTCGATTGTTAACCTTTGCGACATGACTTTTTCGTATTCGAGCAAATCGGTTATGGTCTTTCTATCAATTTTGAATTAGTAAGAGAAAAAGTGACACGAGTACGAAGCAAGTGCTCGAGAGTCATCATTTTCCTTATATTTCTTTTCATACCTTTTAATCCTCCTTACACTAGTCAGAAAATGGGAATGTCACCTAGTCGAAGTCTCTCCTCTCGGTTATGGTATTTCTATCAAGTTCAAAGGATATGATCAATACCAAAGAAATAAAGCTTTATTTCATAAAATCCAAAAGATACATATTACATGTTACAAAAGTGAAAAAAATTCCTAGTTACATTTCTTATACGACCTTTCTTCTAAACTAGTTAGTCTTTTCGATCAGTTCTTTGGATTTCTTCTTAAAAATGGTCAAAGTTGATCTCCATTAGAAGAAAGCAGAAGATATGTAAGTTGATAAGAGCTTGTCCAGTATGTTGCTTCCCCCCGATATGAACTCCAGTCTTGATCAGAAATTGCACATCATAGACAATGAAGTGTTCGCCTGCTCATCAGGACTTTTTTTACCAAATTCCCGAGGACTTCAATCCATGGAACAAATTGACTTTTCGATCATCCTAAAGTCATGTTCTATGAATTTTCTTTTTCCACAATCTTACTCACAATGGAATGATACTAAGGAGATTTGAGTTCATACTCATAAAAAGCTTTGAAGATAGAAATCTCACATTCCTCTTTGAAAGACCACCATTCATCATCTACCCTTTTCACTTCAACAAAAGTTTCAGAAAATTTCTTCTAACAATATCAAAGACGGTCATCTTCTTCATATCCAACTTTCATTCTTCCCATTCAAACTTAGGTCTGACTATTTCTTCTAAGAAATCTATCCAAACTTGAGGAGTTTAGGGAAAGAATTTTAAGAAGCAGAAGTGGTAAAGTAGAATGATTGCAAGTAAGTTTTTCTTAGTTCTGCCCTTCTGAGGGTTATTTATAGCCATCAATTTGCGACAGAATTCAATGGATAAGGATGGAAGTCCAGCGATTAAAATTCTATTAGAAATTGTTCCCAATGAATCATTGGAAACCAAAGAATTACCATCTCTCCGAGAGCTGTTCTCCATAAATAGAATTATGAGAGACGGTTGACATTCTTTTTTCTGTTTATTTAGGAAAAAAGGAGTTTTATTTTTACAACTCAAGTAAAAATATCTTTCTTGACCAAATCAATTTCTGGTTAGAAGAAAAAAAACCATCGAACACACTTAATCTTCACCTATGATTCTACGATATCTTTTTCAAGTAAGTCATTTTCACTTGAAGTTGGGGGGCTAGATGATGAAGATATAACAATTCTCAGTTAATTAAATTATTTATTTATAGTATTTATACAACCTTCAAGGGTACCCATCAATATCAACAATGAGAGATATTATAAACACTTAGTAGGCATAAGTTTTTCTACAACCACCTTATATGGTCGTAAGTTCTTCTGCGATAATCTATTGATCGTAAGTCTTACTACGATCATCTCATGATCGTAAGCTTTACTACGACCAGATCATTTACGACCACCCTATAGTCAATAAGAACCACTGACATGTGAGACCAATTGGCTAGGGACATTTGTACGCAGTGTTTAACACACGCAGTAATTAATATGTGTTGTTATTTTCTAAGATAACTGCACGTATTAAACCTCTATCTCTGACATAACTGCAAGGCAACTTGGAGGGATATATCTCTGACAATAACAGCCATTGAACGTGCGCATTGCATCAAATGTTAAGACGCCTCTTAACATAGACAACTGTCACCCCTTCGTGTGCTATATAAGGAGTAAATTCGATGGACAGAGGAGGGAAAAAAGAGAATAGATTTGACAGATACAATGAGAGATAGAAGTCATCAAGCCCTAATTTTAGTGACTTCCTCCCTGTTGTAAACACAATCAATACAACAACACAGGAGTAGAGTTCTTATTCTCTCAGGAGGAGACCTGAACGTGTATAAAATCCCTGTGTCCTTTTCTATGTGGTTTCACTTTAGGAGAGCTTCGAGCATTCATTCATAAGATCAATACTAAAACATCAACAATCTTCAACACGCCCAAGGAACACTTCATCACATTTAGAAGGAATGAGTGAGCGTGATTAGAAACCTCGTATTTGCCACTTGGTTGCCGACCATGTCAAAATTCCGGTAGATTGTACTTTTATCCTTTGTAAGGAGCTAGACAACCATTTCGATTGGGATAACTCGCATCAACAAGATAATATTTTTCTACATATCATCAACGGATAAGTGTTGACATTGAAAATTAGGAATACTATCATAATAAGTAATTATAGGATGAAAGAAACAAAATACCATCGGGAAGATGTGAAAGATGCCATGTTGCTAAATATATCCCAATTTGCCTTACTAACCCCAACTAGATCAATCTAGATGATTTTCATTCAACCATAAGCAGTTCACATATAAATGCAATGCTACTGTTACTTCGTCACCAAATTGCATAGAAGCGAGAAAAAAAAAGAGTGTCTCACACGAAATCCATGCAAACAAACAGGCAACGGGTGATAGCTTACTTGCACCTATGCAAGCTAGGCTTGCTAGCGCGGAATCTTTGAAGCATTCGGTTGGACTAAGTGGTACTAAAGTGGAATACAGAGTGGGCTTAAATTCTATTTAAGTGAAGAAAAATTCACAATTTCTTACTAAATAATGACATGAATCATAATATATCACTCATTGTGAGATTAACATACGAGTCCAAGGAGAGCAACGATAGACTAGAGGCAAAAGAGGATAGATGACTTGGAGACCCCGAGACGGAGATCACCAGCAGTCGGCGGAGATCTAGGGCGTCGGATGGAGGTCGAGCCCTAATCGCCTTGGAGGCGACTTGGGTGCGAGAGCCGAGAGGGGAGAGGACAATGTATTAGTTACGTGAGTGACTTCAGTAAAAAAGAAAGAACCGCACGTGTGATCAACTGTCCGCACGCGTCGCGCGCGGCTGCGGGTCCGGCTGGGCGGCCATGCACTCTCCGACCGATCTGCCTCGACATTCTCGTACGCGTGCGCCGCTCCTCCCGGCCGTCCGGCGGCGCCCGCGGAGTACTCGCCTCACGTACGCCTGTCTGTCTGTCGTCTGCTCCCCCGGCCGGCCGGCCGGCAGAGACACCTCCGACCGTGACGTGGACAGGCGTCACGTCCCAGGGGCAGCGCCGTAATCTCGGGTGTGAAGCGAGCCGGTCGAACGAGTTGACGTACGGCGCGCCACTGTGACGCTGTTCCTAGCACGTCAGCCCCGTCGAAACGGAGACGGAGACGGCACTGGAGACGCGTCCTGTCCCATGTAAACGGACGTCGGGACGAGCGCTCGCTCGTACGCAACCGCCTCGCGCGACGCGAGCCTCCGAGATTTGATGCACGTGCCTAAACTAATGACGCTACTCTAATTAGCGTGTTTGCTGAGAGTACCAATAGCATGTGTACACTAATACAACACCAGCTGTCTGTAGGTCTTGCTACGTTAGACACGAGATGATGTAGAGAAGAGAGAAGATGAGCGTGGAACAATTATGGCCGCCTCTCGTGCGATGATCATTGTAAAATATATTATATATGGAGAAACTGTCTGTAAAGACATGTAAAGAGATAACAAATTGTATAAGTTATCTTAGAGAGCTGTCTATAAATAATATAAAAAAGTATTATAAATAACAGTTGTCTATATCGTTGTATATATTGATAGACTCAAGGATTGGTTCTAACGAGACACGCTTTCCATTTTGCGCCGATTACGATTATTATTATTTTGCCGAGATGTCTGGAACTCGCAAGAAAGTTTGCCGAATTAATAATTCCATTACGTTTTGGACTTTGGAGTGTACTACGTCTCAGGCTCAGCGTTGTCTTTTCTCACAAGTCAAAAGAGTTGTTGAAACGAATCAAAGACGGTATCCCTGTCTATGTGTAGCCAAGGTTGAGGAATCATGCAGACCTCGAATTAATTTAGGTCATCTAGTCCTTTTAGAAATATATGATATTTTATAAAGTTAGGTATCAAAGATCGTACCAATGTCTAAAACGTCGTATATTCTTAAGCAGATGAAGTATCTTTCTAGGGATCCCTCTAATTACGTTTGCAGGAAACATTCTAGAGGTAAGTAAGTATACAAAATCGATTGGATTAATGCTCAAGACGAATGGATCATTGAATCGAATTGTTTCCTGCAAGATTCCAAATAGGAAAGTAGGTTTCTGGTGCCGTAGCTACGAATTAGTGGGAGGTAAAAATAATCCACAGCCCTCGCGTGAATTGAATTAAGACGGGATAATAACAGGCACCTAACCAGCCTCGTGACAGAATCCAAACCCTAATTAGGTTTGGGTTGCCTGTGTGAAGCTCTCAGCAGCCGGATATCGTTCTCTCTTCTCTTGTATATTATAATCAAGACGGTGATCGATTATAATCACGAGACGAATGTGCCTTCCTACCTTGTGTTTTGCTTACTTGATTAGTAGGACTTGGAGTGGTTTTCTGACACCGTGTTAGCCAAATGCCAACGTGATGGTACGTCGATGTGAACACGGTAGCCGGTCACATATGTAGCTTTGGATAGGCGGCCAGATGGCATCACAAACTTTCTCAAATGTTTTTGCACGGCATCGGTAAACTTCAATTCGTCTACTGCTGTTAAATCCTCCACTATACCTTAATTGGGTTTTCCCCCCTCAAGATTTATGTGTAAATTAAGCATTTTTATCGTAAAACTCATACGTTCTAAACATGGCATTAGAATCTACATGAGCAGTGCGCAGTCACAGCATCCTCCGCGCTGCATCACAGCATGAACAGTGCCCGGCAAGGTACTATACCAAATACTGCAGCAGCACAAAGATATCCACCGCACCGCACCGCAGCGAAAGGAACACTGTAGCAACTGATCTCTGAACTTTTGCTAACAGTGCGGAGCATCCATCTCCGTACTAACTGTTCCGAGTATCTGAGGAGATCACGCGTGCGCGGCTCGCTGGATTAGTATCGTTCGTTCATTACTGCAACTTGCGCCGAGCAGGGTACAGCGGAGTGGAGCAGCGAATTGGACCAACAGGCAGCAGGTGCGTTGGGAAGGGAGAGGCATAAAAGAATAGAATTTGCAGCGACGTCTCTGTCCGGGATGGAGAAGCAAGCGAAGCGAAGCGAAGCGATTAGAGAAAGGGGATGCCGGAGTTATACCGGCCGACGACCGTCTGACCCCGGACTAAGCACCGGGCATTAGTATTAAACATTAAACAAGCAGCCGCGTATGATTTGTATAATGGCCGCATGCTGCTCGCCCATGGCCCTCGTGTCGTACTTGTTTTTTCGGATTCGTAATGGCTGACGCTGTCTCGGCCTCGGCCATGTGGTGTTGGGCGACGAGGTTGCTAGCCCCACGCACACGCCTTTCTTACGAAGGTAAGCGCTAGGACATTAAGGTAGGTACGTAGGAGGAGAGGCGGTACGCGGCAATTAAGTGTGTTCTTCAGCGACAAAATCGTGCGTTGTTTTGGTGGGTTCGCATCGCAAGTACTAGCTAGTATCGACGCGATTAATGTCGTTGGGGAGCGCTTAGGACGCACGCAAAATCGCGCCATTAATTAGCAAAAGATCTGCGCGAGAGAAGAACCCGGCTGTTATTGGCAGGCTAAAAAGGTTCGAGGATCATCGGAAATCAGATCCGGCCTAGCGATACGATACCGTTATGAAAGCGTATTTCCTGTCGTCATTTTTGGTGCTCCTTTACGTGTTAACTGTCAAATCTAAAAAATATTTGACCGACACAGATTATAAAATAACTTACGGACTTACAAATTTCTGAATTTTTTTTTAGGTAGTGCCTATGGTTTTGGGTTCACGGGATTACGAGTCACAGAGTTTTTAGCTAATTTGGCAACTTTTTGAAACGATTTAGCAAATATAGCCCCGTGCATCCAAAATAACAAAAATAGCACCACGGTAAGTTAGACAGATCCCTACCGTGCTCCCGGACCGTGGGTAGTACCTGCCACCCTCCCCGACCGTGGCAGAGACCGCGGCTGCATCGGATTAAATGGAGCCACGGGTGGCACCTGCAGCCGGGTGGGTCCGTGGCAAGAGGTTCGCGGCAGACAGCACAAACCGAGCACGTGGGGCACGCAGCAGGCTCCTGCAGTGCACCGGGGGTGTGGCAGGAGGGGAACAGCAGACGGAGACCGCGGCAGGGGCGTGCAGTGGTCCAGGTGCGCATGAGGATGCAGTCGCGGTTCGAGAGCACGTAGAGCATAGTGGTGGTGACTGTTGCGTTCTTCACTTCTCTCCCTCACCAATATTTGGTGCCACCATGTGGGCCTAACAAACACGTCCTCCCATATTCCATCCTCATCAAAGTGAGCCCCCGTGTGGGCTAGCGTCTCTCTCGCGATTCCTTCTCTTCCATCCATTCTGAACAAACTACTCAGAACAAATCTCTTAACAACCCCAACAAGCTCATCGTATCTCCCAACTATATCTAGGCTTACGTCAATTCGAGTTTGGCTGGCACATGCTTCTCACCATGACACCGCGATGCCACTGCTGTTCTCCCAACTCGAAGCCGCAGTGGCATTATGGGCTCTCGGTGAAGTTATCTAGTGGAGCGACACCGAGAGTAAGATGGCCGGCGAGGAAGCTGAGTTGGTACGATCGACCTGTTTGATGTTGATTTAGACGAACAACACCTTCACACTTACACCCTCCAATGCATAGATTAACTAGGACCAAGCGATCCCTGTGATATGGTGGCTGTACCAGAGCATGTACAGGCCGCTAATGCAGAATATGCAGTCACCGTCGCCATCACTGGAGAGGAACACCTCAAAGGAGTTGTCCTGGCGGAGCACTTGCAACTGCACAGAGGTGCGGTAGGCGACGAGCATGGCGACTAGGGCGCAGGCAGCACGACCAGGGACATAGTGCGCGGGTGCGGCCAGTGGCGTATGCCGGTAGAGATCTGGTATTCCCATGCCATGTTCTTGTCTTAAGCAGATGTTCTTCGAGGACGACATACACGACGACCTACGTGAGATCTGCCCATTCTTTCATTTAGATGTTAAGACATTAACCACATACATGATGTCCATGACTTTCAGGATCGATCTATGATTAGTTAAGATATGCATGTTTGCAGTTGTGCAGCCATGCAAGTTATAATTTATTCTCATCGCCGCAATGCACGAATACATTCAATGGTGCAGCCATACCAACTTTGCAAATCTCATCGTCCCAATTTTTTTTGGTCAGTTCATAAAAATTTAGGAGCCATCAGTAGATCGAGAAATTTATCTCTAGTTTATCATATGTTTTAATGTATTCAATATATATATGAACAATGGAAAATTTTGTACTATACATTGTGCAATCCCGCGGGCAACGTCGTAACCTCATGGGAGGGTGCCAACGCAGACCGCAAGGAGGCGACGGCACGCTGACGTGCACCGAGGGACCAATTCGAGCACACGTCAGCCCATCAGTCCAATGCAATGGATGCACGCAAGGGCATAGACGAGGCGTCAAGAGAGAGCAGCACGGCCAGAGCGTGAGCGGTAGAGTTCGGCCAAGCGCAGCACCAAAAAACTGAAGACATACAGCAAGCCGAGCTTAACGACGATTACTGAACGTATTGTCGTAATATGTTTTTTTTTTTATGGAAACACCGTCATTCAACTAGTTGTTTCAAAAAGAACAGCCAAAGGGCCGAGTACCCCGAATCGCACCATGAAACATGCCGCATCAGTGGGAGGGAGAAAAAACAAAAAGAAAAGAAAAAGAAAAAGAGCGTTACAAGCGTGTCCCGCGAAGAACCCTAGGCAAGCCAGTAGCACACGGACCCACGCACGCCTATAAATCGAGTGCCCACGGCCACGAGGGCTCCCCCTCGCGTCTTGCCCCTGCCGTGCCGCGTATCCCTCCCGTTCCTCTTTCCTCTTCTCCGACTCCAATCTCTCCTCTCCTCTCTCTCTCTCTCTCTCTCTCTCCTGCCCACCACCCACCCATCGCGAACTCCACCCGCCCACCTATACCTATAGCTCACCCACCCGAGGAGGCACCCACGCACGATCGCCGCCGCTACTAGTGCTCGCCCGGTCGCCATGACGCCGACGGCGGCGATAACAATGGAGGCGGCTCCGTCGCCGGCTGCGGCGTTCACGACCGGGGCTGCGGCGGCCGAGGAGGTGGCGGTAGTGGAGCATCCGGCGCCGGCGGAGTCGAGCAGCGGCGGCGGAGAAGGAGTCGCGGACGGCGGGGCGGAGCGGCGGTCCCGGTTCCGCCGGATCTGCGTCTACTGCGGCAGCGCCAAGGGGAAGAAGGCCAGCTACCAGGACGCCGCCGTCGAGCTCGGCAAGGAGCTGGTAACTAACGCCTCTTCCCGCGCCGTCTTCCTCTTGTGGAGGTTTTAGGTTATTTCTTACGAGAAAAAGGGGACTCCTTTTAGTTACAATCACGTTGGTTTGGGATGCGGAGGCGCACGAGGTTGTTTGAATCTGTTAGAATGGCATGGGACGGGAGGGATGGTGGCTATGAGCTGTATCCGTCCTGGAGGAGGTCATGGGGTCAAGGTGTGCAGCCTTCTTGCATGGTCATACGGTTAGGGTGAGAGAGGAGGGCACGATGAACCATCGAGCTAGCACATCCATCTCCCACCCACTGCCAGCCCCGAATTGCTCCTCCATCATCACGAGGCCGAAAGGCGGTGCAAGGCCTTGCCATTTCCTTTCCCCTTGTTGGCATCAGCATCATGACCCCGTGACCTCACTTGCTTGCCCAAATGCACAAACATTTGCCTCTTGCATGCATCAGAAATTCAATACTACCCGATGATGTGAATTGTCTTGAGGATGTTTTGTTTTGTTTTGTATGGCCTTGCAGGTGGAGAGGGGCATAGACCTGGTCTATGGAGGTGGCTCCATTGGCCTCATGGGCCTGGTCTCCCATGCAGTTCATGCTGGAGGGCGCCATGTGATTGGGTTAGTATCCATCCATCCCTATCGCTACCCCCCTCCTCGCCATCCATTTCTATCTACCTGGTGGTCTCCCTGCACTTCTTGTTTGCTTGGTGTTTTTATGGCGTTCTTGCTCTGGGTGCTTTGCTTCCGGCAGCTCCCTGCGCCAAAATGGCAGCCTTGGGTACTGAAATGGCAGCTTTGGGCAGGTTGCTGTTGGGATTTGGGCTCCATTGCCCGTTGGAGGATGGGGCAAGCCATGCCGATTGCATTCCGTTTCACCGAAATGGAAGCTCCTTTTCGGTCGTCTTTTCGAAAGGCTAGTTGTTTCCATGCCTGCTACTGGGCATGAGGAGGGTGCCCAGCTGCAAGCTGGGGGCTAGTGCTGCGCGCCCTAGTTTAAATTATTGCGCAGTGGTTATCTAGTCCAGTTGTTGAAAGGCCTACCTCTGTATAGCTGTCTCTAGGCTTGCCAGTTTCTTTACATGGGAAAAGATCAGCTTGTTGCTCTAGCAGTAGTACTTGTTCGACCGCTTTAGCCTGAAGTTAATGTGCCTTTTTGTTCCCCTTCTTTTTGGCAGGATCATTCCAAAATCACTGATGCCCAGAGAGGTGAGTCAAAGGCTGTAATTTGCATTTTGCTGCTATTGCATGATATCCCAATTCACAATGCACATGCTCTGCAGTGCAGTCCGGATTGGATATTTGGATGTGAAGAGAATTCATATATAAGGATATTGTTCACAACAATGATGCATCCATCATATGATTCTAATTTGCCTTGTTTTGAAACGAGTTAATGCAATGTGCCCGTGTGATGACATATAAAATATAGCTATTAACTATACTTGGAATTTGCAATGATCTTGTGAAAATTGAGAAACATAACCCATGCCTTGTTAAGCAGATATTCGTCATTTCTTGTATGGAGTTAGCATTTCCCACTTGTGTATGCTGAAAAGAAACATATCCGTTTTGTAGCTGTCGTGGTCTTGGACTGACGGTCTTTGTTCTGATGAGCTGTACAACTAAGCCTAGGCTTTGACGTTTGAAATTATTATTCCTGCCAATCTGGATTGTCTCCATGTAATTAGTAGTAATTGATTAGATTTTTTTTTACGTGTAGAGATATCTGAGGATGCAGCTGCGGTATATTGTTGGATTGTTAATATCACTAGTTCATGCTTCTGTAGGTAACTGGAGATCCTGTAGGGGAAGTTAGAGCTGTTTCTGGCATGCATGAGAGGAAGGCCGAAATGGCTCGGTTTGCTGATGCTTTTATTGCCTTACCGGGTATAATAGCCTGCCTAGTCCATTTTTTCCACACGCGAAAGAGATCAGAATTAAGTCATATTTGTGGTGTAGGTTCTGATCCTTAAATTAAACTGATAGGTGGCTATGGAACCTTGGAGGAGTTGCTTGAAGTCATCACTTGGGCGCAATTAGGAATCCATAAGAAGCCGGTAAGAACCGACTTGCATTTGTTCCTGGTGCTCCTCACACAAATTTTATCCATTCCCGATAATCTAAAGATCATGCGCTTTCTGCATGTTTTGTCAACCCACTTTATTCTAATAGGCGTGGAGGCGTTGTTTTGTTTATTATAATGTCGTTAGGGCCGTTGTGATCTGATGCTATCATCTTGCCTTGTTCGCATGTGACTACAAATTTCACCCTCAGAGAAACAAATTATTGGGAGGATAGTTTAATCAAGCAGTTATCTACTTCACTACATCAGAATATTGTTGGAATTGAAGGCCATGCGATCTGCATTCTCATCTTTTATATGTGGCTCTAATAAGATATGCTTCACACTTTATGAATATTCTCATACAGCTAATGGAATGATGGTTGGAGGATCTTAAATTGCATGACGTGTCATATGCACAAGAAAATGTATTGGTGTCTATGTTAAATAACTGCTTAGCAAGATATAAAATGGTGATGGCCTGCAGGATAAGAACAGTCAATTCGACATTTCTCTTCTTCTACCCTTTATCTGTCACTATTATTGGATCTGAAAGCCCCACAAAACTGTTATTTATTTGTGAGGTGATATCAGTACGATTCTGTGGGTGCGAGTGGATCATTTAATAACCAGCATCGTTGAATCAGGCGCTACATTTTTGTCATTACTACCGCTTCCTGGTAGCTTTTGTGTAATTGCTTCCAAATATGTTACCAGGTTGGTCTTTTGAATGTTGATGGATTCTATGATCCTCTACTATCGTTCATCGACCTGGCTGTTAATGAAGGCTTCATTACCGAGGAGGCGAGGCACATCGTCATTTCAGCTCCGACAGCCAAGGAGCTAGTTATGAAACTGGAGGTTAAATCCCAACTCTCTACTTATCCCTAGGTTTCCTACAGGATTAGTACCGAATATAAGTTTGTAGACGTTTTTCGACAAATTCTTTTTTTTGCAATCCAATGGAACATGCTCTATATTTCAACTCTGGTATGACATCCACTTGATTCCCTGAACCCTTGTATCTGTTGCAGGGCTGTGTCCCCGAGTATAAGATTGGCTTGGTTTGGGAGGACCAGAACCAGAAGCAAAATAACCTGGTCCCTGAGCTGGAGTCCGGGATCACTTCATCCTGATGGAGCTTCCAGCCTGCATTGCAGTCTTAGGATTTATAACCAATCGGTGTCTGGGATACCGAAGTAGCAAATATTTGTCCTTGTAACCAAAGGGTAATGGGATGAAGGGAGGGACACACTATGCATGTGTGCGCGTGCGTGCTGATCTCATGCGCTGGCGGTACTATGGATGGTCGTTTTGGTGGGCATAACATGGACATGGGTTAGCAACTAGCAAGCAGTCCAGTCCAGTCCAGTCCAGTAGTGCTCTAGGTCTTGTTTTGATCCTGGAAGAAATACACCAGTACATAATATATTCAAGCTAGGTGGTGCGTCTCCATGCTGTTTGCCTGTGCTGGATTCTTGTGTTTTTTAAGACCAAGAGAAAATGCGAATTGCCGGTTTGAAGGGTGCAAACTGCTCCATCTATTTGACAGAGAAAAGGGAAGCTGTTGGTGCTGTGATTTTTAAGCAGTAACTTGGGTTCAGCTCTGCGATGGCTGAATGGCCGTACTGCTAGTGTAGGGCGGATATTGTTCTTTTCGTATCTTAATCTATATTTTCGTATCTTAATCTATATTTTTTTACTCTGGATTTGGGTGCGAATACTGGTACGAATATATATATTTTTGGGATACGGTCACGGGGCAGATGTAGATCGAATTCAAATCAGTTATGGATAATATATACATAAAGAAAAAAATATAACTTCACCGATGAAAATAATGAATTATATTATCTATTAGAGAATTATTTATCCTACTTAACAACATAAACTTAATTAAATGTAAATTCATATCGTATATTAGTCAATGACTAGTGCTCCATAGAGGATATTGATGTTTATCACATATCTATTTTGTTGCTTTATCATCATATAACAATACAGATACAGATCAGATATTACACTCTCCATACCGTAACCTACATCCCACAGGATTTTTTGGATATGGATACGGCGTTGGGTCGGCCGTCGGTTTTTTTTTCGGATACTGCGTTAGATTGGCCGTCGAATTTTTTCGGATACGTTGTTGGATCTATCCATCTCGTTTTCACCCCTACTAATGTCTATTAAAAAAAAACGCATGGTATGTATAAAAGATAAGGAGGCTAAATGGCCTACAAGGCTTGGGCCAGAAATCTATCGCAAAGTTCCCCAGTAAGTTGGTCCATTAGAAAGAAAAAGAAACGCAGCAACTGCCCAAGTGACAAGTAGGAGACCAGGAAGATGGCCCTGCTACATCTCTCTCGTCAAGGCCCATGGAGTTGATAGCAACGAAGAATTTATTGCAAGCAAATCTTTCGACAAAAATTTAAATTTATCGAAGCAAATTCTAGTATAGTCCGTTAAAGCCAGCAATTAATCCACGCCATGCTCTTTAGCTAGATCAATCAAACCCCAAAAAATAAATGTACGCATCTGTATGGAGTAAATCACAAACCGAATTGCAACAGACCAATTCATTCGTTTTCTTGGGTTCAAAATTTGCTTAGCTAGCACAAGGCAGCATTGGGCATCCGCTCCCTGACTGATTCAAACTTCAAAATTCGAATTCAAACGCCGTTGCTCACTCAAAAACTACACCTCCAGCCGATTAGTAGAGAAGATCTTTTATGCCGATTCCCTCTCTCTAACTCTCTCTCTCTCTTTTAATAATGTGTGTATGTGTGTGACGACATTAAAACTTCACTGACCCGTGGGACCCATTGGCAGCTGTCATTGCTCTGTCATCAGAGGCTACATGCGTTGTGGCATGAACGTACCGTAGTAAGTGGTCCGCTGCCGCACAAGGATCTAGTGTGCGTGCTTATTTGCGTAAATGGCCGGCGGATGGAGTAGTAACTGATGCTTTGGCTATGTTGCGGAAAGAACCCTAGAACTCTACAAGTTTTTTTGTCCCCTGTGTAGTAAGATCCTCGAAAGTCGAAACTAACGGTTGCGTTTGATTTTGATGTCTGGTGTGAAATTTGAGCAAACATGTCAATTGAGTAGATATATTTGTACGGATAACCACGTGCCTTTTTCGCCGTATTTATAAGTAACTAATGACTTGCTTCCACGTCAGACGTCGTTTATCTATAAATACCCTGCCAGATACCATACTCTCCTGTTGTCGTCATTGTTGGCACCTCCTAGTCGCCCTCAAACGCGGCAACCCCACCTGCCGCTTCCTTTTCAGGCATCGACGACGTCGGTAGCCCATAAACACACTGGCTCGTCTCCTCTACCATAGATGATGCAATTATCGTCTGCCATCCGCCATTTGAGCGCCGCCTCCGCTTTGTCGTGATTGAAAACTTCAAACTTGGATATCCATCATAAAAAGCACGTTCTTCCACTACTAGTAGTCCCGCATATTAGAATCATTACTTATTTACAATATGTCATATGTTATTTCTATACTATAGTCTTAAAGGATTAGTAGGAGGTCATCTTAACTAATAAAAATTAGGGTTTATCGTCCCACCCCACCCCACGTACATAAGTTCAGTGCACCTTGTCCGTATGCTCAGTGCACCCCGTGCCGACAAGTGGGGCCGAACAATCTGGTATGGTTTATTCATTGCTTCCCCAACTCCCCTCTTCTCCCACGATCAAGCAAACAACTGCTCCTCTCCCTTTATCTGAATCCACGAATCCTATACAACTCCATGTTCCCCTCAATCCCACGTCCCATCTAATCCCCGTGTTTCCTGATTTGCGCTGTCTGCCCACCACCGCCGCCTCCTCTTGGCTGACGGCTCTGCTATTGAGACCGTTGTCGCTCCTGTAAGATCGAGGAGGCCGACTAGAGGGGGGAGGGTGAATAGTTATTTTAAAACTTTTATGCGCTAAAACCGATTTCTAAAGCAGAAGCTTAATATCAATTCGGTTTAACCTAAATCAACTAGGTTTACTAAGTGCACCAACAGTACAAGTCAATTAATAAAAATCAATCAAACATAGACTTGTAAGCAATTCAATTTAAGCAATGAATATGGCACAAAGCATGATAAACATTCATACACAATGAATAAGCAATTTAACACATGGTATATAAATTGCGATAAGTAAAGCTCAAGAATGCAAATCACAAGATGACACAACGATGTTTTACCGTGGTGTTCGAAGACTTGCCGGTCTCCTTTAATCCATGTTGAGGCAAACCCAAACCAATTGGACCGGCTCTACGAATTGAGCACCCGCCTCCGAGGTAACCAATACCTCACTCCACTAGGGTTGCTCTTACTCTACTCCGGAGATGGCGAGCACCAAGCCACTTACAAACACCAGGCCTTTTCACAAGCTTCACTTGAGAAGATCAGCGGATCACAACGCCTCCACGCCGTCTAGGTGTCGGCAAACACCAAGAGTAACAAGTCTTAGACTTTCACTTGAACCAATCAAGTGTCTAAGCTCAAGTGGATACTCTATCCACTATCTAAGCCAACACATGCACTTAGGGTTTGCCTTCTAGCCACACTATGTGCAACACATGCACAAATGCTAGAGAGGGCTTGCTCTTAGCTCTTGAGAGTGAATAATAGCACCAGCTGTGTTCCTTTTTTTTCTCTATACGACCAAGGTGGGATTTATAGTCTATACACACAGGCTAGCCGTTGGGAAAAGGAATCGGCACAGTAACGGCTATAAAACTAGCTGTTGCGAAGAGGTAGGGTACTACCACCAACCAATACGCGGTAGTTCCGATAAACGGTGGTTCCGCACAACACATTGCGGTACAACTGCAAAATCGAGAGAGCAACACATGCTCAAAAACGCAGCTAAGGACCAAAAAGCACACGTTCGAATTTACGCATCGCCATCAAGAGATCGGTCGTTCGCGATCCGGTCATATCACGCGCAAAGTGCCGGCACAACCGTGCTCCGAGCGAGCAACAAATCCTTTTGGAAAACACGCATCGCCACTTGATCGGTACAACCGATGTCGCGTAGTTCCGCCACACGCAGCCGTACAACCACCACATGGTAGTTCCGCTTAAGACACGCCGCATTACCGCTTTACCGTGAGAACACATGCAACCTCAAGGATCGCTATGCCACGTGGACCACTCGATCACTTAGATCTTTTCGACCATGGACTTAACCGCACGATCGAACAAACAATCGGATGTCCAAAGTGCTCCGTAGTTCCGCCTAAGGAACATGCGTACTACCAACACAGTAGTTCCGTTCAAGACATTGCAAGATTCGATGTTCCTGAGAAAGGCACAAACTGGCTTTCAAAGAACAACTCAATTGTAAAATACATTTGCAAATTGATACTAGATGCACACAAGGCATGAAGGCAAGATTCTCAACAAGTTACAAAACACATTTACACACTTTTAGAATCATGGCCACAAATTACACTCCGCTTCAACTCAATTTGCAAAACACATTTGCACAATTGACAAGCGATGCAAACTAGGGTTAAGATGAGATTCTCAACAAGTTGCAAAACACATTTGCACACTTTTAGAATCACACCACAAGGAATAAGGTACATGGATGTAAACCATTTGCAAACTAAAATCACATGCTACAAGGATTATCCATGAGCCACAACTATTTGCAAAACACATTCGCAAATATAGGCAACATGTTGAGATGAGCTAGAGCAAACACAATGAGTTATCAACACATGACTAACTCAAGCTACTAATCAAGATCCCTCTTAATGGTACGACAACCTATATTAGCAATCCGGTCTCCCAACCAAACACCGAGACCGGTAAAAGACTAAGAACACATCTTTAGCTCTAGCTAGTCATACCTTTGCCTTGAACATCTTCTTGAAGCTTGATGACGCACATCTTCACTTCAAGTCTGGGTTCTTGACTTGATGATCAACTCATGATCATCTTCTCATCTCGATCATCATCAACTCATGATGATTTTCGTCTTCGAGATCTTGACATGCATCAACACATGATACACTATTCTCTTGACCTCCATCAACACATGATGGATCTTCCAGACTTGATGATCAACTCATGATCATCTCCTCTTCAAGGTCTTCATATGCATCAACACATCATGCATCCTTTACTCCAAGCTCTTCACTTCGATATCATCAACACATGATGATTTTTTTCTCTTCGAGATCTCGTCTAGAACATCATCAACTCATGATGATTTCTCTTCATCCCAGTCTTAACTTGATGACTATCAACACATGATATCATCCAAAGTCTTCAACTGCATGGAACTCAACCTACACATCCAACTCAAGGAAATAGTTAGTTCCATAATATGATTATTATTAATTACCACAACATACCATCAACCCATAATGGTTGGGATAATATAACACAATCTTTTCCTCTTTGGTAATCGATGATAGTCACTTCAATTGTAAGTAATTGAATAGAGATAAACATGAGTATATATAAACTACACAAGTTATATATACTATGAGTATATACGAACTACAAGTTGTATATACTCACATGAATATATTAATTACTCGAGTTAAATATATTCAAGGATATATGAGCATCTATGAACTACACAAGTCTCATAAGCTCTCATATACACATATGAATATATTAACTATACAAGTTAAATATATTCAAGGATATGTTTCAAAGTAAAAATCCTTAAAATACGTGGAAAGAGAGTATGAATCAATACTAATAAAACCACAAAATATAGAGTGAACTCCCCTAAATGTGTGTATACACAAATGTGTAATGGAAACATATGCACATATCCAAGTTAACCTTTTTGATGGAGTTTAACCTATATTTTGGATGCGAGGAATACAATAGGAGGAAGTAGAATACATACCTCTTGTATTTTCATCTCTATATCCAAACGAGACTAAGCAATAGATAATCAATAGAATTGTTAGTCTCACAAATAGATTTATCTTTAATGAATACATATCTGTTTGGAATTTTGCTTTTATATTCAAGCTGAGATTAAACGTGATATGACAATAAGAGTGTTAGTCTCACAAGTCTATTTGTCATTAATCACCAAAATACTCTATTAACACATAATGACGGGTCTAGATCATTCAGCTCCAAATATCCACACCGCCGCTGCCGCTCCACATGTCCTTGGTTAATTGGTTTTTTGCGGCCGTGATGGAGAGCAGGGCCAGTGCGAGCGGCGGTTGCAGTGACTACATTGCCAGTCTGCTCAACTCGTCGCCGAGGCTCGACTTTGGTGTGTTGGGCGGCATGCCAGTGCTAGACGGCGTCATGGCGGTGACCGGCAGGGGTGGGGACTGCTTGGAGAAGTTTTGCGGTGACCCGGGATTCGCGAAGCAGGCGGTGCAGTTGTCCAGCTTCAACGGGCAGCGCTTCGCCAGGGCCGCTGGGCTCTTCGGGATGCCCCCGCCGGCGTCCGCCGTAAGCAATGGTGAGTTCAGGGGCGGCAATGGCGGCTCACGGGAGGTGTCCTCCGTGCCCGACCCTACCTCGGTGATGAAGGATGCCAACGCCAAGAAGAGGAAGGCGTCAGCGGCCAAAGGCGTCATCATCTCTAGGAACAGGCGCCTCACGCAACCTCCACCACCGTCCGTGGTCGTCGCCGGCGTACTCATACGATACGACGGCATCACTGCAATTGATGATAGGATTCATGGAGATCGCCGAAATCCTCGTAAGGGCCATCACTGCCGATTGGCGAGCAACGCCCACGAGAGACAAGCGGGCGCCGCGCAGGCGCAGGCCCTCCTCCCCCTGGGCCCTACGCTTAAAACTGCCCGTTCTGCCTGCCCGAACCCCCCACTCCCCTCTCCCTCTGCCCGCACTGCCCCCGGTTTCTCCCCTTCCCTCCCTCCCCTCTCTTCTTCTTCTTCACACACTCCAGTCTCCACTCCTACTCCTCGTCACGCCACCATCCAATTCCAAGCCATGCCCGCCTCCCCGCGCCACCGCTCCTCGCCGGAGTCCGCCCGCCGTGCTCGCGAAGCTCCCATAGCGACCGATTCCTAGCCAGCCGGGGCCCGTGCAGCCTCTGTCGCGGTTTTCGCCGCGCTTCGCGTCGGAGGAGATGGGTGTCGGGAGGTCGGTGGAGGCGGCCGGGTGTGGGAATGGGAATCCGCGGGGGCACCCGGGGGCGGCAGGAAGGAAGGAATCCACGGCGATGGGGTGCTGGATCCGCCTCCCGTTCGTGCGCGGCTGCATGTCGTCCCGCTCCAAGGTCGACACCACCCTCTCCGGCGTGGCCAGCGCTCGCGTCTACGGTAACGGTTCCCAAACTCCTCCTTACTCTCCTATGCGTGGATTCGTGCGTCTCTATGGCTCTAGTGTATTCCCTGCGATTGTGCTTGGGCGCGTGGGAATTACCACTGCTCGAGTATTGGAGATGGTGTCGTTCGCTTCCTTGCCCCTTTGGGCTAGCTCGGCGGTGATTCCGTGCTGCGATTGGATCATGATGTGCCCCAGGTCTTTTGGCATTCCAATGGATTGGTGTATGCGAGTCGTCATTGGTGTGGGGGCGGAGTGGCTGTATTGCACAATTCTACTCGTGGTGGTGGAGATTTTGGGTGCTCTGTGGAGTGCTGTAATCTGTATGTATTGTTCGTGTGTTTTGGCTGAAGGAATTAGGGCTTAGGGTTCGTGGTCTGAGGGGATATAATGTTTTGGCTATGGTGCTGCAATTTGTAAGATCACAGGCTGCTTCGGGATGCTGATGCTTGGATTGGGGGAGTTGATGGAATGGGCAATTGCAGTTAACGTTGCAAAGTTTTTAAGTTTGCAATTGTCTGATGTCTGAGCAGGTAGGTGTCTTGCTTGCTTAGGAAACGGACACGTGGTCGCCTTAGATTGGAGCGCTTATAAGAATATAATCGAATGAGCGATTGTGCCCTAACTATGGATAAGACAGGAAACTAGGAATTGTTCTTTGATTGGTTAGGTTTTGTAAATTCATCGCTAAAATGGCAGCACGCCACCGCCTTAGATTGGAGCGCTTATAAGAATATAATCGAATGAGCGATTGTGCCCTAACTATGGATAGGACAGGAAACTAGGAATTGTTCTTTGATTGGTTAGGTTTTGTAAATTCATTGCTAAAATGGCAACACGTGGCGTGCTTGTGGAATATACGACACAGGATTTGATCATCCTTGACACCGAGCAACGTACAGCTGTACAGCAAACAACAATTTTCCCACCACTTTATCCATGTGCATTATAGCTTCCTATAAATTATTTCTAGTTAATTGGCACCGTGGCTGAATTAACTTTCTCAAAAGATGTTAATGCGATTCACTATCTTGCACTGTTGCTTAAGTATGCACATCTGGGAAGTTCCACGCTAAAAAAAAAATCACTTGTGTTCTTGTTGTTGCATGGATTACTTTCCTTTAGCGAAGCTCATGTTGTGCATTACTAAAATGAATTCTAAGTACCCTGCCAACTGTCATGGAACATGTTCATTTCTTACTGCATTTTGACCTTTTGGTTATCTTTCATGCTCCAATTCCAAAGCAGAAAATAAGCCTATATAGTATTTTAGGGCATATATAGCATTCATTAGATTAGAGAATGGTAACTCAAACATGAGTTAAGAATAAATATCATGTGGGCACATTTCTTGCTTTTAACATCACATGAATTGGTGATATCACCTTTAGGTGCTCAGCCTTCTATTGTTCCCCAGAATGGAATTATGGATAGAATAGGAGCAAGTCTCCCGATGGTAATACTAGATGGTATGATGAAGGAAGGCACATTTTTGTTGTTTAGCTTCATAAGGCATCTTTCATAGCTTGTTGCCTCATGCTGGGGAAGACGATATGCTTTCTTTTGTGGCAAGCTTCATTGAGTCAATTCAAATTTCTCTCTTTGAATTATTGTTTCAATGGTTTATTATCACTTAATATATATGATTACACATGCAGAAAGCAAATCAAAGAATGATGGTCTCCAGGACCAACCTGTTCAGCTAGTAGCATCCTGTTCGACAACAACTAGTTATGCTGAAAGTATTTCACCCACCTCTATAGTTGGAGAAGAGCTGAAAGTAGCATTCCAATTACGGAAATTTACTTACAGCGAACTGAAGTGTGCCACCAGAAACTTTCGACCGGAGACTCTTCTTGGTGAGGGAGGTTTTGGCCGTGTCTATAAAGGGTGGGTTGAAGAGAATGGAACTGCTCCTGTGAGACCTGGCACAGGATTGACTGTTGCTGTTAAGACACTCAACCGTGATGGGCTGCAAGGGCATAAAGAATGGGTGGTATGTTTTTGGCGGTCCTTTAATATATGAATATATGAAATGTCATTCATTTGTATTTTCATGTGTAATTGTTGAGTAAAGCGGTTTCATTTTTTCTCTCAGGCTGAAGTCAATTTTCTCGGAAACCTACAGCATCCACATCTGGTGAAATTGATTGGATACTGTATTGAAGATAACCAGAGACAGTTAGTATATGAGTTTATGTCCCGTGGAAGTTTAGAGCACCATCTCTTTAGGAGTAAGCATAGAATTTCTTCAATTTTAATTTTAACATATGTTGCTACCTGTCTCAGGCTTTCCTCTTTCGTAGGAGCTATTTGAGTATCCTTTACTCAGTGCTGATAGATATACACATAGATGTCACCGTGGCGCGTGTGCAGTCAAAATATATTTTGTTTTTGACCCCTAACATATGAAGTATCTAGATTTGTCATTTGAAAATGATACTGGTAGATTTTTCATGAAAATTTATGTATTGTAGACTGTGCCACTGTCCAAAGCGACGTATATCTGTGATCAAAGTAGCTTGCTTCATGAGATTTTTGCAGGCCTTGGGGGCGGGGGCTTGTAATAGGCTTTGCAGTTATTTCCCAGCTCTCATAGCCTGCAAATTTTAAAAGAGATTACACCACTACAGCGTTTCTCATCTGGCTTAGTAACATTTTGTTGTGAATGGGGCTTGACATAATGGTGCTAGGCTACATATTTCCATGAGTGCATAAGCTTGTTTGAGGTCTTGAATGTCCAGATGGTGTCCCTTTGCACTTTCTTTTTTTAAAAAGAGAGAAAAAAACTGATCCCAGCATTCATGCATTGGATCATGCAGTTTGTCGGTTGTGACTTAATACCTGGTAGTCATTTCCTCCTTTCTGACTACATTCGAAATGCTGCTTCTGTGTTAAGCTTGAACCAATTGAAATTTATTTTAGATTGGTGTTAGCTTCACTGTTGAATGTTAGATTAACTCATTATTTTGTTTAATATTTCTGTATTAAATAGGGCCGGTGCCACTTCCATGGTCTATCAGACTGAAAATTGCACTTGGTGCAGCAAAGGGCCTTGCCTTTCTTCATGAAGAAACTGAGAGGCCCGTTATCTATCGGGATTTCAAAACATCCAATGTTCTGCTTGATGCAGTATGTATCTTTTGAACACATTTACTTGTTTGTTCAGATCCTTGTGTTTGTACTTTTGTTAAACATATTGCTCGATCCAGGACTTTAATGCGAAACTCTCTGATTTTGGACTTGCGAAAGACGGTCCCGAGGGTGATAAGACCCATGTGTCCACGCGAGTCATGGGAACATATGGATATGCAGCTCCTGAGTATGTAATGACAGGTGAGCTTGTCATTGATTTTTGTTGATTTAGTAATTTGGGTGTTAGCAAGCTGTTGATGCCATCCTACTGAACAAGTGTTGAATTTGGGTTCAAAATAGTTTACTAATTTGCAAAACCACTGTTCTAAATTTATCTACTCTGGCTATATTTAAAGCTATTCATGTTCATTGGCATCTCCACGGTACTAAACCAACCGAGTTACATATTCTGTTTCTACTTTGTTTCCTTTGACATCTAGGTAGATTGTTTGTTCTGCAAATTTAGAGATGGTCCTTGACTATAAATTGTAGTAATTTGACGAGAAAGACGCAGTTTGTATACAAAGATGTCAGATCTGTGCATTGTACGTTTCTTTAAGCAAGCGTCTTTATCGACCATCTCCACATTTATCTCGAATTCTCGATGCTATCATGCCACGCCATCTTTGTGTTCTGTGATTACAAATATTTAGGATGCCCATGTGCTGCTGTAGGTTGAGCACTAGCTGTCCAGTTTGTTGCTCTATTAGGTGGTCAGAAAAATGATTATAGTCAGGCATAGGCTTGAAGCGATCCATCTGTTTTGAATTTCAAGCTTTTGGTTGGCCTCAATTCAATCTGCCATGTTGAATGAATATTTGCACATATTACAACCAGTACATACTAATATACCATAGTATCGATTGCATTTTCATGTATCAACAAAAGTTGCTACTGGTTTGAGAATTGCTCCGAGTTTTTAGTCCTATTTTATGATCCGCTGCTAATTTGCTTTGTCTTTCCAGGTCACTTGACATCCAAGAGCGACGTGTACAGCTTTGGGGTGGTGCTGCTAGAGCTCATGACAGGCAGGAAATCAATGGACAAGAACCGACCAAACGGGGATCGCAACCTGGTTGAATGGGCTCGCCCCTATCTCAGAGAAAGGATAGAATTCCACAAGATGATCGATGCAAAGCTTGGCGAAAACTTCTCCATGAAAGGTGCTCACAAGGTAACCAAGCTGGCTCATGCTTGCCTCGCCCGGGATCCCAAAGCCAGGCCTCTGATGAGCAAAGTAGTGAAAGCTCTCGAGCCTCTTCTGAACCTCAAAGATTCGGCCGCTACATCCAGCCTATTCCAGCTGCGACCAGAGCGTGCTGGCACTGGCAGGCTTGCCAGCCCAAACGGTAGCCAGAGCATGAAGGCGCAGAGTAGCTCTGCACGGAACGGGCAGCAGCCGACGAGGAGCCTCTCGTACGGCCCTCCCTTCCGCGCTGCCCCTCGTGCCTCTCCCTACCGCCTGTCGCCGACGTCCAATGCCAAATAGTAGCATCAAACAGTTCAAGAATGACATTGGCGCGAGGTAATTTAGCATGCGATTTCCTTCCGAGTTCTGGCGTAGAAATCATGTGGGGAGGGAAGACCTATCATGGTATCGGAGGTACCTGCAATTGCGGACCTAAAAAAAAGTCTAATGTATTGTGTTGCATGCACCAACTAATTCATTCAAAAGCTTAAACTGATAAGGAAATGCTTATACTTCAACACCCCCTCATGTGTAGGCTCAAATTGCGTTAGCTAAGTCTTGAACCCAAGACCTCTTGACTCTGCTACCATATTGAGTTGTATGTACAAACTAATTCACCTAAAAACTTAAGCTGACGAGAAAATACAGTTGATTCACCTATACTTGAACATAATGGATTAGAATTGTGGAGAGATTCCTATCGAGGCTTAGCTTATAGCTCTTTTTGTACATGTAAACCGCAGTGGAGACGGGGGAGTTCGGCAAGATTTTGGGCTTCTCTGGAGAAGGTGAAATCCTTTTGGTTTCTCTTTGCTCTTTTTAGGGGGCGAAAAAGATTATGCTTCCCCTCTGTAGCTTCGGTCGCTTTGTATGTAATTGGCATCATCGTCAGGCCAAAGTAAAAGGGCAAAAGCAACAGGCCGAGATCATCACCATCATCATCGTTCCATGATATATGTCTCCATTACGACGCATGTGCCATTGATGGGGTGACAGAACATTGCGCTGCTATAAATTTGGAGTATTGCCATTCGTTCCTTGTGAATTGCCTGTACATCACCAGGCACACCTCCCAACTTTTTTCCCAGGCCGCAAGCGTTTCACTGATGATGATTCAGAACTTGCAAGTATTTTTTTTTTCTATGAAAGGAACCGAGTTCCGAGAGATACAAGGGATCACCGATAGAAGAAATTAAAATAAAAAGAAAAATTTCTGTTACCAGAAATGAGCAGCCGAAATTAGAAAGAAGAAGCTGAAAGAAGAGAAATGTGCAGACGACCGACAAGAACAAAGGAGTGCTACTACTACTGCATCACCCGGAACTTGCAAGTATTGAACGTAAATGTTCGCCCGGAACAGAATCTTGATAGCAAGCTGAGCTCAGACGACATACATAACGAACACACTGCAAACTCATGCTGCACTCCCAAAAGGTTAAACGTTTTGTTTCCACAAAATCACTCCAAAGCACGACGATCCACACACATCGTCGCAGTCTCGCAGAGAAGAAAAGCAATATAGATATACGCATGGTATCTGACAGTAGGCATAAGCTAGCAAACCCGCTGTAACCGAAGGCCCATGCTAGTGAACCGCTACTGAGCGGCAGACTGGCCCTGAAGAAGGCCGTCGCGGATCTGCGTGGCGATGTCGCGCACCGCACCAGGGCCGTGGGGGATGAACACCGACGAGGCCTTGGACGACGCGCCGATCTCCTTCATGGTGTCGAAGTACTGGGTGATGAGCACCATGTCCATCACATCCTTTGCGGTAGTGCCGGGCACATTGACCGAGAACCCAAGGACGCTGTCCCTCAGACCATCCACGATGGCCTGGCGCTGGCGGGCGATACCGATACCAGACAGGTACTTGGCTTCCGCTTCACCCTCGGCGCGCTTGATCTGGACGATCTTCTCAGCCTCTGCCTTCTCGTTGGCGGCCACCCTCAGCCTTGCAGCTGCAAAAGATCAGGTATCAGGTTGTGCCTGTTTATCATTGAGGCTAGAATACGCGTCTTTGTGTGTAAGATTCTGGTCATGCTAGAGCTTAGTAAATAACCTGCATTGATCTCATTCATTGCTCGCTTGACATGCTCATCTGGCTCGATGTCAACAATGAGTGTCTGCACGATCTCAAAGCCGTAAGCCGACATGGCCTTCTCAAGCTCATCCTCCACGGCCTTTGCTATATCGTTCTTCTGCTCGAAAGCGTCATCCAGGTTGAGCTTTGGGACAAATGCCCTGATCACTGTTGATATCAGCCATAGCCCCAAGTCAATGCATACTATGAGTAATAGTTTACGGATAACAAAATTACATTTGTTTGTAGCGGCGATGATATGAATATGTGAATGAGTGAATCCGTAAACTCAAAAACTAGCAACAGAAACAACACATAGAAAGAGACATCGTAAGCAACTGATATGATGTATTTAAGTATTTTCATTTGTTCCAAGAACTCCTACCGTCAAAGACATAAGCTTGAATCTGGGATCTTGTGTTGCTCAGTTTGTAGAATGCATCACTTGCTTTGCCAGCGAGAGCTCGGTACTGAATAGATGCGACAACATTGACAAACACATTGTCCTGCAGACATTCAAATGTCAGCAACATCATGATAATTCACAAAATCAAATATATATATCACACAGTATCAAAGGCACTGTGACATTTCAGATACTTAACTAGAGGTGAATAAGGATAGCTAAATAAGGAATATCAAAGGCACTGTTTTTCAGCATCCCATGTGGCAGTCATTTCAGAATTGTATCCACATGGCAAGTCAAAGTGTAGGAAATCTGGAAATTGCAGGAAGTAAATTAACATCAACAGGGTATCTATCTAACATTCTAACCTTCAGTGTAATTCAGTTACATTAAAGAAACTAATAAGCAAACAGTCTGTCCTGAAACGGTGATTCATGTTGCTTTATAATAATAAAAAACTAGATAATCATCAATAGAACAATGTAATGTTAGGCTTTGAAACTTCTGCTGGGACAAAAACGAGAGCCATCCTTAAAAAACGAGAGCCATCCTTAAAAAAGAAAAGATAAGCATCTATTTAACTTAAGTGTGTTTAGGATGAACCTTTGTCTTAGTTTCGCAGCGCACATCCAGTTGCTGCAACCTGAGTGTGAGATGGCCAACTACACGCTTCCCAACGAACCAAGGCATGCAGTGGCATCCTGGCTCAAGCACACTATCAAACTTTCCAAACTGTTCTCTGATGGCCACGGTAGACTGATCAACTTGAACACAGCAGAACAAATTGCCCATAGCTGCAGTCCTCAGATCACTTCAGGTAGTGCCTGAATGTTTAATTCCATATATCATTAAGCCGACATAAGTAATGAGAATGATGTAAATAACCACTGCAATGAGATCCATAATTGCCACTAGGTCAGTTAAAAAAACTAATAGCAACTACATGACGAGAAATGCTTCAGTCAAAATTTCCTCCTTAAGCATACCATTCAGTCAACAAGCATCCCTAGACTGAAGATAAGCAGACTTAAGCACCTTCAGACCTTCTAAACTCACGCTTCAAAAGTTGTCTCATGGTCACAATGACTGAGAAAATCAAACAATTATCCTCACCAAACATATAGGAACATAAACTAACTATTTACTGTAAATTTGAAGCACACTGATGCAGAATTTTCATTTTCGCATTGAAGAAAACAGCTGTCTGCCACTTAGTGCATAATAATACCATTAGGCCGCACTTTTATTCAGAAACCAAACACTTGTTGTAAAGCAAAAGAATTTAAATGGCTTGTAAACATGACAAAGCTTTAGACTTAGGTTTTATCCACAAACAAGGATGAACATAGGAGGAGCTTTCTGTAAAACTCAGCAAAACAGGATAGCCAGGGGAACTAACAAAATACTTACAACTTACAAGATTAACCACACCATATAGAGCAAAAATAAGTATTGCACCAATTCTTCAGAACATTTTTAAAGCAGAGCAAAGAAGGAAGAATGCAACAGAACTTGCCCAAGTTCAAACTTGAAATGGCAGGACAAGAGAGAATACTCAACTAGTATCAGGATAGGACTAAATGACAAGGTGGAGTGGTTCACGAGGCAGGGAAGGTATCTCCACCTTAAAAAGCAACTAGGCACTACAACCTTCTCAATTATCCACGGTGGACTAATACAAACGACAACCAATCAGGAAGGGCCTACATCATCCTAAGCATTAACTAATCCCCGTTTGAGTGGTTTGAACTAACTACAAACATATTATATCGCTTTCCGGAATGTATAATGGGGTAAAGCTATTTATAAGCTGGCAGACAATCGCGTACGAAATGATCAGATTAGACATTGACAGGATACTGAAGACTGCAATAGTGCTTCATGCAATTAATTTTTTCAATGTTTCCATACACAACTGCGCATAGACTTACCGCAAGTCATCCTATGATCCTACTACTACCACACAAAAAGTTCGGCAATTTCAGTAGCAAGCATTCATGGTGTGTAATTATCTAAGGAGAAGAAGAAATGGTGCTACATTCCAACTAGGGGAAAGATACCCGGGGGCAATTACAAGCACCTATCTTTCAACGAAAAATCAACACAAGAAAATTGAAGGCTTCAAGATCCATTCATTATTGGTTCTGGTCGAAATCACTAAGCCACTAACAACGACTTTCTTTGCTATTCTATTTAGTATAAGCACCACCAGGAAATTGCAGTGGATAAAGATTGAGGAGCCAACTAGACTTTGGAGTCATCGCAGTCGACAACAAGAAGGAAACAGTGTGTGGGGAAGGATAGGGTGAAATCAGGCTAGGGTAATTGGCTTAAAAAAGCAAGAGAAAGGGTAAAGCAATATTACAAGAACAAAGAACCAAGGGGAAATTGCGCGAGAGACGTAAGCCACGCACAAAGACTTAGCTCTAGAGACTATTTCAAATGAAGAAGAAATCTCCTTTGAAAACAGAAGAGCAAATAGAAGGCAAGATAGCTAGGGCAGAGGACGGGGAGAGAAGACGAACAGGAAGCAAACAAGGAGGGCATGAGAGGGACGTACGGAGGTCAGATCATACCCTAGCTAAACTAAGAACAAACAAACAATGCTGAATTTCAGCGTGACTCCTCCAATTGTAAGGATCTTACAAAATAATAAGGTTTGCCCAAGAAAAGAAAATGCGTTTGCTGCGAGCGCCTTTACCTTTGGGCTTGGAGATAAGAAGGAAGACGATGACGAGCAGTGACTGGTCCGAGTGTGAACGCTCGTTTTATACCTGCTCAGTTCCGAATTTTTTTTTCATGGCCCCGGTGCTATGGATATGCCTGAATCCACGTGAAGCCTTCCACCAAACTCTAAGTTACTATGTTACATCAGTTAGGTGCTATGTTATGAATCAAAATCCGATATTACGTAGCACATTCCGTACGAGTCTTTAAAAAATATTATGTAGGGAGGGCGTGATTTTTTTCCTAATACAGCAATTTTTTTTTAGATATTGGAAGAGAAAACATCTTCCGACCTCTGTATCCGAGGATATATACAGACCAAAATTTATTACATAAACTGAATAATTCTTAACCAGTCAAAATAGTAGTCCTATAAGCCATAATGAAGCGGCAAAACAAACGCCGTAAAAACATAAACCAACAGTAAAACAAAAGCCGTAAAAACAGTAAACATCATTCTGAAGAGAAACAATGACATAAAAGTGTTTCAAATATCTCGAAGCCTATTACATAGTTTCTATCCATTCTTGTTGAAGATCTCCTTTGTAATAACCTCTAATACTTTGCTCCTAGCTACCAATGTCTCCCGTCTTTCTTGGCATTGTAAAGCTGACAAATAGTGGATCCAATGGATGCATCTGAATATAACCTGCAGAGGATGGTTAATAATTTTTTTTTTGTCGAAAACGACATCATTACAACATAACCAGATAGACCAGCAAAACACCGTCGCCCAACCAAAATAGTTGCTTTTGAATCCGAATTATGACCTAATAACCAGTTCCCAAAGATATTGCGAATAGTATTAAGTCTGTTAAGATTAAAAGCAATTTGGACTATGCGCCAAGCAAAACGGGCAAAGCGACAATAAAAAAAACAAATATTATATGGTCTCTTTTTTATCATAAAAACAACAATTTGTATCACCTCTCTAGTTCCGTTTTAATAAATTATCCTTTGTCAGAGTAACTCCTCTACAAAGATACCATAATAAAAATTTTATCTTAAGGGGTACTTTAACTTTTCATAACTTTTAACATCGAAAACGACAATTGGTATCACTCAAAACATCATACATAGATTTGACGAAAAATTGTCCATTCTTATGTAAATTCTAACAAACTGAATCCTTATCCATGGTAAGATGAGTATTGGCTATTCTCACCATAAGATTATTGAAAGTAATTAAATTTGATCCAATAATCCATCTCCTAAAACTCAATATTAAAGGTGTAGTTTCTAAAATATTCGCAACCAAAGCCTGTTTCTTCCGGACTACCTCAAATAAAGTTGGATAAAGTTCATAAAGAGGTTGATGCCCAATCCAAATGTCCTTCCAAAATCTGATTTGTTTCCCATCCCTAAGATTAAAAGAACAACATTGAATAAAATCATGCTTTACCTTCATCAATCCTTTCCAAAAATGGGAATCCCTAGGTTTACTCTTTACTTGAGAGACAGACTTATCATTCAAATATTTATTTTAAAGCAATTGTTGCCAAACTCATTCCTCATTTAAAAGTTTAAATAACCATTTAGTCAAAAGACATTTATTTTTTATCTCGAGGTTTTGAATTCCCAGATCACCTTGTTATTTGAGCCTACAAAGAATATTCTATTTAGTCAACCTATACTTTTTTTATTGTTGTCACTCTGCCAATAAAATTTGGATCTAAAAAAATCTAGTCTTTTAAGGACCCCTTTAGGTATCTCAAAGAAACAAAGCATAAACATAGGAAGACCACTCAAAACCGAATTTATAAGTACCAGTCTACCACCAGTAGATAATTTTTTCCTTTCCAATTACTCAACCTTTCTTCGAAGCGATCTTCCAAACTCTTCCATTCATTATTCCTCGGCTTTCTAAAATGATACTGAATACCCAAATATTTAAAGGGAAAAGAATCCCTCTCACATTCAAATAAATCTAGGTATTGATATTCAATTTTTTTGCTTCTCCAAAGCAAAAGACATCACTTTTATGAAAATTAATCTTTAAACCAGAAAGTTGCTCAAACGCACAAAGAATAAGCTTCAAATTTTTTGCTTGATCAAAATTATGATCCATGAAAAGAATAATATCATCAGCATATTAAAGGATAGAAAGACCATCATCTACAAAATGCGGTATGATCCATTGACATGATCCTCATTCGTAGCCCTTCCAATCAAAATAGCTAACATATCTGCAATAATATTAAAAAGAATTAGAGACGGAGGGTCCCCTTGCCTAAGCCCTTTCTTAGTTTGGAAATAAGGTCCAATGCTATCGTTAATCTTAATCCCCACACTGCTCTCTGCAACGAATTTGTCAATCCAAGCACACCAACTTAGAGAGAAACCCTTCATTCTAAGAGTTTGCTGTAGAAAAGGCCATTTGACCTTATCATAAGCCTTTTTAAAATCAATCTTAAGAATGATACCATCTAATTTCTTTTTATGAAGCTCATGGATTATTTCATGTAAAACAACTACTCCTTCCATAATATTTCTCCCATGCATAAAAGCCGTTTGAGATTATCGAACAACCTTTTGGGCAATTCCCATAAGACGATTAGTACCTACCTTAGTAAAAAATTTAAAACTCACATTTTATAGGCAAATTGGCCTATATTGTTGAATTTGTCGTGCATCTTCCTTTTTTTTGAAGTAAAGAAATGACACCAAAATTGAGCCTGAAAAGAGGTAAATAGGCTCTTTGAAAATCTCGAAAGAGAGCCATCAAGTCATTTTGTAATAATGTTTAAAAAAACTTGATAAAATTCAGCTGGAAAGCCATCTGGACCCGGAGCTTTATTATGCTCTATTTGAAAAATTGCATCTTTCACTTCCTTTTCAGTAAACTCGGCAGTAAAATAATCATTTTCAAAGTCAGAAACTTGAGGTATATCATCCATGATAGTCTCAACTATGGAAAAGTTATTGCTATCTGGAGGTCCAAAAAGACCTCTATAATGATTTGTAATGAACTGCTTTAAATGAACCTCATCCGAAATAACACCCTCCTTGTAATGCCCTAGTTTTTTTTTAGCCTTTTTGAAATTTTCAAAATAAAAAGAACTATTTGGTTTATGGTTGTAAAAGTTTAACCTGAGATTTCAGAAACAATTTAATTGACTAACTCGAACTTTAACTAATTCAAGTTGGTTTTCAAGTCGCTGGAGTTCTCTGCGTTTTGTTTTCTTTGCCTCTGTTCGTACCGGTTCTTAGTCATGACCTTCTTTTAGGTCAAGACCTCCCTTCAGTTTGGACCTCCTTCTTGGCCGCTCCAGTGCGTCAATCCAATCTCCTGTGCCCTCCTCTCTCTGGATCGCTCGATCATCTTGAACGGTGAGATCTCGCTGTCACTTCCGGACGGTTCGAACGTCCAAATCGTTTGCACCGTCCGATCCAATCGGATAGCTCCTTCTTTGTAACCCCCCTCAAGACCTCCCTTGGCTCTATGCTCAGGAGAAATCGCCCTTTTGCCAAGACCACTCTCTGTGGTCGCAACCGCTCCTTTTGCAAAGACCACCCTCTGTGGTCGCAACCGCCTTTTTTGCAAAGACGACCCTCTCGGTCGCAACCGCCCCTTTTGCAAAGATCACCTCTGCCGGGAGCCCCCGGATAAACAGATAACCCCTGGGACCCTCTGTGCACACCGAGCTAGTCCCATGATCAGTAGCTAGCTCGCACAATTTTCAACATCGATGTAATCAAAACCAAAAGACAAGCTTAAGACAAGGCAGACAAATTAATTTATATTAACAGAGAACCTTACGGTCAAAGTTGTTACAGAGGTCGCCATCATAGGCTTACAAAAACGACAACAGGAATACTTACAGCGGAACGATAAAAGCGTGCAGAGCCATCCGATAAACCCATATGCTATTGAGTGGAGTACGTCCCTTAGAAGGCCTGGTCTTCAAAGAACTCCTCTTCAAAGAGGTTAGAACACCCTTGGTCTTTTTCGACCACTGCTCAAACAGAGCCGTGAGTACGTTGAATGTACTCAACAAGTTGTAGGGAAAAAGTATGCAATTAATATTTATGCAGGGCTTGACAAAAGAGAACTTTAGGGTTAGTTTGCAGAAAAGCAATATTGATAAGAAAATATCATAAGTAGATTTCAAAACTTAAGTTAAAAGAGTAAGACATAAGTAACATTTCTTTTTAAAGGAGATCGTGAGCACCCTGCTCACTCCCAGGACCACTCCCAAGAGGTCCTGTCGCACCAACGACCAGGACCACTCCCACGACCAGGTCCCACCAACGACCAGGATGTCCTAGACAACAGCCACGACCACCCATTTTAGGAAAAGCTACCCCTTGCACGATTTCACCCGGCAATGTCCATAAGTAGGGACACGGCTATTCGAATAGATTTACACTTTGCAGAGGTTGTACAACTTTACCCATAATTCACGACCTCTCTAGTTGGTTGGGCTCCCGTCGAAACCCCTGTTCACTTCCAAAGGTGAGCAGTCTAGAGAGCGTGACAAGGCCTTTACAAAACTCTGTTCTGGCTTGGTTCTGCCCACTAAGGTTTCGCCATCACAACCCCTTCTTGCGCCATGTGAATCAGCACACACCACCATAACAGAACCAAACCATCACATTGCTAATTAGTTGACCTAGATCATCCCATAAATGATCTTGTGGTTGCACGGTATACCTAGGTCGCCGCTGTTGTTTGTTTTAGGCTCGCATCTGTATGTGTGGGCAAGATTGCATGATGAAACAGCCAAAAAGCTGCCAGCAGTCTAATGATCGGCGAGCGATCGAGTCAAGCAACCACAGCTCCTAATACAGCAATTGAATCGTTTCATATCAAATTCACCTGACATTCACACGAAATTCGTGGTTTTCCCACTCGAGGACAAAGGGGTGTTCTTAGCATCGGTCGTGCCGCCGTTAAACGCCATTATCTTGCTGCAAGGATCATCACGGTTAGCGTCAGGTAAGCTGCCAATCTCCTGCGACTTGCCGAGCAACCAGGACCCAGAAGCAAAGCCGCTTTGCAGCCTCTGGTCTGGTCACGTCTGGCCTGCCGGGGGATAAGAAAGCAAATCTTGATTGTGGGTGGGCGAGAGAGTGAGTCTTGGTCTTCCTTTCTGCTTTCTTGACTTTGCTCTTTGGACCCACACGAACATGAGAAATAGATCTTCTCCATTGAATTCAGTGGTGTGCATTAGCACGTGATCTCCACCGTTCGATTAAAAAATAAAGATCTAGATCAGTGTATACAATATTTTATCTTGTGTGTTACTACAGTACCACTTTCGAGAGGGTCTAAAATCCCCAGGATATTTTCTGATACGCCTCATGGGTGGACCCACCCTACCCTCGTAAGTGACGGAGTGGCAAGATATTTCCAACTCCAACCAGATGTGCATGCTGCACTGGCTGTCTGCATCACGACGACATTGCCCACCGAACAGTGAAGGCAATGTAGTGAGTGCATCACGACGACATGGCCCATGGTTTTCGGTTGCTGAATTTCTTTCCTCCGGGGAGGCTATTTCAGTTCACCTCCTGCTATAAAATACGTTGGTATCAATTTATTTTGATGTATTATTCCGAGTTTTAATATAATAATATTTATTTATTTATAAATAAATATGTAATTATATACACACATAATTTCATTTGGAATCTCACTTCAAATACATAATTATCGAAAAAATGACATATAGTTTAAGGATTTCATAAATAAATATCACAGAATAAAAATGACACATAGTCTAGTATACTAGTCTAGAATGGTCTGAAATGACCGGTATTGAGACTGATACGGGATTGAGACTACGGTGTACTGGTTTGGATGCCGGTATAGCATATTCTAACCATTCCAGTCGGTATCGGAATGAAATTGATAAGTATGATCTTTCTCCTCACTTCCACTTGGCAATAGTCTGTTTTGGCTCCCTCCAACCTTGGTGTCTGCTGTTGAAACTGCAATGTTTTTTGTTCTCGTCATTCTTCTGTTAGCTTCACTTTTATCTACGCCATCGCCATCGCCATTGCCATCACCAACCATTAGCTCAACAACATCGGCGAGGAAAACAAAAACAACGACAGACTAGAATTCCCATCTACCATTTGACAGCAACCACAAAGACGATAAGTGAGCTGCACGGGATCGCAGAAATAGCAATCCTTGAGAAACCACCTCTCCAAGACGCTTGCGTGGAGCGAAAACGAGCCTAGGCGCCCAACTCTCCGACCCACGTAAGATCTCGCCTGGCTCACGTGCGCGCGGCCCAAGCGGCCGTAGAGGCTGGTCAACTTGGGCGGGGAGACGGCATGATTACTACCTATGCAGTAATGCAATGGGCCATGTTTCACACGCCGCTGGCTTGTCAGCACGAACGGGAACCGGGCCTGCCTGAAAATAGAGGCTCCATCTATTGTACGAGCCAGCCATACATGCATGCGAACCGGCTGCTCTGCTGGCTCCTCCAAAGCGGAAAGGGCGGGGTTTACGGAGCGGCGGATCAAGATTAAATCATAGCTAAGGCGGCGCGGATCAAGCCCTAAAATATTTTTGCACCGTAAGACTCATCACCGTCACTGTCTAGCTGGACGCTGTGTCCCCAATTCTGCATCTCCACATCCGCAGGTGTTCCATATCTCTGCTCCTCGCCTACCACTCGCTATTCGTTAGGTGGTTAGCATCTTCTAAGTCATATATAAATAGTCAATTTCTACTAGTAGTTACTACTATTACCTTCTATGACCAATTATCACACGTGTACAATTAGCTATTGATGTTAATATATCTATGTATTGATAATTTGGTATATTATCGATCAGATAGTCTGCATTACACATATTTTAAGACTGTAGCACGTAAATCAAAACCGAGTCAACGAAACAGGTAAATTAGACACAAACTATACAAAGAGAGATTCTATTGAACGCAAGCCACACCTGCTCAGCTCCTTCCCTAGTCGCTGCTGCGGCCTACACCCTCTACTCTCGGCTGCCTCCTGTTGTCCTGTGCCCCCCCTGCTAGCCCGCGCTCTGGCCGCACCCTTGGCTGTCGCGACGTCGGCCCCTCACCTCGCCGACTCGTCGCTCTAGTCATCGCCTGCCGGCTGCCGCATGCATCCTGGGTTTGTCGTAGCTCACTCTAGGGTTAGGAGGTGGAGGAGGAGACATGAGGCCACGAGGAATAGGAGTCAGACTCGATGTCTCGATTGGTGGCACGATGGCTGCCTCCCCTATTCAATGCTTCTACTAGGCCGGCCAGGCTAACCCAAATCAACAAAGGGACATGCCACATGCCCAAATCAACAAAGGGATGACATCGTCCTGTTCTTCGTCTGCCTAGGCTCGGCATGCTCCTCGCCAGTGACCGGTGGATGGCCACCCGACCTCACCACGTGGCACGGTCCGCCCGTGGGTTTACTTGCGACGGAGACACAGGAAGCATTCAGGTGGTGGCTAGGTATCGTGCAGCACACATCGTTTTCTTTCTCTTCCCTCCCAATTAAGCTCACGCACAAAGGCAACGGGAGATGAGATGAGATGAGATAGATCCCTAACCTCTCCTCAGGTCTTGCGCGTACCTACTCTTAAGCATGCAGAGAGAGAGAGAGAGAGAGAGAGATGAATTCCATCGAAAGTTTCTTCCCTACCCGCCGCAAGAAAAGTTTGGAATCATTGATCGGCACCTATATATACGGTACTGATGCTTAGCTCTCGTCTCACATTCACAGGCATACAGCCCCATCAAGACATCGACAACAAGAAGCGCAATATAATCTAGCAGCAGCTGATCGACCGACTATAGGTATCATAGTTCTTGAGCAATACACGTATCCTTACTTGGATTTCATGGCAACCAAGCAAGGAACCAAGGCTGCTGCGGCAGCTGATCAAGAGTTCGACCCCAAGTTCGAGTGGATGGAAAATCCCACCAACTATGTCCTTCGCCTCAACCTCTCAGGTGAATATCATCGTCTGTAAAACTCCTCTCTCTCTCTCTCTCTCTCTCTTGCATCGCATTGTTTCTCTTTGGTATACATATACAGTTGCATGCACATATGTCACACGCATCGCATGACTGGGTGTTGTTGGTTTGTGTTCATTCCAACAAACAAAAGGCTTCAAGAAAGAAGATTTCAGGGTGCAAGTGGACGACGCGGGCAGGCTCACCGTCCGCGGCCAGCGCCCGACCGGCGCCGGAGCCGACGGTAAGCTCATCCGCTTCCACAAGGTGTTCCAGCTGCCCTCCACCGCCAACCTCGACGAGATCAGCGGCCGCTTCCACGATAACGTGCTCATCCTCACCGTGCCCAAGCGCCCGGCCACAGCGCCCACCACCATACAGGAGATCAAGAAGCCGCCAATGCCAAAGGAGGAGGACGCCAAGCCCAAAGACGACGAGGCCTCCCAGAAGACGACGGATACCATGCCGCCAAAGGAGGAGGACGCCAAGCCCAAGGAGGAGATACCCAAGAAAGCGCTGGACGATGCGAGCAAGGTACAACACAAGGAGGAGGAGGCGGCGGCCAAGAAACGCAAACAAGAGCAAGAGCAAAAGCCAACGCCGGCCGTGAGGAAGGAAGAAGTGATGAAGCCAAAGACCGAGGCGACAGCTGCAACAACAGAGAATCAGGCGAAACCGGAGGCTGCCGGCGAGAGGGCGAAGTCTTTTGACCGGGAGAGCCTGGCGGAGAGGACGAGGCGGCGCGCCGAGGATGATAGGGCCAAGGCTGCTGCTGCTGCGGCCGAGGAAGCGGAGCGAGAGAAGAAGACGGCGTGTGGTGGTTGGAAAGAGCGCGTGGTGGGGGAGCTGGAGGATCTGGCGGACATGAAGTGGGCGAACAGGCGGCGCGCCGAGGATGATAGGGCCAAGGCTGCTGCTGCGGCCGAGAAAGCGGAGCGAGAGAAGACGACGGCGTGTGGTGGTTGGAAAGAGCGCGTGGTGGGGGAGCTGGAGGAACTGGCGGACATGAAGTGGGCGGACGATTTGGTGGAGATGGCGAGGAAGAACAAGGAGGTGATCGCCGCCGCCGTCGCCGCCTTCTCGCTCGGTTTCTTCGTCTCCCAGAAGCTCTTCTCCAGGAAGTAAGCAATCACGAGACGGCCATGTATGCATGCAGCTGAGCTAGCGTCACACTTATATGTGGATACATGCATACATACACAAGTGCCATGTGAAATGCACTAAAGCAAAGCTATGTGATAAGTGTACATTGTAGCAGCAAAAACGAAGGTGATTGTTCATATATATAGAGGCATACAGTAGTACATCGAAGCTTCCAAAACTGCAGATCATATACTGTCACAGGTGGACTGAGCGGGACTCAGTGACCGGGAGCTCCAGGTTACGAGCACGCCACGGTTCGAGTGTTGCTTCCGTGCACGCCTAGCGGGATGGATTGTTTTTCTTTAATGTGGATTGGATGGAAATAAATAAAAATATCCTGGACATCAAAAAAATATTGTCACCGGACGGGCCAAGACATCCCCAATCCATGTAACAGCGAACACATGCAAAATTATTAGCCACTGATCATGCAACAGTCCGGAGCATCTGCTGAGTTGAATACTTGGTCATATAGATTAGCATTTCAACTAGTGAATTCTATCAGAAAATACAACAGGTGCGGCTGGAAGGTTGCAAAAATTACACATAGATGATACATATCACAACAGGCGCTATTTTTTTTTTTAAAAAAGGGAAAGAATCCCGGCTTTTATAAAGCATATAGAAGTTCAAACAAAAGATGATACCGAACTACTGGAGAGCACAACAGGCGCTATAGTTTGCAGCATTCCATCTACCTGGATCTATCCCGAACTATCTTCCTTGCAAGTATACAACAGGCAGGCTGCTCTGTATAAGAAACCATACTCAATACATTTTTGATGTAACGTTCTAAACTATCTGGGTGCAGTCGGAGCTGTCCATCGCCCAGCTCCAGCTGCTGCGCGCTTCCCTGATTGCCGCATCTCCTGTGCTTTCGCTAGCTGTGCGGTCAGATCCTAATCCAAAACAAAGAAACAGTCAGGCGCGAAGCTGCCTATACAAATCACAGATGGAGGGACCGAAAGATACCTTTGGCTTGAACGAACCATCCAGTGAGTGCAAGATCTTATCAGCAAGCCCATAATCAATGGCCTCTTGTGCACGGAAGTACCTAGGGCCCTTGAGAAATTCTGCAAGCTCTTCTTTAGGTTTTCCAACTCCTCGAGACAAAAGATCCAGGTAGTAATCTGTGTTCGTATCTAACTCTTTTGCCTGATCGCAAAATAAAATATTCAGTGGATAATGCAGGCAGAAGTGTAGCATGGAGTGAGCTAGATGTTACGATATTGAAAAGAAGAGTTCAGTATGACCTTAATCCACATATCGATGGCAGCTCCACCAGATTTGTGGACCTTAGGCAGGTACAGTTTAGCTGCAGTTCAGTGATGCACATCAAAGATTTTCAAGGCTGCCATGTCAGTCAACTCATTCATGCACACATGCGATTGCAAAAGGGAGCAAGGAAACTTAGAAAAGCAACATACTGATTGAATTTGGCAGCACTCCTCTTTTACCCTTGACACCCAGGGAAAGAAGCATTGCAGCCTGACCATACGCCATGCTCAGATTGATTGTGTAAACCTTGGATTTGCTTCGCTATAAAACCAAGAAAAATATAATACAAAAATCAGAGTAAGCATTTGTTATGTTCTGAAATTTGGTGGCGAAGATTGTAGGAGTGTTGGACGGGAGGGCGTTCCCCTTGGCCTCGGCGGGGCTTAGCCGCCAGCTGAAGCAAGGAAGGTGCGCACAGCGGCGCAGAGGACAGGGCTTTGAGGTAAACTCTCCTTTCTATTTTCTTGCTTAATCAAAACAATCTGTCCGGCTATCCCTTTAGCTGAAAGAAGTCCCCCCCCCCCTCGGAAACAGCTCATCCTCTAGCTGAAACGTGGGAAATAAATTCTTGAATTCTGAAACGGTCTCCCATGTGGTCTCATAATCCAGCAACCCATGCCAAGATATGAGAACCTGCCACACCCCGCGATAAAGACGACCTTTTAATGCCTTCTTGGGTTTGGAAATTGCACGACCATGAGATAACTCCGGTAGATTTGGAGGTGTAGGAGGTTCACCATGGAAAGGCTTCAATAACCCGACGTGAAAAACATCATGAATGCGAGCACCAGGTGGAAGTCGTAGACGGTAGGCCACATCACCAATACGTTCGCTAACTTGATATGGCCCGAAATAGTGAGGATTGAGCTTGCTCCTGGTATGCATTGAGAGACAAGGCATATCGATGGGAAATGCGAAGCCAAAGTGCCAAACCCAATCGTCTATCTGGAAAGAAAGATCACGATGGTTCGCATTGTAATAACGCTTAGCCGATTCTTGAGCTTGAAGGAGGCGCTCGCGGACGTCGGCGAGGAACACATCACGGTCGGCCATCGTTGTATCCACAGCTGGAACGCGTGCATCACCACGTTCGTAAGTACAAAGTGTAGGTGGATCACGTCCATAGACCACACGAAACAGCGTCTCCTTCAATGCCGTTTGGTACGAGCTATAATGCATCGATACGCAATATCGATACACGGTACGGATACGGCGATACGATGATACCACATCCCCCCAAAAAAAAAACGATACACCTATATAGGAAGCCTTTTTCCTTCTCCCGGGAGTAGTTACTCCCTATTCCGTATCTCACATATCTCACAACGTAGGGAGTATCTTGCGCAACCGAGAGTATGTATGTGTAGTATACGAGTATATAAGACCATATATGTGGTATTTACACATTTTCAGAGGTGGTATGTACAATTTTTAGACATACTCCTTTTTATGTGTGAATATGAAGGTATTTATCAAATATGCTAAAAACTATGAGCTCTCTTGCAAAATTTTCGTGTGGTTCACATTGGAGTATCTTATAATTAGTATATGAGTATACCCAAAGTGATAATGGAGTATGTCAAATTCTTTTAGGTGGTATATCAAAGGTGGAAGTAACTACTCCCGGGAGTAGAAAGTATTTTTCTTATATATATATATATATATATATATATATGAAAATGGTATGGTACTCCTGGGAGTACATACTCCTACCTCTCATATACCACTTAAATCGTATGATGATACATCTTTATTTACTTAAGCATACTCCAATAATGATTATAAGATACTCCAAAGTGAGTTCCACGATAAAATTCATTAAAGTCCACTTTTTATAGCCAAATTTATGTATATACTTCTTTTATATATGAAAAAGGGTATATACCAAAAAACAAAGGGCTCTAATGAAAAATTTTCAATCAAGTCGCATTGGAGTATCTTATAATTGATATTTAAGTTTATTGAAAGTGATAAAGAAGTATAATATGTGCGTTTAAGTAGTATATTGGAAGTGGGAGTACATACTCCCGGGAGTACGAAAGGGGTGTCCTATATATATATATATTAAAACGGTTTTGTTAGTTTTAAATTGCCTGGAATTTTCTTAAGTTTAAGTCACTTGTTGTGACCATTAGATTTGTATAGAGATTGGTGTGTCATATGATTGGATATTGATCCAATGGTCACAACAAGTGACTTAAACTTAAGAAAAATTCAGACAACTTATGAATAGACACTCCCATATTAAAAATAGTAAAAATATAAAATACGATACTTGATAAGTTTTAGTCAAGAATTTACCTATGCATGAGTGTTAATTTCATTGAACATAACACTGAAGAATTTATTAGCTTATCCTGTATTATGACCAACAGTAGTAGTTCAAGAGTTATAGTGGAAATATCAATTCATTTTTCCCTCTTACCAATTTACTCATCTTTGTACAGGCAAGGACACTAAGCCTCACTTGATTCTAAGCATCTCTATGTCATTCACAACTTTTATCAACAGACAAAACCTAAAAAGAGTTCAAAAAATATTAAGCTACTACACATTAGCGGTTGCCATTGCAACCTAATGACCTATGCTTTATTGAATAAGAAAAGGAACTCCACAAAAGTATAAGCATAGGTAGCTGAACAGAGTAAGCAGAAGATGAGGGAATCCAATCCAAACTTAGATATGAGAGAGAATCCAACAAATAAGCAAGAAGGGCACAAGAGGAAGCACTTGGTCGGAGCCCCGCTGGAGCTGGAGTGGCCGAAGCCCCACTGGAGCTGGAGTGGCCGGAGCCCTGCTGGATGCTGGAGTTGGAGTGGGCGCCATTGGCCGCTGAAGGTGGAGAGGATGGGGCGCTGCTGGACGTTGGAGAGGATGGAGCGCTGTCGGCCGCTGGTCGCCAGTTGCTTGGGGAAGATGGAGATGCACGGGAGGGGTAGTGATAGGGCTGGAGGCTCACGGGACCAACAAAGAGGGAGACGCAGGGAGGGACCCCTTTGGTTCTTGCTAAGGTTGTGGGCTAGGGTTAGAATAAGTGGGATAGGCTCGAATTATGGGCCGTGTTGAGGTATCGGGAAGTATCGGTTTTTTGTTTTCTTTTTTTTTTAAAACATAAATGTTTCCAATACTTCCCAATACGTATCGGCGCCGTATCGGACCCGTACCCGTATCCGATACGTATCGGGATACTAGTATGCTGTTGGTCAGGAGTATTGGTGCATCAGAGGGTACAAGGTATTGTAACAGTATTCAGCCTATGGCAACCACCGCACCCACTGACGAGGGCGATCTGCAGTAAGACAACAGAGATACATTGCAATGATTTTATTAGCAGTCTCTGATTGTCCATCTGACTGAGGATGATAGGCCGAACTCATGTGTAAGCGAACCCCCGCAAGCTTGAATAATTCATGCCAAAAAGCACTTATAAAAACCACATCATGATCGCTAACGATGGACGGAGGCATGCCGTGTAAGCGAACAATCTCACTGAGGAAATCCTGGCTGATCGTGACTGCTATGTATGGATGAGCCAAAGGTATGAAGTACGCATACTGGAGAAACGATCGATGATAGTCAAAATCACGGATTTGCCACCTACACGCGGCAACCCTTCGACGAAATCCATTGCAATGTCGGTCCACACCTGGTTCGGTACCTCCAGGGGTTGGAGAAGACCTGCAGGATGAAGATGCTCTATTTTGTTCCGTTGACAGACAGCACAGTTGCACATGAACAATTGAACCTCCTGGTGTGCACGGGGAACATGAAAATCCACGCACAAGTGATGGAAGGTCTTCTGAACACCCTCGTGTCCCTCGTCATGAATAGCTGTCATGATGGTAGGCAGCGCAGGAGAAGTTGCCGACACATATATGCGACGTCCAAAGAGAAGACAATCGCTGAATGGCGCAACACGCTGTATGGACAAAACTTTGTCACGGAGAGCCACCAGGCTGGGATCCGTCACGGCAGCCTCCTTCAATTCATAAAAAATAGCGAGGCTAGGTCCCATGAGGGCACACGCTGCACCACTCTTGACTACGTCCCGTCTGGACAGGGTGTCAGCCACGACATTAAGACGTCCTGGCTTGTATTCAACTGCAAAATCATAACCCATCAGTTTACTCACCCATTGGTGTTGTGGAATTGTCGAAAGTTGCTGATCGAGGAGGAACTTGAGGCTGTAATGGTCCGTATGAACAAGAAAGGAGCGGCCCCAAAGGTATGGGAGCCAATGACATACAGCCTGCACCAAACCAATTAACTCTTGTTCGTACGCGACCAATTTGACATGTCGAGCGGCGATGGCACGACTGAAGAAAGCCACTGGTCCAACACTTTGATGGAGGACGGCGCCAAAACCCATGTAGGGCACATCACACTCGATGATGAAAGTGGGGCGGAATCGGATAGCCAAAGAACCGGTGTCCTTGCCAATGCTTTCTTAAGTGCCTGAAATGCGCTTTCCGTTTCCTCGGTTGTAATGAACCTTAGTTCATAATGGAGTAAACACCGCCAGGAAGAAGGCCGGACAGCGTCGGCTTGGTGGGATGAGAGAGTAGGCAATAGATTGGGATGATAGAACCATGGGAGAAAGACTAGGTTAATTCATCTTTCTTGCTTCATTGATAATGGATACATGCTATTCCTTTTATAAGGACGGCCCGACTTGACCCCTAAGAAACAATCTCTATTAGATGTAATACATCTCTAAGTAAGTAAACCTAACTAACAAGGAAACTAACTATTCTTATCTCTATTTCCAACTACCAAGGACCGCTACACGGTGCACGATGGACTTTGTTTAGGCTTTTGTCCGCTTAAAAGCAAAAAGCTAAGCCTAAACAAAGGGTGCTTTTGTTTGGCTTATAATAAGTTTAAGCCAATTTAAGCCTAAAGCCATGTGCTAGAATATATGTTTGCCACCAAACCGTTAAAATTACCCTCAAATTGCCATCGTATATAAATATATGTTTCCTTTTTCCATGAATCCTTCCCAACAAAAATATCACATCGACGTCCTCGAACTTTGATATCATAATTTGGTATTGTTGGTTGCAAAAATATGTCAGTATTATCAAGACATGATCAAGGATATTTTAGACATTTGAAGAAAAAAAAGCCAATCAGCCCAAAGCCGACACAAACGGCCCAACAAAAATGTTCCTTCTTGAAGAGGCTAAGCCTAAACAAAGAGGCTATATGACATGAATGCGTGCCCATGCACCATAATCCTTGAGGCTTGTGAGGGGCGACATAATTGCACCATAATCCTTGATGAAGCGAAAATAGTAGCCGACAAGGCCCAAGAAGGAACGAACCGCGCACATCGAGTGCAGCACGGGCTAGTCGGCCACGACCGCCACCTTCTTCTTGTCCATCTCGACGCCAGCGGCCAAGATCACGACCCAGATAGGCCATGGAAGACGCCCCAAACGTACACTTGGATTCTTTCAAAACCAAGTAATGGTTGCGCAGTTCTTGGAATACCATGTGCACATGCTACAGATGTTCATGCCATGATGAGCTGTAGATTAATATGTCATCAAAAAATACCAAGACGAAACGGCGGAGGAACGAGCCCAAGATATCGTTCATCAAAGCTTGGAATATGGTTGGCGCGTTGGTGAGACCAAACGGCATCACAAGGAACTCAAAGTGCCCATGATGCGTTTGGAACGCAGTCTTGGTGACGTCATCTGGATGCATGCGCACCTGGTGGTAACTAGAATGCAAGTCAAGCTTGGTGAAGAAGCGGGCGCCGCGGAGTTCATCCAGAAGTTCCTCCACCACTGGAATGGGAAACTTATCCTTGATCGTCTTCTCGTTGAGCGCACGGTAGTCCACGCAAAACCGCCACAAACCATCCTGTTTCTTGACTAAGAGCACTGGTGAGGAAAATTGCGATGTACTGATGCGAATAATCCCTTGCTGCAACATCTCCACACACTGGCGCTCGAGCTCGTATTTTTGGAGTTGTGGATAATGACATGGCCGAACGGCCACGGTATCCGTGCCGGCCACCATATGGATCCGGTGGTCATAGCGTCGCTTCGGTGGCATGCCACACAGTGCCTTGAACAAGTCCCCGAATTCCTAGAGTAGTGCCTGTAGAGGGTCCTTGTAGTTGTCGTCGGTTAGTGTGAAAGCCACCGGTCGTATGGGCGTTTGTCCATGCCAACATATTGAGTGGTCAGTACGCCAGAAGAACATGGTCAGGCGTCCAAAGTCCCATATGATGGGTCCCAACGTCTCAAGCCAACGAACGCCGAGAACAAAATCAAACCCGCTTAGTGGGAGCGAGTAACAATCGATGACAAAGGCCTCGCCCTAGATGTTGATGGAGAGATTACAAGCAACACCGCCACTATCCAACTTCTCCCCATTTGCTACGGCTACACGCAGACCCGTGTCGGTGGGTTGCATAGCAGGGCCTAGCTGCTCCCATGCGACCTCGCTGGCGAAGTTGTGGGTGGATCCCGAATCCACCAATGCCGTGAGCGTGACCGTGCCCACACGGACCTCCAACTGCATTGTCCGACCAGTATTAATGCCGATTGATGCATGTAGGGATATCTCGAGGTCGGCGTTAACAGGCTTGGTATCATCGTCGTCGCCCTGGGCAAGCTCAAGGAGATAGAGCTGCTTACAGTTATGATTGCGATGATATTTCTCATCACAATTAAAACAAAGCCCCGCCTGCTTGCGTTCTGCCATCTGCGCCGACGTAAGATGTTGAACCCACTTTGTTTTCCCAGTGATGTCTGGCACCGTCGTAGGTGCACCCAGCGCCGGCCCGGCGACCGTCTTCAGTGCGGTTGGAGATTGCGCCCCATTGCGTGGAAGTGGCGCTGGTCTGGACGGCTTGGCCGTGGCTGCGGCTAGCTCGATGATGACTTGGGCACGACGCTCAAAGGAGTGAGCGAAGCTCATGGCCACTCCAAGCTCTACAGTGCCTGGAGTTCGACGTCGATGTTGAGGGGTTCTTGCAATCCCACCGTGAAGAGTTGAATCTGCTGTGTCGGAAGCAAAGGGCCGGTGCGACTCAGTAGCACCAAGAACTCGATGTAGTCGGCCACCATCCCTGTGCGCCTCAATTGGGTGAGCTTGCCCAGAGGATTGTTGCGGATGGAAGGCCCGAAGCGAAGGTTGATCATCTCCGTAAAGTGCCGCCAGGATGGTGTGCTCTCGTCACTTTCCACGTGCAAGTACCATTGTTGGGCATTGTCGATCAAGTGATAAGATGCTAACCATATCTTCTCATCTTCCAAGGTTTGTTGCCTGCGAAAAAATTGTTCGCAACGTTTGAACCATGGCAACAGATCTTTCTTGCCATCAAACACCGGGAATCCTAGCTTGTGGAAGCGAGGAACGCGATTCTGCTCCCTGTCCTCCACCCGAAAATTTCCTCTCGGTATGGGAGGAATTGTTGGAGCCGTGGGAGCGGTTGCGGAACCCTCGCCCTCGACCTTCGTCTTCTCGAGCCACGTGAGCTGAACGTCGTGGCTTTCCAAGCGGTTGTTGATGATCGTCAATTGCGCCCCATGAGACTCTAGCGTCATGATGATTGTCTTCAATTGCGCAAGGACCTCCTCCATTGTCGCGGGATCGACACCAGGTGCAGTAGATGGCTCTGATAACAAGATGTTATGTTCTAAAATTTGGTGGCATAGATTGTAGGAGTGTTGAACGGGAGGGTGTTCCCCTAGGCCTCGGTGGCGTTTGGGCACCAGCTGAAGCAGGGAGGGTGCGCACGGCAGTGCAGAGGACAGGGCTGAGAGGTAAACTCTCTTTTCTATTTTCTTGCTTAATCAAAACAATCTGGCAAGCTATCCCTTTAATAGGGTAAGCCTCCTAACAATCATATCTCTAATCTTTTGGAACTCTTAAAGGAAAACCTTATCTCTAAAACATGGAAACCATATCTCCTAAAGAAAGAAAGTAAATACTTATTTGCTATGTTAAGGATTGAATGCCTAACCTTATTGTGAAAAAATACCTTCAATGTTTCATTTTCCTTCAAACAAATAAAATATGGGCACAGTATATGAAAGAATTATATTTATGCCTATCCTGTTTCCTAAAATGCCTTCCATGCCATGCTTCAGCACAGTTACCACTCGAAAATAAGAGGCATGAGTTACTTTGGATTGTTAATAATGTTTAGTCTATGGTCCCTTGCGGACATTGTCCTGATCTCATGGCTTTGAGGTATTGTGTTCCCTACTACAGACTGTGTCACAAATTCACTAGGAATGTGTAAGCTACTACTCTCTACCAGCACTTGTCACTCCACCTCACTCAAACTGTATAAAATGCAATCAAGCCTAAACTGTGCCTGATTCAATTTAAGACCTCCTTGCCAAATATTTATTGGTTCTGCCACTTTAACTTCATCCCATGTGCTTTATTCATGAAAAGACTCAGTTAATGTGTAATTGTGCCGTGTGAAAGGTCAGAGCAACCATCTTTTGTAGATCAATTCAGTTTTCGTGGTTCAGTAATCACTACCCAAGTCAACTAATTGCTCATACAAAGAAAAACTGTGCAAGCAGAAGCTAAAAAGAATTCTAAATAACAGCTAGCATCTCAAATAGCAGACAGAACTCCAACCGATTTAACTTGCTTCTGGTTTTTGGCAAAATATGAAGGAAGACACTTAAATAGGCAACATATTCAACTGTTCTAGACTCGCATTTTTTATGCAAATGTATGTGCAGAAACACTTGAACACTATAATCATGACATTGAAATTTGCAATATACACACAATAATTATTTATCCAAACTCAAAATATGAATGTGTCCTGGGCAACAACAATACAAGCAGTGCACTATTAATGAAAGCATAGTCTCATGGATGCACCCCCATGTGCAAAGTTGACACAAAATATGTATAACATTATGACAATGGCATAAAGATATGTTGAATTTCCAGATAATCTGAGTGATAAATGATAAGAGCTTACATTGATAAAATCAGCAATTGCATATGCATCAGTTTCAGATGCAACCAGCTCATTATTTTCGTCCTGTTACAGCACATAAAATATACTCAATAATTTTGATACAGGAGACAATGTAAACGGTTGAAAATGGCATGTTAAGTTGTTAACATCTTATGACAAGTACTTACCATTGTTCCTGTGCAGTTTATATACAAGTAAATTGGTTTGGTGCGGTCATCATAATCTAGCCACAGAAATTGAGCAGCAATAAGCTCAGTTACTGCTGGAACAATCTAGCAATAGAACAATGAAAACAGAAGGTTACCAGTTTATTGATTGAAACCTCATAACTACTACGTCACGGTCTCACGGATAATGAAATAAGGTAGAAAGCTGATCTCTTACAGGCATTCCAAGAAAAATAATTCGAGAGTCCAATAGCAATGATGGCAGATCTGGAGCTGAGCTTCTCATTCTTCTATATCCTCGCCCTGCTCTGCCCATGCTCATGCTGCCCATGCCCATGCCCATGCTGTAACTTGCAGGGCCGTCGTGCATGCCTGACAGGGTGTACATACCAAATTCATCATAACTCCTAGAAGCAGAAATGTTTTCCTGCAGTTCACAGGGAAAATACCATGTCAACTTTGTTGTGTTACTGTCACAGAACAAATTTCAAGAATGAATAATGAAGAGAGCTATACACATTACACAATATCACCAACCTCTGTAACTTTTTGTGATTGTCGATTATAAGGGTTGTCGTCATTCATAAACATTTCCATCTGGGCAGGACTTAAGCCATAAAGGAATTGAGGAACGTTCTTGTAATTATCCATCACTGCAAGAAGGCACCAAATTTTAAAGCAGTGCAACAGATATCTGGTACCAAAAGTGCTAGTGAATAGTGATAAGGTACTGAAGTGTGCAAATCACAAAAATAAAACAGGTCGGAAAATCCTCACCAGAAAAAACTAGCAACAGCTACAGTTTGTGTGCAACACGTAAAATGTGTCATTTGAGGACACTACCTTTAGCATTACAAGAGATGGAGTATTTAGGAAGATAAAATAGGAACCTGGCATGTCCAGCATTCATGCATAGTCAACTTGCTAACATCTACTGCTTGTTATGAACCATCAGCTGGTAAATCTGCCCCTAGGCATTTTTTTTCTTCTACCATTTGTTAAGTTCAAATCTTACATTTTGCAAAAGATAAAATGAAGATAATATAATTGAGCATTAGTGAACTTTTACTAATGTTTGCTACTATAGACCATCCACAGCTCATTAACTTCAATGACCTTACTCCCTAGTCCTAGTTAAGTCAGTGCGAATTCTGAAATGCTAGAACTTTGAAAGAGATACATGGACAACCGCGTTATCAGCATGCTGATATCGCTCAAATAGATCTGCACAGTTCAAAGCAACTAACAAAAGCATCTCATCTTCGATTCCCTAGTACACAAGGCTTATTTGAAATCATTGTTTTTTTTACATGGTTTTGTATGATTCTACGCAGCGGTTCGTTCGTTTATAGGCATTGAAATTGAGCCAAAATTGTTAGCAAACCATGGCGGGAGCTAGGATACGAACTCTATACCACAAAACCTAGTAGGATGCTATCGATAGACAGGCACAGTAAATAGGTGATGAGGAAAGGTACTGGGGAGCGAGCTCACGGCCATCTTTGAGGTTCTCCTCGCGGAACTGCTTGGGGATGTGGTCGTAGTTCTTGTGGAAGGCGCCGCCGTCGCCGTGGTGGTAGTAGTAGCACCTGCAGCTGCCGGTCGGCCTCCTCAGGAGCCTGGCCGGCGGGGAGGAGGAGGGTAGGAAGGGGCTCTTGGCCGGCGATGGCGAGGCGGCGGTGGCGGCGGGGCAGCGCAGCGCGAGCGCCATGGAGGAGGGTGGAGGCGCGGCGTGGGTCGGGATAGGTGGCCTTCACTTGCTGGGAATTTCTTTGGATAACATTTTTTTTGCGGTAATTTGGTGTGGGAAATCGGGACAATTGCTTTTTTTTCTCACGAAACACATTTTATTTTTACCAAACTATTAGGTGCTCGCGAAACACCAAAACAAAGTGATACGTATCAACATACGAGATTCTAAACAATATAATATCAATTTTCTTTCACATAGATTCAAACAGAAACATTAACTCTATCTATTACATCACCTGCTACTGCTACTATCCACTAGGTTTGTTCATGGGCGGTCCGCCTGGTGATCCGAAGGTTTGGCCCGAAGCCTAGGAAAGCATGACAATGACAATAAAATAATAATAAAACTTTTTTATCATCAAAATAAATTAAATAATAATATTTATTCCAATAAAATAAAATATTATTATTCTATGGGAAAACATAGTTTTCAGGCCGGACTAAGCTCAAGCTTGCCCATTCAAGCCCGGGCTTTTCCATGCCCGCCCCAAAGCCCGGCCCAGCCGGGGGTTTGAATAGGTATACTACCCACAAATTAAATTTTTGAGACCATAGATTGTTTACCTTTGAAAGTTGAAGTTAATACCGACTTCCCTTCCCAACGCACTACCTATTTTCTATCATTGCTGGTCAACAAGGAAGATGGTTACGTGTCGATGGCCACCTTCTTCTACCCTGAATCCAAGCCACGACTCGGTTTTCACAGCCATTAGCTTCTGTAGATCTCTTTAGGCGCATCGCGATAAGGAGGTAGGAGGCCGGGGGAGGAGATGGTGGCGACGTTGCGGTGGTAAGCGAGGAGGAGACGACAATGCTTGTCTTTGATCCGGTGAAATCTTTGATCCATGTATAGAGTAGCAACATAGCAAAGGGTCGATCCACAAATGAAGTGGTCAATGGATATTAACTATCAACAAATGGTAAGGAGCTTCCGGCCTACCATAACAAACTTGTACTGCATGTATGAATTAATATAGTCATAAAACAATATCAGTTGTAGAAGAATGTTGCAAAAAGACACATGAATAGTGAGAAAAACTTGTAACTACAAGGGCATATATCATATACTCTAAAACTCATCCAGTTGGAACCTTCATTCCCCATACAAATTACAACAGATCAAATAATCATATTTGCGGCAGATAACCCAAGAAGGATACTAAATTGATTCATTGTAGTTTTAGAAAGAAGAGTAATTTAAAACTAACATTGGGGCGTGCATCTCATATATTAGTAAAACAGAAGTTACTTCGAAAAACCTTATTGGAAGCAACACGACACCAAGACAAACAATAGAACCTAACTTATTCATTTAAGTATTTTACCTTACTCCATGGTTAAGGCATGTGTTCACAGCAGTATGCGTAGGATAACAACAGAAAATAAATATGAGCTTTTATGTACGCTTGCTTACCTGATAGTAAATCTCATATACTTTAAGTTTGTGCATGAACAATTGTTGAATTTCACATAGTTCTTCTAATATAGCATACACAACGTAACCGTAATAAAATGGTCCCCGATAGACAATCCCATAGGCCGCAACATCCATGGAAGGAGAAATTGCATCTTCGTAAAGGCCATATCCTGACATGCATCATCTTATGTTGATTGTTGAGTTTAGTTGCTTTCCATGCCCTACTCCACAAGAACTCTAGAAACGTTGAGGAAAATGAAATGCGTTCTTATGCTGAAACAAATAGACAACCAAGAAGATATGAATGATGTAACAGTATGGACATGATAAAGACAAACACATATAGAATGTCTTATGTATCCCTAATTTTGGCTTAGGAAAGCTTAGTTGACCTTGTCCCTTTGTGATCTTGCCTCCAGTTACCTCTGAATCTTAGTTTCTAAAGGATTATAATTTGGTTGGCATCTTTATTGCAATAACATTTGCAAAACTAACCTAAATGTAATAAAATCTGCAGAGAAGAGAAGAAAATATGTTGGGAAAATACTATAATCTAACACACCACTAATTGTACATGTGACCAAATAAAATTCCATTATATGTACAAAAACTCAGGAAAACAACTCTACAATTAAAAAGCTATCATGTTTATTTTCGCCTATTAAGTACCCAATGCTTATATCACTTGAAGGTATAATATTTCGACCTATACATGCACCTCTATTGTCGACCTGTTCTCACCCACCAATTCTATTGAATCTTATTGAATTATGTTCTCATTCACATACAACATCAATTCTAATTGAATTATGTTGAATCTCAGCTGAAAAAAAATATTTATGGGAAGCATGTGATGCTTTACCATGGTAGCCTAATAGAATACATATAACCATGGCTAGAAATGGTGAGAAGTGATAGAACTGTAATACTCCAAATTGTTCTAAGGAAGAAAATTGCTTAAAATGGAAAATTAGAAGGAGAAAAAGAGGGTTTTGTAGTTGTGTGAGAACCTGGGCCTTGGGCCTTTGGTCCATGAAGCCCAAGAGGGGGAGGCGGGGGGACCCTAGTATTTATTGTAGTGCCGCACTGTAGCACGCATGGCATTGTAGCGCATATGACACTGTAGCACCGCCGCCCCTGCTGCCCCAAGACCGGCGATCTTTCCTCCCTACTGCTGCCAAGGGATCAAGAGGAAGGAGAGGAAGAAGGAGAAGGAAGCGGAGAGGAGGTTCTCATGGGGAATTCAGCGGGTTTCAGCGAGGTATTCATGGATGTTTTCATTTTTCCATGATTTAGAGTAATTCTTGTCTATACATTTGATTTCGGGTAGTAGATCGGGTTTTTACTGCTGATAGTTGAACTGCAATTTTGAAATTTTTAAAGGTGAAATTAGGGTTCATCATCTCTAGAAGAATTGTGGATAATGTTCTTAGCTTTCAGTAGGATCTGAGATCATGTCATTTGGACTTGTAGTTTGGAAGTTATGATGATTTCATTGCTGCTGTCCAGAACTCTGTCAAGATTACATCAGTCGTATTAACTAATAGATAAGAATTTTTTAATGGCCGAATCAGGTTTGTCTCCAACATGACTTTTGTAGGCAATTTTCTTATTTTTCAGATTGATAAAGAACTCAATTTGTAGATCAGCCAATTGAAAGTTATGGTTGTTTTATTGCCGTTGTTCATTTTGTCTGTCAGTTCTGATAGTTAATGTTAATCGGTCATTAGCAAATAGTTAATGAATTATTTAGAGGATTTAACCAAAAAACAGTTGTAGGTATGCTCGTAAGCCTTTCAGAGAGCTAAAGATCACATTTTTTTGGATAAGTGTACTGAAAGATACATTAGTTTTAGTCTCGCTGTCCAGAACCTCTGACGGGATTTAGCAGTTTTAGTAATATGTTTGGTAGGGATAGAAGATGACAAAATCTGGGAATCTCACCAACTAGTTTTATGTGGATAATTTAATGATATTTCAGGAGAATCAAATAACACTAGATTTGGATAAGTATACAAAAAGTTATGAATTTTATAAGAAGACTGTTTTGTTTTGGGATAGATCATTGTCTATAGAAGTCGGTGTTTTGGGTTGCGCTAGGGAGCGTAGTTCGTCGTGTACTTATTTCTAGCGATGTCTTGTCCGGAAATGTCCTCTTAGTGTGGTTGTTATATTTATTTAGATGGTTTAATTCCGGGGGCAGCGCCCTCTCCGCATCAGCAAGCTTTGCACGGTTGAGGCAAGTACAGTTAGTGGTAGATTATTCATGAGTGATTGTTCATGTCTGCTAGTATTATGAATGTATGCGCTATTTATGGATGCTAGAAAGTTACGAGTGACAATGATCATTAATGCTAGAAGTATAAGTTTTATTTATGCATGATGCTACTGTATTTACATGTTAATGATGGTTTGAGTAATTGTACATGTGCATCATGTCATCATATTTGAGGCTTGGTCACGTGGTGACCAAGCAATGATTTGAGGTCCCCGTCATGTATATGATGGGCTTGTAGTCCCCACATTTGTAGAGTGTGAGCTTGTGGTCCCCACACTTGTGGAGTGTGGGCTTGTGGTCCCCATACTTGTGGAGTATAGGCTCTTGGTCCCTGCGTTTGCGACCACAGGTATGGGTATGTAGCGACGGTTGCATACCCTATATTACCGGTAAAATGCAAAGAGAGTCAAAGAGAAAGGACGCATTGAGCATTGCATGTGCATATGAAATGGGATGTTAAAGAGAATCGTGATGGATGATGATATTATGGTTGTGAATGTTATTGTCTCATTAATTGTATTTTGCTGAGTCTTGGACTCACTCTTGCTATTGTTTTTGTTTTTAGGTACACCTTACAAGAAATGCATGCATGGGAGGGAATAGTCATAAGTTTGGATGCACACTGCCACATACCATTCACAGTTGAATAAATTAGATGATGATTTAGTATTTGATCAAACCGCTTAAATGACTTATTATGATTATGCCACATCTTTTGGATGATTTGTAATAGTGTTGAATAGCATATTTTGGATGCCTTTTAATTATATTTTAAATTGGATGTTTGGATTATTGAATTATGCAATAAATGCATGTTAGAACCTCCGGTATGGTTAACTATATAAAGGAGGTTCTGCCGAAATTTAGTAAGAAGTTTTAGTTTTGTTTTTTAGTAGCATTTCAGGCTCATGTTGGGCTGGGGTGTTACAAGAACACCAATGATAACAAAAGGTGATAGTAGCAATTCCTTACATGTTTTTTCATAGCAGTTAATTTGGTAGGGGATTAGATTCCATAACATTTTGTAAGTAAAAGTTCTAGGTATAGTTATGAGAAGTATAGAACATAAATAATACAAATTATATGATGGTGCAAGGTGAAAGCTATAATCCGGAGGTGGAACATCTAAACCAATAGCAATGTTTGACTTCTTGCAACCTTACTATTTTTTACGACATGCACATGTGACCAAGAAAATATTTATCAAAATGATAGTTATTTTCTCTAAGTTCTCGGGCAAACAAACTAAGTATATTATAGCAACACAGATTAGTAACTGAAATATAATGAACAGGAGGGCTGGTTTTTCATGCTTACCTTGAGGATTGTTTTGGCTTGAGATGCATCCCAATCTGACCTACATACACAAAAGCATCAGCTAACCTTAGAAGCATTATGTTCCTCAAAGCAAAGTAACGTCTAAACATCAGCAAGAATAATGGGAGAAAATGCCAATGTTGGACATTCATGTATGCACTCATATAAAAATGTGTTCAGATGTGTAGTCTATAGTCATGGCAGTGTCAATGAGTAGAAACAATGCTAGTCCACCTAAAAAAAATCATATACACAAATCCATCGATTTAGATATACGAAAATTTGGATTTTCTCACCAACCTCTTCATCCTGCTGCATACTTACGACATTCCTTTGAGCAGCTAGTAGGCCATCTAGTGAATTGCAGTCCTACACATTAAACAACACATATGAAGCACGGAGGAGATGGGTGTTAACATGATTATGGAGGGCATATGATAGGTTTAAAATTATAAGCACCAGAATGCCCTAATAAGTAACACAAATTTACCGACCAACTTCAAAGAAAGGTGCTACATTGCTATATATATCTAAGAGTAAAAGCCATGGTGAAGCTGAACTTAATAAATCAAATTTGCCTCATGTGAATTCCCATCCTTTGTTTCAACAACAACCTCTTTGTCGTAGATCAAAAGAAGGTTAAAAATGGTGAGCTATATTTAGATAAATTACTTAGACCTATAGAAATTAAGCAAAGCACATGAGAATAGAAAAAAAAGGGTAAAAGTGCATTATACATCACTCCCAAGTTCATTGAGATCTTAAAAAATTGCTCAACAGGAAGATCTATGTTATCTTTTGTCGGGACCACCCCAGAGTGCACCTAGAAGACCTCCCAGGACCCCTTAGGGAGGTCCGCAGGACCACCCGGAGGTCTTGTAAGTCCTCCAAGAGCACCCCCGTAGGAGTTCCTCCAGGACCTCCTAGGAGATCACGAGGACCTCCTGGAGGTCTTGGCTCTGTGCACCGAGTTAGTCCCAGGAACACTCACTAACTCGCACAAGACCACATGGGTTAAATCAAAGCTACACAGACCAACAACTCTGTAACATCCCAATTTTCTGAGCTTAAAAATCTTTTAATAGTTAGTAGGGAGAAAATTCAACATTTGGATTTATTTGTTTTTAAAATTCAAAAGCTTAATATTGGACTTTACAAACAAAAACCTTTAATGTGAATAATCCCAACATAAACAATAGTCAAAACTATTTTATTTGGGTTCTATGTGCTCAGATATATTTTCTAGATTTTTCTAGAATTTTTCTGAGTTCATTTGCTATTTTATATTGCTTATTTGAATTTCTGGTATTTTCTAAATTAGAAAAGCTATTAAAAATCTCACTTAATCCTTCGGGCCGAATCTCCCCGGCCCAACCCTCTTTTCCCGCGCGCATGGCCCGCCAGGCCCAGCTCCGTGGAAGCCTCGCGCGCGCGCGCCTCCGTCTGCGACGTGTGGGCCCACGCCATCGTCGTCCCCCTCGCGCCCGGCTTCTTCCTCGCGAGCGGCCGCGCCATCCGCCATGTTTCCGAGCTCGAGCCTCGTACGACAACGTGAGATTTTCAACAGAACCCCTTCTAGAAAACGCGTAGAATCTTATCCCCAACCTCCCCGCACCTTGCTAGATCAAAATCAAATCCCGGTTTCGTCTCTAACTCCGTTTTCCCTCGTGACCGTCTCGGACTCTTTTAGGTTTCTTCACCGTCGCCGCCCTAGCCCTCCCGGCCCCTATAAAGGCACCCCGGATCGCCTCTCACCCGCAACCTCGGCCGTCACCTCACCTCCTCCTGAGCCCTTGCGCCGCCGCAATTCCCCATCTAGGGTTTTTGGCCGCGTTTCGTCGCCGTCGATTTGCGCCGCCGCCAGTGTCGCTGCGTCGTCATCGAGTGCACCGTCAGGTCAGCATCACCAGGGCTACCTCTAGGAGCCTTCGCTGTCGCTAGAACCTCACCGGAGCTCCAGTCCGACAAAACCAGAAATAGCTCCACCGCTCAACCCTCGCCGCCGGCTACCTCCGTCATCCTCGACCACCCGGACCTACCTCAATAGGTTCGCAATAGCGAGAGCTACACACCGGTACCACTCACCGCCGGTGGATCACCGCCGTTCGCCGTTGTCGTCGGTTTCCGAGCGCCGCCGCCTCCGGGTCCGACGTGGACGTCACGTCACCCGCCACCTCATCCCGTGCGCTGACGTGCCGCCTAGGTGTCTGCCGAGTCAGCGGCCACGTGTGCGCCCGCGCGGCAGTCCACCGGACTTCAGATCCATTGGCTCGGTAGACCTAGTCTACCGTGAGCCGTGTCACTGACATGTGGGTCCCACCTGTCAGACCAATTTTCATCCCGTTCGAACGTCCTCCGATGACGTCAGCATTGCGCAATAATCCGATTTTTCTTTAGAGAAATAATTCGGAAATTCCAGAAAATCCAAATTAGGGTTTCTTTTAGATTTAAAACTTCCAGAGGCCATAACTTTTGCATCCTAACTCCGATTAAGCCCATTCAAATTTCTAAATTTATCTAAATTTAAGCTCTATTTATCTGAGATTTTTATTTAATTTTTGGAGTTTGTTTTGCCTCTGTTATTTATTTATTTTGTTTGTTTGTGTCTCGTTTGCGAGTAGACGTCGATTCGTCGGGGAATTTCGTTGAAGAAGGAGCACCCCAAGATCAAGATCAGTACATAGACCTTTTCCAAAGCAAGTCATACCTTTGATCATCTTGAACCCAGTTTTCAAATTACTTTGTGTTAAATTATTGCATCCTACTTTAATTATTTATTTAAATGATTTGGGCATAGTTATTATCCAAATTGTTATCACACCTTGGCCTTGTATGTCATAATTCCTTGTCACCCTAGATTGGTTACTAGTTGGTAATATTATAGCACCAACGTGGGTTGGTTAGACGCGAGTACAATTGCTTAGCCATGCTACGAGTCTCACATCTCATGTAAGTTGCAATTATTTAAATGTGACTAAGTGACTATGGAACTTCGTGTAAAACTGTGTGCTATGTGTTATTGCTTCGTGATGGCATGTGTTGCACTAAAACCAACTGGGTGGTAAAGGATTTAGACTGAGGTAAGTGGTGGAAGCTGTGTGATATGGTGGAAGCTGTTTGCATGGGAATGAGAAGCTGTGTGATTTAGTTAGAAATTGGAAGTCTTGCCTTGGTCAATTAAGGACTTAACTTTGTGCGCCATTGAACTGAGCCTTACTGTACGACCACATGCCTGGTATGGGACGGGCCTAACTTAGTAAGTTATGGATTCTCGGCATTGATGTTCAGGTGGATAGGTTAGGCTGTGTGACAGGGTGGAGGTGCGACTACTTAGTGGTTGCATCGCGGGACGGTTCGCCGCTTCCCTGTCCAGCGGTGTGTGTTATGCCAAAGCGCTTCGTTTGGGTTGGCATAGCGGTTTGTAAGCACATCGGGAGTGTCAATGTTGAGATGAAGTTTCTGAACCGTTTTGTTATGATTAGTGCTTGCTACACTAGTTGTATCTTATGGGTAAAGTGTACAACCTCTGCAGAGTGTTAAATCAATCTATTCGAATAGCGCGTCATGATCATGGACATGCTCGGGGATTTCACACGAGGGGTAGTTTTCATAAAATGTTGGGATGGGAGCTGTATGACCTCAATCATATGGCTATGTGAAATAATCTGTTTAGCTTTGTGTCTTTGTGGAAACAATTGTTAAACTAATATTGTCTATTTGTTTTGAATTATGCTTTCAATCTATTACTCGTATTCAATTGCAAATGTTGCTTTTATGCAAAAGAACCACAGAAGCCTTTACTTTGGAATAAACTTGCATCTATAAATTGCATTCTATGGTATGATTTGCGAGTACGGTTGTGTACTCACGCTTGTTGTAAAACTTGCGCCCAAACTTACAGAAGAGGAGGAGTCTACGCTTTGCTTTGAGGAGGAGTTCGCCGAAGGTTGTTGATCGTTAAGTGCGGACCCGATCGGTTACTGTGGTGAATTGGTGGGATCTACGCTGGAGTTATTTCCGTTCATTGCCGCTTTATCTTACATTAGCCCTGCGTGGCTTAATAAGTGTAAACTCGACCATAAGGTCAAAACCCTTATTTGTTATTCAAACTAATCGTTTACTTTATTTATCGTTTGTGTGGATCGATATTTACCTATGTTGACCCTGTGTGCACTAGCGTGATCCTGGACTAGTGCAGTATACACAGAGGGTTCCAAAATCGTAATTTTGGGTCCCGACAAACTCTAAACAACAGGATAAGCAAGACACAAATATATTAAAAAGGGCCTTATGACCAAGGTTGTTTACAGCGGTTGCCAACACGGGCTTACAAAAACCGACAACAGAACCTGCACAGGGAAAAATCAAAACGTGTGGATCCATCCGGCAAGCCCACAGGTTGTCGAGTGGAGGACGCCTCCTAGAAGGTCTGGTCGTTAAGGAACTCCTCCTCGAAGAGGTTTGTTCTGCCCTGAACTTGGTCATCTTCAAACACTGCTCAAACAGAGGGCTTAAAGCCATGAGTACGTTTGAATGTACTCAGCAAGTCACAGAGAACAGGTATGCAAATAATATTCATGCATTGGCTTAACGATAGAGAGCTGCATAGTTAGTTTGCACAAAGTAAAATTTGACAATAGTATAAGTAGATTGAAGAGCTCAAGTTTTTAAAACAAAAGACAAAACAACAAGGGTTTCCAAGGGAAGTCGTGAGCACCAACTCACTTCCTCACGTGGGAGGTCTTGGTCGCACCAGCATCCAGGACCACTCCACAGTCACCCTAGAGCACCAACTCTAGAGCTCCCAAAGACTATCCTAGGGCCCCCAGACCTCCCCAAGCACCAACCCAGGAGCTCTTGGACCACTCTAGGTTTCCACACACCCAGTCCCTGAACCTTTCTTGAGCCAGCCATGACCTCTCTAAAGCCAGCCATGGTCTCTTCGAGATAAAAGCCATAGCCTCTCACAGAAGTGCTCAGGAACAAAGTTTTATAAAACAAACTAGCCCTTGCGAATTATCACCAGGCAATGCTCAAGACCAAGGGCTTGGCTATTCGAATAGATTTTTACACTCTTCAGAGGTGTACAACTTTACCCACAATCCACGATTTCTCTAGCGGGGTGGGTTCCCGTCGAAACCCTTGCTTATTTCCAAAGATGAGCAGTCTAGAGAGCATGACAAGGCCTTTACAAAGCTTTGAACTGGCTCAGAGCTGCCCGCTAAGATTTCGCTTCTAATGGGCCTCACACCCATCAGATTCGTGCCCTCTCTTGCGCCAGCGCATCTCACGCTCAACCACAACAGAACCAAGCCAGCTCATTGCTAATTATTTAGCCCAGACCACCCCCATAAAGTGATCTTGTGGTTGCACGGGAAACCTGGATCAAAGAATACAAAGTTAAGTCCTTAGAAGCCGCGCCAGGCATGTCTGACCACAAACCCAGTGTGCGTATAGCACCCGCTACTCACTCCCAACCAACTCACCCGAGCAAAACAGTTTAGGGTTCAACCCAAGCCAAATGACCACCAAGTCCTGGCACAAATTTTAATAGCAGCATTGCACCGTAAATGACACAACTGAGCCTCACACCACAGTTGCTCATCAGTGGCACCAATCACTGTTCCATAGTTATTTAGTCAAGATTATTAAAAAGGAAACAAAGGTTCTCGAGACCCACGGTACTAGAGCAAGGCTAAGCATTCTACAGTCCCAAGTTGGCAAAGCAAAGAGTGCCAACAAAACCACCCACTCTAAGGTGTTCAAGATAAGCATATAAAACATGCTATGTACAAACATCCAATGAGGTCTAATAACACATAGGAACAGCTACTACCCAAAACCTTTTCTTAAAGAAAGTAGTCATGCATAATAAGACAAACAAGATAACTTTAAATGTTAGGTTCAAAATGATCAAAGACCTGTGACTTGCCTTCGTTGAGCAGTGGGGAGCCTTCAGTGGTGTGAGCTTGGTCCAAAAACTCCTCTTCAAACTCGGGACCTACACATTCGCAAAGAACCAAATAAACACACAATCTCAATAAAAGAACTCAAGCAAAACCAACTAAAAACCAGGAAGAACAGGAGGTCCTGCGGAGAGGAGGTCCAAGCCAAAGGAAGTGAATCTCCAAGCACATCACCCGGAGGAGCACAAGGAGGTTAGAAAGCGAGAAGAAAGGTGGTGAAAAGAGGCTCTCCCGGCTACAAATAGCGAGGAGGTATGCGAGGCTAGGAGTAAGCGTGTCAGGGTAGGTGAAAATCGAACAAGGATTTGATAAGGCATGCCATCAAAAGGAGGTAAGTAAGTACCACGGAGGTGACTATATTTAATGTCTTTGCGACACCATATTAAATGTTCAAAGACTTTCACGCATAAGCCTTGAAAGGATAAGGGATTGGGCTAGCTCAAACAAAAAGGTTGGTCAAAGAAACAGAAAAAAGTCCAACTAAGGAGGTGGTCTTAGGAGAAGGTCCTGTAGAGGAGGAGGTCTTCTGAGGGCAAAAGGGGTCCTACGGAGGGGGTCCTGCAGAGGAGGTCCTGAGAAGGAGGTCCTCTGAAGGCAAGGGAGGTCCTGCTCCACCAGGGTGGTCTTTGCACAAAGACCAGAGGTCATGACCACATAGGGTGGTCATGATAAAAGAGGGTGGTCTTTGCAAAAAGATCACAGGTCATGACCACATGAGGTGGTCGTGACAAAAGAGGGTGGTCTTTGCAAAAAGACCACAAAAATGCTCAAGGGGAGGAGGTTCAAAGGACTAAGGAAAAGGCGCAACGAATCGGGGCCATACGATCTTGATCGGGTGGTTCTGAGAGATAGGAATGTTCGGACCGCGCGAACACATCCTTACATTGTAGCCGCCCAAACTAAATCGGACGATCCACAATGCAAGGGAGCGTTTGGACTATCCAAATGCCTCCTCTCAATCGGGCCATCCAAACAAGATCTAACGGTCCTGAGTAGAGGTAGGCGCACACAGAGCTTGGACTTAAGGGAGGCCCAAACAAGGAAAGGTTTCAACGGACCAGATTCAAAAGGGGAAAGTGGAGATCCAAGGAAAAAGGTCCAAGGAGGTCTTAACTGCCAAGATAGACTAAAAGAGATCCCGACGGTTAAGATCTGTAAGGAGGAGATCCTGACGGCCAAGATCTAACGAAGGGGAGGTCCTGGCGGTCAGGTTATATAAGGGAGAGGTCCTGACGGTCAAGATCTGCAAGGAGGAGGTCCTGACGGTCAAGATCTAACGAGGGGGGGGGGGTCCAAACACAAGGAAGGTCTAAACCTAGGGAGATTTAAACCAAAAGACAACACAAAGGAGGTCCAAACCACAGGAAGGAGGTCCGAACCAAAAAGAGGTCCTAACCAAAGGGGAGGTCAGGATCAGGAGGAGGTTCAAGAGAAGGAAAACTAAGCTAAGGAGCACTCAAAGCAAATAAAGAAAAGAGCTGAAAGGCCAAGAACACTAAAGAACTTCAACAACGAACAAAGAACTAAACCAGCGTTAATTGAAGTTTGAGTTAAGTCAAGTTAAACCTCAAATTTTCTAAAGTTCCAAGTTAAGCTTGAGCAAAACAATAAACCAAATGGTCCCTTGTAGGTTTTGAATTCCGACAAAAACTCTAAGTCAAACGGGACGTTACACTTTTGAAGTTCATTGATGAAGTGCATGGGGATGTCACCTTAATGAACTGATGCAGTATGAAGAACTCGGCATCTCCTTGATCCTACATGCTAATTTGGTAAAGCACCATTCAAAGATCTCAACGTGCATCTGCAGCATGCTAGTGTGTTATCTGAAGACATCAAAATCAAATTAAGGCCTCAAAATATGATGACAACTAGAAGGAAAAAATTGGAAGATGAACTCACATGTTACTGTCCAATTTTGGAAGCCTCATGGGAAATAATTGCGTGTATTCATTAGGCCTAACACTACAATGTCGACACAAATTCTTCCTATTAGGTATACCAAAACTGGGAGAAATACAACAAAAAATCAACCAATCAAGCTTCAAATCTAGTAGATAATTAAGAGTGAGACATGACCCTCAAGAAAACAGTAGCTAACCATCAATTAGGTAATAATTGTTGAGTTTTTCCTCTTGCTTCCATGGCTGAAATCCCTACACAAAAAAGAAAACCAAAATAAGTTGACAGGAGATCTACAAAACAGAGGGGCTGGTGGATGTAACATGCCAAATTTGGTTGTCTTTCAAAAATTATTTTAAAATAATTATTTCAAAGTATTTGTATTTTTCTTTGGAGTTCATTTGGTATTCCTGAGTTCAAATCTTCAAAACCTAAATTCAAATTCCAAAGTTCTAAATTTTGTCTCAAATACGAAGTTCAAATCTCTTTCCAAATCTCAAGTTCAAAATTCAAATATCTGTTCAAAATCAATTCAAATATTGGTCAAATTTAACTTAAAATTCTATTTGATTCCCCCCAAAATCTCTGGGCCGAAGTCCATCTTCTCTCTCTAGCCCACCCCTTCCCTTCCCTTCTCCTTGTCCCAATCCGGCCCAGCCCATCTCTCCCCTCTCTCTACTTGCTCTATTTTACTCTACTTGTGCCGTGCACACCCGAGCTGTGCCGCACCGCCAGCCCATGCCCGCGCATCCCTGTCACCGCCATCACCACGCGCCATCAAGGCCACCATCACCGCCCTCAATTCTCGACTGTTTCCCTCGCATACGCGTGCGTTGAAGCTGAGCGCATCTGTTTCCTCTACCTTTCTTGCCCTTTAAAGTCGAGAATCGTGACCACCTTCACCCATAGCACCCCCTCCATCTTCTCTGCCTCCTTTCGGTGCAAATTTGCCCGACGCTCCGCTGTGGAGCACTCCCATTGCTACCACCTTCTTCCCCGACGTTGGCATCATCGCCCCGCCACCTCGGACTCCCACTGGCCATGCGAAATGACTCGGCGTGATCCCCTTTCCGACGTCATGCTCATGCGCGCGCCTCCTTCCGAAGGCCATTGCTGGAGCACCGTACTTATTACTTCGGTCGCGACGCTACCTCCCATCGCCTTCCCAGGAGCTCGCCGTTCCATTTTGGCCATCAACCATGACTCTCGTGCTGCCGCTCGCCGCCGGCACTGATGTCCAGAGCCATCATCCCACCAGTTAGATTCCTTCCAAAAAATAGTAAACTGGTTGGTTCAAGTTCCGTGCTGCCATGTGGACTTAGTGCGGTTCATTTCTTTTTAAACTGGTCAATTTTCTACTATACGACCCCATATGTCAATCTCTACCAGTTTTTTTTTAAATAGGAGAGAATATTCCAGATAATACTATTCTTTCCATATCAATGTCGAGCATTTTTTTCTCTCCGACAGATTTTCTAAGAACTAGTTCTCCAGTGTTGCCTTTGATGCTGACTTCCATTTCCACACCCTTGCGTCGTGCCGACTCCAAAACCCTAATCCCCACTGCATCATCACATATCCGCTGAATCCATCCGCTTCACGATGTGTTCCCAGTTCCTACCTTCATGCCCTCTCAGGCTATTGGAGCCGATGTGCCCTCGTCACTAAGAGCGAGCATATTGTCTTCATCGCCATCATCTATTCTATCAATTGCTTCTCTCATCTTCACCGAGGAGCTTTGCAGTGCTGCAGCTGCTGTACCATCTTTGAAGCCGTCTCCCTCACGTGCTCTTGTCAAAGCCACTGCGATGTGGGCCATCCCCTTTCTCTCTTGTCACTTTGAGAATTGGGCCCTCAGTTCAAGTCTACTCCTTAAAACCCTAGTCTGCATCAACACTGCCACGTCATTTTGCCGCCTCAGCTGTCACACATGTGCCTTATGTCCACTCCGTCAACGCATACGTGTCCGCCTAAGTGTCAACCAATCCAGATGCAAATTCCTCTCTCTCACATCCCTGTCCCACATGTCTTTGACTCCTCTCACTCATGTTAGATCCAAAATCACTTCACTGACATGCAGATCCCACATGACAACAATGCTATTCCCTAAACTCAGTCCATTATGGACCATAGCCTTTTTGTGAACTTGGTCCATGAACCAAGGGCTCACTCGTTAGTCCCTATACTTTTACTTATTATAATCCTAGAGGATATTCCACAAATATTCTCCTCCCTCTCTCTCTCTCTCTCTTGCCATCATTTTCACTTCCGATCAAACCTTCCGGAAGCTTGTTCTTCTTTATATGAGTTTCGATTGATTATGTTCTTCTTTCTAAATTCATAATCTATCAATCAGTACTTGTAATACCTCAGATTTATTCTTGCAAAGGAAGTATCCAACAGAGATTTAGACATCAGGAAAAGGGGGATTATGCAGTTTTCGCCAACTTTGGGCCTCGGGCCTTGGCCGAGGAGGCCCAAGAAGGGCGACCACCTATAAAGAAGAGGAAACCCTAGCTTGGGGTACTGTAGCTACAGATAGCGCCGCCGCTCTGATGCGTGCTACGATATCCTTTCCCCTCCCTCCTCAAACTCCATTGCTACCATCTCTTGAGTTCTCCTGCTGACTAGCCGCCACAAGGAGGAGGAAGGGGAAAGGAGAAAGGAGAAGAGGAGATCTTCTTGAGGGTTTTGATCAGTGATCTCTAGCGGTTCTCCAAGGGTAACGAACGTCGGTTGTTGTTGTTTGTTTAATCGTAGAAGTGTTTCGATTAGAATCGTTTGAATCAAAGTCTGTCAGCATTAATTTTGAATCTGTCCAGATTGTTGCGTGGGTAATTTCGTGTATTTAGATGCAGAATTTGAGGATCCCATCTCCTAGAGTTATGTGGGATCCGTCGTTATCTTTCAGTAGCCGTAAAGATCACTCAATTCCGAGTTACGGTTAAAAAGTTATGTTGATTTTAGTGCTGCTGTCCCGAAATCCTGACGAGATTCTGCAGTCGTCTTGTTTTTTATTTAAGGGATTGTTAGATTCCGAATTGGGGGTTTCCATCTCCTAGAAAGTTGTAGATAATGTTCTTAGTTTTCAGTGAACGCAAAGAACACCTGAATCCGATTTACGGATCAAAAGTTATGGTCGTTTTACCTCTGCTGTCCAGAACTCTGATAATAATGAACTGTCAACTTGTCTCTAAGAATAAGATTAACTTAAAGGAAAAATCAGAGATTCCACCCAACTAGGTTATTGTTGAATTTTTCGTAACCTTTCTAGATTGGTAAAGAACACTTAATTCGGAGTTGTAGATTAAAAGTTTTGATCGGTTTAGTAATTACTATTTGTTCTTTAGGGCAGATTTCTGTTCTGAAAGTTCATCTGTTCAATAACATATTAATTTGGCGAATTGGTCTATCTTGTCAACTTGAGAATTTTAGATATGTTAGTTATGAATCCACAGAAATTGGATTCACCTCATTTCGAGTTCCAGATCATTAGATATGATTTTCACCGTGCTGCTGTCGATGATCGGTTGTGACTGATTTGTCGATATTTCAGATTAGGCTTTGTAGTTAAGTCTTGAGTCACCGTGGAGCGTTGTAGAACGTTGATTAGTAGTGCTGGGTACATTTTGTTCTTATTGAAATTATTTTACTTGTTTAGGTGGTGAAGCATCGAGTTTAGGAGTATCACCTTTTTGGTTATTACGCATCGCATCATGAAGGCAAGTGCATTGCTATCTTATTGCTTGTGATTGATGAATGTTTATGTGATTGTGTTGTGATGTCTTATGACACAAGAGATGATGAATTGTCTATGATATTTCTTATGTGTTGAATCCATGATTGGAGATGATGTCATTATTCATTCGATAAGTCATTTCATGCATTCATTGTCATTTACCATCCACGGGAGTGGATGAGTGAGCCCATCAATTCGGGATGGAGTGCGCATGAGAGCCCATTAATTCCAGGATGGGTGCGCAAGTCCCATTAATTCCGGGATGGGCGGTGTTGGACACCGTATGAAACATTCTTCATACGGGAAGTGGATCCCCGTATTTTTGTTAAGATGCGGGCTTGAGTGAACACCGACGGGTGTATCACTCGCTATACCGGTATATGCATGTGTGCAGTCCAAATTCCTTGATTTTGAGCATTCATCTCATATCAACATAAATAATCACTTGTTGTATGTTACGAGTGGTGTGAGATTGTCTTATTCATATTGATTGCCTATTCTATTAGCCATTGTACTTTGAGTCGTGGACTCACCCTTGCCTTGTTTATTTATTTATTTTAGGTGATCGTTGATGAAGTTTCTCTTGGGAGGGAGTAGACAAGCACTACTCAACACACTTCACTTGCTTTAGTTTCAATAACAGAACTATCACTATTCTTCTTTCATTAATTGATGGTGTAATAAATAAATTCGGTTTGGGATGACTCCTTCTCTATCGTTGAGTTCGTTTAAATAATCATTTACGTTCATTGATTATCTGTTGATAGAATTATCTAAATGGATCCATTATTACGTTTCCGTTCATGTTTCGTTTGATGTTGAACTGTTTAGCTTTGTTGATGATTTATTGTTGAAAATTATTCCAATATAAGGTTGCATGCTAGATCCTTAGGTAGCATTCTGGCTTCCAAATAGCGAGGTGTTACGATTGGTATCGAGCGGGCTTGAGTCCGTGGCAATTAAGTTATTAAAATGACACCTTGTGCACAATAGGTGGGGTTGGGAAATCCATTGCTTCCACATCTCTATTGTTATGTTTCATCTGTTGAGCAATTGTTGAATTGCTTCTATACTATCCTTCTTGCTGTTAATCTATGATATGATGTGATGTATTATATCTGTGAATTTATTCTATGATTGTCATGAGATGATCATATGTATACTCATAATTGATTATGCTGTCAATAACGGATGATAAGAAGTGGAGGTCGTGGTTGTTACTCGGGATTCACGAGTTACACCACTGTTAGTAATCGTGGTTAGAGGAGTAGTGACCCGAGTACCATAGTTTCGGTGTTAAGCGTGAAGTGCTTTAGAGAGTTGTTCTCTTCCTTGATTTACGAATTTGGCGATTCTTGCCTGTGGTGGTGATGAATTTCTCACGGGTTCGTGGTTCATGAAAGTTTATGGTTTTCAATAGATCCTTATTGGTTCTCTGAAACAAATAGTGCTTTTCATTGTTGAGTTCTTTGTTACTACATGTGACCATTGTCAATTGGCAAGATTGTTGATTTCATGGTTGCTCCTTCTTTCTCATTGGAAAAGAATGACTCATTTATTCGTTTGATAGTTTGAATAATGAAAGTTTTCTATTGCGATTCGTTAACATGTGAAAGCTTTGGCTTTATGTGTTTCTTTTGGATTACTTGAGCGTTGAGGTTTAAAGTCTTTCTTTCTTGAAGGAAGGTGTTAGAATCCTTTTGTGATGTCTTATCATGCTTAAAATGAGATGTTATAACTAAGCGAATAAATTGTTACGGTATGAGTTACCAAGTTGGGTTGTTAGCATAGTGAAAATCAATTATTCTTTAACTACCATCCATGAAAGTGAAATTGATGAATTTGTGATGTCCTTGTATTTGATACATGGTGTATCTTAAATAAAAGATTGTCCATATCCGTTCAAAACCTATGGATCTTTCATAGGTGTTAGATTTACCTATTTCTGATATGCTAAAATTGTCAAAACTCTGTACAAAGAACCGGATGGGTCTTTGGTGTATCGATTCATGAAACCTTGTTGATAGAAAATTATATTAGTGAATCGTTAACCTGTTTTGAAATGATTTACGAACAAAGGTGAATTGTTGAATCTATGTTTATAGATGATTATGTGATTGCAAATGGAATTAGTACCGTATGTACACCCATGATTAATACAATCATCATTTGTTAAATGAGTCTTGATGGAGGTGTTGAGCAACACCATCGGTTGAGTAGAGCAATTTTCGTAAGTAGTCTTTGATAGTGTGCCTTGTGATATTGTTATTGATTAGCATAATCTTGATATAATAAACTTGTTTCAACCATGTGGTTTGTGTTTCCTTTAGGAAGTTTTAGGATGGAGTAATAAAGTTTGAGGATTCTTGGTACTAGGGTATGTTGTCGTTGTTATAAAATCGCTGAATGTGAGATTGATGTTAGTTTTCATAGTAATTTGATTACCTATGGTGATATTGCGTAAAGAGAGTAATTCAAGTTTTGCTTTCATAATCTTTTGGTGTTCTAGATTTATGTGGTAATTGGGAGTTTGTCGAGTAAAGCGGCGGGTCGCAAAGTTCTATTGGTTCTTAGGTGATTCACGATTTGATCTTAATTGTCCGTTTGTTATTATCTATTAAGGTCCGATAATCTCTTCTGTGAGGTCTATGTCCTCAAATGTGGTATCGTCTTATATTTTCCGAGTTCTTTGTCTAATTGATTATTTTCCTTGGTCCTGTGTTCATTGCGAGTGATAAATGATCTTCTAGTTAGTGAAAAAAATTGTTTCCATTTGCCTCTCCTTTTGAGAAAGAATCAACTCATTTTTTTCACGTGGGTCTTCGATGTGTTTTCTAAATGTTGTTGTGAAAATTGATGTTAATATTGGTAGTAATTTGATCGCCTTTGGTGATATCGTTCGAATGAGAATATTTCAAGTTTAGCTTTCGTGATATTTTAGAGCTCATGATTCATCCGTAGCTGAAATTGTTTTAAATAAATTGAGGTATTGAATTGTCTGTTGCTTCTTAAGAGATTCGTGTGAGTTAATCTTAAAGGCTCTTTGGTCCGAGTTGGCAATGTAAGGTTGCAATCAAAGAGATTTATGTTAGTTCCTTTAAGAGGAGAATAGTCCTTACTTTTAGTGAAATTCGTAAATGAAAATGTTTGGAGTTTGGTGGTGAGATCGATTGGATCTCATGTTTCTTGTGTAGTTGAACTGTTCGAGCAATTATGACGTGTTGAAGAATTATATTTGGTTCTTAGTTAGTTCTTGAGGTTTGGACTAAAGACCTATCTTGTTCGTTGTGGCAAAGTGTTGCTAGTCAAAGGATTAATTTTAGTGTTAAAGTAAAGAGTGCAGTAGGAGTATTTGAAAATTTGATTCAAGTTTTGTAACTTGTGGGTATTGGAATCGTTCCTAAACTTTCTCGCTCTTTCCGCTCAAGAGATGTTGAGTTTCAATCGCAATGTCTTTTCTTAATGGTTGTTATTTGCTATTTCCTTTTTGAGTGGTGTGTGCCCTCAACTGTGAACTCGACTTTCATTTCTCTCGGATCTTTGTTATCAGTTAATTCTTTTGGTTTCGTTCTCATTGTGAGGAGCAACATTTTCTTGTGTAACAAAACTGACCTTGTTCGTCTCTTTCTTTTGAGGAAGGATCAACCGATTTGTATTGCAAAGTTTTACAAAGCGTATTTTGGCAACTGTTTGGTGGTGGTTAAATAAGGGTAGTGGTGATATTTTGCTACCAAGCTATTGGAGGAGTAGTAGAAGATGAATTGGTTTTGACTTATACCTCTTGGAGGAAAGTTGATTCAAATGGAATGTTTGGCTTCAAGTAAATCGAGCAGCGTTACATGATGAGTAGAACCTATAGTATAACGAAATTCTAGAACTTCAATTCATGTTGAAAGGTTGGGGATTATCGAAGGTATGGAAATCTTGATCAATTTTATTGAGTAACGCAATTGGAAGGTATTACGATAATGTGTGGATGATTCCTGATGATGCCAATGAGTGAATATGTTAGGTTTGTGGGGATATTAGAGATTTAATCCGATGATTTCACTATCAGATATAAGAGAAATTCATTGTAGAGGTCTTGGAGGTTAAATTTGGGCTTTACATTTTTGTGCTAGACCTCTGGTCACCCAATGTTTATGTGTAAAGAAATATAAAAATTAGATAATGGTTGTTCCTGAGAAGTAGAATGATCATTGATAGAACCCTTCGGTGTAGTACATAGCGTGTGCACCGAGATTTTGAGTTGTTGTTCTTGGAAGTTGGAGGTAATATGATTGCGTGGAATCTATTTTTTTGTGGTGCTTTGTGTGCCTTCTATCAAATTAATTTCATCGATAGAATGAGTTGCCTAGAGTATTCGGTGGATTTGATAGAGTCTTCCCACTATGGTGTGGATGATGTATTTCATTGAGTATAATTTGAGGATATTTAATTATGAGGTTTAAGCTCGTGTGGTAGCGATGAATTAATTCCAAGATTCGAGAGAGATTTATTTTCTAAAAGGCAGATTGCAAAAACGTTTCCTCGGGGTGAAGCATTTTCTTGTTTCTTGTTTGAGTTTTGAGTATCATTGGTATCTTCCGCACTTTGGGTTGGTACTTTCTTGGCATGTTTGAGTCTTTCCAATTCGGGCAAACCAAATGAGGTATTTGGTTTGGTTATTCGAGTGGTTTCTCCTTTGGCTTTCGTGGTATTCAATCGTAACGCCCTTTTATTGGAGAATTAGTATTGCGTGGTTACGATGAGAACTCTCTATTTCTAGTTGGATTCTCTTTGTGAATCGGTGGTTTAAGAACCATTTATGTTGTGCATTCTTGTTTAAAGGAGCGACCTCGTAAGATGAAGAGTTTTTATCATCCACCTTCGTTGCATGGCGCGTGTGGGACAGGGCATGGGCATATGGCGCATGGCGCGTGTGGTCTGAAGTGGACATACGACATGGCATATGTCTTTGCACCGGGCGCACGGGCGTGTACCGAGAGGTGGTTACGGACTTTTGTTTTGTGTTCTTGTGCGAAAGGGAGTTTGATCCAAGTGTGTTGGTTCGTTTCGATAGTTGTAGAAATTAGGAAGTTGGTATATCGCTTTGACCGTCTTGGGTCCATACGCGACGTCGCGCAGCGTCGTTATGTTCGATGCTAAGAGTGTAGCTAAGCAATTCAAAGCTTGGGGTTTCGTTAAAGACGTTAATCATTGAGTCGGATCTTACCTTTGAGTCTCGTTCGATGAGTGTACCGGAAATGTAAGGGCGAGTGTTAAGGCGGACGTTGGTTTACGTCAAGTTGTTTTGGTCTCATTAGTCTAGAGAGAGGCCACTTGGGAGTTGGAGCCTCGCCTTCAAGCAGATATCCAGATTTGTTAACGGCGGATACATGTTTATCGTTGTCAAAATTCCGATCGCCAATTTTCTTTTGGGTAGATCGGTGTGTAGATTCGGGTCGAATCATGTTAAGGGGGTAGAATGTAATACCTCGATTTATTCTTGCAAAGGAAGTATCCAACAGAGATTTAGACATCGGGAAAAGGGGATTATGCGGTTTTCGCCAACTGGGCCTCGGGCCTTGGCCGGGAGGCCCAAGAAGGCGACCACCTATAAAGAAGAGAAACCCTAGCTTGGGGTACTGTAGCTACAGTAGCGCCGCCGCTACAGTGCGTGCTACAGTATCCTTTCCCCTCCCCCCTCAAACTCCATTGCTACCATCTCTTCGAGTTCTCCTGCAGCTAGCCGGCCACAAGGAGGAGGAAAGGGGAAAGGAGAAGAGGAGATCTTCTTCAGGGGTTTTGATCAGTGATCTCTAGCGGTTCTCCAAGGGTAACGAACGTCGGTTGTTGTTGTTTGTTTAATCGTAGAAGTGTTTCCGATTAGAATCGTTTGAATCAAAGTCTGTCAGCATTAATTTTGAATCTGTCCAGATTGTTGCGTGGGTAATTTCGTGTATTTAGATGCAGAATTTGAGGATCCCATCTCCTAGAGTTATGTGGGATCCGTCGTTATCTTTCAGTAGCCGTAAAGATCACTCAATTCCGAGTTACGGTTAAAAAGTTATGTTGATTTTAGTGCTGCTGTCCTGAAATCCTGACGAGATTCTGCAGTCGTCTTGTTTTTTATTTAAGGGATTGTTAGATTCCGAATTGGGGGTTTCCATCTCCTAGAAAGTTGTAGATAATGTTCTTAGTTTTCAGTGAACGCAAAGAACACCTGAATCCGATTTACGGATCAAAAGTTATGGTCGTTTTACCTCTGCTGTCCAGAACTCTGATAATAATGAACTGTCAACTTGTCTCTAAGAATAAGATTAACTTAAAGGAAAAATCAGAGATTCCACCCAACTAGGTTATTGTTGAATTTTTCGTAACCTTTCTAGATTGGTAAAGAACACTTAATTCGGAGTTGTAGATTAAAAGTTTTGATCGGTTTAGTAATTACTATTTGTTCTTTAGGGCAGATTTCTGTTCTGAAAGTTCATCTGTTCAATAACATATTAATTTGGCCGAATTGGTCTATCTTGTCAACTTGAGAATTTTAGATATGTTAGTTATGAATCCACAGAAATTGGATTCACCTCATTTCGAGTTCAAGATCATTAGATATGATTTTCACCGTGCTGCTGTCCAGTATCGGTTGTGACTGATTTGTCGATATTTCAGATTAGGCTTTGTAGTTAAGTCTTGAGTCACCGTGGAAGCGTTGTAGAACGTTTATTAGTAGTGCTGGGTACATTTTGTTCTTATTGAAATTATTTTACTTGTTTAGGTGGTGAAGCATCGAGTTTAGGAGTATCACCTTTTTCGGTTAACGCGTCGCATCGCGGAAGGCAAGTGCATTGCTATCTTATTGCTTGTGATTGATGAATGTTTATGTGATTGTGTTGTGATGTCTTATGACACAAGAGATGATGAATTGTCTATGATATTTCTTATGTGTTGAATCCATGATTGGAGATGATGTCATTATTCATTCGATAAGTCATTTCATGCATTCATTGTCATTTACCATCCACGGAGTGGATGAGTGAGCCCATCAATTCCGGGATGGGTGCGCGCGAGAGCCCATCAATTCGGGATGGGTGCGCAAGTCCCATTAATTCCAGGATGGGCGGTGTTGGACACCGTATGAAACATTCTTCATACGGAAGTGGATCCCGTATTTTTGTTAAGATGCGGGCTTGAGTGAACACCGACGGGTGTATCACGCTATACTGGTATATGCATGTGTGCAGTCCAAATTCCTTGATTTTGAGCATTCATCTCATATCAACATAAATAATCACTTGTTGTATGTTACGAAATTTGGTGACGAGATTGTCTTATTCATATTGATTGCCTATTCTATTAGCCATTGTACTTTGCGAGTCGTGGACTCACCCTTGCCTTGTTTATTTATTTATTTTAGGTGATCGTTGATGAAGTTTCTCTTGGGAGGGAGTAGACAAGCACTACTCAACACACTTCACTTGCTTTAGTTTCAATAATGAACTATCACTATTCTTCTTTCATTATTTGATGGTGTAATAAATAAATTCAGTTTGGGATGACTCCTTCTCTATCGTTGAGTTCGTTTAAATAGCATTCACGTTCATTGATTATCTGTTGATAGAATTATCTAAATGGATCCATTATTACGTTTCCGTTCATGTTTCGTTTGATGTTGAACTGTTTAGCTTTGTTGATGATTTATTGTTGAAAATTATTCCAATATAAGGTTGCATGCTAGATCCTTAGGTAGCATTCTGGCTTCCAAATAGCCAGGGTGTTACAGTACTAATTTTATAATTTTTGGATTTTATTGATTTTTATTGTTGTTTATTTGTATCATTTCGCGCTTGTAGAGTCCAATGTCACTGAAGCAAACTTGGAGCAATCAAAGGGAGTGACACCCACCTGAGATGAAGTCAAGTCTCCTTTGACCATGTTGTACCTATTGCTTTCAAAATCTTGTTTTTATATTGTTCAAAACTACTATGCATTGATATTTACATAAAATGATGAATTCAATTCTCAGGAGTGTTAGTTAATCCTAATTTGAACATACATTCATTTGATGTTGTTATCCATAAACCATTGTCGCCCCTAGTATAGCAAATCCACGGCAATAATTACATTATTGATGGATTAATATAATACGGTGGAATTGCTTAGACAAGCTTTTTCGGTCATCATCCTATGGGAGGGAATTTATTAATACCCTGTATACAAAATATTTTGTTAAATGTATGGCAATTGGTATTGCTGTTGGTTTACAAATAAAATAAAATGGTTGTCGATGATCTAGTATCGATCTTACGAACAGATGTTTAGGTCTTTCCTTGAGTTAGATCTACACAGGGAAAGACACATGAATTTAGACAGGTTCAGGCCTTCTTCTCAGATAATAACAACCTTACTCATGTGTTATTGTATTGACTATACTTTTACAATCTGGAGGAAAATCACTAAAACTAGGGCTTAATGACTCCTTGTTGTGATCTCCGATTGTTTTGCCCCCAATGTCCACTGATTTTAGCCTTTAAATAGCGTGTGATGGGGTGGTAGTTACTCCATACCAAAAGGTGCATCAATGCTTGATAAAATACGCACGTTGGTGGAAGTTATTATCAGCCAAACCACATCCCACATCGCCTTGCAGTTGTCATCAGAGATAGAGGCTTAATACGTATAGTTATCTCGAAGGATAACAACGTATATTAACTATTGTGTGTACCAAACACAGCGTAGAAGAGCCCCTAGTCAGTTGGGCCCACATGTCTGTAGGTTTTTTTTTTACTATAGGGTGGTCGTAATTGACTTAGTTGTAGTAAGACTTACGACCATAAGGTAGTTGTAGAGAGGTTGACGACCATGAGATGGTCGTAGAAAGTGTTACGACCATGAGGTGATCGTAGAAAAGCTTACGGTCACCATATGGTCATAGAAAATCTTACGACCATATAGGGTGGTCGTAGAATGGTTTACGACCAATCATTTAATCTTCTCCCTTGTGAATGATAAGAGGTATACTTAGGAATTATATGAAAATATTTCTATCTATAATGACAATTATAGATAAATAATTTAATTAATTGAGGGTTATTAGATCATCGTCATCTAGCCCCCAACTTCAAGTGAAAATAACTTACTTGGAAAGGAGGTCGTAGAACAGTGGTCGAAAGTAAAGTCTTTCCGACTAGTATTTTATTTGACCAGAAATTGACTTGGTCAAGAAGGTAATTTCACTTGAGTTAAAAAGATAGAACCGCTTTTCCCAAGCGAACAGATTAAAGAATTCCAACCGACTCTCACAGATTTGTCCATTGGAGTGGTTCCCGAAGAGGTGGTAACTGTTGAGTTCAAATGATCTCTTACACAGACTCATAGCTATAAAAATCTACTGTAGGTGTGACTTAGAGTTTTTACTTTCTCCATTTGCTTCAACTGCTTGTGAGTCCTTGTTCTCTCCGCCGCCAACCAAGTCGTAATTCTTCTCCAAACTCTTCCAAATCCAAATCAAACTTACTCAGAAAAGATGACCGGAACTGTTTCCAAATGGGAGAAATTGGAGATAGATGTAGAGAAGATGATGGCTCACAGTCGTGGCGAGAAGATCCCAAGGCGAGCTTTGGTGAAGTGACACAACGCTAATGGTCAGTATTGGCCCTCGGGTGGGGAAGACACTATTCTAGTATTTCAGGCATACTGTGAATGTGGTTTCCGACTACCCGTCCATCCTTTCTTGACGCTCATACTCCAGTATTTTGGGGTGGAATTGGTGAACTTGGTTCCTAATTCCATCACAATGCTGAGTGTATTCATCTACCTATGTGAAGTCTATCTGGGAATTCTCTTAGATTTGGACATCTTCTACTACTACTATGGGATGAGCAAGCATGGCGGAATCGCATATAGCTGTGGTCTGAAGCTCCATGACGGGAAGTTGAGGGAGTATATTCAGATGTTTACCCAACTGTCGTGGCCAAGGTGGAAGAAGAAGTAGTTCTACTGGACTGTGTCCAAGGACGACAACCTCTTCTTCATGGGGAAACCTGCAGAGAAAAGTTCATCTTGGGACTCGACTGCAAGTGACTTCGACCGGATCACCCCTACATCCAAGCCATCAAAGATTTAAGAGAAGAGGAGCTGACCGGATGGCACATGGTGAGGGACTTCATCACATGCCGCATTAGTCCTCTAAAGAATCGAGCACATCCCAGGTGGATGTACTAAGGGACTACTAACCAGATCAGGGATTATGAAGGAGGTAAAATAGTCAACTTAGCTCTTTTTTATTAATTTTGAGCATGATTGTTGGTTATATCCTCGTAATTGTACATCTCTCATAAAAAATTGGCGTTTGAGTCAAGCTTGTTTGTGAGAAGGCTCCTACACCCACGTTAGGGGTTCCTCGAATCTTGACAGTCGTAAGCAATAAAGAAAGATATGAACGCCTACAAGTAATCAAAAGTTGATTTCATCTTTAGGGTTCAGTAGTCATAGAATTCGACCATTGGGTAATGTTCATTTTTTGGCTTTTACATAAAATAGGCATAGCAGACCGTCAAGACGATCAAGTGGTCGAATTGAGTGCTATCTAAGAGGGGTAAAAAGAAGATAGAGTTCCTCTAGCCAAAAGGCATCACCCTGTGAAGGCCGCTGATAAGAAGGGTGAAGGTTCAAGTTCCACCCCTCTTTCGACCACTCCCATTGGGCAATTCTTTGCAAACGTGATTGTTGCAGAGAAAAGAGGTGTGGTTGAAGAACTTAAGTACAAAGCCCATAAGACCAAGGTATCATTCTACTATGACAATAAAACATTTTCAGTTTACTTCTCATGGCTTTGTCAAGCAAATAGAAAAGGAGAACTGAAATTTTTTCATATCTTTTGTGAAGGCTACCTCTGCATCAGCAGAGCATGTGGTCGAAGCAAGCGCTGTCCCTTAGGTGGTCGAAGCAAGTTCTAACCAATTAGAGGGACAGGCAGCTTAGGGAGCATTAGCTTTCGTTCAAGACCTACGACCAGACGTGGTCATAGAGGTTCTAGCTCCTCAATAAGACATTCGACCAGACGTGGTCGAAGAAGCCCCGACCTCTTAAGCTCATGGCACTGAAAGCCTTCCGGAGGCTGAAGGTATCACAAGGATTGAGGCGGTCGAAGAGGAGGAGAAGAAGAAAAAGAAGTCTTCCTTAGGGAAGGTTTTTTTTTTCTGGATTCAAGATTGTATCCAAAAAGCTAAGGTATGTAAAACTAAAAGCTTAAAGATAGCATTTACTTTTTAGTTCTATAATTTGACATATTTTCTTCTCTCCTTGTTGTTTTAATCACGCTTCTCTAGCCCCAGGATACTACATTGAAAAGCTCATGATTGCCTCTCCTACAGTAGTGGAAGAAATAGTTTCTCCCACGGTAGTGAGATGTTTCCATCGCTTGACCAAGGTCGCCATTTCCGCCAGACAAAACCACGATCTGGATCGCTTCGCGAATTGTACATGGTTAGAATTATCGCTTGCACAGCCCAAGAAGATAGTGTCGATCGAGGATCTCGCCACCTCTCGCTTTTGGCGTAGTTTGCATGAAGCATTGGGTACCCATCTCAATTTCGCATCGCGATCATCCATGATTGATGGATAGACCGAAAGAGTCAATCGATATTGGAGGATATGCCGAGCTTGTGCTTTAGCCACGCCGTCCGATGGGATAAAAGCTACCATATGCGCACTCAGACAATAACGCTTATCAAGCGCTTTGCAATGTCACCATTTGAAGCTTTGTATGGTCGCGTTCGTCGAACCCCGCTGAATTGGTCGTAAACAATTAACAATCGCGATTCGGTCCGACATCATCCAAGAAGCGTAAGAACAAGTGGCAATGATAAGAGAAAGGTTGAAGATAGCTCACCTGTAGAAGAGCTATGCGTCGATAATCGCCGCCGTGATCTCGCCTTTGGACCCGAGGATTTCGCTTATCTTCGAGTCACCCGCCGTGAGGTGTCAAAAGGTTTCATGCCAAAGGAAGCTTGCCCTCAGGTATGTTAGTCCGCTCAAGATTTTGGAACGCCGTGGAGAAGTTGTTATCGCTTGGAGCTACCGCACAGTTAAGGTGAGTGCATGATGTCTTTCATGTCTCGCAGCTTGAAAAGTGTTCGTGTGCCGTAAGAGCAAGCCCCGTTAGAATCGATTGATTTGAAAGAGGATCTACCTACAAGGAGCAACAATAAGATTTTGATGTCGCAGAGCGCCACCGTAAGCAAGACTGCTCGCTTTGCAAGGTCCAGTGGAGCAACCACTCGTATGAAAAAGCAACGTGAGAACGTGAAGAAGAGCCGAAAGCCGAGTTTCCTAGCCTTTTCTAGCTAGCCCAATCTCTGGTCGAGATTCCTTTAGGGGAGGTTTGTAACATCCCAATTTTTCTGAGCTTAAAAATATTTTAATAGTTAGTAGGGAGAAAATTCACCATTTGGATTTATTTGTTTTAAAATTCAAAAGCTTAATATTGGACTTACAAACAAAAACCTTTAATGAATAATCCCAACATGAACAATAGTCAAAACTATTTTATTTGGGTTCTATGTGCTCAGATATATTTTCTAGATTTTCTAGAATTTTTCTCGAGTTCATTTGCTATTTTCTATCATTATTTGAATTTCCGGTATTTTCTAAATTAGAAAAGTTATTAAAAATCTCGCTTAATCCTTCGCCGAATCTCCCAAGAACCTCTTTTCTCTCACGCATGGCCCGCTAGGCCCAAATTGCGGAAGCCCACGCAGCGCTGCCGCTCCGTGCCGACGTATGGGCCCCACGCCCGCCGCCCTCCCGCCTCGGCTTCTTCGCGAAGGCCGCGCCGCCCGCCATGTTTCCGAGCTCGAGCCTCGTGACGACAACGCGAGATTTCAAACAACCCTTCTAGAAAACGCAGAGAATCTTATCCCCAACCTCTCCGCACCTTTCTAGATCAAAATCAAATCCCGCTGCCTCTAACTCCGCTTTCTCGTGACTATCTCGACTCTTTAGGTTTCTTCACCGACGACGCCTCTAGCCCTCCCGGCCCCTATAAAGGCACCCCGGATCGCCTCTCTCACCCGCAACCTCGAGCCGCCACCTCACCTCCTCCCGAGCCCTTGTGCCACCGCACTCTCATCTAGGTTTTTGGCCGCGCTTGTCGCTGCCGACGGCGCCGCCGCCGCTGTCGCCGCTGCTGCCATCGAGTGCACCGTCAGCCCAAAGATCACCAAGGCTACTCTAGGAGCCTTCGCCGCCGTAACCTCACCGAGCTCCACCGACAAAACGTAAACAACTCCACCGCCAACCTCGCCGTCGCCACCTCCGCCATCCTCGACCACCCGACCTACCTCAATAGGTTCGCAATAGCGAGCTACACACCGTACCACCACCACCGTGGATCGCCGCTCGCCGCTGTCGCCGGCCGAGCGCCGCCTCGGGTCCGACGGACGCCATGTCACCCGCCACTCATCCTGCGGCGCCGACGTACGCCAGGTGTTCCGCCGAGTCGCCGCCACGCAGCGCCTCGCGCAGCCCCACCGATTTCAGATCCATTCGCTCAGAGACCTAGTCTCACCGTGAGTCGTGTCACCGACATGTGGGTCCCACCGCCGCACCAATTTTCATCCCATTCGAACGTCCTCCGATGACGCCGAGATTGCAATAATCCGATTTTTCTTTAGAGAAATAATTCGAAATTCCGAAAATCCAAATTAGGTTTCTTTTAGATTTAAAACTTCCGAGGCCATAACTTTGCATCCTAACTCCGATTAAGCCCATTCAAATTTCTAAATTTATCTAAATTCAAGCTCTATTTATCTGAGATTTTTATTTAATTTTTGGAGTTTGTTTTGCCTCTGTTATTTATTTATTTTGTTTGTTTGTGTCTCGCTTATGAGTAGACGCGATTCGTCGTGAATTTCGTTGAAGAAGGAGCACCCCAAGATCAAGATCAGTACATAGACCTTTTCCAAGGCAAGTCATACCTTTGATCATCTTGAACCCAATTTTTAAATTACTTTGTGTTAAATTATTGCATCCTACTTTAATTATTTATTTAAATGCTTTGGGCATAGTTATTATCCAAATTGTTATCACACCTTGGCCTTGTATGTCATAATTCCTTGTCACCCTAGATTGGTTACTAGTTGGTAATATTATAGCACCAACGTGGGTTGGTTAGACGCGAGTACAATTGCTTAACCTTGTTACGAGTCTCACATCTCATGTAAGTTGCAATTATTTAAATGTGACTAAGTGACTATGGAACTTCGTGTAAAACTGTGTGCTATGTGTTATTACTTCGTGATGGCATGTGTTGCACTAAAACCAACTGGGTGGTAAAGGATTTAGACTGAGGCAATGTAACAACCCTAAGTTAGGGTTTGTGTTTCAAATGTAAATTATGAGGAGAAATAAAAACTTTTGGTGCCTCATGAAATCATTTGAAAGTTTCTACATTTTTCCCTAGCAATTTCCATTTTCTATAATTGTATTCTAGTGAATGGAAGTGGTTGTCAACAAAATTCTTGACTTTAAACTTGTGATCATCCTCTGCAAGTATTTTTCCTATCATCTTGACCATCCTAGTTACCTCCCTGAAAAATTTCACAATTTTTAGTTTTTGTTTGCTATTTCAAATGGCCAAGTCAAACCAGTTTAGAAATCTGGTGAAACCTTTGGACAGCAGCTTGTGAATTTTCTTGGGAGAAATATATTGCATGAAAATTCCTGGAAAAATTACACAAGGTTTTCCTCTGTCCCAGTAAGCTTCCATAAAAATTTCAGAATTTTGGAGCTCGGGAGCTATCTATAACAATTCCCAAACCTGCTCAGCCTTTGAATTCAAAACTGGAATCATCGTTCCTCGGGTTCGACTCAACCTCGCTCGAGTCCGACTTCGCCACTGCCTCGGTCGCGCCAACTAGACCTCACCGGCCGAACCCAATCGATATCAACCGTCCGAGCGCGCGCACGACGGCTCACATCGCGCTCGAGCCCGAATCGCTCGACCAACTCATCGCGCCGCTTCTCGCGGCGCCGCCATGTGGGCCATCCTCACAAGACGCCTCGTCTTCTCCGCGCCACCGGAGCTCGCGCGCGTGCATGCTCGCCACGCACTCGCCGCTGCCACCTATTGCCCGCGTGTCCATCTCCGGCATCGCCGGTCTCATCTACCCACCGAGCCCATTCACTCCTCCTCTACCCCATTCGCGTGCTTTCTCCGCCTCGCTTGGTTTCGCCGAGAAGAAGCCGAGGGCGCGCCACCACCTCGCCGCTGAGCACTCCCGATTCCCGTGGTGTTCCATTCTCCACGCCGCTTCCATTTTGCCCATCCCGAACCTCGGCGGCCAGCTGTATCGCCGGAGCGAGTTCGTCTTCTCCGCCTCCGGTGATCTCGGCCCGCGAGCTTTTTGGCGCTCGTGAGTTTCTAGCCGACACTTGGTCCCTTAGGATCGCACGCTCACCGAGCTCCAACCGTGTCCTCACTTTGCTCTTTTTCGCATCACCGAGGCCGTGGCGACCGCTTTCTTCCTCCCGCGCGGTGATTCGCCGCCGCAGCACTCCGCCACCTCGCCTCCATCGCCGACTCGAGCGTGGGCTTATCCTTCCGGAGTCAAGGCGGTTGGTGCGCGCTTTCCGAGTCTTCGCCGCTCGTAGCGCCCGCTCGAAGCCCCTTCTTCTTCTCCGCCTCCGCTGCCGCGAGCTCACCTCCGCGACCATCGGCTCGCGTCACCGCCATCGTGTTCGCGATCGCGCGAACCTCAAGGTATCACCACTCACCCCGAGATCTTTCGTTCGCGAGATCGGCCGCACGCCGCCGCCGCCCCGTCGCGCGCGCGGCGAATCGCCGGTGGCAATTAGTTTAGCGCTAATCTTTGCTTAGATGTCGCCGACTTGCGGCCCTCTCGTTAATCGCTAGGAAATCATTTAATCCAACCGCTATGTTATACTCGAGTCGCCGCCATGCGGGCCGTGTTGTCGCTATGATTGTGTAACCGTTAATACGCTTCCTTTGTTAGAAAGCGTAATTCTCAGTGCATGTATGTTAGGATTACGTTTTTAAGCCAAGACGATTCTTAGAATACGCTTCGACGCCACCTTCAGTAATTTGCCGTCCCGTCGTCGTTGTCGCGCGGGCCCATTGCCGTTGTCTGTGGCTAGCTCATTGCCGGTAGGAAAAGGATTAAATGTTTTAGTATATCTCGAAATAGATTGTCGTTGTAATCGTTAATTCATTTAAACTTAGAAAATTCATAACTAATTCAATTTTTCTTCAAATCGCATGAAACCAGCTTCGTTAATTTTCATTTTAAATGTGCTATTTACTAAAAATGGTTTCAGCTATGTCTCTATATCAAAATCTGATAGTTGATTAAATGGTGTTTTTATGTATATTCCAAATTAGAAAATTCATATCTCTTTCAATAATTGTCCAAATCCAAGAAACCAACTTTGTAAATTTTCATTTTTAGTGTACTAATTATCAGGATAGGTTTTAGATACTGTTTCTGTTCATGAAAATTTGTTAAGTAATTAACTAGTGCTTTAATGTGTATTTTAGCTTAGAAAATTATTAGAAAATTCATCACCACCTTAAATAAGTTAGTCTCTGCTTTAAAAATGTGTTAGACCATGCTTAGGCTGCTGTGTGAGTTTTGGTATGTTTTGTTGCTGTTGATTGATTGAGTTTTGTCGGTGTTATTTGTTCTTATTCGCTGTTTTTGTTCGATCGATAGATTGCGACTGCTCGTTTTATCGAGTGATCCTCGCAATGAGTTGAGCCTATTGAGCAGCAGCAAATGTGCAAGCGTTTGATCATGTTTATCCCAAGATTTTAAAGTCTAATATTTTGTTTATTTTGTATGTATGTATTGCTTAATTTGTGTTAAATTGATTAGTTAAACTGTAGTCGCATATCCCGTAGGTGAAATATTGATCTCTACTACCGAGCCTAGGTTACTTGTCGTGATTAGAGTTCGTTGGATGAACTCTTATCACTTAGTAGATTACGAGTTCAGCTTGTTTAGCCATGCTTAGCTTCCAGAGATTTGGGCGATCATCGACTTAGTCGATGGTCTTGATCACATGAAATTATTATCGTTCTTATGTTTCACTTGGGATATGTTAATTACAAAACTAAAACTCAAAACAAAAATGATTTAGACTTGGGCACAACGGCATGATTGGTGTGATCCTGCTGGGTGTGATCGAATGGTGCCCGAGCCGCTTAAGGACCGAGTTACTTGCGCCACCGCATCGAGCATTTTGCGTGCAACCACACTAGAGTATATGGGACCTCTCTTGACCTAGTACTTTGGCGTGTATTGACTCCGGTCGCAGGAGGTCGCAGGAGGGATGGTGTTGGGAGCATGGTAGTTGTCCGAAAAGCTTTACCCGCAAAGGTAGTTGTCTTTCGGCTTTACCATGTAAGCGCATGGATTTCTATCCATACGAGCTGCTCGTAGTTAATACACAATATTGGAAAAAGTCTCATAGGACTTAGTCAGGCCGCATACCTTCGAAGTGTGCTTGGCTTAAAGCGATCCAAGTGTGGGTACATTGGTACACCCTCCGTGGTTAAAACTATTCGAATAGCCTCGCCCTAGGTTATGGACACGCCTGATACGCCCCAAGAACTAGACTACAACATTTAAATTAAAACTTGATGGGTGGTACTGAACTGGGACTCGTATATTGTTGTGGTGACTATTGGGATAGTCACTTCTAGGTTGTTTATCTTTACTCTTTTGTTATTATTATCCTCATCTGTTATTTCAATCAAAATGAATTGCAAACTTGCCTTCAAACTCAGATACATTATTGCAAATAAATTTGGCTTTGTGCAAATGAAACATATGGCCTCCACCAAATAAGCTCGCATGTAGCCTATGAACAGTCCGCTAGTTCACACGTCGTCTTGCGAGTACAAAAATAATTTTTGTACTCGGCTGCTTTGCTTAATGTTTTGTTGCAGAGGAAGAAGGTGAGCCCCAGGGGCCTCACTTCTGTGAGTTGTGCTGCCGCTTCGTGTTCGACGACTAGACTTGGCGGTCCAGTCAGATGCTTTGTGGGTTGAAGGCACACTGATTGGCTTTGTTTATAGCCATCTTATGACACTTTTGCTTATGCTGTCTGTCTTGTTATTTGTGTATCTTTTGGCCGGTCGGCCCTGGTCTGTAATAATCTACTGTTGTTACTTTCTGCTTAGTAGTGTAATGTTTGGACTCTATGTTTGGAATGGAGTTGATGCATAATTTTGTGGTGAGGTATGTATATCGCTCGAAGTATACATATCTCGAGGCTCGCTTATTTGATTTGTGATGCTAGGCTGTGGTTGGCTAAGCATTACAAGCCAAATAAATTGAGGTCCTCACAGGCAAGTGGTGGAAGCTGTGTGATATGGTGGAAGCTGTGTGCATGGGAATGATAATCCGTGTGATTTAGTTAGAAATTGGAAGTCTTGCCTTGGTCAATTAAGGACTTAACTTTGTGCGCCATTGAATCGAGCTCATCAGACGACCACATGCCCGGTATGGGACGGGCCTAACTTATTAAGTTATGGATTCTCGCATTGATGTTCAGTGGATAGGTTAGGTGTGGTGACAGGTGGAGGTGCGACTACTTAGTGGTTGCATCGCGGGACGGCCCGCCGCTTCCCGCCCCAATGTGTGTGTTATGCCAAAGCGCTGCTTGGGTTGGCATAGCGGTTTGTAAGCACATCGGGAGTGTCAATGTTGAGATGAAGTTTTGAACCGCTTTGTTATGATTAGTGCTTGCTACACTAGTTGTATCTTGTGGGTAAAGTGTACAACCTCTACAGAGTGTTAAATCAATCTATTCGAATAGCGCCCCATGGTCATGGACATGCTCGGGATTTCACACGAGGGGTAGTTTTCATAAAATGTTGGGATGGGAGTGTGTGACCTCAATCATATGGCTATGTGAAATAATCTGCTTAGCTTTGTGTCTTTGTGGAAACAATTGTTAAATTAATATTGTCTATTTGTTTTGAATTATGCTTTCAATCTATTACTCGTATTCAATTGCAAATGTTGCTTTTATGCAAAAGAACCACGAGACCTTTACTTTGGAATAAACCCGCATCTATAAATTGCATTCGTGGTATGATTTGCGAGCACGGCTGTGTACTCACGCTTGTTGTAAAACTTGCGCCAAACCTCACTGTAAGAGGAGGAGTCTACGCCGCTTTGAGGAGGAGTTCGCCAAAGGTTGTTGATCGTTAGGTCGGATCCCGCCATTGCCTCGTGGTGAATTAGTGGATCTACGCCGGAGTTATTTTCGCTCCGCCGCTTTATCTTCTCGTTAGCCCCGGTGGCTTAATAAGTGTAAACTCGACCATAAGGTCAAAACCCTTATTTGTTATTCAAACTAATCGCTTACTTTATTTATCGCTTGTGTGGATCAATATTTACCTATGTTGACCTCGTGGACTAGCGTAATCTCGACTAGTGCAAGATACACGAGGGTTCCAAAATCGTAATTTTGGGTCCCGACAAACTCTAAACAACAGGATAAGCAAGACACAAATATATTATAAAGGGCCTTATGGCCAAGGTTGCTTACAGAGGTTGCCAACACGGGCTTACAAAACCGGCAACGTAACCTCGCACAGGAAAATGCAAACGTGGAGCCATCCGGCAAGCCCACAGGTTGTCGAGTGGAGGACGCCTCCTAGAAGGTCTGGTCGTTAAGGAACTCCTCGAAGAGGTCTGTTCTGCCCTCAACTTGGTCATCTTCAAACACTGCTCAAACAGAGGGCTTAAAGCCATGAGTACGTTTGAATGTACTCAGCAAGTCACAGAGAACGGGTATGCAAATAATATTCATGCATTGGCTTAACGATAGAGAGCTGCAGAGTTAGTTTGCACAAAGTAAAATTTGACAATAGTATAAGTAGATTGAAGAGCTCAAGTTTTTAAAACAAAAGACAAAACAACAAGGGTTTCCAAGGGAGGTCGTGAGCACCAACTCACTTCCTCACGTGGAGGTCTTGGTCGCACCAAAGATCCAGACCACTCCACAATCACCCTAGAGCACCAACTCTAGAGCTCCCAAAGACCATCCTAGGGCCCCTGACATCCCCAAGCACCAACCCAGGAGCTCTTGGACCACTCTAGGTTTCCACACACCCACCCTCGAACCTTTCTTGAGCCACCATGACCTCTAAAGCTACCATGGTCTCTTCGAGATAAAAGCCATAGCCTCTCACGTATGCTCAGAACAAAGTTTTATAAAACAAACTACCCCCTGCGAATTATCACCAGGCAATGCTCACGACCAAGGGCTTGGATATTCGAATAGATTTTTACACTCTTCAGAGGTGTACAACTTTACCCACAATCCACGATTTCTCTAGCGGGCGGTTCCCGCCGAAACCCTTGCTTATTTCAAAGATGAGTGCCTAGAGAGCATGACAAGGCCTTTACAAAGCTTTGAACGGCTCAGAGTCGCCGCTAAGATTTCGCTTCTAATGGGCCTCACACCCATCGATTCGTGCTCTCTCTTGCGCCAACAAGATCTCACGCCAACCACAACAGTAACCAAGCCAGCTCATTGCTAATTATTTAGCCCAGACCACCCCCATAAAGTGATCTTGTGGTTGCACGGGAAACCTGGATCAAAGAATACAAAGTTAAGTCCTTAGAAGCTGCACAGCAAGTCGACCACAAACCCAAGCAGCGATAGCACCCGCTACTCACTCCCAACCAACTCACCCGAGCAAAACAGTTTAGGGTTCAACCCAAGCCAAATGACCACCAAGTCCTGGCACAAATTTTAATAGCAGCATCGCACCGTAAATGACACAACTGAGCCTCACACCACAGTTGCTCATCAGTGGCACCAATCACTGTTCCATAGTTATTTAGTCAAGATTATTAAAAAGGAAACAAAGGTTCTCGAGACCCACGGTACTAGAGCAAGGCTAAGCATTCTACAGTCCCAAGTTGGCAAAGCAAAGAGTGCCAACAAAACCACCCACTCTAAGGTGTTCAAGATAAGCATATCAACATGCTATGTACAAACATCCAAGGAGGTCTAATAACACATAGGAACAGCTACTACCCAAAACCTTTTCTTAAAGAAAGTAGTCATGCATAATAAGACAAACAAGATAACTTTAAATGTTAGGTTCAAAATGATCAAAGACCTGTGACTTGCCTTCGTTGAGCAGTGGGGAGCCTTCAGTGGTGAGAGCTTGGTCCAAAAACTCCTCTTCAAACTCGGGACCTACACATTCGCAAAGAACCAAATAAACACACAAGCTCAATAAAAGAACTCAAGCAAAACCAACTAAAAACCAGGAAGAACAGGAGGTCCTGCGGGAGAGGAGGTCCAAGCCAAAGGGAAGTGAATCTCCAAGCACATCACCCAGAGGAGCACAAGGAGGTTAGAAACGAGAAGAAAGGTGGTGAAAAGAGGCTCTCCCAGCTACAAATAGCAGGAGGTAGCACTGAGGCTAGGGTAAACGTGTCAAGGGTAGGTGAAAATCAGAACAAGGATTTGATAAGGCATGCCATCAAAAGGAGGTAAGTAAGTACCACGGAGGTGACTATATTTAATGTATTGCAGCACCATATTAAATGTTCAAAGACTTTCTGCCGCAAACGCGCAGAAAGGATAAGGGATTGGGCTAGCTCAAACAAAAAGGTTGGTCAAAGAAACAGGAAAAAGTCCAACTAAGGAGGTGGTCTTAGGAGAAGGTCCTGCAGAGGAGGTCTTCTGAGGGCAAAAGGGGTCCTACGGAGGGGGTCCTGCGGAGGAGGTCCTGAGAAGGAGGTCCTCTGAAGGCAAGGGAGGTCCTGTTCCACCAGGGTGGTCTTTGCACAAAGACTAGAGGTCATCACCACATAGGGTGGTCATGATAAAAGAGGGTGGTCTTTGCAAAAAGATCACATGTCATGACCATATGAGGTGGTCGTGACAAAAGAGGGTGGTCTTTGAAAAAAGACCACAAAAATGCTCAAGGGGAGGAGGTTCAAAGGACTAAGGAAAAGGCGCAATGAATCGGGGCCATACGATCTTGATCGGGTGGTTCTGAGAGATAGGAATGTTCGGACCGCGCGAACACATCCTTACATTGTAGCCGCCCAAACTAAATCGGACGATCCACAATGCAAGGGAGCGTTTGGACTATCCAAATGCCTCCTCTCAATCGGGCCATCCAAACAAGATCTAACGGTCCTGAGTAGAGGTAGGCGCACACAGAGTTTGGACTTAAGGGAGGCCCAAACAAGGAAAGGTTTCAACAGACCAGATTCAAAAGGGGAAAGGATCCAACGATGGAGATCCAAGGAAAAAGGTCCAAGGAGGTCTTAACTGCCAAGATAGACTAAAAGAGATCCCGACGGTTAAGATCTGTAAGGAGGAGGTCCTGACGGCCAAGATCTAATGAAGGGGAGGTCCTGGCGGTCAGGTTCTATAAGGGAGAGGTCCTGACGGTCAAGATCTGCAAGGAGGAGGTCCTGACGGTCAAGATCTAACGAAGGGGGGGGGGTCCAAACACAAGGAAGGTCTAAACCTAGGGAGATTTAAACCAAAAGACAACACAAAGGAGGTCCAAACCACAGGAAGGAGGTCCGAACCAAAAAGAGGTCCTAACCAAAGGGGAGGTCAGGATCAGGAGGAGGTTCAGGAGAAGAAAAACTAAGCTAAGGAGCACTCAAAGCAAATAAAGAAAAGAGTTGAAAGGCCAAGAACACTAAAGAACTTCAACAACGAACAAAGAACTAAACCAGCGTCAATTGAAGTTTGAGTTAAGTCAAGTTAAACCTCAAATTTTCTAAAGTTCCAAGTTAAGCTTGAGCAAAACAATAAACCAAATGGTCCCTTGTAGGTTTTGAATTCCGACAAAAACTCTAAGTCAAACGGGACGTTACACCTCTGAAGTTCATTGATGAAGTGCATGGGGATGTCACCTTAATGAACTGATGCAGTATGAAGAACTCGGCATCTCCTTGATCCTACATGCTAATTTGGTAAAGCACCATTCAAAGATCTCAACGTGCATCTGCAGCATGCTAGTGTGTTATCTGAAGACATCAAAATCAAATTAAGGCCTCAAAATATGATGACAACTAGAAGGAAAAAATTGGAAGATGAACTCACATGTTATTGTCCAATTTTGGAAGCCTCATGGGAAATAATTGCGTGTATTCATTAGGCCTAACACTACAATGTCGACACAAATTCTTCCTATTAGGTATACCAAAACTGGGAAAAATACAACAAAAAATCAACCAATCAAGCTTCAAATCTAGTAGATAATTAAGAGTGAGACATGACCCTCAAGAAAACAGTAGCTAACCATCAATTAGGTAAAAATTGTTGAGTTTTTCCTCTTGCTTCCATGGCTGAAATCCCTACACAAAAAAAGAAAACCAAAATAAGTTGACAGGAGATCTACAAAACAGAGGGGCTGGTGGATGTAACATGCCAAATTTGGTTGTCTTTCAAAAATTATTTTAAAATAATTATTTCAAAGTATTTGTATTTTTCTTTGGAGTTCATTTGGTATTCCTGAGTTCAAATCTTCAAAACCTAAATTCAAATTCCAAAGTTCTAAATTTTGTCTCAAATACGAAGTTCAAATCTCTTTCCAAATCTCAAGTTCAAAATTCAAATATCTGTTCAAAATCAATTCAAATCTCGGTCAAATTTAACTTAAAATTCTATTTGATTCCCCCCAAAATCTCTCGGGTCAAGTCCATCTTCTCTCTAGCCCACCCTTCCCTTCCCTTCTCCTTGTCCCAATCCGGCCCACCCATCTCTCCTCTCTACTTGCTCTGTTTTACTCTACTTGCGCTGCACACCCGAAGTCGTGTTGCACCGCCACCCATGCCCGCGCATCCTCACACCGCCATCACCACGCGCCATCAAGGCCACCATCACCGCCCTCATTCTCGATCGTTTCCTCGTGATACGCTGCGTTGAAGCCGAGCGCATATGTTTCTCTACCTTTCTCGCCTTTAAAGTCGAGAATCGTGACCACCTTCACCCATAGCACCCTCCATCTTCTCTGCCTCCTTTCGGTGCAAATTTGTCCGACGCTCCGCTGTGGAGCACTCCCATTGCTACCACCTTCTTCCCCGACGTTGGCGTCATCGCCCCGCCACCTCGGACTCCCACCGGCCATGCGAAATGACCCGGCGTGATCCCCTTTCCGACGTCATGCTCATGCGTGCGCCTCCTTCCGAAGGCCATTGCTGGAGCACCGTACTTATTACTTCGCCGCGACGCTACCTCCCATCGCCTTCCTGTGAGCTCGCTGTTCCATTTGGCCATCAACCATGACTCTCGTGCTGCCGCTCGCCGCCGACACTGATGTCCAGAGCGATCATCCCACCAGTTATATTCCTTCCAAAAATAGTAAACTGGTTGGTTCAAGTTCCGTGCTGCCATGTGGACTTAGTGCGGTTCATTTCTTTTTAAACTGGTCAATTTTCTACTATACGACCCCATATGTCAATCTCTACCAGCTTTTTTTAATAGGAGAGAATATTCCAGATAATACTATTCTTTCCATATCAATGTCGAGCATTTTTTTCTCTCCGACAGATTTTCTAAGAACTAGTTCTCCAGTGTCGCCTTTGATGTTGACTTCCATTTCCACACCCTTGCGTCGTGCCGACTCCAAAACCCTAATCCCCACTACATCATCACATATCCGCTGAATCCATCCGCGTCACGATGTGTTCCCAGTTCCTACCTTCATGCCCTCTCAGGCTATTGGAGCCGATGTGCCCTCGTCACTAAGAGCGAGCATATTGTCTTCATCGCCATCATCTATTCTATCAATTGCTTCTCTCATCTTCACCGAGGAGCTTTGCAGTGCTGCAGCTACTGTACCATCTTTGAAGCTGTCTCCCTCATGTGCTCTTGTCAAAGCCACTGCGATGTGGGCCATCCCCTTTCTCTCTTGTCACTTTGAGAATTGGGCCCTCAGTTCAAGTCTACTCCTTAAAACCCTAGTCTGCATCAACACTGCCACGTCATTTTGCCGCCTCAGCTGTCACACATGTGCCTTATGTCCACTCCGTCAATGCATACGTGTCCGCCTAAGTGTCAACCAATCCAGATGCAAATTCCTCTCTCTCACATCCCTGTCCCACATGTCTTTGACTCCTCTCACTCATGTTAGATCCAAAATCACTTCACTGACATGCAGATCCCACATGACAACAATGCTATTCCCTAAACTCAGTCCATTATGGACCATAGCCTTTTTGTGAACTTGGTCCATGAACCAAGGGCTCACTCGTTAGTCCCTATACTTTTACTTATTATAATCCTAGAGGATATTCCACAAATATTCTCCTCCCTCTCTCCCTCTCTCTCTCTTGCCATCATTTTCACTTCTGATCAAACCTTCCGGAAGCTTGTTCTTCTTTATATGAGCTTCGATTGATTATGTTCTTCTTTCTAAATTCATAATCTATCAATCAGTACTAATTTTATAATTTTTGGATTTTATTGAATTTTATTGATGTTTATTTGTACCATTTCGCGCTTGTAGAGTCCAATGTTACTGAAGCAAACTTGGAGCAATCAGAGGGAGTGACACCCACCTGAGATGAAGTCAAGTCTCCTTTGACCATGTTGTACCTATTGTTTTCAAAATCTTGTTTTTATATTGTTCAAAACTACTATGCATTGATATTTACATAAAATGATGAATTCAATTCTCAGGAGTGTTAGTTAATCCTAATTTGAACATACATTCATTTGATGTTGTTATCCATAAACCATTGTCGCCCCTAGTATAGCAAATCCACGGCAATAATTACATTATTGATGGATTAATATAATATGGTGGAATTGCTTAGACAAGCTTTTTCGGTCATGATCATCCTATGGGAGGGAATTTATTAATACCCTGTATACAAAATATTTTGTTAAATGTATGGCAATTGGTATTGCTGTTGGTTTACAAATAAAATAAAATGGTTGTTGATGATCTAGTATCAATCTTACGAACAGATGTTTAGGTCTTTCCTTGAGTTAGATCTACACAGGGAAAGACACATGAATTTAGACAGGTTCAGACCTTCTTCTCAGATAATAACAAGCTTACTCATGTGTTATTGTATTGACTATACTTTTACAATCTGGAGGAAAATCACTAAAACTAGGGCTTAATGACTCCTTGTTGTGATCTCCGATTGTTTTGCCCCCAATGTCCACTGATTTTAGCCTTTAAATAGCGTGTGATGGGGTGGTAGTTACTCCATACCAAAAGGTGCCTCAATGCTTGATAAAATACGCACGTTGGTGGAAGTTATTATCAGCCAAACCACATCCCACATCGCCTTGCAGTTGTCATCAGAGATAGAGGCTTAATACGTATAGTTATCTCGAAGGATAACAACGTATATTACCTATTGTGTGTACCAAACACAGCGTAGAAGAGTCCCTAGTCAGTTGGGCCCACATGTATGTAGGTTTTTTTTTGACTATAGGGTGGTTGTAATTGACTTAGTTGTAGTAAGACTTACGACCATAAGGTAGTCGTAGAGAGGTTGACGACCATGAGATGGTCGTAGAAAGTGTTACGACCATGAGGAGATCGTAGAAAGGCTTACGGTCACCATATGGTCATAGAAAATCTTACGACCATATAGGGTGGTCGTAGAATGGTTTACGACCAATCATTTAATCTTCTCCCTTGTGAATGATAAGAGGTATACTTAAGAATTATATGAAAATATTTCTATCTATAATGATAATTATAGATAAATAATTTAATTAATTGAGGATTATTAGATCATCGTCATCTAGCCCCCAACTTCAAGTGAAAATAACTTACTTGGAAAGGAGGTCGTAGAACAGTGGTCGAAAGTAAAGTCTTTCCGACTAGTATTTTATTTGACCAGAAATTGACTTGGTCAAGAAGGTAATTTCACTTGAGTTAAAAAGATAGAACCGCTTTACCCAAGCGAACAGATTAAAGAATTCCAACCGACTCTCACAGATTTGTCCATTGGAGTGGTTCCCGAAGAGGTGGTAACTGTTGAGTTCAAATGATCTCTAACACAGACTCATAGCTATAAAAATCATCAGAGATGTGACTTAGGTTTTTACTTTCTCCATTTGCTTCAACCGCTAGAGTCCTTGTTCTCTCCGCCGCCAACCAAGTCGTAATTCTTCTCCAAACTCTTCCAAATCCAAATCAAACTTACTCAGAAAAGATGACCGGAACTGTTTCCAAATGGGAGAAATTGGAGATAGATGTAGAGAAGATGATGGCTCTGGTCGTAGCTGAGAAGATCCCAAGGCGAGCTTTGGTGAAGTGACACAACGCTAATGGTCAGTATTGGCCCTCGGGTGGGGAAGACACTATTCTAGTATTTCAGGCATACTGTGAATGTGGTTTCCGACTACCCGTCCATCCTTTCTTGACTTTCGTATCAAAGATTTTGGGGTGTAATTGGTGAACTTGGTTCCTAATTCCATCACAATGCTGAGTGTATTCATCTACCTATGTGAAGTCTATCTGGGAATTCTCTTAGATTTGGACATCTTCTACTACTACTATGGGATGAGCAAGCATGGCGGAATCGCATATAGCTGTGGTCTGAAGCTCCATGATGGGAAGTTGAGGGAGTATATTCAGATGTTTACCCAACTGTCGTGGCCAAGGTGGAAGAAGAAGTGGTTCTACTGGACTGTGTCCAAGGACGACAACCTCTTCTTCATGGGGAAACCTGCAGAGAAAAGTTCATCTTGGGACTCGACTGCAAGTGACTTCGATCGGATCACCCCTACATCCAAGCCATCAAAGATTTAAGAGAAGAGGAGCTGACCGGATGGCACATGGTGAGGGACTTCATCACATGCCGCATTAGTCCTCTAAAGAATCGAGCACATCCCATGTGGATGTACTAAGGGACTACTAACCAGATCAGGGATTATGTCCCATGTGGATGTACTAAGGGACTACTAACCAGATCAGTGATTATGAAGGAGGTAAAATAATCAACTTAGCTCTTTTTATTAATTTTGAGCATGATTGTTGGTTATATCCTCGTAATTGTACATCTCTCATAAAAAAATTGGCGTTTGAGTCAAGCTTGTTTGTGAGAAGGCTCCTACACCCACGTTAGGGGTTCCTCGAATCTTGACAGTCGTAAGCAATAAAGAAAGATATGAACGCTTACAAGTAATCAAAAGTTGATTTCATCTTTAGGGTTCAGTAGTCATAGAATTCGACCATTGGGTAATGTTCATTTTTTGGCTTTTACATAAAATAGGCATAGCAGACCGTCAAGACGATCAAGTGGTCGAATTGAGTGCTATCGAAGAGGGGTCAAAAGAAGATAGAGTTCCTCTAGCTAAAAGGCATCACCCTGTGAAGGCCGCTGATAAGAAGGGTGAAGGTTCAAGTTCCACCCCTCTTTCGACCACTCCCATTGGGCAATTCTTTGCAGACGTGATTGTTGCAGAGAAAAGAGGTGTAGTTGAAGAACTTAAGTACAAAGCCCATAAGACCAAGGTATCATTCTACTATGACAAGAAACATTTTCGATTTACTTTCATGGCTTTGTCAAGCAAATAGAAAAGGAGAACTGAAAATTTTTCATATCTTTTGTGAAGGCTACCTCTGCATCAGCAGAGCATGTGGTCGAAGCAAGCGCTGTCCCTCAGGTGGTCGAAACAAGTTCTAACCAATTAGAGGGACAGGCAGCTTTGGGAGCATTAGCTTTCGTTCAAGACCTACGACCAGACGTGGTCATAGAGGTTCTAGCTCCTCAACAAGACATTCGACCAGACGTGGTCGAAGAAGCCCCGGCCTCTTAAGCTCATGGCACTGAAAGCCTTCCGGAGGCTGAAGGTATCACAAGGATTGAGGCGGTCGAAGAGGAGGAGAAGAAGAAAAAGAAGTCTTCCTTAGGGAAGTTTTTTTTTTGCTGGATTCAAGATTGTATCCAGAAAGCTAAGGTATGTAAAACTAAAAGCTTAAAGATAGCATTTACTTTTTAGTTCTATAATTTGACATGTTTTCTTCTCTCCTTGTTGTTTTAATCCTGCTTCTCTAGCCCCCAGGGATACTTCTGTTGAAAAGCTCGCAGTTGCCTCTCCTACAGCCGTGGAAGAAATAGTTTCTCCCACGGTAGTGGAGATGGTAGCGGAGATAGTCACAGAATCAACTCCTATCCCTGTGGTGGCGATGGTAGAGATCATTGCCGCCAAGCCTGCCACGACCACTGAGGTGGTCGTAGAGGAGGAGAAGAAAACAACGGAAGATACAGATGCTATGGCGATTGATTTGGTTATTGAAGATCTCAATAATCAGACAAGGGACTTGGTCTACGATCTCCATTAGCAACCGATCAAGCTGGAGGAGGGACCATGAGGTGGTCGTAGGAAGGCTTACGATCACCATATGGTCGTAGGAAATCTTATGACCATATAGTGTGGTCGTAGAATGGTTTACGACCAATCATTTAATCTTCTCCCTTATGAATGATAAGGGGTATGATTAAGAATTATATGAGGATATTGCTATCTATAATGATAATTATAGATAAACAATTTAATTAATTGAGGATTATTAGATGCTCGTCAATGGTGAAATTGTTTAGACTTGGGTAGATGGTAAGTTCACGCAGGTACGGCTAGAGCACGAGAACTTGTAATGTGTTAGTTATGCCTGAGTCATATTAAGGACCGACGCTTGCGTCTATCCAAATTGAGCAATACCGTGCAACCACATGGCTGAAGTGCGAAGGCCTTGGCTAAATAATTTACCAAGTCCAAGCATTAAGCTCGCAGGTTATAGTTGGTAGGTGTTACCTGGGTTGTGCAGACTATGGTAAATGTACTTCCATGTCTGTTGGGGTATACACCCAACGATGGTAAATAAACCTCCATGTTCGAGCAAATTATCCCCCACAACTATGAGTTCTTTTGATAATGGTAAATGTACTTCCATTTCTTGAGGGTATAGCTCATAGGGTGGATTGATGTAAGGATGAGATATTGTAAAGGCCTTGCGATAACCGTTTAGTCGTACGCCCAAGGAAGTGTGTCATCGTCGACATTATAAGTTGATTATCTCGTGTGAGTCAAACTGTACAACCTCTGCAGAGTGTAAAACTATTCGACTAGCCATACCTACGGTAAAGGGCGAGCAATGTGCATTTTCACATGGTAGACTTTTTATTTTGCTTTCAAACAAATAAATTCAGGAAATCCGGGAGCAGTTGGGACTCTCAAGTAGATATTCTGGCAGCTAGAGCCCCATCCTTTGAACCTTGGCAGATAGAGCCTTGATACTAGTGGTTGGTAGCAAGAACCTTCACTAGTAAAATAATTAGTTTAATTATGGAAACTACTTTTGTCAAATGATTGCTTTATGAAAACTGTTGAAACATAAAATATTGCTATGTGCAAAAGAACCATATAAGCCCAATTGTTAAGCCTTACATATTGTATTTTTCCCAAGACTTGCGGAGTACTTTATGTACTCACATGCTACACTCAAAATAAATCTCAGAAGTCTTCAAAGATACTGAGAAGAATTTTGACTTCTATGCGTGTGGCGACAACAAAGGACACCTGGAGTACTAGGTCTCGAGCCCTAGTCGAATGCCTATGAGCATATGGATGGGCCACCACTTGGAGTTATCTTCTTCCGTTGTAATTTATTCGAGTTGTTTAGCTTGAAAGGGCTATAATTGTAAGCTTCGACCATAAGGTCATTACTATTTTTTTTAATATTATTCAATAGTTTTACGTTTCCAAGATATGTGTTAATATTCAATGATGTAACTATGTGTACTAGCTAATGATCATGGGACTAGTGTTGATATACATAGAGGGTTACAGATTCAGAAATTCGGGTCCGAATAGTGGATTAGGAGGGATTGTTTGGGATTGGTACTGGAATGAAGGCTGACCTTGCAAAAAAAGTTGGTTGGCTGTGAGCGACATAGAGAGAGAGAGAGAGAGTGAGAGCAAGAGAGAGAGTGAGAGTGAGAGAGAGGATACCTAAATTGAGTCATGGATCTCGCGGCAGCAGAGTTGCCAATGATGGAGGAGGTAGAGGGATGTGCCGATGAAGCAAGAGGAGCTGGAGTGGGAAACCGTTGGTGGTGGGGGAGGTCAGGCTGAGCCAGGGGATGCCGGTCTTGGCGATGGTGACCCTTTGGGTGACAGTGAAGAGGTAGATGCTGTTAGTGCCCACCTCTCCGTCATGGTCGAGGCTAGGGACGATGGAGGGTTGGGCATTTGGGGAGAGCGGCTTCCAGACGTTACCGCACTCCCAAATCTAGTGGAGACGGTGGAGCTGGAGTAGGACGGCAGGTGAGGTGTGGATTGATCAGGGAAGATGAACAAAGAAGAAGGGGATCAAGAGATAGATGGGTCGATCGGTCGAGCAAGGGATACGATGTCAGATCCGCACCTTCTCATTGTGGTGTAGTCATCTCACCGCCCGCCGATTGGGACTCACCACACTGTGTTCTCGCCGTCTCTTGCCTGAGGCCGCCATCCAACACGCTCAACGCCACTGCCTGAGTTCATCCCATCGATCGTGCCACCCTTCTTTCATGCTACGATGGGGTCGTCGACTACGTCGATCGAGGTCAATCGCAAGCGAACAAAAGAGAGAGAGAGAGAGGATTGGGCCGTAGGATCGTGGGAAAGAATCCTTGCCATCGCCGATGTGTCTTTGCCTTGTCACCGGCTGCGCGAAGGAAGGGGAGAGGGAGAGCAATGGCGCATATCAGGAGGGGAGGGGATTGGTTTTGGGATTTGGAGGAGGACACAATGATGAGGTTGCACATGAGAGAGAGGTGGGGTGATGGTTGCTATCGATGCCGTTGCCATAAGGTTTTCAATGGGAGGAGATGGGAGTGCAGAGTGTGGTTTCTGCTCGACTAGGATAGGCCAACCGCGCGCAGGGAGAAAGGATGATCGTCCCGCCGCTGCACGGGTGAAGCCCTTTTTTTAATTAGTTAAGATAAGATATATATTTGTCGTCCGGTTGGATATAAGTACCCGCCCAAGGCCCAGCCCAAAACCAGGCTCGATCTAGGCCTAACCCAGCTGCATCGATCTGGTCCTAAGCCAGTGCGATGGATGTTGTTTGTAATGGAGTTGTTTAATGTAAGAGGAGGATATACTAGATTGTTTACGTGACACAATGCAAGAGGATGTAATCAATCATCTGCAATTAGCTACATTAAAGGAAAATGTCATCTACAATTAGCCAAGTTTAAAAAGAGAATCCTATGCAATTAGCCTGTGCCTACGTCTATCTTTAGTACTTGGATGTACTCACTCGATTTCGTTATATTTCGCATCCTACCGATGCATAGATCAGTGAAGCATTAAATCTAAGAAACACTTAACGAGAAATGATTATGCATACCCTATTAAATGACATACCGCAACCGCTTAACCTCTTCTAAAGCATTTAAGTAGGAGTAGAGATTTAAATTTTCTTAATAACTACATTCTATATTATCTCAGTAGATAAATATATTGCAACAGATAATCCGAAAGCTACGAGAGGGAGAGCTAGCTAGACAATTGAATCACGGAAGGGACGAGGGTGAGAGAACGGAGAGGAAAGCATGCATGGCAAAAATCTGTCCCCTTAAATTGTTGTATGTGGTTTTAGCCTAGCCATGGCCTGTTGGATGCTTGTTCACATTCTGATCTAGCTACAAGAATTAACCTAATTTCTCAAAAGAAGAAGAAGTTAACTTCTAAAAAGCTAGAAGCCCCCTAAACAGGTCAGCTTCACAAGTGCTTTTGTATAAGCCAAAGCCATAGCTAAATCCAAAGCTAGGGAGAGGTGTTTTTCAGGTTTTTGGTGGGTTGAGGTTAGGACATTACCCCTAGAAGTTGGAGAAAATTACCCACTAAATACCACCCCATAAAAGGCATCTACTTCCCCCCTCTCTCTCTCTCCGTCGTTCTCTCGTTCCCCCTCCCAACTCCCCTTCCATCTCCCGTCCGCCTCCCTCCCGACGCCGTCCTCTACACCGCCGCCGGCTGCTCCCCTCCGCCTCCGCCCACCGCCCCCACCGCCCAATCGCCGTGTTCCTTCGCCCGTCGGCTGCTCCCCTCTGGACGCCGACCTCTATGCCCCTACCGGTTGCTCCCCTTCGCCTCCGCCCGCCACCCGGTCGCTGCGTTCCTCCGCCTGTGCCCACCGCCCGATCACTGCGTTCCTCCACCTCTGCCCGTCGGCTACTCCCCTTTGCCCGCCGCCTCCACCTCCACCCACCGCCAGGTTTTCGTGTTCCTCCCCCGCCATCTTCTCCCCCTCTGCCCGCCGTCCTGTCGCGTCCCTCCCGATGACATCGCGGCCGCCCCTCCCCCAACCGCCCTCCCACCGGTAGAAACCAAGGGGATTTTTAAATGGGATGAACAACATTAGTTCTTAGTTACATGTATCCTCTGAAACCTCAGTTGTTTGCTTTACAACTATCACATCAAGCTGCATTGATTTAAGCTTCAACCGATTCCTGAGTTTATTCACATAATTCATCAACGTCATTTTGCGCTGTCAGATCGTTGTGCAGGAGCTTCCATGATGGTGTGCTCTTCAACATCCTTAAACCGGGATCACCGACCAGAGCACTTCATCAGAAACTCTCTAAAAAAAAGGAAGGAGCTTCCAAAGCAACGATTCTTGTCGTGAGATTGGGAAGTATCACTTGAAATTGGAACCGGCCGGCAGCTCGGCAAGATGGGCCACGTGTGTATGCTTTTGCAGCTCTTGTGTCGCTCTACTTTGTGATACTGCAAAGAGCACTGTTCCAACATTTTTCACGTATTATTGGGACAGCGCGGCAAGCCGCAAGTACTTTTGACTGGGAACATATTTGGCCAAATCAAGATCAGTCAACGGTGTTAACCCAGTTGGAACAACCGTTCTCAGAGTAAGAAATCTTCATGGCAATTTGCAGAATGCCTCGGGATAAGGCAACAGGACCAGACGGCTTTACTGGAGTGTTCTACAAGGAAGCTTGGGACATCATCAGATTAGATATCATGGCGGTTTTTTTAAAATTCTATCATCAGAATAGAATGCACCTTGCAAAAATTAATTCGGCAGATATAGCTCTGTTACCTAAAAAAGAACAATCCTCAGATGTCGCGGACTTCAGACCAATTAGTCTGATTCATAGTATGGGCAAGCTAATATCCAAGGTGCTGGCTCTGAGGCTATCCAGGCACATGGATGTTTTGATCTCCAAAAATCAAAACGCCTTCATTAAGACGCGCTGCATCCAGGACAACTTCCTTTATGTACAGAACGTGGCACGCAGTTACCACCGCTCCAGGACGCCGATCCTCATGATCAAGCTGGACATCTCTAAGGCCTTCGACTCGGTATCCTAGCCCTAACACTCTCCAACATTTTGGGTTTGGATCGCGATGGAGGGAATGGATATCAATGTTGTTCAGTTCCTCAAACTCAATAGTAATCTTAAACGGGTTGAGAGGGCCAAGAATCTGGCAAAAATATGGGGTGCGGCAAGGTGACCCTCTATCACCTTATCTTTTCCTCTTAGCGATTGAGGCACTCCAGCGAATCCTGGACACGACCACAACAGAGGGCTGACTCTCTCCCCTGAATGGGCGGACGGTCAAGGCACGACTATCCCTGTACGCGGATGACGCGATGATCTTTATGGCACTAGTTAAGAAAGATCTACACACTCTTAGAATCCTCCTGCGCATTTTCGGAGAGGTCACCGGACTTACGATTAACCTGAACAAGAGCGCAATTATTCCAATCCAATGCCAAGAACTAGACCTTGACGATATTTTACATGACTTCCCAGCACCCACGAGGTGCATGCCTTGCACTTACCTTGGGCTTCCCTTGTCTCTGAGAAAGTTGAGGAAGGTGCATTTCCAACCTCTAATAGATAAAATTAATGCAAGGCTTGCAGGCTATAAAAAGAAAATGCTAGCTAAAGTTGGAAGACTCACGATACTCAAGGCGATTCTGCGTAACACGGGATTAACATCCGCATCTTTCGTGCATTTCTGAACTAGTCCCATGATCAGTCGCTAGTTCACACAGCAAACAAATATGGTAACAAATTCATACCACAACTTTATTAATAACAGAGTTTATTACAAAGAGGCTTACAAGCCAGCAATAAAGAACACAATGGAAGATGAAGAAGTAGTAGGGTCCAAAGAATCGCCATGTGCAATCGATCGGGTAGCGGCCTAGTCGTCGAGATCCACATCGGTAGCAAAGTCCTTCTCCTCAAATTTTGTTTGCATAAAGAAAGTATGAGCACAACTTCCGTGCTCGCAAGTTACACCCGTCAAGTAACAGAATGATATGCATATATGGATGTAACAAGGATGGCTTATGGGTTGATTTGCATAAAGCAACATTTTCTTTAAATACTTGTACTAAGTTCCAAAGCAGTTGTTCTATAACTACAAATTATTTTATAAATTCTCAGTTTTATAGTCAGATAACATTCACACATGAATGGTGAAGGATACCCTCCTATCACATGGCTTCCTGTCCAATTCCCATTTGGATAAACCAGTTTTGAAGAAGTCCTTTTCAAACAAAATCAAAGTCTAACTTTGAGCAGTTCTACTAGCATGTCCATGACCGTGGACATGACTATTTGAATAGTTTTACACTCTGCAGAGGTTGTACAGCTTTACCCACAAGACACGACTTCTCTAGTTTGTTTGGCATCCGTCGATACCACCGCTCACTACCTTAGGTAAGCAGTCTAGAGCATGTATCAAGGCCTTTACAATGCGTCATTCCACCGTAGTTACTCCTCGCTAAGGTTTCGCCACCCCCTTTGGGATAAAGACCTCCGGGTTCGGGCCCCCTCTTGCACTAGGTGGGACTAACATAAGTCGTAACATGACTACCCAATGCATCTGTAGGGAACAACCCCGGTGGAACATTGCAGATTAATTAGTTAGGTCCTACTCCCCATACTGAGGACATGTGGTGGTACGGTATGGCTTAGCATCATACACTCGAAGACCGGTCCTTAACTGACTTGGGCAACATTCCAACAAAACTCATGGGCCTCAACCATACCCGATTGAGCCCGTGCATGAACATGCACCCACCAAACATCCATTATGCCCAAGTCCGAACCCATTTTTATTTTATTTTTCAGGTAAAAGGTATTTTATAAACCTTTTATGGTAAAGCAATACCATAGATCCAATTTAATTCAAATTTGAAATATTTGGCTAAAAACTTCCTAAATACAAGATTTGATCTAGGCATTGGCTAAGCATTTAATTATTTTCAATATTATTTTATCTAATGGTGACAAGGAAATGAGAATCAATATTCAAATTAGCTATACACAAGGAATTGGAATAACTAAGTATTTAAAACAGGGGATTAAAATAACTTAATAAAAATTATGCATGCAATAGTAATTTTAAAAATAGAATTAAATAAATTTAAAATAATGGGATTGATATGATCAAGGGTATAACTTGCCTTGCTTGATTGAACGCTGCTCTCAAACGGCGTCGAAATCTGACTTTCCGAAGTCGTCGAAATCTATACGCGAAATAAGCCAAATTCAAATAACAATTCAAATGAACTCCAAATTAAATAATTTTGGTTTATATAGCTAGATCTTGAATTTAGACAAATTTAGAAATTTGAATCACCCAAATCGGAGTTCGGATGCAAAAGATATGAGATTTAGAAGTTTGAATTCTAAAGAAACCCTAATTTTCAGATTTTATTGACTTTCCCGAATTATTTTTCTAAAGGAAATTTGGTTTATTGCGCAAGCTGACGTCAGCGAGGGAAATTCTTTTTCCTGGCCAAATTATTTTTGTAAAAGAAATGGCTTTGACTCACTGACATGTGGGCCCAATGGTCAAAGACTGGGTCCACGTCCGGTCAATGGTCCATGATGGACCCGGCGCACGCTACAGTGGAGACTGCCACGCGTGTGTCCACGCGGGCGTGATGAGGCCAACACGTGGCGGCCACGAGGGCAAAAGGGGTGCGGTGGCAGTGACGTGGCGCCCACGGTGGCACTGGCGGCGCGCCGGTCGCTCGACAACGCATTTAACGGCGGTGGCTCGTCGGCGGTGAGTGGTACGGGTGTGATGAGAAGACTATTGCGAATCTTTTGATATACCTTCGGGTGGTCGGGGTGGAATGTGTGGCCGACGGCGAGCCTTTTGGCGGAGACCTCGGTGTTGCTGCAACGGTGTTCGGTGGCCTTGGCTCGGTGAGTGTGAGCAGGGTGGGCAATGACTTGGTGATGCCGCGAGCGGTCAATGGCGCGATGAGGCCTTGACGGCGCCGAAACGATATGAGAAAATTCACAGAAATTCTCTTATTTATTTTGGACTTAATAAAAATAGTCCCAACTTATAATTGGCTATATTTTTTGCAAATAAATTGTTTTGGCTTTAAAATACTTGGAAAAAGCTTTTAAAATGCCAGAAAATTCCAGAAATTAGTTAGATTTTTATTTTTCTGATAAAACTAAATAAAACTTCAAGAACTTCAAATAAATTTTACTTTTGACTTTTACAACTTTAGAAATTCAAATAAGACAATGAAACTCTTTCAAATTTCAGAAAAAAAACAATGAAACAATAACTTTTATTTATTTTATTTTGGTAACAACACTTTGGGATGTTACAAGTTCTCACTTCCATCCCCATCTACCACATGACTCTGGCCGACCTCTCGGCATGGACGAGGAAGCAGATTGATAAGAGTCGTAGGGCTTGGTTCTGGAGCGGAAACGAGCTGCATACGGGGAAGTGCTGGATTAACTGGAATGTGATATGTCGTTCAAAAAAATGGGGCGGACTTGGAGTTCTTCATTTGGCTGCTTTTAGCCGGGCCTTACGCCTCAGATGGCTATGGTATCAATGGAAAGCACCGGGAAAACAATGGAATGGGACACACGTTCCAACTGACACAAAAGATCATGAACTTTTTCGGGCTTCAACGACAATTACGTTGGGAAATGGGAATAAGGCAAGCTTTTGGAAAGACGTTTGGTTGGGATGCTCATCGCTGAGAGACTTGGCCCCAAATCTTTATCAGATTTCGACCAGAAAGAACAGAACGGTGAGGGAAGCTCTACAAGAAAATAATTGGATCACAGACCTCCAACGGAAAATCGCAGTGCACCATATTCTGGAGTTTGTGCAAATTTTTAGAAAGGTCACACATGTTTCACTGGCGTCGGAAACTCCAGATGACATAACTTGGAAGTGGACCCCCACCGGAAATTACACGGCCAAGTCGGCATACAATATTCAGTTCGAGGGATCCATCGCGAGACCTTATGTTAGCCTCATCTGGAAACCTTGGACCCCGCAAAAATGTAAAATTTTCGCTTGACTGGCTATCCAGGAACAGATACCGACGTCATACGTTTTACCACTAAGACACATTCCAAATGATTTCTGGTGTCCACTGTGCACAAATAACCCAGAAATAGCGTGGCATCTGCTAATCGACTGTGCTTACACGAAGAGGATCTGGAATGCCATAGCGGTCTGGGCTCACCATAAGAGTTTGCTACCCTCGCCTGCATATACCTAGGCGACAGTTCTGCATTGGTGGTCGGAGAGGTCACAAAGCGAAAGCGACTCGAACAGGAAAGGACAAGGCTCGTTAATCATACTGATTTTATGGCACATCTGTAAGGAACGAAATCGAAGAATTTTTCAATAACATCATAATGACGAGGCGGGGGTGATCGCGATGATTAAAGAGGAGACCAGGACCTGGATTTCCAGCGGGGCAAACAAATTAGCATCCTATCTTCCGGCAGGAGAAGTCGCCCTTCTTACATCTTGACTGTTTTTTCTTTCCCTTTCGTTTCGTTTCTTTTCTTATTTTTGGGCCTTTAGGCTTTTTTGTCTAGGTTTTCTGTATCTATGGTTTGTACTGTACTTTTCTCCATCTTTAATGCAGTGTGGCAGATCTCCTGTCATGCCTTTCAAAAAAAAAGACAGGGGATTTTCCTAATGATAGCCACAATCAGTTCATGTTAGCTTGGGAGGTATCAGTAAAGTAAACCCCAGGATAAGTTGTCCCATTTGTATGTTGATGTATTGTTTAACCCTTTGACGCATTGACTAGTCTTTTTTAGCTAGATTGAATAAGAAAAATGTCATTAAGCCCAAGATTTGATGGTTTCTGTTAGAAGCTTGTATACCGTTAGCTTCCATTGTGGACTATTCAGTTCCTACTTAGAGCTTATCTGCCTTTGAGCAGGGACATAATTGTAGTACTTTATGTCACCTTTTAATGTCTTGTATTTTCTAGAGAGTAGGAAACCCAATAGTGTCGGGACCCGAAAATACATCTCAGGAACCCTCTGTGTATTCTGAACTAGTTCCAGATCAGTAGCTAGCTCACACAGGAAAACAGTGATGAAATACCTTCCATTTATTTGATTTAACTAAAAAGATCTCAAAGTAACAAATAATAATAATAATAACTGGATCCTATGGTCAACGTTTACTTAACTTGCCACGCAGGGCTAAAGAAACAAATAAACTCTTGCAGCGGAACAAAACTCTTCAAATGGCCAATCAACATGCCCACAGGCAATCGAGTGAAGAACGCGTCCTAATCCGCAAAACCTTCATGATCCTCCTGTGCAAAGAACTCTTTGGCAGCTTGATAATCTTCCTCTACTGCTGATCAAACAGAGGGCATAAAGCCATAAGTACTTTGAATGTACTCAGCAAGCCGTGGGGAAATGTATGCAAATAGTATTCATGCAGGGTTTGAACAAAGATTTGTTGTATGACTCTTTTGCATAAAACAACATTTACGATAAATACAATAAATAGATTGAAAGGCGTAAGTTGAAAACAATAATAAGTAAGTAAACAATTTCTTTGAAACAACTAGTGAACTTTCCCATTCACTTCCCAACCAAACCAACGATAAGTGAATTCCCCATTCACCAATCGACACAACCCACCAAGTGAATGACCTATTCACCAAACGAACATTATATTCATCAAGTGAACTTCCCATCCACACTCCGACACATTTTTGAAGAAACTCTATCTCCCGTGTGAAATCCCCAGGCACGTCCATAACCGCGGACATGGCTATTCGAATAGTTTTATTGTACAGCTTGACCCACAAGAGATAGATCAACTTATAATGTCAGGCATTTCACGCTACCGTAGGCGTGTGACTAAGTGATCATCACAAGGCTTTTACAAAGCTCCTTCTTAACTTGATTACGCGCTAAGGATTCAACATGAATGTCTTTCCCACTGCAGGCCCCCTCTTGCGCCACCGTGAGAATTCATTTTCCACGACTCACACTTCACATGACAGAACCGAAATTAAGATATTGCTAATTAGTCAGCCAGGTCCGTCCCATACCAGACATGTGGTTGTACGGTTCAGGCCCAGTTCAATGGCGCATAAGATTAAGACCTTGACAAGTTACTCAGGCGAGACTATCACAAACCCACAACATGTTCAAACCACATCCCCACTATCCACCAACTACTCGCCCGAGCGAAAACCATTTTGTTTAACCAACACCCATGACTAACCCCGTCATGGTACACAAATTTTAACAAGAGTGGCTCACCACCACGGTTTCATATTTCATTAAGTCAAAATTAACTATTAAGACACATGTGATGACAAACCCATCGTAACTAAGCTGAACTAAGCATATGTACGATTTCCATGTTGGTAATACAAATATGTCCAACTAAAATTACCCATGCTAAGGTGACAAAGGATTCATGACATTCAAATATTCAATGGAGGCATAATGACAACAGACAATAACTATACCCAAAGCAGTTTATATAAAGATAGTATGCAATTGTATAAAACAACATACTTTTGAAATCATAGGTTTAATATGATCAAAGGTCCACGACTTGCCTTGGAATAAATCCAGTGATTGATCTTGATCTTGGTATGCTACTCCTTGCTCAAAGCTTCCAAAAGTATCGACGTCTACTCGCAAACAAGCAAATAAACCAAATAAATAAATAACAGAGAGAAAACAAACTCCAAAAATTAAATAAAAAAACTTAGATAAATAGATCTTGAATTTAGATAAATTTAGGAATTTGAATGGACTCAATTGGAGTTCGGATGCAAAAGATATGAGCTCTGGAAGATTGAAATCTAAAGAAATACCCTAATTTGAATTTCTGGAATTATCCGAATTATTTTCCTACTGGAAATTCCGGATTATGACGCACTGATGACGTCAGCGAGGCGGTTCGGACGGGGCTAAGTCAACCTGACAGGTGGGTCCCACTTGAAAGTGGCTGGGTGCACCGTGGACTGGGTTCAAGGGTGTTTGGCTCGGGTGGGATTTGGATGTGCCACATGGACCGACAAGTGCATGCTGACGCATACGCCACATGTACTGCCACCTAAGCAAAAAGGTGAGGTGGAGGGGGAGTTGGCTGCCACGTCAGCAAGGAGGGGAAAACGAAGGAGAAGCAGAGGCAGCCATGGCCGGCGATGGAGCTGACGGCGTCGGCGGCGAACCATAGCGAGGGAGCTCCGGCGAAGTAGAAAAACGGGTTCCCCTGAGCGAGGCGAAGCCCGGGGACGTGACAGCGCGGCAAAGGCGGCAAGGGCTTGCCGGCGGCGGCGACTTGAGCGGCGGTGAGCTCCACTGGTGCGACGGCTTTAGCGACGAGATGATGCCCGAGGCAAACGAAGGCGAGCACCAGGACGGTGATGACCCGAGGATCACCGAGGTAGGCTCAGGACTAACGGAAGTTGATCGGAGCAACGACAATTCAAAGATGACCGGAGAGCAAAAAGATAACCGGCGACGACAACTCGATGACCGAGAAAGAAAAAGAAGGGCTGGGACAGAGCGAAGGAGACACGAGCACAAGGTGACGCGCAAAGATAAGCGGAAAAGCTCACCGGAAAGTAGATCGGCAAAGGAGGTGGCGGCGGATTTGGTGGCGAAGACGACAATGGCGGGCGATGACTCCGACCGAAGGTGGTGGAAGCCGCAGCGAAGCCAGCGCGTAATGCGAACCGGCGGAGGAAGAATCACGGCTTAAGATGATCGGATGACGAAGAATTCCGCGTAACGAGCTTAGCGGCGGCTCGGATTTCGACAAAATCCGACACAGCGAAGAACAACCCGGGGCGGCGCCTTAGGGTTTCGGGAGAGATAGGTGGAGCGCACAAAATGACGCGGAGGGACGGCCTTATATATGCATGGAGAGGAGGAGTTCAAGAGGAGGCCGGCGGCTTTGTGCGTTCGTGAAGAACACGGACTCAAGAGTCCAGGGAAGAGGATGACAACGTGGCAAGCGGCGGGACCACCGGTCAGAGGAACAAAGAAAAGGAAGGAGCTAGTGCGGGTGGGCTGCGACGGTAGCAAGAGGCCAAGCGGGCTGGGCCGAGTAGCGAAGGAGATGGGCCAAGAGGTTAAGGATTGAGCCAAAAACGAATTCTGAGATTTTTATTAGCTTTTTCTTTTTAGAAAATAACAGAAAAGGCAAATGGCAAATAGAAAATAGCAAATGCACTCGGAAAAATTCTAGAAAAATCTAGAAAATATATCCAAGCACATAGAACCCAAATAAAATAATTTTTATAATAGTTGATGTTGACATTAATCATGTTAAATTGTTTTTGAATTCTGAAAATTCATATTAAGCTTTTAACTTTAGCAGAAAAATCCAAATGGTTCTTTTTCTTTTAAAACTTTAAAACAGCCCAAATTTTGGGATGTTACAAACAGGAAACCTCAACTTCCTTTTCTTTTCTTTTTTACAGATTTTAATGTGATTTCGATGAACACAAATATAGTTCTCGGTTGTAAAATTTCAGATTTGGTTGACGTAGATTCAGATTTCAGAATTGCTACACAAACATGATAAATTTGTACAAAAGATTGACGGTAATTGGCGTAAGACATGATAAGCAAGTAAGAACAACTAAAATATTGTTCCAAATTTGTCTAAAATTCATTTGACATTGTGTCTGTAATTAGCTAAATGCATTAACATGAATTAGGTTAATTGGCATCAAATAAGTATCATTTATCTTAGGGCAATTTCAGATATTTCATAACTCAGAACAATAAGCTACCCAACGAAAAGCCAGACTACCAAACGACTTCTCATGAAAAACTATAACCATCAACTATAACTATTTTTCAGTTAAGCCAAAAAACAACTTATGATAAAAGCTACGACTCCCAAACAGAACCTTAATCACAACAAGGGTATGCATGGGCGTTGGCTATAATGTCGTTTAATTATATATGTTGTCATTCTTAAAGGCAAAACAATCGAAATGCGTACGTTCTCGTACGTAGCTCATGGAACTGGCTCGTTTGCAACCTGGCTAACATACACATACTCCATGCCAATCGAATGGAGGGATATCAGTTGAGCTTGATCCTTGAGGCATCCAAGTCGGTCCCAAACTCAGAAAGAAGAAGAAAAGATGGTGTATGAAAAGAAGCAGTAAGGAAAAAAAAAACGGAAAAGAAAAGAAATAAAAGGAATAAAATAAAACATTTGTGGAGGTAGTCTCACCCCACATTGGGAGAAGGTTACTCAATCAACCTCATCCACAAACTAAACATTATCTCGTACCATCTTAGATTATCCTATACATCTAATCAAACATATTCATGTATCATCCTATAAATCCAACTGTCGATGTTTTAATATCGATCTTATGAAATAAATATTGGAGACACTATAATTGAAATTATGTAAGAGGGGTCATGGACTTTTTTTAGACAGATTCAGACCTTCTCCAGAGATAATAATAACAATATTCATGTGTTCTTGTATTGAATGTGTTTTATAGAATGAAACAAGCCACCAAATCTAAGGTTAATGGCTTCTGAATTGATCACTTGATCGTCCTCTCTCCCTCTGTCCACTGGCGTTTCCCGTTATGTAACTTTTGAAGAGGTGACAGTTGTTATGTGCTAGAAGACACCTTGACGATTGGCCGATTGCACATGTTGGTAGAGGTTACTGTGAGAGAGACTATCTCTTGCACGTTTGGCATGCGGTTATGCTAGAGACAGAGAGAACTACATATGGTTATATCAAAGACAAACAACACGTGTATTAACTACCACGTGTGAATGAGTGTAATGTACAGAGTCTCTGGTCGATTATGTCCACATGTCTGTGAGTTCTATCGACTATAGGATGGTCGTAGTTGACCTAGTCGTAGTAAACCTTACGAGTATAAGATGGTTGTAGTAGACCTCACAACTATAAGATGGTCATAGTAGATCTTACGAATATAAAGGTGTCTGAATAGACCTTACGACATGAAGTGGTTGTAATCTTCCTTTATCACTTAAGACTAATGACAAGAGGTACCTTTGATGGTTATTAAGGATACCATTATCTATAACAAGTACTGCAGATAAATAATTTCATTAATTGAGGATCCTCGTCACTAACCGAACAACTTACTTGTACCATTCCTTTCAAAACTATCTCATTTCATTCAACCTCGTCCAACCGACCAGAAGCACGCTTAATTTGTGTACTCGATTCCTGATCGATCTCCCGGTCGTACCGTAGCCGGTAGCATGCACCCACAGGCATGCGAGAATTCAAGGCCGGGCTCCTGAAACTAGTGACAATCCTCTACGCTGACTAATAAACTGTAGTAGCTTTTGGCATGTCCAGACGGCTTGATATAATCCTATGGTCTAGGGTAGTAGAGACAAAGCTAGCAAATAGCCAGGGCGTATCTTACGCATGTGCAGAATGTGCCCCTGCACAGATGTAGCAACCTAAAAAATTTGTGCGTTTAAAATTATTTAAAAATATGGGATTTTTAAATCTTTTGTTGCGCTTTGTTGATATCCAAATTTCTGGGGTGTTATTTGAAACTCCAACACTAAAAACAATAGTTGGAGTTTAAATTTAATTACAAATTCTAAATTTAAAACGCTAGACCAGGAATTCAAATCGAAATTAGGATTTAAAAAGACTAGAAAACCAAATCCCAAAAATCTGGTCTAGGCAGCCCGTCTTTCCCTTTATTTTTCTTTTTCTTTTCGTTTCTACTTTTCTCTTTCCCGGCTGGCGCATTCGGCCTCTCCCTTCTCTTGGCCCCAGCCGCACCGCCCACTCCGCCTCCTCCTCACGCTCGCTCCCACAAGCCAGCCTCCGGCCCTCCTCTCCTCCCCTATTTCCCTTGCCACCCAACTGCATCACTGGCGCAACGCCATGCCGCCACTACGCCCCATGTTGTCGCCAGCTCCCGTCGCCACGCCAACTACCCTCGTCACGCATGCCGCCTGCTCCCGTCTCTTCCCCATCGCTGTAGCTGCACTATGCTCACGTCCTCCCTGTCCCCTCGGCCACTGGCGCCACACCTCTGCCAGCGCCATCATCGTCCTCACCAACCACAACACCCTCGCCAACCGTGTGGCGAGCCACGAGCTATTTAGCTTGTAATGCTTAACCTTCCAATTGGACCTAGCATCACAAATTAAATTTCCCTCTCTCTCGGTGTATTATGTACCTCCTAGGACAATGATGCACATACACCTTCACAAACAAGACATCAATTCCATACACAAGATATCATCATAGTTTACAACGCAAAAGACATACAAGGTTCAGATTACAAACAGAGGGCCGACCGGCCAAATATCGTAATAAAAGATCATGACCGTAGCAGAAGCACAAGCCATAAGATGGCAGCAACAAAAGCCAATTGGCTGCCCTTACCAACAAGGCAACCGACCAGAAAAGCCGAGCTAGTCATCAAAGTCGAACTTAGTCTCACATTGGCCAACCCCTTGGGGTCAACCTCCTCTACAACATGGACATTCCTGTTAAGTACAAAGTTGTACTCGCAAGACTTACAAACAATAGAATAGATAGATGCATTCATGTATCAAAGAAAGGTCACTACATAAGCAGATTTCAGCATAAAGGCATTTTATTTGTAATAGAGTAATAGATTGAAAGGCAATTTGAGAAGATATGCTTTTATTAGTTTAAATAATAGCGAAACAATATTTAGAGACAAAATAAACATCCTAGAAGTGGTTACCCAACAGCCACCACAACATAGCACGAATTACCCATTCATACTACCTGATTTCTAGTTTTATCGAAAACGTTTAGTCTAACTCTTGAAAGACCTCCCCAAGCGTGTCCATGATCAAGGACTTGGCTATTTGAATAAATTAAACCCTGTAGGGGTGTACAACTTTACCCACACGCCATACCACTCCTTTGCCAAGCTATTTAGCATACTTCCGAAGGTATGCCGATAGAGCTAAGTCCTACGAGATGTTTTCTAATGAAATGTATTAGCTAAGAGCCGCCCTATGGATGAAACCCCTCGTGAACCGCCCTTGTGTGTGTAGACGGGGCTCCCATGGAAGACCCATACGTTGTGTCGGAGTCACCAGTAAAGCCTCGGCAACTATCGATGTTCCTCAGTCGAGGGAACCTACCTGGATCCCACCCTGCATATTTCCATTAACAACAGAATATTTTTCTTCCTAAAATCTACCACCTACGGCTCAAATTAACACATAACAAAGTACTAAGTCAAGAGGGGTTCCCAATACCCTCTTGTGGATGCATGCAATAATGCTTGGATCAGTGGGACAAGATGTTTGGTCCTTGTTGACTCGGGCACAAACCACACACCCAACAAACACACCATCCAACCATATGCCCAAGTCCAAGTCCTTTTATTTTTAGTTTTAATTTTCCAATTACAATACGTACATGAGTACTCTGATCCAAGTAATTAAAGTGATGATATAATGACCATCGTCGAAACGATGATCCCCATTCTACCGTTCTAAGTATTGCTAAGTGACACGGACTCGTATATAGTATATACATGACCAGAGCCCATCCATCGAGCTCTAAGTCACTAGCGAGAATAATAACCTAGGCTCAATGGAGATTGATAACATTTACCTATGGCTCATGCAACTATTCATATTAACTACCTCTAACGAGAACTTAATCATCAAAATAGAATATGCATACATACAGTTGCAACACAAGATATTTGTAAAGAACATAATAGGATCAACATGATCAAATAGGGGGGTTACTTGCCTTGCTGGAGTTAGTCCAAGTGCTACTGAGGATCACTCTCAACTACACTAGAATCTTCGAAACCTATCGAATGAACGAAAAGAGCGAATAAGAACGAATAACGTCGAAATTAACCAAAAATTTAAATTCATCCTAAATGCATGAAATTTACACAGTAGGTAGAGTATGATTTTATATGAATTTAGGAACAAAAATAATTTAATTTGGAGTTTTCATGTGAGAGTTATGCCCTAACGAAAACCTACCGAAGGAGAAATTCCAAGAAAAATACCTTCGGTTACTGTAGCAAAAATAATTGTTTTCATAAAAATTACCAGAAGGGTGGTGGAGATAAAAACTACATGGTCAGGCAAAGGATACAATTTTATGAACAACAAAATTTGGATCACCCCACTAGGAGTTCAAATGAATTTTCTATGATTTATCAAAGTTATGCCATTAGTGTACAAATAATTTGAATATGAAGATTTTTGTGACAATAACATGTTTCAAACCTATTCCAAGTTAATGTACAATAAAAAATGGAAACCAACAAAATTTATTTCACTCAATTTGAAGTTAAAATGATATACTTATGAATTTTTGAAGTTTAAACCATTTCCAGTGCAAAAGTAATTCATTTCGGGATTTCTAAATGTATTAAATACCTTTTGTACTCGGGATGAGTTAGCCATGATCACTGACTAGTGGGTCCTACACACACAATGATTTCTTTTTCTTTTAATTCCTGAAATTCTCAACTGACACGTGGGGACCACATATCATAGACTCGGCTGATGACAATAGTACATGGACCAAAGGTCCACAGCCCAGTGTATTGGTCCATGGACCACGGAGTAGTTTCTTGTGTAGACTGGTCCCACATGTCATCGACTTAGAGTGAATCTTAGACATTTAAACACCCAGTTTTCCATTCCCGGGCCCGCTTGCCATAGAAACATTAGGGCATTAAAAACCGGATAAACACAGTAAATAGCTCTTATGACAGTGATTTGATCCTAATGATTACACTATAGTGCTGGTTTGATGAGGATTAATCTTTAAATATTACTTTATTTAATTACAGATCGCACGACCTCGCGGTCGTAACCCCTAAGGTTAACAACCTTTGTGGTCGTAAGGATTCTAGAGGTTACATCCTGGGTACCCTAGTCGGAAAGGTCCTCTACCTACTACCTGACCAAATAACTGCTCATAGAAGCAATGAACTACCACTTGGACCCGTTCAAGTATATCCTTTTCATGTGACCAATAGAACATGTGTCTTATTCGTTCCAAACTACACGATTTTTCATAGCTTTAAGTCATTGACAACTACCACCATATGGTTATGTCTTCCACTGACATCAACTGCTCGACAGTTGGCATTTCATCAACTACCACTGATTCTTCGACCAGGTGCAACACTTCTAAAGGGTGCCTCTTCAAGGAATAACTGCCACTACTTCATTAGTTATTTAAAGGAAGATCAAGGGAGGAGAAGAGAGCAATCCGATTGAGCGCAATCTGATTGAGGACAAGACAATTGGATTTCATCTGGAGCTTTAGCATAGCAAGCAATACATTCTGTGTACTTAGGGCTAGTCCTCTGCCTAGTCAAAGGCACTCCCTGTAATTGCTAGATTATAGCAAAAAGAGCAGTTCCATTCTTTTCCAAAAACTCTTTGCGATTTTCCTCTATTTTATTTCATAAGATCGACGACTTGAATATCGACATGGTCCAAATCTAACAACGTAGAGTCCACTTGGTTGTGAGTTTGCCTGTGTGCTGCTGGTGAGCTAGTCCACGGTGGGCCGGCCAAGGGCCAAAATGGGATCCCAGAAGCTAGGCGGCCTTATGGGTGGTTGGAGCATGGCCGAAGATGGACTGGAGCGGCGGTGCGACGAGGAGTGGGGCCGCGGCGCTTCAATGAGGGGAGCTCAACCTGAGCAAAAAGGAAAGGAAAGGGAGGTAGGAGAAGCTCCAGTGAGACCAAGAGATGGTTAAAAAGCAAGAAATTTGGGTATTGACTCACCACACCAGAGTTAGAGAGGAGGGGATAATCTAGCGCGCGCATAAGTATGAGGAAGGGTCAAGGAAGCTACCGGAATGACACGGAGAGGAGGGGGTAACCGAGTAAGGCCGATGACGAAGACCATTGGCGGCACCGACGCTTCAACGAGGGGATCCCAACCTGAGCAAAGAGAAAAGGAAAGGGAGGTAGGAGAAGCTCCAGTGAGACCAAGATATGGTTAAAAAGCAAGCAATTTGGGTATTGACTCACCGCGTTGGAGTTTGATACAAAGGTGAAGCTTGTGGCCAAAGTTGAAGAAACCCAAATTCCGGCGAACCTTGAGGAGGAACGATGAAATTAGGTTAGGGGAATTGATTCTCATGCTCTGGGATGCAATATGACGCATTAAAGGAGGAGAGAGCTCCACTGATGCAGCGAGGACACGGTGGCAGTGGCTCAACCGTGAACTAAAGCTTGTGCTCTTGCACTCGGTTTGGAGGAAGAAGGGAGAAAGAAGGTGAGGGATGGCTCGCGGTGGCGAAAAGAGACGAAGGAGAGCGTTGGGTGGCTTTTATAGAGGCTGGGGCAGAGAAATGCGAGGAGGGTGAGAGAGAGAACCCAGCGACGGTGTGCTGATGGCCATGAGAGATGCTGAGGCGATGGTGAGATGACCAGGGCAGGTGAGGGGCGCGGGAGATGCGGCGAGGAGTGGCAAACCGTGGGCGCCCGTCAATTTCTGGGGGCGGGTAGTTGGGTGTTGATGCACAAGCGGAGCGATCTGGAGAGCACCATGGTGTGCGCTGGCATGACTGCTCCATACACGTGGAGATGAAGGGCTGCTAGTGTGCCCCACAGGTAAGTAAGAGGGTGAGATGAGAGTTAAGTTTTTGGATTTTCCAATTAGGCTGAGAGGGTCAGCGAATTTTTAAGCATAGCTATCTAGCTCCAAAAATTACAACAATTTTAGGGAAGAATCCTGATCCTATGTAAATATTTGTATAATTTTTATAAGGTTTTTCATGTAATACATTTTTCTCTAGAATTATTTGAAGTTCCATTTTTTGCTGTTTGACTTTTGATTTACTACTTTGACTGGATGATTAGAAATAGTAATTTAATTCCAAAAATTATAAAATTTTGAAGGTGAGTTTTTAAGTTGCTCCAGAGCCTAGGAAAAAAATATTTTAGTGGACCGTTCACAAGATTTGTCTTGCATATCCTTTAGGGTTAAGTTTTCTAGGAATTAATGCTTTAGGTTTTCAAAATGCACAAAACCTATGAATGAAAATCTAGAAAATTCAAATGACATCAATATGCATCAAAAGTTTTCAGAAGTTCATATTTTTATACATTTGAAACACAAACCATAATTGGGATGTTACAAACCGCCCCTCTACCTAGCCACGCCCCGGCCTCCTTCCCATTCTCCTTCCCCTTCCACAAGCGATGCCACAATGGAGCTCGAGCTCTACGCTCGACCGCTATGCCTCATCAAGCCTCATGTCATCGCTCTGACGAAGCTCCAGCTGCCCCTGCCACATGCATCAGCACCGCCTCGGCCCCTCAGCCGATCCTTTGCCTCCCCCGCTATCTTCCCCTTTACCTTCTTCCTTGCCGACTCAACTCAAGCCCGTGACGACACCATGCTCGTGTCGGCCGCTGTGCTCCCCCAGCTGCCTCCGTCGAACGTGGTGAGATACTCCCCTTCCTTTGGAGTCAAAATGTGTTCCAAGACCTCTTATACATTTCCCCTCACTCGATTTCGTGTTCCATCCACTAGAGAACCGTATGCCATCTTCTTCCCCAACCCTGACTGGAAACGGCCACCACAGCCGCCATTATTTGTCCGGTGAGTTTCTCCCCCAATTCCTCCCTACCCAAGCATCCCTAGACCTCCCTCTACCTTCCCCCGTCATTCATTGGAGCTCCCCTTCACCCTAGGTCGCCGCCACCGTCGAGCTGCCCACACCGCCTTACAACCCCTCTAACTCCACCAACTGGTCGGGTGAGTTCCCACACTCTCCTCATGCCTGTGCTCCCCTCCATTTCACCCCCTTCCACTCCAACACTGCTGTGCCATTTTGTCCCCTGGCTCCGGCCGCCGCACTGCCGCTATGGCCCCCCTCCCACCGTGACATCACCATCACTAGAATCGCCTCCCTGGCCTGATCCCATTTTTGGCCCCGTTGGCCGTCGGCCTTGCCTCCCCCACTGGCGATGAGCCCTCCCCTGCTTTGTTGTCCTCTGCTCCAACCCCTCTCTCCCTCTCTGTGGTCTCTCTTTGTGTGAGTAGGACTGAATGTCAGGTTGGTGATTAATTTAAGTAATTATCCCAAAGACATTAGAAGGTCAATTAATTTATAGATATTCAATTGACAGATTGTATTTTCAGATAGTAATAGTCAGTGGACAAATCAAGTAATTAAAAGGATAATTAAATGGTTGATTAGAATGGAATAATATAATAAGATAAATGAATGTTGAATTAGCCATTGCCTTTTCTAATAAAGTTAGTTAATAATCAATTCAAGAATTATTCCAAGCAATTAGGCATTATCAAAATAATATTATATTTAAAAGTGCCTACATGACAATAGGGTCCTAAACCATTAAGTAATTATTTTGGATTTTCAGTTGAGACTAATTCAACATAGTGTTGCGGACACATGGAATGATAATATGAAAGGTGGATCCTATACAAGCTTTATTAGAAGGTTAAGTAGGATGTCATTGCTATTTAGACTTAAAGTGCAACATTAACCGGCACCCTGTTAAGCATCCTACTAGAACCTAAGATTATATAGTCATATTTAGGTATATACATACACACATGATCCAATGACTAGTAGGCCCTAGGCTATTATCATACCATTATCTAGTCACATCATGTCTAAGAGTAAATCTTAGTATAGTAACCCTGTAGTGAGATACGTATAAGCTCACGTATACTTACATAGAATAAGCAAGGGAATGAAAGTATATGTGCATGCATGAATGCCAATTGACATATGGATCATGCTAGTGATTGATTAAGTAACCAAATGTGTCATCGACATTTAGAATAAAATGTGGGGTCTGACAACAGACCCCCATCAAACATGACCCCCTCATTTGGTGAAATAGCTGAGGTTAATTAGTGTGTAACAACTTCTCTCCATGAATTCCATTCAAACTCCAAGCTACCCATTAGTCGGTCATTGTTTCCATGTTCTTCTTTTCTTGCTTTTGTTCTTCGAGAAATTGGCAATCTAACTAATATTCCTCCACGTCCACATAAATTTGCTCTAGCTGAAAGCATGAAACATAGCATTGAATTCGTTTTTTCACCCATATATGTTTATTTTTGTGACCGTTAGACCACACGATATACATATCTTGATATATATTTTCCAATTCATCCTTGTATAAAATACTTTAAAAATGTTTTTGTGCATTTGGTGGGAGTCGGGCCGCGCTGTGCAGGCATGGCACATACACGATGGGCTTCGAGCCGCATCGTGCAGGGCCGTGCCAGCACAGACAGCCACCGGCGAGGCCCAGCACGACACGATGGCACGTCGGACCATGCCGACACGGGCACGACACACTGCGTTCGTAGCTCGCGCGCCTCGGTAGTTGTTGCTCACATCGGCCGCGCGTATCCACCTCGTCGCCCCCGCCCGGCCGCCACCCGCATCGGCTGCGCGTGGAGGGAGGGAGGTGATGACTAGACCAATGGAGGGAGGGTGGCGTCGCAGCGGCTGGTGGGGAGGGAGTTAGGTGGCCAGTGGTGCTTGCGGATGGAGGCGATAGGAGGGGAATTTTTTGTCGATTTGGCCCTGTAGCGCCACCCTAAATGCAAAACTAGCCTCCCTTTAACCGTATTTCCAAAAGTAGCCCCCAAACGAGCGCGGAATTGCTAGGGAGATGACGCGTGTCTAATTCCGCGGTCGTCAAGCGCGGAAAGGGCGCGACCGCGGAACGCTCGGCGCGGGTGCGGTACCGCCAGCTCCCGCGGTGGCCGAGCGTGGAAGGAGGGGCCACCTCCTGCGATGGCCGAGTGCGGAAGGTGGCTGGGACTTCCTGCGGTGGCGGAGCGCGGGAGGTAAGCGTTTTGCCGGTTAGGGTTTGAGCGGTTAGGCGTTAATGTATGTATTTTTTGATATAAAAAGAAAAAAACTCTACTTTGTGCAAGTGATAAAGAGAATATGAAAGATTTTTTTTTGTTTTTCTTGATTTTCTCAAGATTTTGAACCTCGCCATGAATAAAGTTCTATATCTCGATATATACATATATAATCTCTATATATACATATATTATGTACATTATGCAGTAGATTCATAATGAGAAATCAAAGTGGCTAATTTTTTAATAGAATAAAAAGCCCTTTTAACTCAGTGGTAGAGCGCTTTTACGAATACAAAATTATAGTTTGAACGATTAGAGAAAAATATCAGCACTATAAAAAAATATTCATTAAAAAAATATAAGCATCGAGGTTTGTAAATTAGGGTTTCATTTTCTCCGAAATCAGGGTTACGATTTCAGTGTTGTTTGTAGTAATTTCATAATATAGCAAATGAGTTTAGGAATATTACGAAACTTTTTGTGGAGCCTCCCGTTATAGTGTTGTTGCTTCTGTAATTTTTGTATAATTTTATTCGTTTAGACAAAGGATGATTGATAAGCATATCAGACGAGGTATAACCTCGAGGATGTCGTCCAAGCAAACTGTGTGCTAAAACACTTGTTGTCCAAACTATTGGAGTCTCTCCTCGATGAAGTCGTGTGAACGTATATAGGCAGGCAGTCGATGAAGTACTTTATGAAGCTTATAGAGAATATGATTGAAGGGGTTGAGAACGCTCGTTGTGATTATGAAGATGCCCTAAAACATGGAGGATTCGATGTCGGTGCAAATAGTTCTTTCTGGGATTCCACTAGAAGAGGCATACTTGCAATATAGGCTTGCTTTGATGGCTTAGCGGACATACGGAACCAGAACTATATTACACGTAGTGACATGGCATGATGGTTCGGCTAATTGCTTTAGTCATCCAGACCATATAACTATACATGCCTTTAGGGGATAGTAAAAAAACATGCGGGGTAGGACGGGGGACTACTACGTAATGACCTAACCTACTGCGTGGACCAGGGCCATTTTCCCTTCCATGCTAGCTCGTTGTTGAACTCCTGGCCGGCCTTCCCCTTCCCCTTGTCGCGGGACTGTCCATGTCGGGCCGGTATGTCGAAGTCGTCAATGTCCTGCGATTTTATGATGTAAGTGCATCGTATAGTGAAAATCGTAAGAAGGATGTAAATTCTTCATAACTCACGTCGTCCATACGGATTAGGCCCGGGCAACCGGATATGCTGTGGCGGCCGGGCTCAGCCGGACGAGCCTTTCCCTTGCCCTTGTCGCGGGACTGTCCACCTCAGGCTGGAATGTCGAAGTCGTCCATGTCCTGCGATTCCATGATATAAGTGCGCCGTATAGTGAAAAACGTAATAAGGATGTAAATTCTTCATAACTCACGTCGTGGATCCGGATTATCCCCGGGCGACCGGATACACTGTGGCGGCCGGGCTCGGCCTCATGAGCCTTTCCCTTGCCCTTGTCGCGGGACTGTCCACCTCGGGCTGGTATGTCGAAGTAGTTCATGTCCTGCGATTGTATGATGTAAGTACACCGTACAACGAAAAACGTAATAAGGATGTAAATTCTTCATAACTCACATCGTCGATATGGATTACGCCCGGGCGAGTTCTGGGCTCCTTAGGAGCCTCCTCAACAGGGTCTGGTACGTAAGGTTTCCACCGCACGAAGTTCTCGGCCCGCACTGAGTAGTTCAGCATGTACTTCTGCTGGATGAATGCCCTATCGTACATCTCCAGGCCGTTGATCCACTGGAAGAAGTGGCAGCGCATCTCGGGCTGCCATTACGTGGGGATGATGTTAAAAATTTAAGGAATTCAACGCTGAGGAAAGTCGATGTGCGCGAAAGAAACGCTTACGAGGTGGTGCCCCCATGTTAACCCTCATTTGCAGCAGATGGCGAGATGCGACTTTGTCCGCTGGATCGATCCTCCACATGAACGACATGTTGTGGTGTACATTGAAAGATTGTGGAACCAAATCTTGGAGTTGGAGGCGTGGATTGACGATCTCAACGAGCAAAACGATGACCTCCGCCAACAGATGCAGCGCGAGAGGGGCAACGAGGAGGTCGTGAACATAGGAAGTTCCTATGATCCCACATGCTGTTGCGCGAACCCTAGGTGCATATGTGCGTGCCACTACAACGACGGCCAGCCACGTCCGAGGCGCCCCACTGAACAACACTCTATGTGGGTAGCACGAGGCACCTTCTACCATAAAGCACGTGCAGAGAAGCTTGTACCTCTGTACTCTCCCCTTATTTATGCAATTATATTGAATGTATCGTGTGCCTGTAGCATGAGGCACCTTCTACCATTAGGCACGTCCAGAGAAGCTTGTACCTCTGGACTCTCTCGTTATTTATGCAATTATGTTCAATGTATCGTGTGCCTTTCATCGAGTTGACCATAAACCTAAACCTAAATCCTAAACCGAAACCCTAACCAGTGTAATGCAAGGATACACGACAGTTCATCCATTCATCAAGGACTGCAATGCATAGGTAAATAGTAGACATTACAATCTCATTACAACTGAACTTGTAATTGGCAGGAACAAAAAATAATAGTTCAACACACTAAAACTCATGGTCCCTGCCTTCGTCGCCTGCCCCGACGCTGCAGCTGCTCCGAAGGGAATGTGAACCTATCAGGAGAGTGGCGTGCATCCCTAAAGTCATAGTGGGACTGCTGCGTGGGAGGCGGTGTCACATAGAACTCATTGTAGGGAGCCGGGCGAGGCTGGAGCAAAGCGTCCACCTACTCATCTTGCGATCCTTGGCCTTCATGTCCCAATTGGTCACTCCAGACCTGCAAATTCGGTGGGCTATGTGAGTTTACCGCAGCGTGCAACGGGAAGATTGAATTAAGTACGTTATAGCGTACCTATGTATGTGGTTGTGCGGACGATGATGCTCTGGGGCAATCGGCGCCATAATAGTGCATGATGCTTGCTCGAACATCGCTCCAACCACGGGTTTCCCTCATACAGGTTTGGCTGCACGCCTTGCGCGAACGTGGGCAACGCCTCGTCTTGGCGCTGGGGCGAGTTAGGGTAGCTGTCTGCAGTCGCACCTCATGGACCTGGCGACGAAGTCCGGTCCTGTGTCTCCCCCTATGACGACGGCGGTAGCAGAGTGCTGTCACGTCGCAATTGCTGAAAGAACAAACAGAAGTGAGATATACTTAACAAATAAGGGCACGAGCAAAAAGTTAGAACAAGAACTCGTAATTGACATACCGCTTGCCCGAGACCGAGGCGCGTGGAGGAAGAGCGACTGTAGCTACGTCGACTCCCGGAGTGCGATGGACGTGCAGACGGTGGTGCGGAGGGAGGTGCAGACGGTGGTGCGGAGGGAGGCGCTGAGGGCGGTGGGGAAGGAGGTTGTCCTCGGTGTTCGCGTCGTCACCCACCTACGTCACTGTGCCGACCACAAGTGATGGCCCTCATTGCCGCTGCCGAGTCGTCATAGACTCACTGGAGCATAGCTAGGAACTGAGAGGAGGTGCTGGTCCTCCCACGTCGTAGATCGACGGTAGCCTCAGTGTTGATACTGCGAAGGTGGTCGTACTGCAAGGAAACCGAGAATAAGTTAGACGCGTTTCCCATGCAAAAAAAAACTTCAAAGAATATTTTACCGTCTCCTCTTGGCGTGCGCTTGATGAGTGTCGGGACACGCCTCGTCTACCGTGGCGGCGGCGTGAACTCCGTGGGACGTTGTGGCGCCGCACGATGCAAGGCTGCTCTCGGTGCGTGGGCGTACCACCTCAAGTCACGCAGATGTGTGTCTCGGCGTAAATGCGGTCGTGCCTCTGCACGACGTCGATCGCCGCCCTCGTCCACAGCGTGGTCCACTTGCAGTCGTGTCTCCTCGATCGTCGCTCTTCCGCCCTTGTCTCGTTTGCCTGCAGGTGAATTTGGATGTTAGGCAATCATAAAAAGATATGCAGCCAACAGGTAAACCAAGTAACAACATACATGTGGGCCTTCGCTACAAGAGGTCGCCCGGGAGGCGGTGGCACCTGCTGGTAAAGCCCGAACTGTCTCATGGCCCGCTGTGGTGAGTACGGCTCGACCATATGGGAGAACACTAGATGACAGATCATCATCCAGTATGCGTAGTCCTGACTGCATTGAGAGGACAAGCCGTAAGGGGCTGTGTCCACAACGAATTGTGTAGACAATGGGAAGTATATGACCTCAGCCTCGTGAAGAATCTCGAGCTGGTTGTGGAACTCAGGGTACACGCGCCTCGGCCTCTCCCTAGCCCACCCTAGCCGAGCACGTGTCCAGCAAGTGCCCATTGTGGGCCCCTCAATGGTGTCGGCGCCATCTCCCACACTGTAAAACTCAGGGATGCGCGCGAAAGGGTGCACGGCCGTGCGAAAGTACGGGCGGCCAATCGGGAAGTGCTCCCACGACCACAGCTGCAAGAGGATGTAGCATAATGCGAGGACTGGCTCCCGGACGTACTGCGCTGTGAGGCATCACACAAGCCTCGGTACGTGGCGCAAAGCACGGCGGAGCCCCAATTGTACTGTGGCACCTCTTCGGGCCAGGCGTCCGCCAACGCCCCAACAAGATGGATGTAGCTAGGGGAATTTTTTTAAATAATCTATTTTTATTATAAATTACAAATTTATTCTTGCGATTTTTTTACAGGAAAATACTCATGTCGCCTAATGGTTGGGCGATAGGATCGATTGGGCGATAGGATTGTCTTGCCGATAGTGCGCCCAACCATCGGCGGCAATAATTCGATCGCCCTACCGTCGGGCGGCAATAAATGCAGTCGCCCAACGGTTGAGCAACAGGAGCCCCAGTCGCCGAACCGTTGAGCGACTGGATGGCTATATAAAGACGTGACGCGTATCGCCCGAGCCTACAAGCGATTGTAAGAAGAAAGAAAGAAAGAGAGAAAGAGAGAGGAGAAGAAAAAGAAAGAGAAAGAGAGAGGAGAGGGAGAAGATTTTAGTTTGTGAGGTAAGTTTTTTTATTTTGTAATGTATATTTTTTAGTAAGTAACTAGTTTATATAGTTCAAATAGTAGTGTAAGTAGTATCTGTAAGAGATTTTAGTTAGAGAAAAAAAATTAGAAAATCAAAATGTAGTTAATTTGTATGTAAATAGTAGCGATAGAAAAATAGTTTATGTAGTTAAAAATAGTAGTATAAGTAGCACTTGTACAAAATTTAAGTTTGAGAAAAATTAGGAAATCAAAATGTAGTTAATTTGTATGTAAATAGTTGCGATAAAAAATAGTTTATGTAGTTAAAAATAGAAGTATAAGTAACACATGTAGGAAATTAAAGTTAGAGCAAAAAAAAATTGAAAATCGAAATTTTATTCATTTGTATGTAAGTAGAGCGATAGAAAACTTTAGTTAGAGACAAAAATAGCCCGTAGGGGAGTATAAGTGATGTTTATGAGAAGTATTGAAGTTGTGTTGGTGCATACGTGACCGACTATCATTGAATAAATAATACGTGACCGAGCGCATGAGGACGATGAATTAGTTGTATGAACAAATTAGTAGAGGTAAATTAGTATGAACAAATTAGTATAGGTTAATTAGCTCTGTAGAAGACTGAAATAACACTTGTAGCATTTAGGATTGCAAGTTAGCGTCAGAATCAGATAATGACTTCTATGGAATAGCTCGTTTTTTAGGTTGAATCCGAATATTGTACTGCACGTTCATTGTGGCCTCTGCCTTAGGGAATGAATGGCGTCTTGCATGTCGTGCGTTGCAATCTGACTAGTTGCAATATTGAAAATATTTGCGAGCATCTGATGAAGTCATGCCTGTACCCACTACATTGAAAGTGCATTACGGTGTTGGCACCGTTCGTGAAGGTCCGTGCGGTGCTGACTTGAGTAGTTTTTCTCAAGCCACTTTGGTACACCCGGACGGCGAGAATGCACAAATCGCAGATGTGATGTCTTGGCTCACCCGTAGCTTCTCCTTGGACCCCGAGGTGTGCGTCTTCATACAAGGGCTTTGGAGCTGGTCTCCCACGGACATCGATGGGAGTTGAGAACAACGATGCATGCAGTGTGTGGAAGGGCTTTATAGAAGGCTGTCGGCGCCGTGGATATGAGTGTGTAGTGCTTGTGCAACCATGCCCAAAAGAAGCTGTGCAGGGACCCGTCGTCGGATATCATCCTGGTGGTGGGAGCAGCTCGGGTGCTCAGCATGTTGGTGAAGAAGAGGAGGTGGAGGGCGGCGTTACGAAGGGTTCAGAGGATGTTGCTTGTGATGAGGCCGACGCGGTAGATACAAAAGAGGAAGATCGGTCACCGCATGGTGAGCCTACAAGACAGGCTGATGAAGGAGAGCATATGGAGTACATATTGCGTCAAATGGATAGCGATGACCGGATGGCCTTGGCTGAAGAGGAAGCTCTAAAGGAGGACGACGAGGATAGTTCCGATGAGGACGGAGCTCCCATCCCCCAGGAATGGAATAGATTTGACGCTGAGGGTGTAACTACGCATGACGAGCACGAATCGCCGTGGGAGTACCATGCTACTGAGGTTCGGTTGCACTCAATGTTTGCTGATAAGACATCCTTGCAGGATGCCATTAAGTTGTGGGCTATGTCCATGCAGCGGACATTTCGGGTCATCAAATCTAGCCAGGAGCAATACACTGTGAAGTGCGAGCAAGCCAGTTGTCCTTGGCGAGTACACACACATAGATCGAAATATGAGACTCACTGGATTGTCTCGAAGGTAGAGGCGCACTCCTGCATGCTCACCACTGTTTTGTCCAGACATCGTAACCTAACGTCGACCTTCGTAGCCAATTTGATGTATGGAAAGATAGTAGAGAAGAAGGATATGGAGGCCAAGCACATTATGGTGGCTATCGATAAGAAATTCAAGTACAAGATCAGCTACGCAAAGGCGTGGCGTGCGAAGCAAAAGGCTTTGGAAAGATGGTTTGGATCTTTTGAGGCGGCGTACGACAACCTTCCTTGTATGCTGGGGGTGCTGCAGGAGAGAAAACCGGGCATGTACACTGCTGTAAAGGACATGCCATCTAAAAAACCGCGAGGTTTTTTAATATTGCAAAGGGCCTTCTTAGCCTTCGGTCCTTGCATCGAGGCTTTTAGGCATATCTGCCGTGATCTCGATTGACGGACCTTTTAACCGGGAAATACAAGGGCAAATCGTTCTGACCATAGGCATTGACGGGAACAATCAAATTCTACCATTGGCCATCGCATTCGTCGAATGTGAGAATTACTACAGTTGGTTGTGGTTCTAAGGGTGGGAGTTGTTGGAGCTCGTCCTGGTGTGTGCGTGATCCATGATCGCCACGCCGGGATGCTGAAGGCCATAAGAAAACTTCAAGAAGACCCCGAGGAGCCGTTCCCTTGGTCGGATATGAGGAGTAGATGGTGCATTCGGCACTTAGGGGCGAACTTCTTCAAGAAGTTCCCGAAGCAACAGCTGGTGAAGCTATTCAAGAGGCTGGCTATGCAGAACCAGCAGCGCAAATTTGACGCCTTATGGATGCTACTGGATGAACACAGCAGGGAACACGTGGACGAGAGGAGCCACGGACCAGAGTCTGGACCTGCTGGAGCGAGGCGGAGGACCTTGAGGAACATCGAGTGCTTCTCGCGCTGGATCGAGGCCGTGCCATTGGAGAAGTGGTCATTGCTGCATGACACCGATGGGGCAAGGTATGGCATAATAACCACTAACTTTGCGGAGGTGTACAACTGGGTTCTTAGGGGCCTTTGTTCTCAGCCCCTCGTCGCCATCGTGGAAGGTGTTCTGCACGGCACAATCGGGTATTTCAGGGAGAGGCATTCAAATGCCGCACTTCATGCCACCAACCCTCAAACACCCGCATCGCTCAAGATTACGGCATACATATGGCGAAAAGAGAGAAGGGCGATCGCACACGGTGCACGTGATGGGCAATATGGAGCATCGTTTCGACGCGTGCTCCTCGGGATAGAGCCGATTTGGGACGGCTCGTTCTCTTGTCACGCAGAGGTAAGGCTTGAGATCATGTGAACGAACCTAGTGTACATGCAACAAACCGGCTATTACACAAGCCATGCTCCCATGTCCTCGCCGCATGCGGGATTGTGCGCATGGACCCATTGAACTTTGTGTCCGAGTACTTCTTGAAGGGTGGTGCAGGCTTGGACTGGCGAGCTTAGGGGCTTCAGGGTTGTGGGTAACTTCGCCACCTTGTCCGGGTGGCCTAGTACTTACTGGTTTGTTTGTTTACAAGTCAAATTTACTCCTGTTTTACATTCGATGTTACATTTCCACGTATTTCCTAACTTCAATTTGTTTTGCAGGTATGGCTCACAGATCGGACTGGAGTTTCGGTCCCTTGGACGAGCGCATCGATGGCTACATCGCGCGTCGCGTCGTGTCCCTCATCCTGCGGGTGCGGCTGACGCGACTGTGTTGGGGGTGATCCGCACGCGGACACCTCGGGTGGCCTGGAGGCTAGACCCACGACAGAGACGTCCATGCCGGGCCAGAGCGGTCCCGACGCTTCCCGTTCGACCGGTCCTTGCTGACAGCTCTTGTGGACCGGTGGCAGACGGAGACTCACACTTTCCATCTCCCATTCGGGGAGATGGCCCCTACTCTACAGGACGTCTCCATGCTTCTTGGCCTTCCTATCGCGGGAGGTGCTGCCTTCCCGCATGAGCCTCCGGAGAACTGGCGTGCGGACCTTCTGGGCGTGTTTCGTGAGTCCTTCCGCTGCGGCGCGTCCGCACTACATCTTCCCAGAGGCACAAAGGCACGGCCCGTCCTTGCGGTGGTATCGCGATTCTCCGGATGCGTGTTCGACGACGTTCCCGTTCGAACCACTACGCTCTCCTATTCGTACTCACGGTCTTACTTTCTTTTTGTTGTACACAGCTCGAGCGGATGGACCCTGCCGTGGACGACCAGTAGGTGTCACGCCACCTCGAGGTGTACTTGTTATGGCTATTCGGTTGGGTCCTGTTCACCAGCAGCCACGGCGACACCGTCGACGCGCGGCTCATCGCGTACGCCAGGGCCATCGCCAACAGAGAGGCCCCACAGATCAGCTGGGGTTCGGTCGTACTTGCTGCCACGTATCGTGGCTTGTGCGACTCGTGCTTCAGGTCGAGGCCGAACTCCGTCCTCACGGGGTGTCCTCTCGTACTGCAGTTGTGGTCATTCGAGCGCTTTAGCCTTGGACGACCCTTGTTGGACGACAGCTCTCCATACGGGCAGGAGATGTACAACGCAGGCGAGATTGATCAGCCGACAATGAGCTCGCTTTGGTGTCGGCGACGGGTACGTATTGTTTTGTGTGACTTATTTTTTCATATAATCGATCGTCCTATTTAACATGTTGTGTTCCTTGCAGGTACAGTTTGCGCACGTGCAGGTGACACGGGCGTACGAGCCATTCGTGGAGCAGTTCGACCGGCTCACGGCGGACGACGTTCGTTGGGAGCCATACCCCCCTGAGGAGTTAGATGCCCGCGCTCCTCACGGGCTTTCTCGCCGTGCTCGCGCGGCCGGGACTCATCGCTCACCGCAGGCGCTCGTCTTCGACGTCTTTGTTGAGACTACGCGACACATCGTGTGATCGCGCCGATTCGGCCTCTGGCAGAGGTTCGATGCAGTTCAACGGCGATGCCCGACAGCGTGCACGCGTGAGTAATTGGCATACATGCCCTGTTTTTTGCTGTCGTCTACTACGCATGACTTCTAACTACATGTTACGTCTTGCGAGTTCGGAGGAAGGAGTTCGCCGGCGCACGAATCGTGGTAGGATGAACGCCCGGGTGGGGCGGTGGGACGCGCGCCATGAGGACCGTGTGCCGGAGGAAACCCCTTACGACCTTATGACCTACGACGCGTACCTCCGCTGGTACACTCCTCAGACACGTACGAGGCTCATACTTGCTACAGATGAGCCCGCACCGCATGTCCCGGCACCGACAGACACATACCCTGTGCATTTCGCGCGGGGACGCCCACGCGCGATGCGTTACATCCTACTTTGAAAACTTCAATTGTGGCCTCCGCCATTACAGTTTTTACCAGGTCTTGTTTTTGATGTAGGCGATGGTTGCTGCTGAGATTACGACGATCGCGCCATGGCTTCAGAGGTTCACGGGCGGTGTGGAGGGCACACGCGAGAGCGGCCCAGCTATCCGTCGTGTGGTGATCAAGCCACACGTATTTTCGCCTCTTCGCGTGCACTAGGCTCCTGAGGTTGATACGGCGGGTTGCCCGGTCGGCGATCGTTACGTCACGGCGCCGTCCCATCCAAAGAAGAGCCCGAAGGCGAGAGGGTTAGTTAGACCACGTCCGACACCGACACGCCCTGACGAGGCCGGATGCTCGACCAGACTCTGTCCGCCCAGGCCTGAGGAGGCTGGAGGGTCCGCCTGGGCACAACCCCGTACACCGGTAGTGTCTCACTACGTCGGTTCTCCACACTCAGTACACATAGGGCGCGTACGGCGTGTCATACTTCCCTACGGACGCCTCGCGTGCGCTATGGTGCTAGCTGAGAGTACGTCACATCTCCGTTTGTCAACACGTATCGTGTTTTTCTTAATTAAATAACAATATTTTACTGTGCAGGTCCAATTCTCTATGACGGAGGGTCCTCCCAGGCTTCACGGAAGCCCACGACTTCTTGGTGGACGACGACCCGGCACCTCAGCCCACATTGGCTGAGGTTCTCTCCGGGTCACAGCTCGCTAGTGCGCCAGTACCCACACAGCAGCCGGTTCAGTCCACCCCTTCGCCTCTCGGTCCTCGTCAGACCAGGGCTCCAGACCGTCTTTCCCTATCGGGGCCGAGGCCCCGACACCCAGCGCAGAGGAGGGGGCCCAAGCGAGCCCGTATGGGAGGACACGGAGGTGGAGTGGGCCGTGGTGATGGGGGAGGGGATGCTGGGGGTGCGGTTGGCGGGGACTAGTAGGGGGTGTCCGCCTACACTAGCTGTACATTTGTTCGTTATGTCATACTTAAATTTTGCACTTCATATGTGATGCATGTAATACTTTTGCATTCTTGTGTGTACTCGTTCATACAACACATATATTGTCCAATGCATGTGGACTCCTATAGCTTAAAGCACGCGACAAATCGATCCTACTTTTTACGACGACATGAGCCAACGAGCTAGCTTTTTAGGACGATGTGACCCAACGAGCCAGCTTTTTCTTGACGATGTGACCCGACGAGCGGCTTTTTTGGACGATGTGACCCGACGAGCCAGCTTTTCGGACGATGTGACCCGACGATAGGCATCCGGTAATGAAACCGTATTTCATGGTACAATGCTATTTTTCTTCGCATAACGGCGTAACAAACTCTCTTTACCCACCGCAGTCTCCGCCACCCCTATGAGACTTCCGGCAGTGGATCGACGACAAGATCCACCCTTACGACATGTGGTCGTTGCTGACACAGAAGAGCTGGGCCAGGGAGAACATCGATACCCATGAAAGGCGGCTCAAAGAGTTGAAAGCTGAGCAGGCCGAGCAAGGTAGGCGGGACAGGCAGCGTGAGGAGCAGGAGCGTGAGCATGTGAGGCGACGGGAGGCCAAGAGGGAGCGGAAGAGGGCCATCGCGGCGAGAGCTAAGGCGCAAGGCGAGGAGTACAACGCCGAGCTGGGCCGCAAGGGTAAATGGCCACATTCCACTCAGTAGTTCTACCTTATTCCTCCACATGTCCCATGTATTTTAATTTCCCCTAAAGGCATGCGTGTACCGTCCTCGGTTGGTTGTCCTGCGTGCCATGTAACCCCCGTGTTCGATGAAACGTCGTGTTCTTATTGTAATATCAGTTGCCTTCGTACGTACGAATCATTAAAACCGCAATCGTCCTAAAAAAAATCTTACAAAATTTACCTCAGTACAACAATACACGACATGTTTTAAAAACATATTCATGTTCCACTCTAGCCAGTTTTTTATTTTTCATGTTCCACTTAGCCAGTTTTTGATTTTCATAAAATTTAAATGGTATCAAATCTGTTAGACTCGCAATAACACTTTGTCATCGTAGTATGTTGTTGTACTACGGTTAATTTTTGGAGAATTGATCGAGAACGTTTGAGGTACGAACGATTCGTAAACGGAAAGATAAGTGATATTGCGATTCGCCTCCGAATTCATACACACTGATATTGTTGCCAGTTGAACCACCCGTCGCAAGTTGAACCATTGACGCTCAACTAGCGATAGGTTCCATGTTTTTGTAATTTTTTATAGCGACTATATATTTTTGTAATTATCTTTTAAAAAGATATTATTTTAAAAAAATTCAACAGGAAAGCCCCCTGTCGCCCAGCGGTTCGGCGACAGAAAGCTGTCGCCTAATGGTTGGGCGACAGATATTCAGTCGCCCAACCGTTGGGCGACTGCATCCTATCGCCCAACCATTGGGCGACTGCAGCCCGTCGCCCAACCATTAGGCGACATAAGTATTTTCCTGTAAAAAAAAGTTGCAAGAATAAATTTGTAATTTATAATAAAAATAGATTATTTTAAAAAAAATCGTAGCTAGGGTGCACCCAATCTCCCGAGTCGTTGGAAACAAGACCCACTCAAAGAGGAACAACATGTACACAAGGAAGTGTGTCCGTATGACCTGCTGGGTTGCGTCCACGGGGCAGACTATGTACCGTCATAGCTAGGAATGTGGCACACCTGACATGTTCTGCGGGATTGGGTCACCGAACCTCTCAGCCATCCGCACCTTCCAGTCTGGTCGCCTCGGAGGTGCCACTACTGCATGACCCCGCAGTGGTAGTCCTGTAAGCATAGCGACGTCCTGCAGAGTAATGGTCATCTCCCCCCACCGGAAGTGGAAGGTGTGCGTCTCCGGTCTCCAACGGTCCACGAGCGCGGACAACAGTGGCGCATCAAACTGAAACGTGTGATCCAGATCCAACAGGCGGGCAATGGGCAAAAGCCCGGTGTCCCGTAGTAGTGGGACGTACCGCGGGTCCAAAGGCCAGTGCTCTCTGGGACTCCTGAGGACAAAGCACGGAGGGCCCATGCCGGATGACCACGCGTGGCATCGGTGTCCTCGATCCCACCGTGGGTCGAGCAGCTCGTACGCGACGTCGTCTGCAGGCTGCACCATCTCCTGAGGTACGTACAACAACAAGTTAGTGTGTAAATAAAACATGACATACAAAAAGGCAAAATGAAAGCAAAACATATAGCACACATACACAACAAAGAAATGACAAGAACCATTGTCCGACATACATACACAACATACATATAGCATACATAGGCAACAAACATATGACAACAGCCATTGTCCGACACATTCCAACACGTACAACATGATAACGCCTAACGCATTACAACAAACATCTAGCATACATATATGGCCGATGAAACTTCGTCGCTACAGTGCGTTGCTTGACCCGTTTGGGCAGGTGGCGAACGAGTCGCCAATCGTCTTGCAAAGTCTGCATCTCTGGCGCCTAGCCCGTTGCCCACGCTGGCTTTCATCCATGTTGTTACGGATGTGGCGGGACTATCGTCTGCCACGGGTGACCTGCTTGAGTGCGTCGTTCGGCACCCAATTCATGTGCCCCAGCCAGAGGTCCCTGTAATGCATATACACCCCGTACGAATTGAATTTGGCACTCAAAGTGCCGTACAGGTGGTGAATGTTGTAGAACTCAGACACGTATTGAGCCGAGGCCTGGCGCCACGCTGCGACACGCCGCGTACACATGGGAGCACGGCTTGTGAAGAAGCCGCGGCTTATTGCAGGTGCAGGACGCTTCATCATCAATCGAGCAGACTTGTTTGCGATCACCCCTAGCTTGACCCGTGACATACTTCTGCCTCAAACGGATCTCAAACTTCTTTCTGATGCCATCCATGGTCCTAGCAGTGTGCGAACGACCTTTTTGGATCTTCTTGTCGATGTAGGCTTGCGCCACCTCGAAAATTGCTTGCCTTCATCCATATGCTTCTTCGCCATCATGACTTTGTTGACGAAGTATCCCATGGTACGGTTCCAGCTCTCAACAATTACGGTGATCGGGAGGGATCGGACACCCTTGAGGACACCGTTGTACACCTCCGACATGTTGGTCGTCATGATTCCGTACCGTGCACCACCGGTGTCGTGCAGCAGATACCATTTCTCTAAGTCGGGTGCGTGCGAGTTTACCCACTGCGTGAACTCCCCAACTCTGGCGGAGCCGCCTACCGCTTCCCCTACCCCGGCGTGCTGAGAATTTCTAACATGCTTGCCAGTTTCCTCGTCCAACTATCTCCACACGGCGTCGAACTTTCGCCTTTGGTTCTGCATGCATAGCTTCTTGAAGGTCTTCATCAGGTCTTTGTTTCGGAACCTTGTGTGGAAGTTCGCCGCGAGATGCCTCATGCACCATCGGTTCGTCAGGTCATTCCACTGGTAGGGCGGTTGCGTCCCGTTTTGCATCATTGTAAACGCGGACAGCAACCCTGCATTGCGGTCCGAGATGACGCACACACCTGGGCGGTCTTGAACCACCGCCCGCTTCACGTTCGAAAGGAACCACAGCCAACTACTCGTGTTCTCGCTCTCAATAATCGTGAAGGCCACGGGTAGTAACTGGTCATTCGCGTCGGCTGCAACCGTGGTGAGGATGGTGCCCTTGTACTTGCCAGTGAGGAAGGTGCCGTCCATCGACAGCACAGGACGACGGTACATGAACCCTCTACTCGCCTGGGGGAAGGCCCAGAATACTCTGTCAAGGATAAAACAATTCGGCCCCTTCGCAGGATGCGCCCGGTCCAGCTTGTCAATGAATGTCCCGGGATTCGATTCTGCAATCTGATGGAGCATTCTTGGGACAAAGTCGTAGGCATCTTCGTATGTGCCAAACATACGCTCTAGGACCTTCTATTTCGCCCGCCACACCTTGCTGTATCCAACCGGGAAGCCCACCATATTGACAACATCTGCCAAAAGCAGCTTCGGCGAGATAGATACATCACTTACGACGAGGTGGCTTATCAGCTCTGCAATATATGACGACGTCAAGTTGCGGTGCCTATGAAGTGGCTCTGCAAGCTCGCATGTGTGATCCTTCAGCACTGTTATACGGAAGTCCGTGGCGGCACTCTGAACACTGGCGCAGACGAACCTTGCCAGGGCAAGATCCATCCACACACTTCACGATGTACGTGTCAAGGTTGGACCTGTGCACCCGATACATCCGGCTAATGTTGACAGCGTATCTGGCAATGGCCTGCTGGGCAATGCTCTTGTTGGGGAAGCGCTGCCCTAAGAGCAGAGTGTCTTCATTGAAGCCCCACCCCGCCTCCTCCGGCTGCGGCAGAACCAGGGATGTCACTGCGATGTCGTCCAATCTAGACGAGACATACGCAACGTCGGTGGTCACAACACCACCTAATACACCTCCCGTAGCAACTTCTCCATCAGGCTCCTCTCCAGAACTAGCTGTATCCACAACCTCCTCCTCGCTTTCAACTTGCTCGGCAAGGTATTCGTGGCAGTCAATACGGGCTGCCCACCACCTTTCCACGCCTTCATTGGGCTCGAAAGCCTCCGCACGCCTCCTCAAGTCTCCATCACCCACTTCCTCACCCACTTCCTCGCCCACATCTCCACCAACAGCAGCGTCTGCATCAACTCCACCAGAACCACCCATCGTAGATGATTCCGTCCTCTCCACAAACTGGACATACACCATCGGCCTGCCGTATATTGCCGCGGCGGGGTTGCACACAACCTCCATATAGTTGGTCCACGAAGCGTCACTGTTCACCTTCATAAGTTGCCAAAAGGTCTGACCTTCATCACCCACCACCGAGTCATACAATGCCTCGATAGACTCATGTCCCGATCAACGCGAACGCAAACACCTCCTTAGCTCGCATAGACTCATGTCCTTGGGTCGGTGCGGATCAGGTCCACAATTTGACAGGTCCACTCCGTACGGCCCATCGCGTACGAGACTATCGCCATAGAACACGAACAAGTCTTGAATCGACATGTTCAAGGAAGACGACGTTGTGTTGTATGCACAAAACGAGAAAAACGTAAATAAATAAATACACTTCACTACGTGAGTATTAACCAATAGACAAAAATAGCAGAAAGGACTCTACTGTATCAAGAAACCATGTGATGTTAGTATCAAACTTGAATCTTAATAGATTGGATTAATTTGGCTCCTACTAATTCACATTTAGTTGAGTATTACAGGATTCAATTCTATATATGGAGTTGTAAATAAAAACACAGGACTTAAATGGGTAGTCAAGTAACAAAAATTATTAATATATTCTGTAGTTTGGCTATGTGACTTCTTCTGCTCTTGATTAATCTTTCCTAAATGTATTTCATACTTCTATTTCAATACTAAATAATATCCCACTAGGTCGAATGGAATGCATAACTACACAATGTTATTTTATTAAAAAAAACAATTCAAACAATTTGTATATTTTCATGGTTTCAAAATATGCTACCAACATTTATTTTTATCTCACGCAGCATTACGTAACTACAACATCATTATATGCTATCACACTACACATGTGTCTTAGTCTTAGTCTACCTATTTATATTAGTTTCCCATCAGACAATACAATGCATGTGCCTACAAGCTCTATCTCTTCTTTTCCATACAATATCAACCTATGCTATAGTTACAGACAGCCTGTTACTCACATTAGGCATTTCTATAGTCGTTCTCTACAATTTTGAGCGGTTTACTTGTTTCACCATTACGGTAATAATGCACACCGTCCTCGGTTCTAATAATTTGTCCATTAACATGATTTCTACTGCATGAACGATTAATATATTTACGTGCTATTTAACTAACAATGATATTCACATAAACTAAATATTTTTGTCAACTAAGCATGGTTACTTAACACATTCTACACCATCAAGAAACCATTAACAGTAATAAAAATAACTACATACATGTATACTTACATAATAATTATATGACCACTAAGCTAATTACATGCTAATCAACTACCTAAAAATGTAGTCGCATGTTCACGAAAAATACCTTTTCTTGACGCTCGCAAGCCGATCTACAACTTATACAATTGCAAAACCTTCATATTCGGATTGAAAATCTTGATTCTGCGCTCGGTCGCCTTCTCTTCTTCTCTCTCGGTCTCTCCTTTGTGGCTCATAGAAAGAAAAACGAATGAAGAAGGGGCACCGAGTGAGCAACGAGCTCAATTTTTATGTTCACCAGCGCCACATCGCCGGGCCATCACGCGCGCGATGGACGCGCGGAGGACTCCGGCGCACGCGGGGCGCGGCGCCTCGGCGGCCGCGCAATGCGGGCTCGCGGCGTGGACGGCCGCGTGGCGGGAGCGGCCACCTTCTGCTCTCGGTGACCGCGGAAGGTCACCGAGGTCCTGCGCCCAGCGACCGCGGAAAGGACGGCGGGGTTCCGCCCTCGGCGACCGCGGCAAGTCGCCGGTCCCGCGCTCGGCACTTCGGTCCCCGCTCGGCCGGATTTCCGCGGGGGATGATCTCTTTCCGCGCTCACGGACCGCAGAACGTGGCACGTGTCGCCACCCGGTTCTTCCGCGGTCAGAACGAGGCTACAATTGCAAATACGTTGCAGAGGATGCTAAATTTGCAATTACGTGACGCTACAGGGCCAAAGCAAAAAAAAAATTCATAGGAGGGAGGGCAACGGCTGATGACGCATGAAGAGGGAGAGGGAGAGGGAGAGGGGAGAGGAGGGAGGGGTTGGGACCTGGGGATGGGGTCAGGAGGGGCGGTTGGGTCAGGCGAAGGGAGTGAGGAGGAGGCCGACTTCCGAGTACAGTTTAACTGGTCGTATTGCTCGACGGGGCACATTCTAAGTTCAATGTCAAATCCCGGCTGTCCCATGCAGCCAATGGATTAAATGGGAACCTCGGAAGTGCAGTGCCAGTGTACTGTTCCGGGATGGGCGGGTGCGTGGCCGGTTGGATCATACGATGAACAAGCGGTGCTTCCACGGTGGCACGCAGGTCCACGTAGTTTGCTTAGACCTGCACGGTAGCGTGACCTGGCGAACCATTGATGTCACGCGGGATACTTTCTGAAAGGGGGGCGAGAGACAGGGGAAGAGAGCGACGGATAAAATAAAGGGGAGGGAGGGAGGGAGGGAAATCGAGAGGAGGCATAGACTATAAGAAACCGGAGGCAGTATTCAGCCCACAGGAAAGGAAAGGCGGACGCAGAGCGAGAGCAGTCTTCCTCCTCGTCGGCCGCCCCCGGTTTTGGCTCCGCTTCCCACCTCTCCCCCCTCCCCATCGTCTTTGGCCGCACGCACGCATACATTACATACATGGATGGATTGAACTTTCCATCCATTCCTCTCTCCCATCCCGATTTATATCGCCACCACCACGCCGCCCGCGCAGGCTTCACCGTCCATCCCTGTCTCGCCCCTTTCGAATCTTGCACCGGCGCCTCCTGAGTCTTGCGCGCGCTTCTCCCACCGCCCCGCGATCTGCTTTGTCATGCCGGTGCAAGCCGGAGGTGGCAAGACGTCGGAGCCCAAGGGCAGGGTGGACCTGGCGCCCACGGCCATCGCCGAGGAGGGCCGTGCCTCGTCCAAGAAGAACCGCCGACGCCGGAAGAAGACCGCCGCTGCTGCGACCGCCGCCGCCGCAGCGGTCGCCGCTCCGTCTCCCGCGCCGGTTGGCGCGATGCAGAGGCTGTTCGACACCAGCAAAGAGGTCTTTGCGGATTCGTCTCCGGGATTCGTGCCGCCGCCGGACGCCGTGGCGCGCCTCGCTGGCCTCCTCAGTACGTATCCTGCTCTTATGGCTGCCCCATACTTCTTACTTGGTACTTTGGTGGTACTAGTACTAGTGTCCTCCATGTGCAATTATGCATGGTGTTTTTTATTTGAGGGGAAATGCAACTATGCATGTTTTTTTAAAAAAATCACTATGCATGGATTTTGAGCATATATATAACCAACCTATGACCGTGATTGCTCACTACATGTACAAGGTCCTCGACAAGTTCATCCTAAGTTGTGGTTGTTGTTGTTGTGTTGTGGAAAGTGAGCTTAAAGTTTGATTCTTTGTGTCGATTTGAGAAAGAAAATGTGCTGAATTCAAGGACACTTCTTTCGGTACATGTTTCTCGTGCTTAGGATGCAGTGACAATGATAAGAGTATCTGTAGATCACAAGAATGAGCTACCTTTACTCAAGTAGTCAGTCAACATCGTTCCTTTCATCTCGTGAGACGTCCATTTTTGGTACGGTAAAACATGTCTGGGGTCTTGGGGCCATCTGACTCAGTGCAGTCAGTAATGTGTGCTTTTGCTATGCGGGTAGTAGCATGTTTGCCATGCCATGGCATTGTAGTAGTGCCATGTAAGAGTAATATCTATTACTCAACCTGACAACGGTTACTAATACTAGGGTTCTAAAGTTTGCACTTTGCTGCACACACTTGTCTGAAAACTTCATACCAACCTGCATAGAGAGTTTGTAAACTGGGAGGACCGGCCCATATCCTTAGCTTCCCTTCCTCAGTGCTTGTAATCCTGTGATGCTTGTCCGGTTAATCCAGATATTGAGATGCATTTTATCTTATCTCTATGTTTTTGTATGCAGATGATTTAAAACCACATGATGTTGGCATAGACTCAAGTATGCCGTGCTTCAAGCACGTTGATTCTAAAGGGCCTCCTCGAGTGACTTACCTACATTTCTATGATTGCTCCAAATTTTCGGTAATTTAACCTTTTACATTTTTTGTGTGTATTGGTTAAAGATTGTAAAATTCTGTTCTGAAGAGCTTGCAAGGTAAAATGCCACTTAGGATCTTACCAAAAGATTTGTGTGCTTTGTGCAGTTTGGTATCTTCTGCTTGCCCAAGTCAGCTGTCATTCCTCTCCACAACCATCCTGGAATGACAGTCTTTAGCAAGATGCTCTTTGGTTCCATGCACCTGAAGTCATATGACTGGGCTAGAACTCCCCCAGATAGTGATAATAATACACTCAATACCTCAGATGGTTAGTTGCTACCTTCGTTTCCTTTCTCCATTTTTTGGTTTAAAAGCAATCCCATTTTAGTGCTTACACTTCATTTGCTGATCCGTTTCTTGTTGTAACCACAGGGGCTCGTTTAGCAAAGGTAAATACAGATGCTGTTTTCGAGGCTTCAGCTGAGACCATAGTTCTATACCCAGAAAATGGAGGGAATTTGCACTGTTTTACTGCGTTGACCCCTTGTGCTGTGCTTGATGTAATGGGACCCCCATACAATCGTGCTGATGGAAGGGATTGCTCATATTACAACGAGACCCCATACTCCAGTTCATCTGGTGAGTTTTTTTTTTCCTAATCCAATCTGCCGCAGTCGTTGAATTTTCTGAAGACAATCCTATCTTTGCTATGAAATCGAAACAATAAAGTAGAGCAAAGTATTTTAGAAGAAGGTGAACTTCGTATCAAAGAACATTATTTTGTTGACCCTTAGTTCTGCTAGCTGAGAGAAACACCATCTTATTTCAGGTGGAGATGAGCAATATTCTTGGCTCAAAGAAATCCCTAGCACTTTCGAGATGAAAGGTGAACCGATGCCACAAAGGTTTAGTGTCTAGAAATGACTTGCAACTTGCATCAAGATGTGGCAATGCTTGCAACCATTTCCATCGCGAGGAGCATGTCCTCTAGCTTGTTGTAGATACCTATAACGGCAAAGACCGTCAGATGGTACAAGGGAAGACCAGGCCACTTGCTCAGGCTAGCAAACTCCAAGTGACACTTTACATTTCTTTGGCTTATTTCGTCAGGGTTGAAACAGTCTCTTGTGATTTCAGATGACTCTGCTCTCTTATGTTATCTAATAGCGCAATTCGATTTGGGTATACACCGTCAATAGCTCTTTGTTTCGGGGCATGATCATTTTTTTTTGTTTCCCTGTAGAGCTGTATGCAGGCATTTTTTAAAGTGATCGTGTACCAAATTCAGAGTGTCATATGCTTGGTTTGTTTAACAGGGAAGCTAGTCCTTTTTGCCTGTTCATTAGGGGGCATATCTTTTGTTCATGTTTCAAGGGCATACCTATTGTTTCTTGAACAAAGAAATGTCGAGATCATCTATCTGTGAGATGGCTTCTCCCTTTACTTGCCTCTCGTTTTGCTCTCCATGCAAGCACTGTTCATTATAGACGCTCTTTTTCTCTTACTAGTTTTAGCTTGCGCTAGTGTCTCCTTGTATGGGCAACTATCTGCGAATGCTTAATCTTACACTGCATTTGAAGATGGAATTATGTTTGATGGCCTTCACATCCCTATGTTGATAGTGTTGCATGACAAGTCATTTTTAAGAAGAAAAACTCTACGAGGCACCAAAATGGATACGGTCTAATCTTCCAAATAAGCATAGCATCGCGACGTATGAAGAAGCTTTCAGCTATGGGGACAGTTTCTATCTGATGGGGTCTCTCCAGTCTTATCCAACTTGTCCATCATTTTTTTTTGAGAAATGCCTACGAGGAACTAACTATTTTTTCTCTTAAAAAGATTTTTTTTTTGTTTCGGGATTTCTCCCCCGGAACCGACCGGGCACCAAGTGAGCTACGCTCACTTCCCAACTTGTCCACTACTTCGAACTATGGTTGTTCTGCGGAAGTCGAATGCTTGCAACACTCACACGATATGAGTCAAAATGACGGGTTTCGCATCTGACCAATTTGGATTGGAACATGGATACCAGGACAAGTCCACATTTGACTCCTCTATTGTTGGTATTATACCACGTATTCTCCCTTACAAATGGAAGAAAGAAACATATTGGGTTGATTTGGTTACGATTTAATCCTAGCTAAACCCCACTCACAAAAAACGCCCGCCACTATTTTCAGTTGGAAGAACTGATTATTTACGCTCCCGTTAGATGTGTATTCATATTTACTCTTCTTTCCGACGTAATTGATTTTTAACCCCCACTTCGTCGCTTCATTAAATACCCTCTTATCATTATTTTATCATTTTTTGGCCGATTTCCCATTATAGCCACGTGAAATGTCGCTTGTGCCCCTCCGTCGCACCAGGTTCCGTTCTGTGCTAACCACTGTACATTACACCATCTACTACTGAGCTGATCAGCATCAGTAGTTCCAAACGGTTTGATTTTTCCTGTGCTGCTTCCTCAGGTAGACGCCGAGCAACTTGTAATACGTCTGCCGCCGCTTCCCGCCAGTCACCTCCAGCAACGCCTTCGAGCTTGCGTGGAAGCCCCCCTTGCTGAAAGCCTTGAACACAATGCCGTCCGTGGCCACGATGGGCTCGCCGGCGCCGTCCAGCTGGTCGAACGCGAAGGTGGGGTTGCGCGCGAGCCATCGCTCCAGGTAGGCGTCAACAAAGCAGCCGTGTGTGATGATCGAGGTTCGGCGCTAAGGTGGAGGTCCCAGAACATGCACATCTTGGAGAAGGCCGTGCCGCGGATGTTGAAGGTGGTGAGGTCCGGCCGGAAGCTGGCGGCGACCATCTCCAGGAAGGCGCGCTGTAGGACTTCATCTTGGAGTTGGCCGCGAAGGAGAGGAGGTAGAGGCTCCAGAGTGTTAGCCTCGCTGGCTCCTACGCACGCGAAAACACCTGACACACTCGCACACGAGCGATTGGAACTCAAAGAAGATAAACACAAAAGACAGATTTTTTTTGGTGCTGCTCCAACTTCACAACTTTTCTGGTTTTTTGTCCTTCTCTTATTTATACTTGCAAGTAACGAGTAATTGAAGGTAGTCATGCGCCACTATCACACTTCAGTGCGCATGACTGTTGTTACTTCCTTGCCATGCAAAACTTCAATGCCGCATGATTGCACAAGGTTAGTCAGTCCCTTGCCATGTAAAAACAAAACTGAAACAAAAAACGTTACAAGACTTAAAAAACACTAAACAACATTCAGGATTATTTAACAAACACTTCCTAATCCTTGATGTGCTTTCTTGATCTCAACGATGCCGATCCATTTTGTAGACATGTGCGCAACTACTAAACATCGGAACTTGACGGTGGTTTCACATGAGCATGTGATTGGATGCACTGTCGAGTACGGATGGGACTCATCTCCCCCTTTGATAGCTTTCCCTTGTGGTTCTCGACGATGGTGTATATGAGGTCGTGCGCGCGCACAGCCTCGACGGCCACCTGGAACTCCTCCACGGGCAACGCGACCACATCCTCGAGCCACCTACTATCGGTGTCGCTGGACATTGCGAGCGCCTCTAGGCACCAGATGAGCAGCGTCGTGCCAGCCCTGGCTGCCTCGCTGCCGAGGAATGTCGTGCTCGACCGTAGCAACGCTGCAGTGTGCCCATAGTCTGTGGCCACCTCCTAGAAGAAGTAGTCCTCCACGCGGTGGGCCAGCCCGTCCTCCGTGCACAGCTTCAACCAGTCCATGGCTACCCACGCCGCCGCGAGGTTCGCCGGTGACAGTGCGACGTCGGCGCCGTAGCAAGACACGACGGTGTCGATGAACACGTCAGCCGTGAGGCCCGCCGATAGGTCCACGGTGGTGTCGCTACACTTCGACAGCTGCCGCTTCATGTAGCTGCTCTACGACGTGATCGGGTCCCTGTGCAAAGGGAAGCAATGTTCTTGGACACAAACGATCACATCCGTCTTGCACGATCTGTTCGCCCGCGACCATTCTTGCATCGCGTTCCTGAGTGCCGGCGGCAGGGACGATACCTCCTCTTCCTCCTCCTTCATGTTGACGTCTACGGCATGCTCGCATGCCACAACCATTAGGAGAGCTGACTTGTCATCCTCTTGGGCATTGGTGAGATACGCCCATTCTTTCTTCGGCACATCACACTTGGACACGAAATGGCTGAATTCCTGACAATTAAAGCACTGGATCTTCGACTTGTCAAACTTTTGTGGTGCTTCATCTTGTCGCCGTCTTGGCCACGGCCACCGCCACGCTCGCCATTCTTCTTTGTGCCGCTGCCAGAGCCCTCGCCGCTCTTCTTCTCTTCGGCGGCTTTGGTGTTGGGACCCAAAAATACAATTTAGGAACCCTCTATGTATTCTAAGCTAGTCCCAGATAAATAGCTAGCTCACATAGGAAACCGTGATGAAATACCATCCGTTTATTCAATTTAAGTAAAAAATATCTCAAATTAACAAATAATAATAATAACTAGACCTTATGGTCAATGTTTACTTAACTTGTCATGCAGAGCTAAAGAAATAAATAAACTCTTGCAGCAGAACGAAAAACTTGAAAAGGCCAATCAACATGTGTTAGACTATGTGGCTAGGTCTATAATATTTTAGTTGATGAATAATTGATAATATTGAGTACTGATGTTATTTGAGGTGTGTGACGTGTGTGGACTTATGTCTGATGAAGGCATCCCTACTACTACTGCATCTTCCACTCCAAGTGTGCATGAGGATGTTTATGAAGCACCAAAAGGTTCAATGACTCGAGCAAGAGCTAAACTACTACAACAACATGTGAATTTGTTTCTTAATGCTTTTCCTTCTATTGATGAGAATAATATACTACCTCATACCAATTTCTTGTGCATTCTTATATTTGAAGAATATGAGATTTTCTTCTTTGGAACCAAGCGGGAGAATTCCAACAAGCCATGTCAAGCCACGGTGAAGCATGTAGGTTCGGCAGCCAACATGCCAAAGCCACGGTCAAACCAAGTCAAGTCAATAGTCAAGCCATGTGCAGCCCACATACTACATGTTTCGGCAACCAACATGCCAAAGCCATGGCCAAACCAAATCAAGTCACGGTCAGGTGGCCGACTCATGTATTCTTTATTTGTTGAGTCACATGTATTAGAAAATGTGAACCTCTTTGTTACCAAACCATGTACTAACTAGTTTGGTCACCAATCAGAAAACAATTCGGTCTCATGACCGACTAGAAAAAAACAGGCCCAAGGCCTGCTATGCATGTGGGCGGACACCTTAAATAGCAGCCGCTGCCGCTGCATGTAAGGGACAGAAGAGATTATTATGATAAAACAAAAACAGATTATTGTTTCTTCTTGATGGCTGATTGCATCAATGGGGAAAATTGAGAGTTTTTGCTAATTGAGATCGTTCAACCTTTCCGCTGGGAATTGGGAGCGCGATAGGGCTTCGCTTGGTGGTCGTGAAGTTCAGCGCGTGTGTTCTTGCGAATTAAAGAGTGTTCGTTCTTGCATTGGCAATAGAGGATCACTACGATTCGAGAGGCCACACGTGAGTATCTTGATCCTACATCGAGAACATCGGACGACCCCGCATCAATGTCGGTGGAGAACTATTATAAAGAGATGGAGATGGCCATGATTCGAGCTAATATATTTGAGCAAGAAGAACAAACATGGCTCGCTTCCTTGCTGGTTTGCACCCTTCCATCAAGCGCATCACCGAATTTCAGCCCTACAACAACATGATGGAGTTGGTGCATCAAGCCACCAAGGCTGAAAGGCAAGTGCAACAAGATATGAGAGCAACAAGAACATCATCATACACACCCCGTCTAGCACCTACAGGAGGTAAATCCACATCACGTTTCGATTCTTTTCAAACTAATCAATCTAGTGGAAGTTTTGCTCCTAGTACCCGTGCTGAACCAGGCGGGAAAAATGCAACAACACCCATTGCCAAGAAAAGTTCAACACCTTCTACCTCGTCTTCATTGGGCTCTACAGCAAGAAGTAGTGACATACAATGCTTCAAATGCCTTGGACAAGGTCATATACAAATGGATTGTCCAAATAACAAGGTTATGTTGCTAATGGAGAATGGAGAGTATGACTCTACTAGCAAAGAGGAGGTCGAGGCCCTTGTTGATTTTAGAAGATTTGGAGGTGTACATGAGGAAGGACAAGGGAAGGAGGCACATGGAGATGGTTTTTGTGACCCCGAGGCTGGTCCTATCCTTGTGTGTGCACCGACGGTGTTGAGTGTGCAAGCAAAACCTACTCATGAGCAGAGCTGCAATATTTTCCAAACAAGAGCTCAGGTGAGTAAATATGGTAAGTGTTGTAAAGTTATTATTGATGGTGGAAGTTGCCACAATTTAGCTAGTAAAGAACTTTGCACAAAACTTGGGTTGAAATACAAGAAACATCCACATCCATATCAAATTCAATGGTTGAATAATGATGGCTCTATGAATGTTGGATATACTGTTGATGTTAGTTTTTAGATTGGGAATTACCGAGATACTGTGGAGTGTGATGTTGTTTCCATGGATTTTTGTCACTTACTTTTAGAAAGACCATGGCAATATGATAAATATGTGATTCATGATGGTAGAACAAATCAATATACGTTCATGTGGAATAACAAAGAAATAACATTGCGACATTTGACTCCTTCTCAAATTGCGAATGCTAACATGCAAAAGATTGAGGTGAACGTAGAGAATGAGAGAGGGAAGGAGCAAAAGAGTGTGATTCCACAAAAGGTGAGTGAGAGCCACAAACTAAAACTGAATGGGAAAAGAAAGAATGACAGAGAGAAAAAGTTAGTCATGATAGCCACTAAATCTGATTTGAGAGAGATGAGAGATGATCCCACTTTGATGCACTTTGTATTGCTGTACAAAGATATTTTGCTTTCTACTAATGACTTAACCTCTCTTCCTAGCATAGTTTCTCAAGTTTTGCAAGCTTATGAGGATGTCTTTCCGGAGGAGGTACCCGCTAGTCTACCACTTATTCGAGGCATTGAACATCAAATTGACTATGAAGTAAGTACCACTTTTAATGTTGCTGCTTTATCACCATTTTTTGGGCAAGACGACACAGAGTCGAGGACGACTCCTTTTCAAGAGGGGGAGGATGATGAGGGCATCCCTACTACTACTACATCTTCCACTCCAAGTGTGTATGAGGATGTTTATGAAGCACCAAAAGGTTCAATGACTCGAGCAAGAGCTAAACTACTACAACAACAGGTGAATTTGTTTCTTAATGCTTTTCCTTCTATTGATGAGAATAATATACTACCTCATGACAATTTCTTGTGCATTCTTATATTTGAAGAATATGAGATTTTCTTCTTTGGAACCAAGCGGGAGAATTCCAACAAGCCATGTCAAGCCACGGTGAAGCATGTAGGTTCGGCAGCCAACATGCCAAAGCCACGGTCAAACCAAGTCAAGTCAATAGTCAAGCCATGTGCAGCCCACATACTACATGTTTCGGCAACCAACATGCCAAAGCCATGGCCAAACCAAATCAAGTCACGGTCAGGTGGCCGACTCATGTATTCTTTATTTGTTGAGTCACATGTATTAGAAAATGTGAACCTCTTTGTTACCAAACCATGTACTAACTAGTTTGGTCACCAATCAGAAAACAATTCGGTCTCATGACCGACTAGAAAAAAAAGCCGGCCCAAGGCCTGCTATGCATGTGGGTGGACACCTAAAATAGCAGTCGCCACCGCATGTAAGGGATAGACGAGATTATTATGATAAAACAAAAACAAATTACTATTTCTTCTTGATGGCTGATTGCATCAATGGGGAAAATTGAGATTTCTTGCTAAATGAGATCGTTCAACCTTTTCGCTGGGAATTGGGAGCGCGATAGGGCTTCGCTTGGTGGTAGTGAAGTCCAGTGCGTGTGTTCTTGCGAATTAAAGAGTGTTCGTTCTTGCATTGGCAACAGAGGATCACTACGATTCGAGAGGCCACATGTGAGTATCTTGATCCTACATCGAGAAGATCGGGCAACCCCACATCAATGTAGGTCAATGTGGGAAGAACTTGTGCTGGGAAAAAAAATGTTGTTTTGGTCTTTGCGTGTGCAGGGTAACTCGGAGGCGATCGTGGTCTACGGCGATAACCAGGAGATGGCTTGGTGCGAAGTCATGGTCCAGTGGGTCGAGGATGCTGGAGGAGACGGTCAGGCTCGAGTTGGGGCGTGTGGAGATCAAAGATAGATGATGCTTGTTGGAGCTACGAATGTGCGGTCTGGAGGCTACAACATGTGACAATTTTGGAGTGTCCAAAATTGGTTTTGTAATATGATGTAAAAGCCCACGTATTTTGTCCTAGGACTATTGGGCCATATGTGAGTGATTACGTGATATATATATATATATATATGCTTGACGGCTGCTATATTGAGGATAGGGTTTGGGTTCTTGTACGTGAGGATTTTTGGGCATTAATTAAGGGCTTGTGGTGGCTGGTTTGCTAGCCATGGTTTTTGGGCCTAGAGCTGCGGCTTGTTTTCTCTGTACATGAGACTTTGAGGTTGAGTTCCAGAGGAAATACATCTTGCAGTTTTTTGTGCGTGCACGTGCCATCAATCCATCATTGTTTTTCCTATGTGTGACATGAGAAAACGCTTTTGCATTGAGTGATCTCCGGAAAATCATCAGAGTTCGGTCAGCGCGAGTCATCAAGTCATCACCATCTACTGCTACACCGATTTTTCTTTTTGGCGGCGTCCGTGCGTGGTGATCTCCAGAAGAATCAGCTTGGGTGTTTGCTGTTGAGGTAATTAAGAGATCATGCATGCAGTCATCTAGTGCACAACATCAGGCTATAGCTGAGTGCTTGGAATAGAATTAGTGCATGCATGCGTGATCTCCAGAAAATAGATGTGCAATTTGTGCGGCCATGAGTTTGGCCAAGCGAGACAAGTGTTGTCTTCAATTTTTAATCTGCTACAGTAACTCACGTTGTACGAATAGTACATCGCACTGTTTGGTACAGTACATGTGCAGTGCTACAATACATCACACTATTTGCTACAATACGTAAAGTTTGCTACAGTACCATGAAAAATATTTTCCCCTGTTTTCTTTTTCTATTTTTATTGTGTTGGCAGGTTGAACAATAAGAAGATACTAGATTTGTGAAAAAGTTTTCACTGCGGTTTACAATCATTCACCCCCCTCTGATTGTCATTAATGATCCTACAAGTGGTATCAGAGCAAGGTTGCTATGGCGTCAGAGAGGTGTGCTAAATGGTACTGATTTTACTTTTTGGAAGTGTCGTATACAAGCTTATATTGATGTAACACCTAGGCTATTCGGAAGCCAAAATTCTACCTAAAGACCTAACATATTATTGTATAGCGGAATAACTTCGACAATAGATCATCAACTAAGTAAACAGTCCAACATCAGATGGGACATAAACATGAATGTAATAATGGATTCACTAAGGTAATCGTATCAACGTATGATCAATGAACATAAACAATTGCTTAACCAAATTCAACGTAAGGAAGTTACCATCCAAGTCTAAGTTTATTTATTACAATCCAACAATTAACGACTGATAGACATTAACAATTCTTTTACTGAATCTAATGTAAAGTGAAATATTTGAGTAGTGCGTGTCTACTCCCTCCCAAGAGAAACCTCATCAACGATCACCTAAAAACAAACAAACAAAAACAAGGGTGAGTCCACGACTCAGCAAGTACATTGAATAAATTAACATACAACCAGTATGGACAAAACAACCTCTTCACAATGTCTGAACATGCCACGAACGAATGTTTAGGAATGCATGAAATGATTGAATGTAATCAAAGGATGGACTGCACACATGCTTATACCGGTATAGCTAGTGACACACCCGTCGGTGTTCACTTAAGCCCGCACCTTAACAAAAGTGCGGGGATCCAAGTCCCGTATGAAGAACGTTTCATACATGTGTCCAAAACTGCCCACATTGGAATGGTGGGACTTTACTTGCCCATACTGGAATTGATGGGACTTTAGACTCCACTCCCGTGGAGCTCCACTCCCGTGGACGGAACATGAACATGGATGCATGAATAAACTTATGAATAATGACTAATATCATCTCCACACATATGAAAGAGCATACGCAAAGAACATAATCATCGAAACCTCTTGACTGCTATATTCTCCACTCCCGTGGATATTCCACTCCCGTAGACGGAACATGAACATTGAAGCTTCTCACACATCAACAAAACACAATACTAATCAACGAGCATCTAGTGTTTACAAATCACTCAAAAGACATTGTACTTGCCTTTAGCGTTGCGACGCGTTAGGAGGTAACAACGATGCCGCTAATCTCGGAGCCTCACCTCCTACACCATTAGTTTACTCAATACGAACTACGAAGTCAAGACACTACTTGCTACACTTAACCCAACACCCCAACGTTTAACTACACAATTTTACTCCAATTGAACTACGTTCCATCAGAAAACCATAATGGGTAGCAATACTAAAATTGACATAACTTTTACTCTGAAATTCGTAAAAATGTAAACTCAGGCTTGCTTGAAAGGTAACGGAATTATCTACAACAACTTGGTGGAAATCCCGAATTTTGTACGTACCTAACTCCAAAAGACCGATGAACAACTTCTGTCAGAACTACCGACAATATCTGGGCAGCAGCACGATAAATGTCATAACTTCTAATTGGCTAAACCAAACTTAGAGTTCTTTATCAATATCAAAATCTAAGACCCAGGCCTACAGTGACCTAGTTGGGTGAAAGCCCTGAATTTGCCATTAACTTGATCATATATTAAAAGGAAATTCGACAATTCATTCTCGTCAGGGTTCTGGACAGTCAACTTAAAACGTGCATAACTTTTGTTCTACAAATCCAAATGGGGTGTTCTTCATCAATCCTGAAATCTAATGAGATCACGTACAAAAGTCGTTATGGGCAAGACTTCTGAATCATCCTCTAACTAGGTCAAATTTTAACAATTACAATGTCTGCTAACTCTCGTCAGAATTCTGGACAGCAGAAACTAAAACGATCATAACTTTTGACTCGAATGTCGGAATCAGGTGATCTTGGCGGCCACCGAAAGCTAAGATCATTATCTAAATAACTATAGGAGATCAAAATCCCTAATTCTTCCTCTAAGCACCCGAAACTGACCGCACAGTATTCTGGACAGAATTGAATGTTGAACAGAGTTAATCCGATCCAATCAATCTAATCGCAATCGCATCTAATGACTTTCAAACATCACATGAAACCTGTCATTACCCTTGATGACGTGCAGGACGACGATGAACAAGCCTCGAAGAAGATCCTCTCCTTGTCCCTTCCCTCCCTCTCCTTCTTGAACAGCAGCCCGCGAAGAGCCTCGCCTTCCTCCACCAACAGCAGGCAGCAGGGTGGAGACGGCTTAGGGAGGATTGGGGGGCGCAATGGGGAGAGGGAAGCAGGGTGGAGGCGGCCTGGGGAGGAGGGGCGCAAGGGGGCGGGAGGAGGGGGAGAGGGAAAGTGGCGGCTAGGGTTAGGAGGGGGAGGAGGCGCCTCCCCCTAAACCCCCATGGCCGGTTACCCCCCCCCCCTTGGGCCAAACTAGCCTGCGGCCCAAGGCCCAGGTTGGCGAAAAAGTTCACCAAACCCCTTATTAGAAACATTAATCGCTGGTTGAAAACTTCGTTGCTGGGAGAAACTTGAAATTGAATTAAGTTCTCCCTATAAACAGCTTTCGGGATATCACAATTGAGGCTCAAGGTAGTGATGTTTGGAATAAAATTTCTAGCCCTTATGAGATTCCTATTACTATTACTGATCTAAATAAAACTGATATTGATTTAAATACTCAAGCTCGTAACTTGTTGTTTCAAGGGATTTCTCGCAAAGAATTTGATCGTGTAGATCATATTAATTCTACCCACTTAATATAGAAAACTCTTTACGATTATCATGAAGGAACCACTAAAATTAAGAAAGTGCGTAGAAATCTTTATCAAAAAGAATATTCTAATTTTGCTATGAAGCCTGGTGAATCTCTTGATGAACTTTTTGCTCGTTTTGAAAAAAATTTGAGTAATCTGCGTGGTGTTAATGTGATTCCTACTGATGAAGATAACGCAACTAAAATTTTGATATCTTTAGGTTCTGAGTGGTTGATAGTTGTCACGACTATCAGTCAAACTATTGATCTAGATACTTTAACCATGGATAATCTCTTTTCTAGATTGAAAACCTATTAGGTGGAAGTCATGTCATCTAAGATTGATAAATCTTCATCTTTAGCACTTGTAACTAACCCCATGCAGACTTCTTCGTCGAGTTCTTTTCCTTTGTCTATTTTGTCTTCTTTTTTAGATAAACAGTTCGAACAGCTCCTTGAAGATGATTTGGTGTTGGTCTCCTCATGGGCATACAAGGCACTCAATAACATGAGGATACGGAAGCAAGGTGGTGTGTCAAGTTCGATCAGGTGCTATGTGTGTGACGAGCCAGATCACATTAAGGTGGATTGTCCCAAGCTCAAGGGGAAGATGATCAAGGAAGATAAGAATTACCAGCGTCGACCATCCAAGAACAACAACACCAAGGGTGATAATTTTCATCGAAAATTGGCTAAAAAGTTACTTTCGGCTATCGAGCATTTTGATCTGAGTGATGTGAAATATGAGAGTTGTGATGACGATGACCAGGACAATAATGATGCAAAAAGTAAGAAGAAGAACAACGACGACTTCACGGGTGTAACATCCCAATTTTCTGAGCTTAAAAATCTTTTAATAGTTAGTAGGGAGAAAATTCACCATTTGGATTTATTTGAATTTAAATTCAAAAGCTTAATATTGGACTTTCCAATCAAAAATATTTAATGTGGATAATCCCAACATGAACATTAGCCAAAACTATTTTATTTGGATTCTATGTGCTCAGATATATTTTCTAAATTTTTCTAGAATTTTTCTGAGTTCATTTGCTATTTTCTATTGCTTATTTGAATTTCTGGTATTTTCTAAATTAGAAAAGCTATTTAAAATCTCAGAAATCCTCTCGGGCTGAATTCCTTTCTTCCGGCCCATCTCTTCGCTGTGCCGGCCCATCTCCTCGCGAAGCCCAGCTCCCGCGTGCGCCGCCTCCGTGTCTCTGACGTGTGGGCCCCACGCCTTCGTCGTCCCCCTCGCGCCCAGCTTCTTCCTCGCAACCGGTCGCGCCGTCCGCCATGTTTCCGAGCTCGAGTCCCGTACGACAACGCCTCCTTTCCAATTGAACCCCTTCTAGAAAATGCGTAGAATCTTATCCTTTATCTCCCCGCATCTTCTCGGATCAAAACCAAATCCCGGATTCGTCTCTAATTCTGTTTTCTTGCGAAGCCGTCTCGGACTCTTTTTAGGGTTCGTCGCCGCACGCCGCCTGAGCCCCTCCCGTACCCTATAAATAGCCCCCGAGCTTCGTACCGCCACCCGCACCAAAACCCCTCAACCAATTTGTCCTCTCGAGCCCTAGCGCCGCCGCATTTCCTCATCTAGGGTTTTTCGGCCGAGCTTCCTCTCCGTCGAGTTGCGCCGCCGTCAGTGCCGCCTGAGCATCGTGGTCTACACCGTCGGCATCGCACGGAGCAGGACTACCTCGTGGTCGCCTTCGTGTCGCCGGAGCATCGCCGTAGCCCCCGTCCGACAATACCGTAGCCCCTCCGCCGCTTGGATCTCGCCGCCGGCCGCCTCCGTCATTCCCGACCACCCAGACCTACCTCAGCAGGTTCGCAATAGCAAGAGCTACACACCGGTACCACTCACCGCCGGCGAGGAGCCGCCGTTCGCCGTTGCCGTTGGTTCCCGAGCCGTCGTCGCCGTCGGTCCGACGTGGCAGTCCGCGTCAGCGTCCACCTCAGCCCGAGTGCGCACGTGTCTTTCCGCGTGGCTGCCTCGTCAGCGCCGCGTGGCTTAGTCCACCGGACCCCAAGTCTCGAGGCTCGGTAGACCTAGTCTACCGTGAGCCGTGTCTCTGACATGTGGGTCCCATATGTCAGAATTTTCTGTTATTTCTTTTAATTCCCGAAATTCCTTGCTGACGTCAGCATTGCGCAATAATCCGATTTTTCTTCAGAGAAATAATTCGGAAAATCCCAGAAAATCCAAATTAGGGTTTCTTTTTAGATTTAAACTTCCTGAGGCTATAACTTTTGCATCCTAACTCCGATTGAGCCCATTCAAATTTCTAAATTTATCTAAATTTGAGCTCTATTTATCTGAGATTTTTATTTAATTTTTGGAGCTTGTTTTGCCTCTGTTATTTATTTATTTTATTTATTTTTGTGTCGTTTGCGAGTAGACGTCGATTCGTCGGTGAATTTTGGTGAAGAAGGAGCACCCCAAGATCAAGACCAGTACATAGACCTTTTCCAAGGCAAGTCATACCTTTGATCATCTTGAACCCAGTTTTCAAATTACTTTGTGTTAAATTATTGCATTCTACTTTAATTATTTATTTAAATGCTTTGGGCATAGTTATTATCCAAATTGTTATCACACCTTGGACTTGTATGTCATAATTCCTTGTCACCCTAGATTGGTTACTAGTTGGTAATATTATAGCACCAACGTGGGTTGGTTAGTACGAGTAGATTGCTTAGCCATGCAACGAGTCATCATCACCACCTGAGTTGCAATTATAAAGTTGACTAAGTGACGATGGAACTATGTGTAAAACTGTGTGCTATGTGTTATTACTTCGTGATGGCATGTGTTGCACTAAAACCAACTGGGTGGTAAAGGATTTAGGCTGAGGCAAGTGGTGGAAACTGTGTGATATGGTGGAAGCTGTGTGCTTGGGTTTGATAATCTGTGTGATCTAGTTAGAAATTGGAAGTCTTGCCTTGGTCAATTAAGGACTTAACTTTGTGCGCCATTGAACTGAGCCTTACTGTACGACCACATGCCTGGTATGGGACGGGCCTAACTTAGTAAGTTATGGATTCTCGGCATTGATGTTCAGGTGGATAGGTTAGGCTGTGTGACAGGGTGGAGGTGTGACTACTTGGTGGTTACATCGCGGGACGATTCGTCGCTTCCCTGTCCAGCGGTGTGTGTTATACCAATTCTATGTGAGCCGGTATAGCAGGAAAGCACATCGGGAATTTCAATGTTTGAGATAAAGTTTCCGAACTGTTTTGTTACGATTAGTGCTTGCTACACTAGTTGTATCTTGTGGGTAAAGTGTACAACCTCTGCAGAGTGTTAAACAATCTATTCGAATAGCCGCGTCCGCGGTCATGGACATGCTCGGGGATTTCATACGAGGGGTGGTTTTCATAAAATGTTGGGATGAGATCTGTGTGACCTCAATCATATGGCTATGTGAAATAATCTGTTTAGCTGTGTGTTTTTGTGGAAATAACTGTTAAATTAATATTGTCTATTTGTTTTGAATCATGTTTCGATCTATTATTCGTATTCAATTGCAAATGTTGCTTTTATGCAAAAGAACCACATAAGCCTTTACTTTGGAATAAGCCTGCATCTATAAATTGCATTCTGTGGTATGATTTGCGAGTACGGTTGTGTACTCACGTTTGTTGTAAAACTTGCGCCAAACCTACGAGAAGAGGAGGAGTCACGCTGCTTTCGAGGAGGAGTTCGCGAAGGTTTTTATCATTAAGGTGCGGATCCCAATCGGTTGCTGTGGTGAATTGGTGGGATCTCTGTTGGAGTTATTTCCGTTCATTCTTTGTTTTATTCTTTGTTAGCCCTGCGTGGCTTAATAAGTGTAAACTCGACCATAAGGTCAAAACCCTTATTTGTTATTCAAACTAATCGTTTACTTTATTTATCGCTTGTGTGGATCGATATTTACCTATGTTGACACTGTGTGCACTAGCGTGATCTGGACTAGTGCAAGTATACAGAGGGTTTGTAATCGTAATGCAGGTCCTAACAGAGGTGGTATCAGAGCCATACTGACTGTAGGTCTTGACCTTAGTTAGATTGGCCGTCTTTAGAGTGTCCAAATTATTTTCTAAAGAAAAAATTAACTTGCAAGGTTAATTAATTGCTTAACTCTCCTCATATCTCTCCCGCCTCAACTTTTGCTATAATCTCTTCTCTCTCCGATGTTCTAAAGTTGCTCTTACCCTCTTCGTCTGTCTTGACAGATGCCTCGTCTTCAGAGCTATGGTGAGCGCACTGGAGGATATGCCGCCGAGCTTTGGAAGCTACTTCAGGTTCTTGGAGGCTTTGATCGTCCGTTGTACGTCGGCAACAACTGGATTGTGAATGGACAAAGCCGTGGAGTGATTTGTCGCCTGACGATCTACGCCAGGAGGAACGACAAGGCGAGTCAACCTTCGCACGTCTCGGTGAGGAAGATCACTTGGTTGGAAGGTATCCAGGAGTCGTCGCGCTTGGCCATGCTGCGTATCTGCAACATCTACACACGGGAGCTCCAAGACACCGTCTTCTGTTACCACCCGGGGCGCGCGCGTGGATTTGCCGGCCGCTACCCGTCCACGCAGGAAGAGAGCAACGCTACCGTAGTGCACCTTGCCCAGTTCGTGGCCGCCCAGGAGGAGGCCTTGGAGAGGACTATCACGGAGTTGGATCATGTCTACGAAGCTTTGCAGAGAGGTGAAGAGAAGGTCGCCACCCTGCAAGAGATTCTCTACGACCAAGTTCCCGAAGAAGAGGAAGACCCCGAGGAGGATCCTGAAGAAGATCCGGAGGAAGGCCCAGTTGAGCCAGAAGATGCAGAGCGGAGGAGCGGTGAGCGGTTGCAGGAGCGCTGTTCTCTTTGCACGATTCAGTATCGAGATCGGTTGCCAAGATACCGACTCACTTCCGAGTCTACAGCCGTCAAGAGCGTCGCCGCGGTTGTGGAGGCTTCCTCGAGTAGTTGTCTTAGTCTCAGTTTTTCAGGCTTAGCCAGTTTCAGTTTAGTGAGTCGCCCTTTAGGCGGTAGTTTTGTGTGCTTAGGTCGTTGTTTCTTTTGTGTGCGAGTATGAGCTGCAAAGGCCCTTAGGCATTTGTTGCAGCCATGCTAAGACCCTAATTAATAAAGGTATTTCATTTGAGTTTCTTGAGCTGTGTTTCGTTGGGTTTAACCTACCCCCTTGCTTAGTTCTTAACTTATCTTGTGCTTGCTACCTTATCTAACCCATGGAGCTTCGCCAAATGGTTCAAACTCGTCAGATTGCTGCTAGTGGTTCCGGTACCCTAGCACTGAGAAGTGATGAGAAACCAGTTACAGGAGCAGTTCCGCCACAAGCACCCCCGATTGACTTGCAAAACTTTGGAGCTTTCATGGCAGCACAGACTCAGCTGATGAATACCATGATGAATCAGATGCAAGCTATGAACAACCAGGTCAACAACAACAACAATCAACATCATGGAGCCCCAGCTGCTCATGGTCACTATGGACCATCCAAACTTGCGGAGTTTATGAGAACCCGTCCACCAACATTTTCTAGACACGTTTCTCCAGTGGAAGCAGATGATTGGCTCAGGGTTATTGACAGAAAGCTGCTGATCACCCAGTGCAGCGACCGTGAAAAGGTTATGTATGCCACTCACCAGATGGAATGAAAATGCATGCATAAGGTAAACAAGTGAATAAGGTAGGAGTTATTTTGCATAAACAACATTTTCAGTTTAAATACTCATGTTAATTTTCTAAGGCCATTTTTATAATATATCTAAAGTCAGAATTTTAAAGTGACAAAATTATGGATAACCTCTAGATGAACAGGTGAAGGATATCCCCCTATCACATGGCTGACCGCCCAATTTTTCCACAAGGATTAACCATCCTTAACCACTGGTTAAAACATTTTGAAAACAAAAAACAAATCTAACTTCAAGTGGCCTTGCTAGCATGTCTATGACCGCGGACGCGGCTATTCGAATAGTTTTCTACTCTGTAGAGTCTGTACAGCTTTACCCACACGAGATGACATGCTCATTATGTCGGCCAATACACGCTTCCGTAGGTGTGCGACTGAACAGTTATCATGAGTTCTTTACAATGTTCTGTCCTAATGTACTTTTGCTCGCTAAGGTTTCACTTCCATTGGACTAACCGTCCTCGGGGCCCCCTCTTGCGCCAGATGGGAATAAAATGTCTAACTGACACTCACACAATCAACATGGCACAAATACACTAAAACATTATAAATTACTTAGCCAAATCCTGCCCATACAGGATATATGGTGGTATGGTAAGGCATAGCAAAAAGCGGCTCAAAGACCGGTCCTCAATTGACTTGGGCGTCTTTCCAACAAACCCTGGGCCTTAATCTTAACCAGATTAACCCTGTGCATAAACCTGCACCCACCGTTCAACCAATTCGCCTAAGGCTAAACCCATTTTTGATTTTATTTAGAGTAAAACCCTCTTTATAAACCTTCTGTGGTAAAACAATACCACAGTGTCAAATTTAAATCAAGTTTATAAAAGATTTGGCTAAACCTTCCCAAATTCACAAGCGTGATCTAAGCATGGCTAAGCATATGACTAATTTTAGTAGCATTTTGTCTAATGGTGACAAGGAATTCATGTTCAATACTCAAATTGGCCATACAATGAATATTGGAATAACTATGTATAAAACAGGGTATTGAAATAACTGTATAAACATATGCATGCATTAAATAATTTAAAAACTAAAAATAAATTTAAAGTAATGGGATCAACATGATCAATGGTATAACTTGCCTTCGTCGACGTCCTGAAAATCTAGGTCCTCGGGATAGTCAAACTTTCCGGAGTTGTCGAAGTCTATACGTGAAAATATGATAAATTCAACTCAAATTCAAATAAATTCAAAAATACAACTCAAATTAACTCCAAATTGAAATATTTTGGTTTAGTTAGCTAGATTACAATTTTATACAAATTTTGCAACTTGAATCACCCAATTTGGAGTTCAGATGCAAGAGATATGAATTTTTGAAGTTTAAATATATTAAAAACTTAAATTCTAAATTTATTAGATTTTCTTGATTTATTTTTCTAAAGGAAAATCTAATTATTGCGCAAGGATGACGTCAGCCTGAGATTTTTAGAATTTAAAGAAATAAAACCATTTTCTGACGTGTGGGACCCACGTGTCATAGACACGGTCCACCGTGGACTGGATTTATGGGCTTTTGGTTCTAGGGTTGGGCTGGACTGCCACGCAAGCGCGGGCATGGGCGCTGACTGTGCGCCACATAGGCGACACGCGGGTGCCACGCGAACCAGGGAGGTGACACGGCGCTGAGGTGGCAAGGCCACGGTGGTTTGCCGGCGATAGGGCTCGGGTTCGCCCGACAATGGCGAACGGCGGCGTATTACTGGCGGTGAGTGGTGTGGGCGTGTAGCTACGGCTATTGCGAATCTATTGGTATACCTTTGGGTGGTCGTGGGTGACTGTAGTGGCCGGCGGCGAGTTCGAAGCGGTGGAGGAGAATCGGGTGTTGTCGGGAAGGGGCTCGGGGAAGGCTCCGGCGACGAGGATGGGTGCTCCGGGTAGCGTAGGCGTCGAGGATGCCGGCAGTGTACTCCACAGCGGTGAGGCGACAAAGACGGCGGCGCAACTTGAAGTTTTGCCGCGGCGGCGAAAAACCCTAATTTCACGATTGCGATGGTGCTGGAGCTTTAGAGGAGCAGTGGATGATGGTTCTGGAATGCGGGGAGTATTGTGAACCCAGGGGTCCCTTTTATAGGGCGAGGGGAGGCCGGGAGCGGCATCGCGACGAGGAGAACGTCGCGGCGACGGATTGCGAGATCGTGGCGTGTGTCGGAGAAAGAGGGGGAAAGGGTGGGGATCGTGTGCGGCGATGGGCGCGGGTTGTGCGCGATGACGAGGGGATGTCGGGGTAGTTGGAGGCACCTGTTTTCAAAGATCGGCGCGAGCACGTCCATGGCGGTTGCGGGCGCGGTCGCGCAGAGAAGAAGGTGGGGGAGAAGATGACGCGGAGCCGTTGGATGTTGATCTGACGGCCGAGATCTCCCGTGGTGACGTGGAAGGGAACGGGCGCGTGCGGTGTAACAGCCCTAACTTAGGGTTTGTATTTCATGTGTAAAATTTTGAGGAGAAATAAAAACTTTTGTTGTCTCATCAAATCATTTGGAAGTTTTCCAAATTTTCCCTAGCAACTTCCATTTTCTAGAATTGAATTCTTGTGAATGGAAATTGTTGTCAGCAAATTCTTAGCTTTCAAACTTGTGATCATCTTCTGAAATTATTTTTCCTATCATCTTGACCATCCTAGCTACCTCCCTGAATTATTTCACAATTTTTAGATTTTGTTTGCTATTTCAAAAGAGCAAGTCAAACTATTCCAAATTCTGGTCAAACCCTTAGGCAGCAGCTAGTGAATTTTATTGGGAGAAATCTAATGCATAAAAATTACTGGAAAATTTACACAAGGGTTTCCTCTGTACCAGGAAGCTACCATAAAAATTTCGAAATTTTTGGAGCCCTGGGGCTATCTCTAAAAATTTCCCAAACTTTCTCTGTCTTTCTAATTCAAATATGGAAACACTGTTTGTCGGGCTCGAACCCAACCCCGTCTCGAGTCCGACCCGCACCACTTGACTCGGTCGCGTCAACTAACCGCACCGCCCGAGTCCAATCGATCATGACCGTCCGTTGTGCATCGCACGATCCGCGTTCGCGTACGCAATCGACCGGTCCGAATGCATACAGAGATCTCGACCGTCCATCTCAGATCCAACGGTCGACACGATATTGATCGAGTTAAACCCACTCGTCGCACCGCACCAGACTCCGACTCGAGTCGCACCCCTTTTTCTCGCTGATAGGGCGGTCCCACTCGCAGTTATCCCGCCACGTCGTGCGCGCGGCTCTCTTCGCGCGCGCGCGCGCTCTCGCCGGCCGCGCGCATGCACGCCGCCACCTCACCTCACGGTCTTTTCACCGCCCCACCGCCTCACCTCGCGCCTCGCTTTGCTCCTACAAAAGCCTCAGGGCTTTCCTACCTCGTTTTCTTCTCCTTTGTCTTTCTTCTCCACCGAGCTCACGAGGCGAGGCGTCGCGCGCGCTTCGAAGCGTTTGGCCGCTCCGGTGAGCTCCGGTCATCGCCGAGAAGCGTCACGGTGTGCCTAGCATCCCGTGGAAGCGAACCCTCAAGAGATTCGGAGTTTCGTCACCGTGGAGCGCGCGCCTTCTTCTTCCAAGTCTGCGAAACCGTCTTTTCGCGCCACGACTTCTCGGTGAGCTCGGCTCGATTCTTCGCTCGGTGAGCATCGCACGACTCCACCTTCCTTCTCCGTTCATTCACTTGTCCTCTCGTTCGCCTCGGGCTCCGCCGCGTTAACCGCCTTGCGCGCCGCGAGTTCTCGCCGGGCCATCTCCGGCAGACCACTTGAGTTCGCGTCATCCGGTGAGTTCTGGTAACCCATCGATACTCATGCGCGCTAGTTTCGCCTTATTCTTCTCGGCGCGATGCGTCCCTTATCGCCCCACTGCGCCGCCGTGCTCGTTGCGCGCGCGTGCGTGCTTCTCCGCAAACCCGACCACCCTTAGCCCGGTAACCCCTTGGCGACCCATTTTGGCCATCGCACGGCCAGCGCGCCACTTCTTCGCCGGTGGCAAGTTCAGTCGAGCGGCCCGAGCCTCTCTCGTTCTTGGTGTGCTCTTCTGCATTTCACCGACAATGGGGCCCACCTCCCTTAAGCTTTGTAGTTAGCCGCTAATCATGCTTATGAATGTTCATTAGTTCACTCTCATTGCATGATCAAAATTGGTAATGGGAGTTTGAAAGTATTTTAGTGTTGTTCTCTGCAATTGTCTCTGTTGTCGTTTACATTTGTCATAACTAGATTCTAGTTTCATGCTCATGCTTTGGATTCTTGTTTAGTCTTTGGATGACTCCTTTCGTTGTAGTGGTTAGCATGAAATCATTTAGTTAGTATCTTTAAGTTTCAAAGCTCTTGTTGTCATGATTGATCAAAGGGATAGTTACTTGATCATGTTGTTTGTCTCTGTACTTTTGATTTATCGGTCTGATAAGATTTGGAGTAGTAGCATTTGAATTGTGATAACCTTAAATATGGGGTGTGATGCTTAGGTGTGTTAGTAGCTGAATTTTATTAAAGCCCAACCTAATTAAAAAAATTGGTTAGCATCTAATAGTTGGCTAATTAAGCGGTTAGTGTTTCAATAGTTTCTTGTAGGTTTTGGTGACCTTATCACTAATGTTGGTTGTTTAGAGTAACTAGTTGTTTAAATGTGTTAATTTGATGCTTGGTTAATAGATGTGCACACAATCACCATCAAAGTCTGTAGAAAGAGTAAAACATATAAGAGGATTGATTTTGTGGTTAACTTTGGTAAATAAGTGAGTGGGTAGATCAATCACTTGAAAACATGTCTATTTGAAACATCTCTGAGTGATTATTCTATTTTTCCTTTTGTGGTGGTCTAGTTTACGTGTATGAATTTGTGTTTATATTGGAATCTGAGTTTTGCGGTGTTATTCGTTCTTATTCGTTGTTATTTGTTCAATCGTTAGGATTCGACATTTGCGGTAACCACGAGAGCGATCCTCGCAACAGAGTTGAGCATTACGAGCAACAGCGTGCGAGCAAGCGGTTTGATCATGTTAATCCCGTATTTTAAAGTCTAATATTTTGTTTCAACTGTATGTATGCATCGCTTAATTTGTGTTAAATTGGTTAGGTAATCCTTTAGATGCATAAAGCTGTAGGCAAATGATATTCCTCTACTACGAGCCTAGGTTATTTCTTTGTGATTAGAAATGTTGGATGATCTCTTGTCACTTAGTAGATCCGGTCAATTTGCTTAGACATGCTTAGCTATCGGTAGAAGCGGGCGGTTATCGACTTTAGTCGGTAACCTTGATCACACAAAATTTTCTATAACTTTATGTTTGACATTTCTGCTATGTTTAATTGCAAAATTAAAAATGAAAACAAAATGATTTAGACTTGGGCACAATGGTAAGGCGGTGTGATCTGTTGGGTGTGATTGGAAAGGTGCCCGAGTCGATTAAGGACCGAGTTACTTGCGCCACCGTCTTGAGCATTTTGCGTGCTAACCACACTAGAGTATATGGGACCTCTCTTGACCTAGTACTTTGGCGTGTATTGGCCCGGTCGCAGGAGGTCGCAGGAGGGATGGAGGTGGGAGCATGGTAGTTGTCAAAAGCTTTATCACGAGTGGGTAGTTGCCTTTCGGCTTTACCATGTAAGCGTATGGATTTCTATCCATACGAGCGGCTCGTAGTTAATACACAATATTGGAAAAAGTCTCGTAGGACTTAGCCGTGCGACATACCTTGGAAGTGTGCTTTGGCTTAAAGCGGTTTGAAGTGTGGGTACATTGGTACACCGCAGGTTAAAACTATTCGAATAGCCTCGCCCTAGGTTATGGACACGCTCGGATCGCCCCAAGAACTAGACTACAACATTTAAATTAAAACTTGATGGGTGGTACGAATGCGGGATTCGTGCTATTGTTGTGGTGACTATTGGGATAGTCACTTCTAGGATGTTTTATCTTTATTCTTTTGTATTATTATCTTTCTTGTTAGTTCAACATTAAAAACGAATTGCAAACTTGCCTTCAAAGCGTATTATATTATTGCAAATGAAAATTGGCTTTATGCAAATGAAACATATGACCTCCACTAAACAAGCTGCATGTAGCATATGAGCAGTGCGCTAGTTCACACGTCGAGTCTTGCGGGTACAAAGACAATCTTTGTACTCGGTGCTTTGCTTAATGTTTTTGTTGCAGAGGAAGAAGGTGAGCCCCAAGGGCATCGCTTCGTGTTTGTCTTTGCCGTTTAGTGGGACGACTAGACTTGGCGGTCGGTCGGATGCCTTGTGGGTTGGAGGCACGCGATTGGCTTTGTTTATAGCCATCTTATGACACTTTTGCTTCCGCTGTCGTTCTTGTCTATTTGTGTATCTTGTGGCCTGTCGGCCTTGTCTGTAATAACTCTACTATTTGTTTATCTTCCATTTGGTAGTGTGGTGTTGGACTCTATGTTTGGAATGGAGTTGATGTCTAATTTTGTAACGAGGTGTGTATACTGCTTTCTGGGAAGCATACATATCTCGAGGATCAGTTTATTTGATTTGTGATGCTAGGACCAGGTGGTTGGTTAAGCATTACAAGCCAAATAAATTGGGGTCCTCACATGCGGCTCGTTGGATTTTAATCCAACGGCCGAGGTTACGAGCGGCGGAGAGAGAGAGAGAGATAGGTGCGGGCGGCAGTTGGATTTTGATCCAACGGTGGAGAGAGAGAGGGAGGGACGTGGTTTGGGCCGAGGTTTGGGTTTCGGCCCGAAGCTATTTTGAGGATTTTCTTTTGGTTTTCTATTTGATTTAATTCTGGTAATTCAAATAAGCTTTAGGAAATAGCAAAATAATTCCAAAAATTATGGAAAAAATTCATAGAAATTTCCTTATTTATTTTGTACTTAATAAAATTATTTCCAACTTAATGTTGGCTTTTAATTTTGCAAATAAATTTGTTTATCTTTAAATTAATTAAGTAAAAGCTTTTAAAAATTTCAGAAAAACCACCAAAATGATTTAAATTTTAATTTTCAACTGGAATTTGAAATTTGGGCTGTTACAAACCCACCCCCCTTAAGGGAATCTCGACCCCGAGATTTAGACTTGGTCAGCAAAAAGGTGAGGGTAGTTGGTCTTGAGGTCTTCTTTCTTCCATGTGGTTTCACTTTCTGGGTGATGACTCCACTGCACCTTGTATGATCGGATGATCCTGCTCCTGGTAACACGTTCCGCCACATCCAGAATTTTAATTGGTCGCTCCACATAAGTGAGGTCTTCTTGGAGATCACAGCTCTTTAGGAGGGTGTGGTCTTCTGGCACTCGAAGGCATTTCTTTAACTGTGACACGTGGAAGACATTATGCACTACTGACAAGGCTACTGGCAGCTCCAATTGATAAGCTACTTCTCCACGCCTTGCCAAGATCTTGTATGGCCCGACAAATCTGGGTGCGAGTTTTCCTTTCGTCCGGAATCTTCTTACCCCTCTGAGTGGAGTAACTCTGAGATAGACGAAATCTCCTACCTCAAAGTTTAATTCCCTCCGACGGTTATCAGCATAACTCTTTTGTTGGGATTGAGCCACTTTCAGGCGTTCCTTTATAGCTTTTACCTTACTTTCAGCTTCTTTGATCAACTCAGATCCAAAGAGCTGATGTTCTCCCACCTGATCCCATAGGAGTGGAGTTCTGCACTTTCTGCCATACAAAGCTTCAAATGGAGACATTTGCAAACTAGCTTGATAGCTATTGTTATATGAGAATTCTGCATATGGCAGATTCTTGTCCCAACTTTTTCCATAATCTAAGGCACATGCTCGAAGCATATCTTCAAGAACTTGGTTGGTGCGTTAGTCGACCATCATGCTGGGATGATAGGCTGATCTTGAAATTGAGTTTGGTCCCTAAAGCTTCATGCAGACTCTGCCAAAATCTTGATGTAAACTGGGAACCCCTGTCGGACACGATCTTCTTGGGTACTCCGTGTAGACAGACGATCCTGGCCACATACAACTCTGCTAACTGACTGCATCTGTATGTAGTCTTGACTGGGATGAAGTGAGCTATTTTAGTCAACCGGTCAATTATCACCCAGGTAGAATCATATCCTGATTGGGTCCTAGGAAGTCTAGTGATGAGGTCCATACTAATTTCCTCCCACTTCCATTCTGGAATTGGTAATGGCTGCAACAATCCAGCTGGTCTCTGATGTTCTGCCTTAACTCGCTGACACATATCACAACGGGCGACGAACTCAGCAATCTCTCGCTTCATGCTGACCCACCAGTATTTTTTCTTTAGATCCTGGTACATCTTGGTACTCCCGGGGTGAATGGAGTAAGGCGATTCATGAGCCTCCTTCAAGATCGACAGCTTTATTTCCTGCTGGTCGGGTACACAGATGCGGTTCCCAAACCATACTGTTCCTTGCTCATCTTCAGCGAATCCTGGAGCCTTACCTCTTCTCATATTCTTCTTGATTTCTTTGATGTCTTCATTTTCCAGCTGTTTTTCTCTGATCTGACTCTGAAGAGTTGGTTGAACCTCCAAAGCATTCACACAACCCTGGTTGACAATCTCTAAGTTCAGATGCTTCAATTCTTCATACAGCTCGGGCTGATCCTTCTGCACCAGAATGGTGTTGCAATAAGCCTTTCTGCTCAGGGCATCCGCAACTACATTTGCTTTGCCCGGATGGTAGTGGAATCCAAGATCATAATCCTTTATCAACTCTAGCCATCTCCTCTGTCGCAGGTTTACTTTTGCCTGTGTGAAGATGTATTTCAGACTCTTATGGTCTGTGAAAATCTCACAGCGATTACCAATGAGATCATACCGCCAAATCTTCAAGGCATGCACGATCGCTACTAACTCAAGATCATATGTCAAATAATTCCCTTCATTTGGCCTCAACTGCGTGGATGCATAAGCCACGACTTTGCCTTCTTGCATTAATACACATCCAAGACCTTGACGGGATGTGTCACAGAAGATTTCAAAATCCTTACGGATGTCAGGTAAGATTAGCACGGGTGCCAAAACTAGCCTCTTCTTTAGTTCTTGGAAGCTTTCCTCACAGGCGTATGTCCATTCAAACTTCTTTTCCTTCTTCAGAAGTTGGGTCATGGGTCTTGCAATCTTAGAGAAATTTTCAATTAACCTGCGGTAATAACCCGCTAGTCCAAGGAAACTTCTCACCTCGGTGACTGTCCTGGGTTGCTTCCAATCCATTACTGCCTCAACCTTGACGAGATCTTCTACAACTCCTCCTGCTGACACGATATGTCCAAGGAAAGTCACTTGACTTAGCCAGAATTCACTTTTGCTGAACTTGGCATAGAGTTGGTGCTCCCTGAGTTTGTCCAAAATCATTCTGAGGTGCTTCTCATGTTCTTCTTCATTCTTCAAGTAGATAAGAATATCGTCGATGAAGACAACCACGAACTTATCCAAGAATTCCATGAACATTTTGTTCATCATATTATGAAATAAGCAGGGGCGTTCGTCAAGCGAAAGACATTTCGTAAACTAAATGCATATCCATATCTGGTGGTGAAAGCTGTCTTCGGGATATCTTTTGGTCTGATCTTCAGTTGATGATAGCCGGATCTCAGGTCAATCTTTGAGAAGACACTTGCTCCTTTCAGCTGATCAAACAGATCATCGATCCTGGGTAACGGATACTTGTTCTTGATCGTCACCTCATTGAGTGATCTGTAATCCACACACATTCTCATACTACTGTCCTTCTTCTTGACAAATAGCACTGGTGCTCCCTAAGGTGATGAACTGGGTCGGATATATCCTTTGTTCTGCAATTCCTCAATTTTTTTCTTCAGCTCTGCTAACTCATTGGCTGGCATTCTATAGGGTCACTTCGAAATTGGGGTTGTCCCGGGGACTAAGTCAATTAAGAACATTATGTCCCTATCCGATGGCATACCAGGTAGATCATCACAGAAGACATCGGGGTATTCTCGCACCACAGGTATGTCTTCAAGCTTTACTTCCTTCATGCTGGTGAGGATGGAACTTCCTCCGGTGCAAGTCTTGGTCTTCAATTTGACTGAAATTCCTTGTTCATTGGTGAGGGTGATAGACCTATTGGCACAGTCTATTTGTCCATGGTTCTTGGCTAGCTAGTTCATTCCAAAAATTATATCCAAACCTTGGGAATGCAAGACTATCAAGTCTGCTAGGAAGGATACTCCAGATATTTCAAGGGTGAGACTCGGGCATAGAGAACTAGTTCTCATTTCTGAGCCCGGGGAATGGATTATCATAGGATTGGCTAAGGAGGATATAGGTAACCCATTTTTGCCCACAAACTTATTTGATACAAATGAATGTGAAGCTCCAGAATCAAACAAAACTGATGCTGGTATCGAGTTGACAAGAAACATACCAAGAACGACATCTGGTGATGCCTGGGCTTCTTCAACTGTGACGTGGTTCATACGTCCCTTGTTAAACTGAACCGTCGGCTTTGAAGTGCCACCGGTGGCTGGGGCTCCTGGTGCTGGCTTGGAAGATGCGGCTGCCTACTTCTTCTTTGGGCATCTGTTAGCGTAGTGCCTTGTTTCGTTGCAATGGAAACAAGTCACTCCTGTGGCTGAGGGAGTAGAGTTCTTCTGCTGGAACTGCCCTCCAGATGAGGTGTTGCGGAAGTTGGAGGTGTTGGGGTGCTGATTCGGCACTGGGGCTCTGGACGTGGAGGACTGGAACTTCCCACGCTGCGGTGGCTGCAGATGGGTGAATCGAGGCTTGGGAAGGCCTCCTGCATGGAACCTCTGAGCGGCCATCCTCCGCTTGCGGTTTTCCATCTCCTGATGCTTAGCCTCCTGGCGGATCGCCTTGTCCACCAATTGCTAGAAGTCAGCGAAGGTTTGGGAGATCAGCTGCACGGAGATCTCATCGTTCAGTCCCTCCAGGAACCTCTCCTGTCGATCCTCATCTTGGGCTACGTCAGCTGGGGCGTAGCGAGCCAGCTGGTTGAACCGATGTAGATATTCGCTCACCGAGCGACTGCCTTGACGGAGTGCATGGAACTCTTTCTTCTTCAGGGTCATCATTCCAGCGGGAATGTGTGCGTGGCGGAAGGCTCGCACAAATTCCGCCCAAGAGATAGCCTGAGCATTGGTATGGGAGATACAATAGTTATCCCACCACTCTGAAGCAGGACCATTGAGCTGGTGAGAGGCGAACAGGACCCTCTCACGGTCGGTACATTGAGCGATGTCCACCTTCTTTCCGATGGCACAGAGCCAGTCGTCAGCATCCATTGGCTCAGTGCTGCTGGAAAAGGTCGGGGGACGCATGCGCATGAATTCTAACATCGTCACCCTTTGGGGAGGTTGAGTTGGTGTGTGGGTTGCGGCGGCGGCTGCTGCTGTGGCCTGCACGTTCTGGGAATTGCTAAGGGACTAGGCCAGCAAGTCGATCAAATGAGTCTGGTTGGCCATCATTTGGCGCCAGTCAGGCCCTTCCACTGGCGGTGGGGGAGACTGCTGGGTAGGTTGCTCCTGATAGTCGGCGTTCTCATTGCCCTGGCCTCGGGTACTGCCACTTCCAGTGCGGGTGGTCACCATCTGCTGAATTTTCCAAAGACTTAGAAAAGAGGGGTAGAAAGATAGCACTAAGGGGGACAAATTCATAATAGCCCAAAAAGCACACAAACACAAGGCAAAGAACAAATTTTTCTTTTTCAAAGTAGTTCTTTATTTTATTCATTGATTATGGCTACCATAAAGGGTTAGTAGCTCATAATTCGCAACTAAAAATGAAACTATGGGAAAAGGATCTATGAGGTGGATGGGGTGTAATCTAGGGAGTTGCTGGTACTGGCTTGGCCCGCCTTGTAGAGAGCCAGTTCTGCTTCAACTGCCTTCAGCTTCTCCTCTGCGGCTTCCAATCTCCCCTGAACTAGGTACAGCTCATCCAGGGTGTTGTCATAGGCATAGTCCATCACCTTGGCTAGCTCTACCTGATGGGTGATCTCCGGGGAATCCTCATTATCAGTTGAGCGAAAAGTACTGCCCAGTCGGGTGGGAATGTGCATAGGGTAGTAGTAGAATCCGGTGTCTTGGAGAAGATGGTCATAGGTGTATCGGAGTCTGCGAACGGTCTCCCTTGCTGCGTCCTGGATGCCGTCATAGAAGGTCTCCCGACGCATTGGGGCGTCGAAGATGTGGAACACAGTATCGTGTGCCAGATTAGAGTAGAGGATGACCTCCACCCTCCAGCGTTCCTGTTGTCCCACTATATACTTATAGCCTTGATACGTGGGTCTCTTCTTGAAGTCCAAATGCTGCACCATTTTCCACAATATGTCGGCCCATTCTCCAGCAAAAACTCCGTGAGAGACGCGGGTGGGTCTCTCGGCCATCTTAAAATTTGGAAAAGACAAGAGTTTAGAAATCTTTTAACAGAGAAAGGATGAGTGAGACTCTGGAAGACAGGTAAATACTTTTAAATTTTTGGAAAATAGTCCTTAATGGTTTTGCCATTTCTACCTAAGGCCATGACCTACCGTCGATATGGCTCTGATACCACTTTTGTCGAACCCGGGAACAAGGGATCCCGAATTCTCTGTGTTCATACACCAGTCCAAGATTTCCAGTGTACACAGTCTCACAAAATTGATATCACAATCATATCACGACAACTTAAATAACATTAGATAATCAATGTTTAATACAACCGAGTCTAATAGACAAATAACAAATAACATTGCGGAAGCATAGTAATATAAGTGAGCCACACGATTCGCCACAGGCAATCGTCTGGAATCGAAGGCCTAAACGTCCTAGTCTTCACCGTCGGGGAAAAAGTCTTCTCCTAAATAAAAGTTATTCAACAAGAGTGAGCACTACTACCGTGCTCGCAAGCTACACCCAATATGGAATGAAAATGCATGCATAAGGTAAACAAGTGAATAAGGCAGGGGTTATTTTGCATAAACATCATTTTCAGTTTAAATACTCATATTAATTTTCTAAGGCCATTTTTATAATATATCTAAAGTCAGAATTTTAAAATGACAAAATTATGGATAACCTCTAGATGAACAGGTGAAGGATATCCTCCTATCACATGGCTGACCACCCAATTTTTTCACAAGGATTAACCATCCTTAACCACTGGTTAAAACATTTTGAAAACCAAAAACAAATCTAACTTCAAGTGGCCTTACTAGCATGTCCATGACCACGGACACGGCTATTCGAATAGTTTTCTACTCTGCAGAGTCTGTACAGCTTTACCCACATGAGATGACATGCTCATTATGTCGGCCAATACACGCTTCCGTAGGCGTGCGACTCAGCAGTTATCATGAGGCCTTTACAATATTATGTCCTAATGTACTTATGCCCGCTAAGGTTTCACTTCCATTGGACTAACCGTCCTCCGGGAGCCCCCTCTTGCTCCAGGTGGGAATAAAATGTCTAACCGACACCCACACAATCAACATGGCACAAATACACTAAAATATTACAAATTACTTAGCCAAATCCTGCCCATACAGGGCATATGGTGGTACGGTAAGGCATAGCAAAAAGCGGCTTAAAGACCGGTCCTCGATTGACTTAGGCGTCTTTCCAACAAACCCTGGGCCTTAATCTTAACCAGATTAACCCCGTGCATAAACCTGCACCCACCGTTCAACCAATTCGCCCAAGTCTAAACCCATTTTTGATTTTATTTAGAGTAAAACCCTCTTTATAAACCTTCTGTGGTAAAACAATACCACAGTGTCAAATTTAAATCAAGTTTATAAAAGATTTGGCTAAACCTTCACAAATTCATAAGTGTGATCTAAGCATGGCTAAGTATATGACTAATTTCAGTAGCATTTTGTCTAATGGTAACAAGGCATTCATGTTCAATACTCAAATTGGCCATACAATGAATATTGGAATAACTATGTGACGAGGATATGATAATCCTCATTTTATTATTCCAGAATCGTGTAATATGACGTCACATGGTATACCCCTTTATGTTATAAGGGAGGAGTAAGTTAGGTGGTCGTAAGCTCTTCTACGACCACCCCCCTAGTCGTAAGTATTTCTACGACTATGGTGTAATCGTAAGTCCTGCTACGATTACGTCCGGTCGTAAGTCTTTTCTACGACTAGTACCAGTCGTAAGCTCTTTCTACGACTACCCCCTAATCGTAAGTTCTGCTATGATTAGCTCTGCTACGACTAGTCCTGGTACGACATCCTCACAATTAGTTGGGCCCACTCGTCAGAAGGCCCATTTACTAGTGAGATCTAAGCAGTCAAATTACGTAGTTATACCCGAAATAACTACAGATAATTCCCCACTATCTCTGACTGGAAACCGTTGAACAACATGGGGGGGTTACTACCCCGGTAATTACTCTCATTATTACGCAATAATGAGCGCCTAATTGACCTGGAACGACAACCGCCCCAACAGCATAGTATAAATAGGTATCTTTTAGAGATAGTGAGAGAGAGTCTTTTGGAAGGGCGATCGATGCGACATTAGGGTAATACCTTCCACGATTGTAATCCAGATACCCAATACAACACACACAGGAGTAGGGTTGTTATTCTCACCTGAGAAGGCCCGGACCTGTATAAAAATCCCTGTGCCTCTTTCGTCTGCGTGATCAATTGTGGAGACCCCCCGAATCAAACAATATTTACGTAAGATCGGTTCTAAAACACCGACAGTTGGCGCCGACCGTGGGGATCTTCTGGTAATTCCTTGTTAACTGTTCTTTCTTTTCTCTTTGATGCTACCATGGCAGGAGAATAGAACGAGGAGAATTAGTTCGACTTGGCCGATTACGCAGATATCGACATGGATGCCGGCTTCGATTACGAGCCGAGTATCGAATCCTCTGACGATATTGTCGCCTCTGGAGATCTTCTATCAGATATCGGAGACTGCACCACCGTCAGAGTCCAGGAGGGATCCTCATCCCCCGCAACAATACGCCCAGCTGAGGAACCAGCTTACTCAGGAGGCAAGGGTCAACACGACCACCAACAGGGCTGCCTCGGGACAGACTCGCAACACAACGAGAGTTTTTCCTCTAAGTGTTCGAGTCCCCCCAAGGCAGTACGACTTGGCAAGACAGGTTCTGAAAGCCATTATTCCGAAGCTCCATCGACATCTAATGGTCCTCTTTCTCCGGGTGATTCCGCAGAGAAGAGGATCGAACACGCTGTTCCTCCAAGTCCAACCATCCGACGCAGGATCCACCTACAGATGGAGACGGTTATAACCCGGAGTTCCCCTACCCAAGGTTCAAGAAAGCGCTAGGCGCTAGGCGGGCGGTGGCCCGGGGCCTAGCGCCTAGGCGGATTAGGCGGCGTCTAGGCGGCGACTAGGCGGCGCCCAGGCGGCCAACTTGGCTACGGTGCAAATAAGCCCACAACAGGAATAATATGATGAATTGAGCAAGTATCATGCATCAAAATTGAGCAATATAGAAGAAAAATTACCTGAAGAAGCAAGACATGGGCAATTTGATGTAGTCATGTATATTATCTCCCCTCCAAGAGCTTGATGTAAATATATATGTAATCAAATAATGATGTAAATCTGCATATTTAATCAATGGTGAGTTATTTTGCTATTATGTGAGAAAGAATGTATGAATGATTGATGAATGAATGAAAGTATGAAACATATGCATCCACACATCTCAAACATATGTAAACTTGAAACCGTTGTTAGTATCCATTGTGGTAAAAGAAGTCATACTGGCCACTGACCAGTGGAAGACCAATGACATCTAATATAACAAGATATTACTTGACAGACTATATACAGTGCATAGGCCCAGACCTCAAAATAAAAACTTGTTAGAGCATCTAAGTGCTAATAAGATGTTATCTATTTTCCTTTTAATCTTGTTAGAAGTAGAACAGAACAAAAGAATCATGTCTGGAGCATCTAAGTATCTTTATGTTTGCACACAGAAGAATCATGTCGGAGCATGTAAACTTGTTAGAGCATCTAAGTACATACATATCTTTATGTGGACATAGAACAGAAGAATCATGTCTAGAGCATATACAATTTTTATGTCACAATCAAAAAGAAGAATCAGCTTAGCAGCCAACAAGCTCAGTAAAATTGTCCAGTGAGAAGATAATCAACTCTAGCCCACTATGTGACACATGCTTGACTAAGGTTAAGTTGTACAGTGGCCCAATAATCCTATAGCATGACTGCATTAGTTGCAATAAAAAGAAAACTTTTAAATGGTTTTGATACTCAAAAACACTTCCAGAGGCAGCACAAGATTCCTTTCTCTCATCCATCCACCTCCTCAAGGCTTCAATCCAACACAAGATTTCTTGCTCTCACTTGCTCTAGGATTTAATGCATCCCTTGAAGACATTATTTAAGACTGTTACATAGTCGACAACAACAACTATACACAACTGAAAAAGGTGAAGAGCTACCCTCAATTTCCTTCTAAGATTTCGCAGCACCAAGGACCAAACCAACAATCCAGGTGATGAACGTTCCAATTACCCAGAAGACTAGAAGGAACACAATGAGTCAATGACACCAGCTACAATAGTTAGGACAGGTGGGCCATCTGAAGAACTCGATTTGCCACCACTTGAGCTGCTCTGTTTTGTACCGGTGTTAGGAAAATCTGCCTCTGAAAGTCTGAAGCAAATAGAGCCTGCTTCTGGTGCTCCTTCCGCAAGCTTATCACATTCTCAAACAGCGGAAAATTTCTTGCCAAAGGATCAGAATGCCTGCAGTGCAAAACAGCATGAGTAATAGCTCTAGGAATGCAAGGAGACAAGCTGAAAAAAGGAAGAAATGTGGATGTTTTCAACTTTGCATACATTCTTTGAGAATTGAGAGAAGCTATTCTAGGTTGAGAGCTTGACATCGAGCCTTGGGTTGACTGAGGGGAAGCAGCAGTGAGCCAGTGACCGAGGGGGAGGCGGGGAGCTGCGGCGCTAGGGGGAGTGGGAAGAGAGACGGCGGAGGAGGGGAGGGCGGCGGCGCGGGAGAAGAGACGAGAGGGGAGAGGGTAAGGCAGCGGCGCGGGAGGGGGAGAAGAGAGTGGAGCATCGCAGGGGAGGGCGGCGGCGCGGGAGGGGGACCAAAGAGGAGCGAGAGCAGAGAGGGGAGCTCGGCGGCGGCGCGGAAGTGGCGTACGGCGTACCTCGATTCGACGGCGGGACGGCCACGTTTTGGAGGCGGCGAGCTCGATTCGGCGGCGGTGAAGTCCAATCGGCGACGCAAGATGGCCGGAACCGGGGTGAGTTCGACTCGGCGGCGGGGGAGGCCGAACCCTAGCGTGCCGCAACGAAAGAATGAAGTGGTCGGGCGTCGGGCGTTGTTCTCTTCTTATGTTCCGCCTCGGCGCCCGCCTCGCTGAGAGCCGCCGAGGACCGCCCTTGACCGCTGAGAGCCGCCTCGGAGCCCGTCCCGCCTAGCGCGCCGCCTCGGAGGAAGTCGCCGCGGGAGACGAGCGACTCGCGCGTAATCGGCGCCTAGTCGGCGCCCAGAACCGACTTTTAGAACCTTGCCCCTACCTGGAGGGGTTTACTCCAAGTCGCCAGATGGTGTCGCTCGACTACTCCTCAAGCGAGGAGGTCATCCACGGGAGGTCTTCGTCCTTCCCTCTGATAAGAATCATTCTCCCAGAGGAAGGGTTGACGATGCTCGCCGAGGAGCACACTCTACACCCCCTCGTGGCAATGGCCAGGGCACCACCGCTGACGAACGAGACGAACACTTTAATGAACCTACGGGACATCATCAACATTCTCGCACTCCATTAAAACCAACTCAGGGATCTGATATAGGCTATTCTGAGACAACCCGACGGAGGAAAATAGTAGCTCAGAAAAACCTTCCCGAGCGCGCTTATTTCCAGTCGGAGGAAGCTCAAGAGCTCCAGCACATGAACGACTTGCTGGAAAATCCGACCCAAGAACTCGCTCGAGCACCAGGATATGATCTCTTTGCAGAGGAGATCACACAAAGGCTTCGTAATACGATGGCCAAACTCGAGCGTCCTCGTCGACCACAACCAGGAAGTTGTAGCAGTACGACTCCATCTTCTGCCAGCCGTTCGGATAACTCAGCGCATGGGAGACGACATGATCCTCGCTCACATCATTCTCCCGACCTGAGGAAGGCTCGTTGGACATCTAGAGACCGGCAAGCCCCCAGGAGAGGTGATCTTTCGCCACTTTCGGGACGAAATGCACAAACGCAAGAAGAATACGAGGAGTATTTCCCTCGTAATGCTGAGACTTATCACAGGTCCAACCCAAACGTAACTGGATATCATCGAGTACGATCACCCGGTGACGTTAATCCTTCTTTTTTACAAAGAAGAAGACAAGAAGTTATCTTGGGGTGTTGGGCGTTTTCACCCGATCTTCGAGCAGTTCGTTGGCCGCCTCATTTTCGACCAGCGAACATGGAGAAGTTTGATGGAACTCAAAATCCCATCGAATTCCTCTAGATCTACACTACACTATTCGAGCAGCAGGAGGAGGAGAGCATGTCATAGCGAATTACCTTCCGACTGTACTCGAAGGATTGGCTCGATCATGGCTTTTAAACCAGCCATTCGAATTGATCTACTCATGGCAGCACCTTTGCGACCTTTTGCTGGCCAACTTCCAAGGTACTTACAATCACCCTGGAAAGGAAGATGACCTGCACCGGATAAGACAGAACGATCATGAAACGCTACGACAATTCATCAGGCGCTTCAGTCAGGTTTGAAATTCTATTCCGGAAGTTTCTGACTCATCCGTGATCAGGGCTTTCAAGCAGGGAGTCCGTAGCAGAAGGATGTCGAACCCGGGAGCGAAGGATCCCGAATTCTCTGTGTTCAAACACCGGTCCAGGATTTCCAGCGTACACAGTCTCACAAAAATGATATCACATTCATATCACGAAAACGTAAATGACATTAAATAAATATTTTTAATACAATGAGTGCGAATAACAATATCAAAAGTCAAATGATAAAAACAGTGAAACATAATAATAGTGGGAGCCACACGATGCGCCACAGCAATCGTCAGGTCAAAAGGCCTACTCGTCAGGGTCCTCACCGTCAAGGTAGTGATCTTCTCTGAATAAGATTTATTCAAAGAAGGATGAGCACAACTTCCGTGCTCGCAAGTTACACCCAATATGGAATTTAAATGCATGCATAGGGAAACAAGTGAGTATGGCTGGGGTTGTTTTGCATAAACAGCATTTTCAGTTTAAATAGACCTAGTAATTTCTAAGGCAGTTTCATACTATGGCTAAAATCATATTTTAAAATGACAATGAGATAATGTGGATAACCTCCAATAATAAAGTGAAGGATCCCCTCCTAACACTTGGCTTCCCGCCCAAATTTTCATAAGGATTGTCCATCCTCAATATTTGATAAAGCATTTAAAAACCAAAAACAATTCTAACTTTAAGTGGCCCTGCTAGCATGTCCATGACTACGGACGCGGCTATTCGAATAGTTTCTACTCTGCAGAGTTGGTACAACTTTACCCACACGAGGTGACGTGCTCGTTATGTCGGCCAATTCACGCTTCCGTAGGCGTGTGACTGAGCAATTACCATGAGACCTTTACAATGTGCTATCCTAATATATTCATGCCCGCTAAGGTTTCGCCCCTTTGGACTAACCGTCCTCCGAGAGCTCCCTCTTGCGCCAAGTGGGAATAAAACGTCTAACCGACACCCACATAATCACATGACATAAATACACTAGAATATCACAAATTAGTTAGCCAAATCCTGCCCATACAGGACATGTGGTAGTACGTTATGGCTTAGCAATAAGCGGCTTAAAGACCGGTCCTCAATTGACTTGGGCGTCATTCCTGCATTCCATGGGCCTTAACCTTAACCAGGTCAATCCGTGCATAAACCTGCACCCACCATTCCGACCATTTTGCCCAAGTCCAAATCCATTTTTGATTTTTATTTTGAATAAAACTCCGTTTATAAATCCATGTGGTAAGACAATACCACAATACCAAGTTTGAAATAAATTTATAGAAATTTGGTGTATACCCTCCCAAATTCTGTACATGTGAACTAAGCTTGGCTAAGCACATATTTTAATTTTGGTAATATCTTGCCTATGGTATCAAGGTAGTCAGATACAACATTCAAATTGGCCATACAATAACACATGGAATTAACTATATGTAAAACTGGATATTAAAATATTTATAACAACATATGCATGCGATAAAGAATTTAAAAACTGGAAATAGCTTAAAATACTAGGGGCAATATGGTCAATGGTGTAACTTGCCTTGGTCGATGTCTTGAAATTCTAAATCTTCAGCTTGATCGAACTCTCCGGAGTCGTCGAATTCTATACGCGAAAATACGACAAATTCAATATTCAAATTCAAAATAAATTCAAAAACATAGTTCAAATTAACTCCAAATTGAAATATTTTGTTTTAGTTAGCTAGATTATAATTTTATATAAATTTTGCAATTTGCATCACCCAATTTGGAGTTCGTATGCAAAAGATATGAATTTTAGAAGTTTAAACCTAAATCTGAAATTTAATTGATTTTCCTGAATTATTTTTCTACTGAAAAAGCTATTTATTGCGCAATGATTACATCAGCTACAGTATTTCGGAATTAAAAAGAATTTAAAATATTCTCTGACAAGCGGGCCCCATGTGTCAGTGGGCCGGTTCACGGTGGAACAAGCCCACCGAGCTCTGGAAGGACTGGCACGGTGGACCGTGCCACGTGTGTGTGTGTGCGTGGGCGTTGACACGGCGCCACGCGGGCCGTGTTGCTGAGATGGCGCTCAGGTGGCGCCACGGTGGCGGGCCACGTTGGCTTGACGGCGGTAAAGTTTCGGGCGCGTCCGACAACAGCCTGCGGCGGAGGTTCACCGGCGGCGAGGGGTACCAGGAGAGAGGGAATGCGAAGGGGAACTTGGTGTGCTACCTGGCGACGGAGGAGCGCGGCGAGATGATCGGCGGCGAGCGAAGCAGCGGCGGAGGTGCTCGGGTCATGGCGGCGAAGGCGTTCCGACGGCGTCCCGGCGGAGGTGAGCCCTGGGTGCGCGAGGTCGCGGCGAACCCGAAGGTCGTGGCGACGTGGACGCAGTGGTGGTGACAGCGGCGCTAGAGGCGGCGAAGTGCTTCGCGGCCGGCGGCGGTGTTTCGCGGATTCTGGCGAGGTGAAGAGAGGAGAGGGAAAATGAGTGGCGGCGTTGGGTTGAGGTGGAAGGGGCACCTTGCGCTCCCTTTTAGGGCGGAGGAGGCCGGGTGATGGAGGTCGTGTGCGGAGAGCGCGCGGCGGAGGTTACGTCGTGCGAGCGAACCGTGGGAAAAAGAGGAAAGTGGGGAAGTGGGCGGTTGGAGGCGGCGGAGCCGCGTGCGCACGCCGCGAGGAAGATGTGGGAGGTTGGGGCGGCAAATGCGGAGCTCGGTTGCGGCCGAGAATGTCGGAGCGGCGCGCGCGCGAAGAAGAAGGGGAGGAAGGAAGCGCGGCGGTGGGATCCGATCTAACGGTGGAGAAGAGAGGAGACGTGGGAGGTTGCGGCCGTCCGATTTTAATCGGACGGTGGAAGAGGTGAGAGGCGCGCGGTGTGTGGGTGGAGTGGGCGTGCTTGTGAGGGGTTTGGGCGGAGCCTTAGGTTTCGGCCCAAATTGAGTTTTTGATTTTCTTTTGTTTTTCATTTGTTTCAATTCATTAATTCATATCGGGTTTAGAAAATAGCAAAATTCTTCCAAAATTATGGAAAAATTCACGAAATTTCCATACTCTTTCTGAACTTGATAAAATTATTTCCAACTATTTGTTGGCTTTTAGTTTTGCAAATAAATTTGTTTTAGCTCTAAATACTTATAAAAAGCTTTTTAAAATTTCAGAAAATTCCACAAACATAAATAAATTTAAATTTTCTTGAAATTTGAAATTTGGGTATTACAAACCTACCCCTTAAGGAATCTCGACAGAGATTCGGGCTTGGTCGAGAAAGAGCTCGGGTAGTTGGTCTTGAGGTCTTCTTCTTTCTCCCATGTGGCTTCACTTTCGGGTGATGACTCCACTTGCACCTTGTATGATCGATGATTACGCTACGTGACTCGCTCTGCGACATCCGTAATCTTGATTGGTCGCTCCACGTAGGTGAGATCTTCTCGAAGATCGAAGCTTTCAAGAAAGTATGGTCTTAGCGCTTATGTGCATTTCCTCAAGCGGGATACATGAAAGACATCGTGCACTCCGACAAGGCTTCGCGGCTCAAGTTGATATGCTACTTCACCTCTTTTGGCGAATTTTGTATGGTCCCACAACACAGGTGCGAGTTTCGTTTTGTCAGGAATCTTCTTACTCCTCTGAGTGGAGTGACTCTGAGATAGACCAAGTCTCCTACTTCAAAGTTTAAATCCCTTCGACGGTTATCAGCATAACTCTTTTGTCGGGTTTGTGCCACTTTCAGATGTTCCCTTATAGCTTTGACCTTACTTTCTGCATCTTTGATTATCTCAGGTCCAAAGAGCTGGTGTTCTCCTACTTCATCCCACAGAAGTGGAGTTCTGCATTTCCTTCCGTATAAAGCTTCAAATGGAGCCATTCGCAAGCTGGCTTGATAACTATTGTTATATGAGAATTCTGCATACGGCAAATTCTTATCCCAACTTTGTCCAAATTCCAGGGCACAGGCTCGGAGCATATCTTCGAGGACTTGATTGGTGCGTTAGTCGACCATCCATGCGAGGATGATAGGTTGTATTGAAGTTGAGTCTGGTGCCTAAGGCTTCATGCAGACTCTGCCAGAATCTTGATGTAAACTGAGAACCTCTGTCGGACACGATCTTCTTGGGTACTCCGTGCAGACATACAATCCTAGCCACATATAACTCTGCCAACTCGCTGCTTCTGTATGTAGTCTTGACGGGAATGAAGTGAGCTACTTTGGTCAACCGATCAATTATCACCCAGATAGAATCATATCCTGATTGGGTCCTAGGAAGTCCGGTGATGAAGTCCATACCAATTTCTTCCCACTTCCATTCTGGAATTGGTAGTGGTTGTAACAATCCAGCTGGTCGCTGATGCTCTGCCTTAACTCGCTGACACACATCACAGCGAGCAACGAACTCAGCGATCTCTCGCTTCATACTGACCCACCAGTACTTCTCCTTCAGATCCTGGTACATCTTGGTGCTTCCGGGGTGTATGGAGTAAGGCGTTTCATGAGCCTCCTTCAGAATTGACTGTTTTAACTCTTGTTGGTTAGGTACACAAATGCGATTCCCAAACCACACAGTTCCTTGTTCATCTTGACAAATCTCGGAGCCTTGCCTCTTCGCATATTCTTCTTGATCTCTTTGATATCTTCATCTTCTATTTGTTTTTCTCGATCGACCATGAAGAGTTGGTTGTACTTCCAAAGCATTCACACATCCTTGACTGACAATTTCTAAGTTTAGGCGCTTCAATTTTTCGTGTAGTTCGGTTGATCATACGCACCATCATAGTATTGCAATAGGCCTTTACGCTCGTGGCATACGCAACTACATTTGCTTTGCCGGATGATAGTGAATTCCGAGATCATAATCCTTTATCAACTCTAGCCATCTTCTCTGCCGAAGGTTTAATTCTGCCTGCGTGAAGATATATTTCAGGCTCTTGTGATCCGTGAAAATCTCACAGCGGTTACCAATGAGATAATGCCGCCAGATCTTCAAAGCATGCACAATCGCGGCTAACTCCAGATCATGTGTCGGATAATTTCCTTCATGTGGCCTCAACTGCCTAGATGCATAAGCCACTACCTTGCCTTCCTGCATTAACACACATCCGAGACCTTGACGGGATGCGTCGCAGAAAAATCTCGAAATCCTTACGGATATCAGGTAAGACTAGTACAGGTGCTGAGACTAATCTCCTCTTCAAGTCTTGGAAACTTTCTTCACAGGCATCTGTCCATTCAAACTTCTTTTCCTTCTTCAGGAGTTGAGTCATGGGTCTTGCAATCTTAGAGAAATTTTCAATGAACCTGCGGTAATAACCCGCTAGTCAAGGAAACTTCTCACTTGGTGGTATCTGGGTTGCTTCCAATCGACATCGCTTCCACCTTGGCGGGATCTCGCAATTCCTCCTGCGACACAATATGTCCAAGGAATGCCACTTGACTTAGCCAAAATTCACTTTTGCTGAATTTGGCATAGAGTTGGTGCTCCACGAGCTTGTCGATATCATTCGATATGCTTCTCGTGTTCTTCTTCATCCTTGAGTAGATGAGAATTTTATCGATGAAAACAACCACAAACTTATCCAAGAATTCCATGAACACTTTGTTCATCATATTCATGAAATAAGCGGGCGTTCGTCAAGCGAAAGACATCATGTAAACTCGTGCATATCCATATCCGGTGGTGAAGGTCGTCTTGAATATCTTACGAGTGCGATCTTTAGTTGGTGATAGCGGATCTCAAATCAATCTTGAAAAGACACTTGCTCCTTTCGGTGATCGAGCAGATCATCTATCACGGTAAAGGGTATTTGTTCTTGATCGTCACCTCATTGAGTGATCGTAATCAACACACATCCTCATGCTATTGTCCTTTTTCTTGACGAACAAAGACCGGTGCTCCCAAGGTGATGAGTCGGGTCGGATGTACCCTTGCTTCGCAATCCTTCAATCTGTTTCTTCAATTACGCTAACTCATTAGTCGGCATTCTATAGGTCGCCGATATTGGAGCGTCCCTAGGACTAAGTCAATTAAGAACATTACGTCCCTATCTGGTGGCATGCCGGGTAGATCATCGGAAAGACATCGGTGTAATACAGAAGTCTATTTAAGTGAAAAGAAAGTATTAGAGAGAAGAACCAACTAGAAAAAATAGAATTAACAGAGGATTAGAGGGGGTTTGTGCAATTATTCGACAACTGGGCCTCGGGCTTTGGCCGGGAGGCCCGGGGAGGGCGGCCACCATTAAAAGAGGGGGAAACCTAGGGTGGTACTGTAGCACGGCGTGCTACGAGAGCCGCCAACTGCTCTGATACTCCCATGAACAGTACCACCCCGCCTCCTGCGCTGTCTCCTTGCAGTGCTGCCGCCAAGAAGAAGAAGAAGAAGAAGAAGAAGAAGAAGAAGAAGAAGAAGAAGAGGAAGGGGAAGAGGGAGGGGATCTCCTTCGTAGGGGTGGTTCGTCATCTACCTACGATTCTTCAAGGGTAACCTCAATTCCCCTTTGATCCGATGCGTTTTTGGATAGTTAATCAATGTCGGTACTTCTGTCGCCTAAGGGCATATCGTGTTAGAGGGACGTTTTGATATAGTTAAGTGCGGATTCAGTTTCGGACGTCTCCTAAGAAGTTGTAGAGGACGTCAATAGCTTTCAATGAAGTGCTAGAACATAATTTTTCGACCTCTGTAGCGAAAGTTATGAATTTATTGGTGCGGCTGTTCTGCAACTATGTCGGTTTTTGGACAGGTTTTAGTAATCTAACCTTTACGATCAGTTAAAGAGAGAATTAGAGGATATCAGTATAATGAAAGTTGTAGATAATTATCGTAGATTTCAGGGAAGCACAAGAACGTGAAATTTGGATAAACGAGCTGAAAGTTATGATAGTTTTAGTGCTCTGTCCAGAAAGTCTGACGTGAAATCGATGTTTTGTTAATCGGCTTAAAAGTGATTTTAGATGGCCGAATCAGGGGAGCTCACCAACTAGGTTTAGTTGGAAAATTTGATAACCTTTCAATGAAGTCCAAGAACACCTTATTTGGACCCCTGTAGTGAAAGTTATGAATTTTTAGAACTTGACTGTTCACAGAGGGCAGTTCAGCACTTAGGAATGTGGGGTTGGGATCGCGTTGCAATCTACTATTTGATGAGTTCGCTTATATAATTCATGTTTTTCGTTACTGTGGTCTTAGTTTATGTTCTTAATGTATTAGGTGGGGGTTTGGTTCCAGAGGCAGCACCGTCTTCACGTCCTCCATTCTCATGCGGTTAAGGCAAGTGCATTGTTTGATTCGTGGTTGTGATTGATTGGTCATGTTTGAGTGTTTTTTTCGATATGTGATTGCATAATGAGATTGTTGGCATGTTGTTGGTTTAAGATTTGTGGATGCTTCAAATATGTTTATGCTCTATTGTCGTATGATGCTATCGTCTTGTGTTAATTTGATGATGATTAAATGATGAGCATGTGCATATTGAGATCATGTTGAGGCTTGGTCACGTGGTGACCAAGTATGTTTTCCTTGAGATCCCGTCATGAAGGTGACGGGCCGAGATCCCCACACTCGTGGAGTGTGGGTTGAGGTCCCCAATACTTGCGGAGTATTGGGCAATTGGTCCTCGTGCGTGCGCGCACGAGCATGGGTATCGGCGGCGGTTGCATACTTTGCATTACGGTGTAATGCACAAAGAAAGATAAAGAGAAAGGATCCTTGAGCATTGCATTTGCATGTGAGATGTATTATTGTTGATCTCCTATATGTATGGATCTTGATGTTATAGCTTTATTCAGTACTTGCTTGAGTCTGTGGACTCACTCTTGCTAATGTTGTTTTAGGTACCGATCCAAGAACGACATGCATGGGGAAATAGAGTGATAGTCACACACACACACATCATGAACCAAATAAAGATGAATTAAACTTCGACCATGTTTCTTAGTGTTGGGTAATTGCTCAAAGGTTATTATGTTATGTTTCATGCAATGGATTAAGTGTAATAATTATGAGTAGTGGAACTTTATACTTCTCTAGTTTTGTTAGTCACTTAGTATGATTTGATTATTTATTGTGGATTAGAGTTGATGATTTAGTTATTTATGATTTACATGTCTATTGGAATCCCCTTTGTGCTTGTTTTTACAAGGAGGTTCCACTAAATTTATTAGCAATTGCCTTGGTTAGTGTTATTTAATGTTAGTTCAGTAGCATTCCGGGCTCATGGCGGGCTAGGGTGTTCTGATTGGTATCGAGGCGGGTAGTAGGTCCGTGGTGATTGGATTTACAACTTAGGCAACTTAAATTGCTAAAATTTTGTAATGGTTAATGAACTTAAAAGTTGACACTTGGTGCATGAGAATGGGAATGGGCATAGCATTGCATTTTCGTTTCCGTTATATCGTATTGATGATTCTTTGGTAGGAATTGAGTATGATTGCTCATTAATTGATTATATAATTATTATGTGTGGAGATTACCCATGTTGAGAGGTTGAGGTCATGGTTGTGGCCCAGGTTTTATTAGGTTACACCACCGTTCGCGGTATGAGAATAGGAAGTGGTTACCTCGTATATCTTAGTACAGTGTTGATAGTGAGTATCTTTAGAAGAGTTGTTCTCTTCCTTGAATTTGAATTTAGTCGACTCTTGTCGGTTGTGGTCGATGAATTTCTTTGGGTCGATAGTTCATTACTGATTGATGGTTTTTTTGAGAAAGATTGATATGTTTTATTGGCTTAACTTGTCCCATGAAGCAATTATTGTTTTTTTTCAATTGTTGAGTTATTCTTGTGGCTGGTGGACTTGGTTAGTTGTCAATACTAGCATTTGTATTGGAGTTCTGTCTTTCTTACTTGAAAGCATGACCCATTTATTTCACTTGATGAATTGGATAATGAAAGTTTCCTTTTGCAAGTCCTTAGTACATGGAGACTTTGACTCAATGTATCTCTCTTTGGTATTTTGAGTGTTGGCGAATAATGGTTCTCTTTTATGAAAGAAGATGTTAAAGCCTGTAGTGATGTTTTGTCTTGGTTAATGAGAGGTTATAATTAAAGCAATTAATGGATATGATATGTGTTATCAGGTTAGGTCTGCAGAGTGTGTGCATGATCGATCATAACTAAGATCCTTGAAAGGAAAGCTCATAAATTTGAAAGTGTCTTGTAGTAGTTCTTGATGAGACGTGGTTAAGAGTACAACTATACCTAATTGTAAACAGTAGAGTTAACAAGAAGTGTGGAACATTGATGAATTGAGTTGATCATTAAGAGTAATACATTTGGTAAACTTCTTTGGTAAATTGGATTAACGGATCGCAATGGATTAACCTAACCGTTTGGGATGGTTAAGTACAAAAGGAGTTAGATTATTGTGTTAGTGGATATTAATCTTGGAGTAACCTTTGGTGGATGCTTAGTGATTGTATGTAATTGTTAGGTGCAATTATTGTCTATTAAAGTTTGGTGTTGAGCTTTACTGAGAGAAAAATTGATGGGATTTAATAGATGAACAATAATTACATGATGGTAGAACTATCGGATAATAGTATGTCTTTGATGGAAGGGATTTGGAATAACCTTTTAAATTGTGTAGTTAGTTCCCTCTAAAATAAAGTGGTTGTTGTAGGGAGGGTGTAAGAATTTGGTATGCACTCATTTGAGGATGAGATGATAAAGGGGTACGTAACATTTTGGTGAGCCTTTGGTGGCTTAATAAGGGAAGAGTTGAGGATAACGAATCTTATTAAGAGTGAATTATTCTTGGTGTTGGTAAGACTGTCCACAAGAGATTGTGACGCGTCGGAGTGGTGATGATTCTTCTAGAGGAAAATAAGTCGATTGCTTTTAGTAGTATCGGATAAATGAAATGTTTGGAGTTTGGCATTCTTGATCCTTTGGTTGTTCATGATTTATGTCGTAGATGATATTAGTTTGACCAATGTGGCGTATTGGAAGGTTCTATTTAGTTCTTAAGTGATTAATGTAATTTGGTTTTAAAGGCACTTCTTGTTTGGGTTGGCAAGTAATGATGTAATCAAAGAAATTGATCTATTTGTTGTGAAAAATGAGTATCATGAGTATTTGGGTTTAGAGTTAAGAATTGTAACTGCAACTTTTCTATCGCTGTCGATTAAGTGTTTCTTGAGTTTCTAAGGTAATGTTTTATTGTGATTTATTGATGTTTAAAACTCCCTTCTCGTGGTCTCATCTTTTGTATTGCGAGATCAATGTTATTCGACTGTCTCCCTTGGTCTCTTGCTCACTCTGAGGAGCAACGATGTTCTTATGTGTTGAGACTAGTATTTGTTTGTTTTTTCCTTTTTAGAAAAGAAATAACTAACTTGTGTTGCCAGAGTCTTATAAAATGTAATATGGTGGACAAGTATTTGTTAGTGGTGAGATGTGGGAACAGTCTATGTGAAGAACAATAGAAGGTGTATTGGTTTTGGCCTATAACTTCATTGAGATAATTCTATGGAATGTTTGTCATTGGGATACAATTGATTAGTGTTTCGACTAGTGGAACTTATAGCGAATTATGATCCAGTAACCTTTGTCCATGTTAGAATATTGGGATTATCGAAATTATGGACTCTTGATAAACTTATTAGAGTATCGCAATTGGATACTTAGTATGATTATGCAGAAGAGTTGTGGTGGTGAAGTTTAATGAGAGTAGCGGTGTGGAGGAACCTAAGTGTCATGCTAATTAATGGGATAGCAGGAACTGTTGAGCTAATGTCAAGTATGACCCGGCCTCAATGAGTAACCATATGGGAGTTAAATTAATTCTAAGGATATCTTGGTCAAAGAATATATTCATTTATTAACGTTGGTGATTGAGTATGTTTGAATTCTGGTCAATTAGTTAAGGTTTCTGACGGGTATATTGTGGTTGTGCGATCGAATTGGATTGGTGTGGATTAGAGAACGTCTAAGATTGGTGAAATAAATCGCCTTGGGCGGTTACTTGATTAGTGAGGAATCTTGATATTAATGGTGAGGTTATAGTTGAGCGGTGTGAAATTTTAGTAAACGAATTTGAGGATTTTTCATCGATTACACGAGATTCATGGTAGGAGACTTGAAGGTTGGTTTTGGGCTTTGCATTTTATGCTAGGATCTTGGAGACCCAATATTATGTGTAGAGGTAGATGAACAAGAGCGAATTTTGAATAGTATGTTGATCTTTGATAGAATATTTGGGTAAAGTAAAAGGGTGTGTGTGTGCTAAGAATTCGAAGTTGATTATCTTTAACAGAGTGAGATGATGGGGTTGTGGGTGAAAAATCTTTATTGAGGTGTTCGCAATCTTTTATCAAGAAAATTCCTTTGGAATAGAAGTGGACTAGAGAATCCTTTTGTGGATTAATAGAGTCCCTCTAAATAAGTATGGTTGTTTTTTTTGGTTTGAGGATCATTTTGGGATTGTCAGTTAAGAGGAAGGAGTTAATGTGATAGTTCTAGACACCCATGATTCGGAAAAGGGTTTGTTTCTTAAAAGAACATCTGAGAAAAGAATGTTCTCTCGAGTAGAGAAGTGCTCTAGTGGTTCTTGGTTGAGTTGGGTTTTATGACGAAGAACATGTACAATTTGAGTTGCCTCTTTGTTGGCAAGGTGGTTCTTTTCGGTTCGGGAAAAAAATAAAGCGTTTGATTTGGGCATTCGAGCAAATTCTCTTTTGGCTTATGTGGTGCTCAATTGCAAACTGCTGAGTTGGAAGGATTGAAGGTTTTTGTGAAGAATCTCTGATTTTGGATTTGAGTGTTTTGGAGGAAAGTTGGAATTACATTATGAAACCACTATTTTCAGTTGAATCTAATTATTAAAACTTGACTAAAATAAGTTTTGTTGCGTATCCACGCTTAATGAGGATCTAATTGTTATGATGAAGAGGTCGATCGGCGATGGAACAAGAGTTCCATATGTTTACGTGCAATTTTTGTGGTTTGGACCGAAGAGATAGATAGCCTAAAGTATATTTGGTTGTTCGGAAGATGTGGGGATCTTGGAAGATGGCAAATTGCTAGAACTATCTCGAGTCCGAGCGGGAATATAACGTTTTGTATGACTGGTGTTGAGAGGAGGCTTGAGGTATTTGGAGTGTGAAGTTTCATAAGATCATTAACCGAGTAATGTCGCATCTTCAAGTCCTATCTGTTAAGTGGTTACAGTCGGTCGGTAAGTGTAATGAGGCGTATCGTCAATTGCATCAAGGTGCGGTGGTCCCATATGTCCGAGAGGAAAATGACTTGGAAGCTAGAGGTCTCGTATGCGCAAGCCTTATGCAGTCGTTCACGCCGTGTATGTGTTAACACTTGTTAAGTTCGGTTTGGTGCTCATTCAAGTGGATCGGTGAGAAGAATTCGGGTCGAATTTGCTTAAAGGTAGAGCTGTAATACCAGAAGTCTATTTAAGTGAAAAGAAAGTATTAGAGAGAAGAACCAACTAGAAAAAATAGAATTAACAGAGGATTAGAGGGGTTTGTGCAATTATTCGACAACCTGGGCCTCGGGCTTTGGCGGGAGGCCCGGGAGGGCCGCCACCACTAAAAGAGGGGGAAACCTAGGGTGGTACTGTAGCACGGCGTGCTACAGTAGCCACCACTGCTCTGATACTCCCCATGAACAGCATCGCCCGCCTCCTTGCGCCGTCTCCTTCTGGTGCTGCCAACCAAAAAGAAGAAGAAGAAGAAGAAGAAGAAGAAGAAGAGGAAGGGGAAGAGGGAGGGGATCTCCTTCGTAGGGGTGGTTCGTCATCTACCTACGATTCTTCAAGGGTAACCTCAATTCCCCTTTGATCCGATGCGTTTTTGGATAGTTAATCAATGTCGGTAGTTCTGTCGCCTAAGGGCAGATCGTGTTAGAGGGACGTTTTGATATAGTTAAGTGCGGATTCAGTCTCGGACGTCTCCTAATAAGTTGTAGAGGACGTCAATAGCTTTCAATGAAGTGCTAGAACATAATTTTTCGACCTCTGTAGCGAAAGTTATGAATTTATTAGTGCGGCTGTTCTGCAACTCTGTCGGTTTTTGGACAGGTTTTAGTAATCTAACCTTTACGATCAGTTAAAGAGAGAATTAGAGGATATCAGTATAATGAAAGTTGTAGATAATTATCGTAGCTTTCAGGGAAGCACAAGAACGTGAAATTTGGATAAACGAGCTGAAAGTTATGATAGTTTTAGTACTCTGTCCAGAAAGTCTGACGTGAAATCGATGTTTTGTTAATCGGCTTAAAAGTGATTTTAGATGGCCGAATCAGGGGAGCTCACCAACTAGGTTTAGTTGGAAAATTTGATAACCTTTCAATGAAGTCCAAGAACACCTTATTTGGACCCCTGTAGTGAAAGTTATGAATTTTTAGAACTTGACTGTTCACAGAGGGCAGTTCAGCACTTAGGAATGTGGGGTTGGGATCGCGTTGCAATCTACTATTTGATGAGTTTGCTTATATAATTCATGTTTTTCGTTACTGTGGTCTTAGTTTATGTTCTTAATGTATTAGGTGGGGGTTTGGTTCCAGAGGCAGCACCGTCTTCACGTCCTCCATTCTCATGCGGTTAAGGCAAGTGCATTGTTTGATTCGTGGTTGTGATTGATTGGTCATGTTTGAGTGTTTTTTTCGATATGTGATAGCATAATGAGATTGTTGGCATGTTGTTGGTTTAAGATTTGTGGATGCTTCAAATATGTTTATGCTCTATTGTCGTATGATGCTATCGTCTTGTGGTAATTTGATGATGATTAAATGATGAGCATGTGCATATTGAGATCATGTTGAGGCTTGATCACGTGGTGACCAAGTATGTTTTCCTTTGAGATCCCCGTCATGAAGGTGACGGGTCCAAGATCCCCACACTCGTGGAGTGTGGGCTTGAGGTCCCCAATACTTGCGGAGTATTGGGCAATTGGTCCCTGTGCGTGCGCGCACAGGCATGGGTATGCGGCGACGGTTGCATACTTTGCATTACCGGTGTAATGCACAAAGAAAGATAAAGAGAAAGGATCCTTGAGCATTGCATTTGCATGTGAGATGTATTATTGTTGATCTCCTATATGTATGGATGCTGATGTTATAGCTTTTATTCTCAGACTTGCTGAGTCTGTGGACTCACTCTTGCTTTTAATGTTGTTTTAGGTACCCGATCCAAGAACGACATGCATGGGGGGAAATAGAGTGATAGTCACACACACACACATCATGAACCAAATAAAGATGAATTAAACTTCTGACCATGTTTCTTAGTGTTGGGCGAATTGCTCAAAGGTTATTATGTTATGTTTCATGCAATGGATTAAGTGTAATAATTATGAGTAGTGGAACTTTATACTTCTCTAGTTTTGTTAATCACTTAGCATGATTTGATTATTTATTGTGGATTAGAGTTGATGATTTAGTTATTTATGATTTACATGTCTATTGGAATCCCCTTTGTAACTGTTTTTACAAGGGAGGTTCCGCCGAAATTTATTAGCAATTGCCTTGGTTAGTATTATTTAATGTTAGTTCAGTAGCATTCCAGGCTCATGGCGGGCTAGGGTGTTACAATCAGCATATTCCCGGACTACAGGTATGTCTTCGAGTTTCACTTCCTTCTTGCTGGTGAGGATGGAACTTCCATTGGTGCAGGTCTTGGGCTTGAACTCGACTGAAATTCCGTCTCCATTGGTGAGAGTGATAGACCTATTGGCGCAGTCTATTTGTCCACGATTCTTGGCTAACCAGTCCATTCCGAGAATGACATCCAAACCTTGGGAATGCAAGACTATCAAGTCCGCTAGGAATGATACTCCGGATATTTCAAGAGTGAGGTTCGGGCACAGAGAACTAGTTCTCATTTACGAGCCAATGAATGGATTATCATAGGATTGTTTAAGGAGATATAGGTAACCCATTTTGCCCACAAACTTATTTGATACAAATGAACGCAAGCTCGGAATCAAATAGCACCAAGTGGTATTGAATTGACAAGAAACATACCAAGCACAACATCTCGCGCCGCTGAGCTTCTCACCGTGGCGTGGTTCACACGCCCTTGATAAATTGTCTGGCGGCTTTGCAATGCCGCCGATGGTGTAACTCTGGTGCGGCTTGAAGGTGGTGCCGCTGCGCTTGGGGCATCTGTTGGCGTAGTGCCCTGTTTCGTTGCGATGGAAACAGTCACCTGCACCGAGGAGCGGAGCTCTTCGCTGGAATTGCCCTCCGGTTGATGCGCTGCGGAAGTTGGAGGTGTTAGGGCGTTGGTTCTGCACCGGGGCTCTGGACGTGGAAGACTGGAACTTTCCACGCTGCGGCGGCTGCTGCTGAATGAAACGAGGCTTGGGAAGGCCTCCTGCATTGAACTTCTGGGCGGCCATCCTCCGCTTGCGGTTCTCCATCTCATGGTGTTTGGCTTCCTAGCGGATCGGCTTGTCCACCAACTGCTGGAAGTCGGTGAAGTTCTGGGAGATGAGCTGAACGAAAATATCATCATTCAGTCCTTCCAGGAACCTTTCTTGCCGATCTTCATCTCGGGCTACATCAGCCGGGGCGTAGCGGGCCAGTTGGTTGAACCTGTGGAGGTACTCGCTCACCGAGCGATTTCCCTGGCGGAGCGCATGAAACTCCTTCTTCTTCAATGTCATCTGGCCGGCAGGGATGTGTGCATGACGGAAGGCTCTGACGAACTCGTCCCACGAGATGGCCTGGGCATTGGCGTGGGTGATGCAGAAGTTGTCCCACCATTCCGAAGCTGGTCCATTGAGCTGATGGGAGGCGAATAGGACCCTCTTGCGGTCTGTGCACTGCGCGATATCTAGCTTCTTTCTGATGGCGCAAAGCCAATCGTTAGCATCCATTGGTTCGGTGCTGCTGGAGAAGGTTGGAGGACGCATACGCATGAACTCCGACATAGTCACCCGCTGAGGAGGGTGTGCCGGTGCTTGAGTTGCGGCGATAGCTGCTGCTGCGGCCTGGTTGTTCTGAGCATTGTGGAGTGACTGGGCCAGCAAGTCAATGAGATGAGTTTGGTTGGCCATCATTTGTTCCCGATCCCGTCCGCATTTGGCGGTGGGGAGGCTCTTGAACATCTTGTTCATGGTTGTCGGTATTCCATTATTCGACCATGGATGCTGCCATTTCCTGTGCGGGTGTTCACCATCTGCTGAATTTTTCAAAGACTTAGGAAAGAGAAGTAAGGGTCGTACTAAGGGGGAGTAAATTTATATTAGCCCAAAAAGCACACAATTGCATAACAAAGAAACCAAATTTCTTTTTCAAAGTAGTCTTTTATTTTATTCATTTGATTATGGCTACCACACAAGGTTAGTAGCTCATAATTCGCAGCTAATCGACAACTAAAAGGAAAGCAAATATCTAAAATGGTGGAAGTAAACATCTATGGGGTGGATGGGGTGTAGTCAGGGGAGTTACAGGTATTGCCTTGGCCCTTCTTGTACAGAGCTAATTCAGCTTCGGCCGCCTTCAACTTCTCCTCTGCAGCTTCTAGCCTTCCCTGAACGAGATACAACTCGTCCAGGGTGTTGCCATAGGCGTAATCCATCGCCTTGGCTAACTCCACCTGGTGGGTGATCTCCGGCATATCCTCGTTCTCGACTGAGCTGAAGGCACTGCCTAGCCGGGTGGGGATGTGCATGGGATAGTACTGGAATGCAGTATCCCGAAAGTGAGCGTCGTAGGTGTAGCGAAGTCGGCGGATGGCTTCTCTTGCGGCGTCCTGGATACCATCCTCAAAAGTCTCCCGACGCATTGGGGCGTCGAAGATGTGGAATGACGTATCTGGCGCTAAGTTAGAGTAGAGGATAACCTCCACTCTCCAGCGCTCCTGCTGTCCCACGATGTACTTGTATCCTTGGTATGTGGGTCTCTTCGTGAAACTCAGGTGTTGCATCATCTTCCATAGGATATCCGCCCATTCTCCAGCGTAGACTCCATGGGAGATACGGGTCGGTCTCTCGGCCATCTACAATTTTAGAAAGGACAAGAGTTTAGAAATCTTTTTAATAGAGAAAGGAAGAGTAAGACTCTGGAAGATAGGTAAATAATTTGTAATTTTTTGAAAAATAGTCCTTATTGGTTTTACCAATTCTACCGTGGGCCCTGACCTACAGTCGATATGGCTCTTATACCACTTTTGTCGAACCCGGGAGCGAAGTATCCCGAATTCTCTGTGTTCAAACACCGGTCCAGGATTTCCAGCGTACACAGTCTCACAAAAATGATATCACATTCATATCACGAAAACGTAAATGACATTAAATAAATAATTGTTTAATATAATGAGTCTGAATAATAATATCAAAAGTCAAATGATAAACACAGCGGAAACATAATAATAGTGGGAGCCACACGATGCGCCACGAGCAATCGTGCAGGTCAAAAGGCCTACTCGTCCGGGTCCTCACCGTCAAGGTAGCAGTCTTCTCCTGAATAAGATTTATTCAGCAAGGATGAGCACAACTTCTGTGCTCGCAAGTTACACCCAATATGGAATTTAAATGCATGCATAGGGAAACAAGTGAGTATGGTCAGTTGTTTTGCATAAACAAACATTTTCAGTTTAAATAGACCTAGTAATTTATAAAGCGTTTCATACTATGGCTAAAATCATATTTTAAAATGACAATGAGATAATGTGGATAACCTCCAATAATAAAGTGAAGGATCCTCCTAACACTTGGCTTCCCCTTAAATTTTCATAAGGATTGTCCATCCTCGTATTTGATAAAGCATTTAAAACCAAAAACAATTCTAACTTTAAGTGGCCTGCTAGCATGTCCATGACCATGACGCGCTATTCGAATAGTTTCTACTCTGCAGAGTTGGTACAACTTTACCCACACGAGGTGACGTGCTAGTTATGTCGGCCAATTCACGCTTCCGTAGGCGTGTGACTGAGCAATTACCATGAGGCCTTTACAATGTGCTATCCTAATGTATTCATGCCCGCTAAGGTTTCGCCCCTTTGGACTAACCGTCCTCCGAGAGCCCCGTCTTGCGCCAAGTGGGAATAAAACGTCTAACCGACACCCACATAATCACATGACATAAATACACTAGAATATCACAAATTAGTTAGCCAAATCCTGCCCATACAGGACATGTGGTAGTACGTTATGGCTTAGCAATAAGCGGCTTAAAGACTGGTCCTCAATTGACTTGGGCGTCATTCCTGCATTCCATGGGCCTTAACCTTAACCAGGTCAATCCCGTGCATAAACCTGCACCCACCATTCCGACCATTTCGCCCAAGTCCAAATCCATTTTTGATTTTTATTTTGAATAAAACTCCGTTTATAAATCTATGTGGTAAGACAATACCACAATACCAAGTTTGAAATAAATTTATAGAAATTTGGTGTATACCCTCCCAAATTCTGTACATGTGAACTAAGTTTGGCTAAGCATATGTTTTAATTTTGGTAATATCTTGCCTATGGTATCAAGGTAGTCAGATACAACATTCAAATTGGCCATACAATAACACATGGAATTAACTATATGTAAAACTGGATATTAAAATATTTATAACAACATATGCATGCGATAAAGAATTTAAAAACTGGAAATAGCTTAAAATACTGGGGGCAATATGGTCAATGGTGTAACTTGCCTTGGTCGATGTCTTGAAATTCTAAATCTTCAGCTTGATCGAACTCTCCGGAGTCGTCGAATTCTATACGCGAAAATACGACAAATTCAATATTCAAATTCAAAATAAATTCAAAAACATAGTTCAAATTAACTCCAAATTGAAATATTTTGTTTTAGTTAGCTAGATTATAATTTTATATAAATTTTGCAATTTGAATCACCCAATTTGGAGTTCGTATGAAAAAGATATGAATTTTAGAAGTTTAAACCTAAATCTGAAATTTAATTGATTTTCTGAATTATTTTTCTCTTGAAAAGCTATTTATTGCACAATGATTACATCACTACAGATTTCAGAATTAAAAGAATTTAAAATATTCTCGACAAGCGGGCCCCATGTGTCGGTGGGCGGTTCACGGTGGAACAAGCCCACCGAAGCTCGGAAGGATCGCACGCGGACCGTGCCACGTGTGTGTGCGTGGCGTTGACACGGCGCCACGCGGCCGTGTTCTTGAGATGGCGCTCAGTGGCGCCACGGTGGCGAGCCACGTTGGCTTGACGGCGGCAAAGTTTGCGCGCGCCGACAACGGCGGCGGCGGAGGTTCACCGCGGCGAGGTACCGAGAGAGAGAATGCGAAGGGGAACTTGGTGTGCTACGGCGGCGGAGGAGCGCGGCGAGATGATCGGCGGCGAGCGGCAAAGAACGAGGTGCTCGGTCATGGCGCGGCGGCGTTCGGCGGCGTCGGCAGAGGTGAGGTGAGCCACAGGTGCGAGGTCGCGGCGAACCCGAAGGTGTTGGCGGCGTGGACGCGGCGGTGGTGACGGCGGCGCTAGAGGCGCGAAGTGCTTGCGGCGGCGGCGGTGTTCATGGTCCGCGAGGTGAAGAGAGAGAGGAAAATGAGTGGCGGCGTTGGGTTGAGGGTGGAAGGGGCACCTGCGCTCCCTTTATAGGGGCGAGGAGGCGGGTGATGGAGGTCGTGTGCGGAGAGCGCGGCGGAGGTTACGTCGTGCGGGCGAACCGGCGGGAAAGAGGGGAAAGTGGGGAAGTGGGCGTTTGGAGGCGGCGGAGCCTGCGCACGTCGCGAGGAAGACGTGGGAGGTTGGGGCGGCAAACACGAGCTCGGTTGCGGCCGAGAATGTCGGAGGTGGCGGCACGCGCAAGAAGAAGGGAGGAAGGAGAGCGGGCGGCGGTGGGATCCGATCTAACGGTGGAGAAGAGAGGAGACGTGGGAGGTTGCGGCCGTCCGATTTTAATCGGACGGTGGAGAGAGTGAGCGGGCGCGGTGTGTGGGTGGAGTGGGCGTGCCTTGAGGGTTTGGGCCGGAGCCTTAGGTTTCGGCCCAAATTGAGTTTTTTGATTTTCTTTTTGTTTTTCATTTGTTTCAATTCGGTTAATTCATATAGGGTTTAGAAAATAGCAAAATTCTTCCAAAAATTATGGAAAAATTCACAGAAATTTCCATACTCTTTCTGAACTTGATAAAATTATTTCCAACTATTTGTTGGCTTTTAGTTTTGCAAATAAATTTGTTTTAGCTCTAAAATACTTATAAAAAGCTTTTTAAAATTTCAGAAAATTCCACAAACATAAATAAATTTAAATTTTTACTGAAATTTAAAATTTGGGCTGTTACAAAGGATAATAGAGGACATTGCTTTACATCCTCCTGCCACTGTCGCTGAACTCTTCGAGATGGTTGATAGATACGCGACTGCTGCTGAAGTAGTCGAGTGGAACAACACTATCGATCGTGGAGACAATATCCCTCAAGAGGCGGGCGAAAGTGGTAAGAAAAAGGATAAAAAGGCCAAGAAGTCCAAGAACAAGGCAAAGAGACACAAATCTCTAGCTGCCAGTTCTAAGGAGGTCCTGGCCGTAAGTGACAAAGAGTCACGCAACCCCAAGCAGAACCCCGATCGAGGCAAAGGTAAGCGCTAAGATCGGAGGAATGACAAACCCAGGTGGTGTCCTTTTCACAAAAAAGAAGGGCATGACCTTCGTAACTGCCGAGTTTTTCTATGAAAACTCGAAGACTACTACTCTGGCAAAGGGCCACTTCCTACTCTTGAATAGGTAGGTCAAACAAGTGGACGGAAGGAGTCGGATGATGAGGAGGAGATGTCGTTCCAGGATCCGCAGCACACCATCGATCACATCTATGGAGGATCATCGGCATACGAGTCACGACGACAGCTAAAAGTTGTCGAATGCGAGGTAAATACAATCGACTCACCTCTCGTCAATAAGCTACCGAAGTGGTCGGAAATCACCATTGCTTTCGAGAAAGGTGATTGCCCGATCCCTTTGACCAAACCCGGTCGGTTCCCGATCGTGGTCGAACCCACCATCAACAACTGTCGAGTGAATCAAGTCTTAGTTGATGGTGGAAACTCGTTAAACATACTGTTTACGAGTACCCTGGACGATATGCAGGTACCCAGGACAAAGGTAAGACCGATACGATATTCATTCCATGGAATCGTACCGGGGTCCTCGGCCAAACCAATTGGCCAAGTTTCTCTTCCTTTAACGTTTGGCTCACCAAGCAATTTCAGGACAGAGAAAGTCTCCTTTGACGTGGTCGATTTCGATACGGCATATAATGCCATACTCAGACGACCTACTCTGGCAAGATTCTTAATAGCTACTCATTATAGGTATTAATGTCTTAAGATGCCAGGTCCCAAAGGAGTAATCACAATATATTGTGACAAGATGATGGCGCACTCCTGCAACCGTCGCTCCCTCGAGATGGTTGGACAACTACCAACTCGAGATGAAAGTCAGCCTTCGACTAGCAAGTCGAAGCCTAAAGCTGCACCTAAACCGAATGACCATGTCAAAGAGGTTCCTCTAGACGCGGGGGAGCCCTCGAAGGCTATTCGCATTGGGGATTCTTCCGACCCCAAATAGGAAGACGCCCTCATCACTTTCCTCCGGGCAAACATAGATGTCTTCGCGTGGCAAGCATCCGACATGCCCGGAGTCCCCAGGGAAGTGATCGAGCACACGCTAGCCTTACGGCCTAACAAAGTACCCGTAAAACAGAAGTTACAGATATTTGCCCCTGATCGACGAGATGCTATTAGGTCAGAATTGGACAAGTTGCTTAAAGCAGGCTTCATAAGAGAAGTTAACCACCCAGAGTGGTTGGTTAACCCTGTAATGGTTAGAAAGTTGAACGGCAAATGGCGTATGTGCGTAGACTTTACTGATCTTAATAAAACTTGTCCAAAAGATGATTTCCCTTTGCCTCGTATCGATCAGCTGGTTGACTCTATTGCAGGATGTGAGATGTTGAGTTTTCTAGATGCATACTCTGGTTACCACCAGATCAGTATGTGTCGAGAAGATGAAGAGAAGACCGCATTTATTACACCGTTTGGAATATTTTGCTATGTCAAAATATCATTCGGTTTAAAAAATGCCGGAGCTTCTTTTCAGCGTTTGATGCAAACGACTTTTGCTCCTCAACTAGGCCGAAACTTGGAAGCCTACGTTGATGATCTAGTCGTAAAAAGCAGCAAATGGATCAATCATATCACAGACTTACAGGAGACTTTCAACAACCTCAGAAAACACCACTTAAAGCTTAATCCTGAGAAGTGTGTGTACGGGTATCTTCAGGAAAATTGCTTGGATTATTTGTCTCTGCATGAGGAATCGAAGCAAATCCTTAAAAGGTAAAAGCCATCACTCAGATGCGCCCCCCGACCACGAAAAAGGAAGTCCAAAAACTCACAGGATGCATGGCGGCATTAAGTCGTTTCATCGCACGTCTGGGAGAAAAAGGACTGTCTTTCTTCAAACTTCTAAGGAAACATGAGAACTTCGAGTGGTCAGAAGAAGCTAACCTGGCCTTTGAGGAAGTCAAGAGGTATCTTACGAGTGCTCCTGTTCTGGTTTCCCCAAAACCAGGAGAGACGCTCTTAATTTATCCCTTAGCTTTTTCGACTCGGCTTTCTCAAAGTCGGGTGAATTAGCCAAGATCTTTTCATCACTCTTAAACCTGAAAGGTTAAGGGAAGACATGAATACACAGACAAACGGTCGTAAGTATTTCTACGGCCGATGGATGATCGTAAGTTTTTTTACGATTACCCCTTGGTCGTAAGTTCTTCTACGACTAATACCAAGTCGTTTTCTACGATAATCTTCTACGAGTACTGAGTAAGTAATCAATTTGTAAAATGATTACGAGAATCAGTTACTCACCACCTCTCTGCTTGCTCGCAGAGTACTGCCTTCTCTTGTCGTAGTTTGACAAGTTGCCGATTATATTCGCAAATCGTAGCAACTTACTCTACGGCTCTCTACAAGGGAGAAAAACTATAAGAGACAGAGATAAAACCATAAGTGAGTATCTATGAATACTTACATTCATGTTTGACCAAGCAAACATGGAGACAATTTGTGAGGACACCCGGTTATTGGAAATGTACTTAATTAAAATTATACTGTAGCACAATTCTTAATTAAGGAACAGTGTTGCCCCTTTATTAAAGATCATGCTAAAGGTATAAATTTAACAAGTGACAAATCCAATAAACAGGATTCCCGGATATATATATTTCACAATGGTTCCCAGGATCAACGACCATTGCATATATATCCTTCAACAACATTGCATCAAATACATACAAGTCATACATTGACATAATTAAACATAAGTTTACAACTTGCGGTTTTAGTACTACATTATGGAGTGACTTGGTCACTACAACAAGTTCAACAGCGGAAGCAAAATAAAAATTCAAAATCCACCAATGGCCTCATCCACCCGCAGGCGATTGCGTGGAGGAAAGAAGTAGCTTTACTCGTTAGCGTCACCCTGATCGGCGCTAACGGGTACTTCATAAAGGTAACCATCCTCACCTGCAACAATAGGTGATAGCACCTTGAGTACGGAAGGTACTCAGCAAGTCTTACACAAACTAATAAAAGAAAGTGTTTATTAGAACCTATTCAAAGGAGTAGAATTTATATATGCATAAGGTTGCAACAGGAAGGTAAAATGGTTAAGTTTTGCATAAAGCAAGACATCTTAACCTACAATTGCTAAATTTTGATAAAGAAATTTAATAAATCAAAGTTAAAGTAGAACAGTAAGTAAATGGAACAATTGTAAACAGTACAGAGCATGAATCCCTCATGCTAAACCAAGAACCGAAACCAGATTTGAAAATCAAAACTTCTATACAGGTGACATCAATTCAAGTTATCGTCCATGACCGTGGACACGGCTATTCGAACAGTTTATTACCCTGCAGGGGTGTACATCTTTACCCACACGACTTAGTCAGCCCGTTGCCTTTGGATGCCTCCGAATGATGACATACTTCCTTTGGTATGCCGACCGGGGAAACTAAGATTTGGCATTTTTCAACAAGCTAACACTATTGAGTTGGACACCCATGTGTGAGTGATCTCGCTAAACAACGATCGATAGCATCCGCCTAACAGAGGCACACATGTTGCGTCAGAATGCCGACCCAAACAATAAAAGTGCGTAGGGTTCGCTACCCATACTAGTTTGCAATCGGCATCTTTAAGGTGCGTACATGTGATAGAACGCATATCGCCCTCACCCTTCTAAGAACATCGTCTTGACATACAAGCTCACATGGCATAAAACGCGGTCAAAGACCTAAGCATCTATGCCATACAAGGTCAATACACATATTCTTACTTTCTGTTTCCAACCCAATAGTCTTAACATTTTACTTAACCAAGCAGCGCCCATACTGCATGTGGAAGTGCGTGGGGACTTGAATTGAATAGTCGAGTTCGGTCCTTAATTAACCCGGACAAGTCCACCACAATTCCCAATCTCGTGCACAAAAGCACCATCACTAGCTTCCTCTTGTCCAGATCAAGTTAAATATAAAACTCATTTCTGAAATAAGTAAACTGGACAAAGAGTTTAAAGTAACAGAAAGTCATTTGTGATTCCCATGTTTGACAAGATATTCTTGTCAAACTCTAAAGTTTCTAGACTGCATGTCTAAGCCAAATCTGAGAATATATTATAGTATACAGTACTATGCTAAGGTTGAGTGTATGGTTATAATTAAGGTAATCCACAATGTCACTCAGGCCATAACTAACTAATACAGTCCATATTGGTATTTTCAGAAAAATAGCATGCACAGATGTCACTGGATTTAGAAAATCTATTGTATAAAACTTGGGATCAACATGGTGCAAAGAGGAAGCTTGCCTTGATAATAATAAACCTCTGTTGCAGGCTCAGGTGGTTCAGAAATAGATTCAATCACTTCAGCAAAACCAGATTTTAAAAGAAGCAATAAAGTCCAATAAATGCCAAAATCGACAATAAGTACAAAATGGAAGAAATATGCATGATCAATCTGGAAATGCATGATTGACAGTATGCTTAAGCCATAACTACCCTAATAGTGATAATAACCCATATTATAACCTACTATTTTCAAACGGCAGAAACTAGGGTTTAGTTCAAAGTTTCAGTTTTCACATTTTGAAAAGAACAGAAACAGGACAGAGACAGTTTTCGGGAAAAAGGAAAATAGATCAAGCAAAGGTTCAGAAATGAAATTAGCATGATCTTTTAGGGTAATTAATATCCCAAGCTAACCCTAATCTAATCCTAATCGATTAGGTTACAACAGCTTAAGAGAAACCTATTTTGTCGGTTAAGCCGACAAAAGAGAACAGAGACAGATCTCTGCCAACAAGCTAAATAGATGATATCAAGAATTAGAAGAACAACTTGTTATGCTGCTAGGGTTTAGTTGAAACCTAACTAGGATGATAAGTTGACAGGAGAAACCCTAATTCTTGAAAATGACATGAAAGACCGAAAAGTTAGGATAACAACTTTTCAGCTTACAGCAAGTTGAAACTACTGATATACAAGTGAATGATCCATATGAGTTTCTAAGGTCCTTAAGATGCTCAAGAGGTCATAACTAGGGTTTTTAGCTTACCAGGTTAGGAAAGACCTCAGAGACTCTGAAAACTCGATGTTGATTAATCAGAGAAATAAACTCTGGATTAACCTACAAAAGAGGTCAAATCTTTAATACCAGGTGAACCCAGTTCTTGGTATGGATAAGCAAAGGACAGGAGCAAGAAACTCCACTGGACAACAATGGAGGATGAAGAACTCCTTCGGTCAACACTGGTAACAGCAAAAGCTAGGGTTTATATATATAGAGGTTGAGCTACAGGGCAAAGTGGAAGAGTCTAGAGTTGATGAGGTGTCCATTTAGAGCTAAATATCTCAAAAATTAGTTGCAAAAGTTTTGGGATAAACCTCTCCTCTGTTCTGAGAGATGGTGTGAGAGAGAGAGGAAGAAGAGAGGCACACACGACATAAGGGCTCCATTGGCGATCCACACGTGTGCGTCTCTTAAAACTCAAAAGAATCTCAGCCGTCCGATTAGAAATGGGCGGCTGTGATAAATAGAGAGGTAAAAAGGTTTTAATCGGCATCTTTTAATATGGGCCGTGCGATCTAGATCGGTCGATTGAGATTTAAACAGAGCTCAAAGGAAATGCGGGGTCTACTTTCAAATCTGGACATTGGATTGGAATCCAACGGTCAAGTAAAGGAATACACGTCCCGCAATTAGATGAGATGACGCGGCACCGTTAGATTGGATTCCTACGGTCGAGATGGGACAAAGAACCGGATGGTCCGATTGCATACACTAATCTGGACCCTACGATTGAAATCCAACGGCCCACTAAATTTGGGCCTTAACTGCGCTCGGTCAAAAAGGAGCGCCGTGGGATTTAAATCCAAAGGCCCAGATAGCCATCACGGGGGAAGCCTTTCGGACTCTGCAATGCTCCCAGCACCATCCCTCATGCGGCTCCCTGCGACCCGAAGCCAATACACGCCAAAGTACTAAGTCAAGAGAGGTCCCATACCCTCTAGTGTGGTTAGCACGCGAAAATGCTTGGTTCAGTGTAACAAGATGTTCGGTCCTTGTTGACTCGGGCACCATTCCAGTCATACCCAGAAGCACACCAACATACCATTGTGCCCAAGTCTAAATCATTTTGTTTTTAGATTTTAGTTTTCACAAGTAAACATGGTACAAGGCTGAAATCATAAGTGATAATATGTTGTATGTGATCAAGGCTATCGACTAGGTCGATAACCGCCCAATTCTACCGGTAACTAAGCATTGCTAAGCATCATATCGTAAAGACAAATAAGAGGCCCTAAATCATTCACCGGGCTCTAATTCACCGGTGAGGATAATATTCCTAAGGTAGTGGCAGGGGTGAACAATTTAAGGGAAACAATGCAATAGGATTAGCTACCTCTATTCGGCAAAATTAATCATTGACACAAAAGCATGCATACATACAAGTAAAACAAAGTATTAGATTTTAAAAGTAATGGGATGGAGTGGATATGATCAAACTGCTTGCCTTGCTGTAGATCACTTTCTTGCTGCAGAGGATTCACTCACGTAATCAATAATTCCTTCGGAACCTAACGCGAAAAGGCGATAACCAAATAAGAACAAGAACTCCAAATAAAACTCAACAGCAAAAGTTATCCAAATGCAATGAAATTTCTACAGAATCTAGAGGTTGATTTTAGACAAATTTAGAAACAAGAAACATGTCATTTGGACTTAGCATGAAAAAGTTTATGGCTAAACTAAGTTCTCTCAGCCTGAAAAATCATAATTAAATTAATTACGGTTACTGTTCATGACGAAAATTTCTAGAATGATCTGGAACTTGAAATTTTTATGGTGGGTAGATATGGTTATCCTAACAACAGCAAAACTGAGTTTGCACAAATTGGAGTTGAAATGAATTAGTTATGATTTTTCTAAGTTCTAAAACTAGTGAACCATTAATTTCAGTGGCAATGATCAAATGAAGACCTATTCTATATTACAGTACAATCCTAGTGGGTCTTAACAAAACTTAGTTTGCTCATCTAGGTATTACAGAGAATAAATTATGCGTTTTACAAATTTTCAATGAATTTCTAAACCACTATTTCATATTAAACAAGTTCATGCAGTGTATATCATTTTCTATTTCATAACGAATGCCTAAATTCATTCTCAGATTAAAGTTCATATTCTATGAGCTACAACAATGGAATCATTCAAAAAGAGTTAAAAGACCAAGTTATGCACTTTTGAAATTTGGAACATCAAAAGACTTAGAAAATTTGAGCTCTCGGAGGTCCAATTGAACTAGAAGACAAGGGAGAGGTCGTGGGCGTTGATCTTGCATCGCAGGCCACGCAGACCTTGAAGCCTGGCCGCAGGAAGACCTCCTCCCGCATACGGGAGGTGCGGACCGTTGAGATCGATCAACGGCCACGACCGGTGCATGCACAGCGCACGCAAAGGAGGTCCACACGCCTACGAGGTCGTGGCCGTCGGATCGAGATCTGGCGGTCCCGAGCACTAGGGAGGTCCTAAGGGTAAACCTACGGAGGAGAGTGCGGGCGGCTAAGATCTCACGGAGGAGGTCTTCAACGGTCTAGATCTCGGAGGAGGTCTTTAACGGACACGATCAAGTGAGGAGGTCACGGGTGATCAAGATCAAGCGAGGAGGTCCCGATCGGTGGGATTTAACCGAGGAGGTCTTGGGCGGCCAAGATCTACTCGGGAGGTCCTAAGTGACGGGGTTTTAACGGGAGGAGATGCGGGCGGCTCAGTTAGATCTAGGAGGTCTGAGCGGTCCAGATCAACGCGAGAGGAGGTCTTGCGGTCTCCTTCACAAAGGACCCGAGGTGGTCTTTTGCAAAGAGGACCCCAAAGCGGTTTTGAAGGTTTTCTTTACAAAAGACCGGGGTGGTCTTTGCAAAGAGGACCTCGGGGTGGCTCGGGGTGGTTTTATAAAGCGACTAAGGAGGTCTTTTTGCAAAGAGGACCCCAAGGAGGTCCGAGAGGGTGGTCTTTCAAAAGACCATGAGGAGGCCTTTTTGCACAGAGTGGTTCTAGCGGCTCAGTTAGATCTCGGGGCGTCTGGATGGTGAGATCTAACGGTGAGGTCGTGAGCACTTAAGGTTTCGTGAGCAGAGACCTACGGTCAAGATCTACGCTCGAAGAGGTCCTCAGCGGCTCAGTTGCACGAGGAGGTCCGAAGACTTAACGTTGTGCGGCAGAGCCCACGGCTCAGTTGAACCGGGGTGGTCCTAAGCGGTGGAGATAACTCGAGGAGGAGGTCCTAGCGGTTGGGATTTCTGAGGAGGCCTTAGGGGTGAGGATTTAGCGGAGGAGGACCCCGATGGCTAAGATCTCCCAGGGGGAGGTCTTAACGGCCCAGATTCAAACCGAAGAGGTCCTGTGACCTAGAGTTTTCACAGACAAGATCCTATGGTCAGGATTTAACACGAGGATGGTCTAAGACGGTTGAGATTGAACCGAGGGGAGGTCCTGAGACTTAGGATTTTTCGGAAAAGAACCTAAGGCATAGATCTAATCTTGGAGAGGTCGTGAACGGCCAAGATTAGCCCGAGGAGGTCCGGGGTTTTCTTTTAATGGCGCGGGACCACCGGACAGCGACAAAAAAGGGCGGCTAAGACAAATTTATTGCTCCTGATGATTGGCAATAAATGAACCTAAAAGGGACACTAAAAGACTTCCGGATTGAATTTCTAAGCCCATGGCCCACATGTCAGTGACACCACAGCGCAGATTAAGACACGATTAATGCACCAATGATTAGCAATGATTGTGCATTAAAGCTGTCCTAAAAAGATGACGAAAACGGGAGCTCTGAACCGGCAAACTCCCGAGTGCGCTCAACGGCCTGCCGCCGGTGACGTGGTCCATGCCGGCGGAAACCAAGGACAAGGGTGAACTCTAAATAACGAGGAGGATCTAAGGGTGCCAAAAACTAGAGCAAAAGCTCACCCTACCGGCGGCTAGCCGGAGATGACCGCCGGAGGTATAGAACGACAAAAGGAAAGCTAACGAGGTCCAACAGAGCCGGATTTCCAAATCTAAGGTACTCACCTGAGAATGGAGGAGGTCCGAGGATGGCAGAAAGAGCTCCGACGACAATGGTGCAAGCCGGACATGAGGAAGAAATAAATTCTGACTTCAAGGAACGTGTTCCCACTTTGACAATCCCTGAGGAGGCCAAACAAGGTAAGTTAGGGAAATGCCCAAAGTGCCCAAATGGACAAGTCGGCATGCCAAGAAATGCAAATGAACCACTGGAGCTCGGATGATAGGAGGAAGCCGAAGAAGGTGCCCCGGCGACCACGAACTCGCCGGAGGTGAGGAAGAAGGCAGGGACGGCCTCGAAGAACAGGTTCCCACAGAGACTCCCACTGCGAAATCAACCAAAGAGAGTTAGGGAAAGCTTGAGGTGATCAAGACTACCAAAAGACAAGCCAAGAACTTGAGGGAACCACTGGAGCTTAAGCTGCAACAATGGCGGCAGGGGTGGTGTTCTTGGGTGCTCGGGCTTGGAGCTCACGCTCACAACCGAGGGAGTCCAAGCAGTAACCAAGAGTGGGAAAAGAAATGGGGGAGGGCCTTGAGCTAGATAAAATCGAGGAGCTCGGACAATGGTGTGGGCAAGCCCCACAGTGAACAAAGTCCGTGCTCCTGCCATGGACTGGCTAGATTTGACAATGGCAGGTAGGTAGGGGAAGACTTCTAGGGCTAGGCTCCTGACACATTTAATGCATGGCAGAAAGAGACGTTGGGAAGGACCAAAAAGTGACAGCACCCTGCTCCCAACAGCTCTGACCCTGACACACGCACGGGCGCGGGAAAACCATGATGACCAGACCTCAGGGATGTCGGGAGGAAGAAAAACAGGGCTGAGGGAGGTCCTGGACGTCCCTGATGCACTCGGGGTGGTCCTGGACGTCCCGGATTGGCCAAGGCAAAGGAGGTCCTAGACGGCAGGAGGTCCTTGGGAGGTCGTCGACCGCTGGATGAAGATCCAAGGGCCTGGACCGCACCTCACTGTGCCGCCTGAGGGGAGTGAGGCCGAGGAGGTCGTGAGCCCCACGATCTCAATCGAACAGCCCAGCACACGCGCGCACGAGGTCGAGCTCGGGTGCAGCTTAAGTGGACTGGGTTCAACCACGTTGGTTGAGTTAGGCTCGGGCTCGAGCCCGAGTCTGACTCAAACCACTTTTAATATTTTTTTTCTGATTTTGAGAAGGGTTGACATTTGGGGAATTGTTTGAGGTAGCAAACCAATTCCAAAAATTATGAAATTTTTACAGGAGCTTGCTGACTCAAACGTGGACCTTGCATAAAATTTTCAGAGGTTTTGGTGCTGTGGATTTTCCTCCAAAAATTTGACAAGGTGCTGGTCCTCTGTTTGACCAGATTTTGATTTGGTTTGACTTGCCTCCAAAAGCATTCAATCAATTTCTAAAAATTGTGAAATTTTTCAGAGGAGCCACTTACCATCCCAAGAACTTAGGAAAAATATTCCCCGGAGACGATCAAAAGGTTTGACAAGAATGTTTTTGGAAGACAAGGTTTTCGATCAGAGTGACTTGTGACTTGTAATCCCATAACTTCTTGTACAAAAGTTGTTCAGTACAAACAGGAAATACAAGATGTAAGAAAAAGTTTTTAAATTCCCCTCATTTTCTTACATTTGAACACAAGTCTAAAACTTGGGATGTTACATATAACTCCTCAACCAAGTAAGTTATTTTCACTTGAAGCTGGGGGGCTAGATGACGAGGATATGATAATCCTAATTTTATTATTCCAGAATCATGTAATATGATGTCACATGGTATACCCCTTTATGTTATAAGGGAGGAGTAAGTTAGGTGGTCGTAAGCTCTTCTACGACCACCCCCCTAGTCGTAAGTATTTCTATGACTATGGTGTAATCGTAAGTCCTGCTACGATTACGTCTGGTCGTAAGTCTTTTCTACGACCAGTACCAGTCGTAAGCTCTTTCTACGACTACCCCCTAATCGTAAGTTCTGCTACGATTAGCTCTGCTACGACAAGTCCTGCTACGACATCCTCACAATTAGCTGGACCCACTCGTCAGAAGGCCCATTTACTAGTGAGATCTAAGCAGTCAAATTACGTAGTTATACCCGAAATAACTACAGATAATTCCTCACTATCTCTGACTGGTAACCGTTGAACAACGTGGGGGGTTACTACCCCGGTAATTACTCTCATTATTATGCAATAATGAGTGCCTAATTGGCCTGGAACGACAACCGCCCCAACAGCATAGTATAAATAGGTATCTTTTAGAGATAGTGAGAGAGAGGCTTTTTTAGAAGGACAGTCAGTAGCAGCACTAGGGTAATACCTTCCGCTGATTGTAATCCAGATACCTAATACAACACATACAGGAGTAGGGTTGTTATTCTCACCTAAAAAGACCCGAACCTGTATAAAAATCCTTGTGTCTCTTTCGTCTGCGTGATCAATTGTGGAGACCCCCCGAATCAAACAATCTTTACGTAAGATCGGTTCTAAAACACCGACACTATGTATAAAACAAGGCATTGAAATAACTGTATAGACATATGCATGCATTAAATAATTTAAAAACTGAAAAAATTTAAAGTAATGGGATCAACATGATCAATGGTATAACTGGCCTTCGTTGACGTCCTGAAAATCTAGGTCCTCGGGATGGTCAAACTCTCCGGAGTTGTCGAAGTCTATACGCGAAAATACGATAAATTCAACTCAAATTCAAATAAATTAAAAACGACAACTCAAATTAACTCCAAATTAAAATATTTTGGTTTAGTTAGCTAGATTACAATTTTATACAAATTTTGCAACTTGAATCACTCAATTTGGAGTTCAGATGCAAGAGATATGAATTTTTCAAGTTTAAATCTATTTAAAACTTAAATTCTGAATTTATTAGATTTTCTTGATTTATTTTTCTAAAGTAAAATATAATTATTGCGCAAGAATGACGTCAGCCCTGAGATTTTCAGAATTTAAAGAAATAAAACCATTTTCTGACGTGTGGGACCCACGTGTCGTAGACACGATCCACCGTGGACTGGGTTTATGGGCTTTTGGTTCTAGGGTTGGGCTGGACTGCCACGCAAGCGCGGGCGTGTGCGCTGACTGTGCACCACATAGGCGACACGCGGGTGCCTCGTGAACCAGGGAGGTGACGCGGCGCTGAGGTGGCAAGGCCACGGTGGTTTGCCAGCGACAGGGCTCGGGTTCGCCCGACAACGGCGAACGGCGGTGTATTACCGGCAATGAGTGGTGTGGGCGTGTAGCTACGGCTATTGCGAATCAATTGGTATACCTTTGGGTGGTCACGGGTGACTGTAGTTGCTGGCGGCGAGTTCGAAGCGGCGGAAGAGCTTCGGGTGTTGTCAGGAAGGGGCTCGGGGAAGGCTCCGGCGACGAGGATGGGTGCTCCGGGTAGCCTAGGCGTCGAGGATGTCGGCGGTGTACTCCATAGCGGCGAGGCGACAAAGATGGCGGCGCAACTCGAAGTTTTGCCACGGTGGCGAAAACCCTAATTTCACGATTGCGGCGGTGCTGGAGCTTTAGAGGAGCAGTGGATGGTGGTTCTGGAATGCGGGGAGTATTGCAAACCCAGGGGTCCCTTTTATAGGGCGAGGGGAGGCCGGGAGCGGCGTTGCGATGAGGAGAACGTGACGGCGGCGGTTTGCGAGATCGTGGCGTGCGTGTGGAGAAAGAGGGGGAAAGGGTGGGGATCGTGTGCGGCGACGCGCGCGGGTCATGCGCGATGACGGGGGGACATCGGGGTAGTTGGAGGCACCCGTTTTCAAAGCTCGGCGCGAGCACATCCATGGCGGTTGCGGGTGCGGTCGTGCGGAGAAGAAGGTGGGGGAGAAGATCATGCGGAGCCGAGATCTCGCGTGGTGACATGGAAGGGAACAGGCGCGTGCGGCTCGTTGGATTTTAATCCAACGGCCAAGGTTACGAGCGGCGGAGAGAGAGAGAGAGAGAGAGAGAGGTGCGGGCGGCGATTGGATTTTGATCCAACGGTTTGGGTTTCAGCCCGAAGCTATTTTGAGGATTTTCTTTTGGTTTTCTATTTGATTTAATTCTGGTAATTCAAATACGCTTTAGAAAATAGCAAAATAATTCCAAAAATTATGGGAAAATTCATAAAAATTTCCTTATTTATTTTGTACTTAATAAAATTATTTCCAACTTAATGTTGGCTTTTAATTTTGCAAATAAATTTGTTTAGCTTTAAATTAATTAAGTAAAAGCTTTTAAAAATTTCAGAGAAACCACCAAAATGATTTAAATTTAAATTTTCAACTGTAATTTGAAATTTTGGTTGTTACAGTAACTCGGAGGCGATCGTGGTCTACGGCGATGACCGGGAGATGGCTTGGTGCGAAGTCATGGTCCAGAGGGTCGAGGATGTTGGTGGAGATGGCTCGGCTCGAGTTGGGGCGCGTGGAGATCAAAGATGGATGATGCGTGTTGGAGCTACGGAGGTACGGTATGGAGGTTACAACATGTGATAATTTTGGAGTGTCCAAAATTGGTTTTGTAATTTGATGTAAAATCCAACATATTGGGTCCTAGGACTATTGGGCCATACGTGAGTGATTAGGTGAAAAAGCCCGAAGGCTTTAGGGCTCTCGCAGCTGCACAGGAAGGAGCTGCTAGTTGTGTGTGTGTGTGTGTATGCTCGGTGGCTGCTATATTGAGGTTAGGGTTTTGGGTTCTTGTACGTGAGGATTTTTGGGCATTAATTAAGGGCTTGTGGCGGCTGGCTTGCTAGCCATGGTTTTTGGGGCTAGTGTTGTGGCATGTTTTCTCTGTACATGAAACTTTGAGGTTGAGTTCCAGAGAAAATACATCTTACAGTTTTTTTTGTGTGCGCGTGCCATCAATCCATCGTAGTTTTTCCTATGCGTGACATGAGAAAATGCTTTTGCATTGAGTGATCTCCGGAAAATCATCGAGTTACTCGTCATGCGAGTCATCAAGTCATCACATCATCTCTTGCTACACCGATTTTTCTTTTTGGCGGCGTCGTGCGTGGTGATCTCGGAAGAATCGGCAGGTGTTTCTTTGTTGTGGTAATTAAGGGACCATGCATGTAGTCATCTAGTGCACAACAGCAGGCTGTAGCGAGTGCTTGGAATAGAATTAGTGCGTGCATGCGTGATCTCCAGAAAATAGATGTGCAATTTGTGCGGCCGTGAGTTTGGCCAAGCGAGACAAGTGTTGTCTTCAATTTTTAATCTGCTACAGTCACTCGTGTTGTATGAACAGTACATCGCACTATCTGGTACAGTACATGTGCAGTGCTACAGTACATGTGCAGTGCTACAGTATGTCGCACTATTTGCTACAGTACCATGAAACCTATTTTCCCTTTTCATTTTTCTATTTTTATTGTGTTGGCAGGTTAAACAATAAGAAGATACTAGATTTGTGAAAAAGTTTCCACTACGGTTTACAATCATTAATCCTCCTCTGATTGTCATTAACGATCCTACAACATGCCCACAGGCAATCGAGTGGAGAATACATCCTAATCCGCAAAGCCTTTATGGTACTCTTGGGCGAAGAACTCCTGAGCAGCTTGATACTATTCAATTGAGCAACAGAAATTGGAGTCGTGAGCAAATAAAGTACTCAGCAAGTCATGGGGAAATAGTATGCAAATAATATTCACGCAGGGCTTGAACAAAGGTTAGCTGTATGGTTCTTTTGCAGAAAGCAGCATTTACAATAAATACAATAAATAGATTGAATTGCATAATTAAAAAGAATAATAAATAAATAAACAATTATTTTGAAACAACAAGTGAATTCCCTATTCACTTCCCAAGACAAACCACCAAGTGAATTACCCATTCACCAAACAAACACTACATTCATGGCCCCATGCGCCCGTCGCCGCCCGTGCGCCTCCTTCCTTGCGCCGCCCGCAGTTGGCCACCATCTGTCGTGCCGCCACCTCCTATCACACCCTTGGGCCACAGGTGACCCATTTTGGCCACCGCCGGTCAACGCCGCCCTGAGCACCACCTCTCTACTCTATCTTTCTTCTTCTTTGTGTGTTTCTGCTCTCTGTGACGACTCATTGACAGTGGGGTCCACATGTCATTGCCTCTTTCCTTCCTCTCTCTCTCTCTCTCTCTCTCTTTGTCTCACTAGATTGTGGTCCCAAATTGCCATCCACAATTTTGCTAGCTCTATAAAGAAATGGCAGAACAGTAAAGATCCAGGAATATTCTATTTTCATATTTCTATCATTTCATGTGATGTCAAATTTTCGGACATTCATTCTCCCTCATACAAGCTCCAATTTAGTCAATTCTTGTTCCTAATTTCATCTAAATTCAATACCTTTATTTTGGTTCTAATTTTATATTTTGGATTTTATTTGAATTTGGTTTGTTTTCGCATGTAGATTTCGACGACTTTGGAAAACCAGATTTCGACGCCGTTTCAGAATAACAACTATTTAAGCAAGGCAAGTTACATCTTTGATCATATTTGAATCCCAATATTTTAAATTATTTAAATTCTATTTTAAATTATTATTATTGCATGCTTATTTATATTCAAGTAATTTAAATTCTCGTTTAAAAGTGATAGTTATTCCCAATTCCATTGTATAGCCAATTTTTTATTCAATTAGTCACCCCTTGATACCATAAATCAAAATCTAGTTTATGCAATAGTATGAACTAAATCACTTTAGAAAAATATATGCTTAGTCAAAGCTTAGACAAAAAATATTGAATTTAGGGAATTTAGCCAAAATGTTCGATGTATGCTAAAAGTTATATGGTATTCTTTTTACCATAGAACTTTTAGCAAATAATTTAACTTGAAAAAATCAATAAAAATTGGCTTGTACTTGGGTGAAATGGATATTTGAATGGTGCAAGTTATTGCACGAGATCGATTCATATTTCTATGATCGAGACCAGGGATTCACTGGAAGTCGTCCAAGTTAGTTAAGGACCAGTCTTCGAGATGCATCTTGCTAAGCTCCACCGTACAACCACATGTCCAGAAATGGGGAGGACTTGGGTAACTAATTTGTAACATTCCACTGTGGTTGTGTCATTTAGTTGCGTGGGTGTCACAAATGACCTATTTTTATATATTCCCACATGGCGTAAGAGGAGGCTTAATTCTGGAGGATTTCTATCCAAAGGAAGCGAAACCTTGAAGAATCTAGACCGTCATTATGAGTTAATGGGGTATTTTAGTGATTAATGACATATCTATATGTGAGACTAACACTTTTATTGACATACCTATTGTGTAGTCATATTTGGATGAAAAGGTGAAAATCAAAGAGGTTGAGTTCCATGATGATAAAGACTTTGGATGATATCATGAGTTGATCGTCATCAAGTCAAGATTCGGAATAAAGAAAATCATCATGTGTTGATGATGTTCAAGAAGAGGATGCATCATGTATTGATACATATCAAGATCTCGAAGAGGACATGATCATGAGTTGATCATCAAGTAAAAGAGAAGACCCATCATGTGTTGATGAAAGGCAAGTGAAGGATGCATCATGTGTTGATGCACATCAAGATCCAGAAGGAAAAAAAATCATCATGTGTTGATGATGCTCAAGAAGAGGAGATGATCATGAGTTGATCATCAAGTCAAGAGAAGACCCATCATGTATTGATTGAGGACTAGTAAAGGTTGCATCATGGGTTGATGCATATCAAGACAATGATTCAGACTTGAAGTGAGGATGTGCGTCATCAAGCTTCAAGATGCTCAAGACAAAGGTATGACTAGCTAGGTCTAAGAATATGTTTCTAGTCTTTTACCGGTCTTGGTGTTTGGTTGGAAGACCGAATTGCTAGTATAGATTGTTGTACTATTAAGAGGGGTCTTGTCTAGGAGCTTGAGTCTCATCATATGTTGATAGCTCAATTTTGCTTGCTCTAGCTCACTGTGGCATTATGCTATTATTTACGAATGTGTTTTACAAATAGTTGAGGCTCATGCGTCTAATCCTTATAGCATGTGACTATACTTTGCAAATGTGTTTTGCAAATGGTTGAAGTCTATGTACCTACTCCTTGTGGCATGATCTAAGTTTGCAAATGTGTTTTGCAAATTGTTGGGATTCATGCATGTTCCATTGACATGGTCTAAAATTGCTTGTTGTTCTTTCCTTGGACTTAGATCATGGTTGTGACTCTCTAAAGTTCTTGTGCTTTATGCATTGATCTAATGTATTTGAGATCATGCAATCAAGTGGGTTATGTAGCCCTTTGAATAATCTTTCAATATAGTCCAAGATCACTCAATTCCGACATTGGAGTCAAAAGTTATGACCATTTTTCCGAGTGTCGCCAGTGTTGAAATCCAGGACCGGACTGACCGCAGTTGAAAGCCCGAACTGACCGCCCATATGCCTGCGGACTGACCGCCCTTATAAGGCCAGTCAACTTTTTCCAGAGGGTGTGTTTTTCGGTTTTCTTCGTCCCAAAAGGCCCGGACTAACGAGTGCGGTCGAGCCGGACACGTGAGGGGTGGCGGGAATTGTCTCTAACGACTATTTTTATAGTCGTTGCTGCATGAGTCTTGATCGGCCTGCACTGCAAGTGACCGGGTTTCCCTGATTTTCAGCAGATTCTCCTCCAACGTCTAGTTTTGTGTGTGGGCTATAAATACCCACCTTGGCCGGTTGGGGGGTAACTCTTGGCATCCCATTTCATTCTCTTGAGCTAGTGTGAGCTTCTCCTCTCAATTGTGCATGTGTTGCACCTTGTGAGCAAAGGGAGAGGGTCTAGTTGCATGTGTTACAACTAGAATTGGATTGAGCGTCCAATTGTGCATGTGTTGCACTTGGTGAGAGTCAAGCGAGAGGTTTTGACTTATTACTCTTGGTGTTTGCGGACACCTAGACGGCGTGGAGGCATCGTGGTCTGGTGATCTTCTCCAGAAGCTTGTGAGAAGGCCCGGCGTGTTGTGAGTGGTTTGGTGCTCGCCATCTCCGGAGTGGAGGAAGAGCAACCCGAGTGGATCAAGGTGTTGGTTCGTTTTGGAATCGGTCCAAGTGGTTGGACTTATCTCAGAGGTGTTGGCTCAAGTTGTGGAGCCGGTCCAACGCGGTTGGGCTTACCTCAATGTGGATTAGGGGAGACCGACAAGTCTCCGAACACCACGGTAAAACATCGTTGTGTCATTGTTGTTTGCATTCTTGTGCTTTACTCTATTGCAATTTACATTGTGCAATTTACATGTCTTGAATTAAATTGCTTATCCTTGTATGATTGCTTATCATCAATAGACTTATCTTGTTGGTACACTTAGTAAAGACTAGTTGATTTATGTTTTAATTGTGCAAAAACCGAATTGTTGTTAGCTTCTGCATTAGAAATCGGTTTTAGCCTTAGAGAATTTTAGAAACGACTATTGACCCCCCTCTAGTCGGCCTCCTCGATCTTACAAGTGGTATCAGAGCTTGGTCTCTCATTTTATTAGACATAACCGTCTAAAGAGTAAAGGATGGCGACTAGTGATATAGTGCACCTCAGTGAGACACCTTTATTTAATGGCACAAATTATGCTCATTAGAAAATCCGCATGTCATGTTATTTTAAGGCCATGAGCCAAAATATATGGCGGATTGTAGATGTAGGCTTTTCTCCTCCATTGGATCATCTTGCTCCAACAAATGAGGAAGAGAAATGCTTACATCTCGACGCTCAAGCAATTAACGCTTTATTTAGTGTTTTGAGTGTAGAGGTGTTCAATGAAATATGCAATTTCAAGAATGCTCATGAGATGTAGACACAACTTCAAGATAATTATGAAATATCCACCTCAACTGATGGGGATTGCATACAAGAGTGGATGTCGGAAGAAGAATGCTCAACCTCTAGCTTCGACAATGAGGAATCCACAAGCTCCTTCACATCAACTCATTGCTTTATGGAAAAAAGTAATGATAAGTTAAATAATAATTATGAGCCTTTATATGATGAGTTGATGGATATGTTAGAAGAGTTTAATGAGTATTTAGGAAAGGAGAAATTAAATTCAAAGTTTTGAAGAAAGAGTACATCTCACTTCAAAATAACTATGATGTTCTAAAAGATGAATATGAAACTCTCCTCCTAAATAAGCTAAACAAGTCTAAAGTGGATATAGGCATTACATGTGATTTACTAGATAATATGCCATGTGTAGCTCCTAGCTCTTGCATTTCATCTAAGGTTAGCATATCCACCTCATGTGATGATTTGCTTGATATGTCTTGTTGCTCAAAATTAGATGCATCTATTTTCTCTATGTCTTGTGATACTAACCTTGTAGAGGAAAATAAAGAGCTTAAGGCCCAAGTCACAGAATTGACAATTGACTTGGAAAAGTGCTACAAAGGGAAAGCCTCTCTTGATGGTATCTTAAGCAAGCAACGGAGCTTGGATGACAAGAGAGGAATTGGCTTCACTCCCAAGAAGAAAGAAAATAGCAAGACAAGGCATAATGCAAGACACACGAAGAATGTCAAGTGCTTTGATTGCCATCAAAAGAGACATTTTGCCTCGGTGTGCCCTAACAAAGTTGATGATAAGCCAATGTCATCAAAGAAGAGACAAACCAGAAATGAGCAAGATAAAAAGACAAGAAGGGGAAGCAAAAGCCCAACTTGCTACAATTGCCAGGAAAATGGACACTTTAGTAAGGAATATACCAAAGGTATCACTCCTAAGCCCATTGTCTATAATGATCACTATTTGCTTAGGAAGGATAAATATGGCAATGTGTTTGCTAGATGTGTTTGTTCACCTAAGATTATTGCTAGGGCCATTTGGGTGCCCAAATCTATTGTGACTAACATTCAAGGACCCAACCGAGTTTGGGTACCAAAAGGTGCTTAATTGATAAATAGGTACTTAGAGATGTATTGAAAGTTTGGCTCATATGAAGAGGTGGAATCCACCATGTGCAAAATTGGAGCCAAGCATGAGGATTATCATTTCATATCAAGAACCAATGCCATCTCGGTAACAAGTATTTACCTTGTGTAGGTTGCATTCATGAAAATCCTTTAAAAAGGGTGTTCTTGCTCTTGTACTATATCTTCATTATTAAAATCTTAAGCAAGATGGTAGTGGCACATTAAGGGGGAGTGCTAAATCATTTTCATGTATATCACATCCCTAAGTGTACCCAAATTGATTAAGTGTTAGTAATGTTTTTCAAAATTGAACCTTTTAGCCAAAAGACAAAAATTTCATATCTATTAGTAATTCTTTGAAAAACTAGTTGCAAAATATATACAAATACTATTCAAAGGTTTTGCAAAGGTTTTAGCTCAAGAAAAACCTATTTAAAGAGAAAATGAGTTTCTAGCCAAACTTCTAGATAATAGTATCTTGTTTTTGATATAAACTAGATTTTTGTGTAAAATCTATTCTAAAAGGAATTTGAAAATGGTCATAAAAGAAATATCGTAGAGTTGGCTATTCTAAACCTTTTTTTGGTATCAAATGATTTCCAAAAGGCCAACCCAACAAAAGTTATTTGATTTTAAAACTCGTCCAAAATTCTATTTTGACCTAAGTGGTCACTTTCTAGCACTTAGGTGGGTTTTGTCATTTGAGCCAAAAAATTTTATATGAATAGGTCCATAATAGTATTTATGACTCATACAAGCAATTGGATGCTTAAAATATCTTTAAATGCTCAATTTGGCTCTTTTGGAGAAATTTCATGAAAATACGATTTCATTTGCGAAAACAAAAGCTTAATTCATAAAAATTATTTGAACATTAGATTTTTAAAGTCTATATAAGTTGGAAATGCTCCAAATATGTTTATTTGGATGTTTGTGTGAAAATCTAGAGCAAAATACAACAATTCCCTCTTTTCTCCAAAATTCAGAATTGAAATCTGCTGACAGATTCAGCTCAGTCGGACTGACCGATAGCAGTCCGACACTGTGACCGGCTTTTGCCCTCCGGTCCAACCGCTTCTTTGTTGCCGGTCTGACTGGACTTGGAAGACTTGTTTGCTTTGTCCTTTGTCCACTGGTCTAACCGCTTCTTGAATGCCGGTCTGACCGCTTGCATCCGGTCTAACCGCACCCTTGCCGCCGGCCTAACCGGACCAAGAGAAATTTGCTTGCTTTTGTCAAATTGTTGATGCTCAATTCTCTCAGCCATTCTCTTTGCTACCCAAAGTCAAGATGTTTATTGTTATCTTTGCTAGCTACCCTCGAGTACTTTCTTAACTCTATATGCCATTTTGCTTGTGTTGTGATGCTTTTATCATAAAAATGGTATTCTCTCTAAAGTGGCGGCACTTTTGATCAGCTTGACCTCGGCATGAAATTCATCTTTTTATCTACAAATGATATCATCTTTCCCTACAAGTGGTATCCTTCAAGTGGTATCTAATTTTATTTTTTGTTAATCTTACCTCCCTTGACCAAGCTCTTGTACTCTCCATGTACGAGTGGATTCTCTCTTTCCCTCTTCTCTTTGGATGCTTTCTTTGAAGATCTTTGTGAAGAGAAGTTCAAGCACTTAGCAAATTCAAGACTTGTCGACATGTGGTATTTACAAGTGGCATCTTCAAGTGATGTTTAAATACTATCTTTCAAGCGATCCACACAAAGACATTTTTGGTGCTTAATGTCAAAGAGGGAGAATTTGGTTGCAAATAAAAGTCAAATGAGAGAGGTTGAAGTCATCATAAGTTTTAGATGAATATACTTCAAAGAGATGACAAAGAGGGAGATATTATTTAGATGAAGAAAGCCTTTGTGTGTCAAAGGAGTACAACTTTTGTGTAAGGGGGGGTTTCCTAAAAAGTTTGTAAAAGGAATAATGAAAAACTTTTTGAGTTTTTGCTTGAAAAGGGGTAAAATATTAATATTGAGAAAACTATTTACCTATTTGCCCAAAATGACTTATGAATCTTGTGAATGCATGTCTTTAATTCTCATTTGCTTCATTTGATATCTTTGGAGTGAAATTGTCAATAATGTGCAAGTTTAGCTTTTTCAAAGAGCCTCTTTAGTCAAAAAGTCAAAAATCTTGTTTAAAAGATCAAAATTTGTGAAAAACTATATAAAAGTATTTAATTGTGTATTTTAAATGTTTTCCAATGCTTTTGAAGTAAAAAATTCCTATTTTAGAAACAAAATAGCAAATTTAGCCCCTAAAGGATCGTGTGTGATCTTATTTTTCAATTAAATGACATATTTCCATAAATCAAAATTTATTGAGTTTTTAAAAAGTTGTCTATACCAAACTCGAAGGGTTGGTCATTTCAAACATTTCTCTAGTTCAAAGTTTTTTACAAAAGACTAACCGCTGAAAAGTTATATTCATTTGAAGTTCATCGAAAAACTAGTTTTAACTCAAAATACCATATTCTTGCATATAGTGAGTTTGGCTATTTGAGCTGGATTTCTTTTTGTATCTTAGCTTGAAATAGTATTTCTAACTCATACAAAGCCAACAAAGTGAAAAACTCCATGAAATTCAAATTGGATTGTTTTTTGAAGTTTGGATGCAAAACCTAAGCTTCTCGATGATCTTCACCATCTGGCCCAGATGCCACAAAGTAAGCATAGGGGTCTTGATCAAATGGCTCTGAAAGATAATATTAAGCGAGCTTGAGTACACAATCGTACTCGCGAGCCAACACATAGAATGCAATTATTATAAATGCAAGGCCAATCAAAGGAAGGTTCATGGTTCTTTTTGTTTGCACAAAGCTAAGTTTAAATTAGTATATTTAGTAAGCAAGTCCTATGATCTAGTATTTTCAACTAACACAAGTTTTATCAAATTGAGTTTTGTTGTAAAATACTAGGGGGGGCTCGAACCTCTTGTACCATTGAGTGGCTCCATCCACCCAATGCTCTTGTTCTTTCTTAGGTCACATCTTATACCTCCCACTGGTCCTCAACCAGGCTATCTCAAATCCCTAGGCTCCAACCCGTCTTTTCAGCCTACCCACAAATTGCTTTATAAAAAAATGGAAGCTACTTCAAATAAGTTCCTGACACTACCCATCATCGTGGGCACGAATATCTAGATAGTTTTCTCACTCTGCAGAGTTTGCACACTTTACCCACAAGAGATAATCAACTTATAATGTCCCTGACACACTTCCATAGGTGTGCGACTAAGTTGATTATCCCGAGTCCTGACGAGGATCTAATAATCCTCATTTTACTATTTACATGTAATTGAGTATTATGGATAAATATGATGTCACACAGCTATTGAGTATACTCATTGCAGTAGTAAGGGAGAAGTCAATCAGGTGGTCGTAAGCCTTTCTACGACCACCCCCATAGTCGAAGGTTCCCTTATGACTACCGCGTAATCGTAGGTCCTCCTACGATTACCTCCGGTCGTAAGTCTTTCTACGACCAGTATCTAGTCGTAAGCTTTTTCTACGACTACTCCCTGGTCGTAAGTCCTTCTACGACTAGTCTTGCCACAACTTCTCCACAGATAACTGGATCCACTCGCCAGTAGGCCCTATTAACTATGAGATCTGAGCAGTCAAGATACGTAGTTATTCTCTCGAATAACTGCAGATAACTCACCATTATCTCTGATTGATAATCGTCAGGCAACGTGGGGAGGTTACTACTCCGGTGATTACTCTCATTATTATGAAATAATGAGCACCTCCAGACCTGGAACGACAACCTCCCTCACTGTATACTAGGGGCGGATCCAGGTGGGGTGCCGGGTATGCCCCGGCACCCAAAAAATTTGACAGCCCAGCCCAGCCGGTCCGGCGAAAGTCCAGCCCAAGCCCAGTACGCTGCTCCTTCCACGGCCACTCCTCAGCACCGCAGCTGGCCAGCAGCTCAGTCCTACTCCTCCCAAGAGGCCAAGACTCCAAGTCTCCAACCCTAATCTCTCCTCTCCTCTCCTCAGTCCCCTGCGCCCCTGCTTGTGGTAAGCTCGGCTGCTCCCCAGGCGAGGCGCGATGCCGCGACGGGCCGACGCAATGCGGGAGGGCGACACGACCACGCGGGAGGCGACACGGCCACGCGGGAGGCCGGGAGGGCGACACGGCCACGCAGAGAGGCTGGGAGAACAGCGCGCCACAGTGGCGGCGCGCCACCCTGGAAGCGGCGTGCGGCGCAGAGGCGGCGCCCGGCGGCGGCCGGCGCGCGGAGGGCGCGCGAGGCGGCCGACGGCGGGGAGCAGGCAGCCGACCGACGAAAGGACCGAAGGAGCTGGCTAAGAGTTGTTCATCAGGAATTGGATTGGAATGGCTTATTGGATTTGGGATTTTCAATTATAAGGTGGTTGGTGGTTACTGGCTTGGAGCTTGGAGCAAAAGGAGTGAAGCACTGAAATTGGTTATTGCTTTATTGGTATGTCGTAGCCGCTATCTGTCACTATTATATTGTTATCATGTTCATGTTATATTTTTATGTCAATCCGTGAATGTGAGCTTAATTGTGAATGGAAATTTAAAAATTGTGTTACGATATGTTAATGTTGATTATAGAGACATGAAGAGGAATAGAGACATCCTTTTTTTCAGGATCGAGAAGTGAAGGCAACGAATATTTTTTCTTCTTCATCACCAGCTGAAGGGGTACAGGGGAGACTCAAGAAGCTAGAGGAGGAACTCAAGCAAGTGGGAATCAATTGACTTCATTATGCACATGCACAGTTACACTGTTCATCCTCAACATGCAATAGCAATAAAGTCATACATGAATAGAACTTAATCAACTTTGAGCATTCACCATTCTTAGTACACATATCATACCAGTAACTATGCATCACTATCATGTATCAAATACACACAATCATGATCAAGCATTCACAACTAATGTATCAAACAATGTACTTGCCTCAACTGTGCGAGAACGAAGGACGCGAAAAGGGTGCTGCCCCCGGAACCAATCCCCCACCTGAGGTAAGTCAAAAAGCACTCTAAGATAACAATATTGGACCAAAACAAAGCTAGAAGCACTTACGAAAAACTATACTCTCTCGTGCAACCCCAACTCCAAAATCCTAAGCAGCAGTCTATCCCCTCGACAAACAGTCATAATCACAAATTCATATATTTTAGTACAGAGATCCAAATGGGGTGTTCTTGGACTCTCTAGAAAACTTATCAAATCCCCTATCTAAACCTAGTTGGTGAACCTTCTAGATTCAGCCATTTACTACCCCTACCAAGCTGATGAACAGAACAGCTAATTCACATCAGGTTTTTGGATAGAGATATTAAAACTATCATAGCTTTCAGAATAATGATCCAAATTTCGTGTTATTTAGCTTCCCCAAAAGCTAAGACAATTATCTACATCTTGCATTATAGTGAGACCTCCCAAAAATTCCTTTAGCTATCCGCTTAAGTCTGATTACTAAAATCTGTCAAAATTGAAGCAGATTTACCGAACAGCAGCGCTTACGAAATTCATAACTTTTGAACCGCTCGTCGAAACGATGTGATCCAAGACTCTATTGAAAGCTAAAGACATGACCTACAAATCTCTAGGAGATGGACAGATCAAATTGCGCAGTTAACATCCTCAAAATAGCCGAGCAATACAGACTGCTAGAAACCGATCTAATACCGACATAGCCAAATAGCGAAACTACACAACTAATCGAATGGGATCGTGGGTTACCCTTAAAGAATCCGCTGAAGAACGCAAGAACCACCACGTGATCCCTCTCCCTTATCTTCTCCTTCTGCTCCCTCCTTCTTATGTTGGTGGCCGGCCCACCTCCTAAGTATGGGCCAAAGGCCCATAACTAATTTTCTCCTAAAATCAGGTTATTAATCATTTTCTAATTCATTAAATACTTATTTAATGAAATGGGATATTACATTCTACCCCCCTTCAAATAATTCATCCCCAAATTCTACTCTCATCATTCTACTCGAAAAACAATCAAAATCCGAAATCGACAACAATTGAGAACAACTCCATGTACTTTTCACGCATACGAGACTCCAACTCCCAAGTCGTTTGCTGCTTGGTTTGATGCGACCATAACGCTTTGACATCCTTCAAAGTCTTATGCCTCAACATGCTTTTCCAAATCCTCCAATACACGCACCAGACGGAACTCGAAGGTAATGTCTTACTCGTTGGTCAACGGTTCTAATGAAACCTCACACTCCCGATCTCTCAAGTACTCATGTGACACCGGGTCATGGAAAACGTTATATACCCCGCTCCAGGACTCGAGACGGTTCTAGCGAATTGCTATCTTCCAAAATCCCCACAACTTCCAGAACAAACCAAATATACTCTAGGCTATCTATCTCTTCAAGACCAAACCACTTAACTTGCATGTAAACATATGGAATTCTTGTTCCATCTCTCAGTCGATCTCTTCATCATAACGAGGAGGTCCTCCAAAACACTAAAATCCAAAATCAGAGATTCTTCACGAAAAACCTTCTATCCTTCCAACTCGGTAATTTGCAACTAAACACCACAAAAGTCAAAAAAAGAATTCGCTCAAATGCCCAAATCAAATACTTCATTTATTTTCCTAAACCGGACAGAACCACCTTGTCAACATAAGTCAACTCAAATTGTACATAATCTCCATCATAAAAATCCAACTCCAACAAAACCAATAGAGCATTTCTCTACTCGAGAGAACATTCTTTTCTCAGATGTTCTATTAAGAAATAAACCCTTTCCCAAATCATGGGTGTCCAGAGCTATCACACTAACTCCTTCCTCTTAACCGACAATCCCAAAATGATCCTCAAACCGAAAGAACAACCATACTTATTTAGAGACACTCTTCTGACCCACAAAAGGATTCTCTAGACCACCCCTATACCCAAGGAATTATTTTGACAAATGGTTTCCAACACCTCAATAAAGATTGTTCACCCACAACCACATCACCTCATTCTGTAACGGATAATCAACTGGAACTTCTCAGCGCACATACTCATTTATTTTACCCAAAGTATTCGATCAAAGATCAACACACTATTCAAATTTCGCTTCTGTTCATCTACCCCTACACATAATATTGGGTCTCCAAGGTCCTATCATAAAAATGCAAAACCCAAAATCAACCTCCAGGTTTCCTACCATGAATTTCTGGTATAATTGATAGGAAATCCCCAAATTTGTTTACTAAAATTTCACACAGCTTAACAATAACCTCAGTCATTAATATCAACATTCCTCACTAATCAAGTAACCACCCCAAGGCGATTTATTCCACCAATCTTAGACCTTCTCTAATCCACACCAATCCCATTCAGTTACACAACCACAATATACCTGTTCGCAAAACCCTAACTGATTGACCAAGATTCCAACATACTCAATCACTACCGTTAATAAATAAATTCATTCTTTGACCAAGATATCCTTAGAGATAATTTAATTCTCATAGGGTTACTCACTGAGGCCGAGTTATACTTGACAATATCTCAACAATTCCTGCTATCCCATTAATTAGCACGACGCTTAGGTTTCTCCACACTGCTACTCTCATTAAACTTCATCACCACAACTCTTCTACACAATCCTACTAAGTATCCAATTGCGATACTCTAATAAGTTTATCAAGAGTCTATAATTTCAATAATCCCAACATGGACAAAGGTTACTGGATCATAATTCATCATAGGTTCCACTAGTTGTAACACTTATCAATTTTATCACATCGACAAACATTCCATTTACATAGAATTCTCCCCAGGTGTTATAGGTCAAAACCAATTCACTTTCTACTGCTCTTCAATTAGCTTGGCCCCCAAAAATCTCAACACTATCATAAACTTGTCCACCACTACCTAGTCGTCATACTACACATTATAAGACTCGACAACACAAGTTGATTAATTCCTTTCTCAAAAAGGAAGATACAAACTCATACAAGATTCAACACACACGAAACATTGCTCCTCGGAGTGAGCATGAGACCAAGATAAACAGTCAAATAGAAATAATCTATAAAAACAAAAGTCGAAACGACAGTTGAGGGCACATGTCCCACAAGAAGGAAATTTCAACCTCCATAAAACATGATAAAACAAGAGTTGACCAAATTCGAACTCAAGAAAGAGAACAACTTTCTAAAGATACTCACTATCGACGCTTGTACTAAGACATCCGAGGTAACCACTTCCCTATTCTCATACCACGAAAGATGGTGTGACTTGGTAAAGCCCAGGGCCACGACCTCAACCTCTCAACATGCGCTACCATCACTCATAATAATCATAGAATCATATTACAGGTATATAAGATCATCTCATAACAGGAATCATCAATACAATATAACAAAAGTGTAAATGCAATGCTTGACTCATCCCATCCTACTGTGCACCAGTGTGTTAGGTTTTTAAGTTCATTAACCATTACAAAATTTTAGCAAATTAAGTTGTCTAAGTTGTTAATTCATTCACCACGGACCTACAGCCCGCTCTGATACCAACTGTAACACCCCAGTCCAACATGAGCCTAGAATGCTACTCAACTAACCCCGTAACAAGCTAAAACCAAAACACCTTACTAAATTCCAGCAAAACATCCTTTGTTTAGCTAACTATTCTAGGAGTTTCAATAGATACAGGTATCGAAATCAAAGAATCCAACTTTCAGAATAAACAATAGGCATTCAAAATATGCTAAACGACTAAAGCATAATCATAGACGTCCAAAATATGCTACTCAACATTATTACAAATAAACCAACGTGTGAGGCATAACCATAATAAATCTTTTAAGCAGTTTGCTCAATTATTGATACATGATCTGAAATTTAATTAACTATAAAAGGTTCATGGCAGTGTGCGTGCAACATATGGCTACTCCCTCCCATGCATGTCGTTCTTGTATTGGGTATCTAAAAAACAACAACAACAGCAAGAGTGAGTCCACAGACTCAGCAAGTACAAATTAAAGACATTACAATACCAAGTTATAACATCAACATCCACTTCCAGAAGCATTTCATTAAATCATACCACATGCATATGAAATGCTCAAGGATCCTTTCTCTTTAACTCTTTTTGCATTTTACTGGTAATGCAATGTATACAACCGTTGCTGCATACCCATGTCTGTGCTCGCAAGCGTAGGGACTAATTGCCTAATACTCCGCAAGTAAAGGGGACCTCAAGCCCACACTCCACAAGTGTGTGGACCTCAAGCCCATCATATACATGACGGGGACCTCAAAGATATGCATGCTGGGTCACCACATGACCAAGCCTCATCATGATCTCATTATGCACATGCATAGTTACTCTGTTCATCCTCAACATGCAATAGCAATAAAGTCATACATGAATAGAACTTAATCATACTTTGAGCATTCAACATTCTTAGTACACATATCATACCAGCAACCATGCATCACTATCATGTATCAAATACACGCAATCATGATCGAGCATTCATAACTAATGTATCAAACAATGTACTTGCCTCGACCGTGCGAGAACGAAGGACGCGAAGAGGACGCTGCCCCTAGAACCAATCCCTCACCTGAGGTAAGTCAACAAGCACCCTAAGATAACAATACTGGACCAAAACAAAGCTAGAAGCACTTATGAAAAACTATACTCTCTCGCGCAACCCCAACTAAGCAGCAATCTATCCCCTCAACAGACAGTCATAATAAAAAATTCATATCTTTTAGTATAGAGATACAAATGGGGTGTTCTTGAACTCTCTAGAAATCTTATCAAATCCCCATCTAAACCTAGTTGGCGAGCCTTCCAGATTCGGCCATTTACTACCCCTACCAAGCTGATGAACACAACAGCTAATTCACGTCGGGTTTTGGACAAAGATATTAAAACTATCATAACTTTCAGAATAATGAGCCACATTTTGTGTTCTTTAGCTTCCCCGAAAGCTAAGACAATTATCTACATCTTGCGTTATAGTGAGACCTCCCAGAAATTCCTTTAGCTATCCGCTTAAGTCTGATTACTAAAAACTGTCAGAATTGAAACAGATTTACCGAACAACAGCGTTACGAAATTCATAACTTTTGAACCGCTCATCCAAACGACGTGATCCAAGACTCTATTGAAAGATAAAGACATGACCTACAAATCTCTAGGAGATGTATAGATCAAAGTTCGCAGTTAACATCCTCAAATCAGCCAAGCAATACAGACTGCCAAAAACTGATCTAATACCGACATAGCCAAATCGCGAAACTACACGACTAATCGAACAGGAACATGGGTTACCCTTGAAGAATGCTCTGAAGAACGCAAGAACCACCACGTGATCCCTCTCCCTTCTCTTCTACTTATTCTCCCTCTTCCTTCTTCTTGGCCGACGGCACCCGAAGGGCTCTTCTCCCTCCCTCCTTCTTCTTGGACAGCAGCAAGGGAGGGGTGACTCCTGTAGTGGCAGTGTGGCACTGTAGTAGCACGTGCTACAGTGCCATGCTAGGGTTTCCCCTCCCCTTCCTTCTTTTGTTGGTGGTCGGCCCACCTCCTGAGTATGGGCCAAAAGCCCATAACTATTTTCCTCCTAAATTCAGGTTATTAATTATTTTCTAATTCATTAAATACTTATTTAATGAAATAGGATATTACACAGTCTACTTACATCACAGAATCGCAAGACATAGATGACTTCGGCACTCACCGCCATCGTGCTAGCCACGAGATAAGGGAAAGGGCTATTGCGCTGTGAAGACTAGTTTTTATCCTCCGTTTTCCCGATTCCAAATAAGTCATGTGTGTATCTTGGTTGTTTTCCGGTTTATTCAATCGTTCTTGTTGTCGTTTGAAATGCATGTTACCAAACCGTGCGGGGCATGTAATTTGCAAATCATAGAGTGCATTCTGAAATTTCGTCAATTTTCTTTATCAAATTTTATGATTTCATATCCAAACTATCGTGATTTCATGAATCCATGTGAACCTTGTTGTTTTATGATTTTGTGTTAGTCCAGAAACTATTTCCTCTGACAAAACGCACATAATATACAAAATATGCATACAAATATAGCAGAACAAAAGCGCATAACATATATGTAGTGCAGTTACACACGGGATACGATATGGCTCACTCGTCTGAGTCACTCTCTGCTCGTCGCCTCTGCGTCTACGTCTGCGTGTGCCCCCCTTGTTTTGTGTTGAGCATGTCCTATGGGATACCTTAGCCGGTTCGGGGAGCGTGTATCAATTCGGAGGGGGTATAGAGATCATTACGTGGGTGGAGGTGCATCATGAAGCTGACTCTAGCCTAGCTAAGTCTGTCCAACATCATAGTCGTCTAGCTGAGTCATGCCAAACTGGCTGCCACCTGCAATCATGTCAGTAACGAACAAATATAGAAATCCACACCCGGATCGTCCACCCCTGGATACGTGTCTCCAAGTCCCTCGGAGTGTAGGAGCTCTGCCCTTGACCATGCGACGTGCCAGCAACCCTGGAGGAGCTCTGCCCTTTGTACGGTACTCCGTACTGGTCAACGTATGACAGGGGTGGGTGCCCTAGATGCCACGGTCCAAACCCTGGCACCGTGTACTGCTCCCTGGCAGGAGCTAGGAGGCCCATATCTTCATCAGCGGAAGGATGGCCGTCACCCCCACGGTCAACCGAAGGCCGCAAGATAGGACGATGTTAGGCGAAATAAATAATTAGGTCGTAAACTAAACATCTCGTTCCTCCGGGATGTGCAGTGCAGATGACCGAGGTGGGCACCAGTCTGAGTACGGGGTGCGGATGGCAGAAGTGATGCATCCCAACAGACGTGCGGCTAGAGAATGACATGATGTTAGTGCAACCTAAGGCGCAATAAGAAAATGGTACATAAATTTGTACAGAACTTACCTCCCTGTAGATCTGGAGTGCGGATGACCGATGGAGAGCGCTACGACATCCGCCAGTCTGACTTGGACACCCGTCGGTCTGACTTGGCCATGCTGACCTAGCAGGTGAGCACGGTCCCCCTACTTGGTGCGCAGTGTGTAGGCCGTCGTCTCTCGAACAACCATAGCTCATGTTCTTTATGACATTCTTCGACTCCGCGAAGATGTACTTCAAAGTGCTCAGTAGCCTTGGTACAGTGTGCTCTGGGCTGTGGATCACGGTCTCTAATGCGCTTGCGATGCGCTGCAGCCGCTCCAACTGAAGCGAGAGACAAAACTGGTTCAGTAACAAACAGTACAAATTTCATCAATGAAACGACCAAATGTTGTAAGTGTTTTAAGGTATCATCACGCCGCGAAGCGCTGTGTCAGTCAAATGAGTGGCAGAGCCTCTCCTAGTATGTCACCTACTCCAGACGCTCTAGTGGAGGATGGGTGAGTCTAGTGCACGACCGTAGTACGTACCACTTGTAGGATCAAGGATAACCGACTAGAGGGGGGGTGAATAGGTGATTTTTAAAAAGTTTGGCTAAAAACAGATTTTGCCAAATTAAGCCTATGAAAAGCAATTTTACCAATTAAGGCCTAAATATTCTAAGGCTATCTAAATGCACTACACTAACAAGATAAGCTAAAACAATCTAGACAAGATGAATAACGATCTTATAAGATTAAATGCACAAAGTAACGAGTGAGAGAATAAACAACACTAAGGAGACAAGTGATGTTTTCCCATGGTCTCGGAGACTTGCCGGTCTCCACTAATCTACGTTGAGAAAGCTTGATCAACTCAAGATGGCTCCACACAAGCACTTTCCCCGATCACTAGTGATAGCTCTTCTCCACTCCAGATAGGCGAGCTCCAACCTTCACAAATGCCTGGGTCTTCTCACAATCTCCTTTGAGAAGATTATCAACACAAACTCCCAACTGTCTAGGAGGCTGCAATCTCTAAGAATAATAGACCAATGATTCTTTGCTTAAAGATGCTCAAGTGCAACAAAGATCAAACTCAAATCAATGCACTCGAAAAAACCTCAACAACCTTTGTAAGTTGAAATCAATGCTCTCAAAGAGTGGAAGAACAAGCAAAGGGGCTCAAGAGTATTCAATGAGGTTCATCAAGGCTTGTTTGCTGCAGTGGGTGACGTATTTACAGCCTTCACCCACTGTACTAGCCGTTGGAGCATGAAACCATGAAAAACTCAGCTGGTGCGGTCAGACCGCAGGTAAGTGGCCGGTTAGTCCGGGCAACGAGTAATGGTCGACTGCTATGCATTAAATGCACATAAACTATCCGTTACGGTGTGCCTGGTCAGACCGCCATTTGGTGTCTGGTCAGATCGCACTCAAGAAATCCAAACCAAAGATAAAATATGCTACTGGAAAAAGTTGACCACAGAATCAAACCGAGGGTGCGGTCAGTCCGGGACTATACCTACAGTCAGTCCGGCTATAAGAAAAAAGTAGCAAGTCACAAAAAAACTTCTCTAGAAAAAGCTAACTGGGTTTCTTGACCCGGAGGTCCGGTCAATCCGGACCTATGCCGACGATTAGTCTAGCCTCAAGAATTTCACAAGAACTCCCTTCTCTAGAAAAAGCTAACTGGGACACTCGGTTCGGAGGTCCGGTCAGTCCGGACTAAAAACGACGGTTAGTCGGGGCAATGAAAATACTGAAAAGGAGCTTACTGGAAAAAGCTGACCGCAACGTTGATCCGGGGGTTTGGTCAGTGTGGCCCATCAACGGTGGTCAGTCCGGCCTTTAAAAGAAAGCACATAAAAAATGTGGCCAAACCATTTCAAATCAAACCGAGTTTCAAATCAAGTAAGATTGAGCAATGTGGCATCATTAGCTTTCAAGTTACTAGATAATTGATCCCTCTTCATAGTACAGTTACCTATTCTAGTAATCCGGTCTTTTATCCTTCATTCTCCTAGACCAGTAAAACTACGAAAAGATCCTATTAACTAGATACCTTTGTCTTGAGCAAGATGAGATCCTTCAGCGCTCTTTCATCTTTGTCTGAGAATAACCCTTTTAACTTCTTCACAAACATGTTAATACAAAACACATGGTTGTCCTTAATTACCAAAACACGACAAATGGGGCCTAGATTCTTCACCACTCGATGTACTCGTGGTATGTTCGTACGTCGTATGGTCGCTGCTCCCGCAAGACCTCAATGTACGCCGTCTCCATCCAAGCCGTAATCCACTCATACTAGACTACCTACCAGTCCTCGACATGTTGGCCCGCCCTCGATTGCCTACATTCCGTAAGGATTGATGTTAGAATAGAGGATATAGTTATGGAGTGTAAATATTACTCGAACGGAGTTGGACTAACAAGTGGATGACTCGTTGTAGCATCCTGCCATCAGGAGGTGCATGACCTAGTACAAATCGAATTGTTGCATTATGCGTTGTTGTGTGTAAGGCTCCACCATATGTGTAAACACTAGGTGGCATGTCGTCGCCTATAATCCAGCGTCCTGTGTGCATTGCACGGACAGCCCGTGTGGCACTATCATGCCCACGAAATCTGGGCTCCATGGAGCCTAGATGATGTCATTATCGTGCAACGACTCGAACTTGTTGTGGAACAATGAGTAGCACCTCACCGGTCTGTCCTTCGCCCAGCGTAGCTACGCAACAGTCCATCGGTAGCCCATAGTGGGCCCGTTTATCAGGTCGTGCAACTCGGGGTATAGGTGCATTGCTCTCTCGAAGGACGGTCGCCGAACAGGGAAGTGCTCCCAACTCCACAGCTGCAAAAGCACGTAGCAGATGGCAAGGCTCGACTTCACACCGATGTCGCGCCTCAAAGCGTCACACAACCCCCTATGTGTGGCACAAAGGACAGCTGATCCCCAGCTGCACTGAGGCATCGCCCCAGCCTCCGCGTCAGCCAAAGACTCAATGATGTGGACGAAACTGGGGTACACCTAGTCGACCTGTGTTGTGGGAAATAGGACCGAACCAAAGAGATGAAGAAGATAAGTGACTAAGTGCGTCTGAACAACCTCGTCAGGTGTATCATCTGGGCATTGACTAAAATGCCTCACTAAGTCCGAGGGACGCCACAGGAACTGCCCGGGATAGGTATGCCGAACCGATGCCCCAGCCTGACCTTCCAGTCCGCTGGCGGATGGCCTGGAACAAGTGGCTCACCCTAGATCGGGAGACCGATCAGGAATGAGACGTCCTATAGAGTGACCATCATCTCGCCCCGCCAAAAGTGGAAGGTGTGCGTCTCGGGCCTCAACCTGTTGACAAGTGCCGACAACAGACTACCATCCAGGGTGAAGTGGCGTCCGATAAAGACCAGCCTCGCAAAGGGCAACAAGCCTATGTCCCGGAGGATGGGGACATAGCGAGCGTCCAGCTGCCATCATTCCTGTGAGACCCCGGTTTATTTAGCTTATAATGCTTAGTCATCCACCAACTCTAGCATCACAAACAAAATACACCGTGCCTCGGGAAAATGTATACTTCCCAGAATTGCAGTATACACACCCTTTTACAAGGCATTGCATCAATTCCATACAACATACAGAACCAAAACTAAAGCTTTACAAGCAAAAGACATACATAATAGTTATTACAAAAGAGAGACCAACCGGCCAAAAACTAAAAGAACAGCGGAAGCAAAATGCCATAAGATGGCTAAGACAAAAGCCAACCGATTTGCCATACACCCACAAGGCAATCCGACCGAGCCGCCAAGCTAGTCGTCCACACCGCAACAAAACTCACCAAAGTTGATCCCTTGGGGATCAACCTTCTCTGCAACAATTAAGCAAAGCAAATGAGTACAAAAATGTACTCGCAAGACTTACGAGTAACAAACCTAGTTACTACTACATACAGGCTTTAAACAAAGGAGAAGGCTCAAAGGTTATTTTCAGCATAAAGCAGATTTTATTTGCAATAGATAATAGTTTGAAGGCTGTTTAACAATCTGAATTTTATTTGCATAAATAACAACGATACAATAAGTAATAACATAACAACAACTTGAAGATGACTAACCCAATAGCCATCACAACAATAGTACGAATTACCCATTCGTACCACCCATGTCAAGTTTTAATTTAAAAGGTTGTAGTCTAACTCTTGAAAGACCTTGCCAAGCGTGTCCATAACCTAGGATGAGGCTATTCGAATAGATCAAACCTTGCAGGGGTGTACCAATGTACCCACACTTCAGACCGCCTTTTTGCCAAGCTATTAAGCACACTTCCTTTGGTATGCCGACACAGCTAAGTCCTACGAGACATTTTCAATGGATGGAGCTAATCAAGAGCCGCACGTACGAGAGGTTAACCCTTAGTGATCTGCCGGCGAAATATGGATCACAAGGACCCATACGTGGAGTAGGATACACCGGCCTCAGCGGGTGCTCCCCTCCCCCACAAACATGTCCATGTTGCATATATCCCATATGCAACCCACCACGCGACTCATTAATTAACATCCCCCAAAGTACTTAGTCAAGAGAGGTCCCATATATCTCTAGTGTGGTTAGCACGCAAGAATGCTTGGTTTAGTGTAACAAGATGTTCGGTCCTTGTTGACTCGGGCACCATTTCAGTCACACCCAAAAGCACACCATCTTACCATTGTGCCCAAATCGAAATCATTTTGTTTTCGGTTTTAGTTTTCACAAATAAACAAGGCACAAGATGCCAAACATAAGCAATGATAAGTTTGTGTGATCAAGGTCATCGACAAAGTCGATAACCGCCCAATTCTATCGGTAACTAAGCATTGCTAAGCATCATATCGTAAAGACAATAAAAGATTATAAATCATTCACCGGGCTCTAATTCACCAGTGAGGATAATAACCTAGGGCAGTGGAAGGGGTGAACAATTTCAAGGCAACAATTCAATAGGCTTAGTTACCTCTAATCGACAAAATTAACTTTGACACAAGAAGCATGTATACTTAGGTTTTGCAAACAAGATATTAGACTTTAAAAGTAATAGGAGCAATATGATCAAATGATGTTACATAGCTTGCCTTGAAGGAGATCACTTTCTTGCTGTAGAGGATCACTTACGCAAACAACACAATCGTCGGCACCTAACGAAAAGCGAAAAGAACCGATAAGAACGAAGAATACCGAAAAGACTCAAAAACCAACTTTCTCCGAATGCTCTGAAAATTTTACAACAGCAAGAGCATGATTTATAATGAATTTAGAAACAAGAACCAATTGATTTGGACTCTTAATGCAAAAGTTATGATTAAAACAATTCTGCTCAGCTTGAAAAATGCAATCTGTTACTGTTCATCATAATTAAATTGTTTGGCAAAAATTTCTAGAAAGGTGGTGCAGCTGAAATTTTTATGGTAAATCAAACACCTGGTAAGATGAACAACCCAATTGGATTCATCTCATTTGGGGCTATGATGCACTTCCTATAATTTTTTAAAGACATGACAATAAGCTCAAGTTAAATGTAATTACCAAACTTTTTAAAGACAGTGGCATGGTTAAACCTATTTTGTCAGCAAATACATGATTAGAGGAAGCCAACAAAGTTGGTTTCACTCAAAAATGAGTTACAGATAATTACTTATGTATTTTTCAAGTTAAATGAATTTTTAATACTCAAAATAACCCTAAACAGGAATTAAATCTATTCTTATATTTTTCTGGAGTTAAACTGAGCTTAAAACCATTTTTAGATTAAAGTTCAGTTAAAAATAAAATTAACAGAATTTATTTCAACCAAAAATGATTTGAATTGAATTAATTATGAGTTTTTGAAGTTTAATACCATTTTTCGGTTGTGAAATAAAGCTTACCGAACCCTTAAACGAATTAACCCGACGTGGAAAAGCATGGGCCGATGAGATGGAATCTAATGGCCCAGTCAACGGGAGCACAGCCACGCACGCGCACTCACGCGAGGCCACCGTTGAATTAGATCCAACGGTCAAAAATGAATGGGACGTTCGGGTGACCCGAACGGCCCAATCGATCTTGACCGTTGAAAAGAAATCGGACGACACACAGCGATTGGGACACTCGGGCGGTCCGAACGGCCAAACAGATCTAGACCGTTGATCTAGATCTGACGGCCCACGGAGATTGAAACCTTTGGAGTTCAAAGGTGCACTAGATTTGGGCCGTTGAAGCAAGATCCAACGGTCTAGGGTTGATCTTAGTGTTACATGTGCACGCTGATCAGGACCGTTGGTTTTAAATCCGACGGTCCCCAATCATTTGAGTGTAACACACGCGCACAGGAGGTGCTTAAGATGCGGGGCCCACTGTCAGTGACACGTGGGCCACACGCGGGGGTTTTAGCGCACGGGGTGATTTAAACGTGCGGGCCCACATGTAAGTGGCTGTGGGGGGCTCGGTTAAGACAGTATTAATGAACCAAACCAATGATTAACAAATTAAATCATGATTAGCATTAATGATGTCCTAACTGACAGTGCGACAGCGCCCGGAGGGGTTTAAAGAGCTGGGCCCACCTGTCATTGGGACACAGTGACATGCACAGGGGTTTTAAGGTGCTGGGCCCGCATGTAAGCGGCACCAAGGCCCTATCAGACAACGATTAAATGCTAAGCGATGATTAGCATTTAATAAGTGAATCTTTGTCCAAATGACAACCGTGACAGCCGTTTTCATCCGACAAAAACCCGAGCGTGATCAACGGCTTATCGCCGGCGATATAGACCTCGCTGGTGTGGTCCAAGTTCCAAAATGGAACTGCAATAGCACAACGCACACGCTGGTGGCGGCGATGACTACGGGGAAGGACCACAACGGCGGTTAGCCGGAGTTGAGCGGCGGTGCAAAGCACGGCCAAAATGGAAAATAGCAAAGAGCTCCGCTGCAGTTCACGAAAGCGAGTGCCCAGGCTCCTAGGGACTACTAGGAGGGTACCTTAGCACTGTAGAGGCTCAAAGGTGGCCGGAGTTGCCTTGACCACGAAGGAGCTTCCCAGAGCCGAAGAAGAAGATGGAGAACACGCGACCTGAGCCAAAATGAACACGGCCGCGTGGTCAAAATAGCTTCACTAAGGTCCACAGAGGGTCCATGAGCAAGCAATTGACAAATGGGGCACTTACCGGAGTGGGAGAAGAAAGAGGGTGACTTTCAGCCGAATTTGAGCAAACCCTAAATTTGGCAATCTCTGTGAATGCCAAACAAAATAAGTTAGGGGTTTTACTCTAGGAGATCAGAGGAACAAATAGGAGCAAGAATATTGGAAAGAGAGCCACTAGAACACTGAAGTTCAAGGAGCTCGCTTGCGGCCTTCAATGGCGGATTTATGATTTCTTTGAATTGAGCTGAACTAAAATTAACTAAGAGCATACCAAGAACGATGTCAAGTGCATCAGCTGCTTCCTTAGCCATAATCTGGTTCACCCGATCTCGGATTGGAACTGGATCGGACTTGACAGATGTCTTCGAAGATAGTGTTCGACAAACAACAGCTGGGAAAGGTTGAACAGGAGGCAACCCACGTTTCTTAGCAAAGCACTGGTTTGCGAAATGTCCAGGACGTCCACAGTGATAACAGATCACACCAGGCTTGACCTTGCTGACAATGGGTGGCTGATTTCCACTAATTCTTGACTGCACAAAAGAATTAGGAAATCTAGGTACAAAGGTGATTGGTCGTGGTGGAGCTGTGGTGGTGTAGGAGCTTGATAAGTCTGGGGCATCCCTCGATGTCTTGCGAAGCATCGATTAGCATAATGGCCAAGGCGGCCACAATGAAAGCAAGTAACTTTCTTGTTGCGTTGACGGTGGCTTATTGACTTCTCTCCGGGCTGTCCTTGTGTACCTCTTTGTCCAGTGGTTGTCTTGAGGATGACGGCGTGGAGAATCCGTTGTTGTAGTCCAACTGACTTAGTGATCATCTGATGTAGACGACACTCCTTGGGACAGTGATCGTGCCCTTCGCAGAGAAAACAAGTGACTTTATTAGTTGGACAGCTCTCTGGTGGATGGTCTCCGTCACAGTTGGGACAATTTGTGGTGCACTGATTGATGTAGTGTCCTTCTTCACCACAGCGTTGACATACCTTAACCTCGGCGATTGCCTTATTGATTCCCTGGGTTGAGTGCTCAAAGGAGTACTAGATTCTGCCATCCTATTGTCACACGGATGGTTAGAGGACAAACTAAGGATACACTCAATTGAGCGCGAAAGATGTTTACGCGGAAGAAGAGAGTACTAAACTTAGTATGCATAAATGATATGAATGCACCAAAATTAATACCAAAAGAAGACGCAAAGACGCAAAGGTCAGCATAAGATCCAATAAAACAAATAATAGTTTTCCGGCATAATTGCTATACATACTACCCGTAGGCGATGCACAATTACTTGGGAACCAAAAGAGAGCGAACGGTCAAACAACAAAATATAACTTCTACAAGATAGGAAAAATAAATATGGTGGATATTATCTATTCATAGTCCCTAATGTAATCCTAATATCGTAGTACGACAACGTCTTCTCGTCTTTTCGCCATTGCTCTTCTGGGTGAATACTAACATATCTCTCTTTTTGAAAATGAGAGAAAAGCAATGAAAAATATTTTGCACAAGTCTAATAAATAGTAAGGGAAGAATTAGAAGCTAAGATGAGTAAGGAATAAAAGATTCTCATAACTTAAAGTCTTCTGAAATTATTTTGATAAGTTAAAAATAATTTCACAGAAAACACTAATGCTAACGACCATGTTATTTCTAACCTACAGGCAACATATGCTCTGATACCAACGCTGTGAGGACCCCGGAATATTGGAAATGTGCTTAATTAAAATTATACTGTAGCTCAATTTTTAATTAAGGAACAATACTGCCCCTTTATTAAAGATCATGCTAGAAGTATAAATTTAACAAGTATGTCTTACAATGGTTCCCAGGATCAGTGATCATTGCACATATATCCTTAAACAACATTGCATCATACACATACAAGTCATACATTTACATAATTAAACATAAGCTTACAATTTTTGGTTTAGTACTACAATATCAAGTGACTCAGGGTCACTAACAAAGTCTGACAGCAGAAGCAAAAGATTAAACGGCAAAAGCCACCAATGGCCCCATCACCCGCAGGCTATTGCGTGGAGGAAAGAAATAGCTTCACTCGTTAGCGTCACCCTGATTGGCGCTAACGGGCATCTCAAATCAATAACCATCTTCCCCTGCAACAAGAGGTTATAGCACCTTGAGTATGGAAGGTACTCAGCAAGACTTACACAAACTAATAAAAGAAAGTGTATGAAAGAACCTATACAATGGAATAGAATTTGTACATGCATAAAGTTAACAACAGGTAGGCATAAAGGTTCAATTTTGCATAAAGCAATACATCTTAACCTACAATTACTAAGTTTTGATAAAGCAATTTAATAAATCAAATTGGACTAAAACAATAAGTAAATGAAAGGTAAATATAAACAGTACACCGCATGAATTCCCTCATGTCAACCGAACCCAAGCAGAGTTGAAATCAAAATTCTATACAGGTGACATCAACTCAAGTTATCGTCCATGACCGTGGACACGGCTATTCGAATAGTTTAATACCCTGCAGGGGTGTACATCTTTACCCACATGACTTAGTCGGCCCGTTGCCTTCGGATGCCTCCGAATGATGACACACTTCCTTTGGTATGCCGACCGGGGAAACTAAGATTTGGTATTTTTCAACAAGTTGACACTATTGAGTTGGATACCCATGTGTGAACTGATCTCGCTTAAACAACGACTGATAGTATCTGCTTAACCGGGGCACACATGTTGTGTCAGGAATGCCGACCCAAACAAAAGAAATACAGGTTGGGTTCGCTACCCATACTAGATTGCAATCGGCATCTTTAAGGTACGTACATGCGATGGAACACAAATACGCCCTCACCCTTCTAAGAACATCTGATATTGATATAAAGCTCACATGGCATAAGACACAGCCCGAGGACCTAAGCATCTATGCCATACAAGATCAATACACATATCCTTACTCCCCTGTCTCCAACTCAATAACATTAACCATTTACTTAACCAAACAGCGCCATACACTGCGTGTGGAAGTACGTAGGGACTTGAATCGAATAATCAGAGTTCAGTCCTTATTCGGCCCAGACAAGTCCACCACATTTCCTAATCTCGTGCACGAAGGCACCACCACTAGCATCCTCTTGTCCAGACCAATTGAAATTTAAAATTCAGTTCTGATTTAAAGAAACTGGACAAAGAGTTAAAATAACTGAAATTTATTTGTTGCTCCCATGTTTGACAAGATAGTCTTGCCAAACTCTAACGTTCTATAGACTGCATGGCTAAGCGAAATTCTGAAATTAAATGTCGTAGTATACAACCCTACTCTAAGTTTTGAGTGTATGATCAGATTTAAGGTAAGCCACAATGTTAGGTCATAACTACCTACTAACAGATCACAATTATATTTTCAGAAAATTTGCATGCAACAGTTATCACTGTATTTTGAAAATCTATTGTATACAACTTTGGGATCAACATGATGCAGAGAGGATGCTTGCCTTGATAGTAGTAATACACCTCTTGTTCAGGTTCTTGTTGCTCAATCACAGATTCAATCACTTCAGGAGAACCAGAATCTAAAGGAAGCAAATAAAAATCCAATAAACAACAAGAAGATGGCAGAGAGCAAAATATAGAAAAAAGAATGCATGATCAATGTCTTAATGCATACTTACAACATGCTTAAGCTACACCTGATTTATATAGGGACACTAACCCATATTTAACATCTACTGACATTAATTGTCAAGATTAGAGTTTAATTTTAGGTGACAGTTTTTGGTTTTGGAAAGACTGAAAGTAAGATAGTTTGCAAAAGAAGGATTTATTGTTGCACTATAATATGATCAAAATAATATTTTTTGTACAAGTCTTAGCTAAATAAGTAAAACTAGTAATCTAACTTATCATTTAATCATTAAATGGATAGGAATTAAGGAATGAGAGTTGTGCTGTGCATTGTGTCGGTTTGACCGATGACAAACAATAAAAGCGTAAACTAAAACTTTCTACTTTTGAAAATACACTAAGTGAAATGTTCCTATTGGAGCTAAGGCTGATATGCAGAAAGGATAGAACTCTAAATTAAACCCTGTTAGCATTAACCAACAGAGATTAATAAAAGGATGAGTTACAGCTCTTGTCGGTTTTGCCCGACAACAGCACAGAAAAGGAATTAAGAGCTGGAATCGATTTAGAGGCAAATTAAGCAAAAGCTACCTTTGCTTATGCTGCAGACCATTCCTTAGCAGAGATAACAATCTAAATCAGTCCTCCTTAACACTAATCAATAAAGAGTGCAGCTAGGGGTCTGCTTGTTGGTCTGACCGACTAAATCAGCAGAAAAGGGGATTTTGACCAAAAGGCTGATTTGGAAGCATCACAAGGAAAAAGGATTACTACTTATGCTACTAGGGTTTAGCTGAGACCTAAATAGGATGATAAGTTAACAGGATAAACCCTAAAACTTGAAAACGATATGAAAGACCGAAAAGTTATAAAAATGAACTTTTGGTCAATACAAGATTTGAACCTCAAGTGCACAAGTGAGTGATTCCAGTGGGTTAAGTAAGTCCTTAAGATGCTTGGAGCAGAAAGAGAAGGATCAAGACTCACTCACCAGAGTAGGAGAAGAAAGGTTTGAGTTTAGTAGAAATAGAAAAGATACAACATCAACTTCACCGCTTGACCAAGAATGGAATTAATGGAGAGCTTATGCTCTACTTAAGCATAAGATATGAGATGACATGGATGAAATCCAGAAGAACTCACCGGAGCAAGAACACCTCCACGGTGCTCACAAACTCGAGCCAGAGAGTAACTTACATGTTAATCCTACAAAAAGATGCCCAAATTCACATTACAAGATGAATTAAGCAGGACTATAGATGAACAAGGAGTGCAAGCAAGAAAGCTTCACGGAGAACAAAGAAAGAATATGAGGAGAGCTTTCGGTCAACAATGGCAGATAAGCTCAAACTAGGGTTTATATAGTGTTTGAATCACTGGAGCAAGTGAGAAGTGTCTAGAATTGATGCGGTGGCAACAGGGTACCAAGTGTCAAGGAAAGAGTGGCCAAAATCGCGGCGAACACCGCCTCTCCGCAATGAAGTCGGCGGCGATGCGATTGCGAGGAAGAAGATAAGCACCTCGCGCGCGCGCCGCCGCGTCACCGCAGCAAGCACACGCCCGTGGAAGCTCAAAGAACGTCGGCCGTCCGATTAGAAATGGGCGGTTGCGGTGAGATAAGCGTTAAGAGAAGATAATCGATATTGTTTAATATGGACCGTGCGATCTCAAACGAATGGTTGAGATTTAATGTAGCCTTCGGGAAACCCGAAGGTTACATTCAAAGAGGAGCGTTGGATTTGAATCCAACGGTCGATCTCAAAAGATACACGTCACTTTAAATGGAATGACATGGCGCCGTTAGATTTGTTTTCAACGGTCGAGATGGATGGGGGTTAGGCGACCCGAAGGTCTCATCTTTAGAGACCCTACGATCAAAATCCAACGGTCAGCAATAAATGCGCGCCCTTGAGTTCAAAAACGAAAAGAGCGGCGCGGTTTGATTTAAGATCAACGGTGAAGATTGAAGAGAGGTTTAGGCGACCCGAACGACCCAATTGATGCGGTCCGTCCGATCAAGATCCAAAGGTGGAGGTTGAGTGGTGCGTTCGGGTAACCCGAACGGCCCACAAGATCTGACCCATCCAGTGAGAATCCAACGACTCACGTTTAATTGGACCTTTCCATAAGAAAATGGTATAGTCCAAAAAGTGAGCGCCGCACGATCAAGATCCTACGCCCAGGATTGAATGAGCCCTACGGGATGGCCCGAACGGCACAAAGGATCTGGCACGTTGGTTTGGAAATCAACGGCCACAAATGAAGATACGGTTAGGATGGATGAAGGTCGGATGTGGTTGGATCAAGATCCACGGCGGAAATCGCACGGAGTACGTGGATGTCCCGCGCGGCTTTGCGAATCTCGGCCGCCATCAAGAAATCGACGGCTCACGTTCGCTGGAGGTTTGGGCACGCGCGTGAACGTGTTGGGTGCGGCCCGGTTGCACAGTTTAGACCCAAAGCACTTGAGCTCGGTCGCTACAGTGCAAATGGCTGGGTTTAGACTAGAGGAGTTGACTAACTCATTTTAAAGTTCTAAAAGTTTGACTAGGGTTTTAAAAATAGTAGATAAATTTGTAAAATCATGAAATTTTGCAAGGATACTACTGGGATGATATATTCCCCAAATAAATTTTGAAAACCACTGTTTCACTTTTTAAAATACATAAATAATTTAATTATCCCGAATAGGTTTATTTAAAGTCAAATATTTTTATCCAAGTCAAAATAATTTCTAAGAATTCAACAAAAATTATTTTTGGTCAAGATAATTGATCCAGGCTTTAATAAAAATACTTCCCAGTCATAATACAAGCACTATCTTGTATTTCCTTTGAGACTTCAAATAAGTTTTGGATTTTGACTAGAGAAGGAAGGTTTTAAATTTGTAACAACAAATCCAAATTTCAATTATGAACAGTAATGTAATGTTATGAACAATATTCTATTACTGTTCATAAAGCAGATTATTACTGTTTCTTAAATCTGGGGCTGTTACACCAGCTGCCATGGCGCGAGCGTGGCAGCGCAGGGCGCGGGCACGGCGGCAGGACAAGGGCGTGACGATGCATTGGCGGGACGCGCGGGTGGCACAGAGCATGGCGCGGGTGGTGGCCTGTTGGCCAGCGTTGAGCCGACGAGGGAAACCGACGACGACTACATCTGCAAGGGTATGGGCGACAACGATGTCGGCAGCTTTGCCTACTTCTTTGCGTCGATGACAAAGACCAAGAATAGGAGCCTCTGTAAGTCCATGGCTTGGTACGGTGCTGACTGCAAGCTCTACTAGCTATACATTGTTTTTCCTATAGACAATAATCTCAAAAACTAAGAATAATGATAGGTAATTAGCAAAAAATAATCGATAGGATTAATTAGCATAAAAATGGTTAGAAGTAATCATATAGATCTAATCTTGAGTTCACCAAATTAATCTACTAGATTAATCTAATAGCAAACTAGGTATTAAAAAGATGGAATTCCGAACGACATACTGATTGGCCTGAAAACAATTCATGCTGATAATGTGTTAAATAATCGATGCTGTAGTCGAGAGACAATCAATCCAATCATACAAAGAACACCAAATAGAGACACAAGGTATAGAGGAGATCTAATATCTTTATTCATCTTGTTGTATTACATACATAGAGAATCCTCGTATTTATAGCTCACAAGGTGAAAATCTGTTTAATCTTTTGCTCATAATTAGTGCTGACTTGAATTCGGTATAGCCCCAGTTGTTCGTAATAATGGCCCATAAGCAGAAAGGCCCACCGAGATCAGGAGCAAAGCTGGGCCCAGCCTTGCCCAGAACGGTCCAGAGAGGCCAAATTGGGCTTCCGGGCCGGAACTCCTACCACCGTCCAAGCACCAGTTAGCTAGAAAAGAGCTCCCCTCCTCGAGCGCTCCTGTGTCTGTCTCTCTTGCCACCTGCACGCCCTTCCCTTCCCGTCCCGTCCCTTCCCCAGCCTAGAACCCTTCTCCGGCGGCGGCGGCGGAGATGAGCGTGTGGAACTACGTCGTCACGGCGCACAAGCCGACCAGCGTCAGCCACTCCTGCGTCGGCAACTTCACCAGCCCCCAGCAGCTCAACCTCATCGTCGCGTAATCACCCCCCTGACCCCCCTCCCTCCCCCGTATTCTCCCTCTCGATAGATGGTTTAGCTCCACTCGCCGCTTCAAAACGACGGCCTAGTTGGGTTTGGGCGCGTGGCAATGCCCTCTAGGGTTTTGCGTCGGAGTTAGGGGCAGCCTAGGGTTTGCTCCGAGCTAGAATGCCGGGGGATGCGCAATTTCTATAATTTATTTGGCGAGTCCCGGCTTTACTTAAGTGCGGGATGAGACAGGTCCGATTCCCCCCTAGTTTTCTTTTGGGAAAATCAATTTCCCCCTAGTTATATGGGATCTGAGCTTAGCAGAGTAAAACCCTAGGCTCCGGTTTGAAATTCTCAAGGATGTTGAGCTAGAACAGAATGGCTTATAGGCAGATGTGTTTGGCCTCTCTGCATGCACAATTCGATAACGTCCGGATGAGTAATTGCATTTATGTTTGGTAACATTGAGTTTGTCTCCTAGTGATTTATGTAAGTATGCCATATGCGGTTAGGAAGCACTTTCACTAGTTGCAGCTCAACTCGATGGCAGTGTTTTCTTGGTTGCCTACCTGTTAAATCCTTTACTAAATGCACCCGTGTACCAAACTTTCAGGAAATGCACCCGCATCGAGATCCATTTGCTTACTCCTCAGGGCCTTCAGGTTAGTGATCTATCACATTGAGGCTCATGCATGCTGCTTGTGCTTTTCTGTATTTGTCGACTACCTGTTAGTTTGCATGATAATCTGCTACTGTAAGACCATAACATTTTTGTTTTGTTAGCAGCCTATGCTTGATGTACCTATATATGGAAGAATTGCAACGCTTGAGCTCTTCCGGCCTCATGTGAGTTAATTTTCTGTTGCTTGACTTGAGATGTTGTATTTTTCTCCGTGCAGTATTTATGTAAAATTAATTTCCTATCTGCTTCTCCCCCTCAGAATGAGACTCAGGACTTCCTTTTCATTGCTACGGAAAGATACAAATTCTGTGTTCTGCAGTGGGATGGAGAAAAATCAGAGCTTCTCACTAGGTTTGGACACTTGCTCTTCTGGTTTTATTTCACTGAAGTTGGCACTGTGTGAGCATATTGGTATTTTAGAGCCATTAAATTGGATAGTCAAATGGTTCCAGTTGACTGTGATGCAAAATTATGCATCGCGAGTCCCACACATTGTTATCAACGTGTAACCATCCAGGCGGCCCGGGAATGTCCCCATGGCCCACCACTGCACCTGGAGAGAGGCAGATCGAGAGGGAAAGAAAGCTAACCATCACCACCACTCGCTATCACCGTCACCAGCCCTGTTGCCAGCAGGTGGTAGAGGTGGTGTAGGCATTTTATTTTGGGGTCCTTCCTTTTCTTTTCCTTGCCCTTAGCTTTCCCTTTGTTTAGGCTCACCTGGGAGCATTGATAACCATGGCCCAACATAATGTGTTGTTACAAGAAAAGCATATTGTTACTCTATCATATCTTTTGAGAAGTATTAGCCTATTTTCATACGGAAGTATAATTTACTTGTAATATGTAGAGCCATGGGAGATGTTTCTGATCGCATTGGCCGCCCTACGGACAATGGACAGGTACTGCGACTCTTCCATGTCTCAACTCCTCTTCATTTGATTTGATTTGAACTTCTTATTTCCCAATATTCATGTTATAGAGTTTTGTACGTAGTAGAGAGAGCAATACTCCATGTCTGTCTCTTATATTTATGCTAAAACAATAATACTACTGGATGGCCTTTTGCTTATAATGTAGATTGGGATAATCGACCCTGACTGTAGACTTATTGGTCTTCACCTCTACGACGGATTATTTAAGGTAAGCTCACTGTCTGCTACTTAGATTTTTATGAATTTTGGGCATTCAACCTTGGTACCAGGCTGTATTTTCACATCTCTGAGGAGAGATTTATATGTAGCTCTTATTTCCTTTCCTTGAATGGAACCCTTGCTTGGCAGGTTATACCATTTGACAACAAAGGACAGCTGAAGGAAGCTTTCAATATCAGGTACCAGTATGGCGATGATAACTGAATGCCTTTCCTGCTAGAAACATTCATTTAGTGATATAGTCTGGAAAAATACATGGCATTGTAGTCTGTAACTAGAATTATTGGAGCATCTGTGCATGCTTAGTGTGGGTGGGTCCATGGGTGGAATTCTTATGGAATCTTGTTTTGCTTTTGTTAGACAACCATAATGTATACAAAATCAAGTTTTGTTTTGATTTCTCATATTTATATTTGTGCTGCTTGATCCACTATTGATGTTGAAAATTGCATAAAAAGGTTGGGGTTATTTTAGTACTGTGGCTTTACATGCTTGTCGGTCAACATAAAGCCTAACATTTCTCATGGCAGCTCGTTCTAATGTTTGAATGTTTATTTGTGCTATAGCAACTGTTAGATGTTATAGTCTTATATCACATTTGTTGTCAGAAGTTCATGATAGAGGTTAATGTTTCAATAAGGGTGATGTTTTTTATTAAAATATTTGACCTGATTAGCTTAGATGCCTTGAGATTATATTGTCTTACAGTTATCCTTTGCTTATGTCAGACTCGAAGAACTTCAAGTATTGGACATCAAGTTCCTGTATGGCTGTGTTAAACCTACTATAGTTGTCCTCTACCAGGTTTGCTCAAACTTAACATTTTTTTTTGGTTTGCATTGCTACTATTTAAGTCTAAATACGGTGGGACAAAGTTTTGAACTACATCAATTGCAATGCTAGCTTTTGTTTATATGCACTGATCTACTGATGAATATGCACATCATACATATAACATTATGCTCAAGTGGTGCAAAGATTACCTGTTGTTATACACCTTTAATTTAATCCATGGTATTTGTTAATGGTAGAGTAGTTTTGCTATTCACAACTATGCAACTTATTCATTAATTGAGAGACTATATATATAGACATTGCTACATGGGCTAAGAGAGAGAGAGAGAGAAAGTAGAGAATATACAATACTTTTAACACCCCCCTTCAAACTCAAGGTGGATTTGATGTACCGAGTTTGAGTAGATGAAGCCGATGATGTTCTCGAGTCTGAGCTTTAGTGAAGAAATCTACAATTTGAAGCTTTGAGGGAACATACTTGAGGGCGATGATCAACTGCTGACAATGAGATCATGTGAAGGATGCATCAACACCAATGTGTTTTGTTAGCTCATGCTTGATTGGATCACTAGCAATCTGAATGACACTTGTATTGTCACAAAAGAGAGGTGTAGGATTGTCACAATGGACACCGAGATCAATTAAGGGCCATCGAAGCCAAATGATCTCTGAGGTGGTAGCAGCAAGAGCTCGAAGCTCAGCCTCTGCACTAGAGCGTGACACCGCAGTCTGCTTCTTGGACTTCCAGACAATGAGCGAAGTACCAAGAGAGATAATGTAGCCAGTGATAGATCGACGATCAGCAGGATCACTCGCCCAAGTGGAGTTAGAGTAAGCGTGGAGCTGAAGCTAACTCAAACTGGCATAGAACAGATGTTTGGACGTAGTCCTCAAGTATCTCAGTACACGAAGAACATGACCATAATGGACTGAGGTGGGAGCATTGACAAACTAGTTGAGCACATGAACAACATGAGCAATGTCTTGCCTGGTGATAGTGAGATAAATAAGGCTCCCAACGAGCTGACGATAGCGAGGATCTGTCAGTGGTACACTGTCTGTAGGTGGAGCTCCATGGGTGTGGTAGCATTGCGTGTATCAGTCATATCAGAGCAAGCAAGCAGATCCTGAATGTAGCGATGCTGGGAGAGGTAGTAACCATTACTATTAGAATGAACCTCAATCCCTATAAAATAGCTCAATGGTCTCAAATCGGACATCATAAACTGTTCGCTCAATTTCCTCTTCACAAAAGCCACATAATCCATGTCTCCTATGATCAGCATATCATCTACATATAGCAGAAGCAAAGTACGACCCTGCTGAGAAGTGTGAATAAACAAGGCATGGTCACGCTCACTTGGAGTGAAACCAGCAGCTCGAATCATGGAGCTGAAACGTTCAAACCAAGCACGAGGAGCCTACTTGAGACCATATAGAGCATGCTTAAGGTGACAAACATAGTCTGTAGGAGCCTCAACACCTGGGGGTGGTTGCATATAGACCTCATCATGTAGATCATTATGAAGAAAAGCATTCTTGACATCCATCTGAGATATAGTCCATGTGCGTACTGCTGCAACAACAATGAGAGTACCAATTGTGGTCATATGAGCAACTGGAGCAAAAGTCTCAACACAATCTCGACCATAAGCTTGCTGAAAACCTCTTGCAACAAGACGAGCCTTGTATCGCTCTACTGAACTATCTGACTTGTTCTTTACTTTGTACACCCACTTGCAAGTTATAGGAACAGCTCCAGATAGTAGCGGAACAAGATCCCAAGTGTCTGTACACTCTAATGATGTGAGCTCCTCTGCCATAGCCAACTGTCGCTCAGGTATACTGGCAACCTCCTGATAAGTACTCGGCTCAGCTACTGCACCTGCACGAGAAAAACAACATCTCTCTGGTACCTGAATAGAAGAACAATCACGTAGGGCATACCATGATGTAGTAGGACGATCGTCAGAGTCAGTGGTACTGGCCGAAGGGTCAAGTAAAGAGGATTGAGAATTAGAAGGAACTCTCTGTCGACGACTATAGTGGAAGGAAAAGTTGAAGTGTCAGAAACTAGTAGAGCTGGTGGGGAGACACATTAAAAGGTGAAATTGGTGGAGAAGGTGTATCTGGAGAAGACAAAGTCTGTACTAAAAGGTGAAATTGGTGGAGAAGGTGTATCTGAAGAAGACAAAGTCTGTTGAAGGAATGGGAGGTAGCCACAAAAAGGAGGTGGAATCTGTGGAAGAAGTAGGATGTGTAGAAGGATGATAAAAGAAGGGTTGGCCCTCATCAAAGGTCACATCACGAGAGATGCGAATGCGACGTGCTGAGGGATCATAGCAACGATAGCCCTTATGCTCAGGACTATACTCTAGGAAGACACACTCAACTGACTGATCACTCAGCTTTGTGCGCTCACGAGGTGCTAGAAGAAAATAGCAGACAACCAAAAACACGAAGATGAGCATAGCGAGACTGTGCTCTATACAGGACCTCACCAGGACACTTGCTCTGAAGCTTGGAAGAGGGCTGACGTTTGATGAGATAGACTGTCGTAGAGACTGCTTCGCCCCATAAGTGAGAGGGAACAAAGGAGGAGATGAGAAGAGTATGAGCAGTCTCAATGATGTGACGGTGCTTGCGCTCAGCAACACCATTCTGAGCATGAGCACCAGAACACGAGAGCTAAGAAAGAGTACCCTTAGAAGAAAGGAACTAACGAAAGGCTGATGAAAGATACTCTCCCCTAGAGTCAAAACGAAAAACACGAAAGCAAGAAGAAAACTATGTATGTTCGTCTTAGCAAAAGACTAATAAATGGAAATCAACTGAGAATGATGTTTCATAAAATAAATCCAGGTATATCGAGAGTGATAATCAACAAATATGACATAATAACTATGACCACATTCGAAGCAAAAGGAGATGGACCCCATACTTCTGAATGCACCAAATCAAAAGGACAAGAGGACTAAGAGGTACTACTAGAATATGGAAGTTGTAGCTGTTTTCCCAGCTTACAACTAGTACAAAGAAAACTAGGCTCAATAGTGACATGACCTAAGGAACCCTAGTGAACTAGAGTGATGAGGCGAGCTCCACAGAGATGACCAAGTCTATGATTCCACTTGCTGAAGGAAGAACCAACAGGGGACTGAGATGATGACATAGCAGAAGACACTAAGACCTTCGACGTACTAGTGGAAGGAAGATGTAAGGTATCCAAGACATTGAGACTAGGGAGCCTCTACAGTGATGGCCAGAACCAGTCACTCTTCTGTTTTGACAATCCTGAATGAAACAAGAAGAATCATCAAATCCAATGAATCTGTTCATATCAATGAGTTAACCAATAGAAAGAAGGTTCATAGATAGCTGGGGAACAAAAGACACATTAGGAACAGAGAAGCAAGATGTAGAGAGAATGCTCTGATGAGTAATAGAGTAAGGTGTACCATCAGCAGTGTGAACGTATGTAGCATCCGTCACAGGCCTACAAGCAACAAGCTGAGAGCTGTTCGATGTGACATGAAAAGAGGCACTCGAATCAAGGATCCAAGTATGAGCAACGCTAGGAGTAGAAGGTGCAACTGAGGTCATAGCAAACACTGATCCAAAAGTCACAGTAGGTGTGGATTTGGCAGCAGTGACTTCTCCAGTAAGTGCTCTCGGAGGTCCAGTAGGTGCTCCACGACAACGATCAGTTGGATGTCTAGCACGATAATCAACAAGTTGATCTGGATGTAATATGAAACACTTGTCAACAAAATGACTAGTCCTCTTGCAGTGAGAAAATACCAGCACTCCTGTGAGTGTAGCTCTGGTAGATCCAGATCGCTGTGAGAGACCCAGGACAGCATGTGGTGAGGATCCTGGGGTAGGCATAAGTGAATGAAGACGAGTCTCCTCTGTAATCAAACTAGAGAGCACCTCAGTCAAGATTGGTGGAGTGGGATAGTTGAGTAACTGAGTACGAACAAGCTCAAACTTTGATTGAAGCCCCATCACAAACTGATACATGAGCGTCTGCTGGACATACTCATCTTTGACAACACAAGACTGACAATCAGTAGCAACCTTCGGTGTCGTAGACTCTAGAGGGCCAGTGATATGAGTGAAAGCACTGTAGTACTCCTCCACTGACTGATTATGCTGCTGCTGAATACTATGAAGATTCTTGAGCAATGTGAAGCGAAGAGCACCACTAGACTGAACATATCTCTTCTCAAAGTATGTTCACATCTGCTTGGCTAAAGTATGATACTCAAGCCTCATCCTCAAAGATATCAATACTCAGAATGATGCCAGTCATGACACGATCATTCTCTTTCTGCCAAGCCTTAAGTGCCTCAACATCTGTTGTTGAATACTATGAAGGTTCTTTAACAATGTGAAGCTAAGAGCACCATTAGACTTAACATATCTCTTCTCAAAGTATGTCCACATCTGCTTGGCTGAAGTATGATACTCAAGACCAGGGATCGAAAACCCGGTCCTGATGCAAATCCCAAAAGGCGGTACCGGTTACCAGAAATCCCGGAAAAAACCGGACAAAGTTCAAAATCAGAAATTTGAATTGCGGAGTTTGAAAACCGGTAACCAGCCGGTTACTGCAAAAACCGGGCGGAATTTTGAATTAGAAAGTGTTTAATGAAGTGCATATTTAGCTCATACAATATGTCATGTAACATATTTAGCTCATACAATACGTAATCTAGCGTATTTAGCTCATATTTAGTCCATACAATACATAATCTAACATATTTAGCCCAAACCAGCCAGAAACAATAATTCAAGCATATTTAGCTCATACAATATGTAATCTAACACAAAATGGGCCTAAACCAACCTAGGAAGTGCATTATGTATTCAAAAATTCAAAATTTTCGGTCGGTTACTGTTCACCCGGTCCCCACCAGGAAATCCAGTTACCACCGGTAACCGGCCGGTTTTTTTTCCCTGCTCAAAGACTCATCCTCGAAGAAACATTAACACTCAAAACAATGCCGGTCATGACACGATCATTCTCTTTCTGCTAAGCCTTAATTGCCTCAATATCTACCTTCTTCGGATCAGGAGGATCGTCAGTCAAATGAGAGGCCAAACCATAACCCCTAAGAGCAGTCTTGACTGAGAAGGCCTATGCTCGGTAATTTAACCCATCTAGCTTGATATCCGTGAACACGAGAGCAGAGGCTCGAAGCACGGATCCGTGGTCTCCAGGCGCCGGATCCGGGATGGATCGGTGAGGAGGAAGCGGGGAGGTGGTGGCGCTGAAGCGGCTTAAGCGCTAAGATCCGCGGCGAGGACGGCGGAAGGAGACGAGGCAGCAGCACTGAAGCAGCTCAGGCTCGTCAGCCCGAGCGAAGGACATTGCTAGCAGAAGACGGTGGCGGTAGGATTAGGAAACGGGGCTAGGGTTAGGGTTGAATTGGTCTGATACCATGTTAATGGTAGAGTAGTTTTGCTATTCACAACTACGTAGCTTATTCATTAATTGAGAGAGTGTATATAGACATTGTTTACATGGGCCTCATGGGCCATATGGGCCAAGAGAGAGAAAGTAAAGAATATACAATACTCTTCAGTATTTATTTGTTTACTTTTTAAGTGTAGGTAGTTTACAACTTGCAGTGCTTATACACATTATATAATAAGTTACTGTTGGATGCTCATAGGGTTGAGACTAAAGATTGAACGGATATGTTATGAATTACTTTTGATTTAGCACACAGTATCCACTGTTTTCTGTATTTTTTACATATGATATTGCTCTTGTGATTCTAGTCTGTACACATCAACAGTCAGCACAGTTCAATACTAGTGGTTTAATTACTTAATTGTCTTGCAAAAAAAGAATATTTCTAACCTACTCTTCATGGTTCTGGTACTTATTGTAAGATGTTGATGTTATCCCTATAAAACTTTTGAACTGATTTTAATTTTTAACATGAAGTTGTGCCATTGATGTACAATAGATAATTTAATTATTTCTTTTGGAACACTAACTGAACCTACCTTCTTTTTATGGCTGCGCAATCTTCTTTCTTTAGGTTTCCTACCTTCTGTGAATTCTGTTACGAATAATTTGGGCTTTAGTAAAATAGTAACAGATCTTAATGATTTGTATTTTCCATACTACGTTTCAGGATAACAAAGATGCAAGGCATGTTAAAACATATGAAGTTGCATTGAAGGACAAAGACTTTGTTGAGGGTCCTTGGTCGCAGAACAATTTAGACAATGGTGCTGGTCTGTTAATACCTGTTCCGGCTCCACTTGGTGGTGTCATAATTATTGGCGAGGAGACAATAGTTTACTGCAATGCTAATGCTACATTTAAAGCTATACCAATCAAACAAGTAGTACTTTCTTCTCTTCATACTTGTATTCTCCTTGTGGTGCCAACTACATGCTGGTTGGTATGTCAACACTCTCTAATTATTTACCCTTGATCTTTCATTTCTTGCTCAGTCCATCATAAGAGCTTATGGACGGGTTGACCCAGATGGTTCTCGTTATTTACTTGGTGATAATACAGGCATTTTGCATTTACTTGTCCTTACCCACGAACGAGAAAGGTACCAGCTTGTGCACTATTTTGTAACTAAAAGACTCTTGACTTACTACTAACAAATTTTAATGTATTGGTTGCTTTTTTAGGGTTACTGGTTTGAAAATTGAGTACTTGGGAGAGACTTCAGTTGCATCATCAATATCATATCTTGATAATGGTGTTGTCTATGTCGGTTCTCGATTTGGTGATTCACAGGTGGGTCAGTAGCAGATCAAATTAAAAACTACTGCTACTCTTCCTTCCTACTCCATGCTAGTTTAAACAACCTGCGTCTATTTTGGTGTCATGTAGCAATTCGAGTTACATGTTATTCTTTTTTACCTCTCCATGTTAGATAAAGAAATCTTACATCTTCACTAGCGTCTTGTAGTTGTGCTTATGTTCAATTGCTTGAAAAAAGCTACTCTCCTGCCCCTAACAATTAAAAAAGATAGGAAAGGCAGCAACAAGGCACTCCACCCACACACAAAAACATGCATGCACATGAAACAAAATCCTTTTTTATATCGCTGGAACAAAATGTGTGCACTTTCTGGAAAGTAGAAAATTTTCATTCCTCTGTTTTGTTATTTTTATAATTTATATTTGCATTAAATAATTCATTGTTCTTGACAGCTGGTTAAGCTGAATCTCCAAGCTGATGCAAGTGGTTCATTTGTTGAAGTTCTTGAACGGTATGTGAATCTTGGACCGATTGTGGACTTCTGCGTGGTTGACCTTGATAGGCAGGGGCAAGGTCAGGTGGTCACTTGTTCAGGGGCATTTAAAGATGGTTCCCTTCGGGTGGTTCGTAATGGTATAGGGATTAATGAGCAGGTATTGAGTTAAGAGTAGTCCATTATGGCCAATTTTATACTTCAGAAAGTTGAACTATATATATTCTCTTGTGTAATTAGGCTTCAGTAGAGCTCCAAGGTATCAAGGGATTATGGTCATTGAAATCTTCCTTCAATAATCCATATGACATGTACTTGGCGGTGAGCTTTATAAGTGAGACACGGTTCTTGGCTATGAACATGGAAGATGAGTTAGAAGAAACTGAGATAGAAGGCTTTGATGCACAAACCCAGACTTTGTTTTGCCAAAATGCCATCAATGATCTGCTTATACAGGTACCTTTTCTAATGAACCATTTCATTTGTTTTCCTTGCATTTTGATAAGTGATAGCTATATTTGGTGTAGGGATGTTGAGTGGAACACTATATGGAAATTTAAGAATCCTGAGTAATTAATGAAAAAAAATGGAATGATTTAGGGATATTTGAGAGAGATTTTTTTTGACAAGTTGTATGTTCCGTGTTTTTGTTATTCACCATTTTAAGTGGTTACATGATTATGCTTTATGAGCTTTATTTTAATAAATACTATCAATATTTTATCAGTTACTTTCAATGACAGGTTACTGCAAATTCTGTTCGGTTAGTCAGTTGTACTTCTCAGGGGCTAGTGGATCAATGGAATGCACCAGAAGGATTTTCAGTCAATGTTGCATCAGCTAATGCCAGTCAGGTGGGTATCTTGTTTGGGCCTCCCTTTTTTCTTTGGGCAATTTGCATCCCGTTTCTAATAGGAGATGATCTATTGCAAACGATGATCAGATTACTAAATGTGTGGTCACAGAACACGACTTTGGGGTGATTTCTGGTTTTGTCAATACACACAAGCACATTCAACAATTAAAAATTACCCAAAATACACCCAGAAGTAGTTTAGAGAAGAATCATAAGCAAGAGAAGAATGGGAAACTTATCAGAAGATTTTCTGTGCACATGCAACCCCACTTTAATATAAAAAAAAGTCCACTTTCAATACTATGGTGATCCTTATATCTGTGCCTTCAGTTCTTGTCTTCATTTTGTACTTGTGTCTTGAGCAGGGGAAAAAAACTGTCCGGTTACCGGCGGTAACTGGACTTACCGGTGGGAACCGGGATTCCAAATACCGGCCGGAAAACTTCAAATTCAAAATTCCGGCGGTTACATCCCAAATTCAAATTTCTTTGGACGAATTTTGACCGAGTTTTTCCCTGGAATTCCAGTTACCGGCCGGTAACCGTTACCGGCCGCCCGGCAGGATTTGACCCGGTAGTGGTATTCTGATCCTGGTTTTGTGTCTGAAACTCTGAATCCTTGTCTTAACCACTTTACGTAGCTAAGCTAAAATTATGCAGTGTCACATGTTTTTACCTGCAAAACAATGTCTGGGTGTGTCATTTCAGCCTCTCTTGTGTCTGCACTTAAGAGAAACTAATTCTTCGTAAATAGGAAAATAGGAATTATAAAGGCCAACGCACTATGTCTATGTGCTCCATAATCCTAAATACGAATGAATTTTAATTCGTATTGATACTATGCTTTCCAAGTTTCCATTATAATTTTTTAAATACACAATATGTGTCTTGCAGGTTCTTTTGGCAACCGGTGGTGGCCATCTTGTTTACCTAGAAATTAGGGATGCTAAGCTGGTTGAAGTGAAACATGTAGAGCTAGAACATGAGATTTCTTGTGTTGATCTGAACCCAATTGGGGAAAATCCACAGTATAGTTCTCTGGCTGCTGTTGGGATGTGGACTGATATAAGTGTTAGAATATTTTCACTTCCAGACCTTGAATTAGCCAGGAAGGAAAATCTAGGTGGAGAAATTGTTCCTCGGTCTGTTCTGTTGTGCACCTTGGAAGGGGTATGTTCTTGACCTCACTTTTCATGAAAAAATAAATCTACTTCAAATGAATTGTACTTGCTTTGCTTTTCAGGTTTCGTATTTGCTTTGTGCTCTTGGAGATGGTCACCTGTTCAGTTTTCTATTGAATGCCAGTACTGGTGAACTAACTGATAGAAAGAAGGTTTCTCTTGGTACCCAACCAATTAGCCTTCGTACATTCTCATCAAAGGGTACAACCCATGTGTTTGCTTCATCGGATAGACCAACTGTTATCTACAGCAGCAATAAGAAGCTGCTGTATAGCAATGTCAATTTGAAAGAAGTTAATCATATGTGTCCTTTTAATACAGCTGCTTTTCCTGACAGGTCTCTCTCTCTCTCTCTCTCTCTAGTTCAATACCTTCTATATGTAGTTCTGAATGCGTTGTATGTATATCTATTTTGTCGAAATGTTGTCACTGGTCAATTTACATATGCATCAGATATTTGTTCATAGCCTTGATGGGATAATTCTTTTTTAAAAAAGTAAATGTTTTTACCAGCAGAATCAATTTATTTGAATCAACCTTGTTTAACATATGATGAAACTTGACATATTCCTGTACTGAACACAATAGTGTTAATAATCCCTTCCCATTTTCTCATATGATTCATGTTTCTTTTGACTTCGTCAAGCAACCTCCTTTTGTTCTTAATGCATATTAACTAATCTTATCATTAACATTCAAATCAACAGGTTAGTTTCTTAGATGTCATACCCATGGCACAACATACACATTTAGAAAACAAATGCTTGCTGACCCGATAGTTATGTCTTGTAATATGCTAACCGACTCATGATTGTTGTTAGTGGCATTCTACTTGATGCTATGAGCTTCTCACATGGTCATTATGTTTTCATTTCACTAGCTTCTTGGTAGCAGTTATTTGGAAACCATATTATTGTCTTAAATTTGCTTTTAAGTTGCCTTTTTTTGTACCACAGCCTTGCAATTGCTAAAGAAGGTGAACTTTCAATTGGAACCATTGATGACATCCAGAAGCTTCATATCCGCACCATCCCCTTGAATGAACAAGCACGACGCATTTGCCATCAGGAACAGTCCAGAACACTAGCATTCTGCAGTTTCAAGTACAACCATACTAGTATGGAGGAAAGTGAGACACATTTTGTTCGTCTGTTGGATCATCAAACTTTTGAGTTTCTGTCTATACATCCTCTTGATCAATATGAATGTGGTTGCTCCATCATTAGCTGCTCATTCGCAGATGATAATAATGTTTATTACTGTGTGGGGACAGCATATGTTTTACCAGAGGAAAATGAACCGACAAAGGTAATTTGTCAGAGTGCTTGATGTTTCATTAATGGTGTCTTTCTTTTTAGTACTTATTCAATTTACTGTCTCTTGTAGCTTATGTCTCAGTGACAATAACTTTATTGATTTCACCTGCACATAATTCTTACGTGCCGATGCATCTTGGTGTAGGGCCGGATCCTTGTATTTGCAGTTGAAGATGGCAGGTTGCAATTAATCGTAGAGAAAGAAACCAAAGGAGCTGTCTATTCGCTGAATGCATTCAATGGAAAATTGTTGGCGGCTATCAACCAGAAGATTCAATTGTATAAGTGGATGCTACGGGAGGATGGTTCACATGAGCTGCAATCTGAGTGTGGCCATCATGGGCACATACTCGCCTTGTATACTCAAACCCGTGGCGATTTCATTGTGGTTGGAGATTTGATGAAATCAATATCCTTGCTTGTGTACAAGGTAGGCTTAGTTGTTTACTTGATTTATGACATCGCATGCACCAAACATTATCTTATACTCCCTCCGTCCCACAATATAAGTCCCTTCTCTTAGGAAGCGACGTTCCACAATATAAGTTCATTGAGAGAATCGAAGTGTAGTTATTGCAATATTTCCACTCTATACCCCTGCTTTAATGCAGAAAAAGTGATTGAGTAGTTGTAGTGTGCCCTTTAATAGGGGTATGTATGGTCCAATGGCATTTTCTTAGATTTAGTTCTTCCTAGTCTGTGCGTATGGTGGGCTTGGACTTATATTGTGGGATGGAGGGAGTAATTTCTATGGCAGTCTCTTCATCAGTCCGATTACTATTGTTTTTCTTTTGTGCAGCATGAGGAAAGTGCGATCGAAGAGCTTGCTAGGGATTACAATGCAAACTGGATGACCACAGTTGAGATGCTTGATGATGAAATCTATGTTGGTGCAGAGAATAGTTATAACCTTTTCACTGTGCGCAAGAACAGTGATGCGGCCACAGATGAAGAGAGGGGCAGGCTTGAGGTTGTTGGGGAGTACCATCTTGGAGAGTTTGTTAATAGGTTCCGGCATGGTTCACTTGTAATGCGCCTTCCGGACTCGGAGATAGGCCAGATTCCCACTGTCATCTTTGGCACAATCAATGGGGTCATTGGCATTATTGCATCCCTTCCACATGACCAATATGTGTTTCTTGAGAAACTCCAGTCCACCCTTGTGAAGTTCATAAAGGGTGTTGGAAGCCTCAGCCACGAGCAATGGCGGTCATTCCATAACGACAAGAAGACGGTGGAGGCCCGGAACTTCCTGGATGGTGACCTGATTGAGTCATTCCTTGACCTTAACAGAAGCAAGATGGAGGAGGTTTCCAAGGCGATGGGAGTTTCAGTTGAGGAGCTGTCCAAGAGGGTGGAAGAGTTGACGAGATTGCACTAGATCAATAAGTAGAAGTTTGCTATAACTTTATGGCATGTATGTCCTTTTTAACTCGTTTACTGTTGCATGTAGTTCCATTGCAGTGACTTATCTCTGCAATGCTGATGCTGCCAGCCGCACAAGAATGGTCCTAGTAAAGTGTTACCCGTGGTTGTAATTTATTTTGTTGGTTGGATGGTCCAATAACATTTCAGCTGCTAGTTTGATGAGGTTTCTCTCTTTTTTTGGGGTTAGCTGAAATGGATTTTTGGTGGTGAATATTGTGATTCTGTTATGTGCGGGACCTGCTGTCAAATAATTAATGTGGGTCTTGCGTGCTTTTTCTTATAAAACAAGGTAAGATGCACAAATCCTGGCCATTTGGTTATTTTTCTCTCCATAATCTTTCAGTTCATCCTGTGGACTAGAGTGTATACAGATGAAAAGCTTTGGGTAGAAAGTGTGCATATGGATAAGCTTGCATCTCTTTCGGCTGCTTGTTGCATGACTTACTGGGACTTTTTTGGATCCTTTTTAAGAATGAAGACGGCATCATATTCATATACACCACCTTAGCTAGAAGTCAGGCATGGATTGAGCTTGTGCTGATTGAAACTTTGAAATTACTATGGACGTGCTATTTGTATGCTCATTTTGAGCTTGTGCATAATTTGGCGGCCAGCGAGTTGGCTTTGATCTGCTCTTGGCCGTGATCGGCTACACGAGGCAGGCTCTGGTCTGGATTTATGCAACAGTGCTGGGTTGTTGAGGTGATGTGTTTAGAGTAGATTTGAGCATTCCTGCATCTTGCCCGAGTGTTGTGTGCACCTTGATTTGTGCAGCCTCGCTTGAATGTAGAGTGAAAATGTGAGATAGTACAATCGTAGGAACCGAAACACGAAAGGAAATAGGAGAGTTTCTCGCTGTCCTGGAAACGAGAGTTGAGACTACGGGTGTGATCGGAGTGGAAACGGACGAGATATCGCTCATCATGTATCATATTATGTATTTTTTTCTTCTCGAAATTGAATATAGATAGTGTCGGATACCAATTTCTCTATCTCGTATTCGCTCAGCAGTCCTTCGGTCGGACGGAAATTATCCGTTTATTTTGTATCCCTACACAGAACATTGGACAATAAGAGTACAATCAGAGCGAATACGAAAAGACTAATCACTGAGATGTTGAAAAAAAAATACTCAGTATCCTCTGCCTGCTCAGATGCGGCAAGTGAAGTCACAACAAACTTTCCTCGTACCACCTGACATACGTATGCATACGGGTAGATATCGCTTATCCTACATTTTATTCCGTTTTTTTTTTCAAAAAATCAAACACAAATAATCAGATACCTATTTTTCTATCCCGCGATTGCTCCGTAAACCTTTAGTTCGAACAGAAATTATCTGTTTGATCTGCAGCCAGCTGAGACTCGAGGCTCTCCCTAGACGACTGGTAGATTAGATAGTCCAGCACCAGCAGTGAGCCCAGTGTCTTCTCGCGAGAGGCCATCATGTAACTAGTCCAGTTTTTTTTCTTCTCAATCCGGCGAGTAACCAACCAAATCGAGCCACTGAGCCAGTAGCAAGGCGCACCCCGCAAAGCCAAAACCACGAGCTGCTGCTGCTGCTGCTGCTGCTCCCTCCCCCTCCTCTGGCTCTGGTCGTGCAGCTTGGCTTCTCCTCTGGCTCTCGGAGAGGGAGGGAGAGAGGGGGAGAGAGGGCTCTCCTCCCGTGCGCACCCTCGCTCGCCTCGCCTCGCCGCTCCAACCCCTTCGATCCGCTCGCCTCCCTCCCCGCCGATCGGGAGGCTCGGAATTCGCCGCCGATTCGCCCTCCCCGCCCGCGGAAACCCTAGATCTGGTGCGGATCCCACGCCTCGCCGCCATGTTCTGGCGCATGACCGGCCTCTCCGCGGCCTCGCCCGTGAGTCCCTGCTCCCTCCTGCTTCTCTCTGATTGCTTTAGCGCTTCCAAGCGTCGAATCTTTTCCGACCTGGGATTGCTCCGGCGAGTTCAGCTCTAGATTCGAAACGATTGCTGCTTTCGAGTTCCCCGGTCTTTCTCGCTTAGGTTAGGTTAGGGTTTCTTGCTGTCCTGGGAATGATTACCCCTTTGCGCGTGCGGTGCGGTGCGTTTCTGGATGTGGCTTCGCCTGCGTGCGTGTGCGCGGGTCCGCGTCCGTGCGAGTAACGCAAACGCGTGCAAGCGGAAACTTCATCCTGCAAGCTGCCCCGGCAAATTCGGGAGCCCAAAAAGTTGACGTCTACTGCTGCAGCACAGGCGTACCCTGCTGGTGTGAGGAGAGAGACGCACCTTTATGCTTTGTTAATGGCTGGCAGTTCGTGTATTTATTGGAATTGGTCTGGAGGAGGGCTCATTTTCCTGTCGATGTCGATGTGGTAGTTCGCCACCATTCTTTTTCTTTTCTTTTCTTTTCTTTTTTGAGGATCAAACTACTCGATTTTGTTTTTGTTTTTGTTAACGACTAAAGAGACTGCAGCTTTAGGGGCGTAGTAGGACTGCGTTTTTCAGTGAATAGTAATATGTAGGATTTTTGTCCAATACCAACAAATCAAAGGATAGGAGAATTGGAAATTTTGTTGCTGCTGGTTACGCTCGCTGTCATTGTCAGAAGAAATGGGATTAGTAGGGCAGGAGCTACATAGAGCAGTTTCGTCGAATCAAAAGGATTTGGTTGGCAACTGTTCCTACTTCCGAGCGCATCGTAGGCAATCTGCTATAGACTGATACTGTGTCGGTGGGATGACTTTTCTATCTCGATTGCATTGGGATTTATGACTTTCTGTACAAATTTTGATACTTGATTTCATGCCTCACAAGAATGTGTTATTCTTTCTTCCCTTTTCCTTGCAGAGCCACTGAAAGTTTATTTCTGCTGATACAGCACTCTGTGTATGAACAGTTTCAGTAGTATTGTTGGCTCCTTTTGCATTTTCTACCTTATGTTTGCTGTATTCTTTTATGAGATAGACTTGTTAGGTATGTTATTTTATGTATACAAAACAGCAATTAAGTTCTAGCATTGTTCTTTTGATCTGTGCTCATTTATTAGTAATTTATACTGTGTATTGATTGAGCTTGATTACTGAAATGTGTTAATTGCTTGAATTGTTTTGTATCGTTACAAGGCCTGAGTGTAAAATTATTAGCATGCAATGGGAAAAATCTCCACCTCACTTGCCTACCTTTGTATGTCATTGGTCAGGTGGATACAATTCTAGACAAGGAGAACTTCACATTAGAAGAACTTCTAGATGAGGATGAAATTATTCAGGAGTGCAAAGCGCTGAATACTCGTCTCATAAATTTGTAAGCCCCTTCCTTATGCTCCGTCTTTCATTTAGTTGACTTATTTTCTAGCTCAAGCTTTTACAGTTTTCAGCATGTTTAAGGCACCGTTGAATCTTTTATCAGTTACTGATATCATATTTTTAACTGAGAAACAATAATTAAAATCATGTTGCATGTTGCATTATTTAATGGCACTGCTGATAGTTTTTTCCCAATTCTCAAGTGTGCTGCACAGCCAAAAGAATGGTTTGTTAAATAAATAAAAATAATAAAGAGCAGCTAAAAATCGTAACTCGTTCGCATATATAAAACGTTCTATTACCTGTTTAAGATCCCTTTGTGTACTACTTTTGGCATCAACGAACTAATAAACTTAGCAGCAGCAGTGCATGTAGAACTAGTTTCTTCATTTTGTAAGAAAAACCCTCTAGACTGATGCCCCGCCCGCCCAATTTTTCGTAAGCTTTTCCAGAGGAGGTTCTTGATTAATGATCACTGATCTGTATTTGCTTTCAGTTTTCATCTGTTTCAGTAGTGTCAGCTGCCAGTAAGTGAGGATAGTGTGTTCCTGGCAAATTATAGTGCTTATTTAAACTTCATATCTGGTTTAAAAGGCACAATTAAACTGCTTTTACTTACAAATGTCCTGTCTCAAAATGAGGAAGCAGTTGAGTATGTTAATAGTTTAGTAATTAGTGTAAACGTATTATGTGGCTTCTTTTGATTGACAATTTCACTGCAAGTTTATTCTTTCACATGGTTGTAGTTTTTTTTTCGTTTTTATAATGCTTGAATGTTGTCCCTAGCTTGCGAGATAAGGCGCAAGTGGAGCAATTGCTTCGTTACGTCGTGGAAGAAGTTCCAGAAGATTCTGAAAAGAGGCGGTCTTTCAAGTATGCTGTTGGTTTTTGTCGTTTACCACCATGCTGTGTAAAATAGCTCACTAGTTAACCTCTTCAAACTTTACTGTATAACTATTTGCAGGTTTCCTTTTATTGCTTGTGAGATATTTACTTGTGAAATTGACATCATATTGAGAACCTTAGTAGAGGATGAAGAGGTAAATATATTCCCCTGTTAACATATTCCTCTGGAACATTTTACTTCGCAGGTTGATAAACTTCACTCTAGCTAACTCTCTACTCCTCGTGGTACTTGATGCAGTTAATGGATTTGCTTTTCTCATTTGTAAAACCTGACCATCCACATAGCACGTTGTTAGCTGGTTACTTCAGTAAGGTACTCTTTTCCTCCTGTATTGCTTGTCTCTGAACCATTTATTAAACCTGTTTTCATGTTTCAATGCTCTCTGCAATAGTTTAACTTCTTACTGTTTTAGCGTAATTTAGACATTGGACTTCATGTTGCCCCTCTGTTGCATTTCTGATGACTTCGGGAGCTCAGTTTGGCCACCTATTTATTGCAGGTGGTAATATGCTTGATGCTGCGGAAGACTGCTTCTCTTATGAATTATGTCCAGGTATTGCTTATCTCTTCTTATAGGAACATAGATCATCGGCAATATGTATTTATTCTCAGTAAATTGTAAGTAATCTTAAGCTCGACCTTGTTTTGCTTGATTTGCATTCACTCTCATTTTTGTTTACTAACGAAGCAAGCTAAATAGGATGTTCTCCTTTTGTATGAGTAATTGTAGTTAGTGTAGTTGTGTGTGCGTGCTTGCATATACATTGCGTGTGTTTGTGTTCGCTGATTGGAGCTCTAATTCTTTGATATTTTCAATTCGTGACTTTTTGACGTGCATGATTTGAAACGTTGTATGATCAATGAACACTCTGTTCTTGAGCTTTCTTTGTTTTAGAGATCCCAATTCCACTCATCACCCACATTATATTTCCTTGGATGCATTCTATTAACTTTATTCTTGAAGAAGTTTGTGCTAATCAAATTTTTTTCTTTTACTTGTAGAGTCCTGTGCACGCTGCAAGCTTGCAGTTATTTGTGGATATTCCAATTTATGTGTGCTTATATTTGTTTCTTTTTCTGTAGGAGCACCCAGACATTGTTGTCCAACTTGTCGATCTCATTGGCATCACATCGATAATGGAGGTTGGCTGTTACTAAATTCATTCCCTGTCTATTTTGTGAGTGCATTGGGTTAATGCTGTTCATGAAACTGCTTGTAAAACAGGTGCTGATGAGACTGATTGGTGCGGACGAAACCATATACTCAAATTATGCCGACACATTGCAGTGGTTAGAAAATACAGACGTCCTGGAAATGATTGTGGATAAATTTAGCTCATCTGTAAGTTCTAAAGCTTGATCACTCAGTAACATACTTAGTGATATACAACGTACTATCTAATATTACATCATGGCATCAATATGTTGAACTTACATTGTGTAGGGTTGTTCTTGCTTTATTCTCTCAGTAGAATTTATCTACATTTGCTTGCAAGAAATTTATTTGAATATTTGCTAGAAAGGAGCTTATATGTTATATGCTACTATGACCAAGCAGGATTCCCCTGAAGTACATGCCAATGCTGCAGAAATCCTTTCTGCAGTTACTCGATGTGCTCCTCCTGCTCTTGCTGCAAAAATATGCAGCCCAAGGTTTGTCTTGTCAATTTTAACTTGTTGTATGATCAGAAAAATATAAATGTTGAGGCTGTGATATCCTTTTTACCTGTCAACTAGTCATAAGTTTACTTTTTTTTGTCTCATGGTATTTCAGTTTTGTTGGGAGGTTGTTTCGTCATGCTCTTGAAGAATCAAGACCAAAATCTGTCCTGGTTCATTCATTGTCAGTGTGTATATCTTTGTTGGACCCAAAAGACTTGCATCCGCCTCATACCAAGCGTTTAGAAGTAACTTAAGCCACGGGACATTGGTCACTGCGAGTCCAGAGACAGTTGATGGTATGCTGGAGAGTCTAGGTGAGTGCTCTTTTTTAAAAAAATCCTAATGCTACTTACATTTTTATTTGTTAACTTAAGATGTTAATCCTGTTTATCGTATACATTCTCCTTATCATGAGTGCTATTATATACAAGGCATTTTCAATGAATAGTTTGATTGCAAGTATTGGAGGGTGCTTAATGATATACCTGAAATAACATCTTAGGTGATTTGCTGAAGTTGCTAGGCATTTCCTCTTCTGAAAATGTTTTGCCTACAACATATGGGTGTTTGCGCCCCCTCTTGGGAAACACCGTTTGAAGGTGCGGATTAATGTAGTGAATGTCCCTAATTATTCTTATTCTTATTATCTCCTTAGGCCACTCTTTTTTTCCTGAGTGAATCAATCTTAAGCTTCTAGTTGTTTGATGGAAACATTAATCTTGCTTAGGCTATCTAGACTTTACTATTATTAATCTTGCCTCGGGCTATCTGGTGGGAAATTTCTAAGATATGCATGCAATGTGAGTCCTGATGGCCTCAATTATTGACCGCCTTGCATAACTCTCTGCAGTTAGTCCAGGCTTGGAAGGTCCAATGAATCATTTATTTTCTTTCGACATGTTGCTTCATGGTCCTTTCCTACCTCATTTTGGTTTTAATGGATGGTATTTTTGTTTCTTTCAGATTGTAGAGTTCATCTCTGTTTTGCTGACAATTGGTAGTGAAACTGCTGAAAAGGAGCTAATCGGCCAATCAGCAATAAAGCATTCCATTGATTTGTTCTTTCAGTAAGTGGGCTATTGTATGTGCTTTAGTTCCCTTATCATTATAAGAGAAATTTGTCACATATTGGTTGGTACTTGGTACTACAGGTACCCTTACAATAACTTCTTGCATCATCACGTCGAGAATATTATCATTTCTTGCCTGGAGGTTAAAAGAACTCAACTGACTGACCATGTTCTTAATGACTGTGACCTTGTTGGTAAAAGTCTTGCTGCGGAAAATAATTCTTCTCTGTCAACAGACTCAAATGGGGTAATCCATTTCTAGATTCTTGTCACCTTGTTTTCTCCTTGCAAGATCAGATAGACATAGGATCCTGTATATTGATTATTCGATCTTCTACATGCAGCCAACATTACCATCAGAAGGGAAAGCACAACCAAAAATTGGGAATATCGGGCACATAACTCGAATAGCAAATAAGCTCATCCAGTTGGGAAATAGTAACAGCATAATCCAGTCTCACTTGCAGGTAATTCAAGTTTCTCTTATTTCATTAGCCTAGCAATCCAACACCGTAGTTTGTACCAGGGATGAAATTCCCGGCCGGTAACCGCCGGTTACCGGCTACCGGAAGGCATCCGGGAAACAAAATACCAGAACTACAATGTCCGGTTTAGCCAATTCAAAATTCAAATTTCGATTTTGGGCAAATTTTAAGCGAGGTTACTTCAGTAAGGTACTCTTTTCCTCCTGTATTGCTTGTCTCTGAACCATTTATTAAACCTGTTTTCATGTTTCAATGCTCTCTGCAATAGTTTAACTTCTTACTGTTTTAGCGTAATTTAGACATTGGACTTCATGTTGCCCCTCTGTTGCATTTCTGATGACTTCGGGAGCTCAGTTTGGCCACCTATTTATTGCAGGTGGTAATATGCTTGATGCTGCGGAAGACTGCTTCTCTTATGAATTATGTCCAGGTATTGCTTATCTCTTCTTATAGGAACATAGATCATCGGCAATATGTATTTATTCTCAGTAAATTGTAAGTAATCTTAAGCTCGACCTTGTTTTGCTTGATTTGCATTCACTCTCATTTTTTGTTTACTAACCGAAGCAAGCTAAATAGGATGTTCTCCTTTTTGTATGAGTAATTGTAGTTAGTGTAGTTGTGTGTGCGTGCTTGCATATACATTGCGTGTGTTTGTGTTCGCTGATTGGAGCTCTAATTCTTTGATATTTTCAATTCGTGACTTTTTGACGTGCATGATTTGAAACGTTGTATGATCAATGAACACTCTGTTCTTGAGCTTTCTTTGTTTTAGAGATCCCAATTCCACTCATCACCCACATTATATTTCCTTGGATGCATTCTATTAACTTTATTCTTGAAGAAGTTTGTGCTAATCAAATTTTTTTCTTTTACTTGTAGAGTCCTGTGCACGCTACAAGCTTGCAGTTATTTGTGGATATTCCAATTTATGTGTGCTTATATTTGTTTCTTTTTCTGTAGGAGCACCCAGACATTGTTGTCCAACTTGTCGATCTCATTGGCATCACATCGATAATGGAGGTTGGGTGTTACTAAATTCATTCCCTGTCTATTTTGTGAGTGCATTGGGTTAATGCTGTTCATGAAACTGCTTGTAAAACAGGTGCTGATGAGACTGATTGGTGCGGACGAAACCATATACTCAAATTATGCCGACACATTGCAGTGGTTAGAAAATACAGACGTCCTGGAAATGATTGTGGATAAATTTAGCTCATCTGTAAGTTCTAAAGCTTGATCACTCAGTAACATACTTAGTGATATACAACGTACTATCTAATATTACATCATGGCATCAATATGTTGAACTTACATTGTGTAGGGTTGTTCTTGCTTTATTCTCTCAGTAGAATTTATCTACATTTGCTTGCAAGAAATTTATTTGAATATTTGCTAGAAAGGAGCTTATATGTTATATGCTACTATGACCAAGCAGGATTCCCCTGAAGTACATGCCAATGCTGCAGAAATCCTTTCTGCAGTTACTCGATGTGCTCCTCCTGCTCTTGCTGCAAAATATGCAGCCCAAGGTTTGTCTTGTCAATTTTAACTTGTTGTATGATCAGAAAAATATAAATGTTGAGGCTGTGATATCCTTTTTACCTGTCAACTAGTCATAAGTTTACTTTTTTTTGTCTCATGGTATTTCAGTTTTGTTGGGAGGTTGTTTCGTCATGCTCTTGAAGAATCAAGACCAAAATCTGTCCTGGTTCATTCATTGTCAGTGTGTATATCTTTGTTGGACCCAAAAAGACTTGCATCCGCCTCATACCAAGCGTTTAGAAGTAACTTAAGCCACGGGACATTGGTCACTGCGAGTCCAGAGACAGTTGATGGTATGCTGGAGAGTCTAGGTGAGTGCTCTTTTTTTTAAAAAAAAATCCTAATGCTACTTACATTTTTTTATTTGTTAACTTAAGATGTTAATCCTGTTTATCGTATACATTCTCCTTATCATGAGTGCTATTATATACAAGGCATTTTCAATGAATAGTTTGATTGCAAGTATTGGAGGGTGCTTAATGATATACCTGAAATAACATCTTAGGTGATTTGCTGAAGTTGCTAGGCATTTCCTCTTCTGAAAATGTTTTGCCTACAACATATGGGTGTTTGCGCCCCCCTCTTGGGAAACACCGTTTGAAGGTACGGATTAATGTAGTGAATGTCCCTAATTATTCTTATTCTTATTATCTCCTTAGGCCACTCTTTTTTTTTCCTGAGTGAATCAATCTTAAGCTTCTAGTTGTTTGATGGAAACATTAATCTTGCTTAGGCTATCTAGACTTTACTATTATTAATCTTGCCTCGGGCTATCTGGTGGGAAATTTCTAAGATATGCATGCAATGTGAGTCCTGATGGCCTCAATTATTGACCGCCTTGCATAACTCTCTGCAGTTAGTCCAGGCTTGGAAGGTCCAATGAATCATTTATTTTCTTTCGACATGTTGCTTCATGGTCCTTTCCTACCTCATTTTGGTTTTAATGGATGGTATTTTTGTTTCTTTCAGATTGTAGAGTTCATCTCTGTTTTGCTGACAATTGGTAGTGAAACTGCTGAAAAGGAGCTAATCGCCAATCAGCAATAAAGCATTCCATTGATTTGTTCTTTCAGTAAGTGGGCTATTGTATGTGCTTTAGTTCCCTTATCATTATAAGAGAAATTTGTCACATATTGGTTGGTACTTGGTACTACAGGTACCCTTACAATAACTTCTTGCATCATCACGTCGAGAATATTATCATTTCTTGCCTGGAGGTTAAAAGAACTCAACTGACTGACCATGTTCTTAATGACTGTGACCTTGTTGGTAAAAGTCTTGCTGCGGAAAATAATTCTTCTCTGTCAACAGACTCAAATGGGGTAATCCATTTCTAGATTCTTGTCACCTTGTTTTCTCCTTGCAAGATCAGATAGACATAGGATCCTGTATATTGATTATTCGATCTTCTACATGCAGCCAACATTACCATCAGAAGGGAAAGCACAACCAAAAATTGGGAATATCGGGCACATAACTCGAATAGCAAATAAGCTCATCCAGTTGGGAAATAGTAACAGCATAATCCAGTCTCACTTGCAGGTAATTCAAGTTTCTCTTATTTCATTAGCCTAGCAATCCAACACCGTAGTTTGTACCAGGGATGAAATTCCCGGCCGGTAACCGCCGGTTACCGGCTACCGGAAGGCATCCGGGAAACAAAATACCAGAACTACAATGTCCGGTTTAGCCAATTCAAAATTCAAATTTCGATTTTTGGGCAAATTTTAAGCGAATTCGATCGAATTTCAACCGAAAAAAACCCGGTTTGACGGTAACCGGCCGGTTACCGGTACCGCCGCCTGGCCGGGAAAATGCCCGGGAACAGTTACATGAACCTTGGTTTGTACACATTATTGGTATGTTCTGTCCCATTTAGTTACCTTGATGAAAATTGTCTTTATAGGATAATAGCGAGTGGGTTGAATGGCAGACAAATGTCCTGGTCAAACGCAATGAGGTGGAAAACGTTTATCACTGGGCCTGTGGGTAGGTTCTTTTTTCTTCTTGTGTTGTGCTTTGCTTTTTGACTATTGTGTACATTGCTGAAACTCTCATCATGATTTCTCTGTGGTAGATTGTATATATACTTCTTTGATTGTTGGCTACCAATGTTCTATGCTGCAGGCGCCCAACTTCTCTACATGATCGTGGTAGGGACAGTGATGACGATGATTTCCGAGACAGGGACTATGATGTTGCTGCCCTTGCTAATAACCTGAGCCAGGCATTCCGATATGGGATATACAGCAACGACGACATTGAAGAGGTGATTGTCTGAACTTGCAACATCTTGGAGCTTTAGTAGTGTGCCACAATATATCCCTGTAATTGTTATATTGTCTTCTCTGGTATTGTCTTACCATTTAACATTTCAAATATTTAACTTTATGTGAACTCAAGAGGTTCTTAAGCACTATGCTACCTATTAGTAATTTAGTCATGTTTAATGATTGCAGGCACAGGGATCACTTGAACGAGATGATGAGGTATGTTAGAAATGTTATTTATGTTGCATTTGTTAGTAATTGTTGTCATTATATCTGTCTGTTTAATACTTCCATACAGTCAAAACAATTTGTCCTTCAGAATCATGGTAAATTGTAGTCAGTACTTTAATGTAACTAATAACAAGTACATTGTATCCTTCTAGTAGAGAAATGGTTTTTCTGTAATCTTAATGGTGTGCTTCTGTTTTGCATTCAGGATGTCTACTTTGATGATGAATCAGCTGAAGTGGTAATATCTTCTTTGCGTTTGGGGGATGATCAGGACAGGTAATTCTGTGATCTTTTGGCAGTCTCGTCATTCCTAGTATTAATGAAGTAGCTTATATAGTATGTGTTCTACAGCAGCTCCCTCTTTACGAATTCAAACTGGTTTACGTTTGATGGTGATGGAGGAATTAATGACCGTTTAGCTGCCTCCGTTCCTTCTTCATCTCCCAATTCTGAAGAGCCTTCTGTAAACACGGAGGAAACTGATGAGGTGCTAATTGGTGAAGCCACTGGCATTGAGTCACAACTGGAAAGTGTATCTTTTGAAAATGGCCCTGTTGAGGAGACCGAGGAAACACCAGAAGTTGTTAAACGCACAGATTCTAGTACAGATAATGAGAAACTATTGTGCACAGAAGAGGAAAATGTACCCAAAGAAGCCAAAGCATCTGAGCGACATTTGGATGTTCAAGATGGCCAAGCTGACACACAAGCTGAAGATGCAGCTCAAGCGTCATGTGGAGAGATTGGTACAGAGAGAACTGTGGATGAACCTGCCAGCTCATATGAACCCGACAATGCTTCGCCTGGAGCTTCGCCAGATTCTGGTGATATTGATAATCAGTCTGCTGGCCCAGCAGATTCTAATCAACAAATTGCCCATGGTTCGGGCACGGGGTTGCAGGTCAAGGAAGATTCACCTGTGGAGGTTGATGAAAATGAAACTGATGAGCCTACAACAAATGAGTGAAGTACATGGGATGGGAATGTGCCACAGAACAAAGCGATTATTGCAGGCAGATCCTTGCTTCACATGCTCTGCGACCACCGACAAATCAGAAGCAACGCGTGCTGTACAATAAGCAAGTGTACTGTTTTGCTATCTGCAGTTGATTAGTACTGCACAAATGAGCGCCTTCATCAGCCGACTGTCTCACCTCAACACCAGAAGCTTTTTCCTCAATGTACACGGACTTTTACCCCGTAATGGTGGGAAATTTGGTTTTTGTCGAATTTCATTTGGTGGTAGCATTGCCAGCCTTACTGGATGATCCATGCGAAGAGAAGATAAATTCTTTAGGTGGTTCTTGGTTTTTGCTACGGTGGTTATTTCTTTTGCTAGGGTACTCGAACTGTAACATTGGCAGTGAGTTTTTTCCCCTGATTTTTTTTTTTCGATTAGCTGTTCCTTAGTAATTTTACCTGTTCAAGTATCGTCTAGTCTTAGTAATGATATATTTCTGGCCGTTGGATTGTGTTGGACGCATGATAACAGAAGGCATGGCTCAGCATACGGTTTGCACCGATGCTACTGTCAATTAGGCTCAACTGAGGCACAGAAAGACCCAATAATGTTAATTTAACAGCCGGTGGAAAGGGCCTGCTCCTGCGCCCTCTATGGCGCCCTGAAAAGGGGGGCTGTCAGATCGCTCGCCGGGCGGCTGAGATCACGTGGAGTGGGGGCCCTTTGGACGAGTGTCGATCGTCATCGGATGGTCCACGAGCCTCTAAATGTGCAAGCCCTAATGCTGACTCTCTCTCCTTGTGAGCACCCGCTCAGGATACAAGGAACCGGCCAAAGTTTTTTTTTTTTTTTTTTGAGCTACGGTGCTACCGGGCAGAGGAGCGGTAGTACCGCTTGGTGCATCCCGATCGAAGGTCTACTAGGACCCTCCAGGAGGTCTTGACCGCTGTGCAATGAGCCAATCCCAGGATTCTAAGTTGGCTCACACAAGCCAACAATGGTGTCATCAAATCCATACACAAGCTAAGAGAAACAACGGACGAAACAACATATAATAATAAAGACCTTTCGGTCAAGCTTCTTAGAGGGCTAGCCACTTAGGCTTACACAGAGAGCACTAATAGTGGAGATAAAAACCAACACGAGTAGGTCCAACCGATTAGCCCACCGGCTATCGAGTGGAGGACGTCTCTTAAGTCGCATGGTCTTCAAAGACCTCTTCTTCACTGAACTTTGAGCTCCCTGGAACATTCCTGCAACTGCTGATTAAAACAGAGGGCACAAGTCATGAGTACTTTTGAATGTACTCAGCAAGTCGTGGGGAGGGTATGCAATAAATATTTATGCAAGGCTTGCCAAAGGAGAGCTGTAAGGTTAGTTGCAAAAAGCAATATTTGACAACAATTAATCTAAGTAGATTGAAAAGCTCAAGTGAAACAATAATACACAAATATATTTTGATTTCAAGAGAGGTCGTGAGCACCCACTCACTCCCAAAACCATTCTGGAGCATCCACTCCAGAGCTCCCAAAAGACCATTCGTGGGAGGGCTGGTCACACCCATGACCAGGACCTCAACCACAACCACCTTGAGCACCCACTCCAGAGCTGCTAAAACCAGCCCCTGAACCTCATCTCGAGCCAACCATGACCCCTCTAAAGCCGGCCAAGGTCTCTTCGAGGCAAAGCCATAGACTCTCGCAGAAGCGTCCAAGGACACATTTTACAAAAATCTACCCTTTTGCACTTCTCCGGGAAATACCCATAACTAAGGATTTGGCTATTCGAATAGATTTTTCACTCTGCAGAGGTGTACAACTTTACCCACAATTCACGATCTCTCTAGCGGGACGGGTTCCGGAAAGACCCTTGCTCACTTTCGAAGGTGAGCAGTCTAGAGAGCGCGACAAAACCTTTACAAAGCTTTGAACTGACTCGGGACTGCTCGCTAAGGTTTCACATGTCCCCTCTCTAGGGTTATTGGGTGCCCCCTCTTGCGCCGTTGCGATGCAAGTCGCTCAACCCCAACAGCACCAAGCCAGCTCATCACTAATTATTCGGCTCAGTCCATCCCCATAAAATGACCTTGTGGTTGCACTGAATACCCGGATCCACAGACACAAAGTTGAGTCCTTAATTGCTGCTCAGGCAAGACTTCCACAAACCCAAAGTGACTCCACTGGGACCAGCCCTGGAGCACCCACTACCCACTCCCTGCCTTCTTGCCCAAGCATAAAACAGTTTTTGGGTTCAACCCGGACACTGGACCACCCAGTCCTAGCACAACATGTTTTAACAAGGTGGTCTCACACCACAGTCAACATAACTTATGGCATCATACCATAGTTGCTTAATAGTGGCACCAACCACAGATTCCATATTTCATTAGTCAAGATTATCATTGATGAGGCATGAATCACCAGACCCACGATTCTAAAAGCAAGGCTAAGCAATAAGAATACGGTCCCATGTTGGCTAGAGCAAAAGATTCCAACTAAAGTATCCATCCTAAGGTGTCCAAAGAGTTCATGTCAACATGTTGAGTTCAAATATACAAAGGAGGCATAATGTCAACAAGGGATATAGCTACTGCCCAAACCAGTTCTATAAAGATAGCCATGCAAGTTTTAGTAAATCAAAATAGCTTTGCAAAAACTAGGATCAAGATGATCAAGGTCCACGACTTGCCTCTGTTGGAGAAAGAAAAGCTTCGGCTGAGGCAGCTTGAATCACGAGCTCCTCAACAATTAACCGAGATCTACACGTTCGCAAAAGAAACCAAATAAGTAAAAGAAACACCAAGAGAACCAAATGGACTTACTTGAAACCAAAAGAGGAGAGGAGGTCCACAGGGAGGAGGAGGTCCAAGAGGGAGGAAATCCCATGGGAGGGAGGTCCAACGAGTGAAGGGCTCGGACTCAGGGAGGTCCAAACCAGAGGAGCGTAGAGAGCTCACCAGAACCGAGAGTTGGGAGAAGAGGTTGAAATGAAGAACAAGGAGGCAGTCGTGCTCTCGGGTGTTCTATTTAAAGGAAGAGGGGAACAGAAGCACCACAAAAGAGGGTGACCAACTTCAATGTATTGGTACAAAGCCACACTGCCAGAGGATACTAGAAATGATTAGAATAGGTAACGGAGGGGACAAGAGAAAAGGCTGACAACACTAAAAGGCACAGACTTTTGCAATAGAAATGATAGGACAAGAGGTAGAAAAGGTACTGACATGACTTACAAAAGGGGATGGATCAGGACTAACAAAGAGGCCAGTCAAACTAGGGTGAACAGACCAGTCAAAAGGGTGGTCTCAACCCACCAAGGTGGTCTTCGGAAAAGGCCAGCGGTCATGACCAGAGGGAGGTCTTGACACGCAGAGGTGGTCTTTGCAAAAAGGCTAGAGGTCATGACCAGAGGGAGATCTGATGGAGGCGGGGTACCCGATCTTTCGATGAGATTGATAACTATCGATTTTGGTGGAGGTGACTCTCGCGATCCGACTACAACTGTACGACGACGCTTGCGCCTTAGCAATTGTTGAACCAACTCCGAGATGTTATTGACCGTGCTAGAAGCGCGATCAACCTGAACACGAGGTTCGATTCCTGCGAGCAATCGAAGAACTAGCAAGAATAAAATATAGGCAATCTGATATTGCGAATAAGAATGTAGCGTAGATGGTATTGAAAATCAAAGGTGGGATCGAAGGTCGTCTTGACAGTGGTCGTCCGACACAATCAAGAATGCAGTTTGCACAATGGCTAAACCTAAACTCAACGAAATCCGAGTTACGCCAAGGAAGCGGCTCATATATGGGAATACGACCGGGGTGGCGGCCGGGAAGTGGACGCACGCCCCTAGGGTTACAAGGCCCATGGGCCCAAGAGGAGGTGGCGCAGCACCCTTTTTGGCTCGGACAAAAAATAGACGTGAATTGTTTTATTTATTGTGGCCGGCTCGATTGGAATTTGAAGCTGAGGTTGGATCCATTAAAAAGTAGACTTGATAAGCTTTCAATGAAGTCCAAGAACGTCCCAAACGAGTCCGTATGAAGAAGTTACGTCCGTTTGAACTTAGTCTTCATTGCGATGAGTCGAACTCGAATCCAAAACGAGCCCAACTCGAATTCTTGCTTGGCTCGGACCCAAAGTGACGTGATGACCTCCATTATGCCTCCTATGCTTGTCCATGACTCCACATACCTCTCCTTGGTCTTTTCCCATATTCCTAAGCACAATTAAATCACTTGCATTAGGTAGCGATCTATTCTCAGTAATATATAAACTTATGAACGAATTCACTTGGTGATTAAGTTGGCGAGCACGAGCTCGAGTAATTGGTCCTTGTAACATTTGTTGTGGATCAGCTGTGTGTGTAGACGCGGTTGTATCCAAGTTAGGGATGTCCTCATGATCATCCTCTTCTTGCATTTGAGTCGTCCTCGACTCAAGCTCATCCTCTGCTCCCAAGTATGACTTCAAATCTGCAATGTTAAATGTGGAACTAACCCCAAAATCTGCAGGCAAGTCAAGTTTGTATGCATTATCATTAACCTTTTCTAACACTTTAAAAGGACCATCAGCTCGAGGCATCAATTTTAACTTTCTCAATTCAGGGAACCTATCTTTTCTAAAGTGCAACCAAACAAGATCTCCTGGTTCAAAAGTTAAATGTTTTCTCCCCTGCCTACCAGCAAGTTTATATTTAGCATTCATACGTTCTATATTCTCCTTAGTTGTCTCATGTATTTTTAAAATCAATTCAGCACGTTGTTTAGCATCAAAGTTCAATTTATCTGAATATGGAATAGGCATTAAATCAATAGGAGCACGAAGAACAAAACCATAAACAACTTCAAAAGGGCACATCTTTGTAGTAGAATGCAATGAACGATTATAAGCAAACTCAATATGAGGCAAGCATTCTTTCCACATTTTTAAATTCTTTTTTAACACAGCCCTAAGCATTGTAGATAAAGTTCTATTCACAACTTCGGTTTGTCCATCAGTTTGGGGATGACAAGTAGTAGAAAATAGCAGCTTAGTCCCCAATTTAGCCCATAAAGTTCTCCAAAAAATGGTTAAGGAATTTAGCATCACGATCTGAAACTATAGTATTAGACACACCATGCAATCGAACAACTTCACGAAAAAATAAATCAGCAATATTGGCAGCATCATTGCTCTTATGACATGGTATAAAGTGAGCCATCTTAGAAAATCTATCAACAACCACGAATATACTATCGTTCCCCTTCTTTGTTCTAGGCAATCCTAAAACAAAATCCATCGAAATATCTTCCCACGAACACAGGAGGCTGGTAGAGGCATGTATAAACCATGAGGATTAAGTCGTGACTTAGCTTTTTGACATGTAGTGCGGCGAGCAACGTAGCACTCGACATCCGCCTCATCTTTGGCCAAAAGAAATGATCGCAAGTATATCCTCCGTTTTCTTCACGCCAAAGTGTCCCATCAGCCCGCCTCCATGCGCTTCCTGTAACAACAACAAACGAACGGAGCTAGCTGGAATGCATAGCTTGTTAGCTCTAAACACAAATCCATCATTAATAACAAATTTGTTCCACGTTTTCCCTTCTTTACAATTCAACAATATATCTGTAAAATCAGCATCATGCACATATTGCTCTTTAATAGTCTCCATGTAACATCCCAATTTTGGGCTTGTGTTTCAAATGTAAAAAAATGAGTAGAAATTAAAACTTTTTCTTACATCATGTATTTCCTTTGTGTCTTGAACAAGTATTGTACAAAGGTTATGGAAATGCAAGTCACAAGTCCTTTGATCCAATCTTGTCCTTCAAAAACATTCTTGTCAAATGTTGTGATCATCTCTGGGAATATTTTTCCTAAGTTCTTGGGATGGTATGTGACCCCTCTGAAAAATTTCACAATTTTTAGAAATTGTTTGGATATTTTAGAGGGCGATCAAACCTGTTTGACTCTCGATCAAACACAAAACCAGTACCTTGTAGAATTTTTGGAGAAAAATACAATGCATAAAAACCTCTGAAAATTTTACACAAGGTCAATGTCTCAGTCAGCAAGCTCTGTAAAAATTTCGGAGTTTTTGGAGTTATTTTGCTACTCCAAATAAATCCTCAAAAGTCTCAGCATATTTAAAACCTAAAACCAATTTCACTATTCATTGGGTTCGAGTCGGGCTCGAGTCCGAGCCACTTGACTTGGTTGAACCACCTAATCGCACCGAGCCGCGTTTTAAAGCGCGCGTGCAATATCGGCCGTTGATTCAAATCGCTCGCCCACGTTAAATCGTGTGAGCATTCGGACCCTCAGTTGCGTTAATCAATTGGGACCGTTGGATCTCCATCCAACCGTCCGATCCACGAGCAATCGGTTGTCCGCGAACTCGTTTAATCGTGACCGTCCATTTTCAATCCAACGGCCACCGTTCTTTTTCATTCTTCTTCCTCCTCTCGCTTCTTGCGCGAGCGGCAATGGCGAAAAGAGAGATTGAGTGGGTGGCTTTGATGTGTCACCTCAAATTTGCTTTCGTCAACGTCTCTGTGGAGCATTAAATGCGCTCAGGCTTTTCTCCTCCATTGTCACCATGCTCACTTGCTCCCATCATTTCTTGGTCCATGGCCGGTGCATGAACCGAGCTCACCATGGGCTCATGTTCGCGCTCGTAACCCTAATCCTTTCCCTTTATATTGCCCCTTAGCTCCTCCTGGTGTTCCTTTACACCACATCCAGCTCCTCTCTATGTTTGAGCTCAAATCTATCTCAAACCTTCAATCTACCATTGTTGACCCGAGGGCTCCAATGGCGGCCTTGGTGTCCAGTGGTTCATCTTCAACATTTCTTGCACCCTTTTGAACTCCTCAACCCCTTTATATTTCCCTAACTTGATTTTGGGTTGCATTCACAGAATCACTCAATTTTAAGTTTGGAGATTTTCAGTTAGTTTCACCCCTTTCTTCTCCACTCAGGTAAGTGGTTCGTTTTGCAATTATTTGCTTTTGGAGCCTCTTTGAGCTATAATGAAGTGTGGTGATGATTTGGTTCCACTCATTTTGCTCGAACCTCATCTTCCACTTCATCTTCTTCGACTCAGTGGACTTCATCGTGTTCAAGTCTTCCCGCCATCTTTGAAGCTCCTCTCGGTTAAGGTAGCTTCTATATAGTCCCTAGAAGTCATGGCACTCGCTTTCCGGATCTGCGTGAGCATTTTGCTATTTTCATGTTTTACTGAAAATGGCTCCATCTTGTTTTCGGCTCGCCGGCGTTCTAGACCTCCACCGACGGCGAGGTCATCACTGTTGGGACCGCAACACTATTGCGAACCCATTTTGATAGTTTGTGGGCGCCGCCGCGACCGGAGTCGCCGGCGACAAGCCGTGGTAGCCACTCGGGACTTTGCCGGCCGTAGCTCCCGTTGTCGTCATATAATTAGGACACAGTTAATACCCAATCATTAGAAGTATTAATGGTGTCTTAATCTGGCCTAATGTCTCACTGACGTGTGGGCCCTCTGTCCCTAAATCGCCTCTGTTCAAAATCTTTAGGACACATTAATTGCTAATCATCACTAATCATTGGGCATTAGTAATTAATTAGCTGTCCTAAAAACCTCCTTTAAGTCACTGACAGGTGGGACCACGCGCGCGTGCGTGCGTGTGTTAAACCTCGCATGTGTGACTCTCGATCAGCGACATGCGGCCCCCGTGTCGGCACTCTGGTTGCATTTCGATCTTGGACCGCCGTCCATTTTGCGATCTGCGGCCCGGATCTTGTATGCATTCGGACCTTCCGATCTGCGGAAGCGCTCCGCTCTCGTGCCGTTCATCTTGAGATCTCTACGGTGTGTGGCGGCCATGGCAACCGCCGTCCGGTTGCATTCGTCCTCGTGAGCCGTTGGATCTTGATCCAACGGTGGGCTCCGATTTTGAATCGCGGCGTCGCTGGCTGTTTCCGTCGCGTGTGGCTCGTTGGATATTGCATCAACGGCCCACGAGCGTCCACGTCGTTTATTTGCGGTGGGGTTGGTTTTTATTTCTGTAAGTATTTAGTTATCAACTTAAAATTGTATCAAAACTTTAGAAATTCATAACTAATTCAAGAGAAATCCTTTTACATGAAACCAAGCTGTAATAAATTTTTATTTCTTTGAAGTTTAATATAAAAATGCTTTTAGCTATGCTTGTAGTAGAAAATTCAGTAATCTTTAATAGCTTGTTTTTCGCTATTTTTATATATTCAATTGTATTAAAACTTGGAAAATGCATATCTTTTTCTGTATATCTGCTAATTGAATGATTTTAACTTTGATAAATTTGTTATTTACTAAACTTTGATCTAAAAATGGTGATAGGTCTAAATCAGCACCAGAAGAATAGGTTAATAGATTTAACCTTATTAGTAGCAATTAAAAATCCATTTAATGTTGTAATAGGCACCAATAATTCCCTGTAAATCCTAAAAATAGAAATTTGATGTTAGGAAATCCCTCTGTTATCATACTATAATGTGAAATGGGTGTTGCACATGTTATATTTCTGGAAAGTGCATTATGCTAATTTTGCATCTTAGAAAAATCATAACTAAATCATTTTAACTCCAAATGACCTGAAATTTTATATGGTTACCACTATACCAGTAGGTAGCTACCATAAAAATTTCAGCTTCAAAATCTTTCTAGAAAATATTTTTGCTACATACCTAATTATGGCCAGAAAATGGGTTTTAGGTAATATCTTTTGCACCACAAATCCAAATTAGATTTTTCCAGTTTCTATGTCTAGGTATATTCGTATTCTGCCTTATGTGTAAATTTTGTAGCATTTGGATAATTTTTGCTTGCTCGTTTGTTTAAGTGCGGCTCGTCTTATTGGTTGTTCTTGGTTCTTTTGCCTTTTAAGCTTAGGATTCGACATTTGCGGTAATCCCGAGAGCGACCCTCCACAACATTTGAGCAACGGCAAGAAGGCAAGCAGTTTGATCATGTTAATCCCATATTTTAAGTATTTATGTTGATTACAAATTCTATGTATGCATTGCTACTTTGTGTTAATAGTTGGCCTAGTAGATGCATTTCCTTAGCAAATGATTATCCTCTACTACCATGAGCCTAGGTTACTTCTTGTGATTTAGAGTTCATGGATGGGCTCTTGTCACTTAGTAGTTGCGAATTAATTGCTTAGCCATGCTAGTTTGGTAGAAATGGGCGGTTATCGACTTGTCGATAACCTTGATCATAAAACTTATTATGATTATGATTACCACCTTGTGTCATGTCTATTTATGAAAACTAAAACTGAAAACAAAATGATTTAGACTTGGGCACAATGGTATGATGGTGTGATTTTTGGGTGTGATGGAATGGTGCCCAGTCAACAAGGACCGAACATCTTGTTACACTAAACCAAGCATTTTAGCGTGCTAACCACATTAGAGGGTATGGGACCTCTCTTGACTTTGTACTTTGGCGTGTATTGGCTCAGAGTCGCAGGAGTCGCGGGAGGGATGGTGTTGGGAGCATTGTAGTGTCCGAAAGACTTCACCGTGATGGGATTTGTTGTCTTTAGACTTGCAATGTAAGCATATGGGTTTCTATCCATATGAGCGGCTCGTAGTTAATACACAAGATTGGAAATGTCTCGTAGGACTTAGCGTGTCGGCATACCTTGGCAGTGTGCTTGTGGCTTGAAGGCGGTGCAAGTGTGGGTACATTGGTACACCTGCGGGGTTAAAACTATTCGAATAGCCTCGTCCTAGGTTATGGACACGCTTGGCAAGGTCTTTCAAGAGTTAGACTACAACCTTTTAAATTAAAACTTGATGGGTGGTGCGAATCGGGATTCGTGCTATGTTGTGGTGACTATTGGGATAGTCGCCTTCGGTGGTTACTTGTATGTACCTTTACTTTCTTTGTTACTTTGAGAACAAAGCAGATTTGCAAACCTGCTTTTAAATGTATTACATTATTGCAAATAAAGTTGGCTTTGTGCAAAATGAGACATACAACCTCCACCTAAATAAGCTTGCATGTAGTTTATGAATAGGTGCGCTATTCCACACGTCGATCTTGCGGGTACAAAGACAATCTTTGTACTCGGATGCTATGCTTAATTGTTCATTGCGGAGGAAGAAGGTGAGCTGAGGGCCTCACTTTTGTGAGTGTGTTGTGGTAGCTATGGGCGACTAGCTTGGCGGCCCGGTCGGTTGCCTTGTGGGTGTATGGCTAACCGGTCGACTTTTGTTCTAGGCATCTTATGGCACCTTTTGCTTCCGCTGTCATTCTTGTATATTGTTCTATTTGGCAGTCGACTCTCTTTTGTAATAACTTTACTTTATGTATGTTGTATGGAAATGATGTGTAATTTTGTGATGATGTGCATATGTTGCAATGCAGGAAACATATGCCCATCGAGGCTTAGAATGTTTAATTAGTAATGCTAGAACCAATTGGAGGTTAAGTGTTACTAGTTAAATATTCCGGTCCTCACAAAGTTGGTATCGAGCCATCTTGACCAGTGAGAAACCCTAGCTTGGTCGCCTTTAGGATATTCGGAAACTTACTATCAGATAATTGTGAAAACTTAAGTAAGTTCTCTAATTTTACTCCTTACCTATCTTAGCTTGCTCATCTCACCTTACCTTCACTTAAGTTTGAAAAAGTTGTTCCTCTCTTCCTTTCAAAAATTAGCCTTTATCGATTAACTTGGTTTTGGGAGGAACATGAGAGCTTGGAGAAAGGAATTTGGACAGCTAGCTAGTGGTTAGTAATTAAGGTAGGAAATGAGAGGTAAATTCAACTAAAACTTGTGGGGATGAAAGGGTAAGAAGTGATATGAGATTAGCTAATGCCTATACTCTATTAGGTGGTTATACCTTGATTTTTGGACTGTTTTTGAGCTAGAATTTAGTGCTGAAATTTTGGGTCTTCTCAAACGATTACTCGTTCTTCCATACGGGTTAGTCGTTTCGGGGAGTTGATTTGTTGATTTTTGGTCCTGTGCTCTTTGGTGGTTATTCTTGAGCCTTTTTATTGAGTTCGGGATGCCTTGCTTTTTATCTCGGGCTTGTAGCTAACTTATCTTAGTGAATCAGGATGGCTGGTGGGACCCGTAGTGGTCGAAATCAGCCGGGTAGTCCCGATGAGGAGCTTCCCCCTCCTCCGACCATGGCGGAAGTCCTCATGCAAATCGAACGCAATCGTTCGGAGGACCGTAGGGTGTTGGAGGTTATCGCGAGGAACACCTCTACTCCCTCTGGTGCCTCTGGATCTGGAGGTGGCCACCAGGCTCGTGGGGGACTTGCGGAGTTCCTCCGTACTCAGCCTCCTACCTTCTCCCGGTCCGAGGACCCCTTGGACGCAGACGACTGGCTGCGTCTGGTTGAGCGGAAGCTCAACGTTGCTCAGTGCCAGGAGCAGGAGCGGGCACTTTTCGCATCCCATCAGTTGGAGGGTGCGGCACTCTCATGGTGGGAGAACTTCCTCGCCATGCAGCCTGCGGGACACGTGGTCTCGTGGGAGGAGTTCGGTCGACTTTCCGTCGGGCCCATGTCCTGCCGGCTGATGAAGTCGAAGAAGAAGGAGTTCCTTGCGCTCAAGCAGGGCGCAAATGCGGATCGAGTACCTCCATGAGTTCAACCATTTGGCGAGGTGCGCTCTGCTGAGGTGGCCACCGATGAGGCCAGCGGGAGAAGTTTATGGGGGCTTGTGCGAGGAGCCGGGACGGGCTCTCTATTGTGGATTTCCCGACTTCCGGACCTTGGTGGACAAGGCCATCGTCGCCGAGCACAAGGCGAGCGCGGGTGAGTCCCGCAGCGCAAGTGGGAGGCCCAGCCGTCGCGCAGCCGGCCTCGTTCGTCCCGGGTTGGGCACTGCCGGTGACCCGTTCTTTGGCTTCACAACCGCCGAGGCCTTGGCACGACTCCACGTCCTCGCGAGCCGTGACTCGATCCACGTGCGCTGCGATCCGGCCAGCAGGTGTTCCCGCAACCCCGCGCCGGCGTCACCGCTTCTCGCCACAACAAGGGCCACTACGCGAGTAGTTGTCCTAAGAAAGCTGGGCGGCCTCGTCCTAATGGAGGACGCGGCGGGAGTGGTCACCCACGACCGAAGACCGGGCTTGGGGAGCGGCCGAGTCAACCACATCTCGGTGAGGAGGCACGAGGCGCCGGCGTGGTGTTGGGTACGCTCCTTGTAAATTTGCGTCTGCTACGCTTTTATTTGACTCTGGAGCTTCGCATTCTTTTATTTCGAGGTCTTTTCTTTGTTGATTGTGGACTTCTTGTGTTCCTCTGGGATCCCACTGTTGATTCGCTCTCGGGTTGGAAATGAGAGTGACCAAGTATCTTGGAATGTTCCTATCCACATCGAAGGAGTGGGATTCTTGGCGAATCTTATCCTACTCGACTCGGCGCGCTTGGATGTGATTCTTGGCATGGATTGGTTGTCCCAACACTTGGGGCAAATCGATTGTGCAGAAGATTGTCTACCTCACCGACCCTTGGTGAAGCAGGTTGGGTTTTCACCGCGATTGCGAGAACCCCACCTTTTGCCCTTGAAGCAAAGCCAACGATTGGAGATTCACGATGTCCCCACGGTGTGTGACTTCGCGGATGTATTTCCTGAAGACTTGCCCGGGATGCCTCCTATTCGAGATCTGGAGTTTGTGATCGAGTTGCTGCCCGGTACCGCCCCTATTTCTAAGAGGTCGTATCGCATGCCTCCTAATGAGTTGGAGGAGTGAAGAAGCAACTGGGTGAGCTGCAAGAGAAGGGTTTTATCCGTCCTAGCTCATCTCCTTGGGGTTGTCCAGTTATCTTTGTGAAGAAGAAGGACAAGACCTTGCGCATGTGTGTTGATTACCGTCCGCTTAATGAGGTGACGGTAAAGAACAAGTATCCTTTGCCCGTATCGATGATCTTTTCGATCGGTTGGCCGAGCACGAGTCTTCTCAAGATTGACTTGAGGTGGGCTATCATCAAGTCGAGGATCGGGGCGAGGATATTCCTAAGGCGACCTTTGCTACTCGTTATGGTCTTTACGAGTACACCGTCATGTCTTTTGGTTTGACTAATGCTCTGCTTTATTCATGAATCTTATGAACTCGGTATTCATGGAGTATTTGGATAGGTTTGTGGTGGTATTCATCGATGATATCCTTATCTACTCCAAGAGTGAAGAAGAGCATGCTGAGCATCTTAAGCTTGTGTTGGGCAAGCTGCGTGAGCACCAGCTGTATGCCAAATTCAGCAAGTGCGAGTTACTGGTTGAAGGAAGTGGCATTCTTGGGCCATGTTCTTTGGCGGGAGGTGTGGTTGTGGATCCTAGCAAGGTCAGTGATGTGCTATCTTGGGGTCAGCCCAAGTCGGTCACCGATGTGCGGAGTTTTCTTGGTTTGGCTGGCTACTATCGCCGTTTTATCGAGAATTTCTCCAAGATTGCGAAGCCTATGACCGAATTGCTTAAGAAAGACAAGAAGTTTGAGTGGTCCGCTGCTTGTGATGTGAGTTTTCAGGAACTCAAGAAGCGGTTGACCTCAGCCCCAGTGCTTGTTCTCCCTGATAATCACAAGGGTTTTGATATCTTTTGTGATGCTTCTCGTCAGGGTCTTGGTTGTGTTCTTATGCAGGAAGGCAAGGTTGTGGCCTATGCATCGCGGCAATTGAGGCCTCATGAACTCAACTATCCTACTCATGACTTGGAGTTAGCTGCGGTGGTCCATGCACTCAAGATTTGGCGGCATTATCTGATTGGTAACCGTTGTGAGGTGTATTCCGACCACAAGAGTTTGAAGTACTTGTTCACCCAGCCAGATCTGAACCTCAGACAAAGAAGATGGTTGGAATTGATCAAGGACTATGACATGGGCATTCAGTATCATCCGGGCAAGGCCAACGTTGTGGCAGATGCACTCAGTCGGAAGGTGTATTGCAGCATGTTGATGCTCCAAGAGCGGCAGCCTACCCTCATTTCAGAATTCCAGCGCCTCAATTTGGGTTTGATCGAGCACGGTTCTCTTGCTACATTGGTTGTGCAACCAACCTTGGTGGACCAAATCAAGGCGGCGCGTGAGCGGATGTTGGTGTGAGCCAAATCAGCGGAACATCAAGGATGGGATAGCCAAGTGCTTTCGAGAGGGCGAGCATGGCGTTGTGTGGTTTGGGCAGCGTCTTGTGGTTCCTAAGGTCATGGAATTGCGAATTTGATTCTCCGCGAAGCCCATGATTCTCCTTTGTCTATTCACCCCGGGCTACCAAAATGTATCGGGACCTTCGTCGAGATTCAGTGGACCCGAATGAAGCGCGAGATTGCCAAGTTTGTTGCCGAGTGCGGCGTGTCTTTGTCGTGTGAAGGCGAGCATCGCGTCCGCGGGCCTTCTTCAGCCTTTGCCGGTGCGAGTGGAAGTGGGATTCGTTGGCATGGACTTCATCACCGGATTGCCCGCTCGTCAAAGGGAATGATGCTATTTGGGTCGTGATCGACGGGTTGACTAAAGTGGCACATTTCCTTCTGTCAAGACTCGGCCGTGTGGGGCCTTTGGCGAACTTTATGTCTCGAGATTGTGAGTCTTCACGGTGTGCGAAGACGATTATTTCGATCGTGGTGCACTTTTCACCTCGCGGTTTTGGCATAGTCCGCAGAGGCTATGGGGACGCCTTCACTTGATCTGACCTTTCATCCTCGGTGATGGTCGACGGAGCGAGTCAACCAAGTCTTTGGAAGATATGCTCGTGCTTGTGTTCTTTCCTATGGGAAGAAGTGGGAGAAGTGCCTACCATTTGCGGAGTTCTCCTACAACAACGACTTTCGAGCGATCTTGGCATGGCACCATTTGAGGCTTTGTATGGGAGAGATGCGAACCCCATTGAACTGGTCGAGGCGGTGGCGGCGATTTTCGGCCCGAGTCGATCAATGAGGCGAAAGCGAGTTCGATTGATCCGCGAGCATCTGCGCACGGCCCGATCCGGACAAAAGAGCTATGCGGATCGTCGTCGCCGTGAGTTGAGCTTTGAGCCCAATGACTTTGTGTATCTCAAAGTCTCACCCTTGAAGGGCCATCGGCGTTTTGGCATCAAGGGCAAGTTGGCCTCGATATGTTGGGCCTTACCGCATCATCGAGAGTTGGAGCGATTGCATCTGATTGGAGCTACCACCTGCGCGAGGTGTGCATGATGTGTTCCATGTTTCACACTGAAGAAGTGCCTCCGTGTCCGACCGAGGAAACTCAGTTGGAAGCCCTCGATGTGCGGGAGGATTTGACCTACGCGAGCATCTGTTCGTATTCTTGAGAATCGAGCGGAGAACAAGGAACCGTGCCATCAAGTTCCTTAAGGTTCAGGTGGTCAAACCATTCGAAGATGAAGCAACTTGGGAGCGAGAAGATCGCGCCGTGCGATTTTCCTTCTTTCTTCTCGAGTAAGCGGAATCTGGTCGAGATTCTTGTAAGGGGGAGAGTTGTAACATCCCAATTTTGGGCTTGTGTTTCAAATGTAAGAAAATGAGTAGAAATTAAAACTTTTTCTTACATCATGTATTTCCTTTGTGTACTGAACAAGTATTGTACAAAAGGTTATGGAAATGCAAGTCACAAGTCCTTTGATCCAATCTTGTCCTTCAAAAACATTCTTGTCAAATGTTGTGATCATCTCCTGGGAATATTTTTCCTAAGTTCTTGGGATGGTATGTGACCCTCTGAAAAATTTCACAATTTTTAGAAATTGTTTGGATATTTTAGAGGCGATCAAACCTGTTTGACTCTCAGTCAAACACAAAACCAGTACCTTGTAGAATTTTTGGAGAAAAATACAATGCATAAAAACCTCTGAAAATTTTACACAAGGTCAATGTCTCAGTCAGCAAGCTACTGTAAAAATTTCGGAGTTTTTGGAGTTATTTTGCTACCCCAAATAAATCCTCAAAAGTCTCAGCATATTTAAAACCTAAAAACCAATTTCACTATTCATTGGGTTCGAGTCGGGCTCGAGTCCGAGCCACTTGACTTGGTTGAACCACCTAACTGCACCGAGCCGCGTTTTAAAACGCGCGTGCAATATCAGCCGTTGGATTCAAATCGCTCGGCCCACGTTCGTGTGAGCATTCGGACCCTCCGGTTGCGTTAATCAATTGGGACCGTTGGATCTCCATCCAACCGTCCAGATCCCTGAGAGCAATCGGACTGTCCGGCGAACTCGTTTAATCGTGACCGTCCATTTTCAATCCAACGGCCACCGTTCTCTTTTCTGTTCTTCTTCCTCCTCTGCTTCTTCGAGCGCGCGGGCGGCAATGGCAGAAAGAGAGAGATTGAGTGGGTGGCTTTGATGTGTCACCTCAAATTTGCTTTCGTCAACGTCTCTCTGTGGAGCATTAAATGCGCTCAGGCTTTTCTCCTCCATTGTCACCATGCTCACTTGCTCCCATCATTTCTTGGTCCATGACCGTGCCATGAACCGAGCTCACCATGGGCTCATGTTCGCGCTCGTAACCCTAATCCTTTCCCTTTATATTGCCCCTTAGCTCCTCCTGGTGTTCCTTTACACCACATCCAGCTCCTCTCTATGTTTGAGCTCAAATCTATCTCAAACCTTCAATCCACCATTGTTGACCCGAGGGCTCCAATGGCGGCCTTGGTGTCCAGTGGTTCATCTTCAACATTTCTTGCACCCTTTTGAACTCCTCAACCCCTTTATATTTCCCCTAACTTGATTTTGGGTTGCATTCACAGGAATCACTCAATTTTAAGTTTGGAGATTTTCGGTTGGTTTCACCCCCTTTCTTCTCCAGCTCCGGTAAGTGGTTCGTTTTGCAATTATTTGCTTTTGGAGCCTCTTTGAGCTATAATGAAGCTGTGGTGATGATTTGGTTCCACTCATTTTGCTCAGAACCTCATCTTCCACTTCATCTTCTTCGGCTCCGGTGGACTTCATCGTGTTCAAGTCTTCCCCGGCCATCTTTGAAGCTCCTCTCGGTTAAGGTAGCTTCTATATAGTCCCTAGAAGTCATGGCACTCGCTTTCCCGGACTGCAGCGGAGCATTTTTGCTATTTTCATGTTTTACCGAAAATGGCTCCATCTTGTTTTCCGGCTCGCCGGCGTTCTAGACCTCCACCGCCGGCGAGGTCATCACTGTTGGGACCGCAACACTATTGCGAACCCATTTTGATAGTTTGTGGCGCGCGCGATCGAGTCGCCGGCGACAAGCGTGGTAGCCACTCGGGACTTTGCTTGCGTGTAGCTCCGTTGTCGTCATATAATTAGGACACGATTAATACCCAATCATTAGAAGTATTAATGGTGTCTTAATCGCCTAATGTCTCAGCGGCGTGTGGGCCCTCTCGTCCTAAATCGCCTCTGTTCAAAATCTTTAGGACACATTAATTGCTAATCATCACTAATCATTGGTCATTAGTAATTAATTGGCTGTCCTAAAACCTCCTTTAAGTCAGCGACGGTGGGACCACGCGCCGCGTGCACGTGTGTTAAACCTCGCATGTGTGACTTCATGATCACGCGACATGCGGCCCCACGTGTCGGCCTCACGGTTGCATTCGATCTTGGACGCCGTCCATTTTGCGTCTGCGGCCCGGATCTTGTATGCATTCGGACCTTCCGACGGGAAGCGCTCTCCGTGCCGTTCATCTTGAGATCTACGGCTGTGAGCGGCCATGGCAACCGCACCGTCCGGTTGCATTCGTCCTCGTGAGCCGTTGGATCTTGATCCAACGATGAGCTCGATTTTGAATCGCGCGCGTGCGCTGTTTTCCGTGCGTGTGGCTCGTTGGATATTGCATCAACGGCCCACGAGCGTCCACGTCGTTTATTTGCGGTGGGGTTGGTTTTTATTTCTGTAAGTATTTATTTATCAACTGAAAATTGTATCAAAACTTTAGAAATTCATAACTAATTCAAGAGAAATCCTTTTTACATGAAACCAACTGTAATAAATTTTTATTTCACTGAAGTTTAATATAAAAATGCTTTTAGCTATGCTTCTGTAGTAGAAAATTCTGTAATCTTTAATAGCTTGTTTTCTGCTATTTTTATATATTCCAGAATTGTATTAAAACTTGGAAAATGCATATCTTTTACGTATATACGCTAATTGAATGATTTTAACTTTGATAAATTTGTTATTTACTAAACTTTGATCTAAAAATGGTGATAGGTCTAAATCAGCACCAGAAGAATAGGTTAATAGATTTAACCTTATTAGTAGCAATTAAAAATCCATTTAATGTTGTAATAGGCACCAATAATTCCCTGTAAATCCTAAAAATAGAAATTTGATGTTAGAAATCCTCTGTTATCATACTATAATGTGAAATGGGTGTTGCACATGTTATATTTCTGAAAGTGCATTATGCTAATTTTGCATCTTAGAAAAATCATAACTAAATCATTTTAACTCCAAATGACCTGAAATTTTATATGGTTACCACTATACCAAGATGGTAGCTACCATAAAAATTTCACTTCAAAATCTTTCTAGAAAATATTTTTGCTCTGAGTACCTAATTATGGTAGAAAATGGGTTTTAGGTAATATCTTTTGCACCACAAATCCAAATTAGATTTTTCCAGTTTCTATGTCTAGGTATATTCGTATTCGCCTTATGTGTAAATTTTGTAGCATTTGGATAATTTTGCTTGCTCGTTTGTTTAAGTGCGGCTCGTCTTATTGGTTGTTCTTGGTTCTTTTGCCTTTTAAGCTTAGGATTCGACATTTGCGGTAATCCAGAGCGACCCTCCACAATGATTTGAGCAACGGCAAGAAGGCAAGCGGTTTGATCATGTTAATCCCAGTATTTTAAGTATTTATGTTGATTACAAATTCTATGTATGCATTGCTACTTTGTGTTAATAGTTGGCCTAGTAGATGCATTTCCTTAGCAAATGATTATCCTCTACTACCATGAGCCTAGGTTACTTGCTGTGATTTAGAGTTCATGGATGGGCTCTTGTCACTTAGTAGTTGCGAATTAATTGCTTAGCCATGCTAGTTTCGGTAGAAATGGGCGGTTATCGACTTGTCGATAACCTTGATCACTTAAAACTTATTATGATTATGATTACCACCTTGTGTCATGTCTATTTATGAAAACTAAAACTGAAAACAAAATGATTTAGACTTGGGCACAATGGTATGATGGTGTGATTTTGGGTGTGGATGGAATGGTGCCTGTGCCAACAAGGACCGAACATCTTGTTACACTAAACCAAGCATTTTAGCGTGCTAACCACATTAGAGGGTATGGGACCTCTCTTGACTTAGTACTTTGGCGTGTATTGGCTCCAGTCGCAGGAGTCGCGGGAGGGATGGTGTTGGGAGCATTGTAGTGTCCGAAAGACTTCACCGTGATGGGATTTGTTGTCTTTCGGCTTGCAATGTAAGCATATGGGTTTCTATCCATATGAGCGGCTCGTAGTTAATACACAAGATTGGAAATGTCTCGTAGGACTTAGCCGTGTCGGCATACCTTCAGCAAGTGTGCTTGTGGCTTGAAGGCGATGCGAAGTGTGGGTACATTGGTACACCCTGCAGGTTAAAACTATTCGAATAGCCTCGCCCTAGGTTATGGACACGCTTGGCAAGGTCTTTCAAGAGTTAGACTACAACCTTTTAAATTAAAACTTGATGGGTGGTACGAATCGGGATTCGTGCTATGTTGTGGTGACTATTGGGATAGTCGCCTGTGTGGTTACTTGTATGTACCTTTACTTACTGTTACTTTGAGAACAAAGCAGATTTGCAAACTTGCTTTTAAATGTATTACATTATTGCAAATAAAGTTGGCTTTGTGCAAATGAGACATACAACCTCCACCTAAATAAGCTTGCATGTAGTTTATGAATAGGTCCGCTATTCCACACGTCGATCTTGCGGGTACAAAGACAATCTTTGTACTCGGATGCTATGCTTAATTGTTCATTGCGGAGGAAGAAGGTGAGCTGAGGGCCTCACTTTTGTGAGTGTGTTGTGGTAGCTTGGGCGACTAGCTTGGCGGCCCGATCGGTTGCCTTGTGGGTGTATGGCTAACCGGTCGACTTTTGTTCTAGGCATCTTATGGCACCTTTTGCTTCCGCTGTCATTCTTGTATATTGTTCTATTTGGCCGGTCGGCTCTCTTTGTAATAACTTTACTTTATGTATGTTGTATGGAAATGATGTGTAATTTTGTGATGATGTGCATATGTTGCAATGCAGGAAACATATGCCCATCGAGGCTTAGAATGTTTAATTAGTAATGCTAGAACCAATTGGAGGTTAAGTGTTACTAGTTAAATATTCCGGGTCCTCACACTCCAATCCAAAAATTTTGAAGTCAAGTTGTGAAAGCATGGTATATCTCCTAGACAAAGTATCAGCTATAATGTTCTCCTTTCCCTTCTTGTGTTTTATGACATAAGGAAAAGACTCAATAAATTCAACCCACTTTGCATGTCTACGGTTCAATTTACTTTGACTTCGAATATGCTTTAAAGATTCGTGATCAGAATGTATAACAAATTCTTTGGGCCATAAATAATGTTGCCAAGTTTCCAAAGTTCGAAATAGTGCATATAATTCCTTATCATAAGTAGAATAGTTCAAACTAGGCCCACTCAATTTCTCACTAAAGTATGTATTAGGTTTACCTTCTTGTAGCAATACACCACCTAAACCAATTCCACTCGCATCACATTCTAGTTCAAAAGTCTTATTAAAGTCAGGGAGTTGGAGTAGTGGTGCATGTGTTAACTTATCTTTCAATGTGGTGAAGGCGTTCTCCTGTGCGCAAGGTAGTCAGAGTCGAGATCCCGAGTCGGATCGATTTGCCTCCGGTAGGATCGAATCGTAGTATCGAATCGTAGAATCGCGATTCTACTGGATTTATAAAAATACACATATTTACCATCTATACTATAAGTTTGTATGATTCTTATAAGGTTTACCACTTACTTATTACCAAAAAGGGCAAAACACTTCTTATCACACAAATGAAAAGCATAATGGTTCGACATGATGGGTGATATAGTTACGAACTACTGGAGAACAACATTACCACACCGATATAATATTTTGCATGCTCCTTGTTTATTTATAGTTTCATTCTAAAAATTAATATCAACAAATTTTACTCTAAAATAAAATATAAGTAAAGTTCGCCTCTAAAAAATTGCAATTTTTTTCTCTAAGACTCTACGAGTAGGATCGACGTAAGACTTGGATCGACGGGCTGTCGTGGGTTCGTAGAATCGTAAGACTCTAAGAGTTGGATCGCGATCCTAACTACCTTGCCTGTGCGGCGCTCCAAACAAATAGCACGCCCTTCTTGGTGAGCTCATTCAATGGTACAGCGATGGTGCTAAAATCCTTCACGAAGCGGCGGTAGAATCCAGCAAGTCCTAAAAAAGCTTCGTACCTGTGTGACCGTGTTAGGAGTCGACCAACTCTGTATTGCTTCAATCTTGGCTTGATCAACTTCAATTCCCTGTGGAGTAACAACATAGCCAAGAAACGCGACTCGACCGGTGCAAAAGGTGCACTTCTCAAGGTTACCAAATAAACGTGCATCACGTAAGGCATTAAAAACAGCACGCAAATGGTCAAGATGTTCCTCTAAGGATTTGCTGTATATCAATATGTCATCAAAATAAACCACCACAAATCTACCAATGAAAGCACGCAAAACCTCGTTCATTAGTCTCATGAAGGTGCTAGGTGCATTAGTTAATCCAAAAGGCATTACTAACCACTCATATAACCCGAACTTAGTTTTAAATGTTGTTTTCCATTCATCGCCTAATTTCATGCGAATTTGGTGATATCCACTATAAATCAACCTTAGAGAAAACAATAGAGTCACTCAATTCATCAAGCATATCATCTAACCTAGGAATAGGATGGCGATACCTAATGGTGATATTATTAATTGCTCTACAATCTACACACATGCGCATGATCCATCTTTCTTAGGCAATGAAATGGCCGGAACAACACAAGGACTAAGAGATTCACGTACATACCCTTTAGCAAGCAATTCTTGAACTTGGCGCTGAATTTCTTTAGTTTCTTCCGGATTGGTCCTATATGGTCTTGTGTTGGGAAGTGATCGCGGGAATTAAATCAATTTGATGCTCAATCCTCGAAGCGGTGGCAACCCCGCGGTATGTCCTTGGAAAGACATCATTGTACTCTGCAAAATGTTAGTGATAGCAGGAGGCAAAGAAGAAGATGTATCCTCAAACGAAAACAAAGCTTCTTTGCAAACTAATGCATAGCAAATGAATTACTAGCATCCAATTCGGTCATATCAGATTTGGTAGCAAGAAAACTAGCACCTTTTAATTTAATTTCTTTATTCTTCACATAAGTAGATTTAGGTTCTTTCTTTTTATGTTGCTCAAGTTCTTTTGCTACAATCTGATTTTCGCTCCTAGCATTCTTCTGATTCTTCTCTCTACTAGCTCTAGCAAGTTCATCCTTAACAATTTGTTCAGGAGTCATAGGATGCATCACAATTTTCTTTCCCTTGAACATGAGAGAGTATTGATTATTCCTACCATGATGCACACAATCAGTATCGTATTGTCAAGGTCGTCCTAATAACAATGAATAAGCTTGCATAGGAACAACATCGCAATCAACATAATCATGGTATGAACCCATAGAAAAGTTTACTCTCACCATTCGTGTTACCTTCAACTTATCACTGTTGTTGAACCATTGAATATGGTATGGGTGGGGATGAGGGTTGGTCGGCAAAGCAAGCTTCTCCACCATATCCATACTCGTCAAATTGTTGCAACTCCCACCATCAATAATTATGTGAATCGAACGTTCCTTGACAACGCCCTTGATTTGAAACAAATTATGGCGCTGATTTTGCTCGGCACGAGAAACTTGTGCACTTAGTACGCGTTGCACTATAATGCTTAAATACTTGTCGGTATCTTCGGCGCCAACATGTTCCTCCTCATGATCAGATTCATCATCAAGTCCTGCAGGGTCAATTACAAGCATAGCATATGTTTCATCATCAAAATCACTAGCAGAGGAATACCCGCCATCACCGCGTATGATCAGTACGCGCTTGTTTGGACAATCCTGCATCATGTGTCCATAGCCTTTGCACCGATGACATTGAATATCCTTAGTTCGTCCTGTCGAAGCAACTGAAGAGGAGGTTTTTGCAGACGCTTGTGGTGCTGATTTGGTTGCTTCAGAAACTTGTTGTGCTGGATTTGAAGTAGCAGGGCGCGGCTTGTTGAAGGGTGGCGGTGGGGGTGCACTGATGGCGGGGGCAGTAGAGGTGCGTGGTGTCCATGAGTTTGTGCGACCTGCAGAAGAGTTAGATCGTGTCCTCGTCCCAAGCGCCCACGCACTTCACGTTCACTTTGCAAGCAAGATGAAACAATCTAGTAATGGAGTTGTATTCTTTATAATCAAGGATGTCTTGAATTTCTCGATTCAACCCTCCCAAAAACTTAGCCATTGATGCCTCCTCATTATCATCTAAACCACAACGCAACATACCAATTTGTAATTCTTGATAGTAGACTTCCACAGACTTTGTACCTTGTCTTAAGCGTTGTAATTTATTTAACAAATCACGAGCATAATATTAGGGAACAAATCGATGCCGTATAAGCAATTTTAAAGCCTCCCAAGTGTTAGGTATGTTATTGGGATGTTGACGACAATGCTCTTTCCACCAAATAGAAGCAAAATCAGTAAATTCACTAGTAGCAACCCTAACTCGTCTAATCTCAGGAACTTCATGGCAAGCAAATTTTTGATCAACAACTAGTTCCCAATTAAGATAACCATCAGGATTATATTTACCATTAAAAGAGGGAATAGTGAATTTAACCTTAGCAAAAGAATCATCGTGGTCACGTACCTCACGTCGTGGGGCATCTCGTCTCATACCATGACGGTTAAAACGCAACTGTCGATGAGCTCGATCGTTGTTATTATTACCCATATCATTGGCCTCGGTATCAGTCACATAGTCGAATTCATCTTGTCCCTCTACCACCGGGGCAGCAGGGGGAACAGCAGTGGATACATGGGCCATCTCGTCAAGACGCGCCATAATACCTGCCAAAGAAGTGTTAGTGACGCCTTGCGCTCTCTCCATCGCGGCGAGCGTGGCGTTTGTCTCAATTTGGGCACCCTCAAGTTGAGCAAGTCGCTCATTTGTGACCGACATCTTCCTCAAGACCCTCCGCACGAAGGTTCATGAGGCGCGAAAATGTTGTACGATTCCTTCGACGAGGAGTATGAGATGTATCCTCATCCAATGCTCTGCGAACACTGCCATTGTTAGCAAATCACAAGTATATGTCCCTAACAACTACTAGGATGTGGTGGTTCAAAAGTCGCTCACACTCAAGCCTTCTATCGAATTCTTACCAATTCTTACCAAGCAAGCAGGGTTATCGGCAACCAGCGGTGTCAATGTATCTCGAAGATTGGATGGAGCGATTGCGGTGAAGTTCGGCTGCATGCGGTTGTAGAAAAGTGTAGCTGGAAGGCTCAAGTATGGTAGCAATGGATTAGCAACTATCAAATCGAGAAAGCAAGTGAAAAATCGTTCAACGCCGGTTAGTCTTTGGTCCTAGACTAGACCGTACTAGAGACGTGAGCCTAGAACACAAACGAAAGCACGATGCGGCAGAAGCTCGAAAAAGGATGTCGTCTTCACGGGGAACCTTAGAATCACTTACAAAAGGGCTCTGTCAATTTTGAGCAAATTTTGAGAAACTTTTTTCGCTCCTTTTTTTTTTTTTGCAAATGTGCACCTCACTCAAAACTCTTCAAAGTCCTCTTCCAGGCCTAGGGAGGTATATGGGTCACAAACTTTTTTAAAAAGTAGGGTTACAAACTTTGATTTATTTTTTTATCGCGTTGCCGAAGTCAGATGAAACTTATGTTTACTTTTGGCAGCACGAAAACAACCTCTCTTTTCTTTTCTTTTCTTTTCTTTTTTCCTTTTTTTTCTCTCTTTTTTTTCTCTGTCACAAACCGAAACGAACTTTTGTTCTTGGTTAGGGTTTCCCTTGGTGTGGCAGTGGCAGGAGGATGGTGGCTTGCCGCGGCAGGAGGATGGTGGCTACGGTAGGACGCAACAAGGGATGGTGGCGATCTTTGGTGGTCGCGCAGCGGCTTTGGTGGTCGTGGGGCGTGAAGGCAAAGACAAGAACGGCTCGCGCGCGCAAGGACCGCAACGATGGAGGTAAGCGGCGATTGAACCAAGCGCGCGGTGTGACCAAATGTGAGCAGAACTCGAAACTCTAAAGGAACTAGACACTATGACCAGCAAAAGACACGACGATGTACTCGAAAGTTCAACAATGCAATGCACTGAAAAGAAAGATGCAATGGCGCAATTGGTCTTGGACAGATAGATGATCTAATCCTATAATTTTTTTTTCTTTTTCTGGACTTTCGGAATTAAGCAACCTAACTACGAAAAACAGTAAATTCTCACCGAGCAACCTTGAGCTCTGATACCACTTGATGGAGGCGAGGTACCCGATCTTTCGATGAGATTGATAACTATCGATTTTGGTGGAGGTGACTCTCGCGATCCGACTACAACCGTCACGACGACGCTTGCGCGTAGCAATCGTTGAACCAACTCGAGATGTTATTGACCGTGCTAGAAGCGCGATCAACTCGAACACGAGGTTCGATTCTGCGAGCAATCGAAGAACTAGCAAGAATAAAATATAGGCAATCTGATATTGCGAATAAGAATGTAGCGTAGATGGTATTGAAAATCAAAGGTGGGATCCGGAAGTTTGTCTTGGCAGTGGTCGTCCGACACAATCAAGAAGCAGTTTGCACAATGGCTAAACCTAAACTCAACGAAATCTGAGTTCGCCAAGGAAGCGGCTCCTATATGGGAATACGACCAGGGGTGGCGGCCAGGGAAGTGGACGCACGCCCCTAGGGTTACAAGGCCCATGGGCCCAAGAGGAGGTGGCGCAGCACCCTTTTTGGCTCGGACAAAAAAAATAGATGTGAATTGTTTTGTTTATTGTGGTCGGCTCGATTGGAATTTGAAGCTGAGGTTCGATCCATTAAAAAGTAGACTTGATAAGCTTTCAATGAAGTCCAAGAACGTCCCAAACGGAGTCCGTATGAAGAAGTTACGTCCGTTTGAACTTAGTGTTGTTGCAGCAGTCCGAACTCGAATCCAGAACGAGCCCAACTCGAATTCTTGCTTGGCTCGGACCCAAAGTGACGTGATGACCTCCATTATGCCTCCTATGCTTATCCATGACTCCACATACCTCTCCTTGGTCCTTTCCCATATTCCTAAGCACAATTAAATCACTTGCATTAGGTAGCGATCTATTCTCAGTAATATATAAACCTATGAACGAATTCACCTGGTGATTAAGTTGGCGAGCACGAGCTCGAGTAATTGGTCCTTGTAACATTTGTTGTGGATCAGCTGTGTGTGTAGACGCGGTTGTATCCAAGTTAGGGATGTCCTCATCAAGATCTTAACCCGCAGAGGTGGTCTTTGCGAAAAGACCACGGGGAGGTCCTGGAGGCAGGAGGTCCTGACGCTTAGATCTCCAAAAGAGGAGGTCCGACGGTCAGAGGGAGGTCTATTTGAACACAGGGGAGGTCCAAACAGACAAGGGAAGGTCCTGAAGGAGTTCCATATGGATACAAGGGCGTCCATATGGGTACCAGGAGGTCCAGAGGGACTCTGGAACGTCCAAAAGAACTCAAGGGGTTCAAATGAAAGGTGAGAGGTCCACGGGGGAGGTCAAAATAGGGAAAGAGGTCTAGATAAAAGGGGATCTAGATAAAGAAAGGTTTAGGCCGGAAGGGAGGTCTAAACACAAAGAGATTTAAGCCAACTAAGGGAAGGTCTAGACTGAAGGAAGTCCAAACAAGGATTAGAAAGAGAGGTCCAGAGAACAGAAGGGTTTTAACCTACAAAGAGGTCCAGCTGAGGGGAGGTCCGAATGAAAGGAAAAACCCAAGGAAGGATATCTCCAATAGGAGGAGGTCCAAGGCAAGGAATCCAAAGAGAGGAACTCAAGAGAGGCCCAAAGAGAAGAAGGAAAAGAAGAAGGAAAGATCAGAGAGATGAGAGAGGTCCGGACATCAGGAGATGTCCCACAAAAGGAGGATCTGGACATAGGGGAAATGTCCAGCAAGAGGGGAGGTCTAGGGAAAGAGAGAGACCCAGAGAGGGAGAGACCTAACCTAGAGGGCAAACAAGGCCAACAAAGAAAAGAGGCTAAAAGCCAAAGAAAAGCAAGGAACTTCAACGAACAAGGAACACCAAACAACTGGGTTTAGTTGAAGTTTAGTTAGGTCAAGTTAAGGCTCTTTTTAAAAGCTCAAGTTAAGCTTTGAACTCTCATCAAAACCAAATGGTTATTTTTATTTTAAAAGCCTAAAGACTCAAGACAAACGGGACGTTACACTCCTCCTAGCTCCTCGCTCGCTTCATCCCGTGCAGTCGCTTCTCTCCTCGCTCCTTTCCCCTCTCGGTCCCTCCCTCTTCTTCCCCCAGGTTTCCCTTAACCCAGCCGTTGTCGCTTACTCCGTCTTCCCCCCTGTTCTCCCTCCCTAGTCGCATCGGTGCCTCCCTCTTCCTCCCTGTCGCTCGCTCGATCTCCCCCAGCCGCCGCCACTCCCTCCCTCTTCCTCTCTCGCCACCCTCTCAGTCTTGCCCCTCCCCTCCCTTCCATCCCTTTGCCTCTCCATCGGTGCCGCTGCTCTCTCCATCTTCCTCCCCTGCCACCCCCTCAATCTCCCTCTCAGCTAGCGCTGCCCGTCCCTCCCTCTTCCTCCTCCGCCATGTCCTCCTCCCCACGCGTCGTCGCCGCCTCCCCGCGCCAACACTGCAGGCACCACAGAGCTTAGCCTCCTCTTTCTCCTCTCTCTAGGTGGTTTGGGTTTAGGTGGGTGCTCTTTTTTGTGCTTTCTGTGTGCTTAGTACATGTTCGGCATCGGCAGGCGCCCAGGAGGCCCACAGAAGCGCAGAAGGAGCGCGTGTGCATGACTAAGGAGCGGATCAGCCGCATGCCGCCCTACTCCGCCGGGAAGCGCAGCTCCATCTACAGCGGTGTCACCCGGTACGTACGGCTCCTGCCTTCCCTATGTCGCTCTGTGCGGTTATGCTACCTACCAGTTGCTTTCGATTTGCGGACAGCACAGTTGAAACGTCTAGACCGCTATTAAGCGTCTATATACACGCGTTTGGAGTAACCGCTTAGTGTTTAATCTCTGGTGCTAAATCCAATTGTTTGTCTGGGCTTTGTCGCCATGCTTTACTCGCGATTCGAGATCTAGGATTTCTTTGTGGTTTTTTTAGTAGACATATGGTTGGATGCGTTGCGTGTGGAAGTTAGGTTTTGCTAATCATGACGCCTGCACAATGATAGGTGCATTCACAACAAAAAAGGATAAATTGACAATTAGAGTCAAAGCAATAAGACTATGGGATTCTATTAATCCGAACTCCAATCAATTTATGAGCACTGACATGATTCTACTTGATGATATGTATTTCTTTGTGTTATGTGGGTTTGCTTGGTGTTGGAGAATCTTAATTGTTCATCTGAATGCAGCATATAAAAAGAAAGAAAAAATTAGTTGGTTAGCGATCAGTCTAGGGAAAATTTGACATGATTCTTATCAAGACTAGGTGAATGATGCTTCCGTATTTTTTTGGGTGATTTTGGCACTGAAGTGGAAATAGTGTCGTCATTGTTTTTCCAACCTCAAATTATTATAGATATATCATATAAGTACTTCTATGATGAGATTGTGCAATCAAAGTCAGAGAATTAAGACTATGTGATTCTATTAATCTAAGCTCCAATCAATTTATGAGCACTCACGTGATTCTACTGGATAGTTTTTTTATTCTAATTTTGTATTATGTTTGCACAGGGTAACGCATAATACTTTGAGGAAATCCGACAAGATGGATAGAAGTTTTTTCCTTCTTTGTGGATGCAGGCAGATAGAAGTTCAATTTTACAATTTACTGTGCTTATCTCCGATTGACCAACCTTTCAAAATTCGACTAGTAGTGCTGCTTCTGCTTTTCTTTTCTTTTTTTTCAAAAAAGGAATAACACTTCTTCTTTTAAGACCAATGTCAAAGTCAAGCAGATCGGGTCAACAGTGCAAGATTAGTTTTACAATTTATTTTGCTGATCTCCCATTGACCAACTTTCAAAGTTCGAACAGTAATGCTTCTTTTTTTTTAAAAAAAAAAGAGTAATGTTGCTTCTTTTAAGATCAAGGTAGGTCAATTTTTAAATTTACTATGCTAATCTTCCATTGGCCAACCTTTCAAAGCTCAACCAGTATTGCTGCTTTTTTTTTTTTTTTTTTGGAAAAGGAATAACACCGCTTCTTTTAAGATCAAGATCAAGATCAAAGTCAAACATACCAGGTCAACAATACAAGATTAATTTTACGTTTTATTGTGTTGATCTCCCATTAACCAACCTTTCAAAGTTCAAACAGTAATGATGCTTCTTTTTTTTAAAAAAAAAAAGTAGTAACGTCGCTTCTTTTAATATAAGGTCAAAATCAGGCCAACCAGGCCAAGAGTATTCTCATCTAATATGCCAGGCAAATTATGTAAACGATATTATAATCTAATATGCCAAGCTTTCTCCAATTTTCTAATAAAATATTTAGATTATGCAACCACTAATCTAATATGCCAAGCTTTCTCTATTTTTCTAATAAAGTATTTAGATTATACAGCCACACTAATATTCATAATCATGAAAAGATGACAATTAAGGACTACCTAATCAAGTGCCAGATGTTTCGATTTTTTATGACAATTTCTTGAATTTCTATCTTTGATGTTAGAGCTTTTGACCACATATGATGAACTTTTATATATAGCAGTAGATAGTCTCTGTTGTAATAGATAACCACATACATGATACATGGACCGATTGAATATCACTTGTTAGATCTGAGGCTAGAGATAATGTAGATATGTACATACACTATATTAACCTCGGCCCATCTAAAGCCGAAGGAATTATCCGGATAAAGGCCCGTGAATGTGCTGTTCAGCCCATTTTCGGCCCAAACTCCATGGGTTCCATGCCCCACATATGCCCGTTTGTTGTTTGTGGCCATCCTAGTTGCGGCCCAAATAACCCATGCGTCGAAGGCCCGACAAGCTTCGTTTGTGGTCCTTCACGTCTGGCCCAGTTCTAGCCCAACGTAGATCCCTGACGCCCAGTGTCGGCCCAACAAGGTCCCCAGCTAACGGCACCCCATCTGCGACTGCGAGGGCATGCAATGTACAGTACACTATTAACGTCGTTAACATGGAAGGCAGAGTATTTTCAGATGCAAACAAAACAAACGATTTCCAAGACAACAATTTTCATCGGTACCTCAACCAAACAGTCCATGATAACCACATATGGAAATATTGTGAAACGGATGGAGTATATGATAGTTTCTGCTTTCTAGATAATGAGCCTAGTGGTAACGGGGTGTTCATATAGAGGCTGGCAGGTATGTCTTAACTACTTAATAAAACCACATGCTAAGGCATAGTGGTTGAGAAAATACAAAATGTCAGTAACCAACCAAAATACCTTAGCTATTCCTACAAGGACATCGACACCCAAAACGATTGGATCCTTTTTGTTGAAGACACAATTCGGCATGATCTTGAGAACACAGCTTCGTCGGCGCTTTCCTTCTTCTTTTCTTCCTTCAGGTTCTTAATGTATGCTGTAAATTGGTCAAAAAGGTGGTATATTATATCTGCTACAAAGATCCTCACACCAGACTCTTCTGCAAGATCACGGGCATCAGGCATCACTTTGACATCAAACGCCAAGATAGTTGCATATTCTTTCTTCCTCTCAAGCATAACACTGGCCTTCATAACATCTTTCTTGTGGACTGGCCCTATACTGAAATCACAGAAAGGAATATTCAAGAACTCAGTGAGAGCTTCCAATGACCCAAGGGTAGATGCTTGTACATAGACACCCTCGCCGCTCTTACCAATCCGGTTCCTAACCCTTGTCATCTCTTCCATTACAGCATCCTTCAGTTTGTCCAGATCATCCTCAGACCGTACAACATCCCCTGCAACTGCATGCTCGAGACCCTGAAAGAAAGCAATCATTAATTTGCTGCCATAGAACTCTGCAATGCCAAAAATGAAATTGAACCCACCTGTGCTGATATTTTAATTCCTTGTGCAGCTCTGATCTTCTTATGATGTTGGTAGGTGCCCTGAAAATCGGTGTTTCAGTGTATTACTCCAACTTGAACATAAAAAAAATACGTAAGAGGCGAAAGGGAAGAGATATGCGCATGTCAATTTGATGCTGGTGAAGGAATGGCATTCAAATGACATAAACTTGAACCAAAAGACGAAAACCATCTTAGTGCAAAGGGGAAAAAACGATGATAGGTGGCAAGTGTTTAAGCTTTTTGGTAGGATTAAGCATGGTAATGCAAAATGGGACAAAAATACGATACCTGCCATTGGTTTACTTTAATCTCAACTACTATATATATATATATATATATATATATATATATATATATATATATATATATATATATATATATATATATATATATATATATATATATATATATATAACTACTAAATATTAGAGTTTACCCCGCGCCGACCTCCCTCACCTCCGCGCCCGCCCCTCGCCCACCTCCCTCGCCTCAGTGCCCGCCTCTCGCGGCGCCTCCATCTCTGTCAGGTCTTACAATTCTGAAATTTATTGTTTTCGGCAGTTCAGAAGAAAGAGCTCAGTAGGATGATGCGTTATGTGAAGTCGGCGACGAGTTCGTGAGAAGCAAAGGGAAAACGGTGCGATGAAGTATGTGGCGAGAGGATCCGACGGCGGGCAAGGATGCTCATTCCTTCGTTGCATCGGACGGCTGAGAACAAAGTCGGTAATTACTGTTGGCGTCAAAAGACGTTGTAAACCGGAATTAACTCTGTTTGACCGCCCTTATGCACTTCAGTGTAATGGAACTTGGGGTATATATAAGCCCAGGAAGAATGGGGAAAGTAGCCAATGAAAAAGTAGACTTTATCCCCACATCTCGTCTTGCCCTATCGTAATTGTTCTTTCATTCTCAGGTCTCGGTGATTTCAACAATTGAATCATCTGATTCAATTGACGATTTCGCTCGGGTCCTGACAATGGTATCAGAGCTTCACGGTTCTTGGTAGATTGGTTTCGAAGATTGGTGAGGGTTGGGTTTTGAGCCATAAATTCCCGATCTAGTTCTTCCCCGTGGCGCGTGTGGAGACGGCAATGGCTCCCAGGAAGAATCCAACCGATGAAATAGTGGAGGTTCCTGAAGGGTTAGATGTACACCAAGAGATGTTGAGCATCCGTACTGAAATGATGAACCAGGTGACGAGGTTGGATCAATAGATGAAGGGAGTACTCGAAGCGATTCAAGGTTTATCTCAAAAGCTAGACCAGTGAGTGAATCTGCAACCAGAAGGAACTACAACAGCCATTGAAGCACAAAGGAAAACCTTGGCTGAGATTGAAGCTCAAAACAAAAGATGGCTGGATTTGGAGATGTTGCGCCGCCAAGAGTAGGAGCAGCAACAACAGCAACTAAGCCAAACAGAGTTGGCCGCCGAGATGCAGAGATTGGGGTCTGGATTCGGTTCCAATATCGGACAGATGGGAGGTTTTGTTTCACCTCATTTCGGCAATCTGTAGCTCCTCCAGCAGCTAACAGGTACCATTCACCACCTCACACTCCAAGAACGGGAGGGCTGAGGTATTACAGGCCAGAAGAAAAGGAAGATGAAATGGAGGAGAGTAGGTATTATTACCATCGAGGAGAAAGACAGAAGAGGTATTGCCCAAATGCCATATCAAGGGGACCTAAGTATGACTTTCCTGTATTCACAGGTGAAGATCCCTTGGGGTGGATCAGACAAAGTGAAAAATTCTTCGATTTGGCTAGAATACCATATGATGAATGGGTGGATTTAGCTTCACTATATATGGTGGGTCGAGCGGATGGATGGCTCAGGGGGAGCAGGTTACCCATAGAGAAGTTTGATTGGCCTGATCTGTGCAGATTGATATGCGATCGATTTGAGAGTGAAAATGGTGTTGATCTGTTGGATAATTTCCATTCTGTGAAGCAGCTCACCACAGTAAATGCGTACACTGATAAATTTGAAGAACTCATAGCATTGGTGAGGAGTGAACATCCTGAATTCCAGGAAGAGTATTTCATCAAGTGCTATATAAAGGGGCTCAAACACTCAATTAAGCATCATGTGAAGAATTTTCCACTGAAGAATTTATGTCAGACTTATAAAATAGCAAGGAACCTTGAACAAGCTGTAACCATCAGAAAGTATGAGAACTGGGGACCAACATATAATGGAAACCAATCTAAAGGCCTAGGGCAGAACAACTTTGGTGGAGAAAAGAAGACTGCTGGTCAGTCTAGTAAAGGGGTTCCCGGATGGAAAAGCAACAAGGAACCTGGGAAGTGTTGGTATTGTGAGGAGAAGTGGACACCTCAACACAACTGTAAGGTTAAATCTAGGATGCTACATTTGCTGTCAGTGGGGGAAGAAGTAGAGGAAGAAGTGGACAATGAACCAAAAGAAACTGAGGAAAAGAATAATGAAGCATATGAAACTCCACCTACCAGTCCTTTAGGAGGAGAAATCATGTTGATATCTTTCCATGCATTCCAAGGTACACCTGCTGTATCCACTTTCTCATTGCTAATTAAGGTCAATGGAAAACAGGGAGCTGCCTTGATTGACAGTGGAAGCATTGATAGTTTCATGAGTAATGCATTTGCAATCAAAGCTAACTCTGATATCGAGACTAATACTTGTAAGTCGGTTAAGGTGGATGGGGGTGGAGAACTCATTTCAAGAGCTCATGTCAGGCAATGTTGATATGAAGTTCAGGGGGAGGAATTTAAAGATAAATTCAAACTACTAGAACTCAAAGCTTATGATATTATATTGGGGTGTGATTGGATCTATAAGCACAGTCCGGTGGAGTTAGACCTTAAGTCAAGGAGATTCTCAATTGTCAAGAATGGCAACCAGAAAATTCAATTCTTTGATTATACTGAACCTGGTCGACATTGTATCATTGATGCTGCTGAAACTGAGAAGGTTTTGAGCAAGGGAGCAATGGGCTTTGTCTTACAACTCAACATGGCTTCTGCTGAAGATGAATGCAAGTGTCAACTGATTGAAATCCAGAAACTAATCAAAGGATATAATGAAGTGTTTGCTGAACCCAAAGAGTTACCTCCTGCTAGAGAATGTGATCATGCTATACCATTAATTCAAGGGGCTGAACCACCTAATATAAGACCCTACAGGATGCCACATCATCAGAAGGATGAAATTGAGTTTCAAGTACATCAAATGCTACAGAATTCTTGGATCAGGCCTAGTGTGAGTCCTTTCTCTTCACCAGCTATTCTAGTCAGAAAGAAAGATGGATCTTGGAGGATGTGTGTGGATTATAGACAACTCAATAAGCTTACCCAGAAAAAAAAAAGTTTCCTATTCCAGTCATTGAGGATTTACTAGATGAGTTGCATGGGGCCAAGATCTTCACTAAATTGGATTTAAGGTCTGGATATCACCAAATCAGAATGAGGGAGGAGGATGTGTATAAGACTGCCTTTAGAACCCATTTTGGCCATTATGAATACTTGGTTATGCCTTTTGGGCTATCAAATGCTCATGCCACATTTCAGGCTTTGATGAATCGACTCTTTGCTGAGTATTTGAGAAGGTTTGTGCTGGTCTTTTCGATGATATCTTGATCTATAGTAAATCTATAGAGGAGCACTTGATGCATGTGAGGATGGTGTTAGAAATACTCAAGAGAAATCAGTTGTATGCTAAGATAAGCAAATGCACTTTTGCTGTTCCACAGGTGGAGTATTTGGGTCACATAATTTCAGGTCAGGGAGTCACTACTAACCCTAGCAAAGTGAAAGACATGCTGGATTGGCCAATCCTAGAAAATCTGACTCAACTCAGGGGTTTCTTGGGACTCACGGGGTATTACAGGAGATTCATCAAAGGGTATGGACAATTATGCAGGCCCATGCATGATATGCTAAAAAAGAATGTTTTTTGTTAGGGAGAGAATCAAACAGAAGCTTTTAACCGACTGAAAACAATTATGAGCAGTGCTCTAGTTCTGGCTCTACCAGATTTTACCAAGCATTTTGTTTTGGAAACTGATGCTAGTGGGAGTGGATGAGGAGCAATGTTAATGCAAGACAAAAGACCAATTGCTTATCTTAGCAAGACATTGGGGGTTAAACCAGCTGCTTTATCTACTTATGACAAAGAGACTTTGGCCATCTTAGAGGCTCTAAGGAAGTGGAAGTATTATTTGCTAGGAACCCATTTTATTATAAAAATTGATCAGAAAAGTTTGAAGTATATGACTGATCAGAGGTTGACTGAGGGCATTCAACACAAGCTCATGTTGAAATTATTGGAATATAGTTACTCCATTGAATATAAGAGAGGAAAAGAAAATATAGCTGCTGATGCATTATCCAGAAGGGAGCATGCTTGTAGGGCCACTGTAACTTCGGTTGTTCCCATGTGGGTTGAGGAAGTGGAAAAGAGCTATGTGAGGGATGAACACTGCAAACAACTCTTAGAACAGCTAAGTTTGGCACAGGAACAAAATTCCCTATATACCTTACATTCTGGAATATTGAGATATAAAGGGAGGATCTATGTTGGAAGGTCTGGAAGCACAAGACAACAACTGATTGAGAACTTCCACGCTTCAGCACTGGGTGGTCATTCTGGAATGAGAGCATCCTACCAGAGGATCAAGAGGATATTTTATTGGCCAGGGTTGAAAGGTCAAGTGGAAAGGTTCATATCCGAATGTGCTATATGTCAGAGAGCAAAGGCTGAAAACAAACCATACCCTGGATTATTAGAGCCTTTACCTGGACCTGACATGGCTTGGACTCACATTTCTATGGATTTTGTGGAGGGGTTACCAAAATCAAAAGGAAAAGATGTCATATTGGTGGTGGTGGATAGGATGACTAAGTATTCACATTTCATTGCTTTGTCTCATCCTTATACAGTAGTCCAAGTAGTAGATCTTTTCCTGAACAATATCTACAAACTGCATGGACTACCTTCAGTAATTGTGACTGATAGAGACAGGATATTCACAAGCAAATTATGACAGGAGCTGTTCAGATCAGTACAAGTACAAGTCAGGCTAAGCACCGCATACCACCCCCAAACGGATGGGCAAACGGAGAGAGTTAACCAATGTCTTAAGGTTTATTTGAGGTGTATGGCTTTTCAGGAACCAAAACGTTGGATGGAGTGGCTTGCCTTAGCAGAGTGGTGGTACAACTCCTCTTACCACACATCTCTGAAAACTACACCATTTCAAGCTTTGTATGGGTTTCCTCCACCTCAGATAAATGAAATGGCAATTCCAAGCTCAGTAACTCCTCAAGTGCAAGGCATGTTAGCTGAAAAAGGAAACAAGCTCAGACAGCTTAAAGAAAACCTGTGTGCAGCTCAAGGCAGAATCAAGCATTTTGCTGACTTGAAAAGAACTGAGAGAGAATTCCATATTGGAGACATGGTCTACTTGAAGATGCAGCCATATAGACAAGTGGCATTGGGACTTAGACAATCTCTGAAATTAACTACAAAGCACTATGGTCCTTATAGAGTGATGGAAGATTGGAAGGGCAGCCTATAAATTGTTATTGCCAGAAGGAGCAGCAATCCACCCAGTCTTCCATGTGAGTCAACTTAAGAAACACTTGGGGGAGAAGGCTATTCCATTTTCAAACTTGCCACTGGTTGATGAAGAGGGCAGAATCAAAACAGAACCGATAGCTATTCTGCAGAGAAGAGTAATACCAAGGAACAATCTACCTGTGGTCCAGTGGTTGATCCAGTGGCATAATTTACCTCCTGAGGACTCTACATGGGAAGATGCTACTTTTATCCAATCAATGTTTCCATCTTTTCAACCTTGAGGACAAGGATTTAGTCAAGAAGGGGGGAATGTCAGGTCTTACAATTCTAAAATTTATTGTTTTCGGCAATTCAGAAGAAAGAGCTCAGTAGGATGATGCGTTATGTGAAGTCGGCGACGAGTTCGTGAGAAGCAAAGGGAAAACGGTGCGATGAAGTCTGTGGCGAGAGGATCCAACGGCGGGCAAGGATGCTCATTCCTTCGTTGCATCGGACGGCTGAGAACAAAATCGGTAATTACTCTTGGCGTCAAAAGACGTTGTAAACCGGAATTAACTCTGTTTTACCGCCCTTATGCACTTCAGTGTAATGGAACTTGGGGTATATATAAGCCTAGGAAGAATGGAGAAAGTAGCCAATGAAAAAGTAGACTTTATCCCCACATCTCGTCTTGCCCTATGGTAATTGTTCTTTCGTTCTCAGGTCTCGGTGATTTCAACAATTGAATCATCCGATTCAATTGACGATTTCGCTCGGGTCCTGACAATCTCCCGCTGCCGCGACCCCCCTTACCTCTGCGTCTGCCCCTCGCGGTGCCTCCCCTTCCTACGTTGCCCACAGTAGCCCAGATCTGACCGCGCTGGTGCTTCGTCTCCACCAACGCCACCGGCCAAGACACCTAGATGGCGCTGCCGCTGCTCCGCTTGCCCTCCAGACGGTGGGGTGGGACGCCAAGACGGGGCTCGCCCACGTCAAGCAGTTCTCCCTCAAGGGCAAGGCCCCCTCGCAGGTCGTCGCCGATTAGGGGCTCCTCATTTCCAATGACCACGACCACACCATCGTCGTGCAGCAGGCCAAGATCTACCTCGCCTTCCAACTCAGGTTCCCCTCGCCGCTGAAGCGATAGAAGGTGCTCTTCGCCTTTGGCTCGGCCATCCCCGCCCCCGTCCCCGTGCCTGCACGGCCATCACGGCGAGCCGGTGAGACATTCTTCCTGCTTCGTACTCATTCTCTTGTTCTGCGGCGGCGTGGGATAAAGATTCGAGCGCACCGGCTACAGCTTCCCGTCGGTCATGTCCAACGCCCTGCTCCTCCTCATTGCCATCCTCTTCTTCTGGTCCAAGTCTGCCTCGCTGCTCAACAGGTGTTCGCCCAAAAAAAATTGACGTATAGTCTGGTGTTCGCGCGAAGAAAGAATTCTAGGTGATTGGTCGATCTTGGTGGGGGAATGGGGTAGGCATTCCGCAAGCTGTTCGATGCCTTCTTCGGCACCAACCAGATGAGGGTATGGTGATCTTCCTTAATTGTTTTTTACCGATGTGTTAATTGTTGTACCGTCTTAATTGTTTTTTTTTTTGCTTTGGTGATGCTTGGCAACGGTTGTGATGCTTGGGCTGGATGCCGCGAGCAAGACCACCATCTTGTACAAGCTGCACATCGGGGAGGTCCTGTCCACTGTTCCTACGATTGGTAGGTCATTGATTGTTTTGGAGTAGCTGATTTTTTGTTGTTTTTGCTCCATTGTTTAAATTGAACTTATATCAAGGTACCGATGTGTTAATGAGGCAGTAAAGTTGTTGATGTTGGTAACAGAGGAAGAAATCTACCAGTTGTACATGGCTTCGCTGTGGGGGCTGGGAACTTGCTTATATAAATGGGTGTATCCTGTGATTAGCTGTGCACTCTGATATGTAAATTTATTTGTGATTAGCGGAGCTTTACTTGCCCCTTAGACACAATTTCCCTATCAGAGTCAACCAGCTTACCTAATAATCAGATTGACCTTAACAGACAAATTTCTTAAAGCTTTTATGAGGTTTATTTTTAAAAAAATAGTTGTCTCACTTCGCCTGTATACCAACTGATGATTTTGCTTTTCTTCTGTTACTAATAGGGTTCGATGTTGAGAAAGTTCAGTACAAGAACGTGATGTTTACAATGTGGGATGTTGGCTGCCAAGAGAAGTTGAGGCCCTTATGGAGGCATTACTTCAATAATATGGATGGCTTGGTATGTTTAACTTATGGAGGCCGTTAACCAGGCAAGCTAGCCCAGGTAATATTGTGAGTAATTTTTAAACAAAAAATTAAAGACATTAATATTGATACTACAATATATATGTTAAAATCTTGATATTTAATAATTAGCGATGAATTTGTTGTGGAGTTCTAGAACTCATCTATCTAAATCATTATGATATGGGTTTACCGAATAAGTGGTATATATGCTTCCCCTTTTCTTTTGATTAACATGAAATTTTATGGATTTAGAGTAAAATTGGTGTCTATCAATCATCTTATTTATTCTCATTATGTATTACTAGACAAACATATTTACTTCTTCAGTTCATAGTTTAATTCCCTACTTTTTGTTAAAACTGGATAATGTTGTCCAGTTTTTCAGATACTGCCTTGTGAGCTTATAGGTACTTTTTGCTAAGTAGAAACTTAAAGCATTACTCTTGAGCTACTAAATTGTATCTTATATTGGTTCAATTTGTTGAGTTACAATTATATCTTATATTGGTTCAATTTGTTAAGTTACAACTATCATTCTTATGCACAAAGATTGCTTGTTATTAGATGTTCTCACTACTCAATGAAACACATGATTAGCAACATATTTGCTTATAATCTAGGACTAGCCCTTAATTTCTTATTTATCACAAACTGTACAAAGCTTATCCTTTCGAATATAAGCTCAGGTACCAATTATTTTTGGATTATTTTGTGTCATTTAATCACAATGGAAATTGTTAATTAGTCAATTCTTATTGCCTAGAATGTGAATATAGTTAATCATACTCTTCTGGACAGCTAGATGATGCTCTTCAGTAAAACCTTATTTACTCTTCAAGGCAGCTAGATCATGCTCTTCAGTAAAACCTTATTCTACATTTTCGTTGTCTTTCTTCCATGAGTGATTTGTGTTAAACTTTGGACTTTGGGATTTGGATGTATTCATGAACATATCCAACTATGCTAATAGCATCTTATATAATATTTGAATGTTCTGATTTGTAGATCTACGTGATTGATTCATTGGATAGAGAGAGAATCGGAAAAGCCAAAGCAGAGTTTCAGGTTTTATAAATTGTTATAACTGCTCATTGCCGACTTAAGTTTGTTTTGTTCATCAAGCTAATATTTAGCAGCTTTGTTGCAGGCAATAGTTAATGATCCTTTGATGCTTAACAGTGCCATATTGGTATTTGCTAATAAACAAGATATGCTAAGGCAACAAAACTCGACCACTACTTTTAACATAAACATGCTTGAATATGTACTTATTTTAAGTCTCATATACCTTCAGCTCTCTAACATTTTGTCCCACTAAGCTTAATATATAACTTCCTATTTCTTGTAGTAAACTTTGATGTCTAAGCCTTCTAAATTTTCATGTATACGCACACATTCATATACACCAAGAGGCACCTTTGCCTTTTTTTTTTAATCTAGAATTCTTTGTATCAAGATAAATAGATAATGACATATTTGAGCTGTTTACATTGTACTGATGTGGTTCTTTTGTGGAAACTATGTGGCATCTATTATTCCCAGGAATGCTATAAGTTGCACCTGAATTGATTTTGTGAAATTGGATTGTTACAATTGTAATATTTAGTTTGAGTTGTAGTGCAGATGAGATTGTGCTTCTGCAACATTTCTTGATTTGAAGCGGTTACTGCATGGCAGCATGAGTATAACGCCATCTGTCATCAAACAAGTCATTATAGGATGCAGGTTGCCACTTGTTAAGGATGATAGGTGAACAAATATATGACAACGTATAGATTTGTCGTCTCTCTTGTGCATTTTCTCTAGAACACACCCTCTAGAACTATCTATCTTGCTCCTGTCTGAACGAAGTTTTTCTTGTTCTATTAGAAATGGGCAATGACACCAATGGAGGTGTGCGAGGGCCTTGGCCTCTATGATTTTGAAGAACCGCATCTGGCACATCCAAGGCTCTTGTGCTCTCAAATGGTTTTGTGATTTGATTTGAACTCACAACATTTGTAATTTTATAGAATCTCAAAAAGTGTTGTGAACATGCACATCAGACCAATCTAATCTAGAGAAATCACTAACAATATCAAGGTGAGCAGCAGTCATGGCACATGTTTCATATTATCTCATGGCAAAGTTTGTGTTTTCGTTGCAACACACAGACCATACTAGTATAGTAATATACTGAGGTAAAACAGTTTCACGCTGGTGAAAGAAATGAATGACGTTAAAGTCACATAAACATGAACCAAAACCATCTTAGTGCAAAAGAAAAAAAAATGGGGTGATAGGTGGACTTATGGTTATTTTCCATAGGAAAGAGCAATAACATCCTAACCGACATCTTTTGAACAAGGTGTTAACCCAGTGTAATTCTCCCAGTATAAAAATGATTTTCATCAAAGCTGTCAATAGGTACTAGGTAGGAATAATCCCAATTAATTAAAGCACCAAAATAGAATGAACCATCTAGGTGGCACCCTAATCAAACAATACTACACTGGGTATGAATTAATCAATTAAAACAAAGCTGCAATATTATGAGCTACGCACCTTAACTCGAAGCTCCCTCATTGGGTGTGGTGTTAACAAAGCTCTGGCAGTTGTCACAATGGGCCCCTACATAAAGATAAAACAAGAACATGAGGCATCTTAGATATGCTACACTTATTGCAGCAATTGAAATTATAAAGCAAAATGATTTTTACATGCATCCCACACACGACTATCTGATCTCCTTCATGGATTATACCATTGACCAAAACAACATCAACTGTAGTACCTAGGGATGGCAACGGGGCCATTCCCCGTCGGAGAGTGGTGGAACATCTCCATCCCCGAGAGACAGAAAATTCTCCATCCCTGTCCCCCCGTCCTCGGGTGCTATTCTCCCCCCGTTCCCTGTTCCCCGTCCCCATCGGATTATCGGGGCCTCACGGGGACCCATACCAAAAGTTGGATCCCGAAAGAAGAGAAAATAAGATCTATAATGTTATAAAATGAGTACGAACATCCACATACAATGCTAAAATGACAATGCTTTTTGATTAATTAGTATCTGAAAAGTAAAAGATGCAAATGAGATTATCTGGCTATCACCTTATCGAGTTGTGCGGTAGTGGGCTAGTGGCCTACATGTCTTATCGGGGGCCAATGCGGGTAGTGGGGATGGGGAGTAAGGGAATGGTCCCATCCCTGCTTCACCCAATGGGGAATTGTATTTGCATATTAGCATCCTCATGGGGGAAGAAATAGCCCCATCCCCGTACCCTAGTGGGTGAATTCCCCATCGGGGAATGAGGAATGAGGCCCCATTGCCATCCCTAGGTACTAGTACCATGACCTTCGATGACCTTGACTTCCAGCACAGTACACTGAAACACAACAAGGTAAGAGTGCATTCTTCTATATGACAAATTGACAAGTAAATTTATGCACAGTACCTGGACTTCATCAACAAAAGTAAGCCTATCTTCCATCGTTTTTTGTGCCCATTGCACCAATAGTAGAAGCAGATTAGGAATGCCTTCACCACTGTGGAGAGCGGTGTATTATGTGTCAAGGAAAAGATGCCAACACTATCATAGTTGCTGCCAGAAATCTAAATGAATGAAGCAATAAGTTAAACGGTAGATCATACCTTACTGCACTGGTAGGCACTATGTTAAATGTATCCTCCATCTCCTTGTTCTTGTAGTACAAAGCAGTATTCACACCTTGCATCTTTAATTGTGTCCCAATCTGTTGGACAAAGCACATAAATGTGATTATAAAAATTCCAACCGGTAAGAGTTTTTTTTAAAGGAAAAAAGGGAAGATGTAATGTTCACACACATCAGTAAGCCTCGTATTGAACTCCCTCTTAACATCTTCATTTTGTTGTTTTAAAGCCTTCACAATAGGAGCATCTAGGCATCTCTTCCAACCATAAAGACGGTCAACCTTCACAAAGTGAAAACAAACAAAATAATAAATAAATAAAATAACAGTAAGGAAGGAAAAGTTCAAAGGAAAAAAAAACTGCAAAACATATACCTTATTTAAAGCAACGACAAACACTGCATCACGACTCTTCAAAAGATTCAGGGATTCAATTGTCTGAGGTTCAAGCCCGTGCATAATGTCAACAACCAAAATAGCAATGTCACACAAACTTGAACCTCTAGAACGCAGATTACTGAAGGACTCGTGGCGGAGTATCAATAACAAGCGTGCTGGAACCTTAAGAGTAGCATCGACTTTCAACTCCTTTGTTCTCTCTCTAATGTTTTCGGTTGGGAAGTGCGTTGCCCCAATCTGTTGAGTAATACCCCCACTTCTCCTTCTTGTACATTAGTGCGTCTAATACAATCCACAGACTTTGTCTTTCCAATGATCGACATGACCAAGGATGCAACAGATTGGTGAACGGAGGTCACTACCATTCTTAGTGTTATCCTCTTTAGTAGAAGGTCTTTTCTTTGAAGCAACACCTCTGATCCTCTTAACAGTTCCATTACTAACATCCCCATCTTCCATTTCACTCTTTTTAGAGTTTGCAACAGGAGGAGCAACTTTTTTGACAGCAGGCTCTGTAGGTTGAGCTTTAGAACTTTCCTGCTTCTGGATAGGTTCAGCAGCCTTCCTGTCAACAGGCTTTGTCTCTTCCTCCTCAAAAGCACTTCTCTTCGGCAAATTCACATCAATATCATCCCAGCTCTTTGCATCCCATTCTTCTTCATCTTCCTCCTCTTCTTGTTTTAACTCTTCAATCTCCTGATTAGGTTCGGTTTTCTCCTCAGATTCCTCCACCTGAAACTAAGATTTATGATCCACTAATACATATTCTTCCTCGTCATTGTTAGCTTCATTGACCTCTTGCTGTTGTCCTTCATCTACGTTTGCAGTCTCCGTGGTCTTTGGTTGAGCTTTTTTCATCTTGGAATCATATATAGGCCTCTTCTTTGTCTCAGGGGCAGCACCATTAGCCACTTGAAGTTCACTCTGCTCAAGGAATTGTCTCCTCATCGCTTCTAACCTCTTCGCTTCCTCCTTCTGCTTCCCGGTCAAGAGCTTACCCTCCTTCTTCTTCTTCAGCAGCTTCTCTTTTTCCCTCTCCTTCTTCCTCTTCTTTGCTTCCTCCGCCTTCCTCTCCTCTTCCTCCCGCCGCAGCCACTCTTCCTCCTCTTTCTTCAATCGCTCTTCCTCCTCGCATTTCCTCCGCTCCTCGGCTTCCTACCTCCTCGCAAGTGCCTCCTGCATCTCCCGCACATGCTTTGGGAGTTTCTTCATGTCAACCTTCCCTTTAGGCACCTCTGCCTCCTTTTCCTCCTGTTTCTTAGCCACTGCCTTCTTCATTGTCGCCTTCTTCTCTTTCTCCTTTTCTTTCTTCTTCTTTTTCTTCTTGGCTACATCGGACTCCACCTCTCCTTCCCCAAACTTATGCTCCACATTACCGTCCTCCGTAGTCTCCACATCCTCCTTCACCACTGGAGCGGAAGGCGGTGATTGGGATGGCTTCTCCTTCTCCTCCTTCTTTGGCGGTGGGCCTTCACCAAGCTCGGCGAGAAGCTTATCCAAATCTTCCTCTTCCTGTGCTGTCCTTTTGCTTTTCTTCTTTTTCTTCTTTGATTTCTTCCCTTCAGCATCATCCACGTTGGCTGCAGCAGCCACAGTACCCTCATCCTTCACTGGCCTGGGCTCAGGGTCCTCAGCGCAAGGAGGCTTGTCTTCAATCTCTACAAGGAGCTTGTCAATGTCCTTATCATCCACGGTAAACCCTCCATTTTTTTTCTTCTTCTTTGATATCTTTCCTCCAGCATCATCCACATCAGGGGCAGCCACAGAATCCTCACCTTTAACCTCCTCCGGCTCAGCCTCGTCGGTGGGTTGAGGGTCCTCGATCTCAGCCAGGAGCTTGTCGATGTCCTCATTGTCCACGGTAAACCCACCCTTCTTTTTCTTCTTCTTCTGTGGCTTCTTTGCAGCTGTGACTGTAGCAACCTCAGCCTCCACCTCTTCTTTCTTAGCAACGTCTGGGGGCGTCGTAGCCTCATCCTCTTCTTCAAGGGCTAAGCGAGCTCCCTTGTCCTTCTTCCACACTTCTTGGGCTTATCCTTCTACGCAGCGGGCTGCGGCGCGGTGTCGGCGACGTCATCCTGCGGGAAGGAGTACTTGTCAGCGGCGATGGCCACGTTCTTCTTGCGCCCCATCACCGCCGCGCGGGGGATCGGCTTGGCGTTTAGGGTTTGGGGAGTAGGCGTGTCTAGGATTTGGGTTTGAGATGGGATTGGATGGAATGCGGTGGATGGAGATCGATTCGAGACGAGGTTGAAGAAGAAAACCCTATTTCTACTTGGGCATTGCAATCGGGAAGGAGACGGGAAAGACAGCAAGGGAAAAAAGAGAGGGGCAAAATTGGTTATTGGATACACGCCACGCCACGCCAGCCTCTCTAAAACATGCTACTTTGAAGAAATATGTCATGTCACTCAGTTTATTGTAAATGTATTGGGTTTAGTTTTTTAGTTTTTCCCATCTTCTCTTTTTTCTATTTTTCCTTCCCATTTTTCCCTTGCCCTTTTTATTCGAGAGCATTCCGATCGAACTCATCCTCATGACATCCCCTAACCAGTTCCAGGCGGCGGTGGCGGCCTCCTCCACCGACGAGCTCCATGTCACCACGTGTGAACTCGAAGTGAGGCCGCCACCACTACAGTCCCCGAGCTCCATACCGAGATGGCACTGCTACCTCTTGAGCTCGACGCCACCGATTTAGAGTGAAATATATCCAATTACAAGAAACTTGTGGCATATCTCGAAGTGACATAATTTAGAGTGATGTATATCCAATTTTGTCAGGAAAACAATTTATTTCTCTCTCTCGTCTCTCTGCGGATGACGTTCATCGGCTCCTCCTCCTCCTCATCATCATCATCATCTCCGCGCGGCGGCAGAGGGGGGCTCATAGTCGTCGTCGTCGTCGGGCACGGCGGCCTTGCCGCCCTTCTTGGGCTTATCCTTCTTTGCAGCGGGCTGCGGCGCGGTGTCGGCGACGTCATCCTGTGGGAAGGAGTACTCGTCGGCGGCGATGGCCACGTTCTTCTTGCGCCCCATCGTCGCCGCGCGGGGGATCAACTTGGCGTTTCGGGTTTGGGGAGTAGGCGTGTCTAGGATTTGGGTTTGAGACGGGATTGGATGGAATGTGGTGGATGGAGATCGATTCGGGTGGAGTCGAGCCGGGAAAAGGTTGAAGAAGAAAACCCTACTTCTTACTTGGGCATTGCAATCGGGAAGGAGACGGGAAAGACAGCAAGGGAAAAAAAGAGAGGGGCAAAATTGGTTATTTGATACACGCCACGCCACGCCACGCCAGCCTCTCTAAAACATGCTACTTAGAAGAAATGTCATGTCACCCAGTTTATTGTAAATGTAATGGGATATATGTCACCCAGATCAGTTTTTTAGTTTTTCCCATCTTATCTTTTTTTTCCATTTTTCCTTCCCGTTTTGCCCTTGCCCTTTTTATTCGAGAGCATCAGATTCCGATTGAACTCATCCTCGTGACATCTCCTAACCAGTTCCAGGCGGCGGCGGCGAGCTCCATGCCACCACGTGTGAACTCCAAGTGAGGCCGCTGCCACGGCAGTCCCCGAGCTCCATACCGAGATGACACTGCTGCCTCTTGAGCTCGACGCCACTGATTTAGAGTGACATATATCCAATTACAAGAAACTTGTGGCATATCTCGAAGTGACATAATTTAGAGTGATGTATAAGGAAAACAATTTATTTCTCTCTCTCTTGTCTCTCTGCGCACCGATTTTTATTTTAAAAGCCATCCTAGCGAGCTAGAGCTTGTTTCTTTCCAATTCTAGCTGTATTTTACTCGCTGTGATCTGTTTCATATACATGAGTTCTTATTCTATGGACTCCTTTGAAGTATAGCATTCAACAGAGTTTCGCATGTCAGCTAGCTTGAGACGAAAACATACGTAGTGTTTATGCACTCTTTTTCTATACCAAGAAGCCAGAAACCTGTTGAATGATTTATCAGCAAAAAGCCAGAAACCGGTTGATTTGTGAGCCTGCTTCCACTCTTTGCTGGGACTCCCAACTAAAAATCCATGGTTAGTCATCAACTAACCATGAATTTCATTTTCGCCGGGCGATGATGACCTGGGAGGAGGCAATGGCGATGACGGTGCGACGAGGCACGTGCTTGAAGGAGTCAAGCCGACGACGAGGAGATTGGGTTAGGATTAAGGATGTTGGGCGGCGATAGATAGCATAGCAGAAATCAGTGGAGGAGATCAGAAACAGCCACCTGTTGCTGTTGATGTTGCAACTAGTTCGATTAGTTATTTCAAGTGCCACAATTTCCCAAAGTATCTTTACTGGTTAACAAGAACAATGCCAGAACCCCATCTGTACTGGCTACCTCTACAGATGCTGTGTTTCAGTTTTGGACCCAAAAATCCCCAGATCCACCTCACCCTGAATCGCATTTCGGAATCTGTATCCTGTACTGTGTAGACAAATACATCCCATAGCGCTTGGCAGCATAACCGGCGAGGGCGGGAAAAGAAGTGCTTGCCTAACGAATGTACGGCGCACCAGACTAAACATATTATGTTCAGATTATCCAAGTTTCTTGCTTCCGAGCGACTATTGTTATTGTTCGTCAAGGCACTGTCAGGTCTTGCTCTTCCACTTCCTGTGTGCCTTGAGGTCAACGACGATCACGGTGATGTTGTCCTTGCTACCCTTCTGGTGAGCAAGCTTCGACAAATACTCTGCAGCTGCTTGAGCGGCTGGATCCGAGGAATCACTGCTTCTTTGGGCTGACGATGAGGAGCCCGGATCCGAGGAATCACTGCTTCTTTGGGCTGACGACGAGGTGCCCGGATTTTTCTTGTGCCATAGTAGTATGCGCTTGCGAGCAGCATCACATACCTCTTCATTTGACATCACATCCCAGAGGCCATCGCTCGCAAGAATAAGGCATTCATCATCTTTTGCACGGGCAACAACAGTGACCTCAGGGACTGGGATTACATAAGGCTTCAGGTATATGTCCCCTGCAAACAGTTCCAATAACACAGATCATTCGTAGGTAGTGGCACATACACCAGGAAAGGGAGAGCACAACATGGGTTAATTGAGTTTGAAGTATCAATAAAATCAAAACAATTACAATGAAGACAGTGCATAATTCGACGAGAGCAATGAACATTTGAATACAGGAGTGGGGAAGGTTGGTCGATGACTAATTTTTCGTGGCCATGCTCAGCATTTGGTTTGCTCAAAAAAAGGGGGAAATTTGCTCAGTAGCATTGCAATGATGTATAAATTAGAAAATAGCATCCAATGTGAGAACGATGGGTGGGCCACGGGGCCACATATCAGTGACAAATCGATGTTATTTTCCAACTCGTGGTATCTTTGTAGTGTTACTGAGCAAATTGTCCCCTAAAAAAATGCTTAACATTTGGTTGTGGCTAAATTTTAGTGGTGCAGATTGGAACACTGAAACAAACACAGCCACAGAACAGAGAAGCATGACATGATTTATTTTTTTAGTTGGAAGTCTCAATAAAGCAAAATTGAATAAAGAATAAAAGGATACTGAATAAGTTGTTTCTAGTTGTGCTGCATAGTCAGTGTCTCAGTGACTCACCCCCAAAACCTCAAGTATTTGTTTTCTAAGAGAAAAATCAGTATTTCTAAGTTCTTCTGCCATGTGATTGGGTGGCTCGACCAAGTTATATTTAGAAGCCAGAGCCAGTGAAAAAAATCGATGAAATTTTGCCTGTTACCGGCGGTAACCGGGCTTACCGGTGGGCGCCGGTAGAACTACAAACCGGCACTGAAATTTTCGGTATGCATTAATTTTGTCCAAAAGTCTAATATGCTTGAATTTTGTTCGAATTTGATTTTTTCAAATTTAAAATCCGAAATTGGCCGAAATTTTTTCCGAAAAAAACGGTAACCGGGCCTATCGCTAGCCTCCGAATTTTTTTGGCATCCGGTAGGGAAAACCCTGGCCAGAGCTCACTAGTTTTTTAATAGCCTAATGGGCATTAGACACTCAAGACCCTTGACTAGGAGACATTGACAGCCTGAACCATGCCATCACAAAATCTCCACTAATTTGAGTAAGAACAAAAAGAATCAGTCACAGACCTTTCCCTGTGACAATTCACAAATCCCTTGGACCATATCATCACCACAATTCAGACATCACTAATAATTTGAGTGACAACAGAAAGAATCAGGGTTCATCTACCAATTCCTTGAGACAGTAACTACAAACTCACTACCACTGGCAAACATCCACATCAATGAAATTGCAGAACCATAACCAATTAAGGTATTTGTAAGCAAACTTTACTTTCAATACGTCAGGAGGGCAAGAATGAATACCAATCGATCGCGACATTGCAAGAACACCAAAAACTCGATAGCCATTCCACTGGATAACCTTGCCACCCTGCGCCTCAATCCTCGCATACTCGTCTTCCCTGTTTGGCTGCAGCACGAGGAAAAGCAAAACAACAGAGTATCCAATTAACCCAAGAACTCATAACCAATTACAGGTAAGCTAGCACTACTACATGGAAGTGTGGAAACCAGTGGGAGTCCAGGGCTTACTTTATGATCCACGGACAGCGGCAAGGGCTGCTTGCCTCGGCAGAGCACGGCCCGCGAGTCCCCGCAGTTGGCAACAATGACATGCGATGAGCAAACGACCGCGACCACCGCCGTTGACCCACGGTGTCCGGAGCCACAGGCTGTGCTCCAGCCGCAGCATTTCCTCCCACCTCAGCGTCGACACGACAGAAGCAATCCACGAACGCCTTCTCCCACAGCTTCTTGGACTCCACCGCGCTTAAGTCAGAGCCCTCCTCTGCTCTACCCAGCTCCTCCATCAATACCGCGTGGATTCTCTCCCGGCAGTAATTGGCAACCTGCAATGGGATAACGATTAAGGGCAGATGAGATGAGGCATATGTCGACTCAGGCAAGGAGGCACCGAGACCGACACGCACAACCGCCGCGTTTGGGCGTCACCGTGGGCAAGGAAGCGTCGGGAACGATGTACGAACCTGAACGCCACCGTGGCCGTCGTAGACGCCGAAGAAGTGGGCTGGGAGGCGGAAGGAGGCCCGGTCGAGGCCGTCGACCGCCGCGTCGCCGGCGACCATCCAGAGCGGAACGTCGAAGAAGCGCGGCAAGACGGCGGCGGCGTCCTCCATCTCGGGACGCCGGCCGCGTATGGACTCGAGCCCCCAGAGCGGCACGCAGTCCACGGCGAAGACGCTCCTGGCGGTGGCCCCCGCAGCCCTCGGCTCGGCGGCCTTCGAAACGCCGACAGAGGCCGCGGCGGCGGCCAGGTCGTCGAGGACGAGCGAGGGCCCAGCGACGAGCGTGGTGACGAGCTCGGCGAAGCCCTCGAAGTCGGCGCTGGCGACGCTGCTGCAGTCGCTAGCAACGGAGCACGGGCTCCCGCACGCGGATGCATCACCTCCTCCAACATCCGCTGATTCCCTGATTCCCCGGTGGCCGTCCTGAGCGGCGGCAGCGCGGCACCTAGAGAGGCCTCCTCCATGGCCCCGGCGACGGCTGCGGCGGCGGCGATGAGCGTGAGGCTTGCAGCGGTGGAGGTAAGCGCGGGCGCGGGAACGGGCACAGCGACATCCTCCATGGGCGGGCGATGGGGAGCTGCAACGGCGGCAGTCAGAGTCGAAGTGACAGGAGGGTGGAGCCGCCATGGTGGTAGTAGATGCGAGGAGGAGGCAGCGGTGGTGTGGTGCTCCCCGGTGGGCGTGGGGGCCTACTCATGGTCGCAGGCAGCCAGGCGGGGCGGATCTGGAGCGAATCCAGTGGTAGGTGAGGGGGATCACGGCTCACGGGAGGTGCCCTGGGGACGAAGGAATATAGCGGCCGGGAGGGCAGTACAGTAGCAGCAAGTCCCTAGCGACGGAGCTGTAGCAGCATCCAGGGCTCGTGCAAGCTGCCTTGTGCTGATCTTCTCCGTCCGTTGCGGCGCCCCGCGCGGCTCCTCGCCGCCCCGCGCGCGTGGAGAGGAGAGGAGGAGAGGAGAGGAGAAACCAGTCAGGAATGGCGAGCGAGCCGGGGCGGGGAGCCCGGGACAGGTGTCGAGGCGGGTTGGATAGATTTGGGGATCGGCTGTGGCGTGGGGAGCCGGCAACAGCGGAGGCGGACGGCATGCAAGGCCGCGCGAGCGACACGTCCGCCGCGCACCCACCCCCACGCCCTACTCCACCGGAGGGATGGTCCCGCCTGTCAGAGAGACACGGATTCATCCTCGTGTGGAACTGTGTGTCGCCGCAACAGCGAAACGGTGGTGGAGCCCACGAGATGACGAGGTGGCATCGCATCCTTGGGTTTGGACTGACGACGACGCTGGTGGGTGGGCCCCAATTCTCGGTACGACGGATGGGATGTCATCACGCGGCGACGCGTGGGCCCCGCTGGAGGCTAAGCGAGCGCGGAGGCCCCTGACACGTGGCGCGCCACCCAGCCTGAGCCGGTCGTGTACCGCACATGGGCTAGCTCCATCGCGGACCGTGCGCTAATTGATTGATGGAGTTGATTGCCTTGCCACGTTCCCCTCTCTCCATCGCTTCTCCCTCAATCATCGTCGTCTCGATCCCCCTCTTCCTTTCTCTCTCTTGTCTCTCGTTGGTCCAACCCTTCTTCGTGCAACACGTGCTCCTTTCCTTTCTCGATAAGGCGCTGCCCGGTGGATGCTTCTACTCCTTTACTGTAGCGTGCAGTGCAAGTCAGGATCTAGAGGTGGCCAGGTGACCGTACCTATCGGGGCGGTCCGAGCACGATACTATTAGCCCACACTGTACAAAGGTCGGACCGACACTGCACGGGGTCGAGTTTGGGCTAGCACCCCGGTACGATAGGCCGGCCCACTCGGTACAAACAGTGTCAAGTCGTGCCAAGCACAGCACGAGCCTGGTATGCCCATCTGGCTTGATGCGAAAAGGAGGGGGAGGGAGCCCAGAGGGCAGACCAGCAGAGAACAGTGGCGCGGCGACGAGGAGGAGGAGGATGCCGACACCGAGGAGGAGGAGGCCGGTGCGGGGCTGAGGCCTGTGGACGCGGGCAGCATGGGGGAGAAGAGAAGAGGGAGGATGGGACGGGGCCGCGGCCGAAGTCGAGGGAGAAGAGAGAGGAGGCGGCACGGTTGACGACCGAAGCGGAAGGAGAAGAGAGAGGAGACGGCGGGGTAGCGGCTAGCGCGAAAGGAGAAGAGGGTAGAGGGGACAAGGGGAGGCGACAGGGCACAGGCCGCGCGTGGAGGGAGGAGACTAGGAGGGGCAAGGGAGGCGCGTGTTGAGGAAGGAGGCTAGGAGGGGGCAGGGAGGCGCGTGCGAAGGGAGGAGCCCAGGAGGGTGGGCGCGGCGTGAGTGGCGCGACGGGCGGCAAGCGCTGCGGTAGTGCAGTGCGTGGCAGCGAAGGTGCGGAGGCGCAGAGTGCGCAGAGGGAGAGAAAGGGAGGCTCAGTGGGCCACGGCGCACGCATGGGCGTGCTTGGCTCGACACGGCCTGAGAAAAAATTGGCCATTGGGTTTTTTTTTGGGTGCGGTGGGCTGTGCCCAACCCGGCACGACCTATTTGGCCTGTTTAGCCTGTAACGTTTGGATTTTTAAAAAAATTATCTATTTTTTTTACTGTTTTGGGCTTTAAAAAATAGCAAAAAAAATGGCGTAATTTTTCTATAAATAGCCACCATACCCCCCCCTCCTTATTTAGCATCCCTCCATTCCTCAATCTCTCTTTCAATTGTTGTTGTGCAAATTAAAATTCGTTCTGAGATAATTTGAAAAAATTCAAAAAAAATTGTGCCAATTTTTGAAATATTCAATTTCCAGCAACAAGTCATCAAAAGAGGTACAATAATATTTTTTATTATTTTATTATTATTATTTGTTATGCTAAGATGAAAGTAATAATAGTGTTAGTTTCAATTTTATGTTAGTTTCAATTTTGCAGTTTTCGTTATGAAAAATTACGATAGCTTTGCTCTTGGTGATTACGGACTTTCACCAGAGGACGTTGCATCCATGGAGGCTGTAGCTGCCTTAAACCAACCGTAGTTATTACCGAAAGGGCGAGGCGGAGTTCCATCATCAGGCTCCACGGCAGCATCTTCGTCGGCGACCACCGGAGCAAAGAGATCGAGACCGTCTACATCGGGAGTCTAGTAGAATTTCGATAGGACAACCAAGCAAGACGCATAGGAAAATGAGGCACTATATGCTATTTGCAAAATTTGTCGTAATGAATGTCTACAAAGTCTTCAGGTGGAACGAGACACTTGCTTAAACATGCTACAAGATGTAAGGCCAAGCAAGAATTAATAATGTGGCAAGCGCAGCTGTAGTCACAACCCCGACGATACGGTACGTACCTGGGACTACGATCTTGAGGTAGCTCGTTAATCTCTTTGTTGTTTAATTGCTTCTGATGATTTACTGTTAGGCTTTGGGGAGACTATTACTTTTCAAATTTACATTAGGATTACGTATAATCCTATATTTTCTACCTTTTTAGACAGACAACAACTAGCGATCTAATAAAATACTACATGAATGTCGTAACAAATTAAAGGAACTATTAATACATGCATATTTTTGGTAGCCCTGACCTCGGACATATGGAGTGATCGGGCTATGGAGGATTATCTTAGTGTAGTTGCTCATTATGTTAATGCCGACTGGGTAATAGAGAAAAAAATTATAGGTTTCAAATTAATCGATGTAACACACACGAGTGAGAATATTGCAGATTATATTATCAAAGTTGTGGAAGACTTTGGTCTTACAGACGAAATATTCTAAGTTACTTTAGATAATGCCGCTTCGAATTCTAGGGCCATGGATATTCTTGCTCCATTGTTGAGTACATACGCCGATTCCTTCTTGCTACATCAACGATGCGTTTATCATATTGTTAACCTTATAGTCAAATGAAGTTTTGAAGAGGTTGAATTCGTATATTAAACCTTTTCGTGATGTGATATCTTACTTGAATAATTCTAATATAAGAATAGCAGCATATAAGAACTTCTAGAGGGCAATGGGTGTACGTCCAAGAAAGTTCGGCTTGGACATGCCGGTAAGATAGAACTCTACTTACTTGATGTTTAAGATTCTTTTACCATATAAGAGCACTTTTCTGTTTTTATTCAAACATACCATCAGAGCACTGACGATAGTGTGCTATTGACTGAACAATATTGGTTTGTTGCTAAGAAGATACTTCAATTTTTAGAATTTTTTTTATAAGGCCACTGTTGCTTTGTCCGCTGTCTATTATCCAACATCTCATATTATTATGCATAATATTTTACAGATTGCTAGTCAATTAAAAAACTATGAAAATGACATAGTTTTAAGAGAGGCTATTATTGCTATGAAAACTGAAGACCTTAAATATAGGAGAGAAATCCCTTTCCTATAGCATTTGCATTTATTTTAGACCCTAGAGCTAAAATTGGCGGATTTGCTAGTGTTCTTGATCTTCTTAGTGGTGCTACAGGGCTAGACTATTCTAACTTTTTTTTTTTTTTTGTAAATGTTCGTTCTCGATTACATAAGGTTTTTCAAAGATACGAAAATAAGTTCTAGAGAGTCCGCTTGCAACAACCTCTAGTAGCACCCACCTCAAGTAACAAAACAAAATTATGGGGCAAGATCTGGGGTGCAAGCTCTTCCTCCATGTTCAGGTCTTTTTCTTCTACAACAACACCTTCTTAACAAAGTCCAAGACCAACCTCTTACCCAAGGAGTGGGGAACCATCCGCCTATCTAGACAACGATACGATGGATTTCAACTCAAAAAACTAAAAAATTTGCAATGGTGGCATGACTATAAGTTAGCATATCCTATGTTATTCATACTTGCACGTGATGTGTTAACTGTTCCTATCTCGACGGTTTTCTCCGAGTCTGCTTTCAGTCTTTCTGAAAGAATATTGAAGGAGAGAAGACCACGTCTCACAAGTGAAATGGTGGAGCTACTTCTAACTGTGAAGAACTGAGAACAAGCTAATTCACGAACACAATAATATGTGAAAAATCTAGATTTGTCAGAGGTGTTCGAAAATCTATACGTAGACAACGAAATATAGAACAAGGATGTATGTAGAGCTATAGACTGTACTGTTTTTTCCTTTGCCAAGGTTTTCTCATGTTGAGTTTTTATTTGGTAAATGTTTTAACGAGATAACCATTTGAACATTAATAAAGCTATTTATTATATTTTTATATGCTTATCATTTTTTTCATTTTTTTATATCTATTTCTGAATTCTATCCCGGGGATTTTTTTCTCTTTTTTTTTGAATTTTTCAGACCTAACAGGTTAAATAGGTCGTAAACGGTCCGTCGGTTCCAAATGAACTCGGACCAGAGTAGCACGGCAGGAGAGGCCTTTAGGCCATGCTTAGACCACCACCAAGGCATGTGACCGCCACGGCACAAACCGTTTCATTCGTGGGGCCTCGAGCCAAACGATGCAAAGAACAACACATTTCTCCACCCAAGTCGATGTATAAATTAATCTAGCAGCCTGTATTGCCGTGCCGACACAAAGAAGAAGAATGGACAAGTTTGCTGAATGCTTCGCTAGTAGTAGGTTTTCACATGATGTAAAGCTTTCTTTCTACCTGGGCTGGGCATCTAATCTAATTCCATTAAACTAATCCTGTCAAGAAAAGAAGAAAAAAACCTCTCTTGTATCTATGAGCTAGCTAGTCTAGTAAAAAGAAGGACGGGCATCCTTCGATTGACAACCGAAATCGAATTATCGAAATGACGAGAAATTAATAGACCAAATCAAACAAGAAAGAAAGGACGGATCGGTGAATCGATCGAACCACCGATGATCGAGTGTGAGAATTCAGGATGAGAATCACAACTCAGAAGAAGGTTGTGCCGGCGTGGCCGCTGTGGAGGAGGTTGTGGGCGATGTCGTCCCTGGCCTTCTTGGCGCTCTCCGGTTGCACGTGGTTCTCCGGCACGGTCTCGTCGTCGACGAGGCCGCACCGGAGCTCCGGGTCCATCTCCTCCCTTCTGACCTCGCATATGTTGTGCAGCACGCAGCAGGCGCCGAGCACCACGGGGAGGTCCTGGAGCTTCACCTCCGTGCGCTTCTGCAGGCACGCCCACCGCCCCTTGAGCCGCGCGAAGGCGTCCACGGCGACGCGCCGGAGCTCGCCCACCTTCTCGTTGAAGGCGTGCTGCGCCCACGTCAGGTTCTGGTGCGTGTAGGGGACGAGCACCCAGTCCGTGAGCGGGTAGCTGCCGCCGCCGACGACCCAGGAGCCGGCCATCATGCCGGCGGCGGCGCGCTGGTGCAGGGCCGACTTGTCGAGCACCTGGTCGTCGGGCATGGAGCCCGGCCAGCCGATGCAGACGTCGGTGAAGGCGCCGTCGGGGCCGACGACCCCCTGGAGGGTGATGGAGTAGGAGGTCTTCTGGTTGCGCTCCGTGTGGCGGCGGTTGAAGTAGGCGGCGACGGAGACCTTGGGCGCGATGATGGGGATGTGGGTGGTGTACATGGCGCCGACGACGCCCGGGACGCCGGAGGTGGCCTCGAAGCGGCTCTTGAAGGCGGTGGCGGTGGCCTGGTCGGGCCACTGGAGGAAGCGGGGCATGAGGAGGGAGCGGATGGCGGCGCAGACCTCGAGGACGAGCTTGTGGCAAGTGGAGATGCCGAGGCCGAAGCGCTTAGAGACGAGGCGGAGGGGCTCGCCGGTGGCGAGGCGCCAGACGCAGACGGCGACGCGCTGGCGGACGGGGATGGCGGCGCGGAGCGCGGTGTCCTCCTTGGCGACGGCGGAGCCCAGCGCGTCGCAGACCATGTCGAAGGTGGCCCGGCCCATCCGGAAGGCGCGGCGGAAGTCGGCCTCCGGGTAGTCGGCGCTGCTGCACTCGTCCCACCACGCGCGCGAGCGGTCCTTGACCCAGAGGCGGCGCTGCTGGTGCGGCGAGGCCGAGGCGTCGACGTCCCCAGCCCCGGCGGCGTGGCGGGCGCGCTTGGAAGATGGCCTCCCAGTCCCAGTCCCAAACCCGTCGTTGCCGTTGCCATCCACCTGAGTCGAGCGAGACACCACCTCGTCCTCATCCTCCTGATGATCATTCGGTTCCTTCCTTAGGCCGGCGTTGAGCTGGAGGAGGGGGAGCTCGCGGCGGGGGGCGTCGAGGGAGGTGAGTATGTTGGCGACGGACCTCTTCCTGCTCTTGTCATCGCCAGCGTCGCCTACCTTGGGGTCGTCGCTGGCGCCGCGCTGCCGTCGCCGGTTGGGCATCGCGGCGTATTGGAGAGGGAGAAGTCGTTGTCTGCCGTGCTGCTCTACTATTGGTGGTGATGGGGAAGTCGTCGTCGTCGGCGTCGTCTTCTGTTTCGTTTCATTTCATTTGCTTTTGTCATTGGGTTTGGTTGGGTGGGTCCAAGGAGAAAGACGGAGACAGCGTGCACGTCTCGGAAGGGGAAGGGAGGAGGGTGTACTGTATGGGAAGCGGATCCTCGGTGACTATACATGGTACAGTACGGTGTATTATACCAAATCTCAGTCGTTCAATTAAAATCGGACGCAAATTCTATGGTACTACAGAGAAGTATTGTACCAACATAGGAGGACTTAATGCAGAGGATATACAGTACGGTAGTCATTCGATCAAAATCGGATACGCGTCCTCTACAGTACCGCTGATGAGTATTGTATCAACAGTAATATAAGTCTGGTGCTACAGTGCTCTGCAACAGTGATTTAACTATAGTACAGTACGACTTAATGCAGAATTTACATAGCACAGTACGGTGTATTATACCAAATCTCAGTCGTCTAATTAAAATCGAACGCAAGTCCTCTAGGAGTACTGTACCAACGTAGGAGGACTTAATGCGGAGGATATACAGTACGTTGCATTAAGCAAAATCTCAACCGTCCGATCAAAATCAGACGCACGTCCTCTACAGTACCATAGATGAGTATTGTATCAACGGTAATATAAGTCCATCACTACAGTGCTCTACGGTAGCTGTAGAGACCGCTTTATTTTTCCTGCACGTAGGAAATACTACAGCAATTTTACTGTTTGTCACTGTAGCAAAATGCTACACGCTATTGATGCAAACCGTTCGGTTGGACGGACTAGACGAGGCCTAATACGTGTGTACTGTACACCTCTACTTACCGTAGCTACTTGCTACGGCAGAGGATCCGCATCCATAAAAAAAAAAATCCACCGATTCAGATCAAGATCTGAAGCACGATGCTGCTGGACAAAATTGCCAAGGCGTTATTGCCTCTCTTGTTGGACAAGGCGTAGACTCTTAGTGCTGTGCCACCGTGGCGAGAATAGATGGTTGCCAAAATTTGATGTCCGTGCTGGCTATAATTGCTAGCTGAGTTTATCAATGTTTCGGTAATACTTTACTGCTTCGTATTGACATCCTAGCCAATCAATTCATTTGCTGCCTACTATTTGCCGGCTGGGCTTCTTCCTCACCAAGATTGCTCGAAGTTCCAAGAACACGATGTCCACAAAAGCTTACACGGTGCTCTAAAGGCCCCAATATTGCCCCAAAGCTAACAGTTGCGACCTTTAAGGGGGAAAATGTTTCAGGTCCCCCAAAAGCTACATTATTTATCGGTTTCTCTCTATGATTATAAGCTACGAGATCGTATAAACCGATAAATCAAGAAAGAATAGGTGTATCACAAATAATATACACTGAGCCATTCATTGGTTTGGGTTACTCAAAAGTAATAGTTACTCGAAAACATTGCCTGACCACAGATAGCAAGGAACATACTGCGCTCAGACAAAATTTATGGTGAAGGAGACGTAAGGGTGGGCCTCTGTTTCACCTGCCAGCCCAGCAACGCCTACATCTTCTTCTGATTTCCAAAAGATACTGCAATTCAAACGTTGCATTAGTGAAAAACAGGAGCAAGCTGTGGCTAACAATGCAATGGACTGCGACCCAAACGTTGAATTACCTATGGGCATTGCCGCAAAGCTCCTCTAAGATGCTCCTTACTTTCTTCTCACTCTTTGTAGACGGTGCTAGAACAGCAGACTGATGCAACAGAAATGGGATATTTATAGATCAGACATGAAGATATAAAATTGACTATCATAGAACGGTAAGGGAAATTACCAGGAATGATGGTGGCAGACCGTATCTAAGAATGCTCTCTACAAAGACACGCACAGCACAGAAGTGCATCCAGGAACTGAATACCTGTACCATAGTATAGCAGAAGCAATTTACAATTGAGGAACCATGAAGACAGGTATTCACGAGAAAGAAAGCAAAATAAACCTAGCAGACCACAATAACCCAACAATCAGACAGCTAATCCCCAATATTCTCGTCATGTTAACTGAAATAACTATCAACAATCATGCGCTCCAGCATTATATCTATAGATCTAGGCTCTAGCCAACTAACTCAGCTCAGTAAACAACTTCTTCCATGACGTCAATTAGGAGTTGCACTACCCTAAGCAGAGAAATAGGAGTAACAGCAAAGAAGTTTTCCACGGAAGTTTTGCTGCTTTATTACGACTTTATGAGAATTAGCAGTTGTTAATATTCTGCAGAGCTTAATCTAAGGAATAACAGCCATCATTTGTAGCTTTAATTAAAAAATCATGGATTACAAAACAAAAGGCGATGCATCCCAATCGGACTAAAAGCTTTGCTCAATGAGTTACCACCATATGGATTTCCCCTGTAACAAGGTTGCACTAGTGAGACCAATCTGACTAAAGGCTTTGCTCAATGAGTTACCACCATATGGATTCTCCCCTGAATAACAAGGTTGTACTAGTGAGACAATAACAGCATCAATAAAAATAACTCCCAGTATGCCCTGAAGTCACAACTCACATCTAATGTCCTTATTTAAAATTTAAATAAAAGAAACATACCAAAGTGGTATCTATGTAAGGTTGGCAACTGAGAGCAGGCATTATCAAATTAGTAATTTGGATTCAGCAGATCATGTCATGTCATTAAGTCCTTCAGACTACCACTAAAGGAGATGATATAACCAGAAAGAAATTCAAAACCTTACTGTGGAGGTTTGCAATTCAACCAGAGAAGAATTCAAAAACTTATGGAGGATGACAGCATAAACAGACAAGAAAATTAGAGTAGGATGCAACCAAGAGCTGGAGCGTATTTCATAATGGATGAGTTCAGCACTTGGGCACCTTACTTTGTTAATGAAACTAAACTTTATCAATTCTAATGCAAAAATGAAGAACATCAATGAAATCAAATGTAAATGTCCGAACGGCTTGTTTGAAGAATATCTATTGCAAACGTGGAAGAATTCAGTACCAGGGGGATGGGGTCACCTTATGGTTTCGTTGATGAAACTAGACTTTATCAATTCTAATGCAACATGAAGAAAATGAATGGCATCAAACATCAATGACAGCATGGTTCTCATAGAACCATAGCTTAAATTGCCATGCAACTTAACCGTGCTCAGTGGAAAGTGGAAACATAACATGTTGGATGCTTGGATTTTTTTTTTTAAAAAAGAAATGCCATTTGGACAGGGTCATTTAAATATGCTGCAAAAGACATGTACCTCGCTGTAGCTGGCATAGCACCATTGCAGAAGAGAAGTCCTCATAGCTTCCTGGTCTTGCAGTAGCTTTTCCAGCTCTTGCTTCCGACTTTCCTGTGCTTCAGGACTATACTCAAAATCACGGACCTGGAATTCAATATGAAATAGAAGTTAATGGATGATAAAAAAAAATACCAGAGAACAACAGTGACAGACTAAGAATATTAAAATTCTGCCCAGGTTGTTTGGAGCTATACTGAAGGCTCTAGGGATTAATGCTACCTTGCCAAATTGATGTGAAGTGTAAACAAAGGTCTTGACAAAAAAAAAAGTTAGGACAAGAAACTGACCTGGAAACCTTTCTCACGAGCACGGGCCTTAAAGTTGTCAACAACCTTAACAAATAATGTTACGGTGTAGAGAGCATACTCATTGTCCTCATAAAGCTTTTTAGATGACCTGGGTACCTACAAATCAACAATTATCTCAAAATCAAGAATCCACTGAACACAATAGGAAATTAGGAATACCAACCACACCAACTAGTACCAGAGGTGGTAAACTAAATTACACATTGTTGGTTTAAACCAAAAAAACCCACAAGTAAAATAGGCAAATTGCTGAAATCAAGCACAATATTGACAGTATATACTATTCAAGAGCATAATGAGAACTTTTGAACTTACCACAAATGTGTCAAGTGACTCATAGCTTGACAACCAGTCTTTTTGGGAGTACTTTGGAACAATGGCAAGAAGTGTTACAAGATGTTCTGAAGTGACTATATCCTCTGGTTTTACCAAGTTGGAAAGATCACGAACTGCTAAGCTGTCACACAAAAGAAAACAAGCTAATTAGAGTAGGAAAAACAACAGATGAAATGACAACCTTGTGTTGCATTTTTTTCCTTTAACATAAAACAAGAAAAAATGACTTCAGGTCAAGAACTCTGCCGCATAATATTAGTATCAAGCATTTCCTCTAGAGCCTAGTCACGGAACACATGGCTACATAATTTACCTTCCACTTTGCTTTCTGTTGATTGCGCTAAGCTGGCTCCTGACATTATTATATTCCGCTGCTCGAACCTGGAAAAGGGCATATTCAGCTGTTGCAAATTCAATATTCTAACTAACACTGACACATTTATGAAACCAGTTTCATGTATTACTAGAACGAAATAAAGGTCCATAAAATTTACTGAGCCTCATAAGGCAATACTGCTGATAAGGGGAGGGGGCAAATCACAGACAGAGATACACATGTTTTTTTTTGGTCAAATACTACCATTTTTGCCTCTTCCTGACAAAATCAGGCACCAATAATTCCTTATTAGTTTGCAATTGCATACTAGTGGTTTCCTAAATTTGCATGAATATCATGTGACAACTCAATGCTAGAAAAGGATCCACAAATCAAATAATCATGAAAGTAGTTGCGCACATAGCTAGCTAGAGGTAACAAAAAAAAACACCACCACACAGTGGCGAAGCTTGGACTCTAAATCAGAGGGGGCCAACACTACATAATGCATGAATTAGTCTATCCAAATGGGGCTATTTTAAAAATTAATCAATAAAAATTCCCTAAATACTATTACTTATCCTCTGCAATTGTATAATTGTTGGGGGGCCAATGCCCACCTTGGCCTCTATGAAGCTCCGCCTCTGCCACCACACACACACACACAAAAGCTACATCCACCAAAATGCACTCGCCAACAATACCAAGCTTGTTTAATTTGAAATTTGCACATTCAGGCGACAAGGTCAAGACTTGACTAGTTGACTGCTTATTGCAAATCTACCCAATTCACCGCCAAAGGGCAACCTTAATTCTTAACCCACACTTTACCAATTACAGTGTCCATCGAGTCTAGCTAATTAATAGCCATGCATAGTGTTACTGTTCCTAAATCTTAACAACACCTATATAATCCGGCAACTGATTAGGTGACACCAGGGAAAAGTGATGAGCAAACAGAAGCGGGGTTATTATCACCTTCATGTCATCCTCGATCTTGGCGACCTGTAACTGGATGGTGCCGACGATCTCCTTGAGTGGTGACATTGTCGGGAGCTTGCCCTCATCCCACACAAATCTACACGAATAATCGAAAGCAAAGCTACAATTTAAGCAAACACACGCCCACCCAAACCATCCAATCGCGGAATAGTAGCAGGTTAGCAGCCACACGGGCATACCTGGTGAGGTAGGTGTCTACTGGGACGCCGTCGACGGTGAGGGCCCCGCCTTCGACCCCTCCGGCGCGCTCCAGGTCCTCGATCTGCCTCCGGATCTTGTGCGAGACCCCCTCAATGAAGACGTTGGACTGCACAGAAACACGTAGGGATACTCTATTAGCGTCAAATCGAACCATAATAGCAGCAGCGAACGAGTTAGAGATCGGGATCGGGATCGAAGCGGAAGGGGGAACCTTGACGAGGTCGTCGCTGAGGGCGAGGAGGGAGTCGAGCGTGCCGACGCGGAGATCCGGAAAGTTGAACTGCGCGGGGAGGCGGGGGAGTGAGCCCGGGAAGGTTCTAGAAGGTGGTCGGGTAGAGAGAGCCGAGAGGAGGACGAGGATGGCTTACGCGGTAGAGCGGGGTGTCGAAGGAGTGGCGGGAGATGGAGTCCTGGAGGCGTACCCAGAGGGAGTTGGCGGTGGCGCCGGGGGACTGCACGGGGAGGGAGACGATCCAGTACCTCGTCGCCATGGCCGCCGGTGAGGTGCGCTTCCGCGAGCTTGTCTGATTTGATCTTCGGGGGGAGGAGATGGATCGGGAAGACGGGGCGCGGATGGAGACAAGGCAATCGGAGCCGGGAGATTTTGGCGCTGGCGCTGCTTGTGGGGGTCCGGCCACCTGACGTGGGTGGGGTCGGGTTGTCGGTCAGAGGACTTTTTTACTCAGCCAGCGCCAAAGGAATAAATTTCTAAAAATAGCCTGGATACTGACCGCCGGGGTGGGGGAGGACGTCTAGAGCATATGCTCTGGCAATGCACGATGTCGGCGAACCGGGCTTCAGGGCGACCCGGGAAGCCCAAAATGGGACCCTGCCACTTCGACGATCCTATTGGTGTCGACGGCGAGGGCAGCGATGGCATATGGTGGTGGCGTGGCTGCACGAGGCGGCGGCGTTCGGGCCCATAGCGGAGCCGGCTAGCTGGTGGTCAATCATGCCAGGTGGCGTGAGCATTAGCACCTACGCCCCGAGGGGGTTCTAGGTGTACCACCCGCATGGCTCAAGGAGCTCCGTGCGAGCCTGTCAACAACGACCGGCGCCGAGGACGAAGGGACTACGATGCAACGGCACCGTGTTATTACATTGCCCTTGTCGACCGACACGCTAGCTACCCCTACCCCTAGAACTATTGGAGATATGCCCTAGAGACAATCATGGAGATGATGATATCACGTCTATGTTTATGATGATATCGGTTATAAAGATTAACTAGTATATGACTAGTTGGTGAAACTCTTTTAACCAATGATGATGTCGTTCTAAATGTATCCCTAGTCGGATGTCACTAGTCGGAACACCAGTGATCCTATCGACCAATATATGTATTGATTGATGATCATATTTCACCGGTTATAGATATAGAGATATCGAATCAACAATGTGAACACATGTTAGAGAACATGGTGTTGGATTGACCCATCTTGAGACATTGTTGAGATTATTATGATTCTTTGTGTCGTCAGTTGATCTCAAGTAATGATGATGTATAATTCTTAGACCTGAGATCAGAATGAATTCCTACATGTCTAATAGTACACTTAGGGGCTGCTAAACACTACTCCGTAACTAGATAGTCATAAAGGTAGTTTTCGGGTATACCATGAAACATGCGGAGAAATATGACTGATCAGATATGGGATTTGCCCCTCCTAACATAACATGAGAGATGTTTCTGGGTCCTCGATGTGATCGGATAAAGAAAGTGCATGACCATGTCACTGGTGGTCGAAGAGTTCGACCACATGAAGTTATCCGACACTTAATCGAGAAAGTATTTAACAGTCCATGAATGATATATAATCTCACCTGGAGTTCAACCAAACGTCGTGAGGCAAAGGGTTAATACACAAACAGGTAGTATAGTTCGACCAGACGGACAACCGCTTTCTAGGACCTCCTCCACGGGGAGAGGTCCTGGAGATGACACCAAGTCCTCTCTTATTATCCATCTTGTTTGGACACATGGAGGCAATGTGATCCTTGTCATGACAATCAAGACATTTGATATTCTTTGTATGTCTTGCATTGTGTCTTGTTTTGCTATTCTCCCTTTTCTTCTTGGGAGTAAAGCCAATTCCACTCTGTCATTTGATTTTTGTTGCTTGCTTAGAATGTCATCAAGAGTGACATTCCCTTTATAGCTTCTTTTCAATTCATTGGTCAATTTCTTGACTTGGGCCTTGAGCTCATTATTTTTCTCTACAAGGTTAGTCTCAACAAGCATAGAGGAAATAGAAATATTTTTACTAGAACAACAAGGTATATCAATTAAATCATCACTAGAAGTGGATATGCTAACCTTAGATGCAATGCAAGGGTTAGCAACTATACATGGCATATCATTTAATAAATTACATGTAATGCCTATATCCACCTTGGACTTATTGAGCTCTTTTAGGAGGAGAGTTTCATGTTCATCTTTTAATGCATCATAATTATTTTGAAGTGAGACATACTCTTTCTTCAAAACTTTAAATTTTAATTTCTCATTTCCTAAATATTCATTAAGCACTTCTAGCATATCCATCAATTCATCATATGAAGACTTATAATTTTTATTTACCTTTAGCCATAAAGCAATGAGGTGATGTGGATAGAGTTGAGGATTCTTCGTCGTCGGAGCTAGAAGTTGATGTGGAGGTGCTTATGGACTCATCGTCGTCGGAGTTTAAGATTGAGCATTCTTTTCCCGACGTCCACTCTTGTATGCAATCTTCATTTGTGGAGGTAGACATTTTATAATGACTTTTAAGTTGTGTTAACATCTCATGAGCGTTCTTAAGATCTCATACTTCATCGAACACTTTCATACTCAAAGCACTAAATAGAGCATTAGTAGCTTGAGCGTCGAGATGTAAGTATTTCTCTTCATCATTTGTTGGAGCAAGAGGATCCAATGGAGGAGAAAAGCCAACATCTACAATCCACCATATATTTTGGCTCATGGCCTTAAAATAACATGACATGCGAATTTTCCAATGAGCATACAATGTGCCATCAAATAGAGGCACTTCACCTAGGTGCACTATTTCACTAATCTCCATCCTTTACTCTCTAGAAGGTTAAGTCTAATAAATGAGAGACCAAGCTCTGATACCACTTGTAAGATCGATAAGACCGACTAGAGAGGGGTGAATAGGCGGTTTTAAAATCTTTTGGGCTAAAACTGAGTTTAAGTACGGAAGAGTAAACCAAATCGGTTTTGCACAATTAAGGCCTAAATCAACTAGTCTCACTAAGTACATCAACAATATAAAACTACTGATAATGAGCAATTATATAAAGATATGTAAACAATTTAATTCTAAGAATGTAAATTGCACAAAGTAAAACACAACAGAACAAACCACAATGACACAATGATGTTTTACCGTGGTGTTCGGAGACTTGTCGGTCTCCCATAATCGACGTTGAGGTAAGCCCAAACTAATTGGATCGGCTCCACGAATTAAGCCAAACACCTTCAATCCACTAGTGGTAGCTCTTTCCCGCTCCGGGTAGGTGAGCTTTAACCTTCACAACACGCTAGGCCTCTTCACAATCTTCTTTGAAGAGATCACTGGACACGACACCTCCAACGCTGTCTAGGAGTCAGCAAACTCCAAGAGTAATAGGTCAAGCCCCTTGCTTGACTCTCACCACGTGCAATGAATGCACAAGCTCAAATGGATACAAAATCCAACTCTAGATGCAACACATACAACTAGAGACCTCTCTCCTTGCTCACAAGGTGCAACACATGCACAATTGAGAGGAGAGGCTCACACTAGCTCAAGAGAGTGAAATGGAGTGTCAAAGGTTGTCTCTCAACCGGCCAAGGGGGTATTTATAGCTCCCACAACAAAAATAGCCATTGGGGGACAAAACAGCCCAAAAACTAACTGTTACAGACTTGGTGCGGTACTACCGCAGTGCAAACCGCGGTACTACCATTATGCGGTAGTACCTCTCTTATAAGGGCGGTAGTTCCGTAGGTCATTTTTCAGTAGAGACGACACTCGGTAAAAAGTCATAACTTTTGACTCCGATGTTGGAATTGAGTGATCTTGGACTCTATTGAAAGCTTATTCAGAGGGCTACACAAACCCACCTAATTGCATGATCTCAAACACATTGGATCAATGCAGAAAGCATAAAACCTTCAAAGAGTCACAACTATAGTCTAAGTCTAAGTAAATAGCAACAATCAATCTTAGACCATGTCAAGGGAACATGCATGAATTCCAATAATTTGCAAAACATATTTGCAAACTTAGATCATGCCACAAGGAGTAGGAACATGGACTTCAACCATTTGCAAAACACATTTGCAAAGTATAGTCACATGCTACAAGGATTAGACACATGAGTCCCGACTATTTGCAAAACACATTCACAAATAATAGCATCATGCCACGATGAGCTAGAGCAAGCGAGATTGAGCTATCAACACATGATGAGACTCAAGCTACTAGGTAAGACCCCTCTTAATAGTACGGCAACCTATACTAACAATTCGGTCTTCCAACCAAACACCAAAACCGGTAAAAGACTAGGAACACATTCTTAGCCCTAGCTAATCATACCTTTACCTTGAGCATCTTCTTGAAGCTCGATGACGTACATCTTCACTTCAAGTCCGGGTCATTGTCTTGATAAGCATCAACCCATGATGCATCATTTACTTTGACCTCCATCAACACACAATGGATCTTCTCTTGACTTGATGATCAACTCATGATTATCTCCTTTTTGATATCTTGATATGTATCAACACATGATACATCCTTTTCTTGAACCTTGACTTGATGACGATTAACTCATGATGCCATCCAAAGTTTTCATCACCCTAGAACATAACCTATTCATTCAACTCATGAAAAAAGTTAGTCCCACAATGTCATTGACATTAATCAAGATATACCTGCATAAATGCTTCTAAACAAGCTACTACTCTCAGGTGCGGTACTACCGCCGTTGATCATGCAGTAGTTCTTCGGTAGTTCCGCAAAGACAACACTGATACTACCGCACTTCCAAGAGAGCAAAAAGTGTCTCTCTGGAAAATACGTACCGCCACAAAGGTTCGGTACAACCGGTGTGCGGTAGTTCCGCTCAAGGAACGCGGGTACTACCGCTAACACAGAAACTACCAAACCAGCTCACCCGATCGGACTGGCCACGTGGACGGCTCAGATTCATTTGAACGTTCAGACCACGTCTCTTAACCACACGATCGGTAGAACGTTTAGATGGTTTGAACGTTCACCGGTAGTTCCACCAAAGGAACTGCGGTACTACCATTAAGCAGTAGTTCCGCTGAGTACACACCAGTACTACCGAAACTGCTAAGAAAAATAGAACACCAAAAACATGCTCTCTGGAATAAACATACCGCCATATAAAACCCGGACTACCGCACACCGGTAGTACCGCTTACCAAATGCGGTCATACCGATTTCCACTAAACTTATTCCAGAAGCTTTTCGAAATGCAATGCATGACTCCTTTGTCTTGAGCTATGTCAATCTTTTATCACCTTTGCATTTCCCTTTCATATCACCATTCAAACTCCAGGACTAAGCTTTTAAAACATCTTAGCACGCACATTAGTCCCATAACACAATTGCAAATAATTGAATATAAAGCAATATGAGTATATATGAACTACACAAGTTTTATATACTCAAAAGATATGTTTCAAAGTAAAGATCCCCAAAATGTGGATAAAAGAATATAGATCAATACTAATGAAACCACAAAACATATATTGAACTCTCCCTAAATGTGTGCATACACGAATGTGTAAGAAGAACATATGCACATATTCAAGTTAGCCTTTTAGTGGAGTTCAACCTATATTTTGAATACGAGGAATGCAGTAATATATAAGAATATGAAGTTGAATGCACACCTCTTTGATATTTAAATCCAACTAAGACTAAACATGAGATATAGCAATAGAAGAGTTAGTCTAGCAAAAAGATTTATCATTATGAATGCATACATGTTTGGATTTTTCTTTTTATATCCAAGCTGAGACTGAACAAGGTATAATAATAGATGTGTTAGTCTCACAAATAGATTTGTCATTAATGCATACCTCTTTGTTTTTCACCTTTATATCAAACTGAGACTAAACAATAGACATTACAATAGAAGTGTTAATCTCACAAATGGATTTGTCATTAATCACCAAAATATTCTATTAACACATAATGGCGGGTCTAGATTCTTCAAGCGTAGCCTACCCATATCCCAACAGTGGTATCAGAGCCATCCTACATCGTTTTTTTATCTAGATCGGTCGCATATACTGGATATATGGCAATAGTAGATTGGATCTATTACTGGTTTGGTCTGATAACCTAGATCGGTTCATATGGATGGAACGATCTAGGTATTGGTCGATAAGATCGATCGGGTTTCGACGGTTGTAGATGGGTTTTGCGAAGAGGTATAAATTAAGAGCATCAGATGATTTACTCGACTTGTTTTTTACTGCCTTGCATGATACTCCTACCGGTCGGAATTCCGCCATCGGAGTGTGCAGCAGTGCGTGGTCATATCAAAACAGTGATCAGATTGGTTCGGAATAGGGTTAATATGATTAATCCAATGATTTTCGAGGCTTGGTTATGTGAATAAGATTCATGTCCCGAAAGTTTTTTTCAAGCGCGTTGCCCTCGACCAGCGAGGGGCGCTGCCCCTTCGATCCCCGCCCGCTAACCAGAGGGCGGGACCGCCGTGGTCATCGTCGCGTTATATGGTATTATGTGTTCATGTCGCCCGGTAGAATTGGTTTCTATGCATAACTCATTTTTGCAGGGATTAATGTGAATAGTATGACCCATTGTGCATGTGATACATGTATGGATTTCTCATATCCTACATTTCATGCTTAGAAATAGCCATCGAGCTACATATTATTGTATAACGGTCTGTGTACCGACATATGATGCTTGATATTCTCATATGCAATTCATTACTAGCTTTTAGGAGTAATTGCTTAGTAGATGATTGTGATCGGAGATTTCAAGCATGATGGTCGAAAGACATAAAGCATGGTGATGGAGATCGTCATGATAAGGACCATACTATTTTGCAGTTTAATTTGATTATCTATGAATATCTATTCCTGTCATGCTATTTGATCATGTTTTATTATTAGATGCTTATAGCATAGTAGAAGTAAAATTCCATCACATAATATTAAGTTAAATTGATGCCCTCCTAATTTGCTGTACCATCCAAAGTCACGTATTTTAATGGTAAGTCTTGCTAAAGCAGAGTGCCATTAACTCTCCTTGACTATATGGGTTTGTGTCAGACACTTACACGTATAGCATTGGTTTAACTTGACAAGGCCATCATAACGGTTATGGACTTTGGGGCACAGGGTTGGGTGTCGGAGCAAGAGATGCCGCTCAACAACAAGAGTCATATAGAGATATAATTAGCAAAGGGTTGCTTACCATTTTCACTAATCTTCTAGCAGTAATGCCAAAGCTCACTAGTAGATTAACTGAATGTGGGTCTTGAATCACTAAATGTCATAAGAGGGATATAAAATTTAGTGGGAGTATCTTTTATTATCTGTTGATGATTAAGTTTGACTAGGAAAAGACTAGTCGTATAAAGATACGAAGTGGTCATAGATTGGTCAAACGAAACCACCAACATGAATGCCTAATAGAAGATCTTACATAAACATAGTGCTGAATCTTTGCATATATTTATGTTGTAGATCTTAGCACCTACTACCTCTTCTGCATCTACCTTTATTTTGCGATCTGTTCTTGAGAAAGAAAAGTTGAATGGTTAAAACTTTATTGACTGGTTTCGAATTTTGAGAATTGTTCTCAAACAAGAAAAGAAGGAATGTCTTCTAGAGAGTTCCTATCCTGAGAAACCGAATACTGATGCTACTTGAGCTGAAAAGAATGCTTATGAGAAGCATTGCAATGACGTAGTGGATGTGCACTGCCTAATGCTTGCGACCATGAACTCTGAGCTTCGAAGCAATATGAGACCACAAACGCTTACAATATGATTGTGAGTCTGAAGAGTATGTTTTAGGATCAAGCAAGGGTAGAGAGATTTAATGCTTCTAAGACATTGTTTTCTTGTAGGCATTGGAAGAGAAACGGTAAGAAGTACTTAGCAGAGATGAAAAAGAACAAAAGAAGTAAGACTTCCCGTTCAAGTATAAATTTTATAGAAATTAATCTCGCCACTTCTCCAACCAGTTCTTGGGTATTTGATACTAGATCGGTTGCTCATGTTTGTAATTCGATGCAAAGACTAATAAGGAGTAGAAGTTTGGCAAAAGGAGATGTTGATCTTCATGTGGGCAATGGAGCAAGAGTTGCTACATTAGCTACTGACACTTGGTCATTAACTTTACTCTCAGGATTGGTTATAGAACTAAATAATTGTTATTGTGTTCCAGCCTTAACCAAAATTTTATGTCAGCTTCTTGCAAAGGAGCAGAAGATTATGTGTTCAGAATAAAGAACAACTGTTGTTCAATTTATTTTGAAGATATACTTGATGGCCATACTCTATTGGTGAATAGATTGTATGTTTTAAATCTTGACGATAAGCCCATCTATAACATAAATGCTAAGAGACTTCGACCTAATAATTTGAATCACACTTTTATTTGGCATTATTGTCTAAGAAATATAAATGAGAAGCGCATGATGAAGCTCCATAGAGTTGGTCTTCTAAACTCATTTGATTTTGAATCATTTGAAACATGTAAATCTTGTTTACTTGGCAAGATGACAAAGATGCCCTTCACGTTCAGAGGTGAGAGGGCGAGTGACTTACTGGTCATAGTGTATTCGGATGTATGCGGACCAATGAGCACTCCGGCCAGGGGTGGTTTTCAATACTTCATGACATTTGCTGATGATTTAAGTAGATATGGCTATGTCTACTTGATGAGAGAAGTCAGAATCCTTTAAAAAGTTCAAAGAATTTCAGTATGAAGTGCAGATTTAATTTGGCAAGACAATCGAATATCTACGATCTGATCGTGGAGGTAAATATTTAAGCCATGAGTTTGGTGATCATCTAAAGAAGTGTGGAATTGTTCTATAGCTTACTCCGCCGGGGACGCCTCATTGGAATGGGGTGTTTGAACAACGGAATCGAACACTGTTAGACATGGTTCGATCAATGATGAGTCAATCTGATCTTCCATTGTAATTCTGGGTATACACTCTAGAAACAGCTGATTTCACTTTAAATAAGGATCCATCAAAAACTGTAAAGAAGATACCATATGAGATATAGACCAGGAAAAGTCCTCGATTGTCTTTTCTCAGGATATGGGGTTGTGAGGCATATGTGAAACGTTTGACGTCTGACAAGATCACACCCAAGTCCGATGAGTGCTTCTTTGTGGGGTATCTTAAGGAAACTAAAGGATATTATTTTTATAATCGGGTTGATAGCAAAGTGTTTGTTATCCAAAATAGTGTCTTCTTGGAGAAAGAGTTTCTTTCCAAAGAAGTCAGTGGGAGCAAGGTGTAACTTGAAGAAATTCAGGAACCATCTGAAAATGTTTCAACTCCTACTGAACCTCTGCAGGATGAACAATATGTTGTTGAACCTATAGATGAGGCATCAGCCCTACGTAGATCAAAAGGGCCACATCAATTGCCTATAAGGTATGGGTATGGCGTTTTATTTTTGAATAATGATGAGCCTAAAACTTATGCGGAAGCGATAATGGACCCAGACTCTGAGTCATGGCTTGAAGCCATGAGATCCGAGATAAAATCCATATGTTAATGTCGTACGACCAGATCCGGACTAGTTGTATGGTGATACGACTAGGTCCAGACTAGTCGTATGGATATATGAGCTGGTCGTAGACTGGTTGACAATCAAGTTTAGAACTTGGTTGATGCACCTGATGGTGTTACGACCATTGAGTACAAATGGATTTTTAAGAAAAGATAGATATGGGTGGAAATATTCACATTCATAAGGCACGACTGGTCGTATAGAGTTTCAAACAAATTCAAGGTGTTGATTGTGATGAAACCTTCTCGCCTGTCATGATGCTTAAGTCTATCTGGATCATTCTAGCCATTGCTGCATATTTCGATTATGAGATATAGCAAATGGATGTTAAAATAGCTTTCCTAATTGGAAACCTAGGTGAAGATGTGTACATGACACAGCCTGAGAGTTTTGTCGATCCAAAGGAAGCTAGAAAGGTATGCAAGCTTATGAAGTCCATCTATAGATTGAAACAAGCATCTCGAGTTGGAACATTCATTTTGATGAAGTGGTCAAAGGGTTTGACTTCATCAAGAATGAAGAAGAACCTTGTGTTTTCAAGAAGGTTAATGGGAGCAAGGTTGTGCTTCTGATCTTGTATGTGGATGATATACTACTGGTCGAAAATGATATTCTTATGCTTGAATCTGTTAAAACTTCATTAAGAAATAGTTTTTCCATGAAAGATTTAGATGATACAACATATATTCTTGGTATAAGGATCTATAGAGATAGATCTAAAAGGCTATTCGCATTAAGCCAGGATATGTACATAGTTGTATAGTGATACGACCAGGTCCAGATTAGTCGTATAGTGATACGACCAGATCCAGACTAGTACCCATGGCTCGTATGGTGATGCGACCGAGTCCAGACCAGTCGTATGGAGATACGAGCTGGTCGTACACCGACGCCCATGACACATGGCATTAATCTTTGTAAAAGTTAGTGTCCTTCGACCACTAATAAGCAAGATAAAATGAGTAGAATTATATATGCTTCAGCTATTGGATCTATCATGTATACCATGCTAGGTACACGACTAGATATGTTGTATGCTCTAAGTGTTACGAGCAGATATCAGTCGGATCTAGGTGAAGGTCACTAGATAGCAGTCAAGAATATCCTTATGTACTAGAGAAGGACTAAGGATGCATTTCTTGTTTGTAGTGGTAAGGAAGAGTTGGTTTGTGTTTTGTTTGAACGAAGGAGCAGGTATGGACTGGTCATATAGTCATACGACCAGATCCAGACTGGTTGTATATGGATACGACCAGATAAGCTGGAAGAGTTCCAGATATACAGAGTGCACATGGATTTAAGTTCGACCAGGTATGGACTGGTCGTATGGTGATACGACAGGATCCAAACTAGTCGTATGGTGATTCGACCGCTTCCAGACTAGCTGTATGGAGATACGAGATGGTCGTAGACTGGTTAAATATGAATATTGTTGATCCGTTGACAAAGCCTCTCCTGCAACCTTAGCACGAAGCGCACACAAGAGCAATGGGTATAAGATACCTATATGATTGACTCTAGTGCAAGTGGGAGATTGTTGGAGATATGCCCTAGAGGCAATCATGTGACGATATCACATCCATGTTTATGTGTTATTGAATAAGTGTTATTCTATTCCTTGAATGAATCATCAGTTATAAAGATTAACTAGTATGTGACTTGTTGGTGAAGCTCTTTTAACCAATGATGATGTCGTTCTAAATGTATCCCTCGTCAGATGTCACTAGTCGGAACACCAGTGATCCTATCGACCAGCATATGTATTGATTGATGATCATGTTTCACCGTTCATACATATAGGGATATCGAATCAATAATGTGAACACATGTGTAACAGCCCAAATTTCTAATTTCAGTAAAATTTAAAAGTTTATTTATGTTTGTGGTTTTTCCTGAATTTTCAAAAGCTTTTCATAAATATTTTAAAGCTAAAACAAATTTATTTACAAAATTAAAAGCCAACTAATAGTTGGAAATAATTTTATTAAGTCCAGAGTGAGTATGGGAATTTCTGTGAATTTTTCCATAATTTTTGGAAGTATTTTGCTAATTTCCAAAGCCTAAATGAATTAACAGAATTAAAACAATTGAGAAATCCAAAAGAAAATCAAAATGGCTTGGGCCGAAACCCACCGGCCCGCCCAAATCTCACAAACGCGCAAAGCCCACCGCCCGCAATCGCCGCACCCGCCTCCGCTCTCTCCCACCGTCCAATCAAAATCGAACGGCTACCATTTCTCCGCGTATTCTCCTTTTCTCCACCGTTGGATCATGCACCTACGGTCAAGATCTTTCACAAGCAACCGCACGGTCCGAATGCCATCATCAACGTGAGCCGCACGATCTTAATCCAACGGCCGCGCTAAAAGCACTTACCGCTCGGTCTAATCTCAACCATTGATCTTAATCCAACGGCCGCGCCGAAAGTCACTTACGCCGCGAATCTAATCTCGACCAGACGTTGAAAATCGGACGACCTCGAGTCGCCGCCTTCCTCGCCTTCTCCTTCCTCGCCGCAACGGCCGCCTCGCCATTGCCGCAGACGAGGAAGCCGCCAACGGCCAAATCCCAACCACCCCGACTTCCCGCGTCGTGCGCACGAGGTCGAACCGGCCGCCGCACACGATCCCCACCTCCTTCCTTCTTCTCGCGCCGGCTCGCCCACAACACCGCAACCGCCGCACGATCCCACCTTCTCCACGCCGCTCCGAACACCCGGCGCCTATAAAGGCAGCCTCAGTGCGCACTTCCACCGCTCCCGACGCCACCAACCATTGCCACTCTTTTCATCTCTAGCGCCCGAATTGAGTTTTCATCGCGGCGACCGTGAAGCTTGAGCTTGCTTTCGCCGCCGTGACGCCGCATCATCTCCGTCGCTCTTCGCATCAACACCTTCTGCGAACACGGTGGTCCTCTTCACTTCGCTCGAGCCGCTGAACGCCTTCGCCGCTACGACCGGCTCGCGCCGCCAAACCTCGTCGCCGACGACCAAAACGCCCCGTTCCGCCGCCCCAAGGTAGTGCATCAGGATCCCCGCACTGCCCTCTTTCTTTTAGTACCACCCACACTCGCCGGAGCGCCGCCAAACGCCGGCAAGCTCGCCGCCGAGGCACTTTCACCGTCGGGCTGACGTGGCCTTGCCACCTCGGCGCCACCTCACCCTCGCGCTTGCGTGTCTGCCCATGTGGCACACGGTCAGCGCCACGCACACGCTCGCGTGGCTTGGTCCACCGCGCCAGATCTTCCAAGGTTCAGTGGACTTGGTCCACATGGGCCGAGTCACTGACACTTGGGGCCCACCTGTCAGAATTCAATTTTAAATCTTTAATCCCGAACATCAGAGTGACGTAATCATTGCGCAATAAATGGATTTTCGAGGAAAATAATTCGAAATTCAATAAAATTTCAGATTTAGATATAAACTTCAAAAATTCATAACTTTTGCAAATGAACTCCAAATTGGGTGATTCAAATTGCAAAATTTATATAAAATTATAATCTAGCTAACTAAACCAAAATATTTCAGTTTGGAGTTAATTTGAACTATGTTTTTGAATTTATTTGAATTTGCATTGAATTTGTCGATTTTACAGATAGACTCGACGACTCCGAGAGTTCGATCAAATCGAAGATTTAGAATTTCAAGACATCGACCAAGGCAAGTTACACCATTGACCATATTGCCCCTATTATTTTAAGTTATTTTCAGTTTTTAAATTCCTTATTGCATGCATATGTTGTTTTAATATCCTGTTTTACGTATAGTTAATTCCATATGTTATTGTATGGCCAAATTTGAATGTTGTATCTGACTACCTTGATACCATAGGCAAGATATTACCAAAATTCAAATATATGCTTAGCCAAGCTTAGTCCACATTTACAGAATTTGGGAGGGTTTTACACCAGATTTCTACAAATTGTTTTCAAACTTGATATTGTGGTATTGTTTTACCACATGAGTTTATAAATGAAGTTTTTATTCAAAATAAAACCAAAATGGGTTTGGATTTGGGCGAAATGGTCGGAATGGTGGGTGCAGGTTTATGCACGGGTTTGATCCGTTAAGATCAAGGCCCATGGGTTGACTAATGACGCCCAAGTCAATTGAGGACCGGTCTTTGAGCCGCTTATTGCTATGCCATAACGTACCACCACATGTCCCGTATGGGGCAGGATTTGGCTAACTAATTTGTGATATCCTAGTATATTTATGTCATGTGATTTTGTGGGTGTCTGTTAGACGCTTTATTCCCACTTGGCGCAAGAGGGGCTTCCGAGACGGTCATTCAAAGGAGCGAAACCTTAGCGCATGAATGTACTAGGATAAAACATTGTAAAGGCCTCATGGTAATTGCTCACCACACGCCTACTAAGCGTGAATTGGCCGACATAACGAGCATGTCACCCGTGTGGGTAAAGTTGTACCAACTCGCAGAGTAGAAACTATTCGAATAGCGCCCGCGGCCATGGACATGCTAGCAGGCCACTTAAAGTTAGTATTGTTTTTGGTTTTAAAATACTTTATTAAATGTTGAGGATGGTTAATCCTTATGAAAATTTAAGGGAAGCCAAGTGATAGGAGGATCCTTCACTTTATCATGGGAGGTTATCCATATTATATCATTGTCATTTCAAAATATGATTTTATCCATAGTATAAAATTGCCTCTAAACTACTATGCTTATTCAAATCGAAAATGTCGTTATGCAAAACAACCCCGCCACACTCACTTGTTTCTTATGCATGCATTTAACTTCAATATTGGTGTGACTTGCGAGCACGGTAGTAGTGCTCACTCTGTCGAATAAATCTTATTCGGAGAAGACGCTATCTTGACGTGAGGACCCGGATTTAGTAGGCCCTCGACCTGCACGATTGCTCGTGGCGCATCGTGTGGCTCCCACTATATTGTTATTTCATTGTGTTTATCATTTGACATTTGATGTTGTTATTCAGACTCATTTGTATTAAACAATTATTTATTTAATACCATTTACGTTTCGTGATATGAATGTGATATTCATTTTTGTGAGACTGTGTACACTGGAAATCCTGGACTGGTGTTTGAACACAGAGAATTCGGGATCCTTCGTTCCCGGGTTCGACAACATGTTAGTGAACATGGTGTTGGATTGACTCATCTTGAGATTCTATTGAGATTCTTATGATTCTTTGTGTCGCCAGTTGGTCTCAAGCAATGATAATATATAATCCTTAGACCTGAGATCAGTATGGATTCCAACATGTCTAATAGTACACTTAGGGGCTGCTAAACGCTACTCCGTAACTGAGTAGTCATAAAGGTAGCTTTCGGGTATGCCATGAAACATGCAGAGGAATATGACTGGTCAGATATGGGATTTGCCCCTCCTAACATAACAAGAGAGATGTCTCTGGGCCCCTCGATGTGATCGGATAAAGAAAGTGCATGGCCATACCACTGGTGGTCGAAGAGTTCGACCATATGAAGTTATCCGACACTTGATTGAGAAAGTATTGAAAAGTCCATGGATGACATATAATCTCACCTGGAGTTCAACCAAACGTCGTGAGGCAAAGGGATAATACACAAACAGGTAGTCTAGTTCGACTAGACGGACAACCGCTTTCTAGGACCTCCTCCGCGGGGAGAGGTCTCGGAGAGGTCTCTGGTCGTCAACTGGTCGTATAGAGATACAAGTTGGTCGTAGGCTGGTCGAACGTAATCACAGAATGGTCGAAACCGGGTCATAAGGAGTTGCGAACTGGTTGTGACCAAATACGAACTGGTTGTATAGAGATAGGACCTAGTCGTAAGTGATGAAGACCTGGTCATAGATCATATTGTATTAAGGTTTGTCTGATATAAATTGTGTGTATTCAGGAATCGTTATGTCCTGCTAGGTACCACTACGACTCGTGGTTAGAAAGGTTTTTCCGTGTCACAATCGAGCTACACATGAGCCTACAGGGTCAAACACTTAACGGGTTAGAACAAACCAGTATGGATACGATTCGTCAAATGTGTTTGGATAGGATCCGTCACAGGCACTATATAAGGAGAGGCTGCTGGGAAAAAGATTATGGAAGTAATAGACAAGACACACGAAAGTCGTGAGTTGAGTTGTTCCTCCAAAACCCTAGCCGCCATTTTCTTGAGAGAGCCTTCCCGTGCGACTTGGTGCTAGCACACCGGCGTATGACGTTTCTGTCCTGGACGTGTGGATACCGTAGAGGCGCTGCTGCGTTGTTGTGCTTGAGGACTATCCACGATCTTGGAGAGGAACTAGATTGGTTACTGGAGGAGACAATTGTTGCACTTGACGATCGACTGCGGTGAACGATCGACTACAGCCTTTACATCGACGTGCTCTTCGTTGGACCAGGCTACTCTATCTCTTCTTCTGCTGCATTGCGCGTCTGATGGTAATGATCTATGATCTCTAGCTTGCGTGGCATCCTTGTTTACGTGGTAGATTTTTGTCGGGACCAGAAAATACATCTCAGGAACCCTCTGTGTATTCTGAACTAGTCCCAGATCAGTAGCTAGCTCACACAGGAAAACAGTGATGAAATACCATCCATTTATTCGATTTAACTAAAAAGATCTCAAAGTATCAAATAATAATAATAACTGGACCTTATGGTCAACGTTTACTTAACTTGCCATGTAGGGCTAAAGAAACAAATAAACTCTTGCAGCGGAACGAAACTCTTCAAATGGCCAATCAACATGCCAACAGGCAATCGAGTGGAGAAACGCATCCTAATCCGCAAAACCTTCATGGTCTTCCTAGTAGAACTCGGAGTTCCCTAGTTCTTCTGTGGAGATTTAAACAACACAGGGCGCAAAGCCATGAGTACTTTAAATGTACTCAGCAAGCCGTGGGGAAATGCATGCAAATAGTATTCATGCAGGGCTTGAACAAAGATTAGCTGTGTGGCTCTTTTGCAGAAAGCAGCATTTACGATAAATATAATAAATAGATTGAAAGGCGTAAGTTGAAAATAATAATAAGTAATTAAACAATTTCTTTGAAACAACCAGTGAACTTCCCATTCACTTCACAACCAAATCAAAGATAAGTGAATTCCCCATTCACCAATCGACACAACCCACCAAGTGAATGACCTATTCCCCAAATGAACATTATATTCATCAAGTGAACTTCCCATCCACACTCCGACACATTTTTGAAGAAACTCTATCTCCCGTGTGAAATCCCCAGGCACGTCCATAACCGCGGACACGGCTATTCGAATAGTTTTACACTCTGCAGAGGTTGTACAGCTTGACCTACAAGAGATAGATCAACTTATAATGTCCGTTTAACACACTTCCGAGGTGTGCAACTAAGTGATCATCACAAGGCTTTTTACAAAGCTCATTCTTAACCCAGTTCTGCCCGCTAAGGTTTCAACACTGAATGTCTTCCGACCAGACAGGGCCCCCCTCTTACGCCACCGTGAGAATACGTTTTCCACGACTCACACTTCACATGACAGAACCAAAATTAAGACATTGCTAATTAGTCGGCCAGATCCGTTCCATACCAGACATGTGGTTGTACGGTTAAGGCCCAGTTCAATGGCGCACAAGATTAAGTCCTTGACAAGTTACTCAAGCGAGACTACCACAAACCCACCACATGTTCAATCCACATCCCCACTATCCACCAACCACTCGTCCGAGCGAAAACCATTTTATTTAACCAAAACCAATGACATACCCTCTCATGGCTCCCAAATTTTAACAAGAATGGATCACCACCACGATTCCATATTTCATTAAGTCAAGATTAATCATTAAGACACATGTGATGACAAACCCATCGTAACTAAACAAGACTAAGCATATGTACGATACTCATGTTGGCGATATGAATATATCCAACTAAGATTACCCATGCTATGGTGACAAAGGATTCATGACATTCAAATATTCAATAGAGGCATAATGACAACAGGTAATAACTATACCCAAAGCAATTTGTAATAAGATAGCATGCAATTGTATAAAATAATATACTTTTGAAATCATGGGTTCAATATGATCAAAGGTTCACGACTTGCCTGGGAATAAATCCTGTGATTGATCTTGATCTTGGTATGCTACTCCTTGCTCGAGGCTTCCCGAAGTATCGATGTCTACTCGCAAACAAGCAAATAAACCAAATAAATAAATAGCAGAGAGAAAACAAACTCCAAAAATTAAATAAAAATCTTAGATAAATAGATCTCAAATTTAGATAAATTTAGGAATTTGAATGGACTCAATCGGAGTTCGGATGCAAAAGATATGAGCTCTGGAAGATTGAAATCTAAAGAAATACCCTAATTTGAATTTCTGGAATTATCTGAATTATTTTCCTACTAGAAATTCCGGATTATGACGCACGGCTGACGTCAGCGAGGACGTTCGGACTGGGCTAAGTCAACCTGACAGGTGGGACCCGCCGGACATTGACTAGGCCCACGGTGGACTTGGTTCAAGGATGTTTGGCTCGGGTGGGATTTTGAGCGTGCCATGTGGCAGCTGACCAAGGGGTGACTAGGATGCCACATGGGCCAAGACGCTGAGGTGGCGCAAAGGTGGAAGGTGAGGTGGCTTGCCACATCAGCAAAGGGAGAAACCGAAGGGGAGGGAAGCTCTGGAGCGACACCATGGCCAGCGGCAAGGTGACGAAGGCGAAGGCAAACAGCAGCAAGACAACCCCGGTGAAGTGGCAAAACGGGACCCTGGGAACACGGCGAAGCACCAGGCGGCTGTTGCTCGGCCAGGGCGGCATTAGCTTGTCGGCGGCGACGACTTGAGCGGTGGGGAGCTCCTCGGATGTGACGGCGGTGATGAAGCGAAGGTACTCGAGAAGATTGGAGGTGAGCACTTGGTTTGGGATGGCCCGGGGATCACAGGGAGCACCTCTAGGAGGCCGGTGGTCAAGTGAATCGATGGCGACAAGGGGACAACCGGCGACAGAGAAGATGGTCGGCGATGATGACTCGATGGCTGAGAGAGATCAAGGAAGTGGGGAAATAGATGATAATATCATGAGGCACAATATGACACGGTTAATTTAGCGAAAACGCCACCGTCGAGTAGATCGAAAAGAGAGGCGGCGTCGGGTTGATGACGAAACGAAACACGCGCCCGATCACTCTCGACCGAAGATGGAGAGAGCACGGCGTAGCCCTCGATGATGCGATCACGATGGCGGTGACGGCGCAGGCTGAGAAGGTCCGACGGTGATGAAATCCGGCACACAAGCCTACGGCGGCGCTCGGCTCTTTTGACGAAATCCGACAAAACGAGATTTTTCCGGGGCTGGTAGTTTAGGGTTTTGGAAGAGGATGGCAGCGCGGAGGTTTTGACACGGTTGGGAGGCCTTAAATAGTGCCAGAGGGGAGAAGTCCAGAAGAAGGCCGGCGCTGCTCGTGTTCGGTTCAAACCCGAGAGCAAGAGTCCTGCTCGGGGACGAAGGAAGGAGAAATGCACGTGGCAACTGGTAGCGGGGCCACCAGCAGCGAGACAAAGAAAAAGGGGAGGGCTGCCGCTCGGGTTGGGCTAGCTCTCGGTTGGGTGGAGCGGAAGCAAGGAGCGGGCTGGGCCGCGGGGCGAAGGCGATGGGCCAAGAGGTTAAGGTTTGAGCCCAAGGAATATTCTGAGATTATTATTAGTTTTTCTTTTTAGAAAATAGCAGAAAAGCCAAATAGCAAATAGAAAATAGCAAATGTAGTTGGAAAAATTCTAGAAAATATATCCAAGCACATAGAACCCAAATAAAATAATTTTGTTAATAGTTGATGTTGAAATTAATCATATTAAATTATTTTTGAACTCTGAAAATTCATATTAAACTTTTAACTTTAGCAGAAAAATCCAACTAGTTCTTTTTCTTTTAAAACTTTAAAAACAGACCAAAATTTTGGGATGTTACAATTTTTGAATTGTCAGCTAGCGTAGCCTACCCGCATCCCAACAAGAACACGATATGACACGATCACTTACGTGGATGCGGCTGGGAGGACGGAGTTGGCGGTGGAGGAGGAAGGCGACGCGACTCGAGTCCGACGACGCAGAGGAAGAAGATGGGCAACAACGATAGTTCTGTGAAGAAGAAGGCAACTGAAGGTAAGCACGAGGTAGGATGGGAGTTTGCGGGTCCAAAGCCTTGATCCGGGGTGGTGTGGACTCACCCGGGCGGCAGTGGTGATGGCCGCCGAAGCAGAGGGCAAGATCTCACCGTTTGTTCTTGCTCTCTGGTGCACGAGAGAGAAGAAGGAAGCGAGAGGAAGGCAACGAGGGCGAGAGCGATCTCAATACATAGCTTAAATATGCGCTGAAGTTATGGGAAGGTGGTCGGATTACACATGCGGTAGTAGCAATGGCGATAGGTAGAGCAGTGGCGGGCGCAAGGCAACAGTGGCGTGGACACGACGCGAGCATGGATTGAGTGACAGGAGTTAGCTGCCAACTCCCTCACAACGCTGTGGCGCGTGATGGCGGCGGCGTGGCACTAGCGGCGGCGGTGCAAGTTGATGCATGGCAACAGTGAGCCAAGCGGCATGTCAGCGTGGGAGCGAGGAGGAAGGAGTTGGTGGCGCGGCTGGTGGCGGTGTGAAGGGGTAGGGTGGGACGCGACTAGGTCGAGAAGGAGGGAAAACGAGTAGGCCGGCCCACTCACGAGGGAAAGAAAAAGAAGGGAAAGATGAAGAGAAAAGAAAAGAGAAAATAAGGAGATGGACTGGTTTCGGCCCAAATTAAAGTTGGGGATTTTATTATTCCTCTTTAATCTTTTTGCATTTCAAATTCAAATTCAGATTTGAGGTTCTGTTTAAGGTTTGTGCATTTATTTTTTTGCTTCTGATTTACTATTCATAGCCTAATTGCACTTGGATAATTGTTTTTAGGAAAATTCCAAGCACAAATAAAATTCAAATAACTCTCAAAAATCCAAATGAGACCAACAAGTCACTCAACACACAAAAAGTTTTTAAAATCCTACATTTTCATCCTAGGATTTTTTGCTAAAATTTTGGGATGTTACACTTCCCGACCGTAGACATCCTGAAAATCAAGTGGTAAATTGAATCGCTGGAAATCACCAACCTATACATCCTAGAAAACTAATTTCAATCATATCAGATAAGCATTGCAGTAGAGGATGAACAAAGTAAACCCCAAAGAGAGAGGAAAGGAGTAATATCCAAATCACGGTGAAAAAAAATCAGAGCGACGGCAGTGGCACTTGATCAGTGGTGGTGGTGATGTCTAGGCCAAGGAGGTCGTGAAGACCTCTAGGATGCCCGAGCTTTTGGCTGCACAAGCGCACAGGGGCATGGGATGCACACTGATGGCTGCCACCAACCCGATCGACGCCCTCCCAAGCCCCACGATCCAGCACAGTACTGCATATTGGCAATGACGGCGTGGTTTATCGTGGTCTAGGACTCTAGGTGAGGCCACACACTAGTTGGATCTGGCCGCCTAGGGGTAGCTCACCTTCTACACAGAGATGCACGAAACAAATAAGCCAATGTACTTCCCGACCATAGACATCCTGGAAATTAAGTGGTAAGATCGCTGGAAATCACCAACCTAGACATCCTAGAAAACTAATTTCAATCATACCAGACAAGTATCGCGGTAGAGGATGAAGAGAGTAAACCCCAAAGAGAGAGGAAAGGAGTAATATCCAACTCATCGATGGACAAATTGGAGCGGCGATAGTGACACTTGATCAATGATGTCGGCGACGTCTAGACCAAGGAGGTCATGAAGACCTATGGGATGCATGAGTTTCTGGCTGCACAAGTGCACAGGGGCGTGGGACGTATGCTAATGGCTGCCACCAACCCGACTGGCGCACTCTCGAGCCCAATAATCTAGCGCAGTACCACAAATCGGCAGCGACGTCGTGGTTTATAGTGGTCTAGGACTCTAGGTGAGGCCACACAGCGGGCGAATCTGGCTGCCTAGGGTGGAAGAAGTGGCAGAGGAGAGGGAGGGGTGCAACGAGGAGATGGAAGTGTGAGAGGCTCACCTCGCCGCCTCTGCTACGACAGAGGAACAACAACTGAGGCCTTTGGTTTGATTTGGGACGAGGTCCAGGACAGTGGATTGACAATGATAGCATGGCCCATGACGATCTAGGGTTCGGGGGAGTGGCTGGCTAGGGATGGCAGTGGCGCGACAGGCTGGGGCCATGGGGGCCGGTGGCGCAGTGCAAGCTGGATTGGGGCGAGGGCGCGAGGGAAGTGAGGAGGCGACTAGATTGGTGGCACAAGAGGATGGATCGATGGTGGAGGGTCGGTTTAGGGTGAGTTAGGGTTCCAACCGAGGTTCGGGGAAGAGGCTTATGGCGCTAACAGTGGCATGGCATGCTCACCGGTGGTCGTAGCGGTGGGAGGGGATGACGGAAGGAAGCCAGAGTCGAGAAGAAGGGAAGGAGGTGGAGCGAGGGTAGGTCTAGCAGTGGCGATGTCGAAAGGAAGGAAGTGGGGGGGGTGGAGGAGGCAGTGACCTCTGCGAGGGGAATCCCACTGCGCGCGGAGGTTCCTTGGATTTTTTTGTTCGTGGGGTGGTATGATCATCCCGCTACACAGGGGTAAACTTCTTTTATTAGCTAAGCTAAGAGCTTCATTATTTGCAACCTACTAAGCATATAATACCAGATAACATCAATTTTCTCTTGAATATACGGAGAAAATGGTTCAGGTACCAAAAAATTTGTTAGAATCGATGACGAATCAACTTGTATAATTTGAAATACCATGCAACTTGACATCTCCAGTTTGTAGCCATTTGTCCATGTGACAGGCTTTGAAGAAATAACTATGCTTAGATGTGGAATTAGCTAGAATGTCATTCGGTTCTAATATGATAGTGTTGTTAGACCATGGCAGTGGCATGGCTATGTTACATATTTCTGTTACATATTTCATATGTTGACAGCGGGTTGGCTATGTTACATTTTTGTTAGATAATGGCAGGGCTATGTTAATTTTTGCTAGATGATGGCAGTGACTTTGTTGTCTTTTTTTAACTAATAATAAATCATAACTTATGCACTAGATGGACAAAGTTGTTAAGAACTTTGTTGCAATATGGGATTCTTTGGCCAACGAAGCATTTTGTGAGATATGTGTTGTTGAGGTTAAGGCTGGAAATGGACCTATTGGATATTTGAATCCTAAGGGAGATAAGAACCTAGATGAAAATTTTATTGCAAAGACTAGAAGACTTTACGACAAGAAGCAATTCAAAAATCATTAGGATGCTTTGAAGGCCAAGTTCTCAATTTGGAAAGAGTCGAAGCATGTAGGTACCGGTCTAGGTTGGAATGTTGTGGAGGGAACAATTGAGGCCGATGATAATTGGCGGGTTGATAAAATAAAGGTATGATCTTGTGATTTTTTTTTTATTTTATCTTTCTTACATCCCAACATAACATTTTGTTTACATAACTCGTCTAATTTTTTCCAGGGCAATTCAAAGTATGACTAATTTAAGAAAGCACCACTTGATAACATAGAGCATCTTGAAGTCATGTTTCGGAATATTAATGCAACCACTTGAGAAAGCGTCTTAGATGATCGTCTTTTTTGGAGGTGCGATGAGGTTGAGGATTACATGCCACGAGCTGCTCAACAGGCATCATTTGAACGGCTTGGTGAAAACGACACGTCAGCGGATGATGGGGACATGGGTGCTCTTCGTGATTTGATTGCCGATTCTTTGATGGCTAATAGAGAGTAGGAATGTGTTTTGCTATGTGACTTTTTGTTGGTAATGTTCGGCTTTCGGATATGATAGTAGATGTTGCACCTTTTTGGCCAGTATTGCTTTGTAGAAAGAAAATGTGTATTTCACTTTCTAAGTGTGATATTTTACGTTGCAACTTGTTACTCAATTAATTCATAACTTTGTAAAATTAAGTTGTTTAATCAATATTTTTGTAAAAAGAATAAAAACAATCATATTTACACTAAATCATCATACAAATATGCCTTTAGAACTCTCAAGGGTATTTGAGACATTTTACCATTCGGTCACATGCAGCATCCTACCAACCTAATAAAAAGTCATACTGCTAAATGGTATCTCGGAAAAAGCTGTAGCTGCCAACAAAAAACCAAACTACTAAACGGCTTCTCAAGATCAGAAGCCAAAAACACCATCAGCTACAGCTGCCAACCAAAAAAAAAACATACTGTCAATCAGTTTCTCAGGAAAAGATACGACCGCTTTTCAGCTCAGAAAGCCAAAAATAGCTTTTCAGAAAAGCTAATCTCCTCCAATTAAGCCCTAAGACTTGTATCTGGAACATCCAACAGCTTCACGTATGTACGGTGACCAGTGTTCTAAGAATAGGTATACGGCCTAGCCTGTATACAAGGAACGGTTGCCTCTGCCTGTCACCGCATAATAACCGGTTAGGCCGAATAATCGGGCTGATTAGATGGTATAATCGCAGACCAAAGTCATACTAGTGCTTAATTTTGACAGTAACAGACATCAAAATGATAGGACCAAAGTCAGACGAAACGCAGAGGCATGTCCCGCGCGCAGTGTTATCAGAAACACCACCTCTGCCGTACGTCTCCCCAAAAGAAGAGAGGGACGATCATACCTACCAGCAGGAAGAAGAAGGCAAGTACAAACTACAATTCTAGGAACATCTTCTCTACCTGTTTTAGTCGGCAACACTGGCAATGATTGTGCGACCAATTCTAGCTAGGCTAGGCACACGATTATGTCGTCGCTCGCAGCCGCAGATTGTAAGCACAACAAGAGTTAAGGTACACAGCGCCTGCATTGAAACTTGACAAATTAAGCCAAATACATGGATCCTGCTAGCTAGCCTTCATCTGTTGTTCAGAAATATAGCCCCGCACGCTATAATCACAATAACAACACGCACTCCCTGCATAAACCAAATTACAACATCAAGCAAGTCAAATTAATGGCAGACTCTAAACCACAAAGGTCAAGTTAACAAGGAAAGGTCAAGGCAGTCGCTGTCACTTGCCTGATTAATCAACCAGCCATCCAACATTGGAAAGCCATCAGTTCGTCGAGTAGAAGCCATCTCATTTCTCGTCTCATCGTCACTCGTGCTCTGCTTCACACGTTTGTAATATATAGCAGCGTCGCAAACAAAAAAATAATAATCAAGGAAGGGCTAAAGCTGAAACTACTAGCACCAACAATTAAGATCAAGATCACGAGGTTCATACCTCTTCAATGTCCTCCTTAACATCCAGCCTTTTACTACCAACCTGTTGTATGGACGTAAATGAATTCAAGTGCTCGAGCTCAAGAAGGTCTTTGAGTTGTCTGCTTGCAGTAGTGATACAAACATGTGGGTGAATCCAGATGCCAGATGTTGCAACCAGATAGTTCAAAGGATATTGGTGAAGATAGTATCTGGAGAGACCCATAGAATGCATTTGCTCAAGTGAATAGGGACCCATGGGGCGACGATGCTTTGCTTGGGGTCGCTTCTTGGAACGGCTTAACTCATGTTCTCTCATGTTCTGCTTTGTTGCTACATCACGGCTACTGGAGCTACGTCTTCTGCTATTTGACAGTCCGGTCTGTCCAGATGCATTTGATTTTTTATCACCAAGCATAACATGCCTTCCTGACCTCGAACTGAAACCTGTATCACCAGAAGGAAGGGTTACTTTGCCTGATGTCCCAGCCACAAGACCTGTCTGTGTACGGCCTGGAGAACTCATTGATGCACTGGAAGTAGAAGACTTGGTGGAGGTCTCCGAAGAAACGGACATCCCTTTTAATGAACTTTCTGATTTGATCCTCGTCATCGAAGTCAGACCCTGCAAACCGAGGGAAGGAGGTGTAACTCTATATGCAATGTATTAGGCTTAGGTACCACCTTTTCCTTTCCCTATCTCCGTACATGCATACATTATATAGATCCTTTTTGGTCCACAGTAAAGTGATTGGTGCCCCCCCCCCCTCCAAAAAAAATGACAGAGAATTTAGGGAACAAATGACATGTTCTTGGTAAACTAAGCGGTTTTTTTTCTCAATACTTGGATAGGTATAAAACCTGTGAAGAGCTGCTTTCAAAGGTATTTACCATCTTCTTCACCTCACTACTTGATCTACTCTCTGTTTTACCATGCTCTTTCTTGGAGTCAGTGTGATCTTCAAACCTTGAAGTGTTTCCACCACTTTGCAGTAATGAGGTTTTGGAGGCCTTCGTGTGGGGATCTACATTTATTCCAGATAAGATAGCCCTCTCTTGCAAATCATCCAGTGACATACTCTTCCGAAGCGTAGGTTGATCTCCTTTGCTCGGAATGTTGGAGATCTTTTCTATGAGCTGTTTAAACAATGGTCCGTCTGACAAAATTTGAAAGTCATCTATAAGAAAGAGAATTCCCAAATGTTGTTCATATCAATTACGCATTTCATCGATGATTAATTTTCACATACTAGCATTCCAATTACACGAGTCCTATATAGACTAAGTAATGTTCTATGATATTGATGAGGCATATGCAAGTGCCTAAACCGATAAGTTTAATGAGTCTACACACCTCAGATATGTGGGTCATTGCTTCTGTTTGAAACTCTATATAACATCAGGACATAATTTTAAGAAATACTAATATATGAATACCATATTGTTAGCCTAAATCATATAATCTGTTCAGTGGATCTCCAAATATGTACTTGCAATGGAAAATCAGACAAAATTTGAACAAGATTATATTCTACAAGTTACCTTGAAAATAAAATTCATAGCCATTCCCAAGCAGCTCTTGCTGCTTTCTTTTCATTGCAGAGTTCCTCTGAATATAAGAAAATAGTGTAAACACAAGCAATATAGTTTAAATTAAGCTGATTTTCTTAGAATTTTGCACTTGGAGTTTTCATGAAAATAGCCTAAAAAGTAAAAAAAAAAATAAGACCCATCTGACCATTTCTTGGATGCGCTTGCGATCTTCATCACTGAGTAAGAACTGCAACTGGAGAACAACTTTTCCTCCACTGTCAAGAGTAAAAACAACATCTGTAGTTCCTGACTCAACAATCGCTTTTGTCTTCAACTCTGTGGTGATTTACAGGACACAATGCACATCAATTGATAAGTGCGCTGATAAATAGAAGAAAAGAACAATGAGCCAACGAAAAAACCTGCTTTTGATATCAATTCCCTGTTTGCATTGTACAGCGTCATTACAATGCTCTCGCGAAGTGATGTAACTGGGCTGCACACACATATTTGGTGTGAGATAACTTCAAAATTTTCCTTTACGTGCAATAAAGGCAATTTCAACGCACATTTGCTGAAGTAGAAAGGTAAACGGCGAGTATCACTGTATCAAAGGTAATATGAAAATGGGCTTACAAAGAGAAATCATCCTGTCCTATGTTTCCACTGTACTCTCTTTTGCCCACAGAAACTGCGTCCAAAATGATGTTTGTATGCAACAGAAACAGATAATATTAGCAAATGGAAGGTGAAGAAAGAGGAAAGTACAACAGAATCAGGAGATACCAACCTTGCAAGAACAATGGAGTGGTGACTGTTGGTTGAGTGGCTGCATAGTAAAAGAAAAGTCAATTCTTGTTTCCAGTAGAACAGTATGAGCATTTTGTTTAGATATTTGCATAAAACATAAACTTGCCTGAGATGTGGATGCTGCCTGGCATCCTTCTTGAGTTCCTGCTTGCTGCTGCGTAGAAGCCCTCCAATTCTGATCTTCTAGAGCAAAGAGGAGAACACCAGCCAGTGGATGTTATTTGGGCAAGTTGGACGTGTGGCTATCTGTAACCATTGGGTCTGCTGGGACCACTGGAAGAGTTTAAGTTTGGCTCCTAGTATTGCTATCACAGATCTACACCCACAAATAATGAAGAGAACACCATTGACACTGCATTAAGGCCATACGGCTGCAAGAATTTTCTGAGTGGGGTCGGGTCCCAGGTGCAGTCTCAACAATTCCTCAGTAGCTAAGCAGACCATACGTAAGATGCTATTTTTTTTCTGATATGGTAATTGACAGGCTCACACATCAGTGGAAAGCCGCAGAACAGAAATAATCGAGACAACAGCTCATGAATGAAGGATTACATAACATACTGTTAAATGGGACAGCGCACAAGAAAATTCCTTGTCTCGAAGAATCCCTAAAACCAATTGAGCCAAGACTAGTTTGCATCCATAGAAAACAGTTCAAGAGTGACCTTTGGACTTCAGAGGTCAGATCATGCAGACATTAACTTACAAGACAAGTACTGCACTTGTAAATAAACCGATCAGGCTCAAACCATTCCCAGTGAAACATCACAAACAACATATCTAAATAACAATTGGTGAGCTCATAGGCTTGGGAGGGATTCTGCTCGGATGAACCCCTTGAGAAGGGCCTTCTCATCATCGAGTTTCTTCTTCTCCGCTGCATTGCGTGGCTTGATCTTCCGCTTCTCTTCCAGCATCCATTTGTAGAGCTGGCGCTGCTCGTCTTCGGGAATTGGTGGGAGCACCTTACTAGGCACAGCAATAGGTTCTGCAGACTTCTCAGCAGCTGCAGTAGATGAGGTCGATGCAGTAGCAGCAGCAGGATCAGCCTCAGCATCTTTCTTTCCTGAGTCCTTTTGGTAGGTCCTCACAAGGACGTAAACTGCACAAGGATGTGAATCAATAAACCCATCGAAAGATTTGAGTAAGCATAAAAACAACACATGAGGGGTAAGGAATTCATCTCTATCAACACTCAATTATCTTATATCTTTCAGAACCTCAAACATCAATGCTTGCACTTGATGTCATGCAGATTTAGTTCTTCGACACAACAAACATGCTGAGACAATCATGTAAGGATGCACGTCTGCGGCCAAAATTTGCAGGCATACTCCATGAATTAAGCCATGTTTTATCCCATCCCTCACAACATTAGCGACAGTGTGACAAAAAAAGTGGAGTCATATTTAGAGCAAAGAATGAATCGAGTATGATTCACCCAATATATATATTCTACTCCCAGGTGTAATTATTCCCATCTCTGATATACCACTTAAAAGAACTTGACATACTTCATTATCACTTTGGATATACCCATATACTAATTATAAGATACTCTAATTTGAACCACACGAAAAATTTGCAAGAGAGTTCATAGTTTTTAGCATATTTTGTAAATACCTTCGTATTCGCACATAAAAAGGAGCATGTCTAAAAAATTATGTATGCATATATATATATTGTAAATACCTTCATATTCGCACATAAAAAGGAGTATATCTAAAAAATTGTATATATATAAAGCCTTTTTTTTACTCCTAAGAGTAGTTACTCTCTATTCCGTATCTCACAATATAGGAAGTATCTTACACAACCGAGAGTATGCATGTGTAGTATACGAGTATATAAGATCACCTAGGTGGTATTTACACCTTTTCAGGGGTGGTATGTACAATTTTTTAGACATACTTCTTTTTATGTGCGAATACGAAGGTATTTACAAAATATGCTAAAAACTATCGACTCTTTTGCAAATTTTTCGTGTGGTTCATATTGGAGTATCTTATAATTAGTGTATGAGTATACCCAAAGTGATAAAAGAGTATGTCAAGTTTTTGTGTGTGTGTCTATATATATATATATAAAGGATACCCGTTTCGTACTCATGGAAGTATGTACTCCCACTTCCAATATACCACTTAAACGCACATATTATACTTCTTTATCATTTTCAGTATACTTAAATATCAATTATAAGATACTCCAACACGATTTGATTGAAAAATTTTCATTGGAGCCCTTTGTTTTTTGTTATATACCATTTTTCATATATAAAAGAAGTATATACACAAATTTTGCTATAAAAATAGGATTTAATGAAATTTTTCATGGAACTCACTTTGGCGTATCTTATAATCATTATTGGAATATGCTCAAATAGATAAAGAGGTATCATCGTACGATTTAAGTGGTATATGAGAGGTGAGAGTACGTACTCCCAAGAGTACCATACCATTTTCATATATATATATATATTGACATCCAAATTTTGGACCCACTACCCTTTTTACAGCTCACTGTTTTCTATACTCTACGCGACAAGGGTACCTACCTAGAACCATATATATATATATCAACTCAGCGGATTTTTTTTAAATGACACATTTAAAAAAAGAATTACACAAATAAATAGTCGAAAAAGAAAATTACAAAACTAAACCGAGAGCTGTCACCATTTCAATTGGCGACAGGTACCCTGTCGTCCATGGAACATAGCCCTGTTGCCAATTTAGATCCCTGTCGCATTTGAATCCCTGAATTGCTCGTCTAGAGGGGGCATATGCAACTGGAGAAGTCCCTGTCGCTAATTGAAATGGCGACAGATTCCTGTCGCCAATCGACAGGGGTCTAGTTTTGTAATTTTCTTTTTCGACTATTAATTTATGTAATTCTTTTTAAAAAATGTTTTTTTAAAAAAATCTCAACTGAGCCAGTAAGGAACTACAATTTTCTGATGGCAATGAGTTGTAACCAACCTCTAATTAAAAGGTGAACAAAAAATGATAAAAATCCAGATAATAACGTGAAAATGGTTCTTGCTTACCATTAACATGCCAAAGTAATTCTGTAGGGTAGCCACCACTTACAAAAATTGAATTCGCTAACACAAACATACTGCATTAAAAGCAAGAACTACTACTGGCAAGTAGTAAGCTAGCGGTGAATCATCCATGAGCTCCAATTAACATAAAGACAGATTATAACTTATAAGACTCGCCGCTTTTGTCACTTAAACTTTCTCTATTTCTTGAGCTTCTCGTCGAAAGCAAGAGTCAAATTTCCCAAGCTTATCTTTTTGAAGTACCAGAATGTGTGACCTACTCCCAGGGTAGAATTAAGCAGCAACACTGGACCTAGTTAGATCGCTACAAGAAAACACTAAGATCGCTCCTAACACTGAACAGTAGTATACCATCGTTCCTAACACACCACGAGCAAGGCTATCAGCAAAATCGCTCGCAGGACGCAAGTTCCCTCGCACAAATCAGCAGCCAGGCGGGCTCGGAAGATGACGAAAGCGGTAGGTGGCAACGATGCATCATGCGAACTGATGGGAGAAAGAGAGCGGGGGAGGGAGGAGAGGAAGTTGAGGTGACCTGACCTCCGCCGAAGAGGCTGGCGGCTAGGAGGAAGGGGAACATGCGGCGCATGAAACCCTTCCTCGCCTCCGGCGGTGGCGGTGGCGGTGGCCGAGGGGGATGGGGAGGCGGCGGCGGCGGCGGCGCGGCGGGACCGGGTGGCTTGGGCTTGCCGTGGGCGTGGGCGTGGACGGCCATCTCGTCGTCGAGATTCTCAAGGCGAAACCCAGCGAATGCGAGTCCCCCAATTACAAATACAGATGGATTTGGTGGGTGACGACGACTGACTGATGAGCCTCGCCTTCGCCTTTTCCTTTCTTCTTTCTTTCTTTTTTTCTCTTTCACTTTTCTTCTTCTTCTTTTTTTTTTTTTTTTTTAAGAAAAAATACTAACTTTTATAAAGCATATAACAGTTTTACAAATTAAATAAAGTATCTGGAAAAATCAGATTACGCTACAAGCCCAAACAGCAAAAAGATTACAGATTTTCAGAAACAGATCTGTCCAAACTACAAAAGTCCCTGGACCAATCTTCAATGGCCTTCATGAAGTTGTCCACCTTTCCCTTTTCTTCTTTTCTCTGGCCTTCTTTCAATCCTCGCCGTTGATCGCGACAAGTGATGCTGCGTTTGATGGGGTTGCCAAAGGCACGATGGACCAGCAGGGTCCTCTATCGATCAATTGTCGATCTTTGCTACAGTACTACACTGTGATTATTTTGATGGAACATGTTCGGGGCAGAGCCACGATTAGACCATAAGGAGGGCCAAGGAGAGGAGGATATTACGGATTTATCAATACGAAAAAAAGAGTTGATTGTTTTAATTTTGATGATCCATGATTGATAGTACGAAACATGTTTTGTAGTTGATTTCTCCTTCAGGAAGCCCATAGTAGTAGAAGTATGTTTTTTTCACATAATGGATGGCATCATGTACTAAGGCCATATTTGTTTAGATTTAAGTGTTTTTGGCTTATAGCTTAAAGCCAGTTTTTGGCTTAAGCAGCTTATAAGCATCTAGCTTTCGAGCAAAACAAGGGTGTTTGGTAACAAGGAATTTTTCTGGTTTTTTCGGCTTCTTGAGCTATAGCGTAAAGTTGAAAAGTTTGAAATACCCCAATACTAAGTCACCACTTGTTCATTCACTGATGAAGTCATCATATATTTCAAACTATTGATAAACAACTCACTTGCTTCCAAGAAATCTAGATCAAGCAAGAATCTTACTTTCAAGAACATAAGAAAACTTCAGACTATCTACAACTTAGCTCTATACAGTGAAATATTTGATAAAACAATTGAAAACATGATGTTTGATGAACAATACAAGCGGATTCACACAATACAAGAACACGAATGAGCAAAACAAACCTTTGAATCGCTTCCATACAAATGTAGAAGGAAGAGTCCTAGATTTTTTTGCAGCATGATAATTGTTTGCACGAAACCTTAATGCACACTTCCTACAACACTATCAATAGACCTTCAGTCCCAATTAAATACATGTAAATACTGATTTCATTGACGAACAACAAGAACTGAACCACATGTAAATACTGATTTCATTCACGAACAGCAAGAACTGAACCAACTGAGCGGGGATTTGGGAATCTACATGTTTTCCCTATCGGATCCAAGCATCATCCACAAGAATAGATCCAGTGTCAGGTTTTCTCTATTGGATCCAAGCATCCTCCACAAGAACCCACCTTTAGATTAGGAGCAGGAGTCGTCGAGGTTGGCGACCTAGGGAGCATTCGAGGGCGGCAACATCGGCTGACCGCATGGAGGACGGAGGCGCGAGTGAGGTGGACGGCAGCACCGAGCGACAGGGGCGGCGATGACAGAGGCGTAGGGGAGGAGGACGGTGGCATAGGGAGACGTGGTCGTCGGCACCGGGCGGCGAGGAGGCGACTAGAGTGACGCGGCCAAAACCCTATTGGAGGATGGAGGCGCGGGTGAGGTGGACGGCGGCACCGAGCAACAAGAGCGGCAATGACAGAGGCGCATGGGAGGAGGACGGCGATGCAGGGAGACGTGGTCGCACCGACGACCAGAGCGGCACAACCCAAACCGTATTGGAGGACGAAGGTGCGGGTGAGGTGGACGGTGAAACCAAGCGACGTGAGTGACGATGACAGAGGCACGATGGAGGAGGAGGGCGGCGCAGGGAGACGTGGTTGCTGTTGTCGCTCGGTGACGACGACGGAGGCGCGGTGGAGAAGGTGGCGGCGCAGGGAGACGTGGTCGCCGCCGCCAGCCGCCGACGAGGAGGCGACCAAAGTAGCGCGGCCCAAACCCTATTGGAGGACGAAGGTGCTGGTGAGGTGGACGGTGACACCGAGCGATGTGAGCAGCGATGACAGAGGCGTAGGGGAGGAGGATGGCGGCACAGGGAGATGTGGTCGCTGTTGCTAGCTGCTGGCGAGGAGGCGATTGGAGCGACACGTCCCAAACCATATTGGGCCACCCGAGAGGCGCCTTCTTGTCTCGTTCGGGTAGATGGGGACCAGGGGAGGGGGGGGGGGCGTTGAGGAGAAAAACTGAAAGGTTTTGGAATTATATATGATTGTATTTGGTGGTTAATTTCAGCGAAGTTAGTAGCAAATGGTCATTCTATCTCATAAAAGATTAAAAAAAACACCCATCCCATGACTTTTGGCTTATATGCTTAAAGTGGTTTAAGCTTTTCATAAGTCAGTTGAAAAAGCCCCCGTTTGTTTAGGCTTTGGTTTATTTGCTTTTAAGCCGAAGAAAAAACCTACACAAACAGGGCCTAATACAACATGATGATATTGGCTTTTCTAATTTGCTACATCCTATTATACAAACTGCTAAAAAAAAATCTGTATATCACAAAGTAATTAGAGTTCAAACTATACTAAAGAATAGAGCAATGGAATACAAATTATGATCGTGAAGGATAACACTTTCAGACCTTGTTTGGAGCGTAGATAAAATGGTTTTAATTTGTCATGAATTAAGCTTTTCAACTCCGTAAAACACATGCCGATCGTACCATAAGTTGATTGACAGGACCAATGCTAACCAAGTCTTACTCCTTGGCTAATTACTGAAGAAATCGCATGAATCATAGGGGGGCGATGGCCTGCTAGCATAATATTGCATGAGCATCGATTGCAGATTCCCACTTGCACTATTTGTAGAGCATGAGGAACGCTCCAAAACCTTTTGTTGGCGCAACCGAGATCTACTTTGTTCACCTCACCTGGCGAGCCCATGGTACAGAACCTCCTGTATTTCAAAAAAAAAAAAAAACTGGCGAGTTCTCAAATACGTGCTTGCAGCTGAGCACAAAGCTTATTCACCTCACCTTCGAGCTCATGGTACAGAACCTCCTGTAACCGTGTGGCAGTTTCGATGGAGAAGATTCCGATCTACGGTGCATTGCACTGGCAGTACGTATAAGCTATTTTCATATATGAATATGTACTCCCAGGAGTATTATACCATTTGCATACACACACTATTCTGTAGCCGAGCTATTCTACGCCTAGGCAGCCCACCGCTCATGACCCATGCTAGGTGTGATGCACGCACAAGCAATCCCATACAGCCGGCCCACTAACTATAGAGGCGACCCAGAAACGTCTGTGCCCGCGAGGGTCTCGATCCGATGGTAAATATTGTTGTGAATAGCGCTTGTATTCAATATGAGGCCAATAGGCCAGTATATATACACAAGTACATGTGGTGAATATGTAAAGAACCCCTTAAAACAATGGGGAGTAACACACTATACAGATATATCTCTAACACCTCTCTCAAACTCATGGTGGATCAACAACACTTAGTTTAGAGAGGTAGAAACCGTGTTGTGCTCGAGTCTGGGCCTTCGTGAAGAAATCCGCTATCTGAAGCTCTGAAGGCACATACTGGAGAGCAATCACCTGATCATGCACACAAGACCGCATGAAGGAAGCATCAACACTAATATGCTTAGTAAGCTCATGCTTCACAGGGTCACGGGCAATACTGATAGCACCTGTACTATCGGACAAGAGAGGAGTCGGTGTAGTGACAGAGACACCAAAATCCTCAAGTAACCACCGTAGCCAAGTAATCTTTGCTGTCAAGAGAGCCATAGCTCGCAACTCAGCCTCTGCACTCGAACGGGACACTGCAGTCTGTTTCTTCGTCTTCCAGACAAATGAGAGAACCACCAAGAAAAACACAGTAAGCAGAGATAGACCGGCGATCAGAGGGATCGCTGGCCCAAGTAACATCCGAATAAGCCTGAAGTTGTAACGAGCTAGAGTGTGGAAAGAAAAGACGGCGAGAGATAGTCCCACGAAGGCATCGCAGAACTCGAAGAAGGTGGCTGTAGTGGACCTGAGTGGGAGCAGATACAAACTGATTCAGAATGTGGACTAGATAAGTGATATCTGGACGAGTAACAGCAAGATAGACAAGACTCCCAACAAGATGACGATAGCGAGTCGGATCAGAAAGAGGCTCGCCATCAGAGGGTCGGAGGTGAACATTGAGCTCCATGGGAGTCTCAACAGTACGCTGATCAGTGAGAGAGGCGCGATCAAGAAGATTCTGAATATACTTCTCTTGGGACATAAAGAAACCATCTGGAGTGGAAGTAACCTCAATCCCAAGGAAGTAACGAAGAAGACCAAGATCCGACATAAGAAACTGCTCACTAAGACGAGCCTTGACAAAGGCAATGTACTCAGAATCATCTCCGGTAATGATCATGTCATCAACATACAGAAGAAGAAGAGTCCGACCACGAGACGAAGTGTGGACAAAGAGCGCAGGATCATGATCACTAGCTGAAAAGCCAGCAGCAGTGACCACAGAGGAGAAACACTCAAACAAGCACGAGGGGCTTGTTTAAGGCCATAGAGAGAATGACGAAGATGACAGACCATGCCCTCAGGAACAGAATACCCAGGTGGCGGAAGCATGTAGACCTCCTCACGCAACTCGCCATTAAGAAAGTCATTCTTGACATCAAGCTGAGAAACAGACCAGTGGCGAACAGACGCCACCGCAAGAAGAGTGCGGACAGTGGTCATGTGAGCCACAGGAGCAAAAGTCTCGTCGTAGTCACAACCATGCTCCTGCTGGAAGCCACGAGCAACAAGACGCGCCTTATAGCGCTCAAGAGAGCCATCAGAGCGAGTCTTAATCTTATAAACTCACTTACACGTGATGGGACGAGAGTGAGATGGAAAAGGAACAAGATTCCAAGTACCAGTATGCTCGAGGGCAGCAATCTCCTCGGCCATAGCATGCTGCCACTCAGGATGAGTAACAACATGCCGATAGGAGACAGGCTCAAGAGTAGCTGCACCAGAAAAACCAAAACGGGCAGGAGGCCGAATCGACTGGCGATCGCGGAGAGCGTAGCGAGGAGAAGATAACCCATCAAGGGAAGATGGATCATCAGGAGAAGATAGAACATCAGGAGAAGATGGCTCATCTGGAAGATCCTCAATACGAGGTCGACGAGTGTAGACGAGTGTAGTGGGAGGAGCGCAGAGGCGGCGGCGGCGACAACGACGGAGAGGCCACGGGAGGAATATGTGGAGACTCGGTGGGGCGGGTGGATGAGGGCAAAGCAGATATAGGTGTATCGGAAAGGTCAAAGGACGAGACTCCACAGAGGAAGCCGAAACCGAAGGAGAGGTAGGACGTGGGTAGAAGGGACGAGACTCGTCGAAAGTCACATCCCGAGAAATCCGCATCCGTCGACCAACAGGATCCCAGCACCGATATCCCTTGTGCTCGAGATCTGTATCCCGAAAGACACACTCAACGATGGCGATTAGTTTGGTACGTTCTCGAGGCGAGAGAACATAGCAAACGACCAAAGCATTTAAAGGCGAGTAGTCGGAAGAAGACCACAAAGACGCTCAACAGGATCGCACCTCAAGAGCGTAAGAGGGCTAGATGTTAACAAGATAGGTGGCGATGGAAACGACCTCGGCCCAAAAGTGAGGTGGAATAGGCGGCAATCATCGCACGAGCCGTCTCAAGGAGATGACGATGCTTGCGCTCGGCAACACCATTTCGAGCATGAGCACCGTGACGGGAGAAGCGGCGAGAGTACCGCTCGTAAGGAAGGCTGCGCAGTAACGAGAGGTACTCGCCGGTGAGTCGGCCACGAAAGACACGAATAGGGGTGGAGCGTGTGTGGACCATAGTGGCAAATTGTTTATAGATAGATAAGACCTCACTACGAAGACATGAAATATATCCAAGTGTGGCGAGAAAAATCATCTATAAAAATGATATAATATTGATGACCCCCTTTCGAAACGAAGGGAGCCGGACCCCAAACATCTGAATGAACAAGATCAAAAGGACGCTGAGACACTGACTCACTATGAGGATAAGGAAGCTGAATCATTTACCTAACTTACAACCCGACAATCTAAAGACGCATCTCCGAGATGCAGACCCGTAAGACCACGACGAACCAAAGGCGGCATGCACAAGATCTACACAGATGACCAAGACGGTGATGCCATCGCTGGAAAGAGCTGGTAGTGGCGGCGAGAGGCCGAGCGGCAACGGTAGCAGCGGAAGGAAGGTGAAGCCAGTCAAGCTCCCAGAGACGCTGTGAGTCAAGGCGCCGAGGGCCAGAACCAACCAGAGCTCCCGTGTGGCGGTCCTGAACACAACAAGAGTCAAAGTCGAGAATGACCCGACAACCAAGATCAGTAATCTGCCCAACAGAAAGAAGCTGCATGGTAAGGCGAGGAACATAAGCAACAAAAGGAACATGAAAAGATGAGTTGCTATGAGGTCCTCGACCAGAGACAGAAAGAGATGTACCATCAGCAGTAAGAACACTGACAAGAGAATCAAGGGGTGTAATGAAAGACAGAGTGGAAGAATAAGGAGTCATGTGAAAAGATGCTCCAGAATCAAGAATCCACAGGGAGGTACCTGACTGTGTAGGAGGTGGTTTCTCGGTGCAGAAGAGTCGATGCGAGCTGCAGAACTGTCGAGGAGAACACGGCGGTAGCGGCGTCGAAGTCGGCTATCTCCCGCTCTCGAGAGAAATCTGAAGAAGTCGATGCAGGCGTCGATGTAGAAGCACCAGTGCCAGTGCTAGTAGAAGAACGGCGAGAAATATGCCGCTGCTTCTTATAGCACTGGGTGTAAAACCCCGAGTATCAAATAGAGAAAAACATTATTCGGAAGAGGGAATTTATTCAATTTTGAAGTTCTCCTATCAAAGATTGTATCCAACAGCGATTAGTGGAAATAAAATGGAGGTTTTCTCTGAAATTCCAACAACTTGGGCCCTGGGCCTTGGCCCAGAAGGCCCAAGAGGGAGGCCGACCAAAGGGGTGGGCACCACCCCCTTTTTCTTCCCCCAAACCCTAGGCCGAATCCACCTCTCCCCTTTCCCTCCCCAAGCCGCCACCCTCCCGCCCCTTGCCGCGCCTCCCCTCTGGTTTTGGCACCTTTCCCGACCATTGGTGCTGCCATCTTCCTCCCGGAGCCGCCCTCCCTCTGCCGTCTTTGTGAAGGAAGGAGAAGGAAGCGCGGGCTGTTTGGCGAAAGGAAGGGAGAACGAGGAGAGAAAGGAGATCTTCTTCTTGGGTTCAACCAGCATCTCCTAAGGTTCTACAAGGGTAGCATAAGGCGTTCTTTGCTGTCTAAGTTGTATTAGATGCAAATTCGATTAGTTTGATTGGATTGAATTGCTGCTGCTAGAAATTCCATTCTGTCCAGGTTCTTGCGCGGCCTGTTTCGACTACTTAGAGTCCGAATTCGAAGAGTTGATCTCCTAGAGTTAGTTAGGTCTTGTTCTTAGCTTTCGATGGCCGCCAAGAACAATGAATTCGACGCACGGATAAAAGTTATGTTAGTTTCGTCTCTGCTCTCCGAATCGACGAGAATAAACTATCAAGTTATCTTTTAAAATATGAGTGTGTTAATGGAAAATTCAGGGCTTTCACCCAACTAGGTTATTGTAGGTCTTGGTCTTAGATTTTGATATTGTTAAAGAACGCTCAATTCGGAGTTGTAGATTAAAAGTTATGATCATTTTAATCTGTTGTCTTAATTGTGTAGACAGTTTACATTCGCTGTTTCAGCTTATCTGTCGATAAATTAAATTGGCGAATTGGGTTACCTTGTCAACTAGAGTATTGTAGTTATGTCGATTAAGAATCCATAGAAATTGGTCTCACCTCATTCGAGTTCGGACCAATAGATATGATTTTACCGTTCTGCTGTCGATGTCGGGTTGTGCACGAGTAGTCTGTTTTCATATTAGAGCTAACTAGTTAAATGGGGTTTATCGGAAGGAGTTGTAGAAACGTTATTGGAAGCGCTCTGTTGTATGTTGTATTTATTTAGTACTTACTTGTGTAGGCAGAGAGGCTTGGTTTAGGGACATCTTCTTTGCCTACCACATGGCGCTTACAAGGCAAGTACATCGACTTTTGTGTGAATTGTGATTGCTTGATGCTCGATGTTTAATATTGTGTTTTGTTCGATATGAGAGAAGCTTTAATATTCATGTTCCGTCTACGGGAGTGGAATATTTCTTGTCCCAGCCAAGCAATTAGAACTAGAGAAGTGAGGTTAAGCGAGACCCCCTTAAACCTTGCTTGCCTTCTCTTTTCTGCACTGAATCCTGGTGTTGATACTAGGTTACCATCTAACCAGTCTTTCCGTTCTATCGATCGATGCCCTTTTCGGTCGACTGAGTGGAGCAGAGTCTTTCGTACTACCAGAAGACGACGTGAAGCATGATGTCAAATTATCTCCGAATCAAGAAAGGAAAGATTAAACAAAGCAATGGAAAGGAAAATGTGACAAAGAACGGGATCTGCGTCATGATCTTCCAAAGACTATCTCGAAGAAAATCAAGATAACGAGATGGTGCATTTCGTTTAGAGTTGAAAAGAACTACTTAGAAAACACTTAACTGAAGGATATTAGGAATCCTTCAACAAAGCTTCCCACTTTAGCACCTAAAGCGTTCAAGAACCTCTCGGATTCATTTGAGTTCGATCGTGTAAAAATCCGAAAAGTGACCTCGTGACCAAACCCACCTAGGTTGCCACGACCTTTCGTTCCGACTTCGAACCACAGGAATCTCGGACGAGATTCGTTAAGGGGGTAGATTTGTAACATCCCAAAATTTCCAAATGCAAAAATACAAGATTTTTAAACTTTTGTATGATTATCTGTTGCCGTTCAGTTTGTCTGCAATTTGTGAGTTATTTGATCTGCATTTCTTTTGTCAGTACAACTGTTATGAAATGAAAACCCTAAATAGAAAACCCTAGAAACATAAAATTGTAAAGTAAAAGAATCGGATACAATTAAATCATCATAATAAAATTAACTTAGACATTGCCTGTTAAATATTACTAAAGTAAACCCTAGGTCAAAGACACATTGTAACCTAAATCTCAGAATATATTTTGCTAACCCTAAAGTCCTACCTCGGTCCTTAGCATATTTTCCTCTCCCGACGAGCCGCTCTGGCGTTAGCATCTCCGTCTTGAGCGCCATGCCACTTTGCTCATCCGACAAGGGTGAAACATGACGTGTCCCTTCTTTTCCCGCCATTTCTCTAATCCATTTCTCTTTCCAACTCACTCATGGCCATTTCTCTCAGCCGAACCCCATCGCCTGCATGCGTGCCAACACAGCTCACCGCCTCAGCCGCTCTGTCATCGCGAATGCATCGCCTCCACCACCGAGTGCATCGCCTGCCGCAAAAAAAAGCGCCCGCGGCCGCCTCTTCCCTGCCATTTCTTTCCCTCCCTCTTCTCCTCCACAAAAGCTCCAGAGAATGTCGTCGCCGCCCCTTGGAGCTGCCGCCACCCCTCAGTTCCTCTGCGTGCTGCCGCCGCCTCCCCACTGCCTCCCCATGCCGGCTTCTCCCCCAGATCCGGCTGCCTCCCAGCACCCTTCTCTCCACCGAGCTCCCCTCCTCCTCCACTTGCCGCTGCCGTCTCCCACCCCGACCGCACCTCCTTCTCCCCTAGATCCGGCCGCCGACCCCCTGGTGCCTCTCCTCCATCTCCAGCTCGCGCCGGCCATCCCACCACGGCCCCGGCCGGCTGCTCCGCCGAGCCCTACGCCACGAGCCCGAGCGCGCCCGCCGCCTCTCTGCTGCCACCTCCCGGCCCGGCTCAGTCCCGGCGCGCGGCGGCGCTCCCGGCCGCGGCCGCCACTCCGGCCGCCATGCAGCTCCTCCGCGCTGTACCGCATCGATCGCCCATTGAGCTTCCGACCGTCCGCGACAAGTCTTGGCCGAGCCACTTCGGTTTCCCTCTCGCACTCTATATGTTTGTTTTAATGCCTCAAAGGTTGTCTTATTTCTCTGTAGGTGGAGTTCGTCTTGGCCCCTCTTCACTTGTGTTCAACCACCGTCGCTCATTTGCCCGAAGCGCGCGCCTCCACCCCTGAGGCCGCCTCGCCCATGCCGGTCCTGATCTCGTCATTATCGGCCACTGCCGGGGTTTCCCTAACCGTCGACATTGAGCAGTCCCGAGCCGCTTCGGCCTTGGTGTTCTTGATTCCCTACTGTTCATCCACTTTGCTAGCTTCAGTTTCATTCTCTACGCTATATGCTCTCCTCTGTGTGAATGGTGTTGATTAGCATGTCATTTATCTTGTTCTAGCTTAAGTGAGGACTTTTGGAATGATTGATGAGTGTGGTGTTGAATGTTTTGCAAAGGCAAGGTTTAGGTAGTACCAAAGTATTAGCTGACTCATTTGAATGCTCCCTGTTAGTAAAGAACTCATTAAGGTTAATTGGAAAATGCTAGCGGTATGTCCATATACATGTGTAGCCTTGTATGCTAAATGAATGGTTAGTAGCTAGCAAATGATCTTTGCAGGATAGATGACGGAGAATTGATCCGAATGCTTGTAGTGACATTTGGCCAATAACATTTCTAATACAAGTACTAAGAAAGTTTCTAATTCAATTAATACTTAAACTAAGTGTTGTGTATGTCATCAATCAATTAAATAGCATTAGAATCGAAAATCCACGTGGTTATAAGTTTTGAGAAAAACAAGCAGAGAATAGAAAGGATTAGTTGAATTTTAGGTTGGTTTTCTCCTGCAGCACCTCCTGTCTTATGCTATCAAATCCTGGTAAATGTCATTTAGATCACTTCAGTAAGTTAGTATTTGGAAGTTTGAGTGAAAGGGAGGCTAGTTGTAACATTTCTGTCAGAGGTCAGTATACAATTGTAGGTATATGAGCAGTACTAGTTTTAATTAATTTTTGTTAGTAGGCTGATAACCTGATTAATATCAGCAGTTGAAAGTCTTTCGTAAACACTGTCATTAGATGAGCATTTAGTTGTCTAACAGTTTCAAGTTTAGAAGTTGTGCCCTTGTTAGATTTTTGAACAGAGGAGAAGAATTGGTAAATAGGATCAATTGGGCTAGTAGCATTGTAGTAAAGCTAACCCTCAATCACCATCAAAGTCTGCCGAAAGAGGAGAGCATATAAGAGGTTTGATTTTTGACTGTATGATTATCGTGGAAATAATTGAGTTTGGAAAGATCAGTAATAAGAAATCCTGTATAATTTAAATAATCTCCGAATCTACTAATTTGTTGTTCCTGAATTCATGATCTATCTTACGTGTTATTGATTTTTGAATCTTTGTTGGCGTTACAGTATTTATTCGCTGTTTTTCGCTTTGGCAGTTTTTATCGTTAGATGGCGTTGTTATCGAGAGTGATCCTCTACAGCAAGTCAAATATCTCTAGCAAAGCAAAGGCAAGCAGTTTGATCATATCCACTCAATCCTATTACTTTTAAAATCTAATATTTTGTTTTACTCGTACGTATGCATGCCTTTGTGTCAATGATTATTTTGTCGATTAGAGGTAGTTAATCCCATTGCATTGTTGCCCTGAAAATTGTTCACCCCTGCCACTACCTTAGGAATATTATTCTCACTGGTGAATTAGAGCCCGGTGAATGATTTAGGGCCTTTATTTGTATTTACGATATGATGCTTAGCAATGCTTAGATACCGGTAGAATTGGGCGGTTATCGACTTAGTCGGTAACCTTGATCACACAAAATTATTATAACTTTACATTTTCAGCCTTTGTGCTAAGTTATTTGTGAAAACTAAAAATGAAAACAAAATGATTTGGACTTGGGCACAATGGTAAGATGGTGTGCTTTTGGGTGTGACTGGAAAGGTGCCCAAGTCAATTAAGGACCGAGTTACTTGCGCCACCGTACTGAGCATTTTGCGTGCTAACCACACTAGAGTATATGGGACCTCTCTTGACCTAGTACTTTGGCGTGTATTGGCTCCGGGTCGCAGGAGGTCGCAGGAGGGATGGAGGTGGGAGCATGGTAGTTGTCCGAAAAGCTTTATCCTGAGTGGGTAGTTGTCTTTTCGGCTTTACCATGTAAGCGTATGGATTTCTATCCATACGAGCGGCTCATAGTTAATACACAATATTGGAAAACGTCTTGTTAGACTTAGCCGTGCTCGCATACCAAAGGAAGTATGCTAGCAGTGGTGGTGGAAAGGCGGTCTAAAGTGTGGGTACATTGGTACACCTGCAGGTTAAAACTATTCGAATAGCCTCGTCTAGGTTATGGACACGCTCGGATCGCCCCAAGAACTAGACTATAACATTTAATTAAAACTTGTGGGTTGGTATGAGCGGGTGTTCATACTATTGTTGTGATAGCCATTGGGTTGGTCATCTCCAGGATTTATTTATGTTACTACTTCTTTGTATCATTTGTTATTTCGCAAATAAAATTGAATTGTTAAAGCGCCTTCAAACTATTACATTATTGTAAAGAAAACTTGCTTCTGCTAAAAGTAAGTCGAGAGCCCTCCACTTAAATAAAGCTTGCATGTAGTTAATTATAGTTACATTACCCTTACACGTCGGTCTTGCGAGTACAAAAGCAATTTTTGTACTCAGTTGCTTTGCTTAATGTTTTTGTTGCAGAGGAATAAGGTGAGCCCCAAGGGCTTTCCTTTTGTGAGATGTCTTTGGGTTTGACGACTAGCTTGGCGGTCCGGTTGGTTGCCTTGTGGGTAAAGGCACACTAATTGGCTCTTTTATTTATCGCCATCTTATGGCTTTTGCTTCCGCTGTGTAGTTTGTTATTTATCTTGTAATTTCAATCTGTTGTATATTGTGTAGTTTTATTATTGTAACCTCTTGTGTATGGTTTTGATGCATGATTTTGTAACAGGTGTGTATCTTGCATTTAGGAAGTATACATATCCTGAGGCTTAGTTTATTTGAATTGTAATGCTAGGGTCAATGGAAGGCTAAGCATTACAAGTCGAATAAACGGGTCCTCACAAAGTTGGTATCAGAGTTTGTCTTGACCGTAGAAACCCCTAGCTTGGTAGTCATTAGGATATTTTGAAAAACTTATTTTCAAAGTGTCAAATGGGTTATGAAAACTTAAGTAAGTTCTCGATTTTACTTCTTATCTATCTTAGCTTGCTCATCTTGCCTTATTCATGTTGAGTTTTGAAAAGGTTGTTCCTCTCTTCTCATTTCAAAGTTAGTTGGTTATCGGTTAAATTCGGTTGGGAATAATGAGAATTGAAAATATAAAGTGTTAGTTGTTATTTAGTGAAGATTTGAAGCACTCGGGTTGAAGCACTCATCTCGGGGCTCGGATACAAGATCGGACAACAAGCACAAGTTTCGGACTGCGAGCACATAGTTAAATCGTTAGGATTAAAAATGAGATGATAAATCAACTAAAACTCATGGAATTAAAAGGGTAAGATGTGATATTAGAAGGCTAGTGCCCAATCTACCCTTATATGGTTTTTACCATGCACGTTAGATGCGATAGAACTTGATTTGTGCTCTCAAATTTTTCGTCTCAAGCGATTGCTCGTTCATTCAATACGAGTTAGTAAATGCTGGGAAGCAAATCTTTTGCTTTGTGGTTTTGCTTGGTCTTATGCTTTTAAACAAATATTTGGAGTTATTTCTTGCTTGTTATGTGTTTGCAATTGGGTTAGGGTAATGTCTATTTCCCTAGGCGATGCCTTATTGCGATATTAGGATTAAAATTAGGGTTTACTCTTAGAGTATGCACGCCTAATGATATTACTTAGCTTGTAGACGCTAGATTTTGTAACCACTTACTCCCTTTGTTCCAAATAGTTGCACATCGCCTCTGGACGGCATGTATAGCAACTATGTCGGAACCTTTTGGAGTAGTTAGTACATGTTAGAATTAAATTGCATACCCATTGCCATTCCCTCACCTTATGTCCATTCTTTCCTCAACTTATCTTTCTAGTACCGAAATATTTAAGGGGGTAGAAGATACCTCCAATTACTTGTTAGACATCTTGATTCTTATACTTTGATCATGCACATAGTTTCTAAATTAACTTAAGCATGTCATGTTAATCAAGTTGCATAGAACAAGAAACATGTAAGCATGCATGAAAGCATTTGCACTCTCATTAACCAAAATTTAAAATCTGCCTTAGGACTAATTTGCACACATGCATCCCCTCGTGCATTCATCCTGTGTATTTCTTGTCCCAGCCAAGCAATTAGAACTAGAGAAGTGAGGTTAAGCGAGACCCCCTTAAACCTTGCTTGCCTTCTCTTTTCTGCACTGAATCCTGGTGTTGATACTAGGTTACCATCTAACCAGTCTTTCCGTTCTATCGATCGATGCCCTTTTCGGTCGACTGAGTGGAGCAGAGTCTTTCGTACTACCAGAAGACGACGTGAAGCATGATGTCAAATTATCTCCGAATCAAGAAAGGAAAGATTAAACAAAGCAATGGAAAGGAAAATGTGACAGCAACGTCGGGATACTGCGTCATGATCTTCCAGCACTATCTCTGAAGAAAATCAAGATAACAGATGGTGCATTTCGTTTAGAGTTGAAAAGAACTACTTAGAAAACACTTAACAGAAGGATATTAGGAATCCTTCAACAAAGCTTCCCACTTTAGCACCTAAAACGTTCGAAGAACCTCTCTGGATTCAGATTTGAGTTCGATCTGTGTAAAAATCCGAAAAGTGACCTCGTGACCAAACCCACCTAGGTTGCCACAGCCTTTCGTTCCGACTTCCGAACTACCGGAATCTCGGGACGAGATTCTGTTTAAGGGGGGTAGATTTGTAACATCCCAAAATTTCCAAATGCAAAAATACAAGATTTTTAAACTTTTTGTATGATTATCTGTTGCCGTTCAGTTTGTCTGCAATTTGTGAGTTATTTGATCTGCATTTCTTTTGTCAGTACAACTGTTATGAAATGAAAACCCTAAATAGAAAACCCTAGAAACATAAAATTGTAAAGTAAAAGAATCAGATACAATTAAATCATCATAATAAAATTAACTTAGACATTGCCCTGTTAAATATTACTAAAGTAAACCCTAGGTCAAAGACCTGTTCAGAACCTAAATCTCCGAATATATTTTGCTAACCCTAAAGTCCTACCTCGGTCCTTAGCATATTTTCCTCTCCCGACCGAGCCGCTCCTGGCGTTAGCATCTCCCGTCTTCGGGCGCCATGCCACTTTGCTCATCCAAGACTTGGGTGAAACGCCGCGTGTCCCTTCTTTTCCCTGCCATTTCTCTAATCCATTTCTCTTTCCAACTCACTCATGGCCATTTCTCTCAGCCGAACCCCATCGCCTGCATGCGTGCCAACACAGCTCACCGCCTCAGCCGCTCTGTCATCGCGAATGCATCGCCTCCACCACCGAGTGCATCGCCTGCCGCATAAAAAAAAAAGAAGCGTCTGGCAGCCGCCCTCTTCCCCTGCCATTTCTTTCCCTCCCTCTTCTCCTCCACAAAGCTCCGAGAATGTCGCCGCCGCCTTGAGCTGCGCCACCCTCGTTCCTCTGCGTCTTGCCGCCGCCTCCCCACTGCCTCCCCATGCCGGCTTCTCCCCCAGATCCGGCTGCCTCCCAGCACCCTTCTCTCCACCGAGCTCCCCTCCTCCTCCACTTGCCGCTGTCGTCTCCCACCCCGACCGCACCTCCTTCTCCCCTAGATCCGGCCCCCGACCCCCTGGTGCCTCTCCTCCATCTCGGCTCGCGCGGCCATCCCACCACGCCCCCGGCCGGCTGCTCGCCGAGCCCTACGCCTGGAGCCCGAGCGCGGCCGCCGCCTCTCTCGCTGCCACCTCCGGCCCGGCTCGTCGTCGGCTCGCGCCGCTCGCTCGGCCGCGCCGCCACCCGATCGCCATCAGCTCCTCCACGCCGTGGCCGCATCTGATCGCCGCCTCCCTGAGCTTCCGACCGTCGCGACAAGTCTTGGCCGAGCCACTTTCGGTTTCCTCCCCGCACTCTATATGTTTGTTTTAATGCCTCAAAGGTTGTCTTATTTCTCAGAGGTGGAGTTCGTCTTGGCCGCCCTTTCACTTGTGTTCAACCACCGTCGCTAGTTGCCCGAGCCGCGCCGCCTCCACCCCGAGGCCGCCTCGCCATGCCGGTCCCGATCTCGTCATTATCGGCCCGCTGCGGGTTTCCTAACCGTCGACATTGAGCGATCCGAGCCGCCGGCCTTGGTGTTCTTGATTCCCACTGTTCATCCACTTTGCTAGCCGGTTTCATTCTCTCGCTATATGCTCTCCTCTGTGTGAATGGTGTTGATTAGCATGTCATTTATCTTGTTCTAGCTTAAGTGAGGACTTTTGGAATGATTGATGAGTGTGGTGTTGAATGTTTTGCAAAGGCAAGGTTTAGGTAGTACCAAAGTATTAGCTGACTCATTTGAATGCTCCCTGTTAGTAAAGAACTCATTAAGGTTAATTGGAAAATGCTAGCGGTATGTCCATATACATGTGTAGCCTTGTATGCTAAATGAATGGTTAGTAGCTAGCAAATGATCTTTTGCAGGATAGATGACCAGAGAATTGATCTGAATGCTTGTAGTGACATTTGGCCAATAACATTTCTAATACAAGTACTAAGAAAGTTTCTAATTCAATTAATACTTAAACTAAGTGTTGTGTATGTCATCAATCAATTAAATAGCATTAGAATCTGAAAATCCACGTGGTTATAAGTTTTCAGAAAAACAAACAGAGAATAGAAAGGATTAGTTGAATTTTAGGTTGGTTTTCTCCTGCAGCACCTCCTGTCTTATGCTATCAAATCCTGGTAAATGTCATTTAGATCACTTCAGTAAGTTAGTATTTGGAAGTTTGAGTGAAAGGGAGGCTAGTTGTAACATTTCTGTCAGAGGTCAGTATACAATTGTAGGTATATGAGCAGTACTAGTTTTAATTAATTTTTGTTAGTAGGCTGATAACCTGATTAATATCAGCAGTTGAAAGTCTTTCGTAAACACTGTCATTAGATGAGCATTTAGTTGTCTAACAGTTTCAAGTTTAGAAGTTGTGCCCTTGTTAGATTTTTGAACAGAGGAGAAGAATTGGTAAATAGGATCAATTGGGCTAGTAGCATTGTAGTAAAGCTAACCCTCAATCACCATCAAAGTCTGCCGAAAGAGGAGAGCATATAAGAGGTTTGATTTTTGAGTGTATGATTATCGTGGAAATAATTGAGTTTGGAAAGATCAGTAATAAGAAATCCTGTATAATTTAAATAATCTCCGAATCTACTAATTTGTTGTTCCTGAATTCATGATCTATCTTCTGTGTTATTGATTTTTGAATGCTGTTGGCGTTCGTATTTATTATTTTTTTCGCTTTGGCGCTTTTATCGTTAGATGCGTTGTTATCGAGTGATCCTCTGACAAGTCAAATATCTCTAGCAAAGCAAAGGCAAGCGGTTTGATCATATCCACTCAATCCTATTACTTTTAAAATCTAATATTTTGTTTTACTAAATGCGTATGCATGCCTTTGTGTCAATGATTATTTTGTCGATTAGAGGTAGTTAATCCCATTGCATTGTTGCCTCGAAAATTGTTCACCCCGCCACTACCTTAGGAATATTATTCTCTTGGTGAATTAGAGCCGGTGAATGATTTAGGGCCTTTATTTGTATTTACTGATATGATGCTTAGCAATGCTTAGATACTGGTAGAATTGGGCGGTTATCGACTTAGTCAGTAACCTTGATCACACAAAATTATTATAACTTTACATTTTCACCTTTGTGCTAAGTTATTTGTGAAAACTAAAAATGAAAACAAAATGATTTGGACTTGGGCACAATGGTAAGATGGTGTGCTTTTGGGTGTGATGGAAAGGTGCCCAAGTCAATTAAGGACCGAGTTACTTGCGCCACCGTCTCGAGCATTTTGCGTGCTAACCACACTAGAGTATATGGGACCTCTCTTGACCTAGTACTTTGGCGTGTATTGGCTCCGGTCGCAGGAGGTCGCGGGAGGGATGGAGGTGGGAGCATGGTAGTTGTCCAAAAGCTTTATCTGAGTGGGTAGTTGTCTTTTCGGCTTTACCATGTAAGCGTATGGATTTCTATCCATACGAGCGGCTCGTAGTTAATACACAATATTGGAAAACGTCTTGTTAGACTTAGCCGCGCCGCATACCAAAGGAAGTATGCTAACCGTGGTGGTGGAAAGGCGGTCTAAAGTGTGGGTACATTGGTACACCCTGCGAGGTTAAAACTATTCGAATAGCCTCGTCCTAGGTTATGGACACGCTCGGATCGCCCCAAGAACTAGACTATAACATTTAATTAAAACTTGACGGGTTGGTATGAGCGGTGTTCATACTATTGTTGTGATGGCCATTGGGTTGGTCATCTCGGGATTTATTTATGTTACTACTTCATCAGATCGTTATTTCGCAAATAAAATTGAATTGTTAAACCGCCTTCAAACTATTACATTATTGTAAAAGAAAACTTGCTTTCGCTAAAAGTAAGTCGAGCCCTCCACTTAAATAAAGCTTGCATGTAGTTAATTATAGTTCATTACCCTTACACGTCGGTCTTGCAGTACAAAAGCAATTTTGTACTCGGTTGCTTTGCTTAATGTTTTTGTTGCAGAGGAATAAGGTGAGCCCCAAGGGCTTTCCTTTTGTGAGATGTCTTTGCGGGTTTGACGACTAGCTTAGCGGCCGGTTGGTTGCCTTGTGGGTAAAGGCACACTAATTGGCTCTTTATTTATCGCCATCTTATGGCTTTTGCTTCCGCTGTGTAGTTTGTTATTTATCTTGTAATTTCAATCTGTTGTATATTGTGTAGTTTTATTATTGTAACCTCTTGTGTATGGTTTTGATGCATGATTTTGTAACAGGGGTGTATATCTGCATTTAGGAAGTATACATATCACGAGGCTTAGTTTATTTGAATTGTAATGCTAGGGTCAATGGAAGGCTAAGCATTACAAGTCGAATAAACCGGGGTCCTCACATGACTAGAAGTGGAGGTCGTGGTTGTTACTCTGGGATTCACCAGGTTACACCACTGTTCGTAGTATGTGGTTAGAGGAGTAGTTACCCCGAGTACCAAAGTTTCAGGTGTTAAGCGTGAGTTGCTTTAAAAAGTTGTTCTCTTTCTTGATTTACGAATTTGCCAATTCTTGTCTGTGGTGGTTGATGAATTTCTCACAGGTTTGTGGTTCATGATAGTTTATGGTTTTCAATAGATCCCTCTTGGTTCTCTGAAACAATTATTGCTTTTCGACTGTTGAGTTGCTTTTACTACTTGTGGTCGTTGTCAATTGGCAAAATTGATGTTTTCATGGTTGCTTCTTCTTTCTCATTGAAAAAGAATTACTCATTTACTCGTTTGATAGCTTGGTTAGTGAGAGTTTTCCGCTGTAAGTTCGTTTGCAAGGGAAAGCTTTGGCTTTATGTGTTTCTTTTGGATTACTTCGAGCGTTGAGGTTTTAAGTCTCTCTTTTGCTGAAGTAAGGCGTTAGAATCCTTTTGTGATGACTTGTCATGCTTAAAATGAGAAGTTATAACTAAACGAATAAGTTGTTATGATATGAGTTACCAAGTCGGGTTATTAGCATGGTGCAATCAATTATTCTTAACTACCATCTATGAAAGTGAAATTGATTAATTTGAAATGTCCTTGTATTTGATACATGCTGTATGTTAAATAAATACTGTCCATATCCGTTCAGAACCTATAGATCTTGCATAAGAGCTAGATTTATCTATTTCCTAGTATGCTAAAATTGTTGAAACTTGTATAAAGGACTAGATGGGTGCTGGTGTATCGATTCGTGAAACCTTGTTTATAGGAAATTATGTTAGTGAATCCTTAATCATGTTTTGAAATGATTTCTGAACAAAGGTGAAATGTGAATCTATGTTTATATATATGGTTATGTGATTGGAAATGGAATTTGTACCGTATGTACACACATGATTAGTATAATCATCAATTGTTAATGAGTGCTGAAGAAGGTGTTGAGCAACACCAACAGTTGAGTAGATGAATTTCGTAAGTAGTCTTTGATAGCGTGCATTGTGATATTGTTATTGCTTAGCATAATCTGGTTATAATAAATTTGTTTCAACCTTGTGGTTTGTGTTCCCTTTGGGAAGTTTTAGGATGGAGTAATAAAGTTTGATGATTCTTGGTACTAGTGTATGTTGTCGATGTTATTAAATCGTCAAAAATGTGAGAATGAGGTTAATTCTCGTAGTAATTTGATCACCCATGGTGATATTTCCTAAATGATCAAATTTCAAGTTTTGTGTTCATGATCTTTTGGGGGTTCAGGCTGTATGTGGTAAATGAAGTTTATCGAGTATCGAAATGTTGCAAAGTTATAATGGTTCTTCAGTGATGCAAGTGCTTCGATCTTGAATACTTATTTGTTCTTATCTGTTAAGGTTCGATATTCTCTTCTTGTAAGGCCTATGCTTTCAACTGTGGACTCCACTTATGTTCTATGAGTTCATTGCACCACTCAGGCGAGTCTTCTCTGCTCGTATCTCAGTAAGAGCCTCCAGGAGAGTGACACGAGGGTGGCGTGCAAGGAGCTGGGCACGCCGCTGCTCGAACTCGGGACGAAGTCGAGTAAGGAACTCGTAGACCCGCTGAAACTCGTGTCAACATGTACACTAGGCAAAGCGACGCGATAGGAGCGGCGGCCGGCGAAGCGGGACAGAGTCGGTGACGCCAAGCAGCAGAGCTCGGCGTAAAGCGTCAACGATAGCATCACCTGCTGAAGAGAGTGCTCTGGCGGACCACGGACGGTAGAGAGCATCACCGAGGGCTCGTAGCGGCGAAGGTGAGTCCACATCCGAAAGCGATGGGAGTCCCACAACCTCGTAAGAAAACCGAGTTGGATATCGCGATGAGGACAACGGCGGCCGGCGTCGTCGTCGTACCACTGAGTGTAGACGGTCAGGCGATCCTTGTAGAAGTCGAGCCTCTGGTAGGCAGAGATAGCCTCATCATCGGCAAGGCGCGGCGGTCTCAGCAGCCTTGTCGGCTGTTGGGGGTAGCGCAATAGGCGTAGGTTCCGTCGGAGGTGTAGGGCAAGCGGGCAGGTGACATCGCCAGAGAGGACGCCCCAAGATGAAGACCACACATGTGGATGCGCATGTGAGACACGAAGTCGGTGTAATTAACACCATCGAAGATCACCGAGCAACGAGGGAGGAAAACGGTACCCATTGGTAGGCGACGCTGGACGGCGCGGTGACCAAGGCAACGAAGTCTAACAGGCGGCGCGACACGGCGCGGCGGTTAGAACGACTCTTTTTTTTCTCTCTTTTTTTCGGACTTCGGCTTACTTACGGGCCGCTCGGCCGGCCCAGAGCAAAAAAAACGCGCAGGGGTCTAGGGTTTCCTGGCGGCGGCGGCAGCGGCGCCTAGCGGCGAGGCTGGCGGCGGCGGCGCGGCGATGGCGAGGCTGGCGGCGCGGCGGCCTCGATGGCGGGTGGAGAGTGGCGGGGCGAGAGTGGCGGCGGCGGCGCGCCTAGCGGCGATGGCGATGGAGAGGCCCCGCGGCGGCGGCTCGTGGCGGCGATGGAGGCGGCGCCTAGCCTCCGTGGCGGCGGACGCGGCGAGTCCGCGGCGATGGGCGAGGTGGAGGCGCGGAGGCCGAGGCGACGCCGGCGGCCGGGACAAGCGAAAGCCCTGGCGACGGCGGCTCGTGGCCCGGCGATGGAGAGGTGGCACCTAGCCTCCCGTGGCGACGGACGCGGAGAGTCCCGCGGTGATGGACGAGGTGGAGGCGCAGAGGCCGAGGCGGTCGGAGGCGACACCGACGGCCGGGACAAGCGAAACGATGGCAAACCCGCCCAGGCGACGAGCGGCGGCCAGAGAAGACGCAGAGGCCGAGGCGGAGGCGCGGAGGCCGAGGCGGTCGGAGGCGACGCCGGCGGCCGGGACAAGCGAAGCGACGGCAAACCCTATGTTCGCTCTGATACCATGTTGTGAATAGCGCTTGTATTCAATATGGGGCCAATGGGCTAGTATATATACACAAGTACATGTAGTGAATATGCAAAGAACCCCTTATAACAATAGGGAATAACACACTATACAGATATATCTCTAACAAATATCGCGTGCCATAATAGTAATACGCTTATCCCTTTTACTGCATGTTTTGGGGAACATGTTTTTTTTCTGAGCTCCTACATCAGTTAGTAAAACATAACGTCGTATATAATAATCGGCTTCCCATTTTTACCACCGTTTTTTTGCAATCTCTTTTTTTTTATAGTAAAAAGTTAGTGTCTAGTAAACCCTAGCTATCTTGTAAGGTAATTGCGTTGGAGATACCGAGTAGATCCAATGAAGTAAACAGTCATGTGTAGAACAATAAACGGTTTCATCATAGACGGTAAACACAAATTCAAACCGGATATATCGTGAATACAATACTATAAAACATGTCACATAATAAACGGTTTCATCGTAGACAGTAAATACAAATTCAATCAGGCTTTTTATTTTTTATATTTATATATGGCCAAACAACGTGATCAGTCGCTAGCGTCAGCGCGCCAAAGGTACATACTAGGGGCCGCTGATAGTAATATGCATGCCATATACAATAATTTGTAGCACAAATGACAGTAAAACAAGAGACACGAGTCTATTTTCCGCAGGACGCCGCCGCCAAGCCAAAGCTCAAAATAAAACTCGCTAATCCCAGTCCGGCAAAGACGACAGGCACAACGGCAACCAAAAGGGGGGCGCCTGTGGAGAAGACAACTGTAGATAAGAGAGATCCCCCCAACCCAAAGCGATGTCGGTGCATTAGGAAAGAGGCTGACAAAAACTCCCAACAAACTGGTGTCGCCATTCAAGTTGTACAAAAGGCGGACAAAAGTGCCCGTGGACACGACCATGGAAATGAGGGAGCTAATATGCAACGACGAGAGCCTCAAAAGGTGGGGAGAATATCGCCACACATTTTTATCGATACATGAATGTTTTGTTACTACCCTGCCGGTTGCCATTAGAGAGTTTACTGGATCAGCCAACTTTTTGTTTTATTTGAGGTTCCAGTTATGTTTTTACCGAGGGTTCCCTTATATTTTACTGCTAACATGCACGGCATTCTTACTACAGCCTTGCTCTGCTCAAGTCTAGCGATGGATTCATAGAAGCCAATGGAAAAGATATGGCGAAGTCGTTCAAGGACAGACAGATGACTGAAGACATGTTCATAGAGTGTTTGCACCAAGACAATGCTGACCTAAGGCCACAAAGCAATGGGTACATGACGTTCCTCCCCATCAAATTGTCGGTAAGATGTTTTTTTTGCAAAGTCTCTTTTTATAGTAAATGGTCACTCCCGTAGCAGTAAATCATATCGTCGCCCTCAGTAAGTTTCATACTACTGTGTTTTGCCCGTCGATAGAAACTACTAAACGTAGAGGAGTATGTTAGAAATGAGCAATACAACACTGAACAGGCCGTGAACATACTGAAGGAGCACATGGCGGCAGTAGACATGACGCACATCAAGCTGGTAAGTAATTTACTATCTATCCGACACGTATCCAATAAATTATCTTTCATGATCCAGTAAACTACATTACTCATTACGGTAAAGCTGATAAGTAATCCAGCTCTCCCCCCTCCCCCGGTTTTACACAATCATCAATGATCCATTTACTACTTCAACATAGCGCAGAAGCGTGTGGAAGTACTGGACTCCAACGATTACAAGCAGAAGGGCACCAAAGTGTGAGGAAGAGTATCATCCCTCACCTGTGCGCAGCCCTACAAGCCGTGACCAGTGAGAAATTCCTGATCGTCGTGAACTGAAGGGTGCACAACATGACGACACCAAAGCAGGTCCTAGAGAACGACTGCGCCTTCTTCGTTATGAAGTGCTTGGAGTTCTAGGACGGTGAAAGCTCGACGCTAGCAACATCGATAGAGCTGGTAACAACTTCCCACCACCCGCAACATGCAACATTTTTTTACTGTTGTACAGCGTCTGACACACTGCCTTATTTTATCATGTGTCGTTCTCAAACTACAAAAAAAAAAACAAGTTTCTAGTGGGGCATACCATAATGTCTTCTCAAACAATAGTAAAATGTTATCAATATCACAGTAACTACCAAAAAACACAAAGCGCAAGCGGTTTTACAACAGTAATATGACATGTCTTTCGAAGTAATAATATATATCATTTACGGTAAATGATAGTATTTACCGAAGCAACAACGTGTCGTCATTTTTGTAAAACCCAGCACCCTGAATATCATGATCCCATCTACCTCACCTAAACAACAGTAAAACAAACACACGATCATACTATTAACAAATTTCCACCGCCATTTTTACCGTCAATTTAAAACAGCATTGAGCAACTTTTTATTGACAAACGCCCGTGCATTTTACTACCAAACTCGAGCGGGTGTTGACGCACATGAGGGTTTTACTGTCGTTTTAACACACAGGAGGGTTTTCTCGAGGAGGAGGGGGGGAGGGGGGTTTACTATCGAACTTGAGGGGAAGCGCGGGTATTGGCGCACTGCGTGGGGAAAGTGTGGCCTGCCAGGCCGCGTACAACGCGAAGAATAAGCTTTAGCTCATACAATACGTAATATAGCATATTTAGCTCATACAATACGTAATCTCGCATATTTAGCTCATATAAAGTGCAAACCGGTCAGAACAATAATTCAAGCATATTTAGCTCATACAATAGGTAACCTAGCACAAAAAACCTAAACCAACTTGGAAAGTGCATTATGTAGTCATAAACTTAAATTTGAATTTGAATTTGAAATTTTTTGACCGGTAACTGACTTACTGTTCATCCCGGTCTCCACCGGGAGTTCTGGTAACCGGCGGTTACCGGCCGGTAACCGTCGGGATTTTTATCCCTGGCTGTACAGCACCTGCATTTGGGCCCCACAAGTGACATGTATTTTAAAAACACAAAAGAAACATGGTACGCCACATGACTTTTCAGGTCAGCAGAGCTGATTCAGATAGTAGTGACAGTGTTAAATTGACATGTAGATCCTAGAGCAACCTAAACGAAGTAATTCGTAGTTACGTTTGCTTGTTTCATCCCAGACATAACGGCACTTGCAAGGTAGAAAACGCGAGTTTGAAATGTAGACCACAAAGTGTGAATTACTAAATGCAAAGAAGCATTTTTGCATTCACTAAACTTGTAAGCTAAACATACAGGGTTATACAAAAGATAAATAATCCCGACTCTAAAAGCATGGACCTCGTATAAAAAATATACAGCTGGGCCTGGGTTTTGGTTACAATCCACCAAGAAAAGAAATTAGCACTGGCAAGAGCCACCTCCAGCTATCTAGACCGCAATAAAGCATATTCCAACTTCAAAAGGCGGAGTCAAAATGGCACAGAAACAATTATCTACCTGACATTAAGGTGAGTACGATTAGCTCCAAGTTGAATCAAGAGCACTATCATCTGCAGCTTCCATAGTACGGACACCTAGCAAGAGAGGAAAGGTAAAAAATCAGCAAAATAAAGGTAATCCCACCCCACTCGAATTGGCTCCTGCTACAAAGAATGCAGCACCTTTTAGGTAATGACATGTCAATGTTCCTACATATTCATGAAGTTTCAAAAGAACATGTTTTGTAGGGAAAATTGCAGCATAAGCCCCTCTGCTTTTACATATTGGAGTAATCAGCCCCCCCCCCCCCCCACTTAAATTTCAATACTATATGCCCATCTACTTTACGTAACGGAGAACAACAGTGCCTTGATGTGCAAGCGGACCAATGGAAAGATCCAAATGGTTTCAAAATTTAACTTCATCTACGAATGGCCATACTAAAATTACAATTCAAAGATAGAACCTGTTGAAAACAAGTCAACAAGCAGTAAACAAGTTAGAAAAACACATACCTGTACAGTAACTTTACATTAGAAAGAAGGGTTGCTCCGTAAAAACGACCAACCCGTATTAATTCATCATCAACCTGGCTCAGAATCAGAAGGAACATATACACCACCTTGAACAAGTGGTCTCTGCTGATGCTGATGCTTATGCGGAGACTGCAGATGCTGCCTAGATTGTTGTTGGTGCCACTGGTCACCAATACCTTGGCCATGCATAGGCAAACCACCTGAAATTTGCCTTTGCAGCACATCTTGACTAGATGATGGCAATAATGTTTCATTCCCAACAAAATTATCTTCAGGAGAGCTAAGCAGCTTAGATGTTGAGGTAACTGCAGTAGGGTCAAGTGATGCCTCATGCTTCTGCTGGTTTATAGATGAAAGTCCAGGACTGCCTGACTCTGTACTTTGAGGAATGGGAATTTGTGAGTCCGTCCTACAATCAGAGTTCATTTGGATGTTTTGTTGCGTCATCATTCTTTGGATGCTGTTCTGTGATGGATTGCTCTTCTGTTGTTGTTGTTGCTGCTGCTGCTGCTGCTGCTGCGTAGTCAACGGTGATTTAGAATGAAGCAGGGGCTGTTGTGAAGCTAACATGGTCTGACTAGGAGAACCCTGCATCAAGCCTTGGTTACCAATATCTGACAATTGTTTTGGTGATTGAGGCAATGGAGAAATGTATAGTTTATGTTGATTCCCGGGCTGAGGCATTGACGAAGTTGATGCTTTATTACCAGGGAAAAATCCTTGGCCATGTTGCACCAGTTTTTTGTCGGAAACTTGTTTTTTGATAGATGTAGAAACAGCACTGGCTAGAGTGGTGTCGACTGGAGGAGTCTGAGGTATCAGCATGTTTCCTCGACCTAAACTCTTCATAAGCTTAGCTTGTTGACTACCTTGATTCCTTTGTTGTTGATTTTGTCTAGGCTGCTGTTGACCCTGCTGTTTCTTCTGCTTATGTTGTGTAGTATTGGCAGGTTGATTGGGAAGTGCACATTTATCTGGTGGATTTTGTGCAGATTGCTGCCGCTGATGCTGTTGTTGTGAAGAAGGGGCTGATGTGGCTGCAGGTGCTTGGTTCTGCTGCCGAATTTGTGAACCATTCTGCACACTGGGTACCGCACTTGCTCCAGAAAGATCACTCGGCTGTTGAGGCACCATACGTTGTTGAATTTGTCTTTCTTTAGCCAAGCGCATAGCATATGCCTGCTGCTGTGGGCTTGAATGGCTAGTTCCTTGGATCTGAGAATGGTGTGGGTTTCCAAACAAGTGTGATGGTTGTGACATCTGATGTGGCTGTTGGGGTTGCTGAACAGGAAAAGACTGAACAGGTGACGAAGCTGCAGTGCTGGAGAATGATGGATTTATGCTGCTGAAATTGACAGCTTGACTACTTCCCTGTGAAACCTGCATGTTGAACTCTGGCATCACCATCTGCCTATGCTCTTCCATATTCTGACAAGGCTAGACGAAAAAAATGTCATCAGCAATCCGCCAATCACTTTAACTTTCACTAAGTACTGATTGAGTTTAACAGTTTAAGCTTAGTATGATTTAGTTAAGATTGGACAACAGAATAACTTTAACCATCATAACGTTCAAGTGGCATAACTAACAGAAGTACTCCCTCTATTACTAAATAGATGTTGTTTTAGAATGCATGCATGCAGTCAAACTTTTAAACTTTTACCACTAATACAAAGAGAACTATTTAGATTGGTCATATGAAAATGATAGCAGCAGATGCCATCAAAACACTTCCACAATATTATATTATATTTTTTCTTTTTCTTTTTACTGAAATAAAAGTAGAAAAATAATGGTCAAAGTCATAAATTGGAGACCGCGTCGATGCCTACAGCGACATATATTTAGTAACAGAGGGAGTATTTGCTAATCAGTTAACAGGCAGCAAATGAAACCTTGGCATAACAAATTCACCCAGAGAATAACTATGTTACATCAAAAGAACTAGGGCAGCAAATTGCTAGAGAAGCCGCATAGCTCATGAACAAGCATCCTCTGTGACTGTGATATCCTTTTTGGATTTGTGGTGCTTTATTATATCATCTTGGTTACCACTACAAACTACTTCGTTCCTCGGGAAACTATGAGAAAAGGTAGTTCGGCCCTTTCCTTATATAAGTTTGTCAGGAAGCTTTGTGCAATAATAAATAGCAAGCTACACTGAAATCTCTGGAAATTTCCAGCTTGGAATCTCTGGAAATTTCGAAACAAAATGGCGTTTGACAAGAATTTCCCTAAGCAACCATTGGATGTGATTTTCAGTTTTCTATCTTGTTTGCAGCACTGGAGTATTCTCATCAAAAAGGGGGATAGAGAGCAAACGAGGTGTTTCGTGTCAGCATTTGAAGAGTGGTTTAAAGACTTTTGTGTGCTGAAAGGATCTGATCATATTGTAATAGGCTAGTTTGAGTTTTGAATAGTCTGGTTCTTGTTTGTCGACTGGCAGTAGCTTTTTTGGTTTCTCAGCTACTAATCTCTGGTTGTTATTGTAAGCTGGTGACCCCAGCCTTTTGTCTCTTTAGTTTCCTTGTAAGAACTTCTATGTGCTTTCTATAAAAAGTCGGATTTTCCCTTTCACAAAAGCTACACTCATGAACCTGAACATAAAACAACACATCCAAAGCTTGGAGGATGAAACTGGAAATGACTGAAACTGAAGACACTAGTTAAAAGTTACTGCCAGTTTTCAGGCATTCCCCCTTTCTTTTCTTCAAGGGAAAGTGTTAACCATTAGATAAGAGCTAAAAACACGCGGTTTAGGCAATTTTTGGTGCATGAAGCAATTTAGTAGTTTTCATAATATGAAAGGCAAGGGGCTACTCACACGAAGCATCTGCATAGGATCACGTGGCCTCATCATTGAATTTCCTGGGGCAGACATGGCTCCAGGGTGGACATTTACTGCATTTGGCACTCCCTGCCCACTGTTGGGTAACACGTTTCCAGACGAAACCATATTAAGCATTCCTGGGGAACAAACTCTTGGAAAGCCTACCCTGGCAGCAGGCATACCTCGATTTAGTCCAGTCATCATTCCCATACTATGGGCACCAGGCATCATACGAGCACCACGATCAACCCCTGCAGGAAATGCTCCAGGAACAGAACCTCCAGGTTGCTGAAGATTTCTGCCACTAAGCATTTGGTTACACTGAATCTTCTGTTGCTCATCACCCTGTAAAGAGGTGGATCTAGGAACACCATGTTTCTGAGCATCCCTGTAGCAGAAATAACACAAAAAATTTTTATAAAAGAACTTTACCATGTACTCTGTTTAATACCTATTAGGAAGAATACTTTGATCATTTACCTAGAAGGGGCACTCAATGTTGAAGGTGACGGTAAATTGCTGCCCAGAACCATACCAGGAGACCCTGGTAACCTAGAGTTCAGATTTGAAGTAGTAGTAGGAACAATGGAACCATGATGGTTTGGCAGCGTGAGCTCATTTGTATGAGAACCCTGGTACCCACTACCAGGTGTAATTGCATCCAGGTTTGAACTCATTGCATCACAAAGATCAAGTGGCCTGTTACAAATTAGACATCAACAAAAAGGTTACTGTTGGATGTTGGATAATGGGTATGGGTAATAAGCGTTAAGAGAATGAACCCTTCATTCCTTGGGCCAAAAGGACAATACGTACAGCTACATGAGTGAGCAAATAAGCAAAAAAAAAACCTATACAAGTAACTAACCACACAACTTATGCAAAATTCATAACACAACCCCCTCAAACTCACGGTGGATCAACAACATTTAGTTTGGAAAGGTAGAAGTTGTGTTGAGCTCTAGTTTGTGCCTTGTGAAGAATCTCCTAACTGAAGCTCCAAAGGCACATACTGAAAAGCAACAACTTGCTCTGCACCTGCGATCTCATGTACGAAGCATCTACTCCGATGTGCTTGGTGAGCTCATGCTTCACTGAATCTCGAGCAGCTGATCGCACTAGTGTTGTCTGATAAGAGAGCAGTCGGTGCAGGAATTACAACACTGAAATCCTCAAGTAACCACTGAAGCCAAGTGATCTCAGCTATCAATGATGCTATGGCTCGCAATTCAGGCTCAGCACTAGAATAAGAAACGACAGTCTGCTTCTTGGTCTTCTCGACAATCAAAGAGGAACCAAGGAAAATACAATGAGCACAAAGAGACCGGCGATCAGAATGATCACTAGCCCAAGTCGCATCAGAATACACCTGAAGCCGCAAAGAGCTAGAGCGAGGAAAGAAAAAGTGACGATTGATGGTCCCACAAAGATATCGCAAAACACAAAGAAGGTGACTGTAGTGAAGCTGAGTAGGAGCATGAACGAACTGACTCAATGTGAACTGGGTGAGAAATGTTAGGTCGAGTGATCCCAAGGTAGACGAGGTTAACAACAAGATGGCGGTAGCGAGTGATGTCCTCAAGAGGCTCACCATCAATGGACCGAAGGTAGACCAAGCTCCATAGGAGTGTCTACCATGCGCTGATTAGTGAGACAAGCGCAAGCAAGGAGATCCTAGATGTACTTTTCCTGGGAGAGGTGGTAGCCCTCAGACGTAGAAGTGACCTCAATCCCAAGGAAGTAATAAAGAGGACGCAAATCAGGCATCAAGAACCGCTCATTAAGACGCTCCTTCACAAAAATCAATGTGCTGAGAGTCATCCCTAGTAATGATCATATCATCCACATAGAGTGTCCGACCCGAGGAGAGGTGAACAAAGAGCGCAGGGTTGTGATCACTGGCGGAGAAGCCAGCAGCAGTGATAACAAAGAAGCGGTCAAACCAAGCACGAGGGGTTTGCTAGAGCCCATAGAGAGCGGCGAAGGCGACAAATCATACCATCAGGGACAAAATACCTAAGAGGTGGCTACATGTATGCCTCCTCACGCAGCTCGCCATTAAAAAAGGCATTCTTGACATCTAGCTGAGGGATGGACCACTGTCGAACAGAGGCCACAACAAGGAGTGCGAATAGTGGTCATGTGAGCGACAGGAGCAAAGTCTCATCATTATCACGATCATGCTCAAGAGAGCCATTCGGGCCAGTCTTGATCTTGTACACCCACTTGCACATGATAGGAGTGACACGAAGGTAAAGGCATAAGATCCCAAGTGCCAGTACACTCCAAAGCAGTAATCTCCTCATACATCACGAGCTGTCACTCAGGGTGAGCAATAGCCTCACGGTATGCTCAGAAAGAGCAACGACTGCGAAGCCGTAGCGCTCAGGAGGCCTAACAGTCTGATAGTGCGATGATCACAAAGGTCGTATCTGGGAGAAAAGGTTGGAGTAGGACCCAACAAGGAAGGAACCTCCGGAGGACAGGGAAACGAGGAAGGTGAAGGCAAAAGCGAAACAAAAGTGGAGAGCCGAGGGTCAGGCAACAAACGTGATCCACAGATATGACCCAAGCGATGGTGCCACTGAGCGAAGGAAGTAGTAGAAGCAGCAAAAACAGAAGCAGTGGTAGTTGGTTGACTAGCTAGTGGAGACAACGGAAGGGAAGTGCAACCAGTCGAGTGTTATGAATAATGTGTTCATCTATTCAAGAGGCCCAATGGGCAATATATATAGGGAGTACAAAGGGGAGTTGCCATATACAGATAAGGAAACCATATACAAGAGTCCTATTCTAACACCCCCCCCCCCCTCAAACTCATGGTGGATCACACACACTGAGTTTGGAGAGAAAATACAAATGTTGTGCTCTAGTCGTGGCCGTGAAGAAGTCGACAACTGTAACTCTGATGGCACAAACTGTAAAGCAAGTACTCCCTCCTACACCTGTGAGCGAGTGTATGAACCATCCACACCAATGTGCTTGGTGAGCTCATGTTTCACTGGGTCCCGGGCAATACTAATAGCACCTGTACTGTCAGACAAAAGAGTCGTGGGTCCCATCACAGGCACTCCAAAATCGGCAAGTAACCACCTCAACCAAGTAACCTCTGCTGTCACTGCTGCCATAGCTCTCAACTCGCCTGCGCATCAAGCGGAAACTACTGATGCGCTGCTTAGTCTTCGGGCAATCGGGGAGGAGCCAAGAAAAACACGAAGCGTAAAGAGAACGACGATCGAAGGATCACTAGCTCAGTCGATCGGAGTGCGCTGAAGTCAGAGTGAGGTGGAGCTAGGGAAAAACAAACGACGAGAGATGGTCCTGCGCAAGTAGCGAAGAACACGAAGAAGGTGACTGTAGTGAAGATGGTTAGGACGAGCCATGAACTGACTCAAGATATGAACAACATAAGTAATATCAGGACGAGTGCTCACAAGATACACCAAACTCCCAACAAGATGACGATATCGAGTAGGATCCTCAAGAGGATCGCCATCAGTGGCACGAAGCTGGAGGGATAACTCCATGGGAGTCTCTCGTGATGCAGTGTCGGTCGACTGGACGGTCAAGAAGACCCTGGATATACTTCTGTTGGGAGAGGTAGTAGCCCTCAGGCATGGAAGAGACCTCAATCCCAAGGAAGTACGTAAGAGAACCAAGATCAGTCATCAAAAACTGCTCACTAAGGTGCTTCTTCACATATGTGATGAAGGAGGAATCATCACCAGTGATGAGCATGTCATCAACATACAGAAGAAGCAGTGTCCTACCCCAAGATGAGACATGGACAAAAAGAGCGGGATCGTGGGAACCGACAGTGAAACCGAGAGTAGTAATCACTGAGGTAAAACGCGCAAACCAGGCACGAGGAGCCTGTTTGAGGCCATAAAGAGCACGACAAAGACGACAGACATACCCATCAGGAACAGAATACCCAGGTGGTGACTGCATGTAGACCTCCTCATGCAAAACACCATTAGGAAAGGCATTCTTAACATCGAGCTGAGAGATAGACCACCGGCGAACAGAAGCAACCGCAACAAGAGTGCGAATAGTGGTCATATGGGCAACAGGGGCAAAAGTCTCGTCGTAGTCACGACCGTACTCCTGCTGAAAGCCGCGAGCCACAAGACGAGCCTTGTAGCGCTCGATAGTACCATCAGACCGGGACTTAATCTTGTACACCCACTTGCACGTGATCGGACGAGCATGCACAGGGGTCGGTACAATATCCCAAGTCTCCGTACATCGAAGAGCATCAAGCTCCTCTGCCATAGTGAGCTGCCACTCAGAATGAGGAGCAGCCTCACGATAAGAACTAAGCTCAGTGACAGAGAGAGCATGAGCTATCGGAGCAAATCCAAGACGATCAGGAGGTCGAAGGGATGTCCGGTCACGAAGGACGTAACGAGGAGCATCATCAGGAGGATCAGATGTGGGTGTCGGCAAGACACCAGGAGAGGAGACTGGTGAAGGACAAGGACGCCTGGAGTAGTGAATACCAGAAAAGCGAGACGTTGGTGGTGCAGGAACAAGAGGCGGTGCTGTAGGAGGTAGCACCGGAGGTGGAGGTACAGAAGGAACCACTGGGGATAGACTAGAGGAAGACTGTGATAGTGGAGAAATGGGTGAAAAGTCAGAAAGAGAACCACGAAATCGACTCAACGATGGAAACAGGAGGAGCCGAATCTCGATAGAAGAAAGGTCGAGATTCGTCAAAGACAACGTCTCGTGAAACCCTGATCCGTCGAGCAGAAGGATCCCAGCAGCGATAACCCTTATGCTCAGAACTATAACCAAGAAACACGCACTCAAGCGATCGGGTGATAGTTTAGTGCGTTCACGAGGCTGTGAGAACAAAACAAGTCTGACAAAAAACACGAAGGTGAGTGTCTTGAGGGCTCGAGAGTAGAGGCGCCTATAGGATGACACCCTTAAGAGCGATGGAAGGTCGCATATTGATGAGATAAGCGGTAGTAAAGCGACCTCGACCAAGCGTGGTGGAACGTGAGAGGTAAGGAGAAGAGTGCGGGCAGTCTCAATCAGATGACGATGTTTGCGCTCAGCAACCCCATTCTGAGCATGGGCACCAGGACAAGAAGACTGGTAAAAAGTGCCATGCTCAGAAAGAAACTATCTAAAAGCGCCAGAACAGTACTCGCCAGCAGAATCACACCGAAAAGTACGGATGGGAGAATCAAATTGAGTACGAACCATCGTTGCAAAGCTACGGTAGATCGCAAGAAACTGACCACGATTAGACATAGGGAAAAGCCATGTAAAACGGGAATAATCATCAATGAAGATCACATAAAGTTTATGCCCGCCTTTAGAGATAATAGGCGCAGGTCCCCATACATCTGAATGAACTAAATCAAAAGGACGAGAAGACAAGGATTCACTAGAATGATAAGGAAGCTATAGCTGCTTGCCCAGATTACAACCCTGACAAAACATGGCCGTGTCAACAGTAACACATCCAAGAACACCCTGACGAACTAATGGAGAAAGACGGGACTCACACAAGTGACCTAAACGGTGATGCCACAGTGCCACTGCGCAAAAACGCCAGAGGTGGTGGTAGCAGTGGCGGTGGAAGTAGACGTAGAGGTGACAGAAGCAACTGAAGTGGACGAGAGGTGGAGGCAATCAAGGATGTAGAGACCCTGACAATCCCTACGGCGTCGGCCAGTCCCAAGTACCGTCCCGGTCTGTCGATCCTGGATGAAACAGGTGTGAGAGTCAAAACCAACCCTACAGCCAAGATCGGTGGTGTCCCACCGAGAAGCCGCATGGTAAGTGGGAACATAGGAAAGCAATTTGAGCGGAAAAGTCGATGGACAAAGAGTGCTCGACGGTGACAGACAAAAGAGTACCGTCGGTATGCGAGCAGAGATAGGAAAAACAAGAGGTCCGTGAAGTGAGAGATGTGGAGTCGGTGTTATGTGGAAAGAGGCACCGAATCCGAACCCAAGAAGTACTGGAGAAGGCGTCAACTAGGTGGTAGAACTCGTTGAGTTGTGAGAGAGCCGCTGGCTGAAGTAGAGCGCGAAGCTGGCGAACAGAGTCACCTCGCCGAGAAGGTCCGACGTCTTTGGTGCATCCTCCCATCGAGGAAGGGCCTCCCGCTTCTGGATCGTCGACCATACGCGTCTTGTTTCGCTTTCCGCACCGCACAACGGCGATAGTCGTGCGAAGTTCTTGCAATAATTGCACCGAACCCGATTGGTGCAAAGACAGAGCAGAGACGACACACGGCGGGGCGTCGTAGTCGGCGCGTAAACCGGTGTAGTCGAAGAAGAAGGGTAGCAAGCACAACGGAACAAAGCGCGGCCTGCTAACCCGCGCAAGCTCCTCGCCAGAAGCGTCGAAGAGCCTCGATGGATCGCTTCGGTCGTGGTGGCGGCTCGATGGTTGAGCCCCTAACGAGCTCAAACTCGGGCGAAGACGACGACGAAATCATAAAGGCAAAGACGATCATGATCGACTTCGCACTTTATGACACTCTGGCAGAGCGAGAAGCCGCTCGTCTAGCCGGGCGCCGAGACCGCCAAGGCTCGGAAGAAGTCGCCGACGGAGAGTCCTCGCGGTGGCGTCTCAACTCACGCTAAAGCGAAAAGAACTCGAGCATCGCTGCTCTGCTGGTATCGTTCACACAAGTACTCCTAGATCTGACGAGTGGCACGTAGACCAAAAATATCTGGCTGGATGGAGTTGTCAACGCTGACCACCAGGATGGCTCGAACACGGGCCTCATCAGCGCACCAGCGCTCAAAAGCGTCTATGGCATACTGAAAGGCCTCATCAGCAGCAGCAATAGCGGCCTCTGCCTCCTTCTTGGCGGCCTCATCTGTGGCAAGAGGTGCAGAAGTAGGCTGTCTGGGAGAAGGCTGAACCGGTGGTGGCGGACAAGGTCGGGCACCAATAACATGTCCCCAGAGGCGGAGACCATCGAGTGTGATCTCCATGAGTGAAGACCACAACCTGTAGTTTGTCCCATTAAGCTTTGTTCCCGAGAATGGGATCGCAGCTGATGGAACGAAAGTCATTGGTAGGCGGCGCGGCGACCAAGACAACGAAGTCTAACAGGCGACGCTGGACGGCGTGGCGGTTAGATCGACGTACCGGTTTTTTTTTTTGGGTGGGCCGGGCTGGCTGCCTGGCTCACAGGCTCGCACGCAAACAAATGGCCTTCACGGCCCGTGCGAAGGGAAACCGAAGCAAGGGAACTAGGGTTCCCTGCTTGCGGCGGCGGCCGACCAACGAGTAGCGGCGGCATCGGCAGCCGACCAACGAGCGGCGGCGGCGTTGGTCCACCAACAAGCGGAGGCGGCGGCCTCGGGTCGAGCGACCAACGAGTGGTGGCAGCATCGGTCCACCAACGAGCGGTTGCGGCGGCCTCGCGTCGGGTTCCCGGCAAGCGGTGTCGAGCGGCGGTGCGCTGCTAACAGGCGGCGGCGGCCTCGGCGATAAGCGGCGACAGCGGGCTCGGGGTGGCGAGTTGGGCTCGGGCTCACGCAGAGGCGCGGGAGGCTCCTGGCGATCCGATGTGGCGCACGGACGGATCCTCTGGCGGAAGGCCTCGGCCGGTGGGCTCGGGTGGTGCTCGGCGTCGGACGGCCAGGGAACACGAGGCGTGGCGGCGGCAAGTGAGCGGAAGGAGAGCTAGGTTAGAGCCTAGCTCTGATACCATGTTATGAATAATGTGTTCATCTATTCAAGAGGCCCAATGGGCAATATATATAGGGAGTACAAAGGGGGGTTGCCATATACCGATAAGGAAACCATATACAAGAGTCCTATTCTAACATCGAGCTCCCAAAGACGCTGCGAATCACGACGCCAATGGCCAGTACCAAGCAGAGTCCCCGTGCGGCGGTCCTGAACACAACAAGAGTCAGACTCAAGAACACCACAAAGGTTGTGATCAGTGATCTAACCGGCCGACATAAGCTGCATAGTAAGCTTGGGAACATAAAAGACTGCAGGAACATGAAAAGAAGTGGAAAGGGTGCCTCGGCTTGCAAGAGAGAGAAGTACCATATGCAGTCTGAACTGTGGAAGTAAGAGCTGTGGGACTCATAGAAATGAGGTGAGTAGAATCTGGTGTTATGTGAAAAGAAGCACCAGAGTCCAAGATCCACAGAGACAATAGACCTGACGAGTGAAGTGGTTGAGGTGAGGAAGACTGCTGAGAAACAAGAGCCACACGAACCGAGCCTGGGGAGTCTGAGGACAAACCAACACCGAAGCGTTGGAGCAGGGAGAGCAATTGCTACGTGGCGTCACCAGAGGAGCCTTGGCGAAAGTTGCCAGCTCTTGAGTGGGAAGAACCTCCAGAGCCCTTTAGAGGACGACCACCCTTGCAGCCCTAGTCCTTCCTCCTGTAGCAATCCTGGTACCTAGCCGTCACACTGGTAGTAGGTGCAGTAGAAACAGCAACCACCGGTGTCGCGGGAGCTGGAGGGGCCATGGTCGGTGCTGAACATGCTTATCAAGTCGTCGACTAGTCGACAAGTCGCTGGAGAAGGACCGACTAGAGGTGGCGACTCGACTTGCGCCGGCAAGTCGGGCGACTAGTCGACTAGTCGTCGACTTGCCCGTCGACTAGTCGACTAGGCAGAGGCAAGTCACCCGACTTGGGAGGAGGGATGTGGGGCGGCCGCCGAGCGGTCCAAGAGATAGAGTGAGGAGGAGGCGCACCAAGTTGTCGGCTCGTCGCATAGAGCTCCGATCCAAAGCACACGCGTGACTCGATCGAGCTCCAGATCCGGTGGCGCCGGCCTCGAGGCGATTCTCCACCGCCGCCGCGCCGTCCTCGCCGCCTGAGGTAGATCCGCCATCGCCCTTCATCTTTACCCTCGAGGCGGACCAAGTCGTCGCGATCGCGGCTTCGCCGCCGTCGTTGCGCTCGGCGAGACCATGTCGTCGCGACTACCGGCTCGTCGCCGCCGTCTTTGCCCTTCGTCTTCGCCTCGCCGAGCGTTGGCCGCCTCGGCGCGGCTTCCGCCGCCTCCGCCGCCGCTCCGTTGCCCATGTATGCTCTCTCTCTCTTCCTCTTCCTCTGTTTCTCTTGATCTCTTCTCTGCCCGTGGAGCCGGGGGAGGGCTAAGGGAGGAGGAGGGATCTGGAGGACTCGAGGTTCGAGTCTGGACTCCTCCTTGCTCGTGGAGGAGTGGAGGCTCGGACTCGGACTCGGAGGTTCAACGAAGGGAAGGGAGGGATAATGGGAATTGGGATTGCACAGAAGGGAAGGGAGGCGATATGCACTATGCGATCATATAAACGATGCACTGCCGACTAGTCGGCGACTAGTCGGCCGACTAGTCGACTAGTCGGCAAGTCGGTCACTAGGAGAGTAGTGTCGACTTGCCGACTTAATAACCTTGGTGCTGAAGGGACAGGCGCTGAAGCAACCAAGATAGCCTGCATCTCAGCCACGCCACGACGACAAGTCTCCTCAGCACGAACACGCGTGAGGGCCTCGACCAAGGTTGGGCGTGGGTGGCAAGTCAGGAGCTGAGCACGCGCGGTCTCAAACTCAGGCCAGAGACACGTCAACAAGTCGTAGAGAGGGTGAGTCTCCTAGTGACACCACACCGCAGACATCTGCTAGTAGAAGTCGTCCATGGTGGCGTCAAGTTGTTGAATGGAGTGCGCTTGGTGCACAACGGAGAGGTACGTAGCATCACTTGTCGGCTGGTAGTAAGCTGAGAGGCACTCCCACATCAGCTGAGTCGTCGGTAGCTCCACCACATCCATGGAGATGGCCACGAGCATGCTGCCCACCAGGATGGCGGTAGCACGAGCCTCGGCATACTACCATTTCTCATAGGCTCTACCATTTCTCATAGGCGTGCAACTCAGACTGGTAGAGCTCCAGGGCCTCCTCTAGAGCAGCAGTGGCAGCCTCCTGAGCAGCTTGATCCGCACCAACAGGAAGAGCATGCAGAACTAGCGGTGTAGGGCAAGGCGGATAGGGTTGCTCGCTGGTGAACAGTCCACTCTCGGAAGTTCGTCCCGTCGAACCGAACCTGGGGAAGCGGGATGGTGAACTAGCCACCGATGGTAGCCATCTGATCCGGCACGAGCACCAAAACACAGATCAATGGAGACCCGTCGAGGCGGCTGCCCGGGATAGGGAGGGCCCGGTAACTGCAGTAGCATAGGAGAGCACTAGTGGTTGCTCTATGTGGGACATGATAGGAATGGCATCGAGCAGAGGAGCCGAGAAGCCAACGACACAGTGGTGGAAACGGCGTTGAGGACGAGTGGGCGGTGCAAGGAGACGAGCGGTGCCGACGCCAGAAGGGAAGACCTCGTCTGGATCTAGATCTCAGCATCGCCTTCGATGCATCAGCAGTGGAGATCCAACGAAGAGGACGTCGAATCCAGCGGCTGGAGAGGGAGACAAGGATAGGGGAGGTGCAGTGCCGACGGTGGAGATCTGATAAGGTGGCGGGGAAGACGGGCCAGATCTAGCCGGATCCGAGGACGGCTGGAGAGGAAGACGACAGCGACAGTCAGATTCGAAGATCCAGTCGGATCCAGTGGCGTCGCGCCCAGCGACGGCCGAAGAGGAAGATGACGACGGTGGCCGAGGCCAGAGGCAGGGGTGGCTCGGGCTCGTCGTGCGTCGTCCAGGCTGTGGTGGCTGGTGCAGAGAGGGAGAGAGATGGAGAGAGAATGAAAAAAAAAAACTAGGCTCTTGATACCATGTTAGAGAATGAACCCTTACTTCATTCCTTGGGCCAAAAGGTCAATATGTACATCTACATGAGTGGGCAAATAAGCAAATAACCCCTATAAAGATACTTAAAATAGCATATAAGAAGGTAAAATATCTTAGCAATTTCCCCAAAATGAGATCTAAAACAACAGTTCAAAGCAATAATCACATACATCAAAGTGCCCCCAGCTGTGTTGTTCGGGCATGCTTGTGAAAGTGCGACAACATGAGAACCATGTTCCTGTACAATCGATTTGAGCTCCTGGCTATTACCCTTCATGACAAGAAGACAAAACAAAAGCATAACCATAAGAAATACTAACAAGTAAACAATATAGGTAAGAGCAGCAAAACAAAAACAAAACAAGGGTACTATGGCAAAATGTGAAGAATACTTCAGAGCTCAGAAAGATGATTGGAACTAATGCGAAAAAACTAGTTCAGTGAAAGAGTCCACTACCACATCATATTATCAATTATAGCATATAAGAACTGCATGTGCATATATGCACATAAAAATACCAAAGCTACATCGACAAGCATGGCTCTATAAGTTAGTACAATTTGAACAGCATATGCAACAAGTACTCGACTTCACCCACGATAACCTAAAATTCTTGCAAGAGATAGTATAAAAGAACAACAAATGTTTACCAAGATTTACCCATCATCTGTTATAAATGTAATAAAAAAGTTGCAAAGATAGTTACATTATGTACTGCCAACAAATCAAGTCAATAAAAGGTTTTGGAAAATAAGAGAAGACGAACCTGTCTATGTCTGGAATGCACTTGTTGTCTATGTCTGGAATGCACTTGTTGCATGAGGAGTATCATTTTCTCAAAATGTGCCTTAAGATTCTCTTCCTCAAATGGTCCTTGAAGTCTCTGGAACAACTGCCTGGCACTACCCTGATGGGCATAAGAACCAATGTTAGAGAACCAAAGTCTGTGCTGCATAGGCTCGACAAAAGAATCTGCTATTGCAACAGTGTTGATGAAAGCACTCAATTGAAAAGGAAAGTATTGCAGGGACTAAATAGAAGGTCCAACATCACATTTGTGTGAGTTGCACCCCACATACATGCCAAGCAGTAAAAGGTACAAAAAATAAGTTAATGGAAGAGCATGCCTTTGGAATGCCAGGTATTGTGAAATGATAGTGTTGAGATGAACCAGAGTCTTCTGCACTGTCAGCGCCATCACCAGAACTTTTATCCACAAGAAACTTATGGCGCTCCTTGCATTCTTTAGGTTGTCTATATACAGACTGCATATATAGGATACAAGGAAACTCAAAAATTAATTCTAGAACCCAGGGATTGGAAATAAATCAAAGTTCACACTACATGTTCAAACGATATGATAAGAATATTAAACATAGAAAAAGATTTTATCCCATACATAAAATTACCTCGAACTGTACAATGCTATTAATTGCATCACTTACTAACTCCCAATTTTGACCCATGTCATGGACAAGGACAACAAGTGCCTGAACATTTAAGATATTTAAGTCATTACCACAAACCATAGTCACGAGAAAAAAGTATTACTTCAAGCACACAAGAACCTGATCCTCGAAGTTTGACCATCCACCAATGGAAGCCATCTGCGAAAACCATAAAACATTTCAATAAGCAAATTATGGGAAATAAATCATGCTTGTACAGCATGAGCTGTCCGTACGCTATGACGCTTGCATGTTCACAATTATGGCAGCTCAACTTAAAGAAACAACTTCAACAGCTCTCGTGTTATAATCCAGTTGCACACCAAAAAAGAATCAAAGGGGAAAAATATGGATCATAAGAATGTGTTACAAATTCAGTAATTCATCTACCAATCCTTCCAGGACTGATTACACTATACTCTAAATTCTGAACTATATGAAACGTGTGAGTAGCATCTACCTGGTGTTCCCCATAAATGAACAGACAATCGTGGCACAGTAACTGTCAGAAATGAAATTTCTTCCTGAACTTTAGACCCTCTAACTTTAGACCATAGAGGAGGGGGCTATGACCTATGAACCTATTTTCCTCGTATAGAAATGCACCGGTTCCACCAATAAAAGAATATCCATAAAAAAGGTCCAGGTGGCAGTAAAATTTTTAATCACGTTATTCCTTGTTTTCCTACAAGTTACAATACAACTAAAACAACTACAAGCTTACTACTTCTGCATGCTTGCTTAACCTGAGCTGAACCTATCTTGACTAGCCAGCAACATATGTACAAGCAGGAGCAGCTTATTGGTGTACAACTGGTAGCAAGAGGACCACAGAACATATCAGATGAACCTAATTTCTACCGTGACTCCATGATTGTAGGTACGCAGAGTAAATAAATGGCAACACAGGCAATCAAAGATCCCATCCAGCCATATGACAAGGTTAATAATACAGCATCTATGAAAACAAAGAGAAAGGTGTATGACTGTAATGTAGAGAAATGATACCTTTACGGCTTTCCCTTTTCTCCCACGATCCCTATTAGTGATGATCTTTATAATTTTAGCAGGATTTGCCATGTTGCTCATCTGTGATGCAACGGGAGAAGCTTCTTGTGAAATATATATCCCTTGCTTCATCATTTTAAGCTTCTTCGAAGCATGTTGACCACCATTTGCAACTATGGATAAAATAATACATGACAAGTTAGGAGCTATTTATGCTTTCTCTCAAAATACGTAAAGAGCAAATAGTTTATTCTTGTATGTGTATGACATAGGCTAAAAGTGCACTCTATATAAACAGGGGGGATGAAAGTACCAATGTTCCCATTTGAATCAAATTGTTGGGTCTCTGAACTCTTCTTCAGATAATCCTTCTGAATAGAAAGTTTGTTTTTTAAAAAAAAAATGTTAAGAGACTAACAAAACTAAACTAAAATTGCAAAAAGAATCTAAGTGCATCTTATTAATATCAGAAGAAAGAAAAAAAAAACCTGCTCATATTGAGTGGTCAAATCAACTTGCGATCTCCGATCATAGATACGGCCCTGAAACATTAGGACGATAAAATTACTCTGACAAAACATTGCAAACAACAATAATGGGGGGCAGGCTTAAAGAATTACAGCAGCCGAGGCACAGGAATTAGCTGCATTTTGAGCAGTCTTGTAGCCCGGGTTCTTAAGCTTTTTCTTCTTGTTAGCTTTAGTACACGCTTCACTAACATCATACGGCAATTGTCTGTCAAAATCAACTGTGGATTCATAGTCCATGTTTTTCCATGGCAAGGACCCTCCATGCAATGAACTTTGATCATCTTGGTAAGAGTTTGTGTCTCCACTCGAAACATCTGTTTTACTTGTGACTTGGAGGGTTCCACCAACACTAGCAGGAAATGGGCTTACAACTCGCTGTCTAGGAGCTGTACGGATGCGCTTTGTAGGAATTGCAAGGAAAGATGAAGGTCTTTTGCCATTTGATAGCAATGGCTGGTTTCCTGACTTGCTTTCCAAACACGGTTCATAAGGCACATCAGTATCTACTTCATATGGTCTTGCACCGTTAATCCTCTGCTGCATCAGGTGTTTCTTCTTATGATCCATTTTTGATAACAAACCACCATCATATGCTTCAGGCAGTATATAAGTACAAGTATCACCTTCATCATCCTCCTCATATGCATTCTCCTGAGCCAAATCTGAACAAAATGTAAAAGCATTAGTACGTGTATGAAGTACATGATATCATGATAAGGAAAAAGGTTTAAGGTACTGGTGAATATTACCTGCAGCAGAATCACACACAGATGCCTCATAGTCATCCTTGAGTCCAGTGTTACCAACCTTCTGCAATTATTAACTTCAATAAATATATTTTACCAAATACCAAACCTGTGAACACTAAATGTAAAACAGTGCTCCAATGCTTATGAAGCCAATGGTTTGTAAAGACAAAAGGCAAAAAGAAAAAAACTATGGGCATTCATGCAGTACAATACTTAAAAATAACATGAATGTAATAGGATAACAAGACAGAAATGCAGCAGCCCAGATTTTTTTTTCTAAAGCAGTGGAAACAACTGAAGACCTCTATACCAGCAATTTAAGAGTCATTGAAGAGAAAAATAAACTGCCTTGTCCTCTACTGCTTGCTTATGTTATGAATATTGTGTGTATGTATTCAGAGGCCCAATGTGCAATATATATAGGGTACAAAAGGACACAAGTCTAAACCCTAATACAATAGAAAATACCATAAATACCCTTATATCCTTAACACCCCCCTCAAATGCAAGGCGAATGCAATAGCATTGCATTTGGAAAGGTTGACACTAAAATATGGAAAATCCAAAGTCCGAGTCTTGATAATGTCGTCGTAGCATGCAGCTCTTGGAAAATATATCGATAAAAGATCTCCTCCCATCCAAGGTCCCGCGACAGCCCATAAAGCACAATGTGTAGGAGCAAAGTCGACCACAGCAACATGACGAAGAAGATGATGAAACCGACAAAAAGATAAAACTGTCAAGTCGAATAGAAATAGATAGAAGCATGACGGCGTAAATCGAAGCCCAAGACCGCGGTGGCGCAGTGCACAGGAAGCGCAATAGAGACGCACGCAATGCACAGGAAGCGCAAGAGAGAAGCAGTACACAGAAGCGCAATAGAGACGCAGTGCACATACACAGAAGCGTAACAAAGACGCAGTGCACATACACAGAAGCGCAATAGAGACGCAGTATAAAAGAAGTGCGGTGCAATGCACAAGAAGCACAACGGAGACGCAGTGCAGAAGAAGCACAGCGGCCTTAAAAGCTTGGGGCGGCAGATCTGCAGCGGCTCGAAGAAAAGAGCAGCGGTTGCTGTCAAGCAAAGAAATTCCTATGTTTCTATGACTGACAATAAATTTGTGGACTCGCATGGCTTAGACGAACTCAAAGATAAAGTTTGACGGACTTGGATGAACGCAGCGAAAGAAACGACACAAATAAAAAGGACTCAAAGGATAGCTAGCAGCAGATACTTGCATAGCTAGCAGCAGATACTTGCAGCAGCAGACGAGTGTAACTGGAAATAGCAGCAGCAACAGCGTGTAACCGGATGCCAGAACCGCAAACAATCCCAGCAGGTCGAACGTCCTCAATGCTGTAGCCGAGGGGAGCTTCGTACACTGAGGAATGCACCAGCAAGCAACCAATCTTTCGAACTCCTCTAAATTCACACACCACCAATAGCCGAGCTGTCCCAAGAGCCATCCCAAATCGAGTAAAGCATCAAAACCAACTATCTCCCTCTGCTCTCCTTCCCGAGCCGAAGGAGATGAGGCATCCCAAAGGAGATGCGGCGACCCGAGCGAGGCGACGCCGGCCAGATGCGCGTGAGGCTCGAGCACAGGACGGCGGGGGCAACGAGGAGGCCGAGGTTGGCAGAGCCGATGCCTGAGCGGGGACGACAAAGAGGAAGCCTGATTCACCGATGAAGACGAGGCAACGCCAGGCGAGGAAGAGCAGATCCAGCAACGAGCTTGAAGATGCGCAGCGGCAACTCCGGATCGAGGCGACGCCGATGAGAGGCCGCAAGGGAGCGGCAGCGCGGATCCGGAGGCGGTGGCTCGGGAGGCCCAGCGGCGGCGACGGATCCAATCCTCGGGGGCGAACTTCGGGCGTGCACGGAGCAGAGGCGGTTGCTGCAGGATCCGGGTCTGGCGACGGCGAAGTCGGCGAGCACGAGCGCGACGAAGACCGTGGCAACGAGGCAGCGGTCGATGAGCCGGCGGTACATGACGCAGAGATCCCCGGAGAAGGAGGCCACCCCCGGGAGTGAAGATCGCTCCTCCCGCGGGCGGCGGCAGCAAAGAACGAGCGGAGGCTAGGAGGCGGCGGTCACGGTAAACCCTAACCCTAACCTTGGCTCTGATACCATGTTATGAATATTGTGTGTATGTATTCAGAGGCCCAATGGGCAATATATATAGGGTACAAAGGGACACAAGTCTAAACCCTAATACAATAGGAAATACCATAAATACCCTTATATCCTTATATATATATGGTACAAAGGGACACAAGTCTAAACCCTAATACAATAGGAAATACCATAAATACCCTTATATCCTTAACAGCTTACACATATAATTGCCAGTCCATATTGTGAATCAACATTTTAACAGAACTCCCATAATGGGAAAACTAAACAAAAGAAACAAATTATGTTCATTGTTGCTTACACATATATTTGCCAGTTCATGCTGTGGTTCAACATTTTAACAGAACTCCCATGAGGGAAAACCCAAACAGAATAAACAAATTATGTTCATTAGGTCTTGAAAAGAATGCATAAAGCTTCTCTTCACCTTATGATACATGAAAAGAGATTCCACGGACTCCCTGTATGCTAGCATTGCACCAGGTGCTACTGTATAGAAGAGACTTTCCTGAAAATTAAGAAAAGAATCAGAGAAGAATGGTGATGAGCTAATATTCATACATGTTTCTAGTTGCAAAAACAGGGGTAACTATGCCTAGGAGTATTTATCAGGGTGCTAAGCATGAGATGTCTTGCAAAAGTAAAAGTAATGAAAGAAAGAAATCATAATTGGCTACACAAAGTTGCAATGATTTACTTCTGAAAGTTGATCGGGCACTTGCAAGATGCCAAAGTCATTTAGCCTGTCAGGAGTAGTTGGTGCTTCAGCCAACACAAGAGAATCAGATGCATGACTGTTATATTCAAGAAATCGAACTGCATAATCCTGAATTTGAGATCGACGAGGCCGCGCAGATTCTTCTACTTCCATGGATTCATTGCCCTATACAATTTCATAGATCACGTCAACCTCAGAGATTATGACACATCAAGTGGTATAATAAAGAACATACCAATTAAACTGCTAAAACATGATTTTGGGAGGGTAAAACTGTTACTGAAATCTATTTTACTCAATTCTCGACTTTCTGGTGCTGCCTATGTACCAAAAATCCTTCAATACATTGGGACTAAAAATTGAACATATGAGATGCCATGAAAACAAATACACCACGATGGCACGACCAGGGATCCAATAACCGTTCCCGGATGAAATCCCGGCCAGCCACCAGTACCAGTAACCGGCCGGTTACCGGTCAAACCGGTTTTTTTTCCGGATGAAATTCGCTCGAATTTGATTAAAAACCATCCAAAATTCGAAAATCAAAATTTGAATTTGAAAAACCCGGGGAGCCCAGCTGGGATTTTGGATCCCGACCCCCGGCTGGGAATTTGATCCCTGGGCACAACCCATGAGAAAAGGTTATGTGAGACTAGTTTCACTTACCTGTTGTTTTTCAGCTTTGATTCCAGTAGGCTTTGTCTCTTCCAGCATGTCTGAACCATGTTGTTGCATCGCTTTAGCTGTCCCGCCAGTAGTTCGAAAAGCCTCAGCTGAACGCCAAAAACTCATGACACCCTTTGCAAGGATTCTAATAACAGTTTTCTGCTTTCTCTGAATGCTTGCTTCTTCAAATTTGGCCAGACTGTCAGAGGCAATGCAATGGCATACTTGAGATGCAGCCATACATTTCCACAGGCGCTCCTATTAAATAGAAACATCAAATCACACAAGGACTATGTAAGCAAATCTAAAAAATAGTAAATTGAATCGGAGGTCCCTAAACTAGCCGAGAAGTATCACTTAGGTCCCTGAACTTGGAAAAACTTGTCAGGTCCCTAAGTTTGTAATAAAGTGCCACTTATGTCCCAAAACATGCAAATTGTGTCATTCAGATCATTACAACTTCATAGTTAGCTAAAGTTGTTAGCACACTAGTAAAACGGAGGTGGAAAACTAATGTTGTTCATTCAAATTGATAATCCATACGGCAATTGAAGGTACAATGACTTTTAGTTGGCTAAAAGTGGTGAAATGTCAGTTGAATATATGTGCCAAGCTAAGTTAAAAGCTAAAATGACCCAAGTGACACAGTTTTGCAAGTTTAGTGAGCTGCCAGACTAAAATTCAAGTTTAGGAACCTAAGTGGTACTTCATTACAATTTTAGGGGGCCAGGGTGAAATGTACTCAAGAAAAAACTATTTAAGCACTTTAGCCAAGAATAGTGACCAGATTCTGTACGTAACATCCCATGCGAGCATGAGGAAGAAATATAAAGATCAGTTGAGAAAATACCTGCATGAAATCATTCGCCATCCAAACCATCTCCTCAAGGACAAAATCCCAGTGACCCTTTCTCCTCTTCTCTAAAGAAGTATTACAGAGAGATCGTTCACCAGCTCTTTTAAGACTCGCCTATTGCGCAAAATTATTTTCACTCTTTTCAGAAAAAAGAATGATATCGGAGAACTTCAGAAAAATATATAAATTAACCGTACCTCTATAAGATGAGCTTTTCTAAGGATAGAATCTTCATATTCCTTCTTTGCCACATTAGACCCATAATTTTTTAATGAAGGCATAGAATCAGGCAAATGATTCTTAGGCAAAGAAGAGCCTACAGCAATAGGATGGGTGGAGTTAGAAGTCCCACAACAGCTGTCAATTCTCTCCGAAGCTGGTCTTCCCTCAATGTTCATACTGTGGCCAGGAGACGGGTGGCCTGTATCCTTCTGAGCAACTATTGCATTGTTACAAACTTCCATTTCATCTTTCACATGGAAAGTGGTACTGACTTCAGGTTGTACTGAATTGGAATTTTCCTTCACAGAAGTAGGCCTGCTAAAACCTTCCAATTGACCACTTTCAATAACACCCTTGCTAGAAAGTCTACTACTGTCCAGGTCTTCATGAGACTTTCCATCAATCTTAATTGCAACCAGATTAGTGTTCCCATCTGCATGATTGTCAATAATACTGGTGATGCCTTCACAAGGTGGATCCACCACATTTTTGTGCAAAGTAGCACCTTCTAAAGCACAGACAGGAACAATGCTGCTGTTATCCAGTTCACGTACATGGATATGGGCCATACTTTTATCCAAGTGATCATCGTCAACCTTCTCGTCATCAGCACATGTTTCTCTCGCATCGCGTGTAGATGTGCTAGAATAAGATGACCTTAGAACAACTTTTGAAGTAGCGTCAGGGGTTTCTACAGATGCACCTGCGGCAGCTATCTCACCACATCCCTCAAGCTGCTGATTGCCATTTGCATCATTAGGCAACACTTCTGTAGCTTTACTATTACTGTCACCTTGCCTTGCTTCGCTCTTTACTACACTATGGCTTTCACGAACGGTTTGAATCCCCTCCAACTCCATTGCCACCTGTTCATCAGAAGCTGTATTCTTTGGCGCATTCTCGCACTTTGGTCCTGCCTGTTTTAAACTAGAAACAGGTAATACACCATGATCATCTGCTTGTTTTTCCTGGATTACACCCTCCGCATCTTTTGGTTCAGAACCTTTAGCAGGAACCATGGGAGATCTAATAGAAGCAACATTTGCACTCTCCCTACTTGGCTTTGACCTGTTGCGTCGAACATATGCCTGGCTCTTCACTCCAAGGCGTGACAAACCAGAGTCTTCAGCTTTTTTTGCATTGTTGTGGCCATCAGTGGGCAAGGACTGCTTGGGTTGAGCTGCATTAGTTCTTTTGGTTCCTCTTTTTACAATATTCTCCTCTACAACATCATTGTTATCTCCACCAAAAAGCATAAGATTGTCTGCTGTGTTGTTTTCACGACACAGTGAACTTCCCGGTTTGCCGCTACTCTCAACTGAATCTCCACGAGGCGATGCAGTAAATGCAAAACTACCTTTAGCTTCACTGCAATTGAAAGCAAACAAAAGGCTTCTAAATCAACTTATGGTAATGCCATATAGCCATCAAATGCTACATAAGGAAGCAATAATTACCTTATCACATTTTGTTCAGCTATTTGATCTGTAAGAGAAGTTGACTGTACACTGACTGATGCTACATGGCCAAATTTGAAATCCAACGGGTTGCATCCCTGCAATAAATAGGAGTAATTAGACCAAAAGAATAACAAAATTCAATCCGAAAGATAATCTGCAAACATACTTTCTCTAGAAATTCCAACTCTCTCCTCCGTTCTTCACGAACATCATACTCCTGCCTGAAGTTCATGAATCATATGTAAGTCCTGCAGTTCCGTACCAATCATCCACAAAAAGGCAGGAAATGTTGCCATCACTGACATACCTGAGTTCCTCCTGAGCTTTCTCAATGGCCACACTGCGTGGTGAAGATTTGGTACTGACACTAACACCGTAATCGATAATTCCACCCATAGTGCACGGCTCAGTATTCACCATAGAACAAAAGCTAAAGCAGGCATCGCCCACACATCACTAGAGCACAAGCACATTTACACAGGCCATCCACAAACAGACAGTATCTTCCCACGAGTCACCACAAGCAAAAGCTACAACAGCCAAGGCAGAAAACAGAGTGTAAGTAGACCAAAAAGCAAAAGATAAAACAGCAACAGCAACGGTTCGACTGATTCAAAGGTGGCACATTTCGACCATCTATATATATCTACGCAAAAACAGCCCAATGCCGCCTGCAATATATTGCTACAACGGTATTACAATTTAAACTAAGCAACGTTACACTGACATTTTGGGCATGTTGGCAGCGTTCTACAAGCGCGCTTGTCAGCAGGACAGCAGCTCAAAGTAGCTAGCGCAGTTGGCTGCAGGCATGGCATACGCATCAAAGCGGTGCAAAATGCGGCACGATTCATCGGAAAGCTCTGGGGCACCGACGCGAGGCCGAATGGGAACGAACCGAACGAGGAGGGAAGAAGGAAGCGTACCTCGGGAGCCCTGGCGCGCGGAGCTAGGGTTAGGGTTTGGAGCAGAGGAGACCGGGCAACTGCGGAGCGGGATCGAGGGGTCAGTGGGGCACCGGGGGAGGCCGCGGGAGGACTGGGCGGAGGAGGAGGCAGGCGAGGTGGCTGGCGGAGGAGGTGGGGTCGCCGGCGGGGCGGGCTGAGGAAGCGGGAAGGAGCGCGAGGGAAGAGAGGAGAGGCAACGACTGTGTTTGTTGTGCTGGCTTGGCTGTCTGGGCGTGGGTGCCAGCCCAGCCCGTCTCGCCGCGAGTCCTCGTGGTGCGGTCTGACCCGGTCGGCGTGGGGTTCGATTCGACACGAAATCGCGGCTAGGCTCCACTCGACTCCATTTACGTGTTTTTCCAGCGTCTGAATTTATGTGTTAACTAGCTAATTGCTTATGCGTTGCTATAAAATATTTTATAAATATAATAGTTTATCAATTAAACTAGATATAATATATCTCAATTCGTCAAGACGCGCGGAGCAAAGCAGAAGAGGAGGAAGTGAGATCCGTACAGATCCGACCGATGGAAGCGGAGGCGAGCGCGAAGTAGATGTGAGACCCCGGTTTATTAAACTTGTAATATTTAACCTTCCACTGGTTCTAGTATCACAAATAGAATAATCCGCGCATCGATGAACATGTGCCTCCCAGAACAAGCAGCACACATATATCAAATCAAAGCATGCATCATTTCCATACAACAGAATATAACAAGTCTACCAAAAGACATACATAATATAAGTTATTACAACACAGCCGACCGGCCAAATGACATAAGTACCAAATAAGTAATAAATGAAGCAAAAGTTGCCATAAGATGGCTTAAACCAAAAGACGACCGGATAGCCACATAACACCACAGTGGCAACCGACCGCCGCCAAGCTAATCACCCCTTAAACCGCCACAAAGACAACTCACAAAAGTGAGGTCCATCGGACTCACTATCATCATCTGCACAACACAAGCAATGCGGTGAGTACAAAATGTACTCGCAAGACTTACGAGTAACAAGCCTATACATAGCTACATGAAAGTCGTATTCAAAGGAATGTGGTTATATGGTTCTTTGGACGCACAAAGCAAGTTTCATTTGCAATATTGTAATAGATTGAACAATAGTTTGTAAAATCTGTTTTTAAGCATTTAAATAACAATGAGTAAACATAAGTAACAAGTATCCACCTAGAAGTGACTTTCCCTAAAGCCACCACAACATAGCACGAATCTCTGATTCGTACCATCATCAAGTTTTAATTATAAAAAGGTTGTAGTCTAACTCTTGAAAGACTTCCCCAAGCGTGTCCATAACCTAGGACGAGGCTATTCGAATAGTTTTAATCCCTGCAGGGGTGTACCAATGTACCCACACTTCAGACCGACTTTTTGCCAAGCTATTAAGCACACTTCCTTAGGTATGCTGGCACGACTAAGTCCTACAAACCCTTTCCAACGGAATATGCTAATCAAGAGACGCACGTATGGGGGTTAACCCTTAGTGATCTGCCGACGAAATATGGATCACAAGGACCCATACGTGGAGCAAGATACACCGCCTCTGGTGTTCCTCTCCTACAAACGTGTCCATATTGCATATAATCAAATATGCAACCCACCACGCGACTCATTAATTAACACAGCCCAAAGTACTCAGCTAAGAGAGGTCTCATATCCCCCTAGTGTGGTTAGCACGCACAGATGCTTGGTTCGGTGTAACAAGTAGCTCGGTCCTTAATTGACCCGGGCACCATTCCAATCACACCAAAAGATCACACCATCTTACCATTGTGCCCAAGTCTAAATTGTTTTCATTTTCGCTTTAGTTTTGCAATTTAGACAAAGCACAAGGTGAAATATACATATCATAACGGTTTGTGTGATCAAAGTTATCGACAGTCGATAACCGCCATTTCTACCGATAGCTAAGCATGGCTAAGCATAATGACACGTAAACTACTAAGTGACAAGGGTTCATCCAATAACCCCAAATCACGACAAGTAATCCTAGGCTCAGTAGTAGAGGAATCCACATTTCCTACTGATAATGCAACTACTGGGCCAACTATCGACAGTAGTTTGAAACAACATAGCGATGCATACATAGAATTTGCAAACAACATATTAGAATTTGAAAATAGTAGGAACAATATGATCAAATGAATGCTACATCTGCTTACCTTGCTGGAGTGCAGGATCTGATGGCTGTTGTGGCTCAATATCAGCAATAAAATTATCTTCAGAACCTAACGCGAAAAGACGATAAGCAAATAAGAACGAAGAACACCAAATAAACTCCAACAGCAAAACACATCCAAATCTAATAAAATTTACACAACAGTTAGGGAATGATTTTATATAGTGATAGGAACAAGAATCATGCAATTTGGACTAAGCATGCAAAAGATATGGACAAAATACTCTTTCTCAGCCTTACATCAACCTAATTAATAATTAGCACTCTTCATGACGAAATTTTCTAGAATGATCTAAGGTCTGAAATTTTTACAGCAAGTAGATTATAACATCCTAATAACAGTAAAGTTGAATTTACTAAATTTGGAGTTATACATATTTACTTATGATTTTTCTAAGTTGTAAATCTAATGCAAGTCATTTTACAGAATTATGAACATGCTCAAATCTTATTCCATAAGAAAGTATACTAACAGATGAATTTAACAAAATTGATTTTGCACAAATTGGATTTATACAGAAAAAGATATGCATTTTACAAGGTTAAATCCATTTCTGGAATATTCAAAGTGACAGAAATCAAGTTATTTCTAGTTATACAATTTTCACATCGAATATGCTTAAATCCATTTTTATAATAAACTTAAGTGATAACACAATTTATTACAGTTGGAATTATCTAAAAAGCAGTTAAAGTGAATTAGTTATGAGTTTCTAAAGTTTTTATATCATTTTCAGTTGTTAAATAAATACTTACCGAAAAACAGACAAACTTAAACAAAAGAATAAGATGTGGACACTTATCCACCCTTGATCTAAAATCCTACGGCTCACGCGCGCCGAAAACAGCGCACGCGCGCGAAACCTAATAGGAGCTCACCGTTGGATCACGATCCAACGGCGCACACAAGTGTATGCAACCGGACGGTGCGGTTGCTTGGGCCAATCCCAGCGGCAGATCCGCAGATGGACGGTCCAGAGCGCACCAACGGTCGGAAGGTCCGATTGCATACAAGATCCCAGCCGTTGATCGCAAGATCGACGGTCGAGAATGATCAAGGCATCCGGAGGGTCCGAATACACTCACAATCTGGGCCGTTGATCACGGGATCGACGGTGGCTAAAGATTGAAGTTCAAAGACAGATGCTGACACGTGGGACCGCATGTCAGTGACCTCAAGTCACAACCGCGAACGTTTAACCCACGTGCACAGTGCACTGGGCCCACATGTCAACGACTAAGAGTGGCGGTTTAGGACAGAATTAATGCTTCTAATGATTATCATTAAATAGACGCTAATGACCCCTGGATTTGGATTATAACCCCTCGGGCCCACAAGTCAGTGACCGAAAGGTGATTTCCGACAGCGATTAATGCCGACACATTAATTAATTAATGATTAGGTATTAATGATGTCGGAACAGCGCGGGATTGCGCCAGCGGGCGATTTAAGGACGTTGGGCCCACTGGTCAGTGGCTCAACGACAAAGATTAGGACACCATTAATTAACTAATGATTGGCAATCACTGTGTAATTAATATGCCCTAAACAAAAGACGAAAACGGGAGTTTCTTGCCGCAAACTTCCGAGGAAGTTCAACGGCTCGTCGCCGGGGACACTGGCCGCGGCGGCGCCAACCAAGCACTAAAATGGAATCGCAATAACGCCTAGAACCTAATGGTGGCATTCTCGCCGGCGGTGAGGGACTAGAACGCCGGCTAGCCGGAAAATGAAAAAGGGACCTATTACTGCTAAGCACGAAAACAACAATGAGCTCAGCTGCAGCCCAGAGAAGCTAGTGCCATGGCCTCTAGGGACTAATAAGGAGCTACCTTGATGAAGGGAAGCTTCAAAGATGGCCGGAGATGCTTGATCACGGTGGAAGCTCGCCGGACATGAAGAAGAAAGATCGAAAAAGACCCCCTGAGCCAAGAGAGTGATACCATAGCATTAATATAGCTTCATTAAGGTCCACAGAAGCTACATGAGCAAGTAATTAGAAAATGGAGCACTCACCTGAGCTGAGGAAGAAGATGACTAATTTCGGCCGAATTTGAACAAACCCCAAATTGGACAATTCTTAAGAATCAAATCCAAAATTAAGTGAGGGGAAATGTTCAAGATAGTACATAGATAAGGATAGGGCAAAGAAACATGAAGGAGAACTACTGGAACATCAAGAACACCAATGGAGCTCTTCGGGTCAACAATGACGACTTGCCATTTTTGATGTGTTAAGCTCCAATACTGTGAATGGAGCTTGATGGTGGTCTAAAGAAATACCAGGAAGTGATTTGGGTGCTTATAAGGCCTTGGAGGCGTTAGGGTTTGCACCACAAGCCTTTCGGCAAGCAAAGCCAGAGCACAAGGTGCACGACAAGGAAAAAGCTAATAGACGTGCAATAGGGTATGGCTCGGCCGAATAACTCTCCCACGCCCCTCACTATTGACTAGGGTGGCTGTAGGAAGCATGAAAAGACACTGCCATGCCCTACACTGTATACGCACGGCCGGAGGTTGAAGATGACCGTATGCCAAATGGCCCGGCGATTTCACCGTTGGATTAGACGCGGCCGGCTGAGATCGCGCCACGCCTCCCCGGTTTAAATCACAACGAAGGAGATGAGCGAGCGTTGGATCTTAATCCAACGGCTCTGATTTAAACTAACAACCGGAGGGTCCGAATGTGTCGGAGGATCTCAACGGTTGGATGGAGATCTAACGGTCGACATTCGCACATGCAACCGGAAGGTCCGAATGGTTACGCGCACGAGGGCCGCGCGATCAAGATCCAACGGTCGAGAATGGACGCGCGTTTCTAAAGAGAGGCTCGGTGCAGTTAGTTGACTGGACCGAGTCAGTTGGCTCGAGCCCGAGTCTGACTCGAACCCAAAGCACAGCGAAAACAGGTTTGACTTCTAAATTAGAACAGAGACTTTGGAGGATTTATTTGAGGTAGCAAATTGCTCCAAAAATTATGAAATTTTTACAGGAGCTTGCTAACTCAGTTATCAACCTTGTGTAAAATTTTCATAGGTTTCTAAGTTGTGAATAAATCTCCAAAAATTCTGCAAGGCTCTGTTTTAATGTTTGACTGAGAGTCAAACAGGTTTGACTGCCTCTAAAAATATTCAAACAATTTCTAAAAATTGTGAAATTTTTCAGAGGGGTCACATACCATCACAGAAACCTAGGAAAAATATTTCCCAAAGATGATCACAAAATCTGACAAGATTGTTTTTGGAATATCAAAGTTTGGATCAAATAGACTTGTGACATTGTATTTCCATAACTTCTTACAACAGATGTTCAAAGTCTACAGGAAATACATGATGTAAGAAAAAGTTTTAATTTCTACTGATTTTCTTACATTTGAAACACAAGTCCAAAGATGGGATGTTACAGTAGAGCAGAAGAACGGGGTAGAGGCGAGGGCGCAAAAGAGGAGGAAGCGCAAGCGGTGTCGCAGGTGATGCTAGGAGAGAAGGAGTAGGAAGCGCACGATGCGAGGAGATAGTTTGCTTGTAACGTGACCTACATATCAGTAGAGAGAGGCATGAGTGGGATGGTGGGGAGGACGGCCGACCACTAACTCTAATTTTTAAGTAATAGAGATCCATCCAGTCAAGTTTTAATTTTATTTATTTTCGTCCTAATTGTAACTCAGTATACATCTTTGTCAAGTAGATTCTTACTTCTGCCTAAATGTGGTGTTTATATTTGTCGATGAATTATTATCGATATTTGTGAGTAAATGCTAGGGACATGGCTCTCGAGATCATGCAAGAAGAGACATTGTGTTTTTTATATATGTACAGGTCTTCTCCAAAGATAATAACAGTCATACTTATGTGTTCTTGTATTGAATAAGATTATAATGTAAGACAAGCCACCGAAACTAAGAATGTTCCCAATGGCTTCTACCTTCTCTCTATGCATCGGTCTCTCTCTATTTGCCGGCACCGCTCCTTGTAAAGCGTCGAAGAGGTGATAGTTGTTGTTTATCAGGAGGCGTCTTAACGGTTGTTCGAATTCGCATGTTGATGACGGTTGTTGTCAGTGAGAAGTCCTCTTTGCACGTTCAACAGGCGGTTATTACCAGAGACAGGAAGGTGCGTGCAGTTATGTCAGAGACACAAAGGTGCATATGTTCTATTTGCTACCACGTATAGTCGAGCATGGTGTACATGGTCCCTAGTAGATATGATAGGGTCCACATATCAATCTGTGAGACTTATCGACCAGAAGTTGGTCGAGATTTGGCATGGTTGTAACAAACCTTTCGACTAAGAAGTGGTCATAACCTGACCTGGCTGTGGCAAGTATCTCCGACCAGGGGTGTATTGGAGGGCTATTAAAATACCATTATCTATAATAAATACTATAAATAAATAGTTTTATTAATTGAGGATTACCCAACCCTCGTCATCTAGCCCCTAACTTTAAGTGAAAATAACTTACTTGAGAAAAGGTCATAGAACAGTAGTTAGAGGAAGACTTTCCAAATAGTATTTCTCTTGTCCATAAATTAACTTAGTCAAGAAAGATATTTTTACTTGAGTTTTAAAAATAACTTTATTACCATGAATATGGAAAAGGGATGTGAACAGTTATCCACGATTTTGTCCGTTAGGAGTAGTTCCTGAAGGAATTCCAATCGTTGGGTCCCCCTACAATTTTCATTACAAGCTTATGGGCATAAATAATCACTAAGTAGGTAAAATTAGGAATTTTACTTTCCCCATCGTTTCATCTCCCTTGAGCTCTTGCCTTCTCCACCGCCACTTAAGCTTGAAACCCTTCTTCCCAACTCTTTTGAATCCAAGCAAATTTCTTGGAAGAAATGATTAGATACGTGTCCAAGTAGGACAAATCAGAGATAGATGTGGATAAGATGACCTCCTTGGTTGCCACCGAGAATATTCCTTCAACCAGACTAAGACGATCTTGGTTTGGTTGGAGAAAGAAGTGGTTCTACACGACCGTCCCCTATGAGGATCGTCTATTCTTCATGGGAAAGGCTAGGGGCGAAACTAGAATAGAAATGATCGGGGTTCACCATTTCACCGTACTTATAACAACATATATAATTTCGAAGCAATATGGTATTAAATAGTAATATATCCAACAACTTTTAGCATCAATATTTCAACATAACCAATAGCAATGTACAATGATAAACAAGTAACGATCAAAATGCTTACCAACATAAATATAAAGAAACTCACTAATAATATTGATAATTGTAGCAAAGTGAAGCAACTAAGGACGAAATCATGGATAAAGATAGTCGATATTGGCAAAATAAATCATCCGACCTCAATGACCTATAAAAAAGAACAAAAAGAATTAAAATTATCTTGTCAAAAAGTAGAATAGTTGACAAAATATGTACTTGAAAATAGTCAATACAAAAGCAGTGCAGAGGATCCCTATCGCCATTTGAATTGGCGGCAGGGACATATCGCTAATTCAATGGCGAAAGGGACCTCTTTGTACCGTTGAGCCCCCTGTCGCTAGTGCGTAGGTGTCTGTTGCCAATTGGAATGGCGACAGGATTGGCGACAGCCACCTAGTTTTGTATTTATTTTTTTGACTATTTATTTTTGTAATTATCTTTTAAATTAATATTGTTTCAAAAAAAATTCCTAGAATGAGTACATATATCTTGGATGGAACAATGGCACTCAAAAACTTAGTGACACTCAAGTACCTTCAACAAAGGCACCAGAGGCTTCTCTTGTCCTGGTTGAGGATGCCATTCAAGAAGCACTTTCTTTTCTTCAACAGCATCACAAATATGCTTGTACATATTCATGGCTGTCCTAGAATGGAAGTCACCACCAGCCTTGAAAGCATGTAGCATGCTTTTACAATCAGTAAGATGGGCTAAGATCCTCAGCTCTAGCTACATGAAAACATGCCTTTTCATCAGGGTGAAATTAGCCAGGCAATCCCAGAGCACAAAAAATTTCATACCTGCCCATAATCAGTGACAATAAGAGAGTTTCCTGGAGCTGCAACAAAAGACTGGCGAATCTTTTCAAGAGGTTGATTCTGCGAGGGAGATATATCGAGTTTAAAAAATAATGTTGACAGTAAGAATAAGATATTACTTCAAGTTAATTTAACACCATATACTAAACAAGTAAATAATTTAATATAGCACCATTTACTACCATTAACTATATGTTGAAGTATAAGTGAATTTTCCATCTTTCATCATCAGCTTAAGCTTTTAGGTGAACTTATTGGTGGATGAAACTCAATATGGTATCAGAGCCAAGAAGTCTTGAGTTCAAGACCTGGCTAGCGCAATTAAGAAAATAATTACAGCGCATTTATATTCCATGTCTTAGGACTGAGGGAGCCTACACGTGAGGTGGGTGTTGAAGTTTAAATGAATTACCCGTCTTTCATCATCAGCTTAAGCTTTTGGGTGAATTGGTTGGTGCATGCAACTCAATACTATATTCATGTAGTAGTAGTAATCTGTAGCTAAACTAGAGAGAGAGTGTGTGTGTGTGTTGCATCCATGTATACGGTGTGCAGAGATGAAGTTAACGAGGAAGGAAATTTTCTCTCTTTTTTGTAAAAAAGGATAAGAGCCCCATTGGGGCGGCAGATTGTATTCATATGCAAATTATTTTTACAGGAGTATGCCATTTCAGGCTACGACTGTGGCCAGAATGAGATCACAGAGATTAATTGACTGACTGTGGCGATGATCTTGTCCTCAAATTGTAGTAGTATAGAATTTGGTAGACCACCACGGAAGATGAGACATGGTTGATGGTGCAATGTACGTGTTGTCATCATTTATGTTGATTTCTAGCAGCTAGCATGGCAATCTCTTCCCCTCTGAGTCCTAGGCAATCCTAACACAAAATCCATGCTAATATCTTCCCAAGGTGCACTAGGAACTGGAAGTGGAGTATACAAACCATGTGGATTAAGTTTCGATTTAGCTTTATGGCATGTGATACATCGTTGAACAAACCTCTCGACGTCACGTCGCATCTTGGGTCAATAGAAGTGATCGGCCAACATCATGTATGTTTTCTCTCTCCCAAAATGTCCCATCAATCTACCTGCATGAGATTTTTGTAACAATAACAAACGCACAGACGAACCTGGAACGCATAGTTTGTTAGCACGAAAGAGAAACCCATCATGAATATGGTATTTATCCCATCCTTTTTCATCTTTGCATTTAGAATATGGTACGAAAAATTCATGGTCGGAAGCATATAAATCTTTCAAACTCTCTAATCCAGGTACCTTTACTTCCAACTGAGTGAAAAGTACATTCTTTCTAGACAAAGCATCAGCTACCGCATTCTCTTTACCCTTCTTGTATTTAACAATGTATGGAAAAGTCTCAATGAATTCAACCCACTTAGCATGTCTACGATTTAGTTTAACTTGACCCTTCAAGTATTTCAAAGCTTCATGATCAGAATGAATAATGAATTCTTTAGGCCAAAGATAATGTTGCCAAGTCTCTAAAGCACGCACAAGATCATATAATTCTTTGTCATACACATGATAATTCAATTGTGCATCGCTAAGTTTCTCACTAAAGTATGCAACAGGTTTTCTTTCTTACATCAAAACACCACCAATACCTATTCCACTGGCATCACATTCAATCTCAAAAGTTTTAGTGAAATCAGGTAAAACAAGCAAGGGTGCTTCAGTCAAACATTTCTTTAGTTTAGCAAAAGCTTTATCTTGTGATTCCCCCCATTCAAAAGCAACTCCCTTTTTAGTTAATTCATTTAATGGGGCAGTAATGGTGCTGAAATCTTTCACAAAATGATGATAAAAACCAGCAAGCCCATGAAAGCTACGAATTTGACTAACATTGACAGGAGTAGGCCAATTTCGAATAGCTTCAACTTTAGAGTCATCTAATCTACTTCAATTCCATGAGCTGAAACAACATAGCCTAAGAACACCACTTTGTTTGTGCAAAAAGTACACTTCTCAAGATTAGCATACAATTGTTCAGTTCTTAGCACTTCTAGCACTTGTCTAACGTGTTCAATATGTTCTTCCAATGAGCGGCTATATATCAAAATATCATCAAAATAGACTACCACAAATTTTTCAATGAAGTGTCTCAAAACATGGTTCATTAAGCGCATGAATTTACTAGGAGCATTAGATAAACCAAAAGGCATCACTAACCATTCATACAAGCCAAATTTCGTTTTAAAAGCAGTTTTTCATTCATCACCATGTTTCATTCGTATTTGATGATATCCACTACGCAAATCAATCTTAGAAAATATAGTAGAGCCACTCAATTCGTCAAGCATATCATCTAACCTAGGAATAGGATGACGATATCGAATGGTAATATTGTTGATAGCTCTACAGTCTACGCACATTCTCCATGTACCATCTTTCTTAGGAACAAGAATGACAGGGAGGGCACAAGAACTAAGACTTTCGCATACATACCCTTTATGTGAGACCCCGGTTTATTAAGTTTGTAATACTTAACCTTCCACTGGTTCTAGTATCACAAACAGAATAATCTGTGTCTCGATAGACATGTGCTTCCCAGAAAATGCAGCACACATACATCATACAAAAGCATGCATCATTTCCATATAAGATAATGTAATAAGTCTAGCAAAAGACATACAATATATAAGTTATTACAGAACAGCCAACCGGCCAAATGACATAAGTATCAAGTAACAGCGGAAGCAAAAAATGCCATGAGATGGCTTAAACCAAAAGACGACCGGTTAGCCACATAACACCACAGGGCAACCGACCGGGCCGCCAAGCTAATCGCCCCACACACTGCCATAGCACAACTCACAAAAGTGAGGCCCATCGGGCTCACCTTCTTCCTCTGCACACAATAAGCAATGCAGGTGAGTACAATAAAGTACTCGCAAGACTTACGAGTAACAAGCCTATACATAGCTACATGAAAGCTGTATTCAAAGGAAGGTTGGTTGTATGGTTATTTGGACGCATAAATCAAGTTTCATTTGCAATAATGTAATAGATTGAAGGCAATTTGACAATTCAGTTTTTAAGTATTGAAATAACAGCGGGTAACAAATAATTATCAAGTAACCACCTAGAAGTGACTAACCCAATAGCCACCACAAATAGCATGAATCCCTGATTCATACCACCCATCCGATTTTAATTTAAAATGTTGTAGTCTAACTCTTGAAAGACTTTCCCAAGCGTGTCCATAACCTAGGACGAGGCTATTCGAATAGTTTTAAACCCTGCAGGGGTGTACCAATGTACCCACACTTCAGACCGCCTTTAAGCCACATGATTTAACACACTTCCAAAGGTATGCCGGCACGGCTAAGTCCTACGAGATATTTCCAATATTGTGAATCAACTACGAGTCGCTCGTATGGATAGACACCCATACGCTTACATTGTAAAGCCAAAAAGACAACTACCCCTCGGGGTAAAGCTTTTTGGACAACTACAATGCTCCCAATCACAGCCAACCCATTTTACCACAACACAACACACACACGCCCTCCCGCGACTCGTAGCCAACACACGCTAAAGTACTAAGTCAAGAGAGGTCACATACCCTCTAGTGTGATTAGCACGCAAGAATGCTTGGTTTGGGGTAACAAGATGTTCGGTCCTTGTTGACCCGGACACCATTCCAATCACACCCAAAAGATCACACCATCTTACCATTGTGCCCAAGTCCAAATTGTTTTGCTTTTCAGTTTTAGTTTTGCAATTTAGACTAAGCACAAGGCTGAAATATATAGACCATAATAAGTTTGTGTGATCAAGGTTATCGACAAGTCGATAACCGCTCATTTCTACCGATAACTAAGCATGGTTAAGCAACAACTCGTGAACTACTAAGTGACAAGGATTCATCCAACGAACCCAAAATCACAGCAAGATAAACCTAGGCTCAGTAGTAGAGGATAACATTTGCCTACTGATAATGCATCTACTAGGTGAACTATCGACAATAGTTAAAGCAACATAGCAATGCATACATAGAATTTGCAAACAACATATTAGAATTTGAAAATAGTAGGAACAACATGATCAAATGAATGCTACATCTGCTTGCCTCGCTGGAGTGCAGGATCTGATGGTTGTGGCTCAGATTCAGTATCAATATTATCTTCGGAACCTAACGCGAAAAGGCGATACGCAAATAAGAACGAAGAACACCAAATAAACTCCAACAGCAAAAGATGTCCAAATCTAATGAAATTTATACAAAAGGTAGGGGATGATTTTAGACAATTTTAGGAACAAGAATCATGCAATTTGGATTTAGCATGCAAAAGATATAGACAAAATACTCTTTCTCAGCCTATTAATTCTCTAAATTAATTACTGGTACTGTTCATGGCGAACATTTCTAGAATGATTTAAGGTCTGAAATTTTTATAGAAGCTAGATTATGCGATCCTAATGACAGCAAAGTTGAGTTTACCAATTTTGGAGTTATAGTGATTTATTTATGATTTTTCTAAGTTGTAAATCTAATGCAAGTCATTTTACAAAATTATAACTATGACCAAAACCTATTTCTTATTAAAGTATATTAACAGAGGAACTTAAAAAAATTGATTTTGCACAAAATGGATTTATACAGAAGGAGATATGTATTTTTCAAGTTTTAATCCTATTTCTGGAATATTCTAATGGCAGGAATCAAGTTATTTTAGTTACAACATTCTCTGTTACTGAAATATACCTAAATGCATTTTTACATTAAACTTTAGTGACAACCAAATTTGTTACAGTTGGAATCATCTAAAAAGACGTTAAAAAGAATTAGTTATGAGTTTTTAAAGTTTAAGTGCAATTTTTAGTTGATAAGTAAATGCTTACAGAAATGAAATCAACCTCAACCGGAATAAAACGACGTGGAAGGTTGAGAACCCTAGATCTAGAATCCTACGTCCCATGCGCGCCGGGAACAGCGCACGCGCGTGACTCTCAAAAGGATCCCACCGTTGGATCAAGATCCAACGGCTCACACGGAGGGATGCATTCGAACGGTGCGGTTGCTTGGGCCAATCACAGCCGCAGATCTGCAGATGGACGGCTCAGAGCGCACCTCCCTTTGGATGGTCCGATTGCATACGAGATCACAACCGCAAATCGCGAGATCGACGGTCCAGAATGATTTGGGAACCGGAAGGTCCGAATGCACTCTAGATCTGGGCCGCAGATCTGGAAACGAACGGTGGCTATTGACCGAAGTTTAAATTTACGCGCTGCCAGGTGGGACCGCATGTCAATGACCTTGAGTCTCCCACGCGCCTGATTTCCACACGTGCACAGTGCACGGGGCCCACATGTCAGCGACTAGAAGCGGCGGCTAAGACAGATTTAATGCTACTAATGATTGGCAATTAATGGATCTAAACATGACACTAATGACTTCTGGATTTTGACTATAACCCCTCGGCCCACATGTTAGTGACCCAGGGTCAACTTCCGACAGCACTAAACCGCCGACACATTAATTAATCAATGATTAATCCTAAATGATGTCAGAACAGCACGGAGTTGTGCCAGCGGATGATTTAAGGATGTTGGGCCCATTGTCAGCGGCTCAACGACATAGTTTAAGACACAATTAATTAACTAATGATTAGCAATCACAGGGCAATTAATGTGTCTTAATCAAATGACGAAAACGGGAGTTCTCGCCGGCAAACTCCCGAGTGACTTCAACGGCTTGCCGCCGGCGATCCTGGCCACGGCGGCGCCAACTAAGAACTGAAATGGAAACGCAATAGCACTACGAACCTAATGGTGGCATTCTCGCCGGCGGTGAGGGCTCTAATCGCCGGCTAGCCGGAAAACGAAAAAATGGAGCTTTTACTGCCAAACACGAAAATAGCGAAACGCTCCGCAACAGTCCAAAGAAGCGGGTGCCAAGGCCTCTAGGGACTAATAAGAAGCTACCTTAATGAAGAGAAGCTTCGAAGGTGGCCGGAGTAGCTTGTCCACGGTGGAGGCTCGCCGGACTTGGAGAAGAAAGGTTGAAAATGGTACCCTGAGCCAAGTGAGTGATACCAAAGCATCAATATAGCTTCATTATGGTCCACAGAAGCTACATGAGCAAGTAATTTGAAAATAGAGCACTCACCTGAGCTGAGGAAGAAGATGACCAAATTCGGTCGAATTTGAACAAACCCCAAATTGGACAATTCCTGAGAATCAAATCCAAAATTAAGTGAGGGGATATGTTCAAGATAGTAAGGAGATGAGAAAGGGGTAAGGAAATGTGAAGGAGAACCACTGGAACACCAAATTCACCACTGGAGCTCCACGGGCCAACAATGGTGGATTGTCGGTTTTGGGGAGTTAAGCTCCAAGATTGGAAATGGAGCTTGAGGGTGGTCTAAAAGGATACCAGGAAGTGTTGAAGGTGCTTATAAGGCTTTGAAAGCATTAGGGTTTGGACCAAGAGCTTTTCGGGAGACAAGGTGCAAAGCTCAAGACATGGCCGAAAGCAAAAAGGGGTGTAGATGACAATATAGGGTATGGCTCGGCCGAACACCTCTCCCTCAACTCTTAATGTCGACTAGGGCGGCCGTAGGGAGCATGAAATGACACCCCCACGCCCTCGGTACTGTTCACGCATGAACCAGAGGAGGAAGAAGACGCGAAATGCACTCGGGCGATTTTGGACCCTCGGATTCTAATCGGACGACTGACAACGCGCCACGTTTCTGAGATCTGAAATGAAGGAATAGATCGGGGCCCTTGGATTAGAAAAGAATGGATCAGATTACTCCACGATGCTGAGGTGGATTACAATAGAGGAGATTGCGAGCGTTGGATTTTAATCCAACGGCGCTGATCAAACAAGGCAACCGGATGGTCCGAATGTCTCCCGCGACGGTGACGGTCCGATTTTGATCCAACGGTTGAGATTGAAAGCGCGCTTTCGAACGGGGCTCGGTGCAGTTAGTGGACTGGACCAAGACACATGGCTCGAGCCCGAGTCTGACTCGAACCCAAGGAACAGTGAAACTAGGTTTTGAGTTTTAAAATAGAACTGGGACTTTGGGGATTTATTTGAGATAGCAAGGCAACTCCAAAAATTATGAAATTTTTACTGGAGCTTGCTAACTTAGATATTAACCTTGTGTAAAATTTTCAGAGGTTTTTATGCTGTGAAACTTTCTCCAAAAATTCTGCAAGGCTCTGACTTAAGGTTTGACTAAAAGTCAAACAGGTTTGACTGCCCCCTAAAAATATTCAAACAATTTCTAAAAATTGTGAAATTTTTCAGAGAGGCCACATACCATCACAGAAACTTAGGAAAAATATTTCCCAACGATGATCACAAGATTTGAGATGAACATTTTTGGAAGACAAGGTTTGGATCAAAAGACTTGTGACTTTGTATTTCCATTACTTCTTACAACAATTGTTCAAAGCATACAGGAAATACATGATGTAAGAAAAAGTTTTAATTTCTACTCATTTTCTTAAATTTGAAACACAAGCCCAAAGTTGGGATGTTACACTTTATCCATGAGTGTTTGCACTTGTCGCTGAATTTCTTTTGTCTCCTTCGGGTTTGTACGGTACGGCGGCCGGTTGGGAAGTGGAGCTCCCGGTACCAAGTCAATTTGATGTTCAATGCCTCGAATAGGCGGTAGGCCAGCGGGTACCTCCTCTGGAAAGACATCCTCATAAGCCTGCAAAACTTGAGAAACTACGCTAGGAAGAGAGGTTAAGTCATTAGTAGGAAGAGAGGTTAAGTCATTAGTAGAAAGCAAAACATCTTTGTATAGTAATATAAAGTGCATCAAAGTGGGATCATCTCTCATCTCTCTCAAATCAGATTTAGTGGCTATGATGACTAACTTTTTCTCTCCTTCATTCTTTTTTTTCATTCAGTTGTGGTTTGTGGCTCTCACTCGCCTTTTGTGGAATCACACTCTTTTGCTCCTTCCCTCTCTCATTCTCTACTTTCACCTCAATCTTTTGCATGTTATCATGTACTATTTGAGAAGGGGTTAATGGTCGTAGCACTATTTCTTTATCATTCCATATGAATTTGTATTGATTAGTTCTTCCATCATGAATCACAGAACGATCATATTGCCATGATCTACCTAATAACAAGTGACATACGTCCATGGACACAATGTCACATTCTATGGTATCACGATAAGAACCAATTTGAAAGCTAACATCAATAGTATATCCAACATTCATTGAACCATCATTGTTTAACCATTGAATTTGATATGGATGTGGGTGTTTCTTATATTTCAAACCAAGTTTAGAACAAAGCTCTTTACTAGCTAAATTGTGGCAACCGCCACCATCAATAATAACTTTGCAATACTTACCATCCTTACTCACCTGAGCTCTTGTTTGGAAAAGATTGCAGCGTTGCTCATGAGTGGGTCTCGCTTGCACACTCAACACCGTCGGTGTACACACAAGGATAGGATCAGCCTCGGGGTCACAAAAACCATCTTCATACGTCTCCTCCCCTTGTCCTCCCTCATGGACATCTTCAAATCTTTCAAAATCAGCAAGGGCATCACCTTCCTCCTCGCTAGTAGAGTCATACTCTCCATTCTCCAAAAGCAACATAACCTTGTTATTTGGACAATCCTTTTGCATATGACCTCGTCCAAGGCATTTGAAGCATTAGATGGCACTACTTCTTGCTGTAGAACCCACTGAAGACGAGGTAGAAGATGTTGGACTCTTCTTGGCAATAGGTGTTGTTGTATTTTTTCCGCCTGATGCAGCGCTGGCACTAGGAGCAAAACTTCCACTAGATTGATTAGTTTTAAAAGAATTGAAACAGGATGTGGGTTTACCTCCTGTAGGTGCTGAACGGGGTGTGTATGATGATGTTCTTGTTGCTCTCATATCTTGTTGCACTTGTCTTTCAGCCTTGGTTGCTTGATGTACTAACTCTACCATGTTGTTGTAGGGCCGAAATTCGGTGATGCGCTTGATGGGAGGGTGCAAACCAGCAAGGAAGCGAGCCATTGTTTGTTCTTCTTGCTCAAATATATTAGTTCGAATCATGGCCATCTCCATCTCTTTATAATACTCCTCTACCGTGAGAGTTACTTTCTTCATTTGCTGCAATTTATCAAATAAATCACGTTTGTAATGTTTAGGAACAAACCTCGCTCTCATGTGATACTTCATCTCTTCCCATGTAGTGATGGGAGATTCGTCGTACTCTCTTCTTTGATTTTGAACTTGTTCCCACCATATGAGCGCATATTTGTTAAATTCAAGTGCAGCCATGTGTATTTTCTTTTCTTCGGAGTAATTGTGCATACGGAACACCTTGTCCACCTTGAGCTCCCAAGTGAGGTAATCTTTGGGATCATGTGTACCTGAAAATGTTGGCATAGTAAATTTAAGCTTAGCAAATTTCTCTTCATGAGGCCGTTCATTGCCGTGGCAGTGTCGACGGTGGTATCCAGCATCGTAGTGGTACAAGTCGTCGTCATCAAAGTGAGGCGGTCCCCCACCTCGGCCACCATGCCCACGGCCCCTCCCGGGTCCTAGGGCGCCTCCCGCACCTCCTCTCCCAGGCGGAGGTGGCCGTATGGCCTGTGCCACCACACGGTCTCGCCGTTGTTGAGCGTCCTGGGCGACTCGTGCAGTGACCTCATCTCGTGGAGGTATGTGAGCCGGTAGATGCACACTATCTTCTTCTTGTTGTTGACGAAGTGCCTGCACAACATCATTCACGATACTCGCACGTAACACGTTCATTTGTTGATTGAGGTCAATGCGGAGATCCTGCATATCTGTCTTGAGTTGTTCCCCCATTGCAGTCATGCCAGCTACAAATTCTTGTTGCAATGTACTTCTCAATGTCTGATGTTGGAAGCGAGTCACCGGGACATTAAGGTCATCAGCATGCTCCTCACCATAGTTATCTTTGCCACCTGACATGGTTAGATTGTGCAAAAGAAAAACACAAACAACAAGAATGTATATGTGTCACATCCCCAAAATTAATAAAAAGGTTTATTATGCATCTCATTAGCATGCATCATGTTTTGAAACTTTTTATTTAAATATTGTACTTGGAAAAATCTCAAAATACATATGAAACATACACTTTAATTTGAACTCCAAACTAAAAGCTGAAATAAATACTACTAAAGTTCCTCTGGAAATAATTTATTCTAATACTATATTAATTATCATGAATTAATATAATTTTTCCTAAATTTTTTGGGACTGGTTTGAACCCTATAAAAATTCAAACATAATTTAAAGACCAACATTATGTTTGAATTTAAATTATACAATTTATATCATGAAAAGTAGGGTTCAATAATTTTTATGGGCACTAGGCTATCCCAGGAACCCCAGAAATTATTTTATGATTTTAGGAATTTTATTTCTATTTTTAGCACCCTGGTCAAAGTAGGAAAAACCATTTAAATCTCAGTCAAAATCCTAAACCCTAACCGACTATTACTATTCATCAGGCTCGAGTCTGACTCGGCGAACTGACTCAGTCCGACCGCCTAAATGCACCGACACATGCAGACCCTTGGATCTAAGATCGACGATCCAGATCTTGCCACTTTTGGGTAGTTCAAAACAACGCTTTAAATCTTATCCATCTGATCCAGATCTAACGATCCGCATTCAGCCACGTAGTGTTGGCTTACCTCCGCGCCTTGAGTTGCTGTCATCGCGGGCCCGCCTGTCAGGCCCTTCTTCTTCCTCAGGCAGGCGCGCGCGCAGGAGCCGAGCTCCACGCGGCCGCGAATCTCTTCCGTGCGCTAGTGACGCCGTCAATCCGCCGCTGCCGTTGGCCACTCCTGGAGCTTCTTCACTTCACGCCGCCTCTGTTGCCGTCAACTCCCGGGCATAATACCACCTCGGTACCCCATTCTTCCTCACTTCTCCTCTTTTCGGCAGAGGAGGAGGAAGCTCTCCCGTGCGTGTCTCTCGGGTAAGCTCCCTCCGCGTGATTCCTCCCTGTTCTAGGTTCATCCCCGTGACCATTTTTGCTTATGCGAGCTCCTGTCTTTGCTTGTAGCTCGCTGTCCATTGTCGTGCTCCCGGTGACTTCCAGAGCGTGCTCTCACGGACACATTCGTGCCTTCTTCGTGTCCGGGAGGTATTATCCTCAACTTCGCGTGTCATAATGTGTATTGGTATATCTTAAGGATTTCCCCTCAGCTAATTTTACTAATGCACGACAGGATCGAGTGAATTTGAAGTTTGCACCATTTTCGGCCGTGAGCAACCTTTTGTCTCCCACTTAGATCCGGTAAGCCATTGTCCAATTCCTTGCTCCTTTAGCTCGCTCTTAAGCTCTTTGAGCTAACCCAAGCATTCACTTTGCTTCATTTTGCTCAGATCTTCATCTCTTCGCTGAACCGTGTCGTCGCCATCTTCTTCTCCAGCACCGACCAAGCTCCAGCTAACCCCAGGCTTCCCCGAGCACCTTCCTCCGCTCAGGTAGCTTCTAGTTAGTCCCTAGTACTCGGGCACTCGCTTGTATGTCGCTGCGGAGCTACACATTGCCGTTTTCGTGTTTGCCGTAGAACGGCCGCCGCTTAGCTCCGACTAGCCACCGGTACGGGCTACCTCTGAGGTCGCCACCACCCCTCAAAGATGCGTAGCATTATTGCGCAGCTATCATAGCCCTTGGCCTGCTCCGCCATGGCACGTAGCGCCGGCGAGCCGCCGGGCAAACAAGCGGCAGCGTGTCGGGCCGTCCGGCACACTGTAGTAAGGCCATTAGGACCAAGATTCGGTCATTAATTACCTAATGATTGGTTAAAACGTTAAACGCTGTCTTAACCGTACTAATATGCCACTTACACCTGGGCCCCGCGCACAGAAATCTGTGGGGGTTAAAAGAGATGCGAGAGAGACTGACAAGTGGGCCCATGTCCTTAAGCTCCGCGCGCTGTGCACGCGCGGCGGCGTGGACCAGTCCGTGGACCGCCACCGGCAATGGGCCCACCGGTCAGAACGCAATTTAAATCTGAGTTAAAATGAAAAATGCACTATTCACCAGGCCCGCTGGTCAGTGACCTCGGCTAGCGCTGTGCTCGGTGAGAAAAGGATTAAAATGATACATAAAATTAAAAATCAATTTATTTGTAAACTGAAATATAAGCATAACATTAAAAATGTATAACTATTTCATCTCAACTCCAACTTGAGTGAAACCATTTCTGGAAATTTTCATTTTTAATGAAATTTTTATTAAAATTGGTTTCAAACATGTCTCTGTGACAGAGAGCATTATTTTGGAAAATGAGCTATAAACACTATTATTTTTACAAAAGAAAAAGGCTGATAACTTTAAAAATTCATAAGTAATTCTTGGAAACTCCAAAAACAGTGAAATCAGTTTTGATAATTTCTATTTCAAATAAACTTAATTATAAAAGTGGTTTCAAACTTACCTTTGTCACAGAAACTATAGTTTGGGGAAAATGATCCTAAAGGGTATTATTTTTACACTATTAATGCTGATAACTTTATAAATCAATAACTAAATCATGAAAACTCCAATTAAAGCAAACTCAACTGTTTTGAACTTGTAATAATATTGCCTATTTATCCATGTAATCCATGTACTCACCACTGCTCTATAAATTTTCATCTCATAATTAAATTACATGAATGAAGGCGTATTGAAATATGAAATTCAAACCACCATAACTTTCATATACTAAATCAAAATGAGATAATTATTTCACCAAAAATCATCAAAAATCATGACTTAGCTACTGTAGAAAAATCATGCATTTTTTAGTACTTTGAATTTTTGAGTATTTCTCGATGTTTATTCGGTATTATATTTATATAGATTCCGAGCCTATCGATATTGACACATACGCTACTGAGGGAGAGCAATTAGCCTACCAGCAAGGCAAGCATCCTTTGAACTTTCTTTTTGCATCATATTTGATCCCAGTTTTGTTAGGATAGTGCAATGATAATTGCTTGCATGCTATTTTGATAATGTCGCTATTTTTGTGATGAATAGTTAGACACATCCTATTATCTTGTCATCGTGGCTATCCATGAATTATTCCTGTACTGAAATGCTTATGATAGGATGTGTGAAATTATATTGTTCGGGTTTGCTTAGCCATGCAAGTCTAGAAACGGTAGTCTGATTGTCGGGAATAACCCGACAATTATGGGATAAACACAACTTTCATTATATACCGTTGTTTCAGATCTTCGTATCTGTTCCATGAGTTAAATTTTGTCATTTTAAATAAGCTTTTGGTCTGGACAAGTGTTGGTTAGTGATGGTGCTTTGTGCACGAGATTTGGGTATGTGGTTTGACTTGTCTGGACAATTAAGGACCGAACTTTGGTAACGTCGTTGATTCAAGTATATTCGTGCTATCACACGCGGTATATGGGTGTTGTATGGTTAAGTAGGGGGAGGGTTTTGTTGTGTTGAGTCCCACAGTGGTGAAATTGTAAGGGCATGGGACCGGGAAATCCCATGTGTCCCTTTTGGGCCGATAGGATGGAGACGTTAACGTCTTGTGTTTCCTAGGAGCCCTGGGTTGAGGGACTTAGCTCAATAGGATCTTCTTGCTAAAAATGACCATATCTTGATTTACCCGACCGACATACCATAGGAAGTATGTTATATTCTGATGCATCTGGAGGCTTACGGGGTAATCAAGTCGTGTGGGTAAAGTAGTACACCCCTGCAGGGTATAAATCTATTCGAATAGCCGTATCCACGGTTATGGACAACCGCTTGAGTTCGGGAGTTGCAATTGTTAGACTTGGAATTAAAATTGTGGTTATAACTTGGTACTGTCATGAATGGGATGTTCATGCTTGTTGTTGTATCAAAGTTGACAGCCACTTTGCTATTTGTGTGATTTATTTGTTATTGAATTCATTAATTATTCACATGCTTTACTTCTACTTCAAATCTGATTTTGAAATAGCACTTGAAAAACTAGCATGTGTAGGTTGTACCTTGTTGCGTCTCTTTTACAAAACTAAGCCAATATGAGCCACCCCTTGGAACAGCCTTATGCATAACTAATTTTTATTTGTGTAAGACTTGCGAGTACTCTTTTGTACTCAGCCAGATGTTTGCTGGCTTTTACAGGTGAGGAAGATATTGAGACCGATGAGCTTGTCGGTGTCGATTTAGGCGACACTGATGAGTAGTATGCTATCTCTTAACTCCCAGTCGGTTGTCGATGGGTTATGGGGCATACCACTGCTGGTATTTTGGTTTACTTACTTGCTTCCGCTGTTACTTTATGAACTCGTTTAATTTGGCCGGTCGGCCACTTGTATTAGTTGTAAACTTGGAACTGATGTATGCCTTTTGTACTATTTATGTATGAGTGTTGTATGGATGTGATCAACGTTGTATGAGAGTATGGTTATATTGGTCGCTGATCTTGGGAACCAATATAAGTCATACTCGCTGATCATGGCTTCCTATTTAACTCACTAAGTGTAGTGCTTGACTTGTTGGAGAACCGACAATCATGTAGTGCTCGCAGAGGAGCGGCGCGCATGATCGTCGGGGCTCTAGTTTTCAGTCAAGCCTCTCATTTAGATTGAGTTAAGTTGGAATCCATTTATCGAAGATCTAGAGTTATGTCCTTAAGACCAAGCTTAGCCTCGGTCTTACGGAGATAACCCGAGGTCCCTACAGCGTTGGTATCAGAGCCATACTGACTGTAGGTTAGAGATAGCACTGGCGTTAGAGTTAGTAAGCCTTTTTGAGTCAAAATATTTTGAAATTATCAAATTACCTTCAGAAAGTATAAGTTAGGAATATCTTTTATTCCTCATCCCTCTTAGTGCCTTTTCTTACCTTACTCTTGTTTGGATTGAAAAAGAAGTCTTACCTTGTTTTTCTTGTCTTTAGATGAGTCGTCAATACCTGGTCAAAGAAACTCAAGCTGAGAACGTGGATGGATACCCGGCGCTTCTCCGAGATATGATGTGGAGGGCGAACTTTACTTACCAGCCGACCTACGCCATCTATCGCCGCGACAGGGGGCCAGGCATGGAGGAATACTTGGCCGTGATCAACATTATCGCCAGACAAGTCACGGGGAGTATCCCATATTGTTTCCAGGCACGTGGCACTTCTGAGGCCATGGCTCTACAGGAAGTGGCTCGTGTGGCTATGAGCCACCTCCGTTATGATCTGACGGAGTTGTCTCAGCCGCCTTACGACCATTTTCCTATGAGAGAGCGTGGCACGGAGGTGGACACCTTTGCCAGGATCTAGTTTGGGGAAGATCCCTAGGTTAGGCAGTTGGCAAGATTGGTTCATATCATGGACCAAATTCATCGGTGCACTGTGTATGAGTTGTACGAGACTCGTCAACGTCTCGTGGTGGCCCAAGAGCACTTAAAACTCATGTGTAGCATGGGGATCGTTGACCGCTATGTGGTTTATGGCGCAAATGAGATTCCCCCATATGCTTCAGCACCACCGATGTACCGTCTTCCGGAAGTGCCAGGGCGTATACCCAACTATGGGGCAAGGCGCCAGGCCCGTATGTCGGTCGGCTTTGCTCGTACTCATAGGATGGAACCTGCTGGAGGCCATGTGATAGAGCAAGGCTCCCCTCTGCGCCTTGTCAATCCAGAGGACCCCGATGACACGGGATCCCCTGGGGCACATCTTTTGGACGAGTTTCCGGTGAACTTTGACCGGAACAACATTTAGGATGTTGTAGGTGTAAGCTCATGGTCGAGCATGTATCTTTGAATTCCTGTAATAAGCTAGTAGTAATTGAACTATTAATGTTTCTCTTGCAAGAACTTTTATTTCAGATAGTTGCTTTCCACCCACAGGTTTGGAATTTTTGTGTTGTAATTTTCGTTTTATGGACTCTAGGTATTAAGAACAACAAATAAAATCAATCTAAGCTAGGGATAAATAATCCTACCGAGTCAACCGCGCTTTGATACCAAGATGATACGGGGTCACCCTATCTTCTTGACGTAGGATCAAGATACTCACGGTAGTCTCTCGAATCGTAGTGATCCTCCATTGCCAATGCAAGAAATAACACTATTTAATTCGCGAGAACACACGTGCCGGACTTCACGACCACCAAGCGAAGCCCTATCGCGCTCTCAATTCCTAGCGAAAAGGTTGAACGATCTCAATTAGCAAGAACTCTCAATTTTCCCCATTAATGCAATCAACCATCAAGAAGAAACAGTAATCTGTTTTTGTTTTTATCACAATAATCTCGTCCGTCCTCATGCGACGGCGGCGGCGGCTACTTAAAGCGTCACAACCTCCCTACGTTGTTACACATGCGCGCATGCATGGGCCTGGCCGGCCTTGAGTCTTATTTGGATTTCTAATCCATGTTTGTTCGGACTCAAAGGATAAATAAAAGTACAAAGCCAAACAATGCTTGACTCAAAGCTTGCATGTTGACCGTGACTTGTTGGCTGCCAAAGCACATGACCCACATGGCTGGACCGAAGCACTTGGCTTGACCGAACAAGGCCATGTTGGCTACCGAACCATATGGACCGAAGCTTAGCATCCTTTGGTTAGTTTCTCACGCCGCGGACTTTCCTTTCATGCACATGGGCTTAGACTTGGTAATTGCATGGGCTTCTCCTTTCCAAAGAGTGGTTCCATGGCTTTGGTACTGGCCGCTCTCACCGCCTTCATGGTTTCAAAATCCTCAGTGTGTTCAAATCTGAGAATACACAAAGAACTTGCATGAGGTAGTATATTGTTCTCATTAATACAAGGAAGTTTATTAAGAAACAAATTCACCTGTTGATTTAGAAGTTTAGCTCTTGCTCTGGTCATTGGACCTGTTGGTGTATCATAAATATCCTCATGCACACTTGGAGTAGAAGATGTAGTAGTAGTAGGAATGCCCTCATCACGTCTTGTAGCCCTAGCCTACTAGCGCGTCTGCGCTACGCCTGCGAGTGTCGTGTGGAGCCGTGGGGCATGCGGCCTGCTGGTGGCGCTGGGCTTGCTGGTCTTGCTTGCGCATCTGCGCTGGGTCTGCTGGTGTTGCGTGGAGCCATGGCGAGTGCCGAGTGCGACGGCCGCGTCCGCGCGTGGAGTGTCTAGGCCGCTGGTGCATCATACGCGTGGGCTGGAAGAGGTCTGGGTTCACAGTTTTTTTGTTTGGGGTGCACACATAGAACTAAGAGTTGATCTCCACTAAAAAAAATTTGGACCTGGTGTCTTGTGACACCGAGTGAGCCTATTGGGCTCTGCCCCAGGACAAGGCCGCAGAGAAGAAGACACTGCGGGACACGGCCTCGAGTGGTTGAGGTCGGATTGCTCCATGGATCCAAGCCATCAAGATTCTAAGGGATAACTGGCTGAATGGATGGCATGTGGTGAGAGATTTTATGGATTGAATTATTGATGGTACATGTATCGGTGAGACTGAAAGGCATTACATTTGAAGTTATTGAAAAGATCCCAATAAGCAGGTGAGCACTTTACTGACTATGATGTGTAACTTCCGAACAAGACTGAAGTTCGTATCGGAAGGAAGCATGCTAGACAACCTTGAGCATGCTCCATGATGTGTAACTTTTGATCAAGACTGGTGTTCATATCGGAAGGAAGCAACATGCAGAACAATTGCTTACCAGTCCACAAAGAACTCAAAGCTTACGACTGCACCTTCTACCTTCTTCCAGTTGAGGCCAACTTCGAATGCACTAAAGAGGAAGCCCAAAAACTAATTGAAAAGACTAGACCAGCCGGAAGAAGGGTCTTAGAAGAGATGTAGCTAGGGTCTCTTTCAGAGTAGTTTATAATGCAAAGTGAATGTAAAGAAATATTTGATCTTTTGGAATATAAATCTTCATTTTCCTGTAAATTGTCATTTTTGAGTAGTTAGTAACTCATAAGACAAAAATAGAAATGAGAAGAAAAAAAATAAAGACTAAGGTATAAAAGTTATAATTATAACTTCTCCCTAGCCCCCGATTATTTGCTTAGTTAAAGTAAATATACTAGGGAAACAATGAAAAAGAGAATGTTTAAATTCTTCCAACCATGTTTTGAACCTAGTCTCCTTGTATTGACATCAAGAGTTAGGACATATCGATGCTAGGAAGGTCTTTCTAGCAGGCAAGACCACGTGTAGAGAGGAGAGAGTTCGACTAGGCGATGTCACCTTTCTTCGACCATTGTAGCAGAAACCAAGTATTTAGAGTGATCGGAGAAAAATGAAAACTTAGCTCATCAAGTAATTATGAAAGACAATACAGAATGAATACAATCATAAACTTTATTGGAAGCACAAAAGTTTATAAGTAGAACTTTCTTAGCTGGTCGATGTGTAATATCCTGTTTCGCTTTAGAGAGGATAATTGAATTAGAGAATGGATTTAAAAAGAGTTTAAAAGGGGGGTTTTCGCTTAAGGTGGAAAACTTGGGTCACGGGCTCTCGGCCCACGGTGACTCAGCCCAAGGGGGAGCTTGCCATAAAGGGTTCTAGGGGGCGCGGCCAACACTAGCCCTGCCTTGCGCCTCCACCCTTGCCTTGAGCCGCCACCCTGCTGCCTTCCTTCCCCCTTGCACACACCCCTGCCCCTGCTGCCCAAGCGCCGCCGCCTTTACAACCGCGCCACCCTATAGTGTCGCTGCCCCTTGACTCGCCAGCTGCCCTACGCTACTACCATTGGCTGCTGCTGGGAAGAAGAAGGAGGCTAGCCAAGGGAGAGAGCAGCAAGGAGAAGGAAAGAGACAAGTGGAAGAAAGAGAGGAGGATCTCACGGGAAATCAGTTATCCTCATCGCGGTCTCCAAGGGTAACGATATGAAACATTGTAGGGTTGCCCTAGGTTAATCGCTATTCGGTTTGTAGAAGTTAGGTCAATGGGAAGAGTAGATGACTTTCTGTCCAGGTTCGTCAAGATTAGGGCAGAACGTTGCGGGGATTCATAGGGGTATTTAGAATCGGAATTAGAGTTCAGTGTAATTAGAGAAAAGTTAGGTTATCGCGTTAGCTTTTCAGGAAGGCCTGGATTGTTAAAAACGGAGTAGCGAGTGAAAAGATACAGCCTCCGGAAGGTTGCTGTCCAGATTCCAAACATAGATGGCAGACGTCATGTAGTTGGGTCGATTTCGTGTAGAAATTGGTAAAATTAAATATTTGTGTCAACTTGAAAATTGTAGGAAATCCTGTGTGGTTTATAGAACACATATTATTCATATATTTTCAAGTTTTATAATTAAAGATATAAAATTATGAAACGGGCTATTCTGACAAAATCTGGAAGTGCCTTCAGGTAAAGAAACGAGGGTAGAAAACGGTAGAATCAGAGTTTCGTAATAACTAGAAAAATGTAGGTTGTTTTGTGAGGATTCCAGAAAGTTTTGGATGGTCAAATTTGGAGTTCAGATGAGTAAGATAGAACCGTTTTACTACTGGGATAGCAGGTAGTGTGTCTAGTAGTTTTGGGTTAAAAAGGTTGGTTTGGTGTAGGCGTGTGCGATGACGGTTAGAGTAAGGCGTTGGTGCTGTAATGTGAAGGTTTTGTGATGTGTTTTACATGTGTTGTCTAGGGAGTGGGGTCTCATGTGTGTTGCCGTCGTTTCGCTTTCCAGCGTCACAAGGATAAGAGGCAAGTGAATGGTAGACAGTGGTTATTGGTTGATCACTGTATGCTTTACCATTATATTGCTGTGGTTTTACTTATTTAATTGCAAGTAATGTTAACGGTCATTATTTATTCCTTATTGTTGAATATGGTATTGTTGGACAATGATAATATTTATGAAACTATGAATATTTGTGCATTCATAAACATCATTGCATATGAGAAGATGATCATGGTGATCACAACTCCACGGGAGTGGAGGAGGTCCCCGATCCTTGACAAGGACGGGATTGAGAGTGAATTTTGTCGCGAGTGTTCACTCACGCTATACCGGTATATGTAAAATAAGTGCATGTGGACATGTAGTGTAAAGATGCATGGAATGAAAGGTGGTTGATGATTGTGTTTGTGAATAAAGAAAGAGAATTGAATGATTGAGCATGAAAATAAAGAAAAGAGAACAATTGCTTACTATTGTTCATTGCTTACTATTGTGCTTGCTGAGTCGCGGACTCACCCTTGCTTTACTGTTGTTTTTGGTGATCATTAACGACGTGTCTTGGGGAGGGATAGCACTTGGAACACCGCATACACTCAATTATTTGATCATTGTCATGAGGAAACTTTACCTTAGCATGATGGTGTATTCTTTTTAAGTTATGATAGATATTGAATAATTCTAGATGATCGGTTAGAACTTGGTTATTCATTCAATAGGTCCCTTTGGAATTGGTCTTGCTTAATTCTTGAACTATTATTCTGCCTGAGTTTAAATTGCAGCGCTTGCCATGCCTTTATTTTTATGTTATTGTGACCCGTGGAAGGGTTTTAATATTGAATTGCTTGTTGTAATTTTATTGTTAATTGGTGTAAATCTAATTGTTAGGGTAGTTTAGTGGCTTAGTGTTGGGCTGGGGTGTTACACGATGTTCCAAGAATTGGAGAAGACATCTTCCATCGCCAATGGTACCGAATCCGGTCGCGGGGCTTCGATCACTTTGTAAGGGTCTTCCTACTTGGGAGAGAGCTTATTTCAATTAGACTAGGTTTGAATCTTTTTTAGGACCAAGTCACCTACAACAATGTTGTGAGGTTGGATCTTACGGTCATAGTACTTGCATAGGGCTTGTTTGTAGATTGTCGATCGGATTAGGGCCTAGTTCCTCTTTTCTTCGAGTAGGTTGATGTCATCAGCTCGATGTTGTTCTTAATCCTGGTCGTTGAAATTTTCAACCCTTGCAGACCTAATCTTTAGTTCTGGTGGAAGTATAGCCTCGACACAAAAAACTAAGAAAAAAGGTGTTTCGCCTGTAGCCCGACTAGCAGTTGTGCAAATTGCCCAAAGTACTGAGGGTAACTCTTCCTATGCCCCGAGTGCTTAACAAGCTGGTCGAAAACTTGGGTTTTGATTCCCTGCATAATTTAGTCATTTGCCTTTCGACTACCTCATTACTTTGTGGATGAGCAACAGAGGCATATCATAATTTGGTACCAAGTTCTTCGCAAAATTCTTGAAATTTTGCACTTGCAAACTGGGCACCATTGTCAATTATGATTTGACTCGGAACACCAACTCGAGCTATCACAATTTTCATCGCAAATTTATCAGCCGCTTTATTTGTTATCACAAAAACAGGTTCAACTTCGATCCATTTTGTGAATATATCGATTGCGGCAAAAAGGTACTCGAGGCCACCTAGTGTCTTTGGGAATGGTCCAAGGATATCTAAACCCCGGGTTACGAAAGGCCAAGAAAGAGGAATGGTTTGTAATGTTTGAGCTGGTCGGTGTATCTGTCTGCTATGAAACTGGCATTGTACACACTTAGTAACAAGCTCTTTAACATAGTGAAGGGTTGTCGACCAGCAAAAACCTTGTTGAAAGGCCATACTGACCAGGGTTCTATAGGAACAATGAGTTATATGGATACCTCCGTGTATTTGTTATGGAGTTCTGGTCCTTTTTTCTGGGGGTAACGCTCCTTCAGCCCATGTAAGACTTCGCTTACATATTATACTGGTCGTTGAGTGTTTTCAGGTTTAGCGACTAGTGCTGCACTTGCCGCGTGTGGTGTAGCGGGTAACCACAATGAGAGGCTTATCTGGTTCTGGAGAAACCAAGACTGGAATACTCGTAATATATCTTTAGATATCCTTGAAAGCTTTGTTTGCCTCTTCAGACCACTCGAAACCCTCATGTTTCCTAAGAAGTTTAAAGAAAGGGAGTCATTTTTCTCTCAGTCGTGCTATGAATCGAATTAATGCTGCCATGCACCCTATGAGTTTCTGGACTTCCTTATTTGTGGTCGGAGGGTGCATCTGATTAATGACTGTGATTTTTTTCGAGATTGGCTTCAATGCCTTGGGCAGAGACAAGGAACCCAAGTAGCTTCCCCGAAGAAACTCCAAACACACATTTATCAGGATTGAGTTCCAAGCAGTGCATTCTGAGGCTGTCGAAAGTTTCTTGTATGCAGGAGATATGATATCGATGTTTTATGATTTTTACGACTAGATGATTACGTAGACTTCCAAGTTTCTGCCTAGTTGAGGACAAAATGTCTTTTGCATCCGGCGCTAGAAGGAAATATTAGCACTCTTCAACCCAAATAACATTTTGACATAACAAAAATTCCAAATGGAGTAATGAATGCGATCATATCTTCATCATCTAAACACATACTAATATTATGATATCCAGTATATGCATATAGGAAATTAATCATCTCACAACCAACAGTAGAATCAACTAATTGATCAATACGTGGAAGGGAAAAATCATACTTCGAACAAGCTTGATTTAAGTTAATGGAATCTACACACATGCTCCACTTACCATTGCAGGATCAAGAATGACCGACTGGAGGGAGGTGGATAGGAGGTTTCTAAAAGACTTGTGCTCTAATTAACAATTTTAACAAGTATAGTCTAATTAAAGATTTTTAGCACAAATCAAGAGGTAAATTTTAAGTTCTCACTAAGTCGCCCCAAGGCTATGTCAGTACTAAATGCAATTTTAGCTAAGAAATTCTAAACAAATAAGTAGCTAAAAATGTAAATGCGAGAATAGTAAAGACAAGAGAGAAAACCACAATGAAGACAATCGATGTTTTCCCGTGGTATCAAAGACTTGTCGGTCTTCACTAGTCCATGTTGAGGTAAGCCCAAATGAATTAGACCGGCTCCACGAGTTGAGCCTAATGAACCACAATTCCACTAGAATTACTCTTCCTCCGCTCCGGAGATGGTGAACATCGAACCACTCACAAACGGTGTCGGGCCTCTTCACAACATTCTTGAAGAGATCACCGCACAATCTTCCTCCAAGCCATTTAGGTGCCGGCAAACACCAAGAGAAGTAAACCACAGTCCTTACTTGAAGGTTATCAAGTGCCGAGATCAACAAATGATGCAAATGCATTTCATTGCTCTCAACTACCTCAAAATATGAAATATGAGTAAATGAGTAGTAGAGAGTGCACCAATGGCTCTAATCTATTCAATGTGGTCAGTAGTTATACGCTTGGTGCTGGTGAGGGGTATTTATAGCCCCCAACCATAAAATGACTGTTTGAAGAAATTCCCTAAAAAATTCAGTAGGTGTGGTGCTACAGCCATTGATTGGCCAGTACAACTGCACCTACTGTTCAACGGTCATATAGGGTTCATTAAATGCTTCTGAACTAGCCATTATGGTTTGGTGTGGTACTACCGCACTCACATAGTCCAATACTACTGCCCGATGGTAATACCGCTTGTTTCTACCAGTACTACCGATTTTCAGATGAGAAAACACCCTCAAAAACATGCTTTCTGGAAATAACGTACCACCAACTAGGAATCGGACCTACCACACAGCGGTAGTACCACACTTCATGTGCGGTTATACCATAAGGTGGTAGTACCACAGTTATACTTGCGGTCAAACCGATTTTATTGGCAACTATTTTTCAGATGCAGTTCAAGATGCATGTATGTCTTAGTTGATCAAGATGGCATAAAATAAGTCCTCAAGCTACTAGCTATGATCCCTCTTTATAGTACGGCATCTAGCCTGTAAATTCAGTCTTTCCACCAATCAGCGAGACTGGTGAAAACTATAAAAGGGTCCTTGGGCTACATAATACCTTTGTCTTGAGCCATGTTGATCTTTTGTCATGTTTGCATGCCATTTCCATGTTGTCATCCGGAATCCGGGACTAAACCTTTTAAAACATCTTAGCACACATATTATTCTCATAACACATTGTTGTCATTAATTACTAAAACCATTTTAGGGGCCTATATGCTTTTTGGTAATTGATGACAACCTAGGCAATGTGAATGGAATAAAAAAATTTGAAAATACCTCAAGTTTGAACACAAGTTGTTTTAACTTTTGGTTTGTAATTGATTCTTGAGATGGGCTTAAAGGAGATGAAAAATTAGTTACAAACCAAAAGTCGATCAACAAATAAATAGAACCCTCTCTAAACATGTGCATATAAGTTTAGGAGGTGATTTTCATACACGTGTGAATTTTGGAAATTTTGGTGGAGTTTCCTTTATTTATTGAATTTGTGGAAGCATGTTAAGTAAAAAAGCAATTTAGCCATATGACAAACAAGATACTTCACACAAATTAGATGGTTGTAGTAGAGATAACCAAGTAGCATTAACCTGATAACTAAGTAACAATATCATGACTATTATAAAGATAAGATTTTCGTAATGCATACAACCAAGAAATTAGTCCAAACATATCCAAAGTCCACACAAATAGATAATAGTAGTACATAGATAATAGAGGTAATAAGATCACTTCTTGTTCTCCCCTTTTGATCTTTACTTCTTCTTCTCCCCTTTTGGCAGTAAGTACCAAAAAGGAAGTCAAAGAAAAACATTTTAGGAAGGAGGAGGGACGTCGCTTGGTCTAAATTCCTGATGAATTCCATCACATGCATAGTTGCAGTCAAGCTTGTCTTGTATCAGCTTCATGATGTAGGGAGCATAATACATACTTTTCCCCGTATCCCTCTTTGAAAATGCCATCTCACTTATGATAAAGTTCACAACATCAAACTTAGTGTCCTTTAAAATGTGATTGATAATATTCTAGGCCTTACTATAAACTTCATCATTGTTACCACTTCTTGGAAAGAATGTAGCTCTTATTTTCGGTATATGATGCTAGGAAGAGGTAAAAGTCCAGGCGTTCTTCCATGCACAAAACTATGGGTGGCATCGTATAGCTCATCTAGTGGAGACAGATCCCAGGGCTCCTCAAGGTGTACCTTCATACTCCGAGTTGTAGGGATGAGCCAGGATTCACAACAATCCATCTTAGAAGCATTGAGTTGTTGTGTGGCTGTCATCCAGGTGAGAGAATCAAACTCAGGAGAGACATGAAAGTGTTGCATAGAATTGCCTGATGGTTCTAGAGTGTTAGTCGCGCTTTAAGGTCACAAAGTTGTCCAACTTCACTTGGTGAAAAAGATAAATGAGTCCATTGTAGAGAGAATTATGTTCGAGATAACTCCATGTCACATATTGATGATTTGCAAAGTCCTTTTTCCCATACACATGATGATAATAGACATCCTCTTAAAACTTAGTATGGAAGAATGCTTTAGATGCATTTTTGGGAAGAAGAAACTGATTTGTACGACTCAAGATTGTGTATCTTTCACCTCTAATTTTTCTCTCATCAATAGCAAAGAAAGGGGACCACCTGGCGGGAAGCGATATTACCGCACTTAAAGGTCGATCGTACCGCTGCATGGTAGTACGGCATGGGAGGAGCTGTAGTACCATTTTTCTGTGGAAGTTTTGAATTTCGACAAAAATGCAAATGATCCTTAAGTAAAATACTCAAATAACCTTCTTCATGACCATTATGCATAACAACAACCAAATAACATAGTTTTTAAAAATATAGAGATTTTTGAGAAATAATTTTAAATTAAATTTTCTCAAGAATTCCAAGAACTCCAAATAAGAGCAAATGGCATGACACATTTGTCAAGCAATATTGGAATAATCTATGACATTTAATTCATTCCTCAACTCGCAAAAGCGACTTTTATCTAAAGGTTTTGTGAAGATATTGGATAATTGGTCCTCGGTCCGTATGTGGCTAATGATCATATCTCCTTTGCTCAAATGATCTCTCTAGAAATGGTGGCATATATCTATATGCTTGCTTCTTGAGTGTTGGACCGGGTTATTTGCTATCTTCATAGCTGTAATATCCCGATCATTCCTTAGTGAGTGCAATATTATTTAGAGAGGAAAATTGTGAGGACCCGGGGTATTTAACTCGTAATACTTAACCTCCAAATGGTTCTAATATTACTAATTGAATATCCTAAGCCTCAATGGATATGTGCTTCCCAGAATTGCAGCACATATACATCTTTACAAAATCATGCATCATTTTCATGCAACTTATAATACCAAGTCTAGCAAAACACATACAATATATAGAGTTATTACAAAAGAGCCGACCGGCCAAATGACATCAAAGTGACACATAACAGCGGAAGCAAAAGCGCCATAAGATGGCTATAAACAAAACCAACCGGTTAGCCATAACCCACAAGGCAACTGACTGGGCCGCCAAGCTAGTCGCACCCGCCGTAGCAAAACTCACAGAAGTCGATCCCTTGGGGATCCACTTCCTCTTCTGCAACAACAAAGCAATGCAGTTGAGTACAAAAATGTACTCGCAAGACTTACGAGTAACAAGCCTATACATAGCTACATGCAAGCTGAAACAAAGGAGATGGTTATATGGTTAATTGGACGTATAAAGCAATTTTCATTTGCAATAATGTAATAGATTGAAGGAAATTTGGCAAATCTATTTTTAAGTGTTGAAATAACAGCGAGGTAACCATAAATAACATAAGTAACTGCCTAGAGGTGACTAACCCCATAGCCACCACAACATAGCACGAATCCCCGATTCGTACCACCCAATCAAGTTTTAGTGAAAAGGTTATAGTCTAATTCTCACGGGGCGTATCCGAGTGTGTCCATAACCTAGGACGAGGTTATTCGAATAGATTTAACCCTGCAGGGGTGTACCAATGTACCCACACTTCAGACCGCCTTTTTGCCAAGCTATTAAGCAGACTTCCTTTGGTATGCCAGCACGGCTAAGTCCTACGAGACATTTCTAATGGATTGCATTAATTAAGAGTCGCATGTATGGAGGTTAACCCTTAGTGATCTGCCGGCGACAAAGAGCACAAGGACCCATATGTTGAGTCGGAAACACCGGCCCAGCCGAAGCAACTGTGGGCGTTCCTGGGTATGGAGAACCTAACCGGAACCCATCCCTCTCATCCCAAAACGAACATTTTTCTCTATCACTACCACCAGTGACTCATTAATTAACACCTCCCAAAGTAATAATTCAAGAGAGGTTCCATTTCCCTCTAGTGTGGTTAGCATGCAAAATGCTCAGTATGGTGGCGCAAGTAATTTGGTCCTTGTTGACTCAGGCACCGTTCTAGTCACACCCAAAAGCACACTATCTTACCATTGTGCCCAAGTCTAAAACATTTTGTTTTTAGTTTTAGTTTTCTCAATTAAACATAGCACAAGGGCTGAACATAAAGTCATAATAAGTTTTTGTGTGATCAAGGTTATCGACTAAGTCGACAACCGTCCAATTCTACCGGTAGCTAAGCATGACTAAACAACATTAACTCGTAACTACTAAGTGACAAGGGCTCATCCAACGAACCCTAAATCACAGCAAGATAATCCTAGGCTCAGTAGTAGAGGATAAACATTTGCCTACAGATTATGCATCTAATGGGTCAACTAATAGATAATAGTTTAACACAAGATAGCAATGCATACGTAGAATTTGCAAACAACATATTAGACTTTAAAAATAATAGGAGCAATATGATCAAATGATGCTACATCTGCTTGCCTTGATGAAGATCACAATCTTGTTGCTGAGGGTCACTCTCGGGTTCAAGAAATTCTCCAGAACCTATCGCAAGAACGCGAAAATCCAATAAGAACGAAGAACATCGAAAGAGGCTCAAAAACCAAATTCATCCAAATTCTATTAAATTTACACAGCAGTAAGATCATGATTTTAAATGAATTTAGCACCAAGAATCATTACATTTGGACTAAGTATGCAAAAGTTATGGCCCAAACAGTTTCTTTCAGCTGGAAAATTCAAATTAAATTGTTTTCTGTCACTGTTCATGTCATAATTTTCCAGTAAGTTTTAGAACCTAAATTTTTTATGGTAGGCAGAACATGGCATTCTAAGAACAACAAAACTGGATTTACTTCATTTGGAGTTAAATTGAATTACTTATGATTTTTCTAAGTTGTGAAACTAGGGCATGACATTTTTCAGAGGTAAAGACATGAATAAAACCTATTCTATATTAAAGCATACTATCAGAGGGATTTAACAAATTTTTTTGCTAAATTAGGAATTACAGAGAATTACTTAAGCATTTTTCAAGTTTTAAAGGACTTCCTAGAACAACAATTAATGTTAAAACAAGTTAATACAATCTACACAATTTTCTGCTACAGAACAGTGCCTAAACATATTTTTAGATTAAAGTTCAGTTACATAGAAATTTAACACAAATTGAATCATTCAAAATGGAGTTAAAATAAATTAGTATAGAAATTTTGAAGTTTTAAACTAACAATTAAAAGCTTACCAAAATTTAAACAACTTAACCCAACGGAAAAGGACGTGGACAAACGTGGGCCGTTGACTGTGAATCGAACGGCCCAAACGTGAGGGCCGAACGAAACGCGCACAGCGCCACACACAACTAACCGTTGGATTAGATCCAACGGTCCACAACGAGGGGAGGTGTTTGGCGGTCCGAACGTTCCAACTAACGTGGACCGCTGATCTAAAGACGGGTGGCTCAAAGTGAGAGTTCCGTTCGGAGGTCCGAACATTCGCGTCATCAGAACCGCAGATCTAGAAATGAACGACGAAAAGGGATCAGAACATTAGAACTCCAAAAGCGCTGAGGAGGTCTAGACCGTTGGATCTAAATCTAACAGTCCAGAGCTACGGGGGAGGTCCTAAGGTTAAGGGCCTATCAGAGGAGGTCCTGGACGGCTCAGATCTCCAAGGGGAGATCCTGGACCGTCAAGATTTACTCAGAGAAGGTCCTAGACGATATGATCTAAAAGAGGGGAGGTCCTAGACAGCCAAGATCTACCAGAGGAGGTCCTGGACGGTCAGGATCTCCACGGGGAGGTCCTCAATGATAAGGTCTAAAGGAGGGGAGGTCTTGAATGGCTTAGATCTCCATGGGGAGGTCCTGAACAGTCAAGATCTACCCGAGGGTGGTCTAAAAGGTTAAGATCTATGGAGAGGGAGGTCCTGAGGTTTTATTTACAAGAGACCAAGGGGTAGTCTTTTGCAAAGAGAACCCCAATGGTGGTCCTGAGGGTGGTTTTTACAAAAATGACCACGGGGGTGGTCTTTTGCACAGGGGTGGTCCTAGCAGTCAAGATTAAAGCCAAGAAGGTCCTCAACGGCTAGGATCTAACCTAAGAGGTCTTGACAACTAATGTTTTCACATAGGGAGATCCTACGGTTAAAATCTGATCCAAAGAGGTCTTTAACGGCTACGATAAAACCTAAGAGGTCCTGAAGGTTGTCAAACTTACGACAACAGGACAAGGTAGCGTGCTATGCTCGCCGGCTCGCCGCCGGCGACTCAGGTCACGACGGCGCAAACAAAAAGTGGCAAAACCTTCGCAGTATAATTGCCAACACTTTGAGGGTGCTCTCGATGGCGGAGCTAGCCTAAAACGCCAACGAGCCGGAGAGAGGCGGAGGAGCAAAAACGACAAACTATGAAAACAGCAAAAAGCTCCGCAGCGGTCCGATTAGCAGGTGCCCGAGCACTAAGGGACTATTGCGAAGGTACCTGGGCACAGAGGAGATCCGAAGGAAATCGGAGGAGTCCTAGCGACGGAGACCAGCGCCGGAGGTCCGCAACAGAGCTCCACGGCCAACAATGGTGGATTTGGGGATTCTTGACTTTGGAGCTCGAGTGAGTGGCCTGGAAGCTAATGATGGTGCTGGAAAACGAACAAAGAGGTGCTCAGGGCTATTTAAAGCCGTTGAGCAACGGTCACAACTAGAAGAGGAGCTCCATGGTGAGTTAGGGCTCCAGAAATTCTGCAAGGTTCTGAGTTAGGGCTTGACCCAAGGTCAAACTGATTTGACTGACCTCTTAAAATATTCAAATAATTTCTAAAAATTGCGAAATTTTTCAGGGGAGTCACACAACATCCCTAGAATTTATGAAAAATGTTTCCAAAGGGTGATCACAAGATTAAACAAGAAAGTTTTTAAAAGGGTAAAGATTTAGGTCAAAGAGGCTTGTGGTTTTGTGTTTCCATAATTCCTTTAAAAGAATTTTCAAAACATACATGAAACACAAGATGTAAGAAAAAGTTTTAATTTCTACACATTTTCTTATATTTGAAACACAAGTCAATACTTGGGATGTTACAAATTAAAAGAAAATTCAGGATTTGTGGAAGGGTTGGACCTTGGGCTTTCGGCCCAATGCGTCCTAGCAAAGTGGGCCGGCCATTTAGTGGAGTCAAGAGGGGGTGCCCCTTCCTCACAACCCTAGCACCCCTGCTACAGTACCACCACCACACTATAGCACACGGTACTATAGCATCCCTCTTTCCCTATTGCTCTACCAAGAGGAGGAGAAGAGGAGAAAGGAAGAAGAGGAAGAGAGGAAGAAGAAGAGGAAGAGAGGAAGACGAAGACGAAGAGGAATAGGTCAGGAAATCTTCGAGAGGGCTTCAGCAAGATCCAAAGGGGAATTCATGAGTAATTTTAGGATCCCCATTAGCAATTACATTTCTCTCATACGCGAATTGTCACCAATAGTCAGCTTTTATTCTGCTGGTAAATCAGTGTTCTGTAATTCAATTAATTCGTCAGATTGGATTAGTTCCATGCGGATTCAGCATTTAGGATCTCCTAGAGTTATGTGGGTAATTGTGATAGCTTTCTAGAAAGTATTAATTCACAATTTTTGGATGGATAATGATTTAGTTATGATTTTTGCAAGTCTAAGTGCTCGTTTAGTCTCTGGTTTCGGGCAGCGAGCATAGTTCTATGATTTAGGGTTTGGAGATAGATGAATCTGGTCAGTTGATCTTCACGAGTTGTGTAGATAACTTAATGATGATTCCAGGGAAACCACGTTCATAATTTTTGGACGGTTAGAACAAAAGTTATGAATTTTTGAACTTGCTATTATAGTTCTGTCCTGTGGCGGGGGACAGTAGGGATGATTTCTTTGTTAGTAGCCTTTGCTGCTCAATGAGAAAAATTATAATAAATTTATTCATGAAGCTAGTTCTATGTAGTTTCTAGAATGTCTTAGATCAGTGGATTTGGATGTACCATTTAAAATATACAAAATTTCTAAATTGTTAGTACCGAAGATGACAGGACTATCTTCGGGGTTAAAAACAAAGGCTTGGATGGAATAATTTGAACCTCTGGTCCCCTGAAAAGTTGTAGGTATGAGAGTGTAGATTACAGAGAACTTGGGCTCATGTTTTTTGGAGTTTTGAATTTTCCTTCAGTGGCTGTCAGTTTAGGACAGACTGGGATTTGGGAATTGTATCGATGAAATTTCGGGTTGCGAATAGGAGCAAACGATTTCTTTTTGTTTTAGTGCTTTGCTATGCACTTTTGAATGGTGTTTTTAGTACTTTACGAATGCCAAGTGTCAGGACCACCTCGGGATGTGCTAAGAAGATCTCCTAGGACCTCTTAGGGAGGTCCGACAGGACCACCTGGAGGTCGTGTAGGTTCTCTAAGAACACCCACGGAGGAGGTCCTCCAGGACCTCCCAAGAGATCACAAGGACCTCCCAGAGGTTGTGGACTCTTGCGCCACTAAGTTAGTCCCAGGAACAAAAGCTAACTCGCACAAGACAACATAGGAGTAATCACAACCACACAGTCCACACAAGGAGCAACAAAAAAAGAACAATAAATAACAAGCAAAGGCTTTATGGCCAAGGTTGTTTACAGCAATCGCCAACAGGGGCTACAAAAACCGACAACAAGCTTTCCAGCAAAAACACCGACGACATGCGGGCCATCCGACAACCTCAAAGGCTGTCGAGTGGAGGACGTCCCTAGAAGCTCGAGTCATCAAAGAACTCCTCTTCAACGAGGTCTGAGCCACCAAGACCTGGATCGCCTTCAGCCACAGCTTGCAATAGCAGGACAAAAGCCATGAGTACGTTGAATGTACTCAGCATGCCACAGGGAGCTGCTATGCAAATAATATTCGTGCAATGGCTTACCAATGGAGGGCTGCAAGGTTAGTTTGCCGAAAGCAGTATTTCACAGAATAAAACATAAATAGATTAAGAGCTCAAGTTAAGAACAACAACACATAAATATATTGATTTGAAAAGGGAGGTCGTGTGATGAGGACATCAACCCTCCGGATATGAGCGTTACTCCATGTCATGATACAAGGAAGGTTTCCACGTCACTTTGTGTCCAAGCCAAGCAAGAATTCAAGTTGAACACGTTCTGGAATCCAGTTCAGCCTCCGGAGACAACCCTAACTTCAAATAGCCATAACTTTCGCATACGAACTCTGTTTGAGGTCCACGAGTACTTGATTGAAAGCTTATCTCATCCTCTTTCAAATGGATCTGGTCTCACCTTCAAATTCCTTCTGCGTATACCGTAATCATCAAAAGAAGGTGCTGCGTCACCTATTTGGGCCGCAGGCCTTGTAATTTGAGGAGAAACACTAGGGCCCGTACTGTTCACGTGGTTACTGTTCACGCATCAACAGTACCTTCGTCCCTCCCTCTTCCTCCTATACATAGTGGCCGCCATCCCCTTTAGTTCTTCGGGTTTTGTTGATTAAAGTTTAGCTTTGCTACTTTATACTTTGTTCTCTTGGTCGGCGAGATCAACAGCGACATTGTTCTTCGGAACCCCACCTATCAATACATTCACTTCATATTTGCAATTTCAGATTGCTTATTTACCTTGTTCTTGCGTGCTTCTTCGGTGTATGCAGGAATCGATCTTCGTGATCAGGTCAACCGGGTATTCGTGCACGGTTGATAACGACTTGTCGAGCAGTTCAGCGATTGCGTGGTTTCGGGCGTTGCGTGTTCGTAGCCAGGATCGCGAGAGTTGAGCGACTACCAAAGAACGTATCTTCTCATCGAAAGATCGGGCCAAAAATAGGACCTTCGTGTTCATCAAATGGTATCAGAGCTACAGTTCTTCGGTGAGAAATCAGTACCCTTAGTAGTAGATTTTTTTCATACCTAGAGTCCAGAAAATTGCCGAAAAAAATTATTGCATCGATCATCCCTGTCCGAACCCCTTTGAGCCATTACAATTTTTCTTTTCAGTATTTTGCTTGTTGAATCATTGGTTGCATCGTCGTGCCTAGTTGCTGGTCTTTAGTTCTTGTTATTGTCTAGTTGGTTGTTGTCTAGATTGCTTCTCGTGTTTTCCTTCGCATTGCTTGATCGTTCGTTTAGGGTTCTTAGTTTTTGCATCTAAAACAGAAAATTCGTGGGTTAGAACTACTCTAATCCACACAAAAAAAATAGAAAATCCGTCATATTGTTAATAAAAAAACCTAGAGGATTACTGTGATCTTTTGGGAGAGTTTATGTTATTTGTAACTTGCGGCAAACTCTAGGGCCGGCCAGATATTAGAAGGAGAAAGAGGCAACTGCAAGAACAAAAACCACGTAGAGAAAAAAATTATGTTACCAGAAATAAAGTTAATAAAGTTATGATTTTATTGGAATTTTTGAAAAATTTAAAAGAGTTTAATTGCTTTTCATGAATTTATGAAGTTTTAAAAGTCAAAAGTAAAATTTATTTGAAGTTCTTGAAGTTTTATTTGGTTTGATCTGAAAAATAACATTTTAATTAATTTCTAGAATAATCTCGTCCGTTTCCCCCCTCGTCGGCCGTTTCCCCCCTTCCGTGGAATCACCGCAACTATGTCGTCACCGTCGCGACATCAGTGCGCTCGATCTACTCGCTCCGGCCCCCTCCGCCCCTATAAGTAGGAGCACGATGAGCCTCTCATCTCACTCACCCCATCTCCCTCATTCACCCCACCTCTCCTCTCCCCTTGTAATACCCGATTATTCGATATCGAATGCTGTAAGATTAGAGAGGAAATAAGTTAAAATTCAGAATTTTAGGAGAAGTATGGGCCGCCAACCCATATTCGAGAAGAGGAGAGACCATAGTGGCCCAAGGCCCATGAGTGGGCGCAGCCCATTAGAAGGCAAGGGAGGAGGGGACCAAACCCTAGCCCCATTTGCTACAGAGCCGCCGTGCTACAGAGCCCTGCTACAGCAGCGACGTGCACGCTGCCTCGCCGCTTCTTGCTCCTCCTCTCCCGGTGCCATCTTTCCTGCTGCTTGGGCGACCGTGGGAAGAAGAAGAAGAGGAAGGAAGAGAGGATTGAAGGAGAATTTCTTCGTGGGATTTGATCAGCGATCTCCGATGGTTCTACAAGGGTAATGATCGATTTCCTCGCTGTTTAGGTTGTTTCAGATGCGAATTCGATTAGTTTGATTGGATTGAATTGCTGCCGTTAGAATTTCAGTTCTGTCCTGAATGTTGCGTGGCCTGTTTCGTGATCTTAGAGGCCGAATTTGGGTTGTCCATCTCCTAGAGTTTTGTGGATATTGATCTTATCTTTCGGTGGCCGCCAAGAACACTGAATTCCGACTTTCGAGTCAAAAGTTATGATAGATTTACTATCTGCTGTCCAGAATCCTGACGAGAATTAGCAGTCTCTGTATAGGTTGATTTATGGCCTAGTTAGAAGGTGATTCAGAGGTCTTGCCCATAACAAATTTTGAAGGTGATATCACTAGCTTTCAGGATTGATAAAGAACACTTCATTTGGAGTTATAGATCAAAAGTTATGCACTTTTCTTTGTGACTGTCCAGATTGTATGTCAGTCTGTCCAGTTTGTATGTCAGTTTCTATCTTTAATTTTGACCCGTGTGCCACTTTTTGTTCAAGACAATATATGAATGTTGTGCCAACTAGGTTATTGTAGATAATTTCTTAACCTTTTCAGATTGTTAAAGAACGTCCAATTTGGAGTTGTACAACAAAAGTTATGGATATTTTAATTTAGCCGATATTTCTGTCTATTAATTCAGTCAACAGATTTGAGCCGTGGGCCAAATTTTATTAGAGGCAAAATCTGAACTTTTGCCCAACCAGAGTATTGTAGATATGTCAGTTAAGAATCCATGGAAATTGGTCTCACCTCATTCGAGTTCCATACCAATAGATATGTCAATTACCGTGCTGCTGTCCAGAATTAAGTTATGTCGAAATTGTTGATTTCATTTTAAGTTTTGTATTAATGACTAGAGTCATCGTGAAGCGATGTTTAGCATCGATTAGTAGTGTTGGGTATATTATGTCCTTATTGAAATTATTTTACTTGTTTAGGAGGTGAAGCCTCGGGTTTAGGAGTATCACCTTTGCCGACTAACGCGTCGCATCGTGGAAGGCAAGTACATTGCCACCCTTAATGATTGTGATTGATGAATGTTTATATGGTCATCTTTGTGATTTGGTATGATACGAGAGAAGATGGATTGTCTATGTTCTTTCATATGTGTTGAATCCATGTTTTGTTATCATGTCTTTCAATATTAGTATTTCATTCTATGCATTCATTATGCATGTTTCATCCACTTAAAGTGGATTGCAAGTCCCACCATTCCAATGTGGGCGGTGTTGGACATTGTCATGTCCCGTCCACGGAGTGGATTTGAAAGACCCATTAATTCCGAATGGGCATGTAAGACCCATTAACTCCAAGATGGGCAATGTTGGACACCGTATGAAACGTTCTTCATACGGGAAGTGGATCCCGCATTTTTGTTAAGATGCGGGCTTGAGTGAACACCGACGGTGTTGTTTCAGCTATACTGCATATATGCATGTGTGCAGTCCATTCCTTTGATTTTGAGCATTCATATCATGTTTCAATTTGTAATCGGTTGTGATGTGATCGAACTCGATGATGAGTTTGTCTTATTCATATTGAATGATTATCTTATTGATAATCGTATTTGCCGAGTCATGGACTCACTCTTGCGTTGTTTGTTTATTTTAGGTAACCCCGATGTTGGCTCTTGGGAGGAGTAGACACGCACTACTTGTTCACAACATCAAATTCATGTTCAAGTCTAAATTTTAGTTCCATATTTCATTCGTTAACGATGAACTGTAACAATTAAATTATAATTGGAGAAGGAAGGATACCTTCTCCACCGGATGTTGATTTATTATGCGTGTGAACCTTCTTTATTGATGTTCGTATTAAATAACTTAGAAGGTGAAGGAAGGATACCTTCACCATGTCCTGTTTATCTTAATGCTGTCTTTAGTTGATATACTTGTTTCAAGTTCTTCCGCATTATGGATGTATGTTAGATGTTTTAGGTGACATCTTGGCTTCCGGATAGCCAGGGTGTTACACCCCTCCTCGCCGGATTTGGGTTTTGGCCGCCGCCGGCAAAACTTCGAGTTGCGCCGCCGGCAAAACTTCGAGTTGCGCCGCCGTCGACGTCGCCTAGCCGCCGTGGACCGCACCACCGACTTCCCCGTCACCGGAGCTCCCTCGCGCACCCCTTCTTCGCCCCGGAGCGCCTCCGGTTTCCATCGCCGACAATCACCGTACTTCGTCCTCCGCTCCAGCGCCAATTCCGACCATCACCGTCGTCCTCCCATGCCAAGGCAGGTACCCTCATGTTCGCAATAGCCGTAGTTGCACGTGGGTACCACTCACCACCGGTGAATCGCCGCCGCTCGCCGTTGTCGGGCCATCCCGAAACCCCGCCGTCGGCCAGGTGATGTGGCAAGGCCACGTCAGTTGCACCCGTGCGCCACTTCACTGCCACCTAAGCACAAAAGCCAACGTGGAGCCCCGTGGTGCCATGTCATCTCGCGCATAGCCCGCACACACCCCTCCCGTTCACTGTAGCATACGTCGGGTCCACGGTGGACGTTGACCAATGCGTGGACCCAGTCCATTGACTGAGGGCCCACATGTGAGTGCCTATTTCTTTTCTTCCGAATTGTTTTAATTCGGAAATTCCAATGATGACATCAGCCTCGCCTAATAAATCCTTTTTCCTTTAGAAAAATAATTCCCAAAATTCAGAAAAACCCTAATTCTATCATTTCATGTAATTTCAATCTTCCAAAACCCATATCTTTTGCATCCGAACTCCGATTGAGCCCATTCAAATTTGTAAATTCATATAAAATTGAGGTCTAGCCATATAAACCAAAATTATTTAATTTGGAGTTCATTTGAGTTATTATTTGAATTTTATTTGAATTTGGCTTATTTCGCGATTAGATTTCGACGACTTCGGAGAGTCAGATTTCGACGTCGTTTGAAGAGCACATAAGAGGGTTGATTTTGACTGTATGATCATCGTGATTGTACACTGAGACTACCTGAAGAAAGTACTTGTGAGTACTAGGTGACCTGATAAGGAAAACAACATCACCTCAGTATCAGGTGACCTGTTAAGGAAAATAACATCACCTCATTAAGCAAGGCAAGTTATACCCTTGATCATATCGATCCCATTATTTTAAATTTATTTAATTCTGTTATTAAATTACTATTACATGCATAATTTTTATTCAGCTATTTTAATCCTCTGTTTAAATACTTAGTTATTCCAATTCCCTTTGTATAGCCAATTTGAATATTGATTATCATTTCCTTGTCACCATTAGATAAAATACTATGGAAAATAATTAAATGCTTTGCCAATGCTTAGATCAAATCTTGTAATTGGGAAGTTTTTAGCCAAATCTTTCAAATTTGAATTAAATTGGATCTATGGTTTTGTTTTACCATAGAAGGATTATAAAATGCCTTTACTTGAAAAATAAAATGAAGATGGGTTTGGACTTGGGAGAAATGGATGATTGGTGGGTGCAGGTTTATGCACGGGCTTAATCTGGTTAAGGTTAAGGCCTAGGGTTTAATTTGGAAGACGCCCAAGTCAGTTAAGGACCGGTCTTCGAGCATTCCTTTGATATGCCTATAATGGGCTATGCCTTACCGTACTACCACAAGTCTGGAATGGGACAGATTTGGCTAAATAATTTGTGATGTCTTAGTGTCATTTGTGCTATATTGTTGGTGTGGGTGTCGGTCAGACAGTAGTCCCACCTGGCGCAAGAGGGGGCTCTTGGAGGACGGTCAGTCCAATGGCAGGGAAACCTTAGCGGGCATAAATACATTAAGACAGAACATTGTAAAGGCCTCATGATAATCACTTAGTCGCACACCTACGGAAGTGTGTGAGCGGACAGTACAAGTTGATTATCTCTTGTGGGTAAAGTTGTACAACCTCTGCAGAGTGTAAAACTATTCGAATATCCGTGTCCACGGTCATGGACATGCTGGCAAAGCCACTCAAAGTTAGACTTTGGTTTTGTTTGAAAAATACTTCTTCAAAACTGGTTTATCCAAATAGGAATTGGGTAGGAAGCCTTGTGATAGGAGGGTATCCTTCACCATTCATGTGTGAATGTTATCTGACTATAAATGTAACATCCCAAATTTGGACTTGTGTTTCAAATGTAAGAAAATGAGTAGAAATTAAAACTTTTTCTTACATCATGTATTTCCTGTATGTTCTAAACAATTCATGTACAAGAATTATGGAAATACAAAGTCATAAGTCTTTTGATCCAAAATCTTGTCTTCCAAAAACATGCATGTCAAATCTTGTGATCCTCCTTCGGAAATATTTTTCCTAAGTTCTTGGGATGGCATGTGACCCCTCTGAAAAATTTCACAATTTTCAGAAATTGTTTGAATATTTTTAGAGGGCAGTCAAACCTGTTTGACTTTTAGTCAAACCTTAAACCAGAGCCTTGCAGAATTTTTGGAGAAAAATGCATTGTACAAAAACCTCTGAAAATTTTACACAAGGTTAATATCTGAGTTAGCAAGCTCCAGTAAAAAGTTCAGAAATTTTGGAGTTGTTTTGCTATCTCAAATAAATCCTCAAAGTCCCAGCTCAGTTTAAAACCCAAAATCTGATTTCACTGTTCGTTGGGTGCGAGTCAGACTCGAACTCGAGTCACTTGTCTTGGTCCAGTCAACTAACTACACCGGGCCTCCTTTTATAGCGCGCATTCAATCTTGGCCGTTGGATCCTAATCGCTCGGCCCACGTTCGCGAGAACATTCGGATCGCGCGAATGCACTAATCCTTTTGAACCGTTAGATCTTGATCCAACCGCCCAGATTATCTGAGAACATTCGGACCCTCCGGAGGACACATTTAATCGTGACCGTTCATTTCTGATAGAAAGGTTCGCGTTCTCCTCGTTTGATTTAAACCTCGGAAGCGTGGAGCGATTTGAGCCGTTCATTTTCAATCCAATGGCTCATAGCGCCCCAACCTTTTCTTTGGTCATCTTCAACCTCGCACCGTGTGTGAACAGAGGAGCGAGAGAGAGCGGCATGACACTGTCAAATCATGTTCCCTTGTCAACGTTCCTTTTTGCCGGTAATTCGTGGGTGCAGGTGTTTTCGGCCATACCCATGCCCTACTCCTGCACCCCATCACTCCTTTTTTGGGCTATGGCAGCCCTATGAACCTATCACCCGGGAATCTCGTTTTGATGGCCAAACCCTAATCCTTTAGCTATTTAAGGTCCCCAAACCCTTCCTGGTACTCCTTTGCACCACCCTCAGCTCTTGCTCTGTGTGTGGAGCTCAAAACCACCAAAAAACACCAAAATCGCCATTAATGGCCGTGGAGCTCTGTTGGTGGCTTTGGTGTTCCAGTGGTTCTTTTTCAAATGCTCTTGTACCCTTTTCAACTCCTTAATGCCCTAATCATTTCTCCTCACTCAAGTTTGGGTTTCATTCGCAAGATTTGACAAAATTGGGGTTTGTTCAAATTCGGCCGAAACCATCCCCTTTCTTCCTCAGCTCCGGTGAGTGCTCCATTTCTCAATTATTTTGCTCATGAAGCTTCTGTGGGCTATAATGTAGCTATTATGACCACCCGGTGGTGTTCATTTTGCTCAGGTTGTTATTTTCATATCGTCTTCTTCAACTCCAGCGAGTTCCTCCTCTATCAAAGCTCCTCCGGCCATCTTTGAAGCCCTTCTCGGTTAAGGTAGCTTCTATTTAGTCCCTAGATGCTTGGGACACGCTTCTTTGGACTGCTGCGGAGCTTTTCGTGCATTTTCGCTTTTAGCCGAGTTGGTCACCGTCGCTACTTTCCGGTTAGCCGGTGTTCTAGACCTTCGCCGCCGGCAAGGTCACCGCCATCGGGATCGCAAGGCTATTGCAAATCCATTTTAGTCTTAAGGTTGTGCCGCCGTGGCCGAAGCCGCCGGCGGCAAGCCACTCTTTTCGCTCGGATTTTGCCGGACGAAACTCCCGTTCTGCCGTTGTCGTTAAGACACAATTAATGGCCTAATCATTGTTAATCATTAGGGATAATTAATATGTCTTATTCTGGTTCGTTGTGCCAGCGACATGTGGACCGCCATTAAACCCTCGGTGCATTTAAACTCACGTGGGTGAGTACGTAACGCTTTAGTAGCGTGGACCGTTGATCTTGTGATCAACGACCCAGATCTTTAGGACTTTCGGACCCTCCGAGTTTCCTAATCACTCTGGATCGTTCATCTCGTGATGAACGGCTGAGATTCGTATGCTGTTTGGACTCCCCGAAGGGAAGTGCGCTCTGAGCCGCTCATCTTTAGATCTGCGGCTGTGGATGGCCGAGGCATTCGTATTGTCCGAATGTTTCCATCCATGTGGACCGTTGGATCTAGATCCAACGGTAGGCTCCTTTTGGAATCGCGCTCGTGCGCTATTCCCAACGCGCGTGGGCCGTTAGATTTCCGATCAAGGGCGCATAGCCATCCACGTCTTTTTAGTTCTGATAAGTTTGGTTATTTCAGTAAGCATTAATTTATCAACTAAAAATTGTATTAAGACTTTAGAAACTCATAACTAATTCGTTTTAAATCTTTTTCAGATGTTTCCAGATGCATTAAATTCATGTTTCATTATAGTTTAATTTAAAAATACATTTAGCCATGTTTTTATAGCAGAAAATTTTATAAGTATTATTAATTCATTTCTGCCATTATTTAATGTTCTTGAAATTCAAGGAAAACTTAGAAAATGCATAACTAAATTGCTTTAATTCCTTTTTAGTTGGGATAAATTCATGTTTAACTAAAGTTTAATCCAAAAATGCATTTAGATAAGTTTAGGTAACAGGATGTTTTACAAACACTAATAACTTGATCCTAGCCATTTTTAGAATATTCCAGGAAATGAATTAAACCTTGTAAAATGCATATCTTTTTCTGTATAATTCCAATTTGTGCAAAATCAATTTTGTTAAATTCCTCTGTTAATGTACTTTCGGATGAAATAGTTGTTGATCATGATTTCATTACTGGAAAATGTTATGTGCTAGGTTTACAACTTAGAAAAATCATAAGTAAATCTTTATAACTCCAAATTTAGTAAACTCAACTTTGCTGGCATTAGGATGTCATAACCTACGTGTCAAAAAAATTTCAGACCTTAGATCATTCTGGAAATTTTTGTCATGAACAGTACTAGTAATTAATTTAGTGAATTAATAGGCTGAGAGAGTGTATTTTAGCTATAACTTTTCCATACTAAATCCAAATTGCATGATTCTTATTCCTAAAATTGTCTAAACTCATCCCCTTGCTGTGGTGTGAATTTCATAAGATTTGGATGCTATTTTGCTGTTGAAGTCTATTTGGTGTTCTTCGTTCTTATTGGTTTACCGCCTTTTCGCGTTAGGTTCCGAAGATAATATTGATATTGATTCTGAGCCACAGCCATCAGACCCTGCACTCCAGCAAGGCAAGCAGATGTAGCATCATTTGATCATGTTGTTCCTACTATTTTCAAGTTATAATACATTGTTTGCAAAATCTATGTACGCATTGCTATGTTGTTTTAACTATTGTCGATAGTTAACCCAGTAGGTGCATTATCAGTAGACAAATGTTTATCCTCTACTACTGAGCCTAGGGTTATCTTGCTGTGATTTTGGGTACGTTGGATGGACCCTTGTCACTTAGTAGTTTACGAGTTCGTTGCTTAGCCATGCTTAGCTATCGGTAGAAATGGGCGGTTATCGACTTGTCGATAACCTTGATCACACAAACTTATTATGATCTCTATATTTCAGCTTTGTGCTACGTTTAAATTGCAAAACTAAAACTGAAAACAAAACCATTTGGACTTGGGCACATTGGTAAGATGGTGTGATTTTTGGGTGTGACTGGAATGGTGCCCGAGTCAACAAGGACCGAACATCTTGTTATACTAAACCAAGCATTCTTGCATGCTAATCACACTAGAGGGTATGTGACCTCTCTTGACTCAAGATTTGGCGTGTGTTGGCTACAGTCGCAGGAGGGCGTGTGTGTGTTGCGTTGTGGTAAAATGAGGTGGTTGTGTGTGGGAGCATTGTAGTTGTCCACAAAGCTTTACCCCGAGGGGCAGTTGTCTTTTTGGCTTTACAATGTAAGCGTATGGGTTTCTATCCATACGAGCGACTCGTAGTTGATTCACAATATTGGAAATGTCTCGAGGACTTAGCGTGTCGGCATACCTTGGAAGTGTGCTATTCTTGTGGCTTAAAGGTGGTCTAAAGTGTGGGTACATTGGTACACCCCTGCAAGGTTTAAAACTATTCGAATAGCCTCGTCCTAGGTTATGGACACGCTTGGGGAAGTCTTTCAAGAGTTAGACTACAACATTTAAATTAAAAACTTGATGGGTGGTATGAATCAGGGATTCATGCTATGTGTAGTGGTTATTGGGTTAGCCACTTCTAGGTGGTCACTTGTTAATTATTGTTACTCGCTGTTATTTCAATGGTTAAAAACTAATTGGTTAAATTGCTTTCAATCTATTACATTATTGCAAATGAAAATTGCTTTATGCGTCCAAATAACCAACTTTCTTTGATACAGCTTTCATGTAGCTATGTATAGGCTTGTTACTCGTAAGTCTTGCGAGTACATTATTGTACTCATCTGCATTGCTTGTTGTGTGCAGAGGAAGAAGGTGAGCTCGAAGGGCCTCACTTTTGTGAGTTGTGCTGTGGCAGTGTGTGGGGCGATTAGTTTGGCGGCCCGGTTGGTTGCCCTGTGGTGTTATGTGGCTAACCGGTCGTCTTTTGGTTTAAGCCATCTTATGACACCTTTTGCTTCCGCTGATACTTAATACTTGTCTTTTGGCCGGTCGGTTGTTCTGTAATAACTTATTATTATGTATGTCTTTTGCTAGACTTGTTATGTTATCTTGTATGGAATTGATGCATGCTTTTGTATGATGTATGTGTGCTGCAATTTCTGGGAAGTACATGTTCATCGAGACACGGGGTATTTTGTTTGTGATGCTAGAGCCAATGGAAGGCTAAGTATTACAAGCTAAATAAACCGGGGTCTCACAATAAAATTGAGAATTTATAAATTTTAGTTATAGAATAACTGCTTTGGAACTTAGTACAAGTATTTAAAGAAAATGCTGCTTTATGCAAATCAACCAATAAGCCATCTTTTGTTACATCCATGTATGCATGTCATTCTGTTATTTGACAGGTGTAACTTGCGAGCACGATAGTTGTGCTCATACTTGCTTTATGCAAATAAAATTTCAGAGGAGAAGGACTACGCCACCGGTGTGGATCTCGACGACTAGGTCGCTACCCTAGTCGATTGCCTGTGGCAGATCAGCTGGACTCCACTACGTCTTCTTCGTCTTCCGCTATGTTTATTTAATGTTGCCTTGTAAGCCTTTCTTGTAATTAACTCTGTTGATTATTAATAAAGTTGTGATATAAATTTGTTACCATATTTGTTTACTGTGTGAACTAGCAACTGATCATGGGACTAGTTCATAAATGCACAAAGGATTCGGGGGTGTTAATCCCAGGTCCTGACAAAGTGGTATCAGAGCCATATCGACTGTAGGTCGTGACCTAGTTAGAATGACCGTTCGTTGAATACTTCAAAACTTATTTTATAACAAGAAAAATAAATTGTTCTCTCCTCATCTTGGTCGTCTATCTATAGCTTCCTTATAGAAACTCTTTCTCACCTAATGCTTTCTTCACCATTTTATAATGTAAATGGATCTCTTTCCTTGGAAATTCCTATAGATGGTCAACACGTTCTTAACCCTTACGTTCAAGACCACAAGGCATGAAGCTGTCAAGAGAGCATTGTCATCAAAGACCACGGGCAGAAGATACGATGTCAGCCCAGCCATATAATCTAGGTTTGCCAAGACTCATTCTGTGCATTGAGTCATTTCACCAAATTAAGAATCCCGATCGATAGAACGTTGTAAAGCTTTTTGAGTTGGTTCTTTCATTTGGGAGTATTGTTTCGCTTTATCCCCTTAGTTCTTCATATTTGTCTCTTCCTATCCTTTGTCCTCCTTTCCTAAATCCTTGAGTACCAACGGATGGCGAACACTCGTCACGCGTGAAGAGGAGCCAACGCCAACAACAATGGAAGTGCCCCAAACAATGAACCAGAGTGGCGCAGATGATGGCCAATCAAAACCGCTTGATCGAACTACTCTCTCGGTCCATCAACAACAATCAAACCCGACAAGTCGCAACTTTCCAAGCTCCAACTCCAACTCCACCACCCCAAAGGATTAGTATGTCGAATTCATGAGGATGCGCCCACCAACTTTTTCAAGCGATCTGAGCCCATGGATGTAGATGATTGGCTCCGGCGATTAGTAAGAAGTTGGACATCGCCCGATGCACCGATCGTGAGACTTGTAAAATGCATATCTTTTCTGTATAATTCCAATTTGTGCAAAATCAATTTTGTTAAATTCCTCTGTTAATGTACTTTCGGATGAAATAGTTGTTGATCATGATTTCATTCTGGAAAATGTTATGTGCTAGGTTTACAACTTAGAAAAATCATAAGTAAATCTTTATAACTCCAAATTTAGTAAACTCAACTTTGCTGGCATTAGGATGTCATAACCTACGTGTCAAAAAAATTTCAGACCTTAGATCATTCTGGAAATTTTTGTCATGAACAGTACTAGTAATTAATTTAGTGAATTAATAGGCTGAGAGAGTGTATTTTAGCTATAACTTTTCCATACTAAATCCAAATTGCATGATTCTTATTCCTAAAATTGTCTAAAATCATCCCCTTGCTGTGGTGTGAATTTCATAAGATTTGGATGCTATTTTGCTGTTGAAGTCTATTTGGTGTTCTTCGTTCTTATTGGTTTACCGCCTTTTCGCGTTAGGTTCCGAAGATAATATTGATATTGATTACGAGCCACGACCATCGGACCTGCACTCAAAGAAGGCAAGCGGATGTAGCATCATTTGATCATGTTGTTCCTACTATTTTCAAGTTATAATACATTGTTTGCAAAATCTATGTACGCATTGCTATGTTGTTTTAACTATTGTCGATAGTTAACCCAGTAGGTGCATTATCAGTAGACAAATGTTTATCCTCTACTACTGAGCCTAGGTTATCTTCTTTGTGATTTTGGGTGCGTTGGATGGACCCTTGTCACTTAGTAGTTTCTGAGTTCGTTGCTTAGCCATGCTTAGCTATCGGTAGAAATGGGCGGTTATCGACTTGTCGATAACCTTGATCACACAAACTTATTATGATCTCTATATTTCAGCTTTGTGCTACGTTTAAATTGCAAAACTAAAACTGAAAACAAAACCATTTGGACTTGGGCACATTGGTAAGATGGTGTGATTTTTGGGTGTGACTGGAATGGTGCCCGAGTCAACAAGGACCGAACATCTTGTTATACTAAACCAAGCATTCTTGCATGCTAATCACACTAGAGGGTATGTGACCTCTCTTGACTCAGTACTTTGGCGTGTGTTGGCTACGAGTCGCAGGAGGGCGTGTGTGTGTTGCGTTGTGGTAAAATGAGGTGGTTGTGTGTGGGAGCATTGTAGTTGTCCACAAAGCTTTACCCCGAGGGGCAGTTGTCTTTTTGGCTTTACAATGTAAGCGTATGGGTTTCTATCCATACGAGCGACTCGTAGTTGATTCACAATATTGGAAATGTCTCGTAGGACTTAGCTGTGTCGGCATACCTTTGGAAGTGTGCTATTCTTGTGGCTTAAAGGTGGTCTAAAGTGTGGGTACATTGGTACACCCCTGCAAGGTTTAAAACTATTCGAATAGCCTCGTCCTAGGTTATGGACACGCTTGGGGAAGTCTTTCAAGAGTTAGACTACAACATTTAAATTAAAAACTTGATGGGTGGTATGAATCAGGGATTCATGCTATGTGTAGTGGTTATTGGGTTAGCCACTTCTAGGTGGTCACTTGTTAATTATTGTTACTCGCTGTTATTTCAATGGTTAAAAACTAATTGGTTAAATTGCTTTCAATCTATTACATTATTGCAAATGAAAATTGCTTTATGCGTCCAAATAACCAACTTTCTTTGATACAGCTTTCATGTAGCTATGTATAGGCTTGTTACTCGTAAGTCTTGCGAGTACATTATTGTACTCATCTGCATTGCTTGTTGTGTGCAGAGGAAGAAGGTGAGCCCGAAGGGCCTCACTTTTGTGAGTTGTGCTGTGGCAGTGTGTGGGGCGATTAGTTTGGCGGCCCGGTTGGTTGCCCTGTGGTGTTATGTGGCTAACCGGTCGTCTTTTGGTTTAAGCCATCTTATGACACCTTTTGCTTCCGCTGATACTTAATACTTGTCTTTTGGCCGGTCGGTTGTTCTGTAATAACTTATTATTATGTATGTCTTTTGCTAGACTTGTTATGTTATCTTGTATGGAATTGATGCATGCTTTTGTATGATGTATGTGTCTTGCAATTTCAGGAAGTACATGTTCATCGAGACACGGGGTATTTTGTTTGTGATGCTAGAGCCAATGGAAGGCTAAGTATTACAAGCTAAATAAACCGGGGTCTCACAATAAAATTGAGAATTTATAAATTTTAGTTATAGAATAACTGCTTTGGAACTTAGTACAAGTATTTAAAGAAAATGCTGCTTTATGCAAATCAACCAATAAGCCATCTTTTGTTACATCCATGTATGCATGTCATTCTGTTATTTGACAGGTGTAACTTGCGAGCACGATAGTTGTGCTCATACTTGCTTTATGCAAATAAAATTTCAGAGGAGAAGGACTACGCCACCGGTGTGGATCTCGACGACTAGGTCGCTACCCCAGTCGATTGCCTGTGGCAGATCAGCGACTCCACTACGTCTTCTTCGTCTTCCGCTATGTTTATTTAATGTTGCCTTGTAAGTCTTTCTTGTAATTAACTCTGTTGATTATTAATAAAGTTGTGATATAAATTTGTTACCATATTTGTTTACTGTGTGAACTAGCAACTGATCATGGGACTAGTTCATAAATGCACAAAGGATTCGGGGGTGTTAATCCCAGGTCCTGACAAAGTGGTATCAGAGCCATATCGACTGTAGGTCGTGACCTAGTTAGAATGACCGTTCGTTGAATACTTCAAAACTTATTTTATAACAAGAAAAATAAATTGTTCTCTCCTCATCTTGGTCGTCTATCTATAGCTTCCTTATAGAAACTCTTTCTCACCTAATGCTTTCTTCACCATTTTATAATGTAAATGGATCTCTTTCCTTGGAAATTCCTATAGATGGTCAACACGTTCTTAACCCTTACGTTCAAGACCACAAGGCATGAAGCTGTCAAGAGAGCATTGTCATCAAAGACCACGGGCAGAAGATACGATGTCAGCCCAGCCATATAATCTAGGTTTGCCAAGACTCATTCTGTGCATTGAGTCATTTCACCAAATTAAGAATCCCGATCGATAGAACGTTGTAAAGCTTTTTGAGTTGGTTCTTTCATTTGGGAGTATTGTTTCGCTTTATCCCCTTAGTTCTTCATATTTGTCTCTTCCCTATCCTTTGTCCTCCTTTCCTAAATCCTTGGAGTACCAACAGATGGCGAACACTCGTCACGCGTGAAGAGGAGCCAACGCCAACAACAATGGAAGTGCCCCAAACAATGAACCAGAGTGGCAGCAGATGATGGCCAATCAAAACCGTTTGATCGAACTACTCTCTCAGTCCATCAACAACAATCAAACCCGACAAGCTGCAACTTTCCAAGCTCCAACTCCAACTCCACCACCCCAAAGGATTAGTATGTCAGAATTCATGAGGATGCGTCCACCAACTTTTTCAAGCAGTACCGAGCCCATGGATGTAGATGATTGGCTCCGGGCGATTAGTAAGAAGTTGGACATCGCCCAGTGCACTGATCGTGAGAGGGTGTTGTTTGCTTCACACCATCTCATGGGTCCAGCTTTCGAATGGTGGGACAACTTCAGCATCTCACATGCTGATGCTCAAGCCATCACCTGGAATGAATTTGTGTGAGCTTTCCGCCATGCACATATCCCTTCCGGTATGATGACCGTCAAGAAGAAGGAGTTCCGCACACTTCGTCAAGGCAACCTCTCTGTGAATGAGTACCTGCACAAGTTCAATCAATTGGCACGCTACGCACCGGAAGATGTTGCGAAAGATGAAGACAAGCAAGAAAGATTCCTTGAAGGACTTAATGATGATTTATCTATACAGCTGATTTCCCAGGATTATACTGGCTTACAGCAGCTAGTCGACAAGGCAATTTGTCAAGAAGGCAAGCATCGGGAGATGAGGCTGCACAGAAGTTCAACTCTAGAAGCTTTCCTAAAGCCAGAAGGACTTCATCGAATCAAGCCAAGCTCCAGCCAACAGCAGACAACCCAGTCAACTTGGAGCCCTCCAATATATCTGATGGAGACCAGGCACAAAAGGACCCCTCCTATGTTGCAGGCATCACATGCTTCAATTGCCACGAGATTGGGCATTTCGCCAGTAAATGTCCAAAGAAACAACAGGCAGCAAACCAGCCAACCCTGAAGTCAACATCATACAAGCAAACAGGAAGCCGCAAAATTCTGGACGAGGATATCTGTACAATATCACAGCTCAAGTTCTGTCAGATGATGAGCAGGATGTAGACGACAACGACTCCAGTTGAAAATCTTGTATTCCCAGTTTTCTTTCTAGCCACTCCGAATCTCGGGAACGAGATTCCTTTTAAGGGGGGTAGTTTGTAACATCCCAAAGTTATGTTACCAGAAATAAAGTTATGATTTTATTGGAATTTCTGAAAAAATTAAAAGAGTTTAATTGCTTTTCTTGAATTTATGAAGTTTTAAAAGTCAAAAGTAAAATTTATTTGAAGTTCTTGAAGTTTTATTTGGTTTGATCGGAAAAATAAAATTTTAATTAATTTCTAGAATTTTTTGAGATTTTAAAAGCTTTTCAGAAAATATTTTAAAGCCAAAATAATTTATTTGCAAAAATTAAAAGCCAACTTTAAGTTGAAAATAATTTCACTAAGTCCAAAATAACTCTAGAAATTTCTATGAATTTTCTCATTATTTTTGGATTTTATTTGCTATTTTCTAAAGCCCTTTTGAATTATCTGAATTAAATCAATTAGAAAATCAATAGAAATTCGCCAAATAGTGTTTGGGCCAAATCTCTTTCGGCCCAGTCCAACTTCCACGCGTGCGCGGCCCGCACGGCCCACTCCTCCTGTGCGTTCTCCCCTCTCTCTCTTCCACCATCCGATTTACATCGGACGGCTATCGCTCTTCCACGCCACCCCGCCTCCTCCGCACCGTTGGATGCGAATCGGACGGCCCACACCCTCTCTTCTCCCCCGCACCCTTCTTCTTCGCTTCTTTCTTCTTCCCCGAGCCGCTGCCATTACCGCGCCACGTAGAGGTCCATCACCGCCGCCATTTACACCTCCTTTCCCAGCGCAGTCACGTGCATTAAAGACCACGCGTCCCGCCGCGCCCTCACCGGCCCTTTTCCCCCTTCACCGCGCGCGGAATCACCGCAACCGCGCCGTCACCGCCACGACATTCGCGCGCCTGATCTCCTTGCTCCGGCCCCCTCCGCCCCTATAAGTAGGAGCACGGTGAGCCTCTCATCTCACTCACCCCATCTCCCTCATTCACCCCACCTCTCTCCCCTCCTCGCCGGATTTGGGTTTTGGCCACCGTCGGCAAAACTTCGAGTTGCACCATCGTCGACGTCGCCTAGCCGCCGTGGACCGCACCACCGACTTCCCCATCACCGGAGCTCCCTCGCGCACCCCTTCTTCGCCCCAGAGCGCCTTCGGTTTCTATCGCCGACAATCACCGTACTCCGTCCTCCGCTCCGGCGCCAATTCCGACCACCACCGTCGTCCTCCCATGCCAAAGCAGGTACCCTCATGTTCGCAATAGTTGTAGCTGCACGTGGGTACCACTCACCGCCGGTGAATCGCCGCTGCTCGCCGTTGTCGGGCCGTCCCGAAACCCCGCCGTCGGCCAGGTGACGTGGCAAGGCCACTTCAGTGCCACCCGTGCGCCACTTCACTGCCACCTCAGCACAAAAGCCGACGTGGAGCCCCGTGGCGCCACGTCATCTCGCGCACAGCCCGCACACACCCCTCCCGTTCACTGTAGCATTGTCCACGGTGGACGTTGACCAATGCGTGGACCCAGTCCATTAACTGAGGGCCCACATGTAAGTGCCTATTTCTTTTCTTCCGAATTGTTTTAATTCGGAAATTCCAATGATGACATCAGCCTCGCCTAATAAATCCTTTTAATTCCCAAAATTCAGAAAAACCATAATTCTATCATTTCATGTAATTTCAATCTTCCAAAGCCCATATCTTTTGCATCCGAACTCCGATTGAGCCCATTCAAATTTGTAAATTCATATAAAATTGAGATCTAGCCATCTAAACAAAAAATTATTTAATTTGGAGTTCATTTGAGTTGTTATTTGAATTTTATTTGAATTTGGCTTATTTCGCGATTAGATTTCGACGACTTCGGAGAGTCAGATTTCGACGCCGTTTGAAGAGCACATAAGAGGGTTGATTTTGGCTGTATGATCATCGTGATTGTACACTGAGACTACCTAGAGAAAGTACTTGTGAGTACTAGGTGACCTGTTAAGGAAAACAACAACACCTCATCAAGCAAGGCAAGTTACACCCTTGATCATATCGATCTAATTATTTTAAATTTATTTAATTCTATTTTTAAAATTACTATTGCATGCATAATTTTTATTCAACTATTTTAATCCCCTGTTTAAATACTTAGTTATTCCAATTCCTTTTGTATAGCCAATTTGAATATTGATTATCATTTCCTTGTCACCATTAGATAAAATAATATGGGAAATAATTAAATGCTTAGCCAATGCTTATATCAAATCTTGTAATTGGGAAGTTTTTAGCTAAATCTTTCAAATTTGAATTAAATTGGATCTATGGTAGTGTTTTACCATAGAAGGTTTATAAAATGCCTTTACTTGAAAAATAAAATTAAAATGGATTTGGACTTGGGCGAAATGGATGATTAGTGGGTGCAGGTTTATGCACGGGCTTAACCTGGTGAAGGTTAAGGCCTAGGGTTTAATTTGGAAGACGCTCAAGTCAGTTAAGGACCGGTCTTCGAGCATTCCTTTGCTATGCCTATAATGGGCTATGCCTTACCGTACTACCACAAGTCTGGAATGTGACAGATTTGGCTAAATAATTTGTGATGTCTTAGTGTCATTTGTGCTATATTGTTGGTGTGGGTGTCGGTCGACAAGAGTCCCACAGGCGCAAGAGGGGCTCCTGAGGACGGTCACCCAATGGCAATGAAAACCTTAGCGGGCATAAATACATTAAGACAGAACATTGTAAAGGCCTCATGATAATCACTGAGTCGCACACCTACAGAAGTGTGTGAGCGGACAGTACAAGTTGATTATCTTTTGTGGGTAAAGTTGTACAACCTCTGCAGAGTGTAAAACTATTCGAATAGCCGTGTCCACGGTCATGGACATGCTGGCAAAGCCACTCAAAGGTAGTATTTGATTTTGTTTGAAAAAGACTTCTTGAAAACTGGTTTATCCAAATGGAAATTGGGCAGGAAGCCTTGTGATAGGAGGGTATCCTTCACTATTCATGTGTGAATGTTATCTGACTATAAAATTGAGAATTTATAAATTTTAGTTATAGAATTTCAGAGGAGAAGGACTACGCCACCGGTGTGGATCTCGACGACTAGGCCGCTACCCTAGTCGATTGCCTGTGGCAGATCAGCTGGACTCCACTACGTTTTCTTCGTCTTCCGCTGTGTTTATCTAATGTTGCCTTGTAAGCCTTTCTTGTAATTAACTCTGTTGATTATTAATAAAGTTGTGATATGAATTTGTTACCATATTTGTTTACTGTGTGAACTAGCGACTGATCATGGAACTAGTTCATAAATGCAAAGAGGATTATGAAGTGTTAATCCCGGGTCCTGACAGACCTCCTCTGGGCACCAACCCCGGAGCACCCAGGACCACTCTAAAGGTCCTACGGACAGCCCCTGGACCTCTTCACGAGCCAGCCATGACCTCTCTTCGAGACAAAGCCATGGCCTCTCACAGAAGCGACGAGGGACATAAGTTTTATAAAAGATCTACCCCTTGCGCAAATTCACCAGGCAATGTCCATGACCAAGGACTTGGCTATTCGAATAGATTTTTATGCTCTACGGAGGTGTACAACTTTACCCACAATCCACGACCTCTCTAGCGGGGCGGTTCCTGTCGAAACCTTGCTCATTTCCGAAGATGAGCAGCTTAGAGAGTGTGACAAGGCATTTACAAAGCTTGGAACTGACCCAGAGCTGCTCGCTAAGGTTTCGCTTCTAACGGGCATCGCACCACATCAGATTCGTGCCCACTCTTGCGCCAGCGAATCACACACTCAACCACAACAGAACCAAGCCAGCTCTTTGCTAATTATTTGGCCCAAACCACCCCCATAAAGTATCCTGTGGTTGCACGAAAACACCTGGATCATTGGATCATAAAGTAATGTCCTTAAGAGCTGCTTAAACAAGACCATCCACAACCCAAATGTGACACTAGGGCACCATCCTAGAGCACCCACTACTCACTCCCGACCTTCTTGCTCGAGCATAAAATAGTTTTAGGGTTCACCCAAGCCAAAGGACCACCAAGTCCTGGCACAAGTTTTAACAAAGGTGGCGTCACACCACAAGTGACACACTGTGGCCTCACACCACAAGTGCACAAAAGTGGCCTCACATCACAGATTCCATTGTTCTATTAGTCAAAATTATTAAAAAGAAAAGAAAAAGGTTCTCGAGACTGGCGGTTAAGCTAGGCTAAGCAATCTACGAACCCCGGTTGGTAACCTCAAGGAGTACCAACAGGACCACCCATTCTAAGGTGTCCGAAGGAAACATGACATCATGTTGAGTATCAACATCAAGGAGGTAAAGCGTCAAGTAGGTAAAACTACTGCCCAATACCACTTTACAAATAGCCATGCATGATAGAGCAAAACAACATATGTTTTTGAAATGCTAGGTTCAACAATGATCAAAGGTCTGTGACTTTCCTTCGCTGAGTAATGGGAAAGCGTCGGTAGAGGCCGCTAGATCCACAAACTCCTCTTCAAACTTAGAACCTACACGTTCGCAAAGAACCAGATAAACAAGGCAAGCTCGAGCGAAAGAACTTAAAGGAAACCAAAGAGCTAAAACAAAATCCAACTTAAAACTAAAAACTCAGGAGGTCCTGCCCGGGGAGGGGAGGTCCAGCTCAAAGAAGAGCTCCAGGAACAAGCTCGGAGAGGTCTTGGTGAGAGCAAGGAAGTTAGAAAATGAGGCCAAAGGTGGTGAAGGAAGACTCTCTCAGCTACAAATAGCAAGAGAGGCAGTGGTGAGAGCACTGAGGCTCAGGGCAACGTGTCAAGGGTAGGTGAGAAAAAGGTATAAGGATAAGGCAAGGCAAGCCATCTAAAGGAGGAAGCAAGTACCTCAGATGTGACCACATTCAATGTGCCGCAACAACATTAAATGTTCAGAGATTTTCTGTCGCAAAGCGTGCAGAGAGGGAAAAGGGGACAGGACTGGCCCAAACAAAGAGGTTGATCAAAGCAATAGGAAAAAGTTGCGACCAAGGGGGTGGTCTAGCGAAGGAGGAGGTCCTGCAAAGGAGGAGGTCCTTGCAGAGACCAAAGGTGGTCCTATTCCACCATGGTGGTCTTTGCAAAAAGACCAGAGGTCATGACCACATAGGGTGGTCATGATGAAAGATGGTGGTCTTTGCAAAAAAGACCAAAGGTCATGACCACATAGGGTGGTCATGACGAAAGAGGGTGGTCTTTGCAAAAAGACCACGGAGAGGTCCTAAGGACAAAGGGGTCCCGAGGAAAAGAAAGAGGTCCAAGACAAAAGGGAAAAGGCACCACAAATTAGGGTCACACGATCAAGATCGAAGGGTCCTAGGGTGGAAAAGGTGCGCATACGATCTGGACTTAAAGGGGAGGTCCAGATACAAAAGAGTTTCAACAGATAGGATAAGAGGGGGGAGAATCCAAAGGAGGAGATCCAAGGAGGTCCTGACGGTCAAGATCTACAAAGGGGAGATCTTGACGGTCAAGATCTACTAAGGGGAGATCCTGACGGTCAAGATCTACCAAGGGGATTTGAAACACAAACCCGAGCTTAGAACAGCTCGAGAGTGGTTGTGACCTAAGAGGAGGTCGAAACCAGAGGGTGGTCTTAATAAGGGAGGGGTGGTCCAAGTACAAAGGAGGTCTTGGCCTGAGGAGGTCTAAACCAAGAAGGGGTCCTAACCTTAGAGGAGGTCTAGACCAGGAGGAGGTCCAAATTGGTGGGATGAGGCTAAAGGGGTACAAGGCAAACAAAACACAGGAGCTAAAAGCCAAAGAACACCAGAGAACTCTAACAAAGAGCAAAAAGCTAAAAGACCTTAATTGGAGTTAAGTTAAGTCAAGTTAAACCTCCAGCTTTTCAAAAGTCCCAAGTTAAGCTTGAGCAAACCGATAAATCAAAACGGTTCCTTTTTAGGTTTTGAAATCCGGCAAGAAATCTTAGACAAATGGGACATTACACCAGGTGGTGGTGAGAACCGAGGATAGAGTCCTCTTGTCATCATCATCCGTCTTGCGGTTGAGGCAAGTACAGGCAGTGTTGAGTAAATTGTAATGTTAAATTCTTGATTATTGCCATGATCTATTTGTATGGAACTTTATTTATGATATTGTCACTGAATATTATTCTCTCATGATGGATTGAGATTACGAAATTCATGTGCATCATGGCATCCATACTTGAACCTTGGACTACGTGGTAACCAAGGATTGTTTCTTTTGAGGTCCCCGTCATGCCTTGGACGAGCATGAGATCCATGTCATGTATTGGACAGGCATGGGTCCCCACACTCGTGGAGTGTGGGCTTGAGGTCCCTGTGCCTGAGGGCACATGCTTGAGTATGCATCGACGGATGCACTACTTCACATTACCGGTAATTGCAAAGAAGGAAGAAAGAGCATTCTTGACATATGCATTGCATGTAAGCATAAGAGATTTAATTATGGTTCCTTGCTGATGTTCATATGAGGTTTCGGTATCTTCATTGGCTGGTCGTGAAGTTTTGCTTATTATCACTGTTGTACTTTGCTGAGTCGTGGACTCACGCTTGTTGTTGTTGTCCTTTTTAGGTACATCTCGAGGCAGCGATATGCATAGGAAGGGGTAGTTTTGATGCACTTCACACTTAACCACTCATGGCAAATAAATTACCTTATTTATCTAAAACCTCATATTCACGCTATTTCCTTTAGTTTCAGACCGTGTCCATCCTTCGTGGTGGTTGATTCACTTGTAATCGTGGTAGCCAAGGTTTACCGTCGGTGTTTCTATTATGATTTTAAGACTCAGTTATTGATTCATTTAGTTCAATTTGATAGAATAAATTGAATGGTTTGATTAGTCTTACATCTTCATGATTTCAGATGAATATTGATGATTTAGACTTAGCTATTAAAGAACTGCTCTCATTGAGTAGCATAGTCATTTGTTTTTGTTTTGGTTGAGAAATAGCAAGATTCATGCCTAGATTATTATTAATTGATAGGTAGTATTATTTAACTTGATTATACTGTAACTTGTGCTAGTTCCTGTGATTTGAATTAAATCATTTATTGTGTATGTCTTGCTGAATATGTATTATTAAATTGAATAAAGTGCTTCTGTAAGGTGGTTTTGGTAGCATCCAAGGCTCTATGTTGGGCTGGAGTGTTACAGTTGGTATTAGAGCGGGTATTAGATCCGTGGTAATTGAATTATTAAATTGACACACTGTGCACAGTAAGATGGGAATGGGTCTAGCATTGCATTTACGTTTTCGTTATGTCACTTTGAGAATTGCTACTTTGAATTGATTATGAATGCTTATGATTTGATTAATATGATGGTTATGTGTGATGATAGTTGTTGAGAGGTTGAGGTCGTGGTTGTGGCCCTAAGCTTCGCTAGGCTACACCACCGTTTGTGGTATAGGAATAGGGAAGGAGCTACCTCGATTACCATAGTTACAAGTATTGAGGGTGAGTTTCTTTAGAGAAATTGTTCTCTTCTTGAGCTTGATTTAGGCCAATTATGGGTATAGTTGTGGCTGTTGAATTTTCTTAGGGTATCGGTTACATGGCAGCTGTTGGAATTTCACTTGGTCTCCATTTGTGTTATGGAGCAATTATTGGCTCTTCCGACTGTTGAGTTGTTTTTGCTACTTGTGGACATTGTTTACTGGCGAGATTGATATTTCCATGGTTGTTTTGTTTTTTTCTTATTGGAAAACATGACTCGTTTATTCATTTGATATTTTGGACAAAGAAAGTTTTCTGTTACAAGTTCGTTAAAATGTGAGAGCTTTGGTTTTATGTATTTCTTTTGGATTATTTCAGATGTTAAAATTTAATGCCTCTCTTTTCTGAAAAAGGGTGTTAAAACCTTTGAGTGGTGTTTTGTCATGCTTGACTAAGATGTTTTAATTAAATGAATTAATTATTAAGGTATGAGCTATCAAGTCGGATCTGTAGCATGGTGCATGATTAGTCTTAACCCAAATCGTTGGGGTTGAAGTTGATTAACTTGATGTTGTCATAGAGTAATTATTTAGGAAAAAATTCGTTCAACAAATACAAGTTCGGATATTTTACCATTTAGAAAAACACTTTTAACATCTATTTGAAATAATTTAAAATCAAAACATGATACAAAAACTAGTAATATTCGAATGGACTCAAGTCTAGCTACGGGAGCGAAAGTTTCACCAAAATTCAAATCTTCGACTTGTGTGAATCCTTGAGTGACCAATTGTAATATCCCGAAAAAGACCAATTAGACTGTAAACCTTTTGACGGTTTCGGTCGAGTGCGGTGCTAAGGACTATGAAAAGAACTGTAAGGAAAAGACCAATTAGAGAATTATCCGGGGGAAAAATCAGAAATTTTGGGGCAGCGTGGGCTAAGGACTCCGGCCTGTTGGGTTTTGGCCCAAGGGGGGAGGTGGAGAGGCCGGCCTTAAAGGAGGGCAAACCCTAGCCGCCCCCCCCCCTTCCACTTCCTGCCGCCACCCTTTCCCCTCCCCACTTCCTTGCGCAGCCCCTGCCTCCCACCTTCTTGCGCCTCCCTGCTCCCATTGTTGCTGGCCAAGAGGAAGAAGAAGGATCCCTTGGGGTGGCGGCCAAGAAGGAGGAGAAAAGGGAAGAGAAGAAGAGAAAAGAGAAGGGAGAAGAAGGGATCCGCAGCGGAGCGTGGTGGTCATCACGCCGCAGCGCACCTTCGTCGTTCTTGCAAGGGGTAACTCGTTGCTCTTTGTTTTGGGTCATTTTCTTGTTGCCCAATTTTCGGATGACAGTAGATCGGTGTTCTGCAGTAGCTTATATTGTCGTTTTTGGTTAGGGTAAAGGCAGATTTGGGTCTGGGCATCTCCTAGAAAGTTGTGGGTATCGTAGTTATCTTTCATTGCCGACAAGAATCAGGTCATTCGGACTTCGGTAGCCAAAGTTATGAATTTTTTTGTGCTATGATGTTTCTGTGGGTAACAGATTTGACAGTGTCGGTTTAACCTGATTTAAACTTGCTGTTAGAGGAGTTTCCAGAGGGTCTCACCATAACGAAAAATGAAGCTAATTCTCTTAGCTTTCAGGAAAACTAAAGATCACTGAATTTGGATGAACGTAGCGAAAGTTATGCTATTTTGTTTATTTCTGTCCAGAAACATAACGCTGATGAGCTGCTCTGACTAAAGGGATTGGTAGGGGTAGAAGATGGCCGAATCAGAGGGTCACCCCAACTAGGTTTATTTAGGCAACTTAAATATCTTTTCAGAAAGTCCAAGATCATCCTATTTGGACTCCTGAGAAGAAAGTTATGAATTTTTGAAGTTTGCTGTCTGCAGTGACCGATCGCTAGAAATTAGAAAAGTTAGAAATGATAAGAAGATAGTGATTTCGATTGTGATGTTATGTATGATTTTGGTCCAGTATGCTAGTCTTAGTTGGGGGTTATATTCTTGTCCAGGTGGCAGCGAGATCCCAAGGGCAGCACCCACTTCAAGGTCCGCCGTTCTTGCAGTTGAGGCAAGTATTCGGGTTTATGTGTAGTATTGGTTGCATGTTATGTTTGATTGGTGTACTGTTCAACATTGCCACGTGAATGTGTTGTGGAGATGATTCTAGTTGTGTTGATGTTTGCAAGTTATACTTAAGGTTCCTTCATGATGCTATTGTTTACATACTCTGAATACATATTGATTTATGTTATTGAAAATATGATGTTGTAGTACTTGTGCATGTTTGAGCATATTGAGACTTGGTCATGTGGTGATCAAGAGTACATTGTCGAGGTCCCTGTCATGTAATGACAGGCTTGAGGTCCCCACATTCATGGAATGTGGGCAATGGATACAGAGGTCCCCGTCATTGTGATGACGGGCAAAGGTCCCTATACATGTGATGTATAGGCTCTTGGTCCCTGTGCCAAAGGGCACAGGCAAGGGTACTCATCGACGGATGAATACCCCGCATTACCGGTAAAATGCGTAAAGAGATAAAGAACAAAGAGTGCATAGCATTATCATTAAGTTTCTAATATTTGAAATGCCATGAATGAAGTTGATTAAAGTTGTTTATGTTGTCATGTCTTTATGATTATGTAACCTTGTTGATACTTGCTGAGTCCTATGGCTCACCCTTGCTTTGATTTGATTTAGGTACTTCTGGCAAAGACGTCATGCATGGGCGGGAGTAGATGATTGGAAAGCACGCACCACTTTACAACATTAATGCAATTGTTATTTTAGCATCACATAAGAATAAATAGATCACGAGAAATACCCATGGTTATTTTATGATTATGAATGACGAAATAATTTATGGATGTGTGAATGGTGTTATTTGATTACATTCATATGATTATCCCTTATGCACGAGTGAATTGGTTTATGAAATTATGTTAAATGTTATGTTTACTTGTTAGAAAATTGATTTTCATTGATTATACAAGGAGACTCATCGAAAATTTGTAAATTCGCTCTAGTTGTATTTAGTTTTGGTAGCATTCCGTGCTCGTTCGAGTTGGGGTGTTACAGATTGGTATCGAGAGCGTCAGAGGTCCGCGGCATCGAAAATTAATTTTGACACACTACGCATGAGGTGGGATTGGGTTTTCTTTTGCATTGCACTACGCTATTGTCATTATATGATTATTCTTGAATTTTTATACTAGTTATTCTTATGCTTATTGTGGTTAGTTTTGTTGTGGTGTTCTTAGATGGCAAGAGCGGAGGTCGTGGTCGTGGCGGCAGGTGTCGGCGAGGCCGTGCAATGCCCCGCCGTAAGTTCGACTCGTAGTGGTGAAGCAAGTCCCGCGAGGTCGAGGAGGAGGTCGTCAGCAGCTCAAGAAAACCAGTCGCACCGCCGCACCGATCCTCGTCCCATTGGTGGCTCCCGCAGAGTACCGCAGCAATTAATATGGGACTTCACCGATGGAACGCCTGCGCCTTGATACTTTTGATGGCTTGGGCACTCCGGTGGATGCGCCAACCGGCTGCGTCACATGGAGAGACACTTTGGTGCTTTGGGGATGACGTCGGAGATGCGGGCACGCTTTGTGGCTTTCGGCAAGGGCAAGCGGATATTTGGTGGGAGGGAGTCTTGATGACTAGGATCTGCCGCTCATGGCCTGTTACATGGGAGTTGTTTGTGGAGCAGTTTGAGGAGGTTTTATCCAAAGATCGTTTGTGGAGAGGATGGAAGTCTCACTCTGAGCTACAAGCGAGGGTAAGATGACGGTGTCGGAATATGAAGCGGGTTTTAACAACCTGATCCGCTTTGTGCAGCAGTGGCTCTGAGATGAGCGAGAAAAGGCTAAGAGGTTTCGCAGGGGCTCAGCAGAGTTCCGTCAGTTTTGGGAGCGCTAGAATTGCGTGACTTTAGCTCCCCGGTAGAGCAAGCCGGGGCATGGAGCTAGAGATGCGGCTTGGGAGGATCTACAGTGCAGGAGGTACCATGGTCCAGGATGGGGCTAGTGGCGGCCAGAAGAAGAATTTTGGAGGAGGAAGTGGGTCATTTCGAAGCCGTTTCAAGAAGTTCAAGGGCCGCAGAATTCCTTCAAGTCCAGAACCACAAGGCCACGATCATCTTTACTTCGGATCGCAGTGAGTGGGCCTAGGTTGCGCCTGGTTCGAGCGCGGTATGAAATGTTTCAAGTGTGGCAATGAGCATCGGGCCGAGTGTTCTTGGTCAGATCTTGTCGCCATCTTGTGGTCGGAGGGCCACAAGGCATTGGTTTGTCGGCGAATCCCGCCAGATATCAAATGGGAACAGACCGGCGTCGACACGGAGCGGCGGCGTCTTCGCGAGGGTCGATTCGGATGTTAGCACCACACCTACTCGGCCTTGGGTCAACTCGGCCCTATCTTGACATCACGGAGGATGCCACCGCCGGTACTTTTGGCCACCGGTTCTGCAGACCGTTTCGGTTGCAAAGCACCTTCAAGACCTCCTCGATGTCCGCACCCTTATCGAGTATCGGAGTTTCTTCCGCCCCAGCAGCAGCAGTTTCCTATGCCATGCCGACGGCAGAGTCGGCAGGACGTCCTGATGTGGTGACAGGTACGTTCTTAGTGGATTCAGTGGAGGCTTATGTTCTTTTTGACTCAGGAACTACTTTCTCTTTTGTATCGTTAGAGTTTGTTAGTCGGGCCAATTTGAGAGTGCAATCTATAGCTAAGTCAGTTTCAGTTAATTCTCCTGGGGGAATTCTTGCTAGTTCCACAGTCAGTCCGGGTTGTGTGATCTCATTGGATGGGGAAGATTTGATTGCTAATTTAATGGTCCTGAAAATGGAGCCATTTGATGTTATTTTGGGTATGGATGGTTACATAGCTATCGAGCGCTTATTTCGTGCTTTTGGAAGACAAGAACTCGCAAGCACCTTCGGGCTTGAGGTAGTTTTTCAGGGTAGTGCCCCCTCTTATTCTCTCTGTGTGTTGGCTAGCTTGTATCCTGGTAGCCGAGCCGTGAAGAGTGGATTTCTTTTGTCTCTAATGGGGAAGCCAAGTTCCTCTTTGACTGCAGAATTAGTTCCGGAAGTGTTATACTCATCAAACATTGTCCTAATCATTTCAATTAATATTTGATTTTTCTTTCTACAACTCCATTTTATTCTGGGGTGGAGGTTTTGGAAAGTTCATGTTTTATTTCAAGTTCATCACAAAATCTTCAAATTTAGTGTTCTTGAACTCAGAACCGTTATCACTACGGATTTTCTTAGTTTTGAAATCAAATTCATTTTGAACTCTTTTTGCAAAACTTTTGAAAATACCAGAGACTTCGGCTTTTTCATGTAAAAAGAAAACCCAAGTGTACCTTGAGTAATCATCCAAAATGACTAAACAATAAATATTGCCCCCAAGCTCTTATAAGTTATTGGCCTAAACAAATCCATATGTAAGAGCTCTAGTAGCCTAAAGGTTCACATAATACTCTTAAAAGTGTGAGAGTTTACAACTTGCTTTCTAGCTTGATAAGCGCTACATAATCTATTTTTCTCAAACTTCACATCTTTAAACCCAACCACTAAGTCATGTTTAAAATACTTTTTGAGTTGAATCATCCTGACATGACATAGTCTCCTATGCCAAAGCCTAACCAAAGAGGTTTTTCAATTAAACAAGTTTTTAAACATGAATAATTTGAAGAAAATCCACTAAATAAAGATTTCTAAATCTAAAACATTTGAAAACTAACTTGTTTTCCTTTTCTTTCGAAATGATGACATCATCTCTAGAGAATGAGCAAGTAAGTCCAAGATCAAAAATTTGAGCAACAGATAACAAATTAAAGTTTAATGTTTTTACAAGCGATACATTAGATATTGAAAGGTCATTTGTGATAGTAATTTTGCCCAAACCAATTACCTTTCCTTTGCTATTGTCTATAAATGTCATTTTGATATTGCTACCATTTCCAACTTCAAACATGGTGAACATTTTGAAGGGATACGGGTAGGCTACACTAGCTAGTAATTCAAAAACAAAAATTCTACCACGTAAATCAGGATGTCATGTAAGCAATAGATCATAGATCCTTACCACTAGACGCGCAGTGCAATGGAAGAAGAGTTGGAGTAGCCTAATCCAACGTAGAGCGCGTCGATGAAGTGGTCGTAGTCGATCGTCCAGAGTCCTCGGTATCGATCGTCGCCTCCAGCAACCAATCGCATTCCTTGCGAAGTCGTGGATCATCCTCGAGCGCAACAGCAACCGCAGTAGCGCCTCTACAGTATCCACACGTCCAGAGATGGAACACCGTCCACCAGCGTGCTAGCGCCAACTCGCACAGGAGGGCTCTATCAGCACATACCTCCTGCAAACCCATCTATTACCGCCGAAACCCGATCGATCTTATCGACCAGTGCCTAAATCATTTCATCTATATGAACCGATCTAGGTTACCAGACCCGACCAGTAATAGATCCAATCTACCACTATCACATATCAAGTATTTGCGACCGATCTAGATCGCAGCTACGCAAGATGGCTCTGATACCACTTAAGGGATACGGGTAGGTTACACTAGCTGTCAATTCAAAAATAAGTTCTACCACATAAACAAGAATGCCATGCAAGCAATAGATCATAGATCGTTATCACTAGACGCGTTTGTTTCAATCTGTTAAGTGTGTGACCCTGTAGGTTCATGCATAATCGGTTGTGACTCGGAAACCCTTTTTCGACCACGAGTCGTTAGCAGTTCCTAGCAGGACATAACGATTCCTTAATATACACAAATTAAATCGGACGAACCTTAATGCAATATGATCTAAGAGTAGGTCTGTATCACTTACGACCAGCTCGTATCTAGTCATGACCAGTTTGTAACCCCTTACGACTAGGTTTCGACTACTTAGTGATCATGTTTGACCAGTCTACGACCAGCTCATACCTCTATACGATTAGTCTGTATCTGATCGAACTAAATGGCCTTCTCATGTATTCTCCCTTTGCCTTACGATATCTGGTTGACCTCCGGATGAAATGTTATGTCATCCATGGACTATTCAATTCTTTCTCGATCAAGTGTCGGATAACTTTATGTGGTCGACTCTTCGACCACTAGTGGCATGTCCATGCACTTTCTTTATTCGACCACATCAAGGGGTCCAGAGATATCTCTCCTGTTATGTTAGGATGGGCAAATCCTATATCTAACCAGTCACATTCCTCCGTATGTTTGATAGCATATCCGAAAGCTAACTTTATAACTACCCAGTTACGGAGTAGCATTTGGCAACCCCTAAGTGTGCTATTACACATGTAGGGAACCATGCTGATTTAGGTCTAAAGATTATATATCATCATTGTTTGAGACCAACTAATGACACATGAAATCATAACAATCTCAACTGTGTCTCAAGGTGGGTCAATCCAACACCATGTTCTCTAACATGTGTTCACATTATTGATTCGATATCCCTATATCCATGACCGGTGAAATGTGGTCATTAATACATACATGTGTTGGTCGATAAGTCACTAGTTGTTCTGACTAGGGATACTTTTAGAATGACATCATATAAGTTAAAGAGCTTCACCAACAAGTCACATACTTGTTAATCTTTAAAACTAATGATTCATTCAAGGAACATAATAACATTTATTCAATAACTCATAAACATAGACGTGATACAATCATCTCTATGATTGCTTCTAGGGCATATCACCAGCAGTCTCTCACTTGCACTAGCGTCAACCATACAGGTATCGAATACCCATAGCTCTTATGTGCACCTTATGCTTGGGTTATGGGAGAGGCTTTGTCAATGGATCAGCAATATTCAAATCCATGTGCACTTTGCATATTTTCACATCACCTCTTTCAACGATCTCACGAATAACGTGATATCGTCGAAGTATGTGTTTGGACTTTTGATGCGACTTAGGCTCCTTAGCTTGTGTAATGGTTCCACTATTATCACAATAGAGATCTATTGGATTGGAAGCACTAGCTGAGGCATATGGAATTCTACTCATTTTGTCCATTAATGAACTCCCTAGTTCATTAATGAACTCCCTAGTTCATTAATGAACTCTCTAATCCATACGGGTTCCTTTGCAGCTTCAGAAGCAGCAATGTACTCAGCCTCTATTGTAGAATCAGCAACCGTTCATTGCTTGAAACTTTTCCAACTCACTGCTCCTCCATTAAGACAAAACACAAACAAAGACTGTGATCTGTAATCATCTTTATCAGTTTGGAAGCTAGCATCGATGTAACCATTTACGACCAGTTCTTCCTCAACAACATACACAAGGAATGCATCCTTAGTCCTTCTCAAGTACTTAAAGATATTCTTGACTACTATCTAGTGACATTCATCTGGATCTGACTGATATATGCTTATAACACTTAGAGCATACGACACATCTGGTCGTATACAAAGCATGGCATATATGATACATCCAATAGCTGAGGCATATGGAATTATACTCATTTTTTCTTGCTCACTAGTGGTCGTAGGACACTGACTCTTGCTAAGACTAATCCCATATGACATGGGCAAGAAACCCCTTTTGGAATCTTGCATGTTGAACCGTTTCAACACCATATCAATGTATATATCTTGACTTAATCCAATTAGCCTTTTAGATCTATCTCTATAGATCCTTATTCCAAGAATATATGCTGCATCTTCTAAATCTTTCATTGAGAAACTATTTCTTAATAAAGCTTTAACAGATTCAAGCATTAGAATATCATTTTCGACCAGTAGTATGTCATCCACATATAATTTCAGAAATACAAGTTTGCTCCCACTAACCATCTTGTAAACACAAGGTTCTTCTTCATTCTTGATGAAGTCAAACCCTTTGACCACTTCATCAAAACGAATATTCCAACTTTGAGATGCTTGCTTTAATCCATAGATGGATTTCTTAAGTTTGCATATTTTTCTAACTTCCTGTGGGTCGACAAAACTCTTAGGCTGTGTCATGTACACAACCTCATTGAGGTTTCCATTTAGGAAAAGCCGTTTTGATATCCATTTGTCATATCACATAATCGAAATACGCAGTAATAGCCATAATGATCCTGATAGACTTAAGCATAGTAACAAGCTAGAAGGTTTCATCATAATCAACACCTTGAATTTGTTTGAAACCCCTCACAACCAGTCGTGCCTTATGAATGTGAACATTTCTATACATATCTATCTTCTTCTTAAAAATCTATTTGCACTCAATGGTTTAACACCGTCATGTGCATCAACCAAGTTCTAAACTTGATTGTCTTGCATAGATTTTATCTCAGATCTCATAGCTTCAAGCCACGACCCAGAGTCCGGGTCCATCATCGCTTCCGAATAAGTCTTAGGATCATCATTATTCAATAATAAAATGTCATGCCCATACCTTATAGGCAATTGACGTGGCCTTTTAGATCCACGTGGAGCTGATGCCTTATCTATAGGTTCAACAACACTTTGTTCATCCTGTAGAAGTTTTGTAGGAGTTGAAACATTTTCTGATGTTTCCCGGATTTTTTCGAGTTGCACCTTACTCCCACTGATTCATTTGGAAAGAAACTCTTTCTCCAAGAAAACACCATTTCGGGCAACAAACACTTTGTTATCATCCTAATTATAAAAGTAATATCTTTTAGTTTCCTTAGGATACCCCACAAAGAAGCACATATCTGACTTAGGTGTGAGTTTATCAGACATCAAATGTTTTACATAAACCTCACAACCCTATATCCTGAGAAAAGACAATCCAGGACACTTCCTGGTCCATATCTCATATGGTGTCATTTCTATAGTTTTTTATGAAACCCTATTTAAAATAAAAGCAGTTGTTTCTAGAGTGTATCCCCAGAATTGTAATGGAAGATCAGATTGGCTTATCATCGATTGAATCATGTCCTGAGAAAAGACAATCCAGGACACTTCCTGGTCCATATCTCATATGGTGTTGTTTCTATAGTTTTTGATGAAACCCTATTTAAAACGAAAGCAGTTGTTTCTAGAGTGTATCCCCAGAATTGTAATGGAAGATCAGATTGGCTCATCATTGATTGAATCATGTCTAACAATATTTGATTCCGTCATTTAGACACCCCATTCCATTGAGGCGTTCCCGGCGGAGTAAGTTGTGGAACAATTCTATACATCTTTAGATGATCACCAAACTCATGGCTCAAATATTCACCTCCACAATCAGATCGTAGATATTTGATTGTCTTGCCAAATTGATTCTATACCTCAATCTAAAATTCTTTGAAATTTTTCAAAGGATTCCGACTTGTGCCTCATCAACTAGACATAGCCATAACTACTAAAGTCATCGGTAAAAGTAATAAAGTACTGAAAACCACCTCTGGATGGAGTGCTCATTGGTTCACATATATCTGAATGTATTACAACTAGTAAGTCACTTGCCCTCTCACCTCTGGTCGTGAAAGGCGTCCTTGTCATCTTGCCAAGTAAACAAGATTCACAAGTTTCAAATGATTCAAAATCAAATGAGTTTAGAAGACCATCTTTATAGAGCATCATCATGCGCTTCTTATTTATATGACCTAGAAGACAATGCCAAATAAAAGTGGGATTCAAATCATTAGGTCGAAATCTCTTAGCATTAATGTTATAGACAAGCATATCCTCAATATTCAGAACATATAATCCATTCACCAATGGAGCATGGCCATAAAGCATATCTCCAAAATAAATTGAGCAACAATTGTTCTTTATAATGAATTCATAACCTTCTGCTCCTAAACAAGAAGCAGAAATAATATTTTTGCTTAAGGCAGGAACATAATAACAATTATTCAGTTCGATAACTAATCCTGAGGTAAAGCTAATGGTAAAGTGTTAATTGCTAATGCAACAACTCTTGCTCCATTGCCCACTCGAAGATCAACATCTCCTCTTGCCAAACTTCTACTCCTTATCAGTCCATGCTTTGAATTACAAATATGAGCAACCGATCCGGTATCAAATACCCAAGAATTGGTCAGAGAAATGGCAATATTAATTTCTATAACATTTATACCCGAACTGAAAGTCTTACTTCTGTTGTTCTTTTTCATTTCTACCAAGTACTTCTTGCAATTTCTATTCCAATGCCTAGTCTCATGGCAATGGTAACATTCTGTGTCAGGCTTAGGACCCAGCTTGAGATTTTTAAGCTTATCTTTGAGACTCCCGATCTCATCTTGAATATTTTCTTTCCCTTTTTCCTTTCCCGACTTACCCTTCTTCTTGAAGCTAGTAGTCTTTTGAACAATTATCACACGATTAGAACTTTTCTTGATGCTCTCCTCAGCACCTTTAAGCATAACATGCAACTCGGTCATCGACTTCTCCATGCCATTTATATGAAAGTTCAATATGACAAGCTCAAAGCTCGTAGGTAGCGATTGGAGAATCACATCAGTAGCCAACTCTTGGCTAAGGGGAAAATCAAGCTTTTCCATGCTCTCAATATGACCAATCATTTTGATCACATGAAATCTGACCAGGCTAACTTTTCACAGCCTACAAGAAAACAATGACTTTGAGGTATTAAATCTCTTTGTCCTTGCTTGATCCTGAAACATATCCTTCTGACTCACAATCATATTGTAAGTATCTGTGGTCTCATATTGCTTCTGAAGCTCAAAGCTCATGGAGACAAGCATAAGGCTGTGCACATCGACTGCGTTATTGCAATGTTTCTCATAAGCATTCTTTTCAGCACGAGTAATATCAGCATTCGGTTCCTCGGGATAGGGATCCTCTAGACTATATTCCTTATTTTCTTGTTTGTGATTAATTTTAAAATTTTGAAACCAGTCAATGAAATTTGTTCCATTCAATTTTTTTTTCCTCAATAATAGATCGCAATTCAAAAGTAGGTGTGGAGGAAGTATTAGGTGTCATGATCTACAACAGAAATATATGCAAAAAATCACCATTATGTTTATGTAAGATCTTCTATTGAACATTTTAATAAAAGATACTCCCACTATATGTTCTAAACCATGTTTCCCTCTAACATCGTATAGTGGGTTCAAGATCCAAATATCAATAAGTTCTAGTGAGCTTTGGCATCACTGCTAGAAACCTAGTAATTTAGGTAGGCAACCCTTTGCCAATCATATCTCATATGACTCTTGTTTGTTGGGTGGCATCTCTATGCCCAAGTGACCAACACCATGCCCCAAGGCCCAAAACCATTTTGATAGCCTTGTCAAGTTAAACCAATACTATGCACATAGATGTACGACACCCACCCCATCTTATTAAGATAATTAATGGTACCCTACTTTGGTAGACCTACCAATTAACGATCAAAATCGTGATAGGCGCAACAATTGGAAATGCATCAAAATTAACTTAATTTTTCTTGAGCGATACAATTCTACCATGTTAAAATATCTAATGATAAAAACACGATCAATAGCATAACATGAATAAACACAAATATTCGTAGATAATCATATTAAATGTGAGATAGTATGACCTTTAACATGACAATCTCCATCACCATGCTTCCTATCCTCCGATCACCATATGCTTCTTGTCCTCCGATCACCATGCTTGAAATCTCTGACCGCATTCATCTAGTAAGCAATTACTCCTAAAAGCTAGTAATAAAATACATACGAGAATATCAAGCATCACATGTTGGCACGCAGACCGTTATACAATAATATGTAGCTCGATAGCTATCTCACGGTATGACACGTAGGCCAAGGGAAATCCATTCATGCATCACATACACAATGGGCTATACTATTCACATCGATCCCTGCAACAAGATGTTACGCATAGAATCCAATTCTATCGGGTGGCATGAACACATACTACCTATAACGCGCAGTACAATTACCTAGCATGACGGTCCCTATTTCCGGGACATGAATTTTATTCACATAACCAAGCCTTGGAAATTCATCGGATTAATCATATTAACCCTATTCCGAACCAATCTGATCACCTGCTTTCATATGACCACGCACTGCACCACACCCCGATGGTGGAATTCTGACCGGTAGGAGTATCATACAATGTGGTCGTTAACAAGCACAATAAATCATCTGGTGCTATCAGCACATACCTCCTGCAAACCCATCTATTACCGCCGAAACCCGATCGATCTTATCGACCAGTGCCTAAATCATTTCATCCATATGAACCGATCTAGGTTACCAGACCCGACCAGTAATATATCCAATCTACCACTATCACATATCAAGTATTTGCGACCGATCTAGATCGAAAGCTACGCAAGATGGCTCTGATACCACTTAAGGGATACGGGTAGGCTATACTAGCTGTCAATTCAAAAATAAATTCTACCATATAAACAAGAATGTCATGCAAGCAATAGATCATAGATCGTTATCACTAGACGCACAGTGCAGCGGAAGAAGAGTTGGAGCAGCCTGATCCAACGTAGAGCGCGTCGATGAAGTGGTCGTAGTCGATTGTCTAGCGTCCTTAGTGTCGGTCGTTGCCTCTAGTAACCAATCGTGTTCCTTGTGAAGTCGTGGATCGCCCTCAAGTGTAACAGCAACCGCAATAGTGCCTCTACAGTACACGTCCAGGGATAGAACACCGTACGCTGGTGTTCTAGCATCAACTCGCATAACAGGGCTCTCCGAGAAGATGGCGGCTAGGGTTTCGATGGAGCGACTCACGTGACTCGTGTGTTTCCCAATAGCCTCATGCATCTTATTATATAGAGCCCATGACAGATCCGATCCAAACACGTTTGTTCCAACCCGTTAAGTGTGTGACCCTGTAGGTTCATGTGTAATCGGCTGTGACTCGGAAACCCTTTTTCAACCACGATTCGTTAGATGTTTCTCGTAGGACATGAAGATTCCCAAATATACATAAATTAAATTAGACGAATCTTAATGCAATATGATCTACGAGTAGGTCTGTATCACTTACGACCAGCTCGTATCTAGTCATGACCAGTTCATAACCCCTTACGACCAAGTTTCAACGACTTAGTGATCATGTTCGACTAGTCTACAACTAGCTCATATCTCTATACTACTAGTCCATATCTGATCGAACTAAACAACCTTCTTGTGTATTCTCCTTTTGCCTCACGATATCTGGTTAAACTCCAGGTGAGATGTTATGTTATCTATGGACTGTTCAATTCTTTCTCGATCAAGTGTCAGATAACTTTATGTGGTCGACTCTTCGACCACTAGTGGCATGATCGTGCACTTTCTTTATCCGACTGCATCGAGGGGCCAAGAGATATCTCTCCTGTTATGTTAGGAGGGGCAAATCCCATATCTGACCAATCATATCCCACCGCATGTTTCATAGCATACCCAAAAGCTACCTTTATAACTACCCGGTTATGGAGTAGCGTTTGGCAACCCCCTAAGTGTGCTATTAGACATGTAGGGAACCATGTTGATCTCAGGCCTAAGGATTATACATCATCATTTTTTGAGACCAATTGAAGGTGGGTTAATCCAACACCATGTTCTCTAACATGTGTTCACATTATTGATTCGATATCCCTATATATATGACCGGTGAAACATGGTCATCAATCAATACATATGCTGGTCGATAAGTCACTAGTTGTTCCGACCATGGATACTTTTAGAAACACCTCATATAAGTTAAAAAGCTTCACCAACAAGTCACATACTTGTTAATCTTTAAAACTAATGATTCATTTAAGGAACATAATAACATTTATTCAATAACTCATAAACATATACGTGATATAATTATCTCTATGATTACCTCTAGGGCATATCACCAACACATTTTTCGGTCTCCGGTCATGTGTTGAGTGTACCCGCTATCGAGCACCCAATGCCTTCCACCGGTCTTGTAGTTCACCTACAAAAGAAAATTCAAGTTTTTTAGGTATCCAAATTTGTTTAGATCCTTGGAGGTTAGTAACCTAGACTTTGGACACCCAAATAACATTCTTTTTTGTGTCTAAAATTGAAGTGCCAACAAATTTAGCTACAACATTGTCGTTTATAAATTTTTTTAAGCATGTAGCATGAATCGGTTGAATAGGTCATATAGGTCGTTAAAGCCCACGCACAAGTGGTTCGCCCCGCTGAAGAAATGCTTATCCTCGTATCGACGGTGATTCCAGATCGCACCCTCCTTTTGGGTCCTATCCAAGTACCGTGCATGCAAAGCCCGACAAGCATATCAAAGACGCCCTAATGCTGGGAGCACAACGGTTTTCCGAGGATGTACTTAGCGGATATTCCCGACTTGCTTGACTTGAGGGGCGCCGATTTGGTCTTAAGCATTGGCGCGTCTTCTTGCGAGACGACTCGGGACCCGACACGGTGACACGCTTTTCTTGTTCCTTCGATGTCTTCTCCAAGGGAACCGAAAAGGTGGCCTTCGAGGCGAAATATGAGGTGGAGTCATGGAGGTCCGTTGGAGAGGAATGGTCGTGTTGAGATCGCGGCACTGCTGGTCAAGGACGATGTCCTTCTTGGGCCACCGGATAAAACTCGCACGGCATCCCCTAGTGTTGTGATCTCTTCATTCGCGATCTCAGCGGACGGCCATGAAATGTTCATGTACCATGTCCACCTCCACCTGGCGTAACCTCGCGCCACACTGGACACCGTCGCCGATCGCCTTCCTCGGTATGGATGCACCATCTCGCGCGCCTCAATAGAAATGGACCCAACTAACCTCACTACGAGCTTGCAGCCGTCGGCTCCTACAAAACGATACGCAATTAGCTAAAGTGTCCTATAGGTCTATCTTTGCTGCATTCCATACATGTACATTACCTTGATCTCGTCTATCGGTAATTGGACATCGCCATGTCCGAATTATGCGTGGACGCGACGCTACTCCGATGTCGGCAGACTGGCTCCCAAATTAACAGGCGCGCTTGCATCGCGGGGGCCGAGGAGTTGATTCAATTGATCTCGCATGCTGCCGCCTTTCCTTCAAAATGTTCAACATCCTGCACGAACCGGTCCTCACGCTCGCCTTAGATCTCTTCCTACTCCTGACGTGCGTGAGTCGCTCGCGAATCCATGACTCCATGGTACGGTAACCCCAAGACTCGCGTGCATTCCGGGTGTTCCTTGTTTCCCAGTGTCAGAGAGTATATCCTTCTCCTGCCTACATGGAAGGAGCCTTGGGAAGTTTGGGCGCATAATTCACGCCGCAAGAAGTCATCATGTTATTATAGATACTATGAAGTTATATATGGAGTTATTAACTAGGTAGTTCGACATACTTACCAAACGTTGAGACACTTCCTCGTCCGGGTTTGTGAAAGAGATGCTTCCAAGACGAGACTTTTGCCTCGCTTAACCGTGCTAGGGAACGCGGTCTGCGTGACATCAGAAACGCGCTGTCCTCCGCCGCCCATTCATCATATTTTCCTCGTGATCCAGTGGTGCCGAAGTCTGGCGGATGAGTGTTTCGTGTCCGAGAGCTTTGTGTGCCGTGACTTTGCTCGTTAAATTCAGCGCCGCTTCATAGCAACAAAGGAGTCCCATGTTCTCGCCAAGAATCAGTGCGCTGAAGGCGCGCCCGACCGTGTTCACGCATTTCGTGACAAGAATGCTCTTGAACGACTTCCACGATTTATCGATCGTGAGCATCGCCGTCCGCTCCACGCGCCATGTCCGCTCGATAGTGAACTTTTGTAATAGTTCCGTCCACAGCACGCCTCTCGCTTCTTTCGCCGATCCTTCCACCTTGGTGTGGTGATGGGGACCGCTTCTTGCAAGTATCCCGCACATGGTCCGAATCTCGCCACGAGCTCTTGGGACGCAGAGGACCCCAAACCGACTAACCTCGTGATGACCGGGCCCACAGCATCTTCGATTCTCCTCCGCCATCTCGCTTGTGTCATTGTCGCATCGCGCGCCGGCGACGTGGGGAAGATGGTGCCTCGCACCAAGGCGGCGTCGCGACGGCGGGAAGATGGTGCCTCGCCATCTCGCTTACTTGCTATCTATATAATTAGTTTGAGATATATTACTACCTGTGCCAGGCCGAGGTTAAGCACATCAAGAAAACAAACCGATTGATACCAAAAGATGTGACTGAGCATTCTTTTCTTATTAATGCAAACAATGGAATGATCTAGTGTAATAACTCAACAAGAGCCCTAAAGCAATGTTCAACAACTAGATGCTTTGCAAATGACAACAAAAGAGGTCACTCATGATAAAAATTCAACACACCGACACCACATTGCTTCCTAACAAAGATGATTTCTCCATGAAAACAATTAATATTAATGTATGGGCACAATGTTGCATCCTCAAATGAGCATAATTGAGCGACTAAACACATAAGCTATTACAGAAAGATCACAGCAATTGCGATTAAATGAACCCTCAAAGATCACATACATTTGCGATTAAGATGCCATGGCAATCAAAACGAACCTCAAATGCATTTTTTGTCGACAAATTGTTTTCGCTGACAAATTGCATAAGACATAGTCTTTGCAATCTTAGTCCTCTCACAAAATCTCTTCACCAATCAATTTAGATAATTACAAAACAGATCATAAATACCATAGGATTTCGTTTTAACAAATATAGCCCTTCATGATGATCGCGGCGCATATAGCTAGCTTCCTCATCGGTTCTTCGTCGAGCCCGATGCCATCTCCGAAAGGAGGCAACTCGTCAAATTGATTGTATTCTTCCTCGCCCACTACATTCTCAACTCCGACAATCCTTCTTTTCCATGAAGAACTACGTGGCGCTTTCTTATTTGCCGGTCGGTTACATAGAATACTTGAACAACTTGATTAGCCAAGAGACGAATGGTTCGTCTTTGTATCCGACACGCTCAAGGTCCACGGTAGTGACGCCGCATTTGTCAACCTTCACTGTGGGAGATGGACCCAACGGCACCGAAATAGGGGATCTTGAAAAGCACGTAGTCGAGCTCCCATATCTCCTCTATTTGCCCATAGTACGAGCTCCTCACCCATCCAGATCGAATGCATCTATGCGACATCGCTGCTCGGATCGTGCTCTTCCTATCCCGAAATGTCAGATAAAATGTGTACCCATTTATGTCATATCCTTGCCATGTGACAATTGTAAATTGTGGCCCTTGTGCCAACCATAGCAATGTATCATCACTTGATGACCTCCGATGATTCGCACCTTTAACCATCCGTTGAACCGACGGTTGTGCTTTCTCATGATCCAAACCTCCGACCGTTTGGATTTTGTTGGCGCATCATGTCTTTGTGCTCGCCGATGTACGGGACACTTCGGTCATGTGTTGCAAGACCATGAAATGGGCTTGAGCGTATGTATCCGATCGGAGTGATTGATTTCCTTCCGATGGTCCCGATACCATCAAGTCTCCCCTCATGACGAGAAAGAGGCACACCTATCGGATCCACCGAGCCATATAGTCGCATACGAACTCAATGACCTCTTCCGTTGCATAACCTTCGATGATGTCGCCTCCGGTCGAGATTGATTCCGCACGAGGACTTGAGAATTCCCATGTACCTCTCGAACGGGTACATATAACGTGAGGAACACAGGGTCGCATATCTTTATCTCTTTCACAAGGTGAACAATGAGATGGACCATGATATCAAAAATGACGGAGGGAAATACATCTCAAGATGACATAGAGTCGCACCACTCGGCTGTAGAGCATCTAGTCCTTGGGGATCGATGACCTTCGAGCAATTGAGTTGAAGAAATAACACACCTCAAGATTGCTACTCGGACCTTGTCTCGCAAGATACTCCTAATTGCAACAGAAGCATTTGTGTCATCAAGACATGACAATCATGCGACTTCATACCAATTAATTTCAAATCTTGCATAGAAACAAGTTTCTTAATGTTAGCAGAGTAACTGACGGGACTTTCACACCATGCAAGCTCGCACGATTCATATCTCTCGCCTTGGACAGAGTGTAGCAAGTCGGTGGGAGGTATGCTCGTCTCAGACGTCTCTTGAGGTGCTAACTCGGTCCTTATGTTCATATCGACCAAGTCTCTCCGTGCGTTAACACCATCCTTTGTTTTGCCACTAATGTTCGTGAAGAGACCAACTGCTATCACATACATTCTTCTCCACATGCATGACGTCGATGCAGATGGCGAACTTCTAAATGCTCCCAATAAGGCAAGTCCCAAAAATTGACCGCTTCTTCCAGATGTTCTTCTCGACGGGTTCTTAATTGACGCCCTTCCCAAGCACAACATCGATATCCTTAACCATATCATAGACATCTTTCCTCTAAAAGCCCTTGAGCCGAACTGCCCTCCTTATTTCCGTCGAATTGTTTCTTCATCTTCCGTATGGGTGACTCTCGGGAAGGAACCTACGGTGACGCTGTATACGCTTTGCGTGAGTTGTTTAGCCATATACTCTCGTAGCATCTAAGCAAAGGACAAGCTTTGGCTCCTTTTGCATCAAGCCCAGTGTTACCAGGCAGAAAATCATTGATGGTGCGTAACAACATGGCGTGTAAAGTGAAGTTCTCTCGCTTGTACGCATCCCATACCTGTACTCCCTTCGCTCCACAGTGTCACAAGATCTTCCAAGAATGGTGCTAGGTACACATCAATATCATTCCTGTGTTGTTTCGCCCTTGATAAGTAGTGACATCAAAATGTACTTCCGCTTCATACACCAAGGAGGAAGGTTGTACATGCATAGATTCACAAGGCAGTGCTATGTCGATCGCTTCATGTTACGAAAGGATTCATTCCATCTGCATACTCAACCCTAACCTTATGTTCCTTGGTTCGCTGACCGAACTCTTCGAACCTCCGATCAAGTTTCTCCACCGAGCGAATCAGCAGGTGTCTTAGCTTTCCATCTTTCTTACGGTCCTCTCGAGTGCCAACGCACCAATCTTGCCTCTTTTGAGTTCGCAATAAACGCTTTCAAACGTGGGATCACAGCAGATACCACAACATCTTAGCAGAGGTCCTTGCTTCAACCTAGAAGTATTCGACGCTTGTATCGGGATGCTTTGCACACGGACATACATGCATGTCGCATACTCTTTACGATAGAGGATACAATCGTTCTGGACATGCATGTATAATGGAAGATGAATTTTGTAAATGTCCTACATTTTGGCATTTAAAGCAATATTTTTCGTTCTCTTTTACAAACCTTGTGGGCTTGTAAACGGGCTTCTTACCTTTCTTGGGAATAAATCAAGTCATTCTTTATTGAATGAGCACCTTTGCTAACTCAAGAGTTTGTCAAGGGTAGCTTTTCCCTTAAAATATCTTTCTAAGCTTTTGCTTAGCTTGGTGAATTACTCTTTTAATTCATTGTTTTCAACAACGAGTAAAGGATCACAAGACTTAGCCATACAATAATTAGAATCAATTTTAGAACAACATGACATAGCTAATAAATTATCATTTAAAGTAGAAGTACTAGTCCTAGAAATGTTATCATAAGTAATTTCTATACTAGGCATTTGATTTAAGATATCACAAGTAATCCCTACATTTTAGTGAGATTTGTTAAGATTCTTTAGAAGAAATGAGTCATAAGCTTTCTTTAGCTCCCCATAAGAATCTTTTAGAGAGAGATATTATTTCTTCAAGACCTTAAATTTTGACTTCTCCATTTCAAGAAATTCATATAATTCTTCAAACATATCCATCAATTCATCATATGTAGGCTCACCATCTTCAACAAATTTTACCTTGTCTCCTTTTGCCATAAGACATTTAGGAGAGAAAACGAGTGGTGGAGCCTATTTTATTGCGATGCCAACAAGTCCCCTTTCTTGGTGGATTTGTCATCGTCAGTGTAGGAGTCAGAGTACTCCTCATCGGAGTTCCACTCCACACAATGTGAGCCTCGCATTTGCCATCTTTGTGAAGCTTCTTGAAAAGCTTTTTCTTTCCATTGAATTCCTTATTCTTGGATTACTTAGCCTTATCATCCTTCTTTGTTGGGCAATGATAAGCAATATGCCCTTCTCATCGCACTCATAGCAACGGATATTCCTATAGTGCTTATTGTCATTAGAGGAGTGCCCCTTTTTTGCTCTTGTCGAAATTTGCACTCTGGTTTGAGAGCCTCCTCATGAATTTCTTCATTCTTCTCACAAGGAGAGAGAACTCCTCTTCGGAGTCATCTTCTTCATATTCTGACTTCACTTGATACCGCTTTGGCTTTGAAAGCGGTAATCTTGTTTTTAGAGGAGAATTGCTCTACAAGCTCCTCGTTGTCCTTGTACAACTAATTAGTTATGAGATTGCCCAAGAGGCCAGTTGGTGTCATCCTTGACAACTCAGGTGAGTTGAGGAATAGAGTCACCAATGTCTCATACTTTTCCGGTAGAGCCCTAAGTATTTTGCGCACAACATCAACATCGGTTAGATTAGTGTCTAGGCCCTTGAGGTCATTTACAATGTTGTTGAGTCTAGAATACATTTCGGTGATATTTTCATAAGGCAACATTGTGAATATCGCATATTTGATCAGAAGCCTGTGCAATTTGGCCTATTTGACCGTGGATGTGCCCTCATGGATTTTTGAGAGCGTGGTCCATATCTCATGAGCGGTTTCCAAGTTGCTCACTCGATTGAACTCATCCACGTTCAAAGTGCCAAAGAGAGAGTTCATCGCTTGAGCATTGAGATGAGAGTTTTGCTCCTCAAAATCTGTGGGGTGTGAAGGATCAAGTGGCATAACGAAACCCTCACTTACAATCATCCATATGCTTGGACTCATGGCTATTAAATAAATACACATCTTAATTTTCCAATATGCATAATTTGATCCATCAAATAAAGGTGCCTTGTCTATGGACATACCCGCACTAGGCATCCTTTCTCTCTTAGATGGTTAAGCCTAAAAAAAGAGAACTTGCTCTGATACCACTTGTAGGGATGACCGACTAGAGGGGGTGAATAGGATGTTTCTAAAAGACATGTGCTCTAATTAACAATTTTAACAAGTATGGTCTAATTAAAGATTTCTAGCACAAATCAAAAGGTAAATTTTAAGTTTTCACTAAGTCACCCCAAGGCTATGTTAATAATAAATATAATTTTAGCTAAGTAATTATACACAAATAAGTAGCTAGAAATGTAAATACGAAAATAGTAAAGACAAGAGAGAAAACTACAATGAAGACAATCGATGTTTTTCCCGTGGTTTCAAAGACTTGCCGATCTTCACTAGTCCACATTGAGGTAAGCCTAAACGAATTGGACCGGCTCCATGAGTTGAGCCTAATGAACCTCAATTACACTAGGATTGCTCTTCCTCCACTCCAGATATTGTGAGCACCGAACCAATCACAAACGATGTCGGGCCTCTTCACAATCTTCTTGAAGAGATCACTGCACAATCTTCCTCTAATCCGTCTAGGTGCCGGCAAACACCAAGAGTAGTACATTATAGCCCTTGCTTGAAGGTTATTGTAACAACCCAGTTTTATGAACAGTAATGAGGTACTGTTCATAACAGTAATGAGATGTTGTTCATAGCATCACTGTTCATTTTTACAAATTGGGCATTATGTTACAAATTAAAACCTTCCTTTTCCAGCCAAAATCCAAAACCTATTTGAAGTTTCAAAGGAAGTACGAGTTAATGCTTGTATTATGACCGGGAGGTATTTTTATTAAAACCTAAATGAATTATCTTGATCAAAAATAATTTTTATTGAATTTTTAGAAATTATTTTGATCTTGATAAAAATATTTGACTTTAAATAAACCTACTCAGTTTAATTGAATAAAGTATGTATTTTAAAAGGTGAAACGGTGGATTTTAAATTTTATTTGGGACATATATGATCCCAGTAGCATTTTGGCAAAATTTCAGAATTTTACAAATTTATTTACTATTTTTAAAGCCCCAGTCAAACTTTTGGAGCTTTAAAATGAATTAGTCAAATCTCCTGGCCAAACCTAACCACTGGGCACTGTAGCAACCGAGCCACCTAGGTTTAGGTCTAAACCGGCCGCACCCGACACGTTCGCGCACGTGCCCAAACTTCTAGCGAACGTGAGCCGTCGATTCCTTGATGAACGGTCGAGCTTCGCAAAGCCGCGCAGGCTATCCACGTATTCCGTGCGATTTCCATCGTTGGATCTTCATCCAACGACATCCAACTTTAGTTCCAAAATCCTAACACACCTCAACTCGTGACCGTTGATTTCCTATCAAACGAGCCGGATTCATTGGGCCGTTCGGGCCATCCCGTAGAGCTCATTCAATCTTAGCTGTAGGATCTTGATCGTGCGGCGCTCACTTTTTGGGCTAGACCATTTTCTTATGGTAAAGGTCAAAATAAACGTGAGTCGTTGGATCTAGTGGGCCGTTCGGGCACCCGAACGCCCCATTGAATCTAAGCCCTTGATTTTAAATCGAGCGATCGAGGGTGATTGGGCCATTCGGAGCATTGAACTCTCCTTCAATATCCACCGTTGATCTCTAATCCAACCGCGCCACCCTTTTCATTTTTGAAGATCCTACGGTACCCTTTTTGACCGCATGTGTTTAGGATCTAGTAGGCGCGCATTCATTTTTGGCCGTTGGATTTAGATCCTACGGTACCCTTTTTGACCGCGTGTGTTTAGGGTCCGATCTTCATAGGGTCGTTGGATTTTGATCATGGGGTCTATAAAGATGTGACCTTCGGACCGCCGAACCTCCCATCAATCTCGACCGTGGAAAACCAATCTAACGGTGCCACGTCATCCCATTTAAAGTGGCGTGTATCTTTTTGGGATCGATCGTTGGATTCAAATCCAACGCTCCTCTTTGAGTGTAACCTTCGGACTTCCTAAGGCTCCATTAAATCTCAACCCTTCGTTTACGATCGCACGGTCCATATGAAAAGATATCGATTAGATTATCCTAACGCCTATCTCCATCGCAACCGCCCATTTCTAATCGGACGGTTGATGTTCTTTTGACATTGCGAGGGCGTGGGAGGCTGCTACTGACAGCGGGGCCCGTTTGTCAGTGACCCCTCTCTCTTCTTCCTTGCAACTGTGTATCGCTGCCGATTTTGTTGCCGGAGAGGAGTGCCGCGCCGCGATTTTGGCAAATAATACCTTGACATCTGGCACTAAATTGCCACCGCATCATCTCTAGAGAGTTCTCGTTTGCTCCATTGGTTCAAACCCTCTATAAACCCTAGCTTTTTGAGCTCACTGCTATTGTTGACTGAGAGAGCTCTCTTCACTTTCTTTCTTCCTGTCCAGTGAAGATTTCTTGCTCTCATTTCTTGTTCATCTCTATCTATGCATAACTCATTTGGTAATGAGAGTTTCGGGCCTCATTTGTAGGTAGAGCCCGTGAGTTGGCTCTCTGTTGAACCAAGCCGGTTGAAGCCCACCGTGGTAATTTCTTGCTCCAGTGAGGTTTGCTCCAAACTTTTCTGTCCAGATCATGTATTGTAATCCTCATGACTCAAATCTTCTGTTGTTTTCATTTTTGGTCAAACAGGAGAAGTGAACCTTGGATCTTTACTGTTTTGACCAAGAACTTGACTTCATCTTCTCCTACTCTAGCTGGTAAGCTTAGACCTTAATCCTTGTCATATTAAGCACCTTAAGGACCTCAGTAGCTCACTGGAGTACTCACTTGTGCATGCAATGCTCAAATCTTGTTTTCGTTGAAAAGTTGCTTTCATAACTTTTCGGTCTTTCATGTCGTTTTCAAGCTCTAGGGTTTCTATTGTCATCTTTTCAGCTTAACTAGGTCTTAACCTGTCCCTAGTAGCATAAGCTAAGGTTATCCCTGATCGTTTTGCTTCTAAATCGAAAAAGACCCTAAAACCTTTTTCTTCTGTTTTGTCGGGTGAACCGACAAAAGTGGTAGCATGCCATTTATTTGTTAATCTTGCTTATTAGGATTAGCAAGGTGATTGATCTAGAGTGTTAACTTTCTTAAAGATTAGGTTTAGCACCAGCAAGGATCTTATGTTCATGTGTATTAGTGTTTAAGTAAAAATCTTCAACCCCTGTTTTTGCTGTCTGCTGTTGGCTGAACCTACTCCATGTACAGCAGGACCTTCAAATGTTTATTTTGTTAGTTAGTGAGTAAATGATGAGTTAGGTTATTACCCTAGTTATGAATACCATAGTCTAAGCAAAATATTTTACTTGGTACATGTTTAGATCGCTAAAACATTCTGCTGTAATCTGACCTGTTTTCAGTTTTCAAAAATTAGAAAGCTATAGTTCCATATTGAACCTCAATTCTTGGTAATTAATGTTAACTGTTTCCAAATGGTAAATAGAGTTTAGTTTTACTCTCAACTATAACTTTAACAAAAGTATTACTTTGTTCCTAACATACTAAAGTAGCAAACTTTATTTTTGCAATCTGTCTTAAATTCAGTTTTTCTAAAATCTGAAACTATAACTTGAACTCCAACCCTACTTTTGATAATTAGTGGCTGTAAAGGTTAATATGGGTTATTATCTTTATTGGGAGTAAATGTAACTTCAGATGTTGTTAATAATGCATTACAACCTAGATCATGCATTTTTGTCAATGCTTTGCCTTATGAATTTCTTATGGCTGTTCTTGGAATTTTTATATTTCTAGATTCTGAATCTTGTGAAGTGGCTGATTCTCTTTCCGAACCATCAGCACCCGAACAAGAAGTGTATTATTACCAAGGCAAGCATCCTCTCTGCATCATATTGATCCCAAAGTTTTATACTATAGATCTTCAAAATACAGTGATAAATGTTGCATGCTAATTTCCTGAAAAGCAATTGTGATCTGTTAGTAGGTAGTTATGACCTAACATTGTGGCTTACCTTAAATTTGACCATACACTCAAATTTAGAGTAGTGATGTATACTACGACATTTAATTTCAGAATTTTGCTTAGTCATGCAGTCTATAGAACGTTAGAGTTTGGCAAGACTATCTTGTCAAACATGGGAGCAACAAATGAATTTCAGTCATTTTACCTCTTTGTCCAGTTTATTTAAACCAGAATTGCATTTAAATTTCAATTGATCTGGACAAGAGGATGCTAGTGGTGGTGCCTTCGTGCACGAGATTGGGAAATGTGGTGGACTTGTCTGGACCAATTAAGGACTGAACTCTGACTATTCAATTCAAGTCCCCACGTACTTCCACACGCGGTGTATGGGCGCTGTTTGGTTAAGTAAAGGGTTAATGCTATTGAGTTGGAAACAGGGGAGTAAGGACATGTGTATTGATCTTGTATGGCATAGATGCTTAAGTATTCGGGCCGTGTCTTATGCCATGTGAGCTTTTATATCAGTATCAGATGTTCTTAGGAGGGTGAGGGCGTATATGCGTTCTATCACATGTACGTACCTTAAGGGTCCCGATTGTGATCTAGTATGTGTAGCGAACACAACCTGTATTTCTTTTGATTGGGTCGGCGTTCCCGGCACAACATGTGTGCCCCGGTTAAGCATATGCTATCAGTCGTTGTTTAAGCGGGATTAGTTCACACATGGGTTATCCAACTCAATAGTGTCAACTTGTTGAAAAATACCAAATCTTAGTTTACCCGGCCGGCATACCAAAGGTTGTGTGCTATTATTCCGGAGGCTTACGGGCTAACTAAGTCATGTGGGTAAAGCTGTACACCCCTGCAGGGTATTAAAACTATTCGAATAGCCGTGTCCACGGTCATGGACGATAACTTGAGTTGATATCACCTGTATAGAATTTTGATTTCAACTACTGTTTGGGTTCTGGTTCAGCATGAGGGAATTCATGCAATATACTGTTTATATTTACTTTCATTTACTTACTGTTTTAGTCCAATTTGATTTATTAAATTGCTTTATTAAAACTTAGCAATTGTAGGTTAAGATATATTGCTTTATGCAAAAATTGAACCATTATAACTTCCTGTTGTAACCTTATGCATGTACAAATCCTAATCCTTTGCATAAGTTCTAACAAACACTTTCTTTTATTAGTTTGTGTAAGCCTTGCTGAGTACCTTCCGTACTCAAGGTGCTATAACCTCTTGTTGCAGGTGAAGATGGTAATTTGTATGAGGTACCCTTTAGCGTCGAAAAGGGCGACGCTAATGAATGAAGCTATTTCTAGTCTCCACGCAATAGCCTGCGGGTGATGGGGCCATTAGTGGCTTTTGCCGTTTAATCTTTTGCTTTCGCTGTCAGACTTTGTTAGTGACCCTGAGTCACTTGATATTGTAGTACTAAACCGAATTGTAAACTTATGTTTAATTATGTAAATTTATGCCTTGTATGTGTATGATGCAATGTTGTTTAAGGATATATGTGCAATGGTCACTGATCCTGGGAACCATTGTAAGACATATATCCAGGAATCCTGAATATTGGGTTTGTTACTTGTTCAATTTATACTTCTAGCATGATCTTTAATAAAAGGGCAGAACTGTTCCTTAATTAAGAATTATGCTATAGTATAATTTTAATTAAGCACATTTCCAATATTCCGGGGTCCTCACAGTTATCAAGTGCCAAAGAGATCAACAAATGATGCAAATGCACTTCAATGCTCTCAACTACCTCAAAAATATGAAATATGAGCAAATAAGTAGTAGAAAGTGCACCAATGGCTAATGTATTCAATGTGGTCAGGAGTTATGAGTTTGGTGCTGGTGAGGGGGTATTTATAGCTCTCAACAACAAAAATGACTGTTTTAAGAAATGAGGTCAGGACTACATGTGCGGTTATATCGCAAGGTGGTAGTACCATAGTTATACTTGCGGCCAAATCGGTTTTACTGGCAACTATTTTTCAGATGCAGTTCAAGATGCATGTATGTCTTAGTTGATCAAGATGGCACAAAATAAGTCCTCAAGCTACTAGCTATGATCTCTCTTTATAGTATGATATCTAGCCTATAAATTCGGTCTTTCCACCAATCACTGAGACTGGTAAAAACTATAAAAGTATCCTTGGGCTACATAATACCTTTGTCTTGAGCCATGTCAATCTTTTATCGTCTTTGCATGCTATTTCCATGTTGTCATCCAGAATCCGGGACCAAACCTTTTAAAACATCTTAGTACACATGTTAGTCGCATAACACATTGTTGTCATTAATTACCAAAACTATTTTTAGGGGGCTAAATGCTTTCAACCATTAGATTTCCTAGTCATTACAAGATTGTTCAACCACTCAAGGTGATCGGCCTCTTTTATGAAACCTGCTTTAAGTGGCTTGTCGAATCCGATCGGATAGCTTCTCATCAGTCGGGGACGAAGCATCACAACTTTTGTTTGACAGGCTTCTTATCAGGTCGTAAAGCTAGCATGTGCTCGATTACCTCGCGAGGGACCCCGGGCATGTTAGATGTCTTCCACGCGAATACGTCTGTGTTTGCTCGGAGGAAGGTAATGAGCGCATCTTCCTATTCGATGTCGAGGCCGACCCCGATGCGAACAATCTTGAAAGGCTCAACGGGTTTGAGCGAAACCTCCTTGACCTGATCATTCAGCTTAGGAGCTACCACCAATTTCTGGTGCTTCCCCGTGTGCTGCACATTGTGAGCTTCTCGAGCTGAGATCTGACCTACTAACTCGAGGGACTTGCGGTCGCATTGAGCGTCATTTTCTTATCACAGCGAACTGTGATGACCCCTTTGGGACCTGACATCTTTTAGCATTGACAACCATAATAGACAGCCATTAGAAACCTTGTCAAAGTAGGTCGACCAAAAATAACATTATATGTAGTATCAAAATCGACCACGCCAAAGGAGATTCTCTCCGTCCTGAAATTGTTTAGAGTCCCGAACATAACAGGAAGGAAAACATGGCCAATATGTTTGATTGAAGACCCAGGTAGGATACTGTGAAACGAATACCGCACTAGTTTTATTTTTGTCCTAGGCACTTGCATCTCATCTAGGACACTCGTAAATAAGATGTTAAGTGAACTCCCACCATCAATTAAAACCCGATTAACTCAACAATTATTGATGATGGGCTCGACCACAATTAGAAAATGACCAGGCCGAATACAAGGGATCGGACAATCTTCCCTTTCAAAGGAAATTGAAACTTCCGACCACTTAGGTAATTTATGGACAACAAGAAGGTTGATAGAATTTACCTCACGTTCGACATCCTTAAGCTGTTGTTTCGACTCATATGCCAATGAGTCCCCGTAGATGTGGTCTATCATGTGCTCGGGGTCTTGACATGACATCTCCTCATCATCCTTCGACTGCTTCCTGCAACTTGCCCGCCCCACCTCTTCGATGGTCGGAAGTGGGCTTTTGCCGGAGTAGTAGCCCTCGAGTAGAGGTGTTCATGGCTCAGAGAGGTTGCATTTTTGGGGCATGTGTTATCTGAAGGAGGCATTGCTGTTGATCCAAGCAAAGTGCAAGATGTACTAAATTGGAAGCCTCCCAAGAGTGTTCCTGAGATCCGAAGTTTTCTTGGACTTGCGGGTTATTACCGTAGGTTCATTGAAAATTTCTCCAAAATTGTTAGACCTCTGACTCAGCTCTTGCAGAAAGAGAAGAAATTTGAATGGTCCGCTAAATGTGAAGAGAGTTTTCGGCTTCTGAGAACCCTCTTGACTAAAGCTCCAGTTCTTACTCTTCCGGATGTTCTTAAGAGCTTCGACATTTATTGCGATGCATCTCGCCATGGACTTGGTTGTGTGCTTATGCAAGAAGACCGAGTTGTGGCATATGCATCCCGGCAGTTGCGCCCTCATGAAGTTAATTATCCTACTCATGATTTAGAATTGGCTGCCGTGGTCCATGCATTGAAGATTTGGCGACATTACCTTCTAGGTAATCGTTGTGAGATCTACACCGATCATAAAGCTCAAGTACATATTCACTCAATCGACTTGAATATGAGACAAAGAAGATGGCTTGAACGATCAAGGACTACGACATGGGTATTCATTATCATCTGGTAAAGCCAATGTTGTGGCGACGCTTTAGCGAAAGTCACAATGCAATCGCATATCTTCTCTACCTAGAAAAGACTTGTGTGCTGATTTTCGGCGCTTAAGTCTTGAATTGGTGGGAGCAGGTTTCCTCGCTGCATTACATGTGGAGCCGACATTAGAATCTCAGATTCTGGAGGCCCAGAAAACTGATGCCGAGGTAGCCGAAATTAAGGAAAACATGAAGGCAGGTAAAGCCAACGAGTTTTCTGAAGATGATCGCGGTATGATTCGATATCGCAATCGTTTGGTAGTACCTGCTGATCCCCATCTAAGAAGTCTAATTCTTAGAGAGGCTCATAATTCCAAGTTTTCTCTACATCCTGGGAGTACCAAGATGTATCAAGATTTAAAGAGAACATTTTGGTGGAGTCAAATGAAAAGGCAAATTGCTCAGTATGTTGCTGAATGTGATATTTGTCAAAGGGTTAAAGCTGAACATCTGAAGCCAGCTGGTACCCTTCAGCCTTTGCCTATTCCACAGTGGAAGTGGGAAGAGATCGGTATGGATTTTGTGACTGGTCTTCCCAAGACTTCCAAAGGGTCTGATGCCATTTGGGTAATCATCGACCGTTTAACTAAAGTGGCCCATTTTATTCCGGTCAGGACCGATTTCAATGGCAAGCAACTAGCAGAGCTTTATATTGCTAGAATTGTTTGTCTTCATGGTGTTCCTAAGGTCATTGTTTCTGACCGTGGTCCTCAGTTCACTTCCCATTTTTGGAATAGCCTTCATCAGGCTATGGGGACTGAACTTTCTTTCAGTACTGCTTACCATCCTCAAACCAGTGGTCAGACTGAGAGAGTGAATCAAGTAATGGAAGATCTTCTTCGAGCCTATGTGCTATCTTATAGCAAAGACTGGGAGAAATCTTTGCCATTTGTGGAATTTTCCTACAATAATAGCTACCAAGCAAGTATTCAAATGTCACCTTTTGAAGCCTTGTATGGGAGAGCTTGTAGGACTCCATTGAATTGGTTTGAGTCTGGTGAAAGATCATTCTATGGTCCAGACTTGGTAAAGGAAGCAGAAGAGCAAGTTAAATCGATTCGAGATTGTTTGAAAACCGCATATCTCGTCGGAAGAGCTATCGCGATCATCGCCGTCGTGAATTGAGCTTTGAGGTGGATGACCATATCTATCTTAAAGTGTCACCTATGAAGGGTACTCATCGTTTTCAGGTTAAAGGAAAGCTCGCACCTCGTTATATCGGACCCTTCCGAATAATTGCCAAGCGAGGAGCTGTAGCTTATCAATTGGAACTACCTGAATCACTCTCGCGATGTATGATACTTTTCATGTGTCTCAATTGAAGAAATGTCTTCGTGTTCCTATTGAGGCAAGCGCTATGAGCATCTTGATCTCCAACCTGATCTTTCCTATCAAGAACAACCAGTGCGTATCCTCGACACAATGGAACGCAGGACAAGAAATCGTACTGTCAAGTTCTTGAAAATTCGATGGGCTAATCATTCCGAGGATGAAGCCACTTGGGGCGCGAAGATCGATGCAGATTGAGCACCCCCATCTTTTGTTTAGTACTTTCCTTGAATCAAGAAAGGAAAGTTTAAACAAAGCAATGTAAACAAAGATGTAATAATAACACTATGTTGTTATATAAAGTTCTTCTTTGTTATCCTTGAAGGAAATCAAGACAACAGATGTTGAATTTCCTCATAAATCATTTTCACTTCACTTCTTCCTAATCTCTAACTTGTTCCAAATCTCGGGGACGAGATTTTCTTAAGGGGGGTAGGTTTGTAACAGCCCCAAGTTTATAAACAGTAATAAAATGCTTTATGAACAGTAATGAGGTACTGTTCATAGCATTACTGTTCATTTCTACACTTTGGGCAGCATGCTACAAATTAAAAACCTTCCTTTTTAGCCAAAACCCTAAAGAACCATTTGAAGTCTTAAAGGAATACAAGATAAAACTTGTATTATGACTGGGAAGTATTTTTATTAAAGCCTAGATAAATTATCTTGGTTAAAAATATTTTTGTTGCATTTTTAGAAATTATTTGGGCTTAAAGAAAAATTTATTGTCTTTAAATAAATATTTTCGGCCTGAAATGAATATTTATGTATTTTACAAAGTGAAAATGTGGTTTATAAAATTTATCTGGGAAATATATCATCCCAGTAGCTTACAGTAAAAATTTCATGATTTTATAAATTTATTTGCTATTTTTAAAAGCCCAGTCAAACCTTGGAGTATTTGAATAAGGTTCTGGTCAACTAAACCGGTCTAAACCTAAACTCAGCATTGTAGCGACTCAAGTCTTGTGGTTGGGTCCAATCGAATCAATTGGTCTGGCTCGGTCACGTTCGGGCGCAAGCCCAAAACTCCACGCGTGATATGAGCCGTTGATCTTCAATCGAGCAGCGGCTATAACACCCCGCGAGCCGCCCACGTGTGCATTTTAATCTCGCCGTTGGATCTTGATCTAACGATCGAGATCGATGTGTGCAATCGGACAACTCCGGATCCTATTCAATCTCCACCGTTTATTCTCGATCCAACAGCGCACCTTTCGCGTTTTAAACTTAAAGGCGCGCTTTTATCTGAGCCGTTAGATTCAAATCCTACGGCTTTTCCTTTTTACCGCGTGTTATTAAGCCGCGCTCCTGCGGGTCGTTGGATCTTCATCGTGTGGTCCAGTTGGTGTATGCATTCGGACGACTCGGATCCCCTCACGATCGCAGCCATTCATTCTTGATCTAACGGCGTCGCTTATTTCAATTTGAAATCAGAGGCGCGCGATTATATGGGCCTTTGGATTTCAATCCTACGACGCTCCTTTTTTACCGTGGGCCTTTAAAGCCCAAAATCGGTGGATCGTTGGATTTCAATCGTAAGGTCCATATGAGTGTATGCAATCGGACCATCCGGTTCAATTTTCCATCCTGACCGTAGATATCAAATCCAACGGTGCTGTGCCATCGCATCTAAAAGGGGCGACGTGTATTCTTTTAGCTGAGCGTTGGATTTCAATCCAACGTCCAGATTTGAAAGTGGATCTCAAGATTCCTTTAAGCTCCGTTTTAATCCCGATCGGTCGATCTAGATCGTGCGGTCCATATTAAATGATACCGATTCAAATCATTTAATCTCTCTATTTATCACAGCCGCCCATTTCCAATCGGACGGCTGATATTCTTTTGAGCTTTTTTGAAGCACGCGCGGCTGAGAATGACAAAGGGGCCCACATGTCATATTTTGCCTCCCTTCTTCCTTATCTCTGCGCGCAGCCATTTTTGTGAGCAGAGGAGAGGATTTATCCAAAGTTTATGCACTAATTTTTGGATGTTTAGCTAAATGGACACCTCATCAACTCTAGATCTTTCTCTCTTGCCCTGTAGCTCAACATCCATATATAAACCCTAGCTTTTGCTGTTGCCATTGTTGACCGTAGAAGCTCATCCTCCATTGTTGGCCAGTGGAGTTCTTGCTCTTGTTCCTTTTGCTTATCCATCCTAAACTCTGGTTCTACCTTGCAATAAAGATTGGTTATCTTTTGTAGGTTAAATCCAGAGTTTATTTCTCTGTCAATCATCATCGGTTTTCAGAGTCTTTGTCTCCTTTCCCATCCTGGTAAGCTAAAAACCCTAGTTATGACATCTTGGGCATCTTAAGGACTTTAGAAGCTGCTGTGAATCATTCTTTTGAGCATCAGTAGCTTCAACTTGCTTCAAACTGAAAAGTTGTTATTATACCTTTTCGGTTTTCCATGTCATTTCCAAGGCCTAGGGTTTCTCCTACCAACTTGTTATCCTAATCAGGTTTAGACTAAACCCTAGTAGCATAACAAGTTATTCTTTTAATCATTGCTATCATCTATTTAGGTTGATAACAGAAATCTGCCTCTGTTCTCTTTTGTCGGCTCAACCGACAAAATAGGTTTTTCTTTATCTTTTGAAATCTAATCGATTAGGGTTAGCTTAAGGTTGGTTTGGGATATTAATTACCCTAAAAGATCATGCTAAGTTTAATTTATGAACTTTTGCATGTTCTATTTTCCTTTTTCCGAAAATTGCAATCTGTCCTGTTTTCAGCTCTTTTAAAATATGAAAACTAGAACTTTGCACTAAACCTAGTTTCTGTCTTTTGAAAACAGTAGTTAATAAAATGGGTTATTATCACTATTATGGGTAGTTATGGCTTAAGCATACTGTATTCATGCACTTCCAGATTGATCATGCATATTTCTTCCATTTTGGACTTATTATCAGTTTTGGTATTTATTGGATCTTATTGCTTCTTTTAGAATCTGGTTCTGTTGAGGCAATTGAGTATATTTCTGAGCAACCTGAACCTGCAACAGAAGTGTATTACTATCAAGGCAAGCATCCTCTTTGCACCATATTGATCCCAAATTTTGTACAATAGCTTTTACAAATCCAGTGATATCTGTGCATGCTATTTTTCTGAAAATACAAAATGTGATCTGTTAGTAGTTAGCTATGACCAAACATGATGGATTACCTCAATTGTCACCATACACTTAACCTAGCATAGTCTTGTATATCATAAGCTATATTTTTAGTTTTAGCTTAGACATGCGATCTAGAGATTTTAGAGTTTGACAAGCATATCTTGTCAAACATGGGAATCACAATGAACTATTGTTATTTTAAACTCTTTGTCCAGTTTCTTTAAATCAGTCTTGTATTTGAAATTCAAATTGATCCGGACAAGAGGAAGCTAGTGATGGTGCTTTTATGCACGAGATTGGGTTTTGTGGTGGACTTGTCCGGTTAATTAAGGACCGAACTCGACTATTCAGTTCAAGTCCCCACGCACTTCCACATGCAGTGTATGGGCGCTGTTTGGTTAAGTAAAATGTTGAGACTATTGAGTTGGAAACAGAGAGTAAGGATATGTGTATTGACCTTGTATGGCATAGATGCTCAGTCCGAGGATTGCGTTTTATGCCATGTGAGCTTGTATGTCGATGTCGGATGTTCTTAGGAGGGTGAGGCGTATATGTGCCTCGTCGCATATCGATACCTTAATGGTGCCGATAGCATTCTACTATGGGTAGGGAACCCAATTCGCATTAAATTGTTTGGATCGGCATTCGACGCAACATGTGTGCCCGGTTAGCGGATGCTATCGATCGTTGTTTAAGCGGGATCGGTTCACACATGGGGTCCAACTCAATAGTGTTGGCTTGTTGAAAAATACCAAATCTTAGTTTCCCGGTCGGCATACCAAATGAAGTATGTCATCATTCGGAGGCATCCGAAGGCAACGGGCTAGCTAAGTCATGTGGGTAAAGATGTACACCCCTGCAGGGTATAAACTGTTCGAATAGCCGTGTCCACGGTCATGGACGATAACTTGAATTGATGTCACCTGTATAGAAGTTTTGATTTTCAAAAATGTGGTTTTGGTTTATTTTCGGTTTGCATGAGGGAATCATGCACTGTACTGTTTACTTTTATGTCATTTACTTACTGTTCTAAACAAACTTTGATTTATTAAATTGCTTTATCAAAAGTTAGACTTTGTAGGTTAAGATGTATCGCTTTATGCAAATTTGAACCTTTATACCTTCCTGTTGTAACCTTATGCATGTAAAAACTCTACTCCTTTGAATAGGCTCTAATTACCACTTTCTTTAATTAGTTTGTGTAAGACTTGTTGAGTACCTTCCGTACTCAAGGTGCTATCACCTATTGTTGCAGGTGAGGACGGTTTCCTTTACGAAGTACCCGTTAGCGCCGATCAGGGTGACGCTAACGAGTAACGCTACTTCTTTCCTCCACGCAATTGCCTGCGGGTGGATGAGGCCATTGGTGGACTTTTTCAGTTTATTTTGCTTCCGCTGTTGAATATGTTGTAGTGACCAAGTCACTCTATATTGTAGTACTAAACCCGAATGTTGTAAACTTATGTTTAATTATGCAAATGTATGACTTGTATGTATATGATGCAATGTTGTTAAAGGATATATATATGCAATGGTCATTGATCCTGGGAACCATTGTGAGATATATATATATATCCGGGGATCCTGTTTATTGGAATTGTTACTTGTTGAATTTATACCTTTAGCATGATCTTTAATTGAGGGACAGTACTGTTCCTTCATTAATAATCATGTTACTGTATGAATTTAATTAAGTACATTTCCAATAATCCGGGGAGCCCACAGTAGGCATCCATGTCGAGTCCTACGAGATCGAACCAATTCTCCTTATTGCACTCGTTTGCCATGGAGGCATCTGAGTAGAATATACAAAGATCACTGTAGTGTCCTACGGACGACGCCAACTGTCGATGAATTACCATCGATATCTGTTAGTAAATGCTGGGACACGACTCTCGAGATCACGCAAGAAGAGACATAGTATTTTTTTAGTCAGGTTCTGACCTTCTTTGGAGAGAATAACAACCATACTCATGTGTTATTATATCGAATGAGATTACGATGTAAGACAAGCCACCGAAAGTAAGAATTTTCTAAGTGGCTTTTACCTTCTCTCTATGTATCGGTCTCTCTCTCTCTCTCTCTATATCTGCCGGCACCATCCCTTATAAAGCGTCGAAGAGGTGGCAGTTGTTGTTCATCAGGAGGTGCCTTGACGGTTGCTAGAATCTGCAATGGTTGTTGTCAGTGAGACATCCTCTTTGCACGCTCGCCATACGGTTATTGCTAGAGACGGAGGAAGGTGCGTGCAGTTACTTATGTCAGAGATACAAAGATACACATGTTGTATTTGCTACCACGTATAGTTGAGCATGGTGTACAGGGTCCCTAGTCGATAAGATAGAGCTCACATATCAGTCTGTGAGACTTATCGATCCGAAGCTGGTTGAGATTTAACTTGGTCGTAACAGACCTTCCGACCAAGAGGTGGTCGTAATCTCACTTGGTTGTGACAAGTATCTCCGACCAGGGGTATACCAGAGGACTATTAGAATACTATTATCTATAATGAATATCATAGATAAATAGCTTCAATAATTTAGGATTATTCGTCAAATTTATCCATCAACCGATTTGGTGGGAATATCTTTTGGAAAGCTGCAAGCATACTTCAATATGAGGATTTGAAAACAAACTTTACGAGCCTTGTTACTTCATTTAAGCCTGGATAAGAAACTCACATAGTTGATCACGTGTTCTTTGTTTTGAGACTAAGACCATCACTTTCATTACTCAGCAGGATTACAATCGTGCTGGATGCACCTTACAAGAAAATCTGGCACCTGATTTATCCCAGGTACACTCTGGAAAGGATTCAGAAACTTGCTTGGCACTCAAATGAGCAGCTAAATTCAGTTCTCTCCTAACAAACATAAGCAAAAAGGAAACAAAGACCCTACCTAGCCCTTGGATTTACATGAGGATTGGCAAAATGTCCGCCCGATGGTCGTTCCTTGTGTTCGAGAGACCAACCAAATTTAAGGAATCTATTACCTAGTCCGATATCAGTTGCACCCCATCTCGACAAGCGCAAGCATCCGCCGTTAAAACATTCGGCAAAGAATCACCTCCTTGTTCTTGCAACGACATCGTCTCGAACCACCACTCCTTAGCTCCATGCATCGCCTCGCCTGCAACCAGAGAGCCAAAGATACACCGATAATCCTAGGTAGGGTTAAAAATAATAACACACAACTAAACAAGGATAAATTACAAGGAGCTGCAGCTTTGATAATAAATAAGCCGAGAGTATATACAACTCCTCAAAACTTTACAGCCTCTGATGACCAGCCCTTCTAACCCTCCTAACAAAACCTGAAAAATAAATAAATAAATTGAGATCATCATCTCAAGCACCTATAGGTTAGCCATGTCGTTCTTGATCTTGCGATCTTCCCTTTCTCTTCCGTATGAAACAACAAAAAAAATCTGAGATTGGCAGCCAAATCTGCGAACCTAGATCACACGTCCCAATTTACTTTACACTGTACACGAGCGGTGATGGTATGTTCAACCGTTGAGCCTCGCCAGGAACTGGTTCATATCAAACTCGTCTGCATACTGCGACTGATCCCAGAGCTCATCCAGCCCATTCAGAATAGACTTCAAGCCCTTCCCACCGGATTTCCCCTTGGAATCTTTACTCTGCTCACCACTCGAGCTGCTTGGGAGGACTGATGCCTGCATATGGGAGAGGCAGAGGATCAGAAACAAATTATTCGTACGAGTTTCTCTCTCTACAAGAAAAGTAGACTGTCCCAAGGGTTTACTTTTCTGGAAGCGGGGGTCGAAGTGAACAGATCAAGTAGCTGGTCGGTGTTCATGGTCTTCAGGCTGGCGTTCTCAGCATTGATGACCGCATTGGCAACTGACACCTTGAACCGCTGGAGACTCATCACCTTCTCTTCCAGGGTACCGCGCATGATGAGACGGTGCACATTCACCACTTTCCTTTGACCCAGACGGTGTGCTCTGTCCATCGCCTGTAAGAGCAGAATAATATTATTATGTTCAGCAGAGGACATCATGACAAAATAATTTTAAAGTGTCAAGAGTTGAAGACAAATAGCACAGGAAGAATCTAATGCGAATAAAAGGCCTTATCCTTCTGAAAAAGATACAAAAGCGAACCTGAAGATCCTTCATTGGGTTCCAATCATGTTCCATGAAGACCAATGTGTCAGCAGATGTCAAATTCAAGCCCAGACCCCCAACTGCAACAAGAAAGAATCAGAGCTAGAGCTAGCATATCAAGGAGTAAAACCCCAGTTCATATGGCATTCTCTAAACCTACCGTGAGTTGTTAATAGGAGCACATCAATGGTTGGATCTGAATTGAATGCTTTGACAATCTCAAATCTCTTCTCTGTTTCAACAGAGCCATCCAGCCGCAAATATGTGACACTGCAATATCATCAAAATTTCCCTAATTAGATGACTTGGCTAGCAAGCACAGGCAGAAGGAATATTGTAGGCAAATCTAATTGGTGGCACAAGGGAATATGGCAAAATGTCAGTAAACACATAAAAAAACTGCCAAATCTAAGTGTAGTTTTAGTCAATACTCAATAGTCAGTCAGTATTGCTGACGACCAACTCAACTTTACAGATTATATGAACAGTTTGGCAGAAGCACTGCAATACTACAAAGTACACAGACTCATTAAATAGTAAAACAGAAGGTGAAGCACACAATATACAGCAAGGTTCTTGCAAATAATTTGCATCAGCTGCTACTAATGTAAATCAAATGCCAAATGCCATTTGCTGAATCTAAAATTATGCATATCTAGACGCAGGTGATATAACTATATAAGTAACAAAATATCGTAGAACTCACCTTCTCATTTGGGATTGAAACAGGTCCTTCTCAATAATGTCAAGAAAAGCCTGAAGAATAGAAGGTTGAGCATAAAAGGATGAAATAAGAACAAAAGCGAGAGAGAGAGAGAGGCACAGCATAACAAAACAGACTCGATACCTTATGCTGAGCAAAAATCAAAACTCTATGTTGCCCAACAGCTGCGGAAGCATCAGGACTTGATATTTCCGATCCTATACCACACTCCTGAAGTATCTCTTGAAGAGCAACAAGCTTAGGAGAGTGCTGCAGCTCATGAAGCGCATCACCGGTTCCCATACCTATTTCTTTTAGAACATCCACAAGATAATCAGGTGGGCTCTGCCCAATTACAAGCAAAGGATGGCTGCAGAGTTTTAATAGGTACTGCAATGCCTGCATTACAAAAGCAAATTCAATTAGAAGGCAATAGCGTAAAAACAAAAAAACTCAAAATAAATAAACAAGAGTTATTCAATTGCAGCACCTGAAACACATGACGAGTTGCCTTTGGTTGAGAAGTAGATGCCTCAGATTCGTTTGCTTTTACTATAGTTGAAATCTCTTCTTTGGCATTGGAGCTGGAGAATTTGTCATAAAGTTTGAGCTGCAATAGACTGAGATTGCAATATCTATCCTGGATAATCTTCTCTGGAAGATCAGATAGAACTTCATCTTTTGTTCTTCTAAGTAGAAATGGCATGACCTGGTATCACAGGGTTGATTTGATTTATCAATAAAGGTCACAACACACGATTATTTCTAAGATCTACCACAGAAGATAAAAACCTGCTTGTGCAATGCCTCCATTGCTAGAATGCCAGCTTCAGCATCTTTTGCCGAACATTTTGAATCTTTAGCTGCTAGCAATGGTTTTCCGTAAGTAGCTTGGAACTGTGTAAAACAATGTTTGGTTAGATTTCAGAATATAATACTTATACCAGAATAGACCAACATAGCTGCCAAGAGGGAGCATCCGAGCAAGTGCTTTGGCCGAGAGTAGTAAAGATTTTCTCTCTTCAGAAAAGCACAAATCAGCTTACAGTTGGTTTAAATCATCTTGTGCTTACTTGGTTTAATCTAAGAAACTACTCGGTACTCACTGTTGTCCTTTTCTGTAGTATTTATCTGTTCCAGTCTCCAGGTTTATCCATCCCACACTACTTTGAATAATTGATTCTACAATGCAGCCTAGCACATATAGCATAATTGAAACATAAACATTGGAGGCATCATATGTAAGAAATAGTGTAATGCCTCACATATCATGCAGGTCCAAAATTATCAGAGTTTATATTATCTCTGGAGCAAAAATCCACATTGAAAACCAGATGGCCATTCCTCCACTAACCCAACTAAGAAACAAGGAAACTAGAGTAGAATGAATTGAGAACATGTTGAAAACTGAAGTTCTTGAGCAAAAAGACATGGTTTATTTGAAGAAAAAAAAAATCTTATCATTCAGTTCCGTAAGGAAGTATGAATTCATAGCGCAAATTACCTGTTTTTCTGTCCCAAGAAACCCAGGCATAAGGAAGTCAAATAGAGACCATAACTCCAATACATTATTCTGCAATTTCAATAGAATGTGTCAATGCAAAGAAATGATAACATCAATTTCAGTAATGGAATTATCCATAAAGAACAGACAATAAAACAATAGCAGCAATGTGAGAGAACTGAAACGGTAGAAAAGAAAAGCATACCAACAAGAGTTGCAGCTAAAGTTTTACCTGAATAGGAGTACCGCTCAAGATAAGACGGTGTTGTGCTTTCAACTGTTTCACAGCAGACGTTACTTTAGACCTTGAGTTTTTTATTATGTGACCTTCATCCAGAACACAATAGTTCCAAAAGATATTCCCAAGAAACTCAATATCCTTGCGTATAATATCATACGATGTTATGATTACGTTAAACTTATCAAATTGACTACGGAGCATGATCCTGTCTTGTGATGAACCAATGTACTGAAGAGGTTTCATGATAGAACTGTCTATGTACTTTTCTATTTCATATTCCCAGTGTGCTACTAATGTAGAAGGGCAGATAATCAAAGACTTTGGATCTTTGTCATCATTCCGTGCACGTGACTCAGCAATATCGCTTGCTACGATTGCAGACGCCTGGAGCGTCTTACCAAGCCCCATGTCGTCACATAAAATTCCATGTAACTTAAACCGTCTCAGGAATGCTAGCCAGTTGATTCCTTCTTGCTGGTACCTGCAATGACCAACCAGATTATATATATATATATATATAAACTTCACAGATGCGATATACAGCACAACATATTTCAACATGAAGCAAACTACAGGCTTAATTCATTATAATAATTCTTTATATGCATGCAATCCGCATGTGTATTGAATATACTATTTCAAATAAGTAGAAGACATCATGAAGCTGCATTCTGATGAATGAACTTTTATGATAACTACAGACCTTCGCAATTCAACACTAAGATCAATGTTGAGTTTGTAATCATCAATTTGGGAGTTGTCGAGAAGCTGTTCCAGAAACTGCGCATCTTCTGCGCTGCTAGATAAGCGTTCACTTAGTCCACTTGGTAACGGAACACCCTTTGCTAGTGGCAGCAAAGGAACCAGAGCAGCGAAGCTGTGAGTGACAGTCTGCCTAACAGATCCATCAGGGTCACTCATACACCTCAGAAGAGGAACAACAAGGAAAGGAGCATAAGGAACCAACTCCACTGCCAAACCCTGAACAATAAGGCTCAAAACCATCCCAGCTCCTTGTCTTGCACAGACAGAAGATGAATCCGACAACATCGGAATGACATTTTCTATCACAACTACCATCACATTACCAGTCAATGACTTTGCCATTGATGTGATGCACCTTGCAGCAGCTAACCTAACAGCCACATGAGGATGACGAACACACCCAAGAATACAGGGAAGAAGACTTAGCAGTTGAGGCCTCAAGGGCACAGCCAAGTGAGGTGTAACTGAGCGAACAACCTGCAAGAAGGACCAGCAACAACATTAAAAATATGGACATGTGACTGAAATGGCAACCAAACCAGCTTACACTAAATAATAGAAAGATATGGATTGATGTGGCATATTGGTTTGGCATGAAGATCTAAGCCTAGACAACATAGCAGTTCTATGCAAAGAACCCATGAAAACATTTAATTCAAATTAATTCCTAATGAACAAACCTGGATATTATTTATGAGGGACTGTGGGTCCTTATCCTCACAAGATCTGCCTAGTTGCACGATACTTAGATCATCTTTCAGAATGTCATCTTCGGTCTTAACAGGTTTAAGAAACTCGATAAGGCAATCCCATAACTTCGAAAGTTTTTCAAATAATGATGATCCAAATTTCTCACAGAGATGCTTCAAAGCCAACTCTGATCCACGCCGGCTTATAAAACCTTCCATTTTTGATCTTTCTTCACCACCAGAAATCATATTACCCCTGGATTTGTGACTGCTAAAACGCTTCCCAATTAACAGCAAATTTTGGTCCTCAATAACCTGTATTGAGTTGATAACTGCAGCTTGAGGTGTCTCACTGGCATCAGTGCATGTCAAGGTGCAGAGGTTCTTTGTTAGCTTGTCATTGGGGCCAGGCTTGCGGCCAACACAACTAAAAATGAGCTCAGCAAGTGCATCTGCGGCTTTGTCTTGAAGTACTTCCTCCTGCATGACATGGAATCATTTGAGCTTACATACTAAGGCAGAAAATATTAAAATAAGCACAAGAAAAGCTGCATGTTTTACCTGTTCTCTTTTTATGGCAGCCATTAAAGGTAAAATGACTGGGTTCAACTTGCTAGGCAACCCCGACATCCAGACTACAGCAGAAGCCACTAAAGAAGAAACTGTGATGTGCAAATTATTCTGCAGAATAACATCAAACAAGGAAACTTATGTGAAGATATAGATAATAAACCAAATAGGGAAATTATAAATATCGTAGATAGAAAGATGTAACAAGGAATTTAACATTGAAACACAAATCTGTAGAGAGATAGTAGTTTGCAAATATCACATACCTGAACACATTTCAAGTAGCCTGATGTAGACAAAAGACCTTGTTTTGCTGATGCTATGCTATTCAAGACAATTTTCTCACTGTCTGAAGGGAGATCAGATTCAGAGGGTAACAAAAGATTTGAAGCGAAGTTAATAGCATCATCGACACTCAGCATGTCAGCATTGAAGTTTAAGCTGCGAACATAATCTTTGAAAATAGCACAAGAATCAATTGAGTGGAACAAATTATTGGCTTCATTACGCATCTTCGTATAAGTTCTTGCAAGTTCGGTATATGGAAGCGCAGAATCTTTTGTAGGAAATGCGGGATCAGAGCAAGCCAGTAAGTCCAACAGCCATTCTTTCACAGAGGACAAGAAAGCTAGCAATGTACCCATCGCAGCAGGGTCTCTTCTTCTGAGATCTTTAAACCAAGAAACAATAACCATAGAACCAACCTGGACCAACAAAACAATGAGTGCAATGCAAGTAGCTGAACACATTAACAGACCAGTGGTATAATTGGGCAATTTCTTACCTGTCTCTGGACTCCTGAGAGAGACATGAGATCATTTGCTAGTGGACTAGAAACAACTTGCCACGAGCCCACAGGCAACTTAGAAGCAAAAAGCCCAAGGGCCATTGCCGTAAGCACTCGTGTATGAGTAACAGACTTGTCAGAATCAGCCCCCACAATTATCTTCGAAACACTCGAGGAAACATCGAAGTGTTTTTCATGTGAAGTATTTTCCACTGTAGAACCAGAAGATATCATTCTTGTATTTTCATGCTCTAGCCTTGCAGATCTGATCTTTGCAGCAGCTCTTGAACGACTTCCTCGGGGAAGAGCAATTGGCAGAAACATTTTAGTAGAATCCAATGTTGAGCCATATGGAGTAGTAGCAAGTTGCACCCAATTACTAAAATATGACCTAGCAGCACACTCAAGGTCCTTCTCAGGGCACTACAATAATAAAGATGATTATGTTTGTTAATATCACCCTATACTAGACATGATTATTAAATTTATGGGCATTTTAGTAATCACAATGTCCAGAAGTCCAGAACATCAGTAACCTGAAGCAGAAGTTTCCAAGCCCTTTCAGAAGATCGAAGAATCTCATCATTTGACTCCAAAAGTAGATTCTGGAAGACAACCTGCAGTGCGTCACCTAATATGGATGTGGGCCAGAATTTAGATGGGGTGGTTCCAGCTGAATTCCTAGTGTTGCCAACCTCAAGAAGCCTCTCCTACAGATAGTTCAAATTTCACAGTTAATTGGGAAAGCATAATGGTAAATGTGGACAAGATTGCGCTGAAAATTCATTACATGTAAAGGCAACGAAATTGCAATGTTCCATACTTTATGTTGGAAAAAAATCCAAGGGAAGGTTTGGTTTTCTTTAGTAACGAAAATTGCAGAAAACATTAACCAGATGGCTCAAAACTCAAAACTGCTGCACCACATTGGTACTAGAGATTTCTAATTGAATGGCAATGATTATGTTAGTTTCTATAACTCAATTCAAGAACTCAGGTGAATACCTATACATCAGCACAATAGAACCAAAGTGCATCCTGTTTCTCAAAGAAAAAAATAGATCCTAGATTCCTAGTAATTCTTACCAATGTTCGTATAGCAGAATGCCGGACTGACGTAATACTGTGTCTCATAAAAGGCCACAATCGGGGTGTCAATGTGGCTAAAACATAAGGGTCCTCATTATATGCCGACCTGTCTTCTTGCTCAGCAATCTGAGTTGCTTTGTTTAGATCAAATTCTTCACTTTCTCCTAAGGCTGCCGTGCCAAGCATCTTTGGAACCATCTCTGGTTGTGAATATATCTCTGCTAACAAATTCATTACACTGAAATAGAAAAGAAATTTGGACATGAGCTGAGCAGAATATTTCCTGTGACATGAATATAGTCTACTTTAAAAAGTAATAGAACAATTTCCAAAAAAAAAGTAATAGAACAGCAACATGAAAGAACAGTCGAAAGTAAATTGGTCGAGTAATATTTGGCCTGTCCTTATCTTTATGAGAACATCTGTTTGCCACATGAGGAAAACAAGATTGAAGTAATACCTGCTTGTAGATGGGCTTAGATCATCAAGGTCAAGCAAAATATCCCAAAGCAACATCACGATCGAATGCAGCATTTGATCATTTAGTCTAACTAAAGAAGCAGCAGCTGGGATCAGGGCCTCTGCAGCCACAGCTCGGACATCATCATCTGGATCCTCCAGACCGGCCTTACAAGCATGAAGGACATAGTCGAACAAATCTTTCAGCATTTCCTGGCAAGGCAGGAAACAATATTAGCAATTTGTACACAAATTGGACATCAAATTCATACATCATAATTAACTAATTAGCCATTAACAGTATAAAACAGAAGATACACAATATTCCTCTGAAGTTCCCCTAATGTAGATCAATGAACAGCAAAGCCTGGCTTGGTAACAAGCCTGACTACTGCTGGCACTCTGATAATATCTATCATGGTTAACAAGGTATGTATGCACAAGAGACTAGAAGAAAAAACAAATTATCATATTAGGGCATCAGTTTATTGATTAGTAATCACCTTGCGAATAGCAACTAAGTATTTAATTCCAAGGAGGCTCCCATGACGAACTTCCCACTCTTGCCTGCGCTGAAAGAACAAAGAAATAAAGAGGGAGAGAGATGATGATGATGATGACAAAAATGAATGTATTGTTTTGAAAGTAGATAATCATGAGATAAATAATTGCTGCAACACACCTGCATTTGCAGCAAGATATTCAGTGTATGCCATACTAAAGAAGGATGCATGTACTTCAGAACAGCACCAAGAGCTTGAGCACAGGTTTCACGGACAGGGGCGACCACTTGATCAGATACATAATCACCAAAGCTACGAGCAGATTAAGGCAGAAAGAAATAAGACTAATAACCAAGAGAAGAAAATATACATGTATCTATCTGGAAGTCAAGAAATACATACCGGTCCAATGAAAGTACACAAAGGAAGCGAATTGCACAATCTTGAAGAAATTCCCAATTCTTTGTCCATGAGTACTTGGCCAGTTTCATCAGTTTCATATGTTTTAAATTTTCAGGAACACATGTAACAGAACTCGGATTTGATACAGGATTGAGTGTTTTGTGGAGTGATGTACAGGATGTATCCACCTTAGAGGGATCAGTTGAACCATCAACTAGGAACTCAGATTTAACCTTCACATGAGCAAAATTAGGTTCACCACTTGATACAGTGGGCACATTACTCAGACCTGCCTCTGTTTGAGAATAATCACCATTAACCAACTCCTTATCCAAGTTAATGTCCATAGACTCACAAGGATTTGGCTCCTCTTTCTTATGTCTCTTCAAAACTGGTTCGAGCTGTTCCACATCAATGTCTTCGTTAAGATCAATACCATGTGGCCTTTTCAGGGAGTCCAAATTGGTTTTATCATCCAGATCAGCAAAAGGCGAGCTAAGATCAGGGAAATATACTCCAGCACAAGCACCTTGATGTGTCAAAATTTCCCTCAAAGCCATAATGGTGCCATGACGAACTTCCCAAACTACAATGCAACACCCAGTTAAAATGTTGTATAAGCAAGACAAAAGGAGACAAATTTGGGAGTTGGATAATGAACTTACTAGGGTCAAACATATCATGAATAAGTTGATCCACAAATTGTTGGAAAGGCCATCTCCCATTCTCACTGTACTCCATATAGTCTTCATCTGCAACTGCATCAAATGCATCCTGAAATAAGGGAAAGGAAATGATTAAATCATCCCAGGTCGAAGACAAAGCCACCCCAACAGAGAATGCTCTAGCACAAATAATATGTGAACTAACAAATGAAACAACAGCAGTAACAAGTCAACAAACTCGCAAGTGTGTGGAAGCACACACCCCCAAGCAAGCAAGCACTTGGCCACTTGCACCCTGCCACATTTGTAGACATGCTAGTCTGTGCTAACAATTGAGTGATGTGAAACAGAAAGTTTTGCAGCTCCTACACCTATTAGGCTTCGAAATATTGAAAAGCTGAACAGGAAACAACTTCACTGAGGCTTCAGATTATTTCAGGAATCCAATATAACTAAAAAGTTAACCATCTCATGAAAGTAACTCCAATATAAGCAAACAATTATAGGATATTTGTAAGATCTTGGAAATGAAAAAGTATGATTGATTGATCATACATTATGTGCACCAACTTGGTCAGAAGAAGTTCCATTGGACGATGCAGAATTTTTTAGCACAACCTCATCATCCTCAGGTACAGCTTTTGTATGATCTTTTGCGTTACTCTTTGCTTTCCGCTTCAGCATATTGAGCTCCCTGGCACTTAATCGGCTTGAACGAAAATTAGAATGTTTGGGATACCCAGGAACCATGGTGGCAACCAAGTGCTGAATATTCTGACCAGCATTGAACGAATAAAAACCATTATTCTGCACATTTGCACCCCAATAATTTTTTTGGGCAAGAAGATCCTCATCTTTGATGACATCATTGAAATCCATAAACTGCTCGCATACATCCAGACCTGCACTAGAACAGAGCCAAAAAAAAAATGAAAGCATTCCAAAACAACAATGGAAATATGCAAAGACATTTTACATAATACAGATACAATCATAGTAAAGTGAACACGATGGAACCAGCACATTGACACCCTATATGAGAACAGTTCGTACTTTAAATCACATAATTCAGCAAAAAGATATATAGGAGCAACTAGCCATCTAGTACCATTTATTCAAACTAATATCTCTTATCCTTTTAAACCCTAACACCACCTCCGAATCTCAGCAAATCTAAAAAATCAGCTACTAGGCTTTTAGCAATCCCCAAGATATGAATTCAAACTGATCAGTGGAAATTCAGATCACAATCAATTGCCAAAAACCTTGTTTATTCTTAAAGCTACGGATCTTACTATGATTCATGGTTTGGGGACTCTGACCAACCATAAGGTAAAACATGCTTGAAATCTTTAAAATGTTTTTTTTTTGCGTTACCTAAGTAAGAAAAAGGTATCTAACCTAAACGACGCCGAAGATTTTGCTTTTGGCGAGCTAAACGCTCTGCTGGATTCTTGCCGTTGTCATTTGCAATGTCGTATTCCTAGGAATAAAAAGGAACAAATTCTGTTAGCAATTTCACATGTTGCAGTAACAAAAAAAAAAGAAACAGATAAAAATTGGAATGCAATTGTCAGCTTCACCTTTACAAAAAATATTACTAAATTCTATCTTGATACAGACCAAGTCACGAAACTCCAGGAGAAATTTAAGCATATGATTATTATGGGGTGCTGCAGATTATGTTGCCACAATTTATCCATTGTCCACTCAAAATTCTTTCCTTAAAGTTACCAGTAAAGTAAACAACCTGTACATCCTAATATGAAATGCTGGGAATAATCTATTTTAGCATCCAATGTCAATTGCTTTCGCTTAACAATGTTACAAGTTATAACAGAAAAAGGGAAAACAATCAAGTAGTCAGCAGTGCATTCAAAATCTTGAGGGATGCATGACCCACCCAAAAAGGACAAATGAATTAAATTTTAAAATAGTTGTGACCCTAAAGAAACCCAAAATTGTTTTAGTTGTGTTCATTAAATCTTGAGAGGCAACAATAATGGTACAAAGTATACACCTGTCCACCTGATGCCAATAAAGGAGACCCAAACCCAAATACCTTTTTTATATCAAAGCTGTAACAAAAAAAACAAAGAAAACAGCATTAGTTTGATCATTTTCAGTGAGCCGCAAGAAAGAAAGAGGAAAGTCTACTAAACATTGGGAAATATTCAAATTAAATTCCAGCAAAACCTTCCAAAAGCAAGCTCAGACGTTGGAGTAGTATCAGCAGGTTGCAATCCTGACCCAACATCACCAGTTCCATCAGACAACCCAGAAGCATGTTTTTCTGCTTCCACAGATGCAAACAAGTCTTGCAATGATGTGTGTTTGACATTCTCTGCTATGGCACCAATCGCGTGGGCTGCTGCAACCCTTGTGTCCCAATTCTTACTACGAAGGTATTGAGAAACCTAAAGTCGGCACATAAGAGCATAAATTTCAGCCAACCATTATGTGCAGAACGCATACAAGAAAAAAAGCAGACTGTTGATATCATAGATGAGAAGGGTGGGACGTGGGAATTATTATTTATCCTTGAATAAACACCTATCACTCAATACATGAAGGACATCACACATCAAGAAGAATGAAAGAAAGAAAACAACTGGTGACATAGATGAGTGCCTAATCATTCTTAAAAAATAATCGATATTTCAAACAGAGAATACATGAATTCATATAGCCCTAAAAAAATGCTATTTGATCTATCAACTTATACATCATTGAAGATGTAGCATAACAGAAAAATGTAGGATGCATAATCGAACAAGCATGCATTTGAGAAACTAAAAGTTAGGCATTCCTGCACAACCATACATCATATCTTACACTTACACACCACAACATATTAAGCAAACACTTCCAGGTTCCAAGTTTGCAAATCTCAAAAATTACCAGCTGTGGCATCGCATATATACCTTTTTTAACAAAGCATTTAGCTCCTGGGGATGGGACTTGGCGATTTCTCCAATTTGACGTGCAGCCGCGGACCTTGTCGTTTGGGTCGAACCAGCTAGGTTGTGTTAAAAGGAAACTTTGCAAAATAGATAAGCCAACAGGGATACCAAATGATTGAATGCTTGGCATCATTCTGGCACTGGACATATAGGTGGTGCATCAGTACATTTTAAAAAAGCTTTAACTTCAGATTTTAACAAACACAGGTGTAGTTTTGTTTAATTTTTCAGAGAATCGGTACAAACTAGAAGCTAACACAGCAAGTACTCGTCCGTAAACTACCATAGTGGCCACTAAACTTGCTAAGAGCCATAGCAAAATCACACGCAAACCAAATTCTCTTGAGAAAAAAGGATACTGTCTAGTAATGTGAGCAGGCGGTGAAGACGGGATGAACTCTGCGCCATAAATGATGCAGACTGCCAGACCTTTCATCCGAGGAAGTATACTCGGAGAGGGTATACTTGGCTTGCAGTTAGCAGTATGCCGATAAGTTACTCCACATCTGGATGTAGTCGCATACACCTGCTCCGCGAAAAATAACAAGAAACAAATTAGGCTCGCTACAACTCCGCGCTCCTCGCTGATAGAATTAAACGATAACCAAACGAAAAATCCCGAAGTAAACAAATCCCAGAAACACGCCCAAAAAAAATCACATAACATGCGAGCAACGTGGAACCGAGCTTCCTAGGTTTCAAATCTAGGAAGCAAATCACCCGCGCACGAAGCCCCAGACGCTGCAGAACAGAAGCAGAGCTGCCGTACGCCAGTACTCAAGCCGCGAGCGAGCGGGCGGGCGGGCGGGCGGCTCGGAGGCAGACCCCCCGCGAGCCGTACGCGCAGCGATCCAATCCGAGCCCAATCTTATCCAAACGGGAAACCCAGAGAAACAAATCTCGAGAGGGAGAGAGGAAAGGGGGAAGGCGAACCGAGAGTCGCGGCGAGGAGCGGGAGCCGAGCGCGAGCGCGAGCGCGGCCGCGGCGGCGACGGGGAGAAGGGGATCGCGGGGAGGGTTGGGGTGGGGTCGGGAGTCACGAGCCCAATCCGCAGTCGCACGCGCGCGCCGGGTCGGGCCCTCGCGGTTGAGTCTAACCGCGCGGCGCGAGAGGAGGAGAGGAGAGAGAGACCGGGTCGATCAGGCTGCGGTTTTGTGGCGTGTTGGGTGGGTGTGGGGGTCGAACTGCCTGGGTGGGGGTCTCATTATATAGGCGCTCCACTTGGGTTGGATTTCTTCCGGACGGACGATGGGCCTTCACGGGCTCCTCCATTGGGCTTTTCATTGGGCCCGGATGAGCGTGCCTACAGAATGGGCTTCCGTGGCCCATACTCCTTCTGGAAGTTTCTTTGGAAGCTAGCCACAGCTGTGCTGACTGCTGAGATCACATTCACAGGGTGCCCGTGCCCTGCCCTGCCCTGCCCTTCCGGCAGAGAGCAAACAGTTCACATGTAACAATCCACTCCAATCTCAATGCAGAAACCAAACAAGTGAACATCACTTGGCCCTTCAATTTACACTGGTATTTCTGGTGGACAATACCAATGCTAATACAGGAACAAGGAGCATCTTAATGAAGGGAGCGAGCACGTTACACCTAATCCAAAATGTACTCAAGCTAACAGTTGCTACGATTGAATAAGAGGACTAATGGTTCGGCATGCCAATACAAAATCCCTTCGCATATCCAAACACCAGCTACAAACATCAAGGACTCCCTGCCAGTGTTTGCAGTTTCTTCAGGTTGCCTACCAACACTCAGGGGGGCACAAATTGTAGCTGAAATACTCCACACGCTCTCTTACTGCAGCAGCAGCTAAGCATTTATATTCTTGCCTTGTTGGCCCTAATCGTCCATCAATTTTTTCAAATGACCCGCTAATTGGGTTAGTATAGTCACTAAGATCCAATGCCCGCAACTCCCTTGGCTTTAGCTGCAGCTTGTTGTGCTGCAGCTGCTGCTACGGCCGCAGCTGCCGCAGCTGGAGATGGGGGTGAAGCTGGGGCAGCTGGTGTTTCCTGCGGCACTTCAGTAGCCTGCTGCTGCTGATTCTTATTATTTACTTGTGCTAGTAGTTTTTTTATCTGGGCTCCAGAGAGAGTTTCATGCTCAAGGAGGGTGTTTGCTAGCACATGAAGCTCCTTGTTGTGTGTCGTGAGAATCGTTTTTGCGTTATTGTAAGCCTTCTCTAAAAGTTCCTTCACCTCTTGCTCAATCAGGCCTCTTGTTTGTGTGCTCATGGTCTTCCCATCATCATCATAGTTGTAGGAAACAAGACCGACCCGCTCACTCATACCATATTTGGTGACCATGGCTCTCGCTAGCCGAGTCGCTTGACTTAGATCAGATGAAGCACCAGAGGTTACCTCGCTTTCCCCAAATATAAGCTCCTCAGCCACCCGCCCTCCCATACAGACATCCAATCTCGCCAGCATCTGCTTCCTTGAAACTTGAGTCTGATCTTTCTCTGGCAGCTGTGTAACCATGCCAAGAGCCATTCCCCTGGGAACAATGGTAGCCTTGTGGACCGGGTGAGCACCCTCCGTGTGGATAGCAACAAGGGCATGCCCTCCCTCATGATACGCAGTCACTTTTCGGCTCTCATCAGATATCACTGCTGATTTGCGCTCGCTGCCCATCATGATCCTGTCCTTGGCATATTCAAGGTCATGCATTGTAACAGATTTTGCCCCATCCATAGCAGCCTTAAGAGCAGCTACGTTCACCAAGTTTGCAAGGTCAGCACCTGAGAATCCAGGTGTTCCCCTTGCAATGGTCATCAGATCCACATCGTCAGCTTTCAAGACCTGCAGTTCCGGGAGAAAAGGTCAAATCAACTGTCTAGATTGGAGAACCCATCAAGCATTGCAACAGAAATGTTTGGGATCTAGGAATATAGGATTACCTTTGACATGTGAGTCTCTAGGATCTGCCGTCGGCCCTCAACATCTGGATTTGGAACCACAATATGACGGTCAAAACGCCCAGGCCTAACAAGGGCTTTATCTAGTGACTGAGGGAAGTTAGTTGCTGCAATTACAATTATCCCTTCATTCTGCTTAAAGCCATCTAGCTCAACAAGCAACTGGTTCAAGGTCATCTTCATATACTGTTGATCCTTTGGGTTTCTGCTCCCACCAATCGCATCAATTTCATCAATGAATATTATACAAGGAGACCGCTTCTTTGCTGCATTGAAGAGGTCCCTCACTCTTCTAGCCCCAACACCCACAAACATCTCCTCAAATTCACTCCCACTGCATGAGAAGAAAGGAACACCGGCTTCCCCAGCGATAGCCCTTGCCAACATGGTTTTTCCTGTGCCAGGTGGGCCGACAAGCAAAACACCTTTTGGAAGTTTGCCACCAAGGCGTGTAAAACGCTGGAAAGCATAAAAGGTGCTTGTGAATATAAAAAAAACAAGAATATATCTCACCAAATGGAGCGATTATACACATCTTTTACAGTGTAAAACTCTAGATTAAACTCAGCCTTAAGAAAGCAGTGCGAAAGCACAAAGTCATCACAAAACAATACTGCTTCATTTGATATGGCACTACAACAACTACGAAATAAAGTGGCGCAAAGGTTTAAACGAGGATCCAGGAGAGCCTGGAAGTGAAGTTATCAACTTAAACAATGAGACCACAAAGGATTGCTAGAAGAACAGGGTATGGGAACTGCAATTCCTTCTGAGAGTTTAAAAAATCCGAACAAAGGGAGGGGAAAAGGGCATAACTGATTAGAATGTTGATAGACCAGCTGGTTTGGTCTCAACTGCGTTGAAACTTCAGTACAACACAACATGTTTGTCCTAGCAGCGTTGTTGGGATAGACATATTGTTGTTTTAAATTAGCTAGCCGTTTTATCTTTTCCTAATCACTGGTGAATGAAAACACCCAATTGATAGAACTTCACCTTGGGATCTCGTAGGTAGTGAACTATTTCCTCAAGTTCAGCTTTAGCTTCATCAACTCCCTTGACATCACTGAATTTTGTGGTCGAATCCATGCTTGGTTGAACCTCTTCATTCAGTCCAAGGCCTGTATACAATTGAAAGTCAATAAGAATTACTGCTGAAGCTGATTCAGGATCAAGAGATAGTCATCCTACTTCAAAATAACAAACCTTTACTGATTCCTCTATCTTCAATCAGAGCCCCAATGCCGGAGATTAGAAGGAAAGTAAGTGCAATGCTTCGGACGGTACGCCAAAGCTGCTCCTTAAATTGACCTGTTTCTGCTGTAACCATGTGAATAGGTGCACTAGCAGTACCAAGAGCACCATCTTTGGTCAGCCGACCAACACTCCGAAGTGCCGGAATACCACTACGGCTTTCTTCCTCACTTGCTGACCTAGCCATTCCTGCATAGAAAATTTCATGTGATCATCCATGCACCAAAAGTTCTAAAACAAATTACACATCATTTATGCAGAAAACACAAGAATTTTAACTAGTAAGAAGCATGAATCTGTTACTGGATAAGAGTATCACATACAGAAGTAAACGAGCAAAATGCAAAGTAGTAAGGACATGATGACAACAGTTCATGCTGAACAATAAAATCGAAGGATCATAACCGAAGCTACAGTAGAAATATATGTTGATTTCAGAGAACTTCCACATTTTCATCAAAAAAGGAAAGAGGAAAGAATCTGTAGATCTCTACTGAAAAAAATATCCTGGTACGACTAGATAAAGATTGGTACAACAACTAGGAAGCAAATACTCAATAATGAACATATTGAAGATCAGTGCAAACAAAGGTATGCATATCATAATAGAAACCCACCACATAAGGGTACAGCAAACTGACTTGGTTATTTTTTATGTGTTGCATAAGAAATACACTCAAACAAATAGGACACCTTTTGCACATAACAATTAATTGCACCAAAGTAATAGAAATCGCTACCTCTTTGCAATGTTTTAAGCAGGGGGCTATCCTCCAGCCTGTCAAGACTGACAAGAGCTTTTACATACTCAGAGAGAGCTGAAGGGTTGGAACGTAATGAAGGCTGGCTTTCGAAGATTTGTATGACTCTTTCTGGGTCACTTTTATAGATCTCTTTAAGAAGAGAAGCTTCACTCAGTGAGTCCAGGTCTCGTACCCTGCGCGCAAAGCTACCAACATAGCTTGACCGGTACCTCTCGTGCAAAATTCTAAGCACACTACCTGCATTAAGCACCCAACACAGTTGACAAAAGGAACAAGGAAAACAAAGGAACTTCCTCCATGAGGCAAATGGCAAGTGGCAACACTGAAACCACAAGGCCTATAATATGCAATAAGATATATTACACAGAAAGAAAACACCAGAAAAAGCATCTGTTTGTCTAGTTAAAAAGGCACCATTAAACCAGACACTAGTTGGCACATAAAAATATCCATTTACCCCTTGAAGCCATAGTTTACGCACAGAGAGAAGCAACCGTACCTGAACCAGTACCATTTGTAGGTGCCCTGAAAGGAAAGGAAGCCGCTAGCTCATTGTAAATCGCATTTGCTGATCGATGCCCTGCAGCCTGTGACACAAACACACGCGAAAAAGACGTCACAAATTAAGCCGGTCAAAATACGGTGCTATTTAACAAGAAGCAAGAAGCACGGGTCAGATTTGTCAACAGAGCAACCCATAAAGTGGCACCCACTGCCTACTGCAAAGTGCAAACATCGATGTTCAGTGCCTTTTCTGAACCACAGAGCCACTGTCTTGCAGTTTCAGCTTCCATAAGCATTAAGGACGGAAGAAACTCTTAAGTCTTAACAACCTCGGTACCTAAATCTCAGCCATGTCGTGGCACATTGTTATGTATAAAAGATCATTGCACTAGATTCAACAAGGCCCTATTTTCCTTTGGACTGGAACCGAATATTTCAGATTAAAAACAACAAGATCTAGGGCAAATATTTTGGACTCTATCGCGAACAACCTACTAAACCCTAGTTTATAACGGGCGCAGCCTCCCTGCAGGTACCAAGATTTGGTCAAGAAGGCGTTATCTCGGAATCCATCCCTGATCTAACCAGCTTCTAATCGTGGGTAATCCAGCCCGAAGATGTAATCTCTGTGGGCAAAACCGCACCGCGAATCGAAGGAGACACACAGAACGAAATCTTGCAGGAAGTAAAGAAAGAAAGGCGGGCGGACCTTGGAGAGGGCGAGCCGCCAGGCCATGGACGAAGAGGCTGAAGAACCCTCCTCAGCGTTGGACGAGATCCGCCGAAACACGGCACGCGAGTAGAAGAAGACGAGCAGTGATCGGGGTCGGAGGGAACGACAGGTGGATAAAATCTGTAAAAATAATAATAATCACCGGGCTCTTCTTGCTCGAGCGGAGAGATTCTTCGTTCTCCCGGTGGAGACTGCTCCGATTGGAATGGAGACTAGAGCTCGAGGGGGATATTTGCGAATATGCCGTTAGCGTTTCTCGGTTTAGTCCCTGCCGTTGCATGAAATCGTGTTGGATAGACGAAATCGTGATTAGCCCGGCCCACATTTATCGTCCCCAAGTTATCGTGGGCTTGGGCGGCGGCGGCCGTGAATTTCCCGGCCCGTTACGCCGACCCGCCGCCACCGTAGCAAACCACCGACCGGCCGCACCCGTGTGGACGTCCACCGCCCCCTTTCCCCTCTTCTCCTGCGCTGCGCCGAGTGGGCGAGGGATATAAGCTGGGTTTTCTCTGCTCGTGATGAGTTTTATCGCACCGGCTCACGTGGATTTGGCCGTGGCGGAGCGGAGCTATGTAAGGTGCATGGAGGTGTATAAGGTGTGTGAAGGTGCAGTTGTACCCTAAATTTTTTGGTAAAAACTCATGTATATACTCCTTTAATACACAAAGTATACACTGTATACTCCTTCAATTGCAGCCCGTGACCCAACAAGCAGTCCAACAACAGCCACAGCTGAGCAACGCCATCACCCATCAGCAGCAATTCACCCATCAACCCAGCCCTAGTCAATCGCCTCCAGGTTAGGTCTACAAGATCGAATTGATCCCCAAATTCACCATCCTTTGCCCTAGCAGCTGACCAACCCTAGCCCTTGTGCCATGCGTCGTGTGAGAGCGTAGCGTGCGACTGTGCACCTGTGTGGTGTTGTCCGGCGACCAGCATCTCCGTGACTCCGTCTCCGACAACTACTTTGTGTGGGCGTGGTGAGCTGCCGAGCTGGGAGATTGAGATTGGGAGCACAACAGGTGAACTATTGTAAGTTCTGAAAATACCGAATCCTCGATCTTTTTTTTAGTCTCGTGCAATGTTTAGTTGTTCTGCTTCTTCGATCTAGTTATTCACCGTTTCATAATTTCTATTTGTAAATGTAGATTTGTCGAGCACTAAAATATGAAGAGGAATAAAGACCAGTCTCTTTATGGAGTGCTAAAGCTCAAAAGGTATCTTTGAATCCTGTTGATTCATTTGCTTCATATGACAAGGATAAAATTCTTAAACTTGCTAAGTTTTATCCTAAAGATATCTTGAACACAGGTTTGCTCCAACTTTCTTTGCAACTTAATATGTTTATTGCTGACATACACCAAGATACAAGGTTTCGAGAAATTGAAGAATCTCAGTGGGCTCTCTATTAAACTTGTTGAGACAAAGAAGCATGATTGCTATAAACTTGTTTATTTGCTGCTTAAATTGGTGTTAATCCTTCATGTGGCTACTGCAAGTGTAGAGGGGTATTTCGACAATGAACCATGTGAATAACAAACTAAGAAATAGCATGGGTGAACAATACTTAAATGATTGCTTAGTTACATACTAACCTACTACCTGAGTAGTCAATGTCGAGATTCTGTAACTTACTAAGTTTGGCCTATCACATCAGGCATGTGGTCGTATAGTTGTGGCTCAGTCCAATGGCGCACCAAATTAAGTTCTTAACTGAATAAGGCGAGACTGTCAATTTCTAACTATGCTACGGAGATTACCATTCCCAAAACTCCACCATGTCACACAGTTTTCACCACCCGTCTCAGTCTAAATCTTTTCCCACCATGTTGGTTAAGTGCAACATATGCCATCAATGAGTAATAGCACCAAGCACACAGTTTTACACAAAAGTTCTATAATCACTTAGTCAAGTTTATATTTGTAACTCAACGAGATGAATGACTCGTTGCATGGCTAAGCAAACTATTCGTATCTAACCAAGCCACGTTGGTGTTACGATAATACCAACTAATAATTAACCAATCTAGGGTGACAAAAAGGTCATGACAATACAATAGACAAGGTAGATTTAAACAATTTGGATGTATAACTAATCCCCAAAGTGTTTAAATAAATATTTAAAGTAAATACAATAATTGAATCAAAGTAATTTTTAAAAACTGGGTCCAATATGATCAAAGGTACAACTTGCCTTGGAATAGATCTTGGTACCGGTCTTGGTCTTGGTGAACTCCTCCTTCCTCGAAATCTCCCGAAGTAGCAACGTCTACTCGCAAACGAAAGCAAATAAACACAAATAAATACAAAATAGAGAGAAAAAAAACTCCAAAAACTAAATAAAAATATAAGGAAAATAGAGCTCGAATTTAGATGAATTTAAAATTTTGAATAGACTCAATCGGAGTTCGTATGAGGGAGAACAGGCTTCTAGAAATTCTAACCCTAAGAAAAAGAAAAGGAATTTCTAATTCGAATTTCCCGAATTACTTTTCTACTGGAAATCCTGAATAATGATGTTAGCATGGCGTCAGCCCTGATTTCATAATTAAAAGAAAATCTAGGGGAAAGGAATAGGGACTAACACGTGGGCCCAGGGTCCATAGACCCGGCCCACGAATCCGGTGTAAGGGTCTACGGGTTCATGGGTTCAACGCACAGCAGATCTAACAAGGGGGACCCACAAGTCAGTGGCTGGTCTACGGTGGAACAAATCTACCTAAGATTTGGTCTGGGATTTGGATTTGAGTTGACATACGCTTGCTAACGCGATGCTGACTGGACCAACACATGGGCAACATGTAGACAATGACTAAGGCTAACTTTTTTTAATCACGTAAGTCGTTAACTGCGTACATTGCCAAAAGAGGGAGACGCATGGAAGGGAACACTACACTGTAACATGTGACATCATTTTTGGTACCCGCTAGTACACAATAATCCTGTATCACACTTCGTAATGATGCCTCTCAAGCTGAACAAACATATATGTGTAATTCTATTTTTTAAGTACCACCAGCAACTACACAGCAACGCATGTGGATTCTATGTTTGCTGTCATATGCAAAAAAACATGGGTGGTAGGCTCAAGGATCCAGAGATTTGTCAATCTCACAATAATTATTTTCTACTTATCAATATATATATATATATATATAAGTAAGTGCTTACGACTTTACTCTTCCTATCGACATGGCATCAACATCCATTTAAGTACAATCCAAATGAATAAACTCTCTGAAATTCGAGGACGACTCGCCACCTTCTTAATGACAGAGGTCATTGACCCAAAAGGAGAGTTTTACACGGTCGAGACTGAATAATTTTTTTAGTGACAAACAATGTTTTCTTACTGTTTTTGTAAACATGTTGTAAAAACATTATGACAATTTATCTATAATCAATCTGTAAATTTGTTTATCTGTGATCGATATATGTGTATCTGTGATATATCTATGTATTTGTGTATTTGTTTGCATCTGTTATCTACATATTGTTTTCAGAGAGCATGGCAAGCATTTCCTGAGGCTAACCGAAAAATAGAAAAAATTATATATATATATATAGAGTGAACTATCACAGACGGTTCTGTGCACCAACCGTCTGTGATATGTAGCCCGTCATAGACGGTTGGTAAACACAACCGTCTGTGATGGCCGACATATCACAGACGGTTTCGTGGTTGAAGCCGTCTATGATAATTGACGTTCACAGATGGTTATTTATACGAACCGTCTGTGTTGTAACTTATTACAGACGGCTCAAAAACCGTATGTGATAATCATCTATTATCACAGACACAATAAATCAGACGGTTTAGAAACTGTCTGTGATGAGGGTTTAGAACCGTCTGTGATGACCCTCTGTGTGGTAGTGTTAATATGGTAGGCAAAGTTAATATGGTGAACACCGTTGGTCGCTAATCTCCCCCCACACCCCTAGTTGATCATGAATATGCTCGTTTTGTAGTATTGTTCCTCTTTAGTTGTTTTTAAACCTTTTGAACAAAGCACTGACAATTTAAACAATCGTGGGTGCTCTTAGTCGGTACAAAACAAGCTAGTGTATCTATTATAGTCACAACACCGAGTTCCAACAAGCTCAGATATTCAAACAGAGAAGAAATGACAAATCTGATTTGTTTTAGTGTCACAATTAGGTTCTGAATAGTCAATGAGACAAATCTGACCAGACGTCATGACAAATACAACAGTGAATTTCATACATAAGAATGAATATTTACAAATCAAATATTAGTAATGCGGATTCCAATATGTGGAGGAATGAGTCACTCACGCTATACAACTATGCAAAATGGTAAGGACCATTATAAAACCAGATGCAAATCACTAAGTACGACATGGCAGTCATACAAATCCTTGAAAGAAACAGGCATGCAAGTCTTCCAAAAAGAACATATGCCACTGCTTCCCCAATAGCAATTAGGATGCCAAGCAACTTTTGGGCACCATTGCTGAGTAAAAAAAAGAACACCATAAATCCCAAGACCATTCCGGAGTTAAAAAGAGCACAATAAATCACAAAACAATTACTTGATAGAGGAAGTACAAACTGGAAGCCTTGGAATTGTAACTAATCAGATTTTCAATCTAGAAAAAATATGTCAATATACCTTTCTAGTTTAACTAACTATGAAATTTGCCCTGTGCACTCAATTAAACATTGTACATGCATGTGATCAGATTGCTCATTTCATTACCATTTCAACAAATCACCAGGCAAGAATTGAAATCAGCATGCAGATTACCAAGGATGACCGACAATAGGACTGAAACCAATTGAAAACAGGTATAGTATGCTGATTACCTAGAATAACTAGAGCAGTTCATGGAACTAACAAGGGTGGATCATACGTACTACATAGTAAAACAACAATCATGCTTCAGATCTGCAACTAACAAGGGTGGAATCAACTAAAAAATTATAGATCTAGGCATTCAAGCATACAAATATTCCTTTCCTTATCATTTCAACAAATCACCATGCAAGAACTGAAATAAGAATGTGGATTTTCGAGAATGACAGACAATAGGACTGAGAGTAGTTGAAAACAGGTGTTCTGACCAGCATACAACTAGAGGAGTTCATGGAACTAACAAGGGTGGATCGCAGGTGTTGGAGATATGCCCTAGAGGCAATCATATTGATGATGATATTTCATTGTATCCATGATTTAATAAATGTTCCTTGAATATTGCCTTTGTGTTGATTAACAAGTATGTGACTTGTTTGTGAAACTCTTTACTTGTATGGTTATTCTAAAGTTGTCCCTAGTCGGAGTTCATGTGAGGACACACGTGAATGATGGATTAGCACATGTATCGGTTGATGACCATGTTTCACGTGTCATAGACATGGAGATGTCAAACCAATAATGTGGACACATGTTTAGAACATGGGGTTGGACCGACCCAACATGAGACATAGTAATTATTCTTATGGTTCTCTCTACACAATGTGTACGCCTTGTCCTTAGACACGAGATTGTCGTATGTACTTGAGATGTGAATCGACCTACTTAGGGGCTATCAAACACTACTCCGTGAATGGGTAGTTATAAAGGTAGCTTCGGGTTTGTCATGAAGCATCTTTGCGAGGCATGGTCGGTCGAGATGGGATTTGCCCTCTCTACCGAGAGAGATATCTCTGGGCCTCGAGTGATTGGATCCGAAATGCATGGCCATGCTACTTAAGGTTAAGAGTTAACCTAGTAAGGGATTCGGATCACGGGATCGAGAAAGAGTGGTCGACTTGGAGCTCGATTGAATATCGTGAGGCAAAGGGATTGGCATGTACATAACGTTGTGATGGTTCGTCCGATATGATCTTTACGTATGTTTAGGAGTTGGCACGTCTTGCTAGAGGCGCTACCAACTATTGACCAAGTATGTGTACTCGCGTCATGTCTAAACATATGTGAACCATAGGTCACACACTTAGTGGGTGAAGCCTAATTCGGATTGGATCTAAATTAGATCGGGCATTGAGTCCTAATGGGCCTCTATTCGTAGAAGCCCATTATAAGGACGTCTATAAAAGGAGGAGGGGCGCCTGGTTGAGGGTTGAGTTTTTCGTGACATCCTCAAACCACGGCGCCACCCTCCCACGCCCTAGTCGCCGCGCGGATCTAGTAGTCGGCGTGCGTCGCTTCCTCCGCACGTGTGGATACCTTTGGGCGCCGTGACTCGTGGCGTTGGGACGAACCGCAAGAAAGGAGCATCGTGGGGCGCCGCGACGAGGGCGAGGAAGTAGTACGACTACCGCCCGACGTCTTGCATCAACTTGGTGCGACTACATCGCCCGACGCGCCGCATCAACTTCCGCACTGCGGCGTCTAGTGGTAAGACCGTGATCTATAATCGCGGTGATCTTGGTTTACTGGGTAGAATTTTTAATTTGCGCTAGTGTAGCCTACCCGTTTCCCTCTGATGGTATCGAGCGGTTCTTTGTCATGTTATAGGTTCGGTGATTTGCATATGGCGATATGTAAATCGGTATGATCGATGTGATCGATTGTATAGTTACGGTAATGGATTGATCGGTTTCGTGATCATGTCGCTAAGGTCGTGAAACAACATACCCCTACCGGTCGGATTCGCCATCGGGGTAGAGCGGTGACACGTAAAACCGATTGCGAATGCGAAGATCAATATGATTGATCGAATCGTAACCTAGATTAATAATCGATGTACCGTGATCATCTTGCTAAGGTCGTGAAACAACATACCCCTACCGGTCGGATTCGCCATCGGGGTGAAGCGGTGACACGTAAAACCGGTTGCGGCATGCAAAGATCAAGTACAAATTGGTCGAATCGGAGCGATGAGTCGATTTGTGGTAAATATGATTTGCCGATCAAAATCCTATGTAAAAATTGCATAGATTGGATCTCTGTTTTTACAATTTCGGACCTTGAGATATCTGTGCGGCGCCGCCTTCAAACCCGATGGGGAAACCCCTCGACCCCTATCCAGGAGAGTGCGATTCTATGCATAAACTTGTTTTTGCGGGATGTATGTGACAGTATGGCCTAATGTGTATGTGATGCATGTTTGTAATATTTGCATGACTGCGTGTCGTGGTAGATGCGGCAACACTTTGGAGCCATTGTGTTGTCAAAGTATTGTATTAACGACTGCGTGCCGACTTGTGATGATTCCTAGTATCCATGTATTTTATTACTAGTGTTATGAGTAATAGCTTATAGTAGTACTCGAAGGACACATCACTTGGAGGATGGCACACATGAACCATGGAGATGGAGATCATCATGGTGGATGATTCTATGGCGATGGAGATCACCATGAGAAAATGGGCCATCTTGAGTCACAAGCTGTGTGAATGCTATTCCTATTGTTTTACTCCTATGCATGTTTGAATGGTAGAAGTATAGCGATCCTCACAAAATGTTAAGTTAAACATATGCCCTCCCAATTAAACTTTGCACCATCCCATGTCTTGTAAATTGATGGTGGGTCTATAAAATTAGGGCACCATCAACTTTCCTTGACTAGATGGGTTTTGTATCGGATACTTACATGCATAAGGATTGGTGAACTTAACAAGGTTATCATAAAGGTTATGGGCCTTGGGGCATAAAGGTTGGGGCGGGGCATAGAGATGTCACCCAACAACAAGAGTCATATAGAGATATGATTAGCAAGGTGTTGCTTACCGAATTACCTTGTCTCCTAGCGGTGATGCAAAAGCTCACTAGTAGACTCGTTAATTGCGGATCTTGAATCGCTAAGAATCAACAGAGGATGTTGATTTTAGTGGGAGTACATTCTATTAAATTTGTTTAATACGATTTACTCTATCATGGTTTTATTTGTCTTAGTATTTTGCATTTCTATTGTAGATCAATGGCATCTAGCAACCACGCACACCCTTTTGCTTTGCGATCGATTCTTGAGAAAGAGAAATTAAATGGAACAAACTATTCGGATGGTCCGTAACTCGAGAATTGTTCTCGTGGCGGATAAAAGGAAAACGTTCGGACACCCCAATCGGAAGAACTCGCTAACAATGCGTCTCTGCTTTGTTAAAAATGCCTACAAGAAAGCATGTGATGACTCTCTTGAGATTAGTCGTCTTATGCTTGCATGCATGGAACGACCTTCAAAGCGGTTTGAGGATCGGGAAGCGTATGATATGATCATAGCGCTTAAGGACATGTTCCAAACACGGGCCGGGTCGAGCGGTTCAATGTCTCTAAGGCTTTTCGGAATGCAAGTTAAGAAGGTGCACCCGTAGGCCCACATGTGATCAAAATGGTTGGTTCTGATCGGACTTTGGATAAACTTGGTTTTCCAATTGGCCAAGAGTTGGCAAGCGATTTCATTTAGCGTCTCTTCCACCTAGCTATGGGCATTTCATTTGAACTACCATATGCATGGGCGGATAAGGGCCTTAATGAGCTTTGTGGGATGCTCAAAAGCAGAGAGTGACATTAAGAAGTGTGCGGGCCTAGCCATGTGATGGTGTGCGAGAACAAGTCTAGCTTCAAGAAAAGGGTAAGAAGCCATGGCCAAAGAATAAGGGCAAGGTTAAAGATATGATCTCAAGCCAACGCCTAAGCCTAATCTTTGGACACAGCCGAGACAGTATGCTTCTATTGTAAAGCGCCTTTGGAAGAGAAAGCGCAAGAAGTACATGGATTAGATGAATGCAAGAAGAAGGTCGAAGTAAGACTTCCACCCATGGTACACTTGTCATAAATGTTTTAGACATTTTTCTCATGATTCTCCTATTAACTCTTGGGTATTTGATCTGGATCGGTTGCTCACATTTGCAACTCGATCGAGGGCTAATAAGAAGTAGAGGAGTCGCAAGAGGTGAAGTTGATTTTCGTGTCGGGAATAAAGCAAGGGTTCTTTGCGTTGACCGTCGGCACCATGCAACTTCGACTTCCTTCAAGATTTATTATGGAATTGAATAATTGTTATTATGTTCCTAGTATGAGTCGAAACATTTTATCCCCTCATGTTTGATGAGAGATGGTTATTCATTTGCAAGTAAAGACAATGGTTGTTTGATCTCTAAAAATGGAATGTTTATGGCTTTGCGCCCATTGTGAATGGGTTATTTATTTTAAATCTTGATGATGCGCCTATCTTTAACATAAATGCTAAAAGACTTCGACCTAATGATTTGAATCCCACCTATGTTTGGCATTGTCGTTTGGGTCACATAAGTGAAAAGCGCATGAAGAAGCTCCATGTCGATGGTCTTCTAACCGTTTGATTTTGAATCATACGAGACATGTGAAGCTTGTTTGCTTGGTAAGATGACCAAATCACCTTTCAAAGGTTCTTTTGAGAGGCGTCGGACTTGTTGGAAATCATACATCGATGTATGTGGACCAATGAGCACGATCGCTAGAGGTGGATTTCATTACTTCATAACTTTCACCGATGATTTTAGTAGATATGGCTATGTCTACTTAATGAAGCATAAGTCGAAACTTTTGAAAAGTTCAAAGAGTTCCGAATGAGGTTGAAAATCAACGTGCCAAGAAAATTAAGGCTCTGCGATCTGATCGTGGTGGCGAGTATTTGAGTCATGAATTTAGCAATCATCTGAAGAGTTGCGGAATTGTTCCACAGCTAACACCGCCGAACGCCTCAAAGAAACGGGTATCCGGCGGCGCGATCGGACCTTGTTGGACATGGTTCGATCGATGATGAGCCAGTCAGATTTACCATTATCCTTTTGGGGTTACGCTCTAGAAACGACAACTTTCACACTTAATAGGGTACCGTCTAAATCCGTAGTTAAGACACCATATGAGATATGGACTGGGAAGAGTCACGTTTGTCTTTTTAAAGATTTGGGGATGTGAGGCGTTTGTCAGCGACTCTGATCGGACAAGCTCACACCCAAGTCGGATAAATGCATTTTCGTGGGATATCAGAAGAAACCTTTGGATATTACTTCTACAACCGACTAGAGGGCAAAGTGTTTGTCGCTCAAGTGGTGTTTTCCTAGAGAAAGAGTTTCTCAATAGGGAGACAAGTGGAAGAAGCGGTGCGGCTTGAAGAAGTTCAAGATGAACCAATCGGGAAGACTCGGCGAATGATGCCCATGTGGCGAGAACAAGTTGAGAACCCATGGCAAAGGAAGCACCACCACCACGAAGGTCGGAAGGCTCGCAATGCGCGAGATATATTATTGTTAGACAATGATGAGCCTACGACCTATGCGGAAGCAATGATGGACCAGACTACGAGAAATGGCATAGTGCCATGAGATCCGAGATAGCATCCATGGGAGACAATCAAGTTTGGAATTTGGTTGACACTTTGATGGTGTTAAAACCATAGAGTGCAAATGGATCTATAAAGGAAGATTGATATGGATGGAAATGTTCATATCCATAAAGCTCGACTTGTCGCAAAGGTTTCGGCAAGTTCAAGGAGTTGACTACGATGAGACTTTCTCACTGTAGCGATGCTTAAATCAATACGGATCATTCTAGCTATTCTTTGCATATTTCGACTATGAGATATGGCGGATGGATGTCAAAACGGCTTTCCTTAATGGAAATTTAACCGAGGACGTGTATATGATACGGCCGAGGGTTTTGTCGATCAAACAATGCTAGAAAAGTATGCAAACTTCAAAAATCCATTTATGGATTGAAGCAAGCATCTCGGAGTTGGAACATTCGTTTTGATGAAGTGGTCAAAGGGTTTGACTTCATCAAAAGCGAAGAAGAATCTTGTGTTTACAAGAAGACAAGTGGGAGCTCACTCGTATTTCTAATCTTATATGTAGATGACATATTACCGATTGGAAATGATATTCCTATGCTCGAGTCCGTTAAGACCTCTTTGAAAAATAGTTTCTCAATGAAGGACTTAGGGAAGCGGCATATATTTTGGGTATTAAGATCTATAGAGATAGATCAAAAGGCTAATAGGATTAAGCGAGTACTTACATTGACAAAGTGTTGAAACGGTTCAACATGGAGGAGGCAAAGAAAGGGTTCTTGCCCATGTCTCATGGCATAAATCTTGGCAAGACTCGGTGTCCTTCGACAAGCGATGAGCGAGATCGCATGAGTAAGATTCCATATGCTTCGCCATTGGATCTATCATGTATGCTATGATGTGTACTCGCCAGATGTTTCCTATGCTCTAAGTGTTCTGGCGAGATACGTGTGATCCAGTGAGAGTCATCGGGCAGCTAAAAACATCCTCAAGTATTTGAGAAGAACTAAGGATGTGTTCCTAGTCTACTGAGGTGAGGAAGAGCTCGTTGTAAATGGTTACACCGATGCAAGCTTCCAAACCGACAAAGATGATTACAAATCGCAATCGGGTTTTGTGTTCCTTTTGAGCGGTGAGTGCGGTAAGTTGTAAGAGTTCCAAGCGAGATATTGTCGACTCTACAACGGAGGCCGAGTACATTGCGGCTTCAAGCGGCAAAGGAAGGTGTTTGGATAAGGAAGTTCATAATCGAACTAGGTGTGGTTCCTAGTGCGTGCGATCCTGCGGATCTTTCTTGTGATAACGGTGGGGCCATTGCGCAAGCCAAGGAGCCGAGGAATCACCAAAAGAACAAACACATCTGCGGCGGTTTCATCTCATTCGAGAGATCCTTAATCGAGAGATTTAAAGATATGCAAAATACACACGGTTTGAATATTTGAGATCCTTTGACGAAGCCTCTCCCACGACCTAAGCATGAGGCGCACACAAGAGCTATGGGTATTAGATATCTTCTAGATTGACTCTAGTGCAAGTGGGAGGCGTTGGAGATATGCCCTAGAGGCAATCATATTGATGATGATATTTCATTGTATCCATGATTTAATAAATGTTCCTTGAATATTGCCTTTGTGTTGATTAACAAGTATGTGACTTGTTTGTGAAACTCTTTACTTGTATGGTTATTCTAAAGTTGTCCCTAGTCGGAGTTCATGTGAGGACACACGTGAATGATGGATTAGCACATGTATCGGTTGATGACCATGTTTCACGAGTCATAGACATGGAGATGTCAAACCAATAATGTGGACACATGTTTAGAACATGGGGTTGGACCGACCCAACATGAGACATAGTAATTATTCTTATGGTTCTCTCTACACAATGTGTACGCCTTGTCCTTAGACACGAGATTGTCGTATGTACTTGAGATGTGAATCGACCTACTTAGGGGCTATCAAACACTACTCAAATGAATCGGGTAGTTATAAAGGTAGCTTTGGGTTTGTCATGAAGCATCTTTGCGAGGCATGGTCGATCGAGATGGGATTTGCCCTCTCTACGAGAGAGATATCTCTGGGCCTCGAGTGATTGGATCCGTAAATGCATGGCCATGCTACTTAAGGTTAAGAGTTAACCTAGTAAGGGATTAGGATCACGGGATCGAGAAAGAGTGGTCGACTTGGAGCTCGACCGAATATCGTGAGGCAAAGGGATTGGCATGTACATAACGTTGTGATGGTTCGTCCGATATGATCTTTACGTATGTTTAGGAGTTGGCACGTCTTGCTAGAGGCGCTACCAACTATTGACCAAGTATGTGTACTCGCGTCATGTCTAAACATATGTGAACCATAGGGTCACACACTTAAGAAGTGAAGCCTAGTCGGATTGGATCTAAATTAGGCGGGCATTGAGTCCTAATGGGCCTCTATTCGTAGAAGCCCATTATAAGGACGTCTATAAAAGGAGGGCAGGGGGCGTTGGTTGAGGGTTGAGTTTTTCGTGACATCCTCAAACCCCGCCGCCACCCTCCCACGCCTAGTCGCTCGCCGCGCGATCTAGTAGTCCTGCGTGCGTCGCTTCCTCCGCACGTGTGGATACCTTTGAGGCGCTGCATGCGTGGCGTTGGGACGAACCGCAAGAAAGGAGTCAGACGGGGGGCCGCGGCGAGGACGAGGAAGTAGTACGACTACTCGCCCGACGCATCGCATCAACTTGGTACGACTACATCGCCCGACGCGCGTTGCATCAACTTCCGCACTGCGGCGTCTAGTGGTAAGACCGTGATCTATAATCGCGGTGATCTTGGTTTACGGGTAGAATTTTTAATTTGCGCTAGTGTAGCCTACCCGTTTCCCTACAGCAGGTACTACATAGCAAAAACAACGACTATGCCTTAGATCTGAACTAACAAGGGTGGAATCAACTAAAAAAATTATAGATCTAGGCATTCCAGCATGCAAGAAGTATAGATCTATACAATTCATGGTCAAATGCAGGATCTCAGCTAGATCTACATGATTCCATGCCCATCGAACAGATCAAAGAAATAGGAGGAGGAAAATCACAGTACCAGCAATATCTAACGAAAACACACAACATGGGAGAGGGGAAGGAATAGGAGGAGAGGAAGCACAGGGGCCTTGCAGCGTCTAGTACCCCGCTGGACCACCATCTACCGGTCTCACCTCCGGAGGCGAGAGCAAGGTCGACGCAGAGAGCGGTGAGAGCAGCGAGGATGAGTGCGGCCTTGCACCTAGCGCTCGGTCTTTGCATGCGCATATGCAGCGGGTACACTCGAAGGGGAGCACGGTTGCATCCCACGAGCCTAGCTCGCGAACGAAGCTCGCCTCGTGCGTTTTCGTTGGGCCAGACTTGGGAGGGACTTTTGCCGCATGCGCATGGCCTGGCCCAGAGGTCGATGCACGCAATCAAATAATGCGAAAAATGCATGCACGAATGCGAGTCAGGCCTTATGCAGGCAACCAAACACACCCTCGGTAAATTAGATTTCACAGTAGAGGCCGACTAGCTAAGGGCATGTTCAATAGTATGTCTTTTAGATTGTCTCTAACACCTCCACCTCAGCTAAATACAACATTATAGACAACTCCTCCAATACATTGTCTATAACATACTCAATATCATTTTTTAAATTATTTTGCAATCATTTTTTTTAATAAACTCCCTTCCCCGCCGACACCCTCTTTCTCCCTCACACTTGATCGACACCACCGCCACCTCTCCTCCACTAGCACCCCACCGCCGCCCTCTCCCCCACCAGTGCCCCACCGCTGCCCAAAACGGTATCCGCCGCCAGATTCCGAGCTCGCCGCAGCCAAAGCATCTGAATCCGGAGCAGATCCAGCCCGTCGGCGTCGTTTAGGCGGCCGGATCTGCCTCGCTGCGGTCGATAGGCCAGGAGATCGACATCATTGCAACCGGTCGGCCGGGAGATTGACGTCATCGTGGTCAATGTCGTCGTCGGGCGTGGAGGTCGTCATCGCCCCGTTATCAGCCAGCACGAGCGTCTTCACTCCAGCAAGCCCCACAAACCGCATGGGGAGTAGACGACACTGCTCCATCAGCGCTTTCATTCGTCACTTTGGTCTTGGTTCGTGTGTAGCACTCGTCACGTGAGGAAACGACGATTTCCCTTCTCTCTCTTCCACTAGTACTTTAATAACATGAAAAAGGTAACCGATGGTTGATTGGGGATGCCCTAAGGCTTTTCTTATCCATGGCGCTTGCCATGCAAGCTCATTAAGACTCCAATGAAATTACTCGATTGCTAGCTGGGTGTGCAACTCATATGTTTCCACAGCGAGTCTACATATGTACCGGCCGTTTTCAGTTCCATTCTGTCACTGTACGACGTCAAGCAAAGCACAAATCAAGCTGTCCAAAGCTGGGGTTGACCGGACAAGACGTACGGGGACCGGGTAAAAGATAAAGCCTGCAAGCTCTGACGACGATGGTTATATAGTCGATGGCGACGTACCAGTTAATCCCATTCTGCTCATTTCATGGGATCGAGTAGTTCAACCACAACATGCATGCGTGGTTCCAGTTTTTTTTCATGTTTAAGCTTTCGACGTCCGTTTTTTTAAGTATAGCTGCTACTACCCGTTTCCATGTGACCATCAGATTGAATGGTCGATCAAGCCTTACTCCTAAAAGAATTTTACATACTCCTTTATCACTACGAGTATACTTGTATACTAATTATAAGATACTCTAATGCGATCATACGAAAAATTTGTAAAAGAGTCCATAGTTTTTAACATATTTTGTAAATATCTTCATATTCGCACATAAAAAGGAGTATATCGAAAAAATATACATACCACCCCTAAAAAGGTGTAAATACTACATAAGTGGTCTTATATACTCGTATACTACACATACATACTCTCAGTTGTGCAAGATACTCCCTACATTGTGAGACACGGAATAGAAGTAACTACTCCCGAGAGTAGAAAAAAGGCTTCCTATATATATATCACAGGAAACCCAATGGACCTCTGGATTCCTTGGTAGTACACAGCAAGCGGATCTTAGCGTCACCTCCATGGGTATGTACAATGGTATAGACAACCGTTGTCTATAGTATCTCTTCATATCATATATAGATAGTACTAAAGATAGCTTCTACAATGGATTATCTTTTTACATATCTCTATACACAGTTTCTTCATGTACAATATGTCTTATTTCTCGTGTTACAGTCGACTACTGCATGAGAGACGGTCCAATCCTCTATGCTTCCTCTCTCTCCTCCACGTCATCTCATGTCCTACATGTCAAAGCTTACAAACAGCTGACGTGACACCATTGTACATGCTTTCTAAGGGCATGTAAAATGGTATAGACAACTGTTGTCTATAGTATCTCTCCATGTCATCTATAAACAACACTAAATTAAGACGGCTTCTACAATAGATTGTCCTTTCACATATCTTTATAGACAACTCCTTCATGTATAATATGTCTTATTTCTCGTGCTACAGTCGACTACTACATGAGAGACGGTTCAATTATCTATACTCCATCTCTCTCATCCATATCATCTAATGTCCTACGTGACAAGTTTTACAAGCGGTTAACGTCACATCATTGTACATACTCTTAGAGCATGACCCAATGGATCTTAGCGTCAAGTTAAACAAAGAGATCATTGAATTACCAAATCTAATTAGGAGATGTCGCGTCTCTGCTCGCACTGCGCCGCCTCATAATCGAGACGTTCTTATGTTAATCAAATAACATTTTCGGAACTTGGACGGTCTCGAGGAGAGAGAGGGAAAAAAAACTGTGATAATGCTAGCCAGTCGTCCATTGCCCTCCCATACTCTCGCGCTGAACGATTCCACATACGACCAGATGGAGCATGAAAATACTTTTTTTTTAAAACTCGAAATTTAATCAGACACGTACGTGGACTTAATTCCGTGGAAAAAAGAAGTGCTTAAATCCGGAGTTGAACAGAAATCAAGAGAGACCATATACATGGAATTCCGACAAAAACATTAGGTAAAACTTTGACATTGATTTCTAGACTAGATTGCCCGCAGCTAAGAGTATCTACAATAGTCCACATCCCTTGTTACTAAAAGATAGATACATCGCCATTTAGTTGATGGTGAGAAGAGATATTGAGCTTGTTACTAGACGAAGAAACAAGCAAGTTGTTGATACCAAGACATAAGAAACAATAAAATAGTTATTGAAGACTTGCTTGTTACCTAAAAACTTATTTTGTGGGTAACAATAAAGTCTTAGATACAAGCTTAAAAAATAATTCATTGAAAGACTTATTTTTTTTTATTAGATTGAGTGTTATCTCTTCTCTTAATAACAAGGTAAGAAATAAATTTTTATAGATACTCTAAGCGTAACGGCAGTACATATTTATTATATTGGTACTACTAGCTATTACGTGCTAGAGTAGTACCGATCGATTTGATTGACTGCACTGATCGCGGCTTAAGCATGAACTAATCAATTAGTGGTCGATCTGTCGTACGTGCATTGTAGCTCGTCGATGGATTTTATTTAGAAATGTCAAACCGATTTAAGTACTGGCAGGCATTAAGAACTTGATCTTCTTTTTATAAGTTGCCGTCAGGTGTAGGTGTATATACATGATACATCAACATTGCTGCGACGTCATGCCTACTTTTTGCATCAGTGCATTGATTCATACACGCATATCTGATTTGGACAGACACAGCGATTATTGAATGGTCGATTCTGCGCAATAATGTGCAGGCCAGGTCGTGCTTGCGCAATAATGCATTCTAATTTAGTTTTATTGAAAACCTGTATTATCAGTCTTTAGCTCTGAATTATGTAAATTAAGGTCTCCAGGCTTATCTCTAATTTGGTGAACTTGGACAAGATGCATGCGTTCAATTTGTAATGCATCTGCCGGTATATACTACCTGCTACAATACTCTACGAGGACCAATGAAGTGCAGAGTTTTTGGCTGATACGATTAGTTTTCGACCCGTATTTGCAATTATGACAACCTCCCGTGCGCATTTACAAAATAGCAAAGCGGCGACGGCGATCGCGCCGCGCGCGATCTTTGCGACACGTAGCGTGGCGCGCGCCCACCTCGCGCTCGCGCCACTCATCTCTCGCGCGCATGGCCACCCGCGCCCGCCACCTCAAAGATCTCATCTCACCGCCCGCCACGTCGGCGTCCCGCCCGCCACCTCACCGAGCCCAGCCGCGCCAACGGCCGCCTCCACGTGCCGCCGTGTCCTCGCCCCCACCTCCATCTGCTCCCGGGCGTAGGGTGAGCTCGCGCCACCCTCCACGTGCCGCCCCACCCTCCGGCCTCCGGCCACGGCTCGCGGGCGCCACCCCCTCCACGTGCCGCCCCCTCCCGGCGCAGGTGAGCTGCGCGCCACCCCTCCACATGCCGCTCCCCTCCCGGCGCGGGTGACGGGCGACGGGCACCGAGGTGGCGAGGGCGGGGTGGCGTCTGCGCGGGAGTTGGCGCGAACAGGCCGAAGCGCGGGTGGGGCGCGCGCGCCGCGGTGCGTGTCGCGACGCGCGCGCGCGCGTAGCCGCCGGCGCCCACGTTGCTATATTTGCAAATACAGCTGAAACGTGGTTAGAAATGTAAATACCGGTTCAAAAGTGACCGTATCCGCCAAAAATTCTGAAGTGCATCGGTCAAGATGCAGTTTTTTGTTTGAAGGCAACAAGGCCCGGGAAGAGCCTAGGGATCTGGTTCCATTAAAAAAAAGGTAAACACACTACACCCTCGTGTTACAGGAAGGACCTTGAAAGGAATAAAAATTACACCCATGTCCTTCAGGAGCAAGAACACCTCTGAACGTCGGAGAAGAAGAAGAACCGACTGGCTGTAACACCCCAAAAATTCCCGAAGATGAAAATATGGGATTTTTAAAAAACTTTTTGTGTGTTATCAGTCATCATGTCATTTGCAAGATTTCTGTGTGGTGTTTTAGCTGCAGTTCTCGTCTGGTAGCATTTTTGCAAGAGTAAATAAGATGGATAACAGTGAACTCAAGGAATCACATTTAAAAATATTTCATAAGGCTCAAACCTAGAAGCTAGAAACCTAAGTTCAGATTCAACCCAAAATATTGGCCATCATTTTTGTTTTCCTGTTGTTCTGGCCGAAACCGGCATTGGGCCACATCTTTTGGCCCACTAATTTCCCACCCCCTCTTTGGTTTCCCCTTGGCTCGGCCCAGAACGCCCCCTCCTGCTCTTTCCCTCCCGGCGACACACCGCCCCGGCATTGGCGTCATGCTCACAAGTGGCACAACCATCACTGGCGCCACGTCGTTGCCATCACGCTCGCCCGTCACCCAGCCACATCGGCATCGCGTCCCGGTTACTGTCGTCTCTACGCCACCACTGCTCTGCCAATCGCTATCGCGTTCGTCTCCTCGAACACCACACCGAGAGCATCACCAAGCCACCTACCCCCTCCCCCTCTCACCTATAAATGGCCACCCGAAGCATCCTTTGCCCCTCCTCGCCATTCTCCTCCTCCTCCCCTCTATCTCTCTCTCTCTCGTAAAGCACAACCAAAGGAGAGCGCGAGCCCCGTTTCGGCCTCCGCGCCGCCGTCACCATTTGCGTCGCCTCGGTGAGCTCCTCTCCCTGCCACCCGCGTGACCTCATGTTCCGGAGCTTGATGAACCTTTCCCCCCACTTGATTTCCCATTTTGTCCGCAGGAACCCGTTGGCACCTTCGTCTTCCTCGATCCTGGCCAACTTCGCAATCCCGTCGTCGCATCATCTCCGATGAGCCTCCCCTCGATTCCTTCCCCTCTGCCCACCTCCTCGCACCCCTTTTGCTCCTCGACCACTTACGACGCCCCTCCTCTCAGGTCCCTACTGCCGCGTGAAGTTCCTTGTGCCGCCTTGAGACAACATTGCTAGCCACCCTCTGACCACCTCCGTCCTCCCTCTTCACTTCGGCGAGTTCCTTGTACTATGTAGATGCTCATGCGCGCGCTGGTTGCTTAGGGGAGTCGCCGGGTCATCACAGTTACCGGAGCCTGTAGAACCACCGCCGCTCCTCGCTGTTGCGCCGCCACTACTGACCATCCCTCCCCTCTCTGCTGGTACCCCTAGGACCGCTCGAGCCATGGGGTTCCATTTTTGGCCTCACCGGCCGCCCCCATTGTCCGACTCGCCGGTGATGAGCGCCATCCGAAAGCCACCCTAGCTGCTCTATTATGTCCGAATTAGGACACGTACTGTAGTAGGGTCGTTAAGATTGAATCTAGATCATTAGGCAGCGTAAATGATTAGGTAGTAATTAGGGCTGAGTTAATGAGGCTCTGTTAGACTAGCACATGGGCCCGATAAAATAGTAAGTGGAAGGTAACTGAAATCAATGTCCAGCAGTAAGCCAATGACATGTGGGCCCCATTGCTGTAGTGCACAGTGTACACCAAACCGTAGACCAGCACAGTGTTACATGGACCATGGTCTATGCACTATTCACGTGGACCGAGCCTATGACAGCAGGGCCCCATCTGTCATTCCCTAGTGAATTTGCCAAACCAAAAATACAACAAAAAGAAAAGGAAATCCCGAGGGCCCCACCTATTAGAGAGAGGGCACTCTCTCCCTTTTCTTTTTCTAGGATATAATTTCGGGTTTGAACTTTGGAGGTTCCGTTCTCCCTGGTTTTAACTCCAAATCAAACGATTTTTGTTTCTAAATTTATCTAAATTCAAAACCTACCCAACCAAACTGAAAGCACCCATTTTGGAGTTTGTTTGAAATTTTTTTAATACAATTTGAATCTTTTCATGCTTATTTGGACTTTGGTTGTTTTCACGAATATAGACATCGAAGCTCCCGAGGGACACCAAGTCGAGCAAGACCAAGACCCGCAATACCTAGAATAAGGCGAGTCAACACTTTGATTATTTTGCTCCTAAGTTTTAATGCAATTAATATTATTTCGAATTATGAAAATGCATTGCTATGTTTTATACATGTATGTTGCTTTAGCTTATAGTTAATGACTTAACTAATACTGAGTATAAGTTTTTAATCTTTGAACTTGGACATTATCCTTTATCACCCTAGATTAATGGAATACCTAATAGTTACTAAAATCATACATAAGAGTCATGCTTAGTTTTGCGTAGTGATATCGACATGTGGGTAGTAAAATTGCCTCAACATCATTAAAATATTTGAAAATGATATTGGGCAGTCGAGGTTGGAACCTGGCTGGTATGTTGAGCTAGAAAAGTATTTTGAAACAAAAGAAAACTAAAAACAGATTTGGACTCAGGTGGCTAGAAAGCGTGGCGGGTGCTGAGAAGAACACAACATAGTGGGTATGGGAAAGTACTGTCTGAGTCAGTAAAGTACCGAGTTCTTATGATGACCTTTCGTGTAAAAACATTGCAACCATAAGTCTATAATGGGTACGACCTGACTAACTAATTTATTTGCCTCAGTGTTGCTTCATCATGCCGCTCATGTGGCATGCATTATAGTCTTAGTTGCCAACCACTCCGGGGTGGCATGGCTATAATGCATTAGGAACCACTACGGTGCAAAAGAGGGCTACGGAGGGTGACATGCACTACTGTCTTAGTTGACAACCACCCGGAGGATAGAGTCCAAAGGGTGGCGCGGTTGTATTGCATTAGGAAACCACCCTCGGTAGTGAAACCTAGCGGATGGGGTTGCGTTGTGTAGGGCATTGTAAAGACCTTGTGATAATCAACTTAGTCGCACACCTACGGAAGTATGTTAGGGGCATTGTAAGTTGATTGTGTCTTGTGGGTAAAGTGTACGAACTCTGTAGAGTGAGAAAACTATCTGGATAGCCGTGCCCACGGTCATGGGCGGTGCTAAGAACATGCTTGAATTAGTCTTCATTTTTATAAAATAATTTGTGAATGAAAAGTTGGGTTGGTGAAGATGATGGAGGAGCTTAGGCTAGACCCCTAGTCGTTTGCCTGGGGGCAGAGTGAATGGATCTACTCCTGTTTCTTTTGCTTCCGCTCGTATCCCCACTTTCCGTATTAAAGCACTCTGTGTACTTTATTGGCTTGCTTGGCCCCTCTTGTAAGACTGTTGGCTGAATGACACATTTATGCAATAAAAGTATGCTATTATAAGATAAATGCGATGTATGTGAACGAACTAACGATGTATCTGTGTGTGCTATCTACTAATTCAGGGAATGACACAAGGTTACACAACGGATCCTGAGTTACAAATTTGGGGCCCGACACCAGTGAATTGACGACTCTATGCCGGTGAGTTCGGATCTGGCGACGGAGTATCCGTTGGCGATCAACTGTGACGGGAAGTCTTGATATGGTCTCCCTGGCACTAAAGGCACTTGGAGGTTGAAGGTTGGAACATCCATCTTCGAGCGTCAGCTGCGGCGGCTTCAAAGGTTGACAACGACAAGCCCAGCGATGGAGTCCTCTACCACCATGGACAAAAGATGAAGTGGTCCTCAACCACAACTGCAATCGTCGAGGGATGTTGATAAAGAAGTGCAGTAGATCCATCGGATCTGAACCAAAGAAAGGAAAAAAAAAAGAAGGGGTATGGAAGCTCGGGAGTTGTCGGGTTACCAAACTGGCAACGGCTCCTAGTGACGATGAAGACTTCGAAGCTCAAAGGATGACGATGGACGCCAAGGAACGGCAATAGACGCCAAGCCCAATATGAGAAAACCACTAAGGGAAGAACTTAGGATACCTAATACTACTAGTATTATACAAGGGATGGATCCCTCACCCTTCTCTTCACCGACCGGAAGCCGAAGAGGAGCGGGGAGGGGCCAGCAGCGGCGGCGGCGGCGAAGCAAAGGGGAGATTTGCGCGCACACACACACATTGTGCACAGAGTTAGCTTAGAAAGTAGATAATTTTTATCTGACGAAGCAAATATGAAGATGAATTATTTGGTTAAAAGTCTATGTCTATATCTGAGACTGATTGATGAAAGTAGAGACGATGAATGGAAGGCTGCGGCGGTAGATCGAGTCGCATGGAATCCAGGTTCTCGTTTTAGTCGTCTGGGCCTAGGAGCGACGCGTGGGCCACGAGCAAGGCAGGTCGTGAACCAAACAAATATCACGGCGAGCTCCTGGCTGCGTCTTGACCAGGCAACGCAAAGCAAACACGCCGATAGTCTCCATCCGAAAAATGTCAAGATGCGAATTGAATAGTTAAAAAAAAAATGGGGGTCAACCAGCCTGCAAAAATCCGATGTAGAAAGAGACACTTGAAGTCTGCCTGCCTGCTGACAAGGGCAACAGAAATCCATTAATTCCAACGCAGACGGCTAGCAGCCTACCTGACAAGGACAGGCTAGCACGCACAAGTTACGCTAACGTACGTACCTGTGGAGCTCGTTTTGAACGATTAATGGTTTACTGACGCACGCGGATGGATTCTTTGAATGAATGAACGAAATTCATTCGTTCTGGCCGTTGTTGTTTTACTCCATAATTTCTAAACGGGATGCTGACCGAATAAGCGACGAGAGCGGTGAGCAGGAGCACACCGTGTAGTGAATAACTGAAATTGCTAATGGAAAATCAAATAGATCGCAAAATATGAACTAAGCCACAATAAGCATATAATCCAAGATAATGAAACAAACGTTGACTATTAGAAGGATCACAAAGCCTGCAACTTGAAAACTTTACTCAATTTTTTTTTTTGATTTTTAGTTTTTACTCTCAACATGTAACAAGCCATTTGCGAGCAAAAATACATCTTTTTTTTTGCATGAAAAAGCTCTAGTGAGGTGTAACAGATCACTGTTTGAGCTATGAATGCTCTAGTCGTGTAACAGACCGTTTGTAAGCTGTCGTAGTGAGAAGACTAGACGGTAAGAAGTGGAGACCCCTCGTACAAGTAAGACGAGGGGGCTAAACAGGGGCTCGGTCTATATTGATCTCCCCCCTAAGTTACAGGGTAGAGGGGCTATTTTTAGCCTCCCGATATGATACATGAAAATACATACATACCCCTAACAAAGTACATTAGCCATAGGGGCAGCAGGGTCTTTTACGCGCCCTATGCGTAGCTTCTGGTGCATGATACACCCTTATGGACATGGTCTATCTTCAGGGGGTGCGCCTGGGCCACCGCTCTGGTGGACCCCGTACCCTTCGACGGTCTTCTGCTACCTTCCCTGGGAAGTCTCTTCGGGCCCGCCGAAGGGTCTTCGGGATGCTTTCGAGGTGTCTTAGGGATCCTCCGCGGGAGTTTCGGGATGCCTCCGAGGGTTCTTCGGGATCCTCCGCGGGGCTTCGGGATGCCTCCGAGGGGTCTTCGGGATCCTCCGAGTGGTCTTCGGGGCAACCCCCGAGTATGTTCTCGGAAGGCCTTTTCAGTGCTGCCGTGCTTCGCCGGGTCGTGGGGGCCGGTGGGGCGTCCCTACGACAAGCCCCTCGCGGTCGAGGTCTGCTTCGCCATGGCTGAAACCGCGTCGTTCTCCTCTAAGGTCCAGGCACACCGTCCCCTCTGTTGTGGCGAAGCGTTGTTGGTTGCGAAGGGTCTTCCGTCCCTTTGGCGGTGTTTCTTGCTTGGGACTCTTGGGGCGTCGTGCGCTTTAATGGTGCTGGCACGCGCTGTGTTGATGGCAGCATGCGTCGTGACGACGCCTGGGGCGTTGTGCGCCGTTATTGACGCGTCATAATGGCATTGTTGCCCGTACCGGTGCCTCCTCGTAACGCTAACGGCGTTATTAATGACGCGTGCGACGCTTGTTGAGCTCCCTGGGTGGCTATAAGTAGCCACCACCCCCCTTTTGTGGGGCTTATCCTGTCGCCCTATATTTTTTCCAAACGTTTGTTTGCGCCTTGCTGCATTGTTCTTTCGAAAGATGACGAAGCGAGGCAAGGACGCTGCGGTAGAATCGTCCTACACGAGTGACCTCGGGAGGTCGACGGTGACGGAGGCAGTGCTTCGGACACTCGTGGAGGAGGGCAAGCTGGAGAGCGTGACAAAGGTTTGAGTTCCCGAAACGGAGACGGTGCCATCACCCTAAGCCGACGAGGCGGTAGTTTTTGTTGCCTTTCTTGACGCCGGGTTGTGAATCCCGTGCGTGGACCTGGTGAGAGACGTGCTACAGCTGTACGGCGTAGAGTTGGCACAACTTACCCCAACTCGGTTGTTAAGTTAGGGGTCTTCGAGTGGATGCTTCGAGCGGCCGGGGCTGCGGGCGAGGCTCGCCTTTTCGCGTTCTTGCATGATGCCCTGCCAGCCGAAGAAGAACAGCGACGGCGAGACATTGAACTTTGGCAGCGTCAATTTTCAACCGAGGTCGCACTGCCAAATGTACCTACCTGCTCCGGCGACGCGGAACAGGTGGGAAACGACCTGGACGCGAAGGTGGTTTTACCATACCGCGTCGGGGATGGTCTGTTGTCCCGGCGGTCCGTCTGAGCCCATCGCCACCAGATCGAGCTAACGGCGAGGGAGGAGGCCCATCTGCGCCTTCTTCTGGATGTGACGAGGCGATTCTCCACACGAGATTTGGTGGAAGAGTTTTGCGCCTTTGGCCTTTGGCCGTTGGCGCGGGACTGGGAAGTCGAGCGGGGCTCCACCGGCTCTGGGCACCCCACTCTTACTGTGAGGGGACACGAAGGTATGGCTTTTGGCCTGGGCTTTGTTTGGATTTTGAATGGCGACTTACGCTCTTTGTTCGCTGCAGCCGTGTCGATTGCCGAAGCGAGCCGTGCGGCGGAGATACTTCTCGGCCCGTATACGGGTGAGGAGCATGCGAGGCGCTGTCTGGTTGTGCGGGAGGGGCGGTTGAACCGGGCGTATCCTGCCTCGGTTCGCCTTGCTGACCGGCCCGACCCGGAGGCCAAGAAGAAGAAGAGACATGCCCGACCGGTGGAGATCGAGGGGGCCGGGCCAGTTTTTGTGGCCCCTCTGCGCGTTGCTGTGCCCCGCGACGTTGGTGCTGGTCCGCACAATGCCGAGGGGTCGAGGCATGCGTTGAAGAGACCGGCATGGACCCGCCGGGCGGCCGGAGTTTTTCGATTCGCCAACGCCGATCCTCCGGTCCTCACGACGCTTCGAGTGCGGGGGTAGTCAGACTGTGGTAGCCGAGCGAACCGCCTCGTAGGTGCGGCGAGCGGTCGGCTCATTTAATGTTGTCGGGTTAGATACCGACGAGTCCTCCGGGTAGAGCACGCCTTCGAATGTCTATGGGGGACAGGATGCTGTGGACGAGGTGCCACTTACCCCTCGGGTGCTGCGCGGTAAGTTGTTACTCCGGCGGATTGTTTGGTGGTTATTTTTCTTGATGCTGATGCTTTTAAAGGCTTCGATATTGCAGCAGATGATGTCATGCCAGAGGATGGGGCTGGTGGGGGAGGTTCTGGCCCTGTTGCCTCCGGAGGAGGGCAGTCCGGAGGCGGCCAGTCGGGGGAGCATGGCTCTGCTCGCCCTTCAGGTATGGTGGACTTGGGACCTATGTGCCGTGTCGATTTTCGCGTTAGCGAAGGGGCGTCGCAGGTGTGCGGGGCTGTGGCTGATTTTGCTTCGCCACCTCTTCTTTGGGAGCTCTTCGTGCGGATGACCTTGCCCGACATGCTTCGGGGTATCGAGGCGAACGCCGTGAAGGTATGCTGTTTTTTTTTTAATTATCGCTGAGCCGCTTTGTGTGCGCAGACCGTTATGCTGGCGAGGGCCCTTAATGGTGACATCGCGTCGGGCTTCGCCGAGATCCAGAAGCCGGTCGAGGATGAGCACGCTCAGAACGAGGTGCTTACCGGTGAGCGCGACGCTTTGGCCCTTCGGGTGCAAGCCCTAGAGGAGCAAGCCCTTCGGGTGCAAGCCCTGGAGGATCAAGTGAAGGACCTGCGGGACGAGAAGGCGGTGCTTGAAGAGGAGGTTCGCACCGAGTGTGAGCTGTCAACCTCTGTTGGGCTTGCTGCTTGGCGAGCCATGGAGGCCGTCGAGGGGGCCGTGTTACAACTTAGTGCCGTTCCCCCGGCGAGGTGCCACCGGCCCTCGGAGATGGACATTACCTTCAAGCGACTTCAGCGTGCCGGGGAAGTGTTTCTCCCGGCCGCCCGCGCGTATGGTGACCATCGCTGGCTTCTTGGTCGCGACACTCGCCTCCCTCGACAAGGCCGGCTGCGCCCACATTGATGGCCTTGCGGCTCGGGCTGTCGCGGTGGCCACTCCGGAGGAAGTGGCGGCCGCGCGGAACCGTACGAGGAAGGCTGGGAGGGTCTTGCTTCAAGATTGCGGTCTTCGCGGTCATGACGACGGCGGAGTCATGCGGGTGGCTCAAGCGCAGCGGGAGAAAGGGAAGGCCCCAGAGGCAACCTCGGAGGAAGAGGCGCGTGTCGACAAGCGGGGGCCACCCCACACGATAAGGTGTGACCCCCCGCCTTTTAGGTTATAGTTAGCGTCGGAGCTTTTTTTTCCGCTCCACTTTTGCTTTGCCGTAAGGGGCGTTTTGTACGAGAGTAACATCTTTTTGTGTAAGACCCTCGTTTTAAATGGAAAATGTTTGGACGATGGCATGACTTGTTTGTTTGAAACCACGTTTCGTATATTCAGGACGAAGGATTACTGATCAAGCGAGTCGTCGAGCGGGGTCCCGCTCCGTCTGAAGCGCAAAGTATTAAGAGGGGCGCCGATCGCCGGGGCTCGAAGGACGAGCGGGGCGTGTTGTCCGTTTGGCCCTTGCAACTGTGCTATCGGGGAGCTGTTTATCACGACGCGAAGTGGCAGCGTTGGAAGCTAGCGAACCCTACCGGTTCTATGAGGGAGTTTCATCGTGCCCGCAAGAGGAAGGCGGCCGAGGTGCGTGAAGAGATTCGGGCATTTCGAGGCGACGATCGCCGCGCGATGCCGATCCTCGCGTCGTGTCGAGTCGGCTCCTCGCGCATTGTTTTTAAGGTGATAGTTCCTCCGAGTCCTTGGATGAGCTCGAAGCCACGCAGAGGGAATTAGCGAGGCTGCTGGCGTCCGGGGCGTCAGGCGAGGAGCTGCTTGAGTGGGCTACGCGCACAGAGGAATGGGACTTTGTCCCATAAACGTATTATTATTGTAAACTATTGTATTTGTCGTTATGAGCTTTGTTTATGCGTTGTTGAGATATGCTTAATAAAGACCAACTATTGTATTTGTGCCTCGCGATGTTGAGATGTTTTTATTTTATTGCGAGGGAGAGGGTACCGCGGGGGGGGGGGGGCAGATAGGGTTTTGGGGATCATCCCCCTACCTTCTTTTGATAGGGCTTCTGTCGGGACCTAAAATTACGATTTTGGAACCCTTTGTGTATGCTGCACTAGTCCAGGATCACGTTAGTGCATACAGTGTCAACATAGGTGAATATCGATCCACACAAACGATAAATAAAGTAAACGATTAGTTTGAAAAACAGATAAGGGTTTTGACCTTACGGTCGAGTTTACACTTATTAAGCCACGCAGGGCTAACAGAGAATAAAACAAAGCGTGAACGAAATAACTCCGGCGTAGATCCCACCAATTCACCACGAGCAACCGATCGGGATCGGACCTTAACGATCAACAACCTTCGCGAACTCCTCCTCGAAAGCAGGCGTAGACTCCTCCTCTTCTGTAGGTTTGGGCGTAAGTTTTACAACAAGCGTGAGTTCACAACCGTACTCGCAAATCATACCACAAAATGCAATTTATAGATGCAGGCTTATTCCAAAAGAAAATGCTTCTGTGGTTCTTTTGCATAAAAGCAACATTTGCAATTGAATACGAATAATAGATTGAAAGCATAAATCAAAACAAATAGACAATATTAATTTAACAGTTGTTTCCACAAAGACACAAAGCTAAACAGATTATTTCACATAGCCATATGATTGAGGTCACCGGCTCCCATTCCAACATTTTATGAAAACTACCTCGTGTGAAATCCCGAGCATGTCCATGATCATGACGCGCTATTCGAATAGATTGATTTAACACTCTGCAGAGGTTGTACACTTTACCCACACGATACAACTAGTGTAGCAAGCATTTATCATAACAAAACGGTTCAGAAACTTCATCTCAACATTGACACTCCCGATGTGCTTACAAACCGCTATGCCAACCCAAACGAAGCGCTTTGGCATAACACACACCGCTGGACAGGGACACGGCGAACCGCTCCGTGATGCGACTACCTTGTAGTAGACACCTCCACCCATAGCCTAACCTACCACCTGAGTAATCAATGCCAAGAATCCATAACTTACTAAGTTAGGTCCGTCCCATACCAGGCATGTGGTCGTACAGTAAGGCTCAGTTCAATGGCGCACAAAGTTAAGTCCTTAATTGACCAAGACAAGACTTCCATGTTCTAACTAAGTCACAAAGATTATCAAACCCATGCACACAGCTTTCACCATATCACACAGCTTCCACCACTTGCTTCAGTCTAAATCCTTTACCACCCAGTTGGTTTTAGTGCAACACATGCCATCACGAAGTAATAACACATAGCACACAGTTTTACACAAAGTTCCATAGTCACTTAGTCACATTTAATAATTGCAACCTACATGAGATGTGAGACTCGTAGCATGGCTAAGCAATTGTACTCGCATCTAACCAACCCACGTTGGTGCTACAATATTACCAACTAATAAACCAATCTAGGGTGACAAGAAATTATGACATACAAGGCCAAGGTGTGATAACAATTTGGATAATAACTATGCCTAAAGCATTTAAATAAATAATTAAAGTAGAATGCAATACTTTAACACAAAGTAATTTGAAAACTGGGTTCAAGATGATCAAAGGTATGACTTGCCTTGGAAAAGGTCTATGTACTGGTCTTGATCTTGGGGTGCTCCTTCTTCAACGAAATTCCCCGACGAATCGACGTCTACTCGCAAATGAAACAAATAACAAAACAAATAAATAACAGAGCAAAAAAAGCTCCAAAAATTAAATAAAAATTCAGATAAATAGAGCTCGAATTTAGATAAATTTAGGAATTTGAATGGGCTCAATCGGAGTTAGGATGCAAAAGTTATGAGCTCTGGAAGCCTGAAAATCTAAAGAAACCATAATTTGGATTTTCTGGAATTTTTCGAATTATTTCTTAACAGAAAAATCGGATTATTGCGCAAGCACGAAATCAGCGAAGGAATTTCGGAAATAAAAGAAATAAAAGAAAATACTGACATATGGGACCCACATGTCAGAGACACGGCTCACGGTAGACTAGGTCTACCGAGCCTCGGGTTCTAGGGCGGGGTAGACTGCCACGCGGCGCACACGCGGGTGCTGACGCGGCACCACGTGGGCCGACACGTAGGCGCTGCCGCTGAGGTGGACGCTGACGCAGACTGCCACGTCAGACCGACGGCGGCGACGGCTCGGAAACCAACGGCAACGGCGAACGGCGGCTCCTCGCCGGCGGTGAGTGGTACCGGCGTGTAGCTCTCGCTATTGCGAACCTATTGAGGTAGGTCTGGGTGGTCGGGAACGATGGAGATGACCGGCGGCGAGGGTTGAGCGGCGGAGCTCCTCGGCTGTTGTCGGATCGAGCCTCCGGTGAGGTCTAGGTGGCGTGGGTGGTGTCCGAGGTAGCCGGGTGATGGCGATGACGCGGTGCACTCCACGAGGCGTGGTGTCACCGGTGGCGGCGCACTAAGAAGAACGCCGGCGGCGACAAAACCCTAAAGCTCAAGTTGCGGCGGCGCTAGGGCTTAAGCGGCGCAATAGTTTGAGGGGTTCTGGTGCGGACGTCAATGCGATCCCAGGGGACCTATTTATAGGGTCAGGGAGGCTAGGGAGGCGTGCGGCGGCGGAAACCCTAAAAAGAGTCCGAGTTGACCTCGCGGGGAAACAGAGATAGAAACGGAATCGGGATATGATTTTTATCCCAAAAGATGCGGAGAAGATAGAGATTGAGTTTGGTACAAAAATCTAGAAGGTTTTGGTTAGGAAGTCCCGTTGTCGGACGAGGCTTCTAGATTGCGGCAATGGCGGACGGAGGCGGGCACGTCGCGGAGACGAAGCCGACTCGAAGACGAAGACGGCGGGCCCACCTGGCAGTGAGTGCCCACGCATGTGCACGATCGGGGTAAGAGAGTCACCGTCGGATCGATCGGACGGCCCAAAATCAATGGGACGTTCGGTCGCTGGAAGGCACAACGCCATCGACCATCCATTCTTGATCGCACGGCCACGATCACGGGCCGCTCGGGCTACCGAAAGGCACAACGCCATCGCGGCGTTCAAAGAAAATCGGACGGTCGAGGTTCAACGCGCCCGCGCGAAGAGAGAGAAGGGAGGCTGACACGCGGGGACCACCTGTCAGTGAGAGGCGGCTCGCGCTACGTGGGTTAATGGTGGGCGGTGGGCCAAGGGTTTTGGGCTGGGTTTCGGCCCAAGAGCTTTTCCGAGATTTCAAATAGGTTTTCTATTTTAGAAAATACCAGAAATTCAAATAAGCAATAGAAAATAGCAAATGAACTCAGAAAAATTCTAGAAAAATCTAGAAAATATATCTGAGCACATATAACCCAAATAAAATAGTTTTGGCTATTGTTCATGTTGGGATTATTCACATTAAATGTTTTTATTGCAAAGTTCAATATTAAGCTTTTGAATTAAATTCAAATAAAATCCAAATGATGACTTTTTCCCTACTAACTATTTAAAAGATTTTTAAACTCAGAAAATTTGGATGTTACAGCTTCGGAGCGCCCTATTCGTATATGTATTTTTTTTTTGCGAGGTGGGGGCGAAGCCGCGCGTCCCCCTACCTTCTTTTGATAGGGCTTCGGAGAGCCCTATTCGTATATGTATTTTTTTACGAGGTGGGGGCGAAGCCGCGCTCGTCCCCCTACCTTCTTTTGATAGGGCTTCGGAGAGCCCTATTTGTATATGTATTTTTTATGGTGGGGCGGCGCGCTCGCTCTACCTTCTTTTGATAGGGCTTCGGAGAGCCCTTGATCTGCACCGGGGCCGAAGGCCATGCGCGGTGTCTGTTTATACACCCGGGCCCTCGGGGGACCTTGGTGTGCACCGGGGCAGAAAGCCATGCGCGGTGTCTTGTTTTCTACACCCGGTCCTCGGGGGCATCGGTGTGCACCGGGGTGGAAAGCCATGCGCGGTGTCGTGTTTTATACACCGGTCTTGGGGGGACCTCGGTGTGCACCGGGGCCGAAAGCCATGTGCGGTGTCTTGGTTTATACACCCGGTCCTTGGGGGGACCTCGGTGTGCTCCGCGATTCTTTTCATATTGCATTGGCACAAAATGCGCAAAAAATTTACACATGATCTTACAAACCTCCCTTCGCTTCTTCTATGGGGCTAGGTTTTTATCCGGTCGCCGGGATTTTTACAATGTTGTGCTCAAGGGTAGAACTTGCGGAGACTCTTGGCGTTCCATATGTGATCGAGCTGCTGTCCTTCGAGTGTAGCTATGTGGTAGGATCCTGCCCTTGTGCTTTGGGTGATAATGTAGGGCCCTTCCCATTTGGACTGCAGCTTGCCGACTGTCGCGGGGTTCGCCACCCGCTTTAGGACCATGTCTCCTGGTGCAAGGGGTGAGCCCGGACTTTCTTGTTATACGCCTTCTCAACGCCTGCCGTGTACCTTGCCATGTTTGAGATGGCCTGCACGCGGTGCTCTTCTACTGTATCCAGGGAAACTTCGTGGCCTTCCGGATTGTCGGCTTGGCTTGCTCGGAGGGACTTGGTGGCGAGCTCTTCAGGGGTCATGGCTTCGTCACCGAAGACGAGCTTGAAAGGAGAGAAACCGGTGGCCCTGGTTGGCGAGGTTCGAAGTGCCCATGAGGCTTTTTGTAGCTCTTCGGGCCACAGTCCTTTTGGCAAGCCCACCAGGCGTTTGTTGAGGCCTGCCAATACGTTGTCGTTTGCCCTTTCGACGGCTCCATTGGACTGCGGGTGTCCAACAAATGCGAAGCATATGGTGACCCCCAATCCTTCGCAAAATGACTTGAAGGCCGCGGAGTCGAACCGTGTGCCGTTGTCAGTGACTAGGTCGCGAGGTACTCCGTACCTGCAGATGACGTTCTTCCAGACGAAGCGCTGGGATGTTGCCGCTGTTATTTTTGGTACTGGCTCGGCTTCTATCCATCTTGAGAAGTATTCGATGGCCACGAAGGCGAAGCGCAGGTTGCCTTTTGCCGTTGGGAAGGGGCCGATGATGTCGAGACCCCATCTTGCGAAGGGCCATATGGGCGGTAAGGGTCAGCGAGGGTGGGGGCGCCGGTTATTGTCGCCCATTGGCACCTTTGGCGATCTTTGGACAAGATGTTGTGCATCGCTTGTACCGTTTGGCTAGTAAAAACCTTGTGGGAAGGCTTTGGCAACGATGCTTCGTGGGGCCTGGTGTGTTCCGCAGGCCCCCTCGTGTATTTCCCTGAGGAGGTGCTGGCCTTCCTTCTGTGAAATGCATCGTAGGAAAGGGGTGCAAACGCCTCCTTTGTACAAATCACCGTTGACGAGGTGGTAATTCTTGGCTCGGTATTTGAGGCGTTTTGCTTCGACTGGATCATCTGGTTCGCCACTTGTCAGGTAAGCGACGATGATGTTGCGCCAGTCTGTGGTGTCAATGTGTGCCACATGGTATGCTTTGCCTGGTGATGCCTTGGTAGGCTTAGCGTCTTTGGTTTCGACGCCTTTCAGCTCGAGGGCACCTAGCACTCCGGGCGGAGCCTTTAGTGCTTCGGACGGAGCCCCTTGTGCTCCGGTTGGGGTGGCGGTCGCCTCGTTCAAGGCGGAAGGCTTGTTGAGTATCTCGTAGAAGACTTCTGGTGGTGGGCGGTCATTGGAACTGGCCATCTTTGCGAGTCGGTCGACGGCTTCGTTCGCACTTCTGGGTATTTGCCCTGGACGGTGATTCCGAGGAACCCCTTGGCAATGGCTCGTACTGCCGCGAGGTACCGAGTTATTTCGGGATCCCTTGTTTCGAATGTCTTGTCGAAGTGCCCCGCCATGAGGCGCGAGTCACTTTTTACAACCACTCGCTTGGCTCCTAGTGCCTTTGCTCGGCGGAGTCCTAGGAGGAGAGCCTCGTATTCCGAGGCGTTGTTTATCGTGGCGAAGTTAAGTCGCGCGGCGTGTGATATGCTCCGACCATCTGGTGCGATGAGGATGGCGGCCGCCCCTGCTCCCGTTGCGCACCAGGAGCCGTCGGTGTACAATATCCATGGTGTGTCGATGGCATTGGCTGGCTGCTCCGTGTGAGGGGTCCACCCGCTACGAAGTCAGCCAATGATTGGGATTTGATTGTGGTGCGTGGAGCGAACGTGATGTCGAAGGGTGCGAGTTCGCGGCCCATTTGCCGACGCGCCCGGAGGCATCTTTGTTTCGCAACATCAGAGCCAGGGGGTACGAAGTTGGGATTGTGATTGCATGTGCGAGGAAATAATGGCGAAGCTTACGCGAAGCCATTAGCAGAGCATACGCTAGCTTTTCCAGCTCCGTGTACCTTATCTTGGCTCCCTGGAGTGCTTCGGAGACATAGTAGACGGGTCGTTGTCCGTCTTCTTCTTGGACGAGGACCGCACTAACCGCGGAAGCGGATGCGGCGAGATACAACAGGAGCTGTGCTCCTGGCCTCGGGCTGGTGAGGCTGGGTAGCCGTGCGAGGTATTCCTTGAGGTCTTGGAATGCATGTTGGCACTCCTCCGTCCATCGGAATGGCTCCGCACCTCGAAGGGTCTTGAAGAATGGCAAGGCTCGCTCAGCCGAGCGGGACAGGAATCGGCTGAGGGCCGCGAGGCGCCCTGTGAGTTTTTGTACTTCTCGGGCGCTACGGGGTGGTTGCATTTCTTGTATGGCCCTGATTTTCTCTGGGTTTGCTTCGATTCCTCTATTTGAGACGAGGAATCCTAACAGTTTTCCTGCCCTGACACCAAAGGCACATTTCTCCGGGTTGAGCTTGATTCCCTCTGCTCGCAGGCTGGCGAAAGTTTCTTGTAGGTCCCCGGGGTGGGAACTCGCGAGCTTACTTTTCACCACAATATCGTCGACATATGCTTTGACGTTCCTGCCGAGCTGTCCAGCGAGGACTCTTGTGATAAGGCATGTAAATGTTGCTCCTGCATTCTTCAACTCGAAGGACATGCGGTGGTAGCAGTAGGTGCCGATGGGGGTGATAAAGGCGATTATTTCTTCGTCCTCTTTAGCCATGAATATCTGGTGGTATCCGGAGTATGCGTCGAGGAAGCTCATAAGCTCGCACCCCGAGGTGGCGTCTACTAATTGGTCAATGCGTGGTAAGGGGAAGTCGTCCTTTGGGCACGCCTTGTTGAGGTCGGTGAAGTCGACGCACATGCGCCATTGGCCCGTGCTTTTTTGGACGAGGACTAGGTTGGCGAGCCACTCGGAGTGCTTGATTTCGCGAATCACGCCGGCTGTGAGGAGGTTGGCGATCTCCTTCTTTGCTGCTTCGAGGCGTTCGGGCGTCATGCGCCGGAGCTTCTGCTTCTTTGGGATTGCATTCGCTCGGATGGCCAGCCGGTGCTCGATTGTATCCCTGGTCACACCAGGGATGTCTTCGGGGCTCCATGCGAAGATGTCGGCATTGTCGCGTAGCACCCGGAGGATGCTACTGTGTTCTTCCTCCGTGAGTTCTGCTCCGAGGGCCACCGTTTTCCTCGGGGCATCGTCTCGGAGGGGCACCCTTTGAAGCTGTCCCTCCGGCTTCGCCTTCGGGGCCCATTTGCCAACCGGAGCCCTGTTTTGTTGCCCCGCGTTCGCCTCGACCGCGTGGACGCGTTGAGCATGCGAGCCAGGCTCCATTTCGGCCCGACGAGCGAGGTGTTGGTTGGCACGTATCGTAATAACGCCTTCGTGCGCGGGGATCTTCATGCATAGGTAGTTGTGATGCGCTATTATGCCGAAGGTGTTGAGGGTGGCCCTTCCAAGGATGGCGTTGTACTGATATGGCATTTCGACAACGTCGAAAGTTATTGTTTCCGTGCGAGCTGCCTGGCCGTTGCCAAACGTGACGGGTAGGGCAATCTGTCCCAAGGCCGTGATGGGCCTTCCCCCGAAGCCCACCAGTGGGATGCCCGGTGGTGACAAGCGATCTCTGGGGATCATCATTTTGTCGAAGGCTTCTGCGAAGAGGAGGTCCGCCGAGCTTCCGCCATCCACGAGGACCCGCCTAACCTCGTAGCTGGCGATGCTGGTGGAGATGACGAGGGGGTCCTGATGGGGGAAGTGTATACCCCGCGCGTCTTTTGGTCCGAATGTTATGGACACCTCAGAGTAGCGAGGTGGCAAGGAGGCAGGCTGTGTAGCCACATGGTGGATTTGCCGCACGTACGCGCGACGCTGTCTTTTCGATGCTATGCCCAGCGAGGACCCGCCGGTGATCATGTTGATGATCCTGCGGGCTGGCCCGCCGTGGCTGCCTTCAATGCGCGGGCGTGGCGGTGGGGCCGACAGCAGATTGCCCGCTTCCTTTCGATCTTCGTGCTCAACTGGGTGCTGACTGCGGTGCATGTAGTCGTTCATGGCTGCAATGGTGTGACACTCCGCTGTTGTATGCGACCCTTCGCCATGGAGGTCACAGTACGATGGAGTTGTTGCTGTGCCGCCTCGGGCATCCTGGTGCCGCCCCCCGTGACGGCCGCGGCCCCTACCGCGGCCGCGGTTTGCTCTGCCGCCTCTTCTTCCTGCTTCGGAAGGATTCCCTTCGTCCAGATGATAGACGTTTCGACCTTTTTGCCGATAGTTGATGCGCGGTTTGCTGGTAGCCGGGGCGGTTCCCGCGTCCTCCTTAACTGGCCTGTCTGTTGGTGAGTTGCTTGGGGTGGTACCATTTCTCCGGGTGCTGTCCTCCTCCGCTCGGGCATACTCCTCTATTTTGTCGAAGAGTTCGGAAACCGTGCGTGTTGGCTTGCGTGCCAACTTTTTCGACAGGGGGCCCTTTTGCAAGCTGCAGGTTGCGGCGTTTATGATGGTAGTCTCGTTGACGCCCTTGACTTGGCATTTTACTTCTACGAACTTTCTGAAGAAGCTTCGGAGGGATTCGCCCGGGGCCTGCTTGACTGCGAACAAGTGTCCTGCATCCTTTGGCTCGCTGTAGCTTCCTTGAAAGTTGTTGCGTATGTGGTCACGCAACTGTTCCCAGGCGTAGATGGAGCGGGGATGGTAAAGAACCATGTTAGGGCGACGCCCTTGAGGGCGAGCGTGATGCTTTTCGCCTTTGTTGTGTCGTCTCCTCCCGCCGCTTCGATTGCTGTTTCATACACGCGCAGGAATTCCGAGTGATCTGTGCACCCTTCGAAGGGTGTGACCTCCGGCATTTTGAAGTTCCTTGGCCAGCGTGCTGCTTCAAGTCCTGCGCTCAACGGTGAGTTTGGATCTCCCCGGAGCTGCAGCTCGTGTTTGGTTCTTCCGGGATGGTTTGGGCTCCGGCTTCGGGGTGTTGAGTGTCAGGCTGCGGTTGGGTGGTTGCGAGGGTGCCTCCCGCCGCTTGTCGGAGGTTGAGCATCTCTCGCCGGAGGTCCGCCAATTTTCGCTGAAGTGCCTCGTATGATTCTCGAGTGATGCCTGCAGCGTTCGGCAAGGATGCTTCGGTGGGTGGAGCATCGCCTCCTACGATGCCCCCGTGGGTGGAATTATTGGCTTCTTCTTCTGCAGCTCGAGCGGCGGCGGCGGCAGATGCGAGCCGACCCCGCTTTGGTTTAGGAGTGTTCGGGGCCGCAGCCGCCACTGCTGCCTCGGTTGTAGAGACTTTGGGTACTGCCCTTCGGGGGGGCATGAGCTTTTCTGGGTGACTTTCTTGCCGAACCCCACGGACGGCGCCAACTGTCGTAGTGAGAAGACTAGACAGTAAGAAGTGGAGACCCCTCGTACAAGTAAGACAAGGGGGCTGAACAGGGGCTCGGTCTATATTGATCTCCCCCCTAAGTTACAGGGTAGAGGGGCTATTTATAGCCTCCCGATATGATACATGAAAATACATACATACCCCTAACAAAGTACATTAGCCCTAGGGGCGGCAGGGTCTTTTACGCGCCCTATGTGTAGCCTCTGGTGCATGATGCACCCTTGTGGACATGGTCTATCTTCAGGGGGTGCGCCTGGTCCACCGCTCTGGTGGACCTCGTACCCTTGAACGGTCTTCTGCTACCTTCCCTGGGAAGTCTCTTCGGGCCCGCCGAAGGGTCTTCGGGATGCTTCCGAGGTGTCTTAGGGATCCTCCGCGGGAGTTTCGGGATGCCTCCGAGGGGTCTTCGGGATCCTCCGTAGGGGCTTCGGGATGCCTCCGAGGGGTCTTCGGGGCAACTCCGAGTATGTTCTTGGAAGGCCTTTTCGGTGCTGCCGTGCTTCGCAGGTCGTGGGGGCCGGTGGGGCGTCCCTACGACACAAGCACCTCTTATTTTTCTTTTCCTTTCATGATACAACATGAAGAATTTTTTTTGTGAAAACAAGGGATTTTCCTAATACACTTAAATTGAGCTAAAGTCGCAAACTGTCTAAGTTTTTTCTTGTAGGTTCAAGATAAAGCACGGTGTTTTGACCACCACCTAGCCAGTCCAACTACCAACCTTTGGTCTGTCGGACTGCTCCTAGAATTTTCTCAAGTCCTGAAAAATATCATCTCTAGATACTTCAGCAAAAATCTATCTAGTTTTATCTTGAAACTCCATTTCCTATGAAACCTGATGCAAACACACTTCCTAACACTCCACATAAGTGTTTGATCGCATTCCGGGAAATTCCACTTTTTCAATCCCTAGCCGGTCTGATCGTCGACCTATGGCTGGTGAGACTGCCTATGACCTGACAATCAACGACACTCAGCTAAATTAAGAATTTCTCCTAAACACCTCGACACATATATCAATCGTTTACACACACTAAAATTAGAATCATGCACATGATCTCCACACGGAGCATACCGATGTTGTTAGCCACCGGGATATGCTACTCTGCTCTGCTCTGCTCCTGGGTGAGATTGAATGTGCGCGGCTGGGTGACTGGTGTGTGTTGACATGACATGATCGACAAACTGAGAGGAATGAAATCGAAATATCGTTAGCACGTCGTCTTGTTTGGCTTTGAGATACGTGAATTCCAAGCAGCGGAAATTAAGGGAATTTCTATGGCATCTGCGCTGTGGACACGAAACAAATGCCGTAAAAAAAGAAAATTCAGGCAGGCTCTAGTCTACGCGGTTTTACCAGGAAGGAAAGTTCGTTCCTCGCGCGCGCGACGCCCCGCCCTGCGCGCCATCACCACTACTTGGACTCGGCCACGGACACTATCGCCGTACAGAGTATCCATCGTCGCTTCTCCGTCTCGCTGCGCCAGTGAGCACTAAGCCTATCAGTATAGCTATATATACAATAGCTACCCGCGCAGCCCCCACTGAATTATCTCCGCCTCCCCTTCCAACTTCCAAGATCAAAGCATCTCTCTACCTGTACTCCTCGCACCTCAGGTACGTACCAACAATTAATCAGTTACTACAACTCCTCCTCCTGCTTCCTGCAGTTTTTGCTCTGCTTCTGAGGATTCCTGGGTTGGTTTCTGAGCATTTCTTCCTTGGTCGATCTTTACACCATCTGTATATAATGTGGCTTTTGCGTTTCTTCTCCTCTTTTTGCGTTTCTTCTTGGCAGGGCAGGGCCCAATATTCCACTCCTTTCTTTGGCACGCGCCTCGACCACGACGAAGTCAGATCCATCGATGACTCTGAGCTCGCCTCCGGGGATCGGCAGGAATGCCGTCTCGCCCAAGCTCCTCAGCCCCAGCTTGGACGCCGCCATCCCCATGCCGATGAGGTCGCCCAAGATGCTCCGGACCAACTCCTCCAAGAAGATCCCAACAGCGAGCAACCTCGAGAGGACACTCCTCAGCTTCAAGACCTGGGAGGCAGAGGCCGCCCCGCCGTCGCCCATCCGCCGCATCAACGGCGCCAGGCCGGGAAGGCTCGCGCTCCAGAGCCCCACCTGCAACTGCAAGAGCATGTCCGTTGCTACCGGTATCGCCTATGCATCTCCAAGATGCAGGCCCGATGCTCCTCCCCTTCCCGCCGAGACGTTCCGCTCCCCGAGGCCTCGCCGCGAGCTCGACGAGGCGGCCACCAAGGTGCAGAAGGTCTTCAAGGGCCACCGCACGCGCCGGAGCCTGGCCGACTGCGCCATCGTCATCGAGGAGCTCTGGTGGAAGCTCTACGATTCGGCCTTCCTCGACCGCAAGTCCATCTCCTTCTTCCGCCAGGAGGAGCAGGAGACGGCGGCGTCTCGCTGGGTCAGGGCCGGCAAGCGGATCGCCAAGGTCGGCAAGGGCTTGTCCAAGGACGACAAGGCCCAGAAACTAGCTCTCCGACATTGGCTCGAAGCAGTAAGCCTCAATTGCTGCTTACAACAACCTACTATTGTTTCAGTCTTCCTTTCTTGGAAGGTTCTAATCTGTCTGGCGCCCCTGTGTTTGATCTTGATGGCGTTACAGATCGACCCGCGCCATCGCTATGGGCACAACTTGCATCTCTACTACGATATCTGGTTCCAGAGTTCCAGCACAGAGCCCTTCTTCTACTGGTAAGTACCTAGCAATGTGGCATATATAGCTGTCTGAAACACCTGAGCTACTATTGTTGTCCTTTTTGTATCTGTGACACTGTTTCAAGAGTATTTGCCCTGAGAATCCTCTGCTTTCTGATGTTGTCAGGTTGGATATTGGAGCCGGAAAGGAGATACATCACCCAAACTGTCCGAGAAGCAAGCTCCATTCGCAATTGATCATGTACCTCGGAATGGTACGTGGCCCTCCTCTTAAAACTTCTTCCTTTTCCTCTCTGAAGAACAGGGCTGTAGAATTTACCTAAGCCGTTAATTCTGCTCTCGTTCCATTGCAGAACGAGAGGGCTGCTTATGAAGTCATTGTGGAAGACGGGAGATTAATGTATAGACAGAGTGGTGTTCTTGTGGACACCACTGAAGACTCCAAATGGATATTTGTGTTGAGCACAACCAGGTCACTGTACGTGGGTCAGGTATTTTTCAGTGCCTCACGCTGATATTCTTTCTGCATGTATGAGTATGAGCCTATGACGGTCACTCATATAAGACGGATCATTCATGAAGTTTTTTTTTGTTCGATCTCTGACGAGCAGAAGAAGAAGGGTCAATTTCAGCATTCAAGTTTCCTAGCTGGTGGAGCTACTTCGGCGGCTGGAAGGCTGGTTGCCAAAGAGGGTGTTCTAAAGGTACATACATTGCAATCATAAACAGTAATATGAATATGTAGCCGTGTTTCAGTTTTGCAATAGCCTTGAACGATTGGTTCTTGTTCCAGGCCATCTGGCCATACAGCGGCCACTACCTCCCGACCGAAGAGAACTTCAACGAGTTCATCAGCTTCCTCGAGGAGAACAATGTTGATCTGACCAACGTCAAGGTAAGCTTACTTTTTTTTTTTATTACACGGCCAAATTACATCGTGTAGCTTCGTATACAATACAACAAAGGCATTACCTGAAGATTTCTTGTACGTTGGTCTGATAAATACTGTCTTGAATCTTCAGAGATGTTCCGTCGACGACGACGTGTACCCGTTGTTCAAGAAGACCACGGACGAGCCATCACAAGAGGCTGAAGCTGAGATGCCCACACAGGCAGCAGCCCACGGGGAGGATGCAAACACCCTCGCAGAAACTGAGATGGACATTGTCAAGGAAACCAACGGCAGCGAGGACACGGTGGAGGCGCCGAAGCTGGGCAGCCGGCCGTCGCTGAAATGGACGACCGGCGCCGGCGCGCGCATCGGCTGCGTCCGGGACTACCCGGTCGACCTCCAGAGCAGGGCACTCGAGCAGGTGAACCTGTCACCGAAGGTGGCGCCGGCGAGCAAGGTGCCGATCCCGTCTCCCCGGCCGAGCCCGTGTGTCAGGCTGTCGCCGCGGGTGCAGTACATGGGCACGATGCCGAGCCCCAGCGTTCGGCCGCTGAAGCAGCAGTGCCTCGGCATCCGGACGCCAACGGTGCACCTCACGCTCCCCAAGCACAAGGGCAAGTGATCTCAAGATCAGAAGATGGCTACAAACTTACAACTTACACTAGAGTTTCCTCAACTTACACCAGAGAGAGAGACTGAGGGAGTTTCCTCAACTTACACCAGAGAGAGAGAGAGACTGAGGCATGACAATTTTGTCCTAGGAAGATTTTTTTTTCATCATTTGGTTTGGTCATTTGATATACTAGCATGGCAGCAATTGATTCTTTAGTTTGTTGGTGCTGTTCCTTGACCCCCCAAACCAACTACCCAAATGTAACAACCCAATTTTTGAACTTTTTTAAAACTTGCATGATTCTTGGGTTTCAAAAACTTTTGTTGCGATTTGAGAATTTCCAAAAGCTTGTCTTGCAATTCAAAAGATAAATCATTTTCCTTCCTACAAATTGAAATCTACAAGTTAAATGGTGTGCCAAACCTTGTCAAGATTTGAATTTCAAATTCGAATTCAATCCTCAAATCTCAAACCAAAATCAAATCCCTTTCTTTCCCTCCCCTCTCCCTTGGGCCAGAAGTCCACCAGCCAACCCACCTTTCCTCGCCTTCCTTTCTTCCCGTTGGCCCAGTCCTCACTCATTCCTCCGCGCGACCCAGCAGCTAGCCGCGGCCCAGTTGGCCTTGAGGCCGAGCCAGTCGCTGCAGCCAATTTCCCTCTCGTACCTGCCCTCGCCGACAGGTGGGCTTGACCCCACGTGTCAGCCTCGGCCCCTCAGGTACTGTTCTCCTTCCCCACCTCTCTCGCCCTGTCCCTCCCTCCTGCTCGTCCTCTCTCCCTCTGCGTGAGCACGTGAGGCATTCAAGGGCTTGTAGCCGCCGCAGCCCTCGAGCGCAACGCCGCCGCAAGGTAGTCACATCTACGCGTCATGCCTACTGCATGTCGCGAGAAATCCCGAGATGGACTTCACATTGCCGCCTTCTCTGACCACCTTCTCTCCCTTATAAGCCAAGCCGAGCGTGTCATCTTCTCCGCCTCATACTCCTCTTCTTTTCCTCTTCGGTTCCCCACCTTCTCCTCGCTTGGTCGCTCAGGACGCTGTTGCACTGCATCATCCTCTCCAACACTGGCCACTGGCTCCACCGAACGATTCCTCCTCGTCTGGTGCATCTAGACCCAAACCTTCTTGAACATCTCCTTCGCCTCGTCATCCTCTCTCTTGTGCTCCCACTCACTCTCTCTATGTCACCTAGAGAGCCCAGAACACCTCGACATTCGCACGCAAATTCGGAGTGCGCCCGCAACTTGTCGCCACCCGTTCCTGCCTAACCCAGTGAGCTTCGACCTCAGAGCCTCGGCCCTCCATGTTCGCCTTGGTTCCCTCTTTCTAATGCCCCCTTCTTTTTGTGCCACCATGGCCCGTAGACACCGAAGCACCTCGCCTTCCTTAGTTTCGGTCGCTCATCGCCATGCTTAGCTTCGCCGCTGGTGAGTCCTCTTCTCCCCCCTTGCGTCATATCTTGTTCCTAGTTCCCTCGAATGTAACACCCCAAAATTTATCTTTAGTTCAAATGATTAAAAATGCGGAATTTTAAAAACTTTTTGTTACGCTTCGGCGATGTTCGGTTTTTTGATTCGTTAATTGAATCCTCAACCCGAAAAATAGAAAATCGAATTCAAGCCTGAGTTTAAAAAGAAAAGAAAAAGGAAATAAATTGAGACCACAAGAGTGCTATCTAGACCAAAAGCCACCCAATCCAGCCCGACTTCTTCATTTTCTTTATTTTCTTTCCTTTCTTCCCTTTCTTTTCTCTCTCCTTTCCTCCCTAGGCCCACCCGCCAGCCTCCCTCCTTCCCTCTCCTTCCTCCTCCTCTGTTCTTCCATGCCAGCACCCCCTAACTGCTTCGTCCCCCCTCGAGCGACCGCTGCACCTGCCCCCTGTCCTAGCCCCCATGTCGCAAGGACTCCCCCACGCTGTTCCTCCGTCACGCACCGTTGTAGGGAGGTTAGCTGCCAACTCCTGTTGTTCAGGGCGGCTTCATGTCGCCTCCGCATCACTATCACCCACTGAAAGCATCTAGACCCCTAAAAATAATTTTGGTAATTAATGTCAACAATGTATTATGAGACTAACATGTGTGCTAAGATGTTTAAAGGTTTAGTCCCGGAGTTTGAATGATGACATGAAATGGCAATGCAAAGATGATAAAAGATCGACATGGCTCAAGACAAAGGTATCATGTAGCCTAAGGACCATTTTGTAGTTTTTACCAGTCCTGGTGTTTGGAGAAAAGACCGGATTAGTAGGCTAGGCACTGTACTATAAATAGGGATCATGTCTAGTAGCTTGAAAGTTTAATTTCTACCATTTTAATCAACCATATGACACGCATTGCATTTATAATTATTTTGGTTTTTGCCTCTGGAAAACTGTTCAGAAAAATCGGTATAACCGTAAGTGATAAACGGTACTACCACTGGTTGATAGTACCGAAATCTAGATAGCGGTATGTATTTTCCAGAGAGCTTATTTTTGGGAGTTTTTTTTTCTTGAATCCTAAAAACAGTATAACCGCAAGTGATAGGCGGTACTACCGCAGGTCGGTAGTACCGAAATCTAGTTTGCAATACGTATTCTTCAGAGAACATGTTTTTGGGAGTTTTTATTCTCCGTTGGAAAACGGTATGATCGCATTTCTTAAATGGTACTACCGCAGTACGATAGGACTAAAAATTACATGGTGGTACGTTATTTCCAGAAAAGGTGTTTTCCTGTATTTTTAATCCTCTGGAAATTGGTAGTTTCGTTCTAGCCAAGCGGTACTACCGCTGTGCGGTAGTACCAGATTCTAGTTGGCGGTAATACCACACCTTTTTCGTAACAACTAGTTCAGAGTATTAAATGCAACAGTTCTAACCGTTGATCATGAAGAGCAATAGTACCAGATTTGTTCAGCGGTATTACCGCAAATGCTGAAAATTTTAGGGATTTGTTTCAAATGGTTAGTTTTGTGGTTGGGGGCTATAAATACCCCCACCTGCACCAAGCTCAGAACCATTGGCCCAATTGAATACTCTTGAGGCTTTAGTGCACTCTCTTCTACTCATTTGCATTCAATTCACTTTTTGAGGTAGTTGAGAGTATTCAATTGTATTGCATCATTAGTTGATCACTCAAAGCAAATACTGCGATTTGTTACTCTTGGTGTTTGTCGGCACCTAGACGGCTTGGAGAAGATTTGAGTGGTGATCTCTTCAAGAAGAGTGTAAAGAGGCCCGACAACGATTGTGATTGTTTTGAAGCTCACCATCTCCGGAGTGGAGGAAGAGCATCCATAGCGAAATCAAGGGGTTCAGGCTTAATTCGTGGAGCCGGTCCAATTTCTTTGGACTTACCTCAACATGGACTAGTGAAGACCGGCAAATCTTCAAAACCACAGGAAAAACATCTAGTGTCTACATTGTGGTTTTTCCTCTCTTGTATTTACTTTTTTGCATTTATATTTCTAGCTCTCTCTTGTGTAGAATTCTTGCTAGAATTGCTTTAATAATATTAAGTTGCCTTAGCAAATATTGATCATAGACTTTAAACTTGTGCTAGTATTTCTTCATTAAAATCACAATTGTTAAAATTGTTAATTAGAGCATAAGAATTTTTATAACATCCTATTCACTCTCTCTAGTCGGTCATCCTTGATCCTACACCCACGCCGCCTCGACCGCCATCGTCCCGTCGTGTGACGCCCAACCACCAGCTCCCCTTTCCCTCCCGCCTGCTTAAGGGCAACACCGCCTTTGCCTCACCCCGTCCTGCTAGTCCCCTCCCCTTTTCTCTTCTCCACCGGGCACAAAAGCAGGCGAGGCACAAGCCTCTATTTTGGCCACCAGCGCCGCTGTCTCGGTGATCTCCTCTCCTCTCCTTTTACGTCACCATGCGTTCCGAGACACGAGGACCCATTCCCCTGCACTGATTTTGCCCTTTGTCTTCCTTGTTCATGGCCAACTCCGCCATTTCTGCCGCCATGCCTCGCTCGGTGAGCCCCTTTCTGATTGCTCCCACCTCAAGCACCTCCTCACCTCCCTTGAGCTTCCCTGATAGCTAATGGAGCATCCTCGGACCTCCCTTTTCCTTCCCTTATCACTCACCCGAGCTCCCTTGTTCTCTAGCGTTGCCTCGGGTCGCTGCCGCCTTCAACGGCTCCGGTGAGCTCCCCTCAACCCCTTTGTGCTCATGCGAGCGCTAGTTTCTCCCCTCTCCCCTGCCAGTGCCGTCAACACCTCTCCTTCCCCACAGCCAGCCGCCACGCACCGCCATTCGATCGCCACCGTCCACCTCAGACCACGACACAACCACTCCTAGGACGATGGTCCCTCCCCGGTTCCATTTTGCCTAACCCTGGTCGCCGCCGCTGCCTTCCTCACTGGCGATGAGCGTCGCCCGAGCTACCTCTGCTTTTTCCCTACTTTGTCCTCTCTGTGTATAGGAGTGTGGGTGTATGACAGTGGGGGTCCGCCTGTAAGTGCTTAGGACTGTTAATAGTTGAATGATAGCAGGGCCCACCTAGGCTAGATAACCAATTAGAATATGCTAGTAGGCTAATTAGCTAGTAAGTGTTCCATTAGCAAATGGTATACCCAAATGATGTTAATCAAGGAATAAGTCCAGTGATTAGGGGATTGATAGAAATAGATAATGTTTAACAAAGTAAGTGGTCCAGTTAAAATAAACAGTAGATCACACCTACAACTAAGAATTGCATTAAGTTAAATAATGGTTAGCTTAGGTGATTTGATGATAACTAGGAATTGTTAATAACTCCTTAAGTCATTGCAATCCAAAGTGAGTTAGCTAGTGGTTACACCAAAGTTAGACAAATAGATGATTAATAATCCATTAGCCATGGTAGTACTGAGTAAAGTGAAACAGTAGGTAAATTGAGCTAACTAATAGTTGAATGCAGGTAAGTAACTCAGGCGATCAAAGGTTGCATAGTAAGTAAACTAACTAAAGTATAAAACTAAAGTGATCAATTCAGGTAGTTAGAACGTAAGATGGTATAGTGATGTTTAGGCATATACATACACACATGATCAAAAGACCTGTAGGCCCTAGGCCATTGTTATAATAATGATAAATGATAATAACGATAATACATCAATGGCATGTACACCCTAGTAGAGTTGTAGCAAAATAATACATCATAGAAATATACACTTACAAGTAGACCCTTACTAAATTGTTGATTAGGTAAAATGATTACCTTAGTTAAAGCCTAACTAGGATAAAGGTACGTCATCGACACCTAAACCTATACATTAATGAGTAACAATAGTACTATTAGATAGTCGTGAAGGTTAGCGGTAGCTACGACCTAACTGCATCAGAGTAATAGTAAACAAGGTGATAGGGTTTCCCGCTAAGTGAGGGCTATAGTAGGTAGGAGCCCATAGGCCTTGTATAGTAAGTATCTACTTAACTAGAAATAGTCATTAAAGTGTGCGAACTATGCATAACGAGAACACTATCTAGATAATCGTGCCCACGGTCATGGGCGGTGCCAAGAAATTACTTGAATTAGCTTTTATTTTTATAAACAATTTGTGGGAGGGAATGAAAAGATGGGATGGAGCCCAGAGATTTGAGATGGCTTGGTTGAGAACCAGTGAGAGTACGGGATGTGACCTGAGAAAGAACATAAGCATTGAGTGGACAGAGCTACCTAATGATATAGGTGGTTGGAGCCCCACTAGTATTTTACAATAAAATTCAACTTTGTTAAAACCTTTGTTAGTTAAAAATACTAGGTCTCAGGATTTGCTACTACATAATCTATTTCAATAAGTGGCTTTATGCAAACAAAAGAACCACAAGCCATTCCTTTGATCAACCTTGCATATTATATAAATGCATTCTGTGTGTTGGCTCGTGAGTACGGTTGTCTACTCATGATCGTTCAATATTATTATTCAGTAAGTATGAAAGAAGAAGGCTATGTGGGCGCTTATGATCATTCGTCAAGACTGGAGATCAAGAAGGCTAAGAACTAGGTTGCGGGCCCCAGTCGATTGCCTGTAGGTATATCACGAGGGTTCCACATATTGTATTTCAATTCCGCTTCCACTGCTAATTCTTCAGAGATATTTCGCCTAGTCGGCTATTTTGAAAGACAAACACCATAATGTATATTTACGATTTGTTTATTATTATGCAATAGCTTTACATTTTCGGCATATATGTTTGATATCTAATGATGTAATTGTGAGCACTAGCTACTGATCCAGGGACTGGTGTTCTAAACACAGAAGATTCCAAATTATAAATTTAGGGTCTGACATCGAACCCGGTAGGATAGTCAACGTTGACATTGAAACACCATAACCCATCACCGCCGTTCTAGTGCTAGCGCCACCACGTTTCTTCGCTACCAACACCACGTAGGTGATCGTAGGTTCCCATGCCTGTTTCTATAGCATCGTGCATACTCCCTTTAGCTCATGCTGTGGCCATAAACCCTCTCAGGTCCCTCCTGCGCTGAGTCCCTCTCGTGGCCAAAACCCCCACGTCGCTCAACACCGCTGCGCCACCACGTCTGTCCTCTATTTTGGCCGATACCACCAGCCACAGCTTTGCCATCCTCTTCCTGTTCCACTTTGCCGGTTTCCTTGGCCCCACCGTTGTATTATCGCCACTGGTGAGCTCGCCAAGTCGCTCGGTCATAGTCCCCTCCCGCTCCTCTGTTCTGAAGAAGGTGCCCTATAGCGCTGACGCGTGGACCCTACCTGGAAGGTTAGGGTTAAAGTTAACTCCAGTTAATTAGTGATGATGTTAGTAACACACGTGGGCCCGACACGATTAAATAATCTAATTAAACTGTAGCTTAGCGTATGTGAGTATGACATGTGGGTCCCTTTGCTCCGTGCACCGACGGGTGGACCTAGTCCATGTGGACCGTAGTCCCACTAGTCAGTCTCTCGAGTTTTCTCAAATAAAGATAGTTAGAAAAGAAATAAAAAACCCAGTGGACCCCACCTGTCAGTCACAAATTTTTTTCTTAATCAAAATAAAAGAAAAAGAAAATCCAGCCAGACCCATCTGTCAGAAATTTTAGATTTTATAGAATTTCTCTCGGGTCAAACTTTGGAGAGCTCGTTCTCCCTCATTTTAAATCCAAATAATTTGATTTTTGTTTGTAAATTCAAGATCTTTCCATCAGTACCAAAACCGTAATTTTTGGATTTTATTTGAATTTTATTTGAATTTATTTGTGTTATGAGCATTTATTCGAAGTCGTCGTTTTTACGTTAAATAGATTCCAACGTTGCCGAAGATTTCATCACTGCTTCAAGCCAAGACCAAGCAATATATTATTTTTCAAGGCAAGTCAAGTCTTTACAATTGATCATGTTGAACCTACTTCTCAAATGCAAATTATTATTATTTTTCAATGTATTACTTGCATGATTATTACTATTTATGAACAATTATGTTAAATGTTGATACCTAGGTATGCCAAATACTGATTTTTACATTCCCCTCTTTGATTGTTGACGACCCCTTATACCTTGCCACCCTAGGTTAGTTATTACATGAGTAAAACTTCCCTTGGATAATTATTAATGACTATTGGTTGTGCTTAGACATTGCTTAGTACTTGAATTGAATGTGACACAAATATTGTCATTACAAGAACTTAGGATTTATTATGAATCGTAGTGTAGTAATATGGGTTACCACCGAAAACATGGAAATATTATTTTAAATGGTGGAGACTTGGGTAAGTGGTTAGTATGAGATCGATGCAGTATGCACGAGAGTTGAGTTTGTGGATTGTCTCGCCTGAGTCGATTAAGGACCGAATCATGTGCTGCATTCCTAAACTACTATGCCGTGCAACAACAAGTCTAGTATAGGATAGACCTGAACAACTACTTTACTCAGTTTTCGGCATAAGCCTCGTGTCTAGAGTAACTTTTATATATACCGAGAAGAGTTGTGACTCCCTAATAACAGGTGTCCTTCATTGAAAATACGTCCCGTAATGGAACATTCTAGTGGTGCCCTGTAACGGTCACTATCTTAGTGTTGAGTAGTTCCCCGCCGGGGTGGGTTGAGTGTTGGGATTAGGTATTGGAGAAACCGTGTTATGGTTGTCTCTGTCGCACGTCTAAGGAAGCGTGTCATAGCCGATATTACGAGTTTATTATATCTTATGGATAAAGTTGTATGATATCTGCAGAGTGCATAATCTATTCGAATAGCCATACCCTCCCCCCGGATTATGGGCATAGTGCAAAAAGCCTCATTTGGTTAGTTTTAGTAAAATGTGGATTGAGACATGTTAACGTGAAAATAGTTGTAGCGATGATATAGTTGGATGAAACCTCATGAATGGTAATAGGAGGATGGAATTTGATCACATGATGAAACTTGCTTATACAAATAAAACTTTAGTTTTGAAGTAAAAATGACGTCATAGGTTTGAAAAATAATTACAGTATTTGGGAAAAAAACTGCTTTGTGCTAAAATAACCATAAGACCCCTCCTTTGGTCAGCCTTGCATTTATATAATTACATTTGGTGCGAGGGTTTGTTGAGTACCTTTGTACTCATAGTTGCTCATATATGTGGATTTAGTGCTCGAAGATACCAGCTGATGAACAGTTACGCCCTACCCATCGGGGGTTGAAGATGACGCTAAGTACTAGGTCGCTTACCCCAGTCGATTGTCTGTGAGTATATCCTGGGGGCTACCACGGTCATTTATCCTTTCTGATGCACAACTTCATTTGTAATTGGCCTTCCCGACTTATGATGTAAGACTTCGACCATGTGGTCTATTTACACTTGTTTACTATCTTTTATTCACATGTATGGATATGATATTTATCGATATTATACTGTGTGAGCTAGCTACTGATCATAGAACTAGCTCGGTATACATAGAGTCTGGATACAAATTCGGGCTCCCACACTGGGTGCATGAACCTTCATGCTCGAATGTAAAGAGCTAGCGACATGCACATCCTGAATTAATTTTTCTTCTGTCTCTGAACAGAGTGTGCTATTTGCGAGAGTCGAATCAAGCCGAAGAACTTGTATTCTCTCCGTACGCACCTGCATGCGTTGGACGCTTCATGCAATGCAATCCTCTTAGTTTTGAATCAGTAAACCAACGTTGATCTTGTTGCGACGAGCTTGTTGATCTCTTACCAATTCTGTGGTCTATCCTTCTTCTTCATGCAACGTTGGCGTGTTGCATTCTGTTCTTACGTAGGAAGAGTGTTTGAGAAAGTTGAGGTTTGACCATGACAGAGAAGTTTCCACCACGTACATGGAATACGAGGAGTCTTTTAGGTCAGTGAGTTAGCACCACGGATAATAGACTAGTTAATCTAGGTTTTAATCTCTCTTTTCAAATACGTTGTGTGAGCACGCTACGTCAGTGTTACGGCTACAAACTTAATGTGAATGAAACAGCAGCAGCCTCTTTCGGTCTTCCCGGAGGCAAATCTCAAGGCACGTGCAGCTCAAGTCAAAAGGCCTAATTTTTTTTTATTAATCCTTGAACAAGATAACTGAGTCCACACGTACGAAAGCAAAGAGCTAAGCACAAAACTTCCATCGGAAGATCGTTACGTCGTTTTACCCGAGATTGATCCTGAATCGGATCGAAGGTTCTTCAACATGATCGTGAATCATAGATCGACGTAGAATATAAGATTATATCTGATTCTCCCAAAAAAATATTTTTAAAAATCTATATTGTATTTTAACACTTATATATTTTTAAAACTACACTTTTAGAACTTTTGTTTACCAAAATGTAGTGCAAAGGAAAGATCATTGTTATTTATGCAAATTATAATGGACATGAAGAAATAAAAAGTAAAAATTTACAACAAAAGGGACATATGCAAATAATTATTTATAGCAAATCACTAAAATCGGTAGGATCGTATATAATTTTTTTTTTATCACGATCCTAGAATCTTTTTTTTATGTTAGAATAATAATAATATTAAGATTCTACCAAATTAAAACTCTACCATAGGATCAGATCGGTCCAGTCAATCTGGATCGTAGAAATGTGGGATCGAATGACTAGAATCGAGACTCTGATAACCTTAGTTTTACCCTCTTGCTGCTCTGCTAATGACTAGGCCAGGTCAGTTGGTTGGCCTTGGTCATGTCATGGCTAACGCAGGCAGCACGCGTCTCCAAACCTAGAGGAAAGTTCCTCATACAATGTCGTAGGCATATAAAATGGCACCATCTCAACATAAACACTCAAACCAGGCAAAGCCGTCCCAATTGGGAATTCTTCCAGATGCTGACCTCCGACCTTTCAGTGCTAGAAGCGTCTCTCACATTGGAAGAGCTACAAACAACCATCTCGCAGGTTCTAGTGAGTGAGCAACAATCAAGGATTGCATCGCACCAAATGAACAATGCTCACGTCGGCGTCGGCACGCCGACGTACCTCCTAAGGGGCTTGTTTGAATAGAGAGAGATTAGAACCAATCTATTCGAATTAGAAGGGATTTAAGTTCAAATTCCTATTCAATTCGAAAAGATTGAATCGGATCACTGTGTATCTAAACAAGAAGTCTCTAAACACCGAAAATTGTTCAGTGGCAGATCGATAAACTTCGGCATAGCTGGCAGTGGCGTGGAACCAGCTCCGCGAATGGGCGGCACTGCTCGATGAATTGGAGTCGTGTGCGCCGACCACTCGACCAAGGCGGGCTAGGTGTACTTGATCTACAAAAATTCAGCCGAGCGCTGCGACTAAGATGGCTCTGCAGATCCCCTGTGCTATCACCTCTTCGCTACGGCCGCAGACATCACCTTACAAGACGGCCAATCAACGCGTTTCTGGCTAGCTCGGTGGCTCCTCAAATCAACGCACAAGACCCTTGCACCAAACCTTTATCAGATTTCCAAAAGGAAGAACAGAACGGTGACCGATGCCCTTCAACATGACAATAGGATTAGAGACATTTGCCATGATTTCCTGCCTTCAATGCTTGAGGAATTCGTTCAGCTTTGGACTTTTGTCTCCATCCAGCAGACTCCTGGAACCGGCGACTCAATCTCTTAGCGCTTTACCACGGACGGGTGTTTCTTTACCAAATCGGCCTACCAATTTTTCTGCTTTGCCACAAGCAGCATAATTACCTTCTAAGTCTCACAGCGCATCCAAATAGCAGTCGCAGAACTGAAGTTACAAGAGGATGGGTACCTCTCCCTAATGTTTAAACTTAAAAAGCATTCCCTACTTTCCCAAGCGGCCATTGAATTCCAAAGAAGCACATGACATGCGAACCTGCAGAAATCTCTCCAAATACAACATCATTCAGGGGACTAACGCCGCATCTATATGCGTAACGAAAACAAATGGGAAACTGTACAAAGAGACTAAGCACTGCCATGAGTCCACGACACAGTTTTTATGTCACGGCCGCTTAGACCCAACCAAACCTCTTATTTGCGGCCTTCGGTACTTCTGTTTCAGCAGACGGTGATTCATGGGGTGGGGCACTGATGGTACACTGTCAGGTTTTAGACAACCTAGTACTGAATCCTACCATCACCGTCGAAATTTAGGCCCTGGATGCCCCTGATAGTGGACTCATAGTTTTTAGCGTTAGATGGGTTCCTGCCAGAAGTCGAACGCCTGGTGTCGGAGGAGTCGACCATCTGCGGACTCCACCGCGGGGCTGCAGATCTTTGGAATGCCCCTGGGCTTGCATCTGTTGTACGACTACGTGACTGGTCCGCATCAGTGCTTGGTTCTCGGCTGCTAGAGACAGCAGGTCGCCTTGAGGATCCGCTTGACCGTCCCAAAAAAGTCGAACTGGAGAACTACACGTCATTTAAGGGTCAGATATTACATAGCAATTGTATATACAGAAACACTTCTGGGGTCCGCATAGTTTGTGATCGCACTAGCAACATCAGACAACACAAAAACTCTTAAGAACTCACCACAGCGTCTTTCGAAGTGGATTGGTCATGTCCAACAGGGGACTTCTGCTTCGCTAGGCTGCCTGCATTTATAGCTGGAGGTGGAACCTGACGCCGCATTTGATCCATGTCTGACCAGCCACTTCTCCTTCCCTCTTCGGTGGCTACATCAATTCAGTATACAGTTAACCACCTAGAAAGACCTAGCAAGCTTGCAAATTGGCAAGACCAAACTTTATGTAATCAAACAATCTCAATACAGTACAATGGACATCCATCTGTATTTTTATTTGATTACCATTTAAATGGTTTCCAGAAATACAATTAATTAACTTGACTTAAAAGACCAAAGGACCAGGTAATGAGCTTGATTCCTACTCTCCAGTTATTACTAACATTTTGTAATCAGCAGCCTAGTTATAACTCATTCAAGCCAACAACTTCTTTTTTTTTTAGGAAAATACCATCAATTTACTTAAAGAGTCCATACTTCAATCTACTACAGATTGATATATTAAAAAAATCTGAATATCCATATAATCACAAATTGATAGTTTGCTTTTTTTTTAATAAAAAAAAACCGACTACAATTTATCTTATGTCAAAAGAACTAAGCAACTACTGTAGAATCCACCGTGAGATAGATATATAATACCTGATTGTCTATTATTATTTGCAACAGGAGCCATCCCAGAGCTTTGTCCTGCTGCCGGTGCCTAACATAAGAGTACATGAGCAAGCAATCAGACATAAATCCACATGTGCACATGCATTGAAGAAAGGAGGGAGGGGGCAGTTGCATTGTACTGACAATGCCCCGTGGTGGAGCACTGGTCATCTGTGATTGTTGATACTTAAGGATTGTCCAGTCAAAAACATAATCGAACTGAAAGCCTGCACATAAAAAAATTGCTCTATCAAGAGTTTTTCAAAGGTAGCATTTTGCAGCAATAAGATATATAAACATTACTTAGTCATTAAATTAAATCTTGAGCATATTTACAACATGCAAACAGTAAACCAACCCTCTCGAATAAAAAGGTCTCTGAACAATCGCTTCAGGTACTGATAGTCTGGTGCATCTTCAAAGCGCAGTGAGCGGCAGTAATGGAAGAAAGATGCAAATTCAGTAGGATATCCACGACAGAGGGCCTACAATTGAGATAATACGATTAAAAGAACCAATATGTCAGTGGTAGAGAATGCAGTTTACAGAGAAGAACATGTTGCCTCAGTTGAAGTAGCAATCTTCCTTTCGCTGATTTTCTCATACTTTTGTTTCTTGTTCCCAGCTTTTAGACCCTGCCATGGAAGGCTGACAGTAACAGCACCATGTGTTAATAAAACAAGTACACCAAAGAGGCAGAGACGCAAGAAGAAATTGCATGAGGTTACGTTAAACAACCTTCCTCTTAAGAAGTACATCAGTACGTATCCAAGAGACTCCATGTCATCCCTTCGGCTTTGTTCTATGGAGGGGCAGAAAATCAAATTATGTTATCTAAGCAGGAAGATACATGGAAAGGTAAGAGAAGTTTACTAGGAACAAATAACACTACATGCCTTCAATCTAGGTACTGCTACTGAATAAAGGAGTTCAAATCCAACACTCAAGTAAACTTACCAATTCCAAGATGGGTGTTTACACTTGCATATCTTGCTGTTCCCGTCAAGTTCTTGTTCTCTCTGTGATTAAACATACAAATGTCATATGTTTTATTTGGAAGTGATGTACTGTTGTATAGCACTAAGAATAGATTGTCCACTGATTTCAAGGTCGATTGGTACAAAGCTCACACATGAACATAAAATACTTATGCCACCCAGTGTGGCAGCATCAGAAGTACAGCAGTAACTCTTTACATATTACGGAATGCATTCAATTCTCTTATATGTGGAAAAAGAAAAATGAAAAGTTACAGCAACTAGTATTTTAAGTAGAGCAGCAATGGCATCTTTTACCTATATGGAATGTGCTGGTGTGTCGATGTATCCCTGTACTTCTTTGCAAGTCCAAAATCTATAGCATAAACCTATAGAGGGATTGAAAGATATGGATAAGTACACCTACAATTGATCCATGAATACAAGCAGACCAAGGGAACATAACTATTACCTGATTTGCCCTTTTTCCAAGACCCATGAGAAAATTGTCTGGTTTAATATCTCTATGCAAGAAAGACTTGGAATGAACAAATTCGACTCGATTGATCTAACAAAATAGAAGATGTTAAAGCACACAAGATGAAATGAAAGCAGTTTATAAAGTTGTACCAAATTAATGCTGCCATGGAGAAACAATACTCTGTAGGATTTGAACAAAGAAAATAGAAAATGAGTTCGATCTTAGTTGTGCAACATACCATTTGATCAGCAAGCATCAAAACAGTTTTTAGAGACAGCTTCCTGTTACAAAAACTGAAAAGATCTTCAAGGCTTGGTCCCAGTAAGTCCATTACCAAAACATTGTAATCACCCTCTACACCAAACCACTTAACATTTAGAATTCCAGCTGCAGAACCAAAGGGAATGTCAGTTGATTCATCTGTTCAAAAACAAGCGATTGGGTAAAGTAAAACCAAGCAAACAAAAAGAAAACACATATATTACTTCCTCCTTGAAGTATTCTGTATAACTTTGACTCATACAGCAACTGAGGATGTTTTGTCTTCACATTTTCCTGGATAAAACATCAGAAACAGCAAGGGTGTTATCTGTTCCCACAGAAAGAGGACTGATGTAAACAGCAGAAAGATTTTTTTTTTAAAAAACACACACACACACACACACAAATTACATAGCATCATGTCAGACCAAATTCATATTTGCGAAGCAGTTACAGTTAGAGATCAAACAAATGAATTCAAGAATGAACAAAATGAATTCAAGGATGAACAGAAGGAAGTACAAACAACTAAACTAAACTGCATTGCAGGACAGAATGACAGCTTAAGCAGCAAAGTTTACCCCAAAAGTTTTCACAGCAGCATAAACACACGCAACACATACCCCAGTATCCCAAACTGCTTTTTTGTAATTTGCTTCCATATTACCAATCCAATTAAGTGCATCAGGGAAATAAATTAACAAGTGGGTCAGATTTGCATAGCTATCACTTGATATGATTGCCAAAGTGATATGATTGCCAAACTGAGGAAAATATCATAATTCCCCATATCGAGCATATAGTTCAACCTCCACATCCTAGATCCCCACATCTGAAGCAATCGAGACCAAAATCGCAAAATAGATAAACACACGGAGCAAACTCACGAGCTTAATCGCGACCTCCTCGTTGGTCTGCACGTTGGTACCTGCACAGACACACGCAGCCAACCCGAGAGAGGAAAAAAAACTTATCAAAGGTTCGTAAAGACGGGAACTTTGGAAACAAAACGGGATTTTTAGGCAGAATTGCGCACGAACCGAGGTAGATCTCCCCGAAGGAGCCGCTCCCCAGCTTGCGGCCGACGCGGAACTTGTTGCCGATGCGCGGCTCCATCGCTGCGCGCACCCTGCCCGTCGAGACGATCCCTGGAATCACCACAATCTGACGGACCCTGCCATGCGTGAATCGAATCGATCCGATTAGCAGTTCGGGGGGAATTGGGAGTTAGGGTTCGAGTGGATCGAAGTGGGGAATTGGGGATTTCTCTTTCTCTCTTTTCCTCTCGTTCTCCTTTTTGCGCTGCTGGTGTTCTTATTTTCGCGAGCACGGCCGCCTGTTGGCCTAAAAGGAGAAATTCTTAAGAAATCGAGGTGTCCGACGGTAAGATGGGAGCGATAGCCAACGGAATGGAGTCGCGGTTTAGGGGAGGTGCCCCTCGTTTTCCACACTCCCCTTCCTTCCTTCCTTCCGGTCTTGTCCAAGCGAAACTCTTCCGGTGATAAGTGATTTTTGCAAGTGCTAAAATTCAGATGCACAAATTGATTATTCCACTTACAACATTCGTTGGAGTTTCTCGAAGCCAGCTGCTAGGACCTCCTTAGGTTTATCCAAATCTGGATTCAGATCCACCGAAGCGTACCACATCGCCAGCGGACGGTGGCGGGGCGAAAAGGTGGTGATGGGATAGTTGGCCAAAGCAGCTACGGAGGGTAGCATCAAGTGGTGGCAATGGCAATGGCGATGGCGGGGAGGATGAGAAGGGGCAATTATTGTATACCATATAATATGGGGTGCGGAATCAATCCATGGCAGAAGAGGTACGACAATGGAGGGGGAAATTGGTGGTTCTAGTAGCTGATGGTGAAGTAGTATCAAAATACGTGATGCATGGCGCCGCCGCCATGGAGCACGATCCATGGTGGTGGGGTAGTGTTGTTGGCGGCGGAGAAGAGAAAGGAGTGATGGATGAGAGAGTGGAGTAAGCAAGCATCCAAGGTGGGCTAGGTTTTATGGATGGTAGGACTTACGAGATCGGGTGGGATTGATCTTTCGCTCAGCGTTGTGTTAACGCAATGGACACTTGTCCTTCCACCTCCTCCACCAAATAGACACTTGTCGTTCCACCTACTCCACCAAATCGCCAACACAACCCCACTTCGTCACACTACCTGTAACCCAAAAAAGGGACTTTCTGTTTGGCCGGATATAAGAACACGAGAACAATCAAGACGCTTAGATTGGTAGCAACAAATGAATACTGTATAAAGATGCATAGATTTAAATATCATAGTTTAGATTGGATCTTAAAACAAAATGACAGAGGAGTAAAAAAAAGGTAACACCCTGTGGCCCAAAAATGCTATTAAAGGTCTGGGTGTTCAAAAAAGCAAGTCATACCTAGGGGTGCAAACGGAGAGGATAGTTCCCGGTCGTCTGTCCGCTCGAATAAATTTGGATCTTATTCGGAGCGTGAAATCGGATACCTGGGATTTTCTCGGATTCGGAGCCGGATAGTTTTTGCCAGATTCGGAAAGGAGATATCCGTCGGATTTGGAGCTATCTGGATAATTTATCGGATAGTATCCGTAAACGCTATCCTGGATATTCGGTAAACTCTAGGCCTAGTGGGTTGGAGAGAGAAATCGGCCTATGGGGATTTTTAGTATTTAATTTTTTATTTTTAGAAAAATACAGGAAATCCAAATAAGCTAAGAAAAATAGCAACTGAACTTGGAAAAATTTCAGAATTTTATTTTAAAAAATACTTTGGAACATAAGGAACTTAAATAAAATTATTTTAAATTTAATGAATGTTTGATTTATTCATATTAAATCATTTTTAGTTCTAAAAAATCTATTTAAGCTTTGTTAAATTCTAGAAAATCATGAAAGTTTTATAAAACCTTATTTTAAATATAATATTTCCAAAAACTCAAAAATTAGGATGCTACAAACTTGCTACTAGTCAACGTTCTGTGTATCCCTAACTAGTTATTGATACTGGTATGTAGGCTTTGTATATATTGTATCTGTCTTGTTATGTAGTTGGTTAGTTATATTTTGGACATCTTTTGTACTGTTATCACTATGACTTGCTACTTGCAATTACTTCTTTAACTAGTCACCATGATAGTTTGATGCAGTTAAATTTGTTTGTTGAATTAATAATGAAGTTGCATTTTGGGCATGTATTATGGTTGATTGATCTTTATATGTGTGACATATGTGGTTTCTGTTTTCATGCAATATCCGAGTAAATATTTGTGACTGAGACAATCCGTATTCGGATCGACATGTATTCGCTCCGTATTCGTGACCGAGATTATCCGCATTCGTATTCGTATCCGACACTATCCGTGTTCGACTCCGATTCCAATAACAAAATATAGAATATGATACGGAATAAGCGATATACGTTTGTATCCACTCCGATTGCACCCCTAGTCATACCTCACTTTGAGTTATGGCCATATGTCAAACTCTGTATAGTCCACTGGTAAGACTTAAATTGTAGAGCTATTTCGGGGAAAAAATTTGTGATGAATTTTATGGGGTCTGAAGGTACGTACAAAGAACGGTTGCAATTAAATAGTGTGATGCACAATGCATTGTGCAGACCTCCTCCTAGTGGAATACTTCAACTAGGCACACTCGTGAACTAGTGGAGTGCATTTTTTTAGGCTCTGGCATGAACACTTGGATGGCGTTTGGTTCAAGAACGTTACCGCAAATGTAAAGGGAATGAAATTACCGGGAGTTTTAGGGAATGAAATTATAGGGAGTTTTAGGGTGTAATGGGATGATCACACAATTTGTTTGGTTGCACTAAGGAATGTTTTTGGAAACCACTACAATGTTTTGTTAAGGGTGAAGGTATCGGATTCGGATCACACCTGTAGGTGAAGAAGACACCAAGACAGCCAGCTTCACCGATTGAGGAGACAACGTTGACAGTATCCACCAACGGCAAATCGTCAATGTGTGGTTAAGATCTAGCACTACTACTACAAAAAAGCTCATCACAGATGGTTCAGAAACGTCACCGCAGACGGTTTCCTGAACCATCTGTGCTTATGGATCAGTAGTACCCTAAGGGCATTACAGATGGTTTTTGAACCGTCTGTGATAAGTTGTCTGACAGTATCCGCTAATGGCAATATGTGGTTAAGATCTAGCACTACTACAAAAAAAGCTCATCACAGACGGTTCGGAAACGTCACCGCAGACGGTTTCCTGAACCGTATGTGCTTATGGATCAGTAGTACCCTAAGGGCATGACAGACGGTTTTTGAACCGTCTGTAATAACCCTTATCACATACGGTTCTAGTTAAGAACCGTCTGTGATAGCATGATCTTGTTCTCATAAATAGGATTCCTTAAGTTTATCAACATTCTCTGATTGCGCTATAAAACAACGCAATAAAAGAATGTAGATGAACCAAAGCAGGCCTATTTATGAGAATGAGATCACCATCGTGCAATAGACTTTGGCGCCATATCTTCATCCTGCAATAAAACACGAATTTTAACAAGAACCGAAATCCTAGCCATCCATTAGTCATCACAAGAACTAGAGGCATCAATAATTAATTTTCACACGCACAAGCATCCAGATTTACATGGCCGAAACCCTAGCCATCCATCAATCATCATAAGAACTAGAGGCATCAACAATTAATTTTCACACGCACAAGCATCAAGATTTACATAGTCGAAACCCTAGCCATCCAACAATTTTGTAATTTCAAATCCAAGAATCAAGGAAGAGAGGGGAGGGGATCGGATGGGAGATATCACGGTGATGAAGGAGAGGCGACGACAGCGTCACCATTGTGTCACGATAGTGACACTGGAGAAGACACTCTTACGACAAGAGTGCCTTCTGCAGTGAACCGTAGCATCACAACCGGAGGCGGAGGAGCTCACGACAGTAGTCGGCGTCGTCGAGGGACAGGGCACTTCGATCGGTTTGGGGGAGGTGGCGTCACTTCGGTTTGGGGGAGGCGACGAAATCGATCTAGAGTAGGTGGGCACGTGCATGCAGTATATATAAGGGGATTTGGGCAGTGGAACCGATCTAGAGTAGTTGAGAGGTCGCGACGCTGCTTCGGTTTGAAAGTTTGAATAAAGGGGGTGGCCAAATCTAGAGGGATATAAGGGGGCGGCGAAATATCACATACGATTTACTGCCTGTGATGAGTTAATTATCCAGACGATTTGTATTAAATACCGTATGTGAAGTATCACATAAGTTCCTTTTTTTTATTTTATAAAAAACCGTCTGTTACGGTTCTTGTTAATAACCTTCTGTGATACTGCATAGACAATTTTCAACACCCTAAAACCACTCAACCAAACACTATCTTACTTTGGTTAAAAGAGTTTGCCTCTTGGCTGCACACATGTATGCGAATATGCTCTTACAACATCAAATAAGTCCCATGGTGGGAAACTATTGAGATCAGCTACCGCATTTAGGTTTAGTTTACAATGAAAAAAAAACGGTGTTCTCGTAGGAATTACATCTATGGTTTCTTGTAAAATTCCTTTGAAAATTCTTGCATGGTTGGTGTGTTGCAAATAGGTCTTTTAATCAGTGTGCGGAAGTACCTCTCGACCATTTTGTGCACTAGAGGTGTACTATGTAGAGCTTAACTACTGTATTGTGACCAAAGTAACATCTCTGTGTGTTTGGCTCATAGTTATCAATACCGTATCGGTACCGGCCAGCACGTACCATACAACTATCTAAACCGATACAAAGTAGTCTTACATACCGTACCGATCATACCGGCTCAATACCGGTCAATACTGGCCAAATCGGTGGAGTTGATAATACCGTCTATTAAACTATATGTTATATTTGATAGTACTACTATGTATTTGGAATAATACTAAAATTGATATTGGTGTGCATATAATTAAACACATATATACTTATAAATATATATACTCGTATTATTATATTAAATCCGAAACGGTACGCCGGTATGGACTGGTACCGGAACGTACCATTCCAAGAACCAAACCAATATGGCCTCTGGTTGTTGGAGATATGCCCTAGAGACAATCATAGAGATGATTATATTTTATTATATTCATAATTTATTAGATAATATGTTATATTGTTCCTAGAATAATATCGTTAATATTTATTATCAAGTATGTGATTTGATTATGAAACTCTATATTTTTGTGATGATTATTCTTATTCCCTAGTCGGAAACATATGAGAACACATATGAATAGATTAGCATATGTATTGGTTGATGACCATATTTCACGGGTCATAGATATGGAGATATCAAACCAATAATATGGACACATGTTAGCGAACATGGGGTTGGAACGACCCACCATGAAGCACTGCAAGAATGTTGTTTTCTTACATGTCATCAGTTGGTTTTATTTACAATGCGTATGCTATGTCCCTAGATTTGAGGTCGTCGCACGTACTCGAGATGTGTAATGGCTCACTTAGGGGTTGCCAAACGCTACTCCGTAACTAGGTAGTTATAAATGTAGCTTTCGGATTTTGTCATGATGTATACAACGAGATATGGTCGATCAAGATAGGATTTGCCCTTCTAAGCAACAGGAGAGATATCTCTAGGCCTCTCGAGCAATTGGATTCCAGAAATGTATGGCCATGCTACTCGCGGTTAAAAAGTTAACCGTAGTCAGCGAATTTGAGTCATGTGATCGAGAAAGAGTGGCCAAGCTAACCAACAAGGATGACATGTACTTGCCTTGAGCTTGACCGATATCGTGAGGCAAAAAAAAATGCATATAAGTTTTGTTGAGGTTCGTTTGATATGATCTTTACGTATACTTAGGAGTCAGCATGTCTTGCTAGGGGCCGCTACCAATTAATGGACGAGTAGGAGTACTCAGGCCATATCCAAGTGTACGTGAGTCTATAGGGTCGCACGCTTAAAAGGCTAGGGTTTAATTTGGATGGTGAATTGAATTCTTATAGACCACGAGTTCCTAATGGGCCTCAAAGTTCGCGACCTATCATGGATGCCTATATATAGAGGGGTGGTGGCATAGGGTTAAAGTGATTTTTGGAATTCCCGAAACCCTAGCAGCCACACCTTCCTTATTCAATACCACACCATCGACGCTAGCACTTCAACGTGTGGTGTCCCTACCCCGTACGCGTGGATACCTTGGAGGTGTTGATACGAAGCATCAACAGTAGGACGATCCGCAACTCGTGACGATCACAAGGAGTAGGAGTAGGAGACGTACGGCTTGTACGACTACCACTGCACCAATATGCTACATCTACTCTACTTCCGCTACGAGTCCGCGTGTCTAGTGGTAATCCTGTGATCTATTACTAATGGAGATTCCTTATTTACGTGGTAGATTTTTTTAATTTGTGCTAGCGTATCCTACCCGTAGTTCAACAATGGTATCAGAGTCATCCTGTTTAGTTTTAGATTCAGATTAGATGCATATTGTGATATGTGGGAGTCATAGATGTGATATATTACTATTTCCGTTGGTTGTTCTATATGATAGATTATTTTTGGCGATGATCGATATGATCGTCCATGCACGGTGGTCTCAAGATGGGTTCATGATCGTTATTCCATAATCGTGTTTCATGGTTGAATCACAACTTGCCTCTACCGGTCGGTTTCCGCCATCGGGGCAGATAGTGATTGTAAATCCATGGAGCACGTGAAGATCAATTTAGTTGATCGAATCGGAGTGATCGTGTTTTCATGGTCAAATCATGACTTGCCTCTACCGATCGGTTTCCGCCATTGGAGCAGACAGTGATCGTAAATCCATGGAGCACGCGAAGATCAATCTGGTTGATCGAATCTGAGTTGCGATCGGTAAGGGTTAATGTGATTAATCCAATGCGATTTACATGGATGGAATAGTAGATTGGTCCGCCGAACAGGACCTTGGTATATGGACTAGGATCCCCACCCCTGTGGACTAGGATGATAACTTGGTATATGGTATTGCTTTTTTACACCATCTGTTAGATAGAATGCGATTCTATACATATTTGTTTTGCAGGATTATTGTGAATAGTATGGTCCATTATGCATATGAATAATGTATGAGATGCATATATGTATGTAATATTTATGGCCTGCGTGTCATGCTTATTGCAGCCTTAGGCTGTCTATAATTGTATAATGACCTGCGTGTCGATTTGTGATGTTTCTTCACTCCTTGTAACTCTTACTAGTGTGTGCTATGGTGTTATGGCTTAATGGGAGTACTTGGAGGTTTTGGCCACTTGAAGACATGGAGAACAGGAAGCACGACGATAGAGATCAACATGTGGAAGGGCCATACTATATCATGATGCAATGTGATTGTCTGTGAATGTTTTTACATTTCTGTTCATTTATTTCTATGCATGTTATTTAATTGCTCCGAATGCTTTTAACATGGTAGAAATAAAATTGCCTCACATAATATTAAGTTGAATTGATGCCCTCCCAAATTAGCTACACCATCCAAAGTCATGTATTTTAATGGTAGGTCTTGCTAAAGTAGAGTGCCATTAATTTTCCTTGACTAGATCAGTTTGTGTCGGACACTTACACACACATACCATTGGTTTAACTTGAAAAGATCATCATAACGGTTATGGACCTTGGGGCAAAGGGTTGGGTGCCGGAGCATAGAGATGCTGCCCAACAATAAGAGTTATATAGTGATATGATTAGTAAAGGGTTGCTTACTAAATTCACTAATCTTCTAGAAGTGATGCCAAAGCTCACTAGTAGATAAATGGATTATGGGTCTTGAATCGCTAAATGTCATAAGAGGGATATGGTATTTAGTGGGAGTATCCTTATTAAATTGTTTAATATAAGTTACTTTTCTTGAACATATGCCTTAGTTTTGCACATTTTATGTTGTAGATCATGGCACCAATTGTTGTACCCGCCTCCAGTTTTGCTTTACGTTCGATACTTGATAAAGAAAAACTGAATGGAGCAAATTTTGAGGATTGGTCCCTCAACCTAAGAATTGTTCTTAGGCAAGATAAAAAGGAATATGTTCTAGAGGAACCAATTCCAGAAGTGACCGCTGAAAATGCTACTACTACTCTTAAAAACGCCTATAAAAGGCATGTGATAAGCCCCTTGATGTTAGCTGTCTCATACTTGCTGCTATGAACTCAGACCTTTAGAAGTAGTTTGAGAACATAGAGGTCTACGATATGATCGTGGCGCTCAAAGGCATGTTTGATAGATAAGCAAGAACTAAGAGATATGAGATCTCAAAGAAATTATTTGGGTGTAAGCTAGCTGAGGGCAGTCCGGTAAGCACTCATGTGATCAAGATGGTTGGTTACACACAGAGCTTGGAAAAACTTAGTTTTCCCCTTAGCCAAGAGTTCGCTACTGACTTGATTCTTGCTTCGCTTCCTGCAAGCTATGAACAGTTCATTCTGAACTTCTGTATGAATGGCTTAGACAAGAATCTCACCGAGCTGCATATGATGCTCAAGACTATAGAGGACAACGTTAAGAAAAGCAACAATCATGTATGATGATGCAAAAGAGTATAAGCTTCAAGAAGAAGGCTAAGACTTGGGTCAAAAGAAAAGGCAAGGCTAAAGCTATGGATGAGATCCATACTAACAAGCCTAAGCCTAAGACTAAGTTTGGCCTGACTATAGAGAATGAATGCTTTTACTGCAAAGAGCGAGGCCATTGGAAGAGAAACTGCAAGAAATACCTGGCTGATCTGAAAAAGAATGGTGGGACTAAGCCTTCCACTTCAGGTATTAGTGTTATAGATGTTTTTTTTTGCCGATTCTTCTGTTAACTCTTGGGTATTTGATACCGAATCGGTTGCTCATATTTGCAATTCGATGCAAAGTCTAGCAAGGAGTAGGAGCGTTACAAGAGGCGAGGTGGATCTTCGCGTCGGGAATAAAGCAAGGGTTGCTGTATTAGCCGTCGGGACCTTGCCATTACATTTGCCTTCGGGATTTATTATGGAATTAAATAATTGTTATTGCATTCCAGCCATAAGTAGAAATATTATCTCTGCCTCATGTTTGTTGGCAGAGGGTTATAAATTCATTATTGAGGACAATGGTTGTTCTATATTTTTGAATAAAATATTTTATGGCTATGCTCCCGTTATGAATGGGTTGTTTAATTTAAATCTTGATGATGCACCCGTCTATAATATTAATACGAAGAGGCTTCGGCCTAATGATATGAATTCCACTTTCATTTGGTATTGTCGTTTGGGTCACATAAGTGAGAAACGTATGAAGAAGCTCCATGATGATGGACTTCTAAACTCATTTGATTTGGAATCATTTGAAACATGCAAATCTTGTCTACTTGGAAATATGACCAAGGCGCCTTTCACTGGACGAACTGAGAGGGCGTCTGACTTGCTGGCATACATACAGATGTGTGTGGGCCAATAAACATGACAACTAGAGGTGGTTTTCAGTACTTCATTACTTTCACCGATGACTTTAGTAGATATGGATATATCTATTTAATGAGGCACAAATCAGAATCCTTTGAAAAGTTCAAGGAGTTCCAGAGTGAGGTACAGAATCAATTTGGCAAGACAATCAAATTTTTATGATCTCATCGTGAAGGTGAATATTTGAGCCAAGAATTTGATGATCATTTAAAGTAATATGGAATTGTCCCACAACTTACACCACCGGGCACTCCACAGTGGAATGGAGTGTCTGAGCGGCATAATCAAACCTTGTTGGACATGGTTCAGTCGATGATGAGCCAATCGGATCTACCATTATCTTTTTGGGGTTACACTCTAGAAACTACTGCTTTCACTTTAAATAGGGTGCTATCTAAATCAGTGAATAAGACACCATATGAGATGTAGACTAGGAAGAGTCCTAGTTTGTCTTTTCTAAAGATTTGGGGATGTGATGCCTATGTTAAACGTTTGCCGTCTGATAAACTCACACCTAAGTTAGATAAATGCTTCTTTATAGGATATCCTAGGGAAACCAAAGGATATTACTTCTACAACCGAGAAGAGTGCAAAGTATTTGTTGCTTGAAACGATGTCTTTCTAGAGAAAGAGTTTCTCTCGAGAAGGGCGAGCGGGAGAATCGTGCAACTCGAAGAGGTTTGAGAAACTCCACTTGGGGAGGAACTGGCCGTAAATGCCCCAGTAAGGGGAAATATGGTTAGGGAACCTGCAATTGGAGATACTCTCTAGTCAAGGAAGCACCAAATCTACGAAGGTCAGACAGGACATGCAAAGTACCTGCTCGGTATTCGCGTGATATATTGTTGTTGGGCAGCGATGAGCCTGTGACTTATAAAGAAGTGATGATGGGCCCAGACTATGAGAAATGACTTGGAGCCATGAAATCCGGGATAGACTCCGTGGGAGACAATCAGGTTTGGAACCTAGTCGATTCGCCTAATGGTGTTAAAACCATTGAGTGCAAATGGGTCTATAAGAAAAAGATTGACATGGATGAAAATGTTCATATTCATAAAGCTCTACTAGTCGCAAAAGGGTTTCGACAAGTTCAAGGAGTTGACTACGATGAGACTTTCTTGCTGGTAGCGATGCTTAAATATGTACGGATCATTCTATTGCTGCATATTTCAATTATGAGATGTGACAATGAATGTCAAAACGGCTTTTCTTGATGGAAACCTAAGTGAAGATGTGTACATGATACAACTTGAGGGTTTTGTTGATCCAAAGAATGCTAGTAAAGTGTGCATACTTCATAAATTTATTTATGGGTTGACGCAAGCATCTCGGAGTTGGAATATACGTTTTGATGAGCAGGTCAAAATGTTTGGTTTCGTCAAGAATAAAGAAGAACCTTGTGTTTACATGAAGGTTAGTGGGAGCCCACTTGTAATCCTAATCTTATATGTGGATGACATATTGTTGATTGGGAATGACATTCCTATGCTAGAATCCGTTAAAACCTTATTGAAAAATAGTTTTTCTATGAAGAACGTAGGAGAGACAACATATATTTTAGGGATAAAGATCTATAGAGATAGATCGAAAAGGCTAATTGGATTAAGCCAAAGTACTTATATTGACAAGGTGTTGAAACGGTTCAACATGCAGGATGCCAAGAAGGGGTTCTTACCTATGTCACATGGCATAAGTCTTAGCAAGAGTTAGTGTCATTTGACAACTGATGAACGAGACCGTATGAATGGTATTTCATATGCTTCAGCTATTGGATCCATCATATAGGCCATGATATGCCCTAGAGGTAATTATAGAGATGATTATATTTCGTTATGTTCATAATTTATTGGATAATATGCTATCTTATTCTTAGAATAATATCGTTAATATTTATTACCAAGTATGTGACTTGATTGCGAAACTCTGTATTTCTGTGATGATTATTCTTAAACATTCCCTAGTCGGAAATATATGAGGACACATATGAATAGACTAGCATATGTATTGGTTGATGACCATATTTCACGAGTCATAGATATGGAGATATCAAACCAATAATATGGACACATGTTAGCAAAGATGGGGGCTAGAATGACCCACCATGAGACACTGTGAGAACGTTATTTTCTTACATGTCATCAGTTGGTCTTATTTACAATGTGTATACTATGTCCTTAGACTTGAGGTCGTCGCACGTACTCGCCTTATGCTTGACCGATATTGTGAGGCAAAAGGAAATGCATATAAGTTTTGTTGAGGTTCGTCTGATATGATCTTTACGTATACTTGGGATTCAGCATGTCTTGCTAGGGGCCACTATCGATTAGTGGATGAGTAGGAGTACTCGTGCCATATCTAAGTGTACGTGAATCTATAGGGTCACACGCTTAAAGAGCTAAGATTTAATTTGAATGGTAAACCAAATTCTTATGGACCACGAGTTCCTAATGGACCTTAAAGTTTGAGACCCATCATGGATGCCTATATATAGAGGGGCTGTGGCATAGGGTTAAAGTGATTTTTGGAATTCCCAAAACCCTAGCAGCCACACCTTCCTCATCCAATACTACACCGCCAGCGCTAGCACTTCAGCACGTGGTGTCCCTGCCTTGTACGCGTGGATATCTTAGAGGTGTTGATGTGAAGCATCATCACTAGGACGATCCACAATTCGTGACGATCACAAGGAGAAGGAGGAGGAGACGTGCGGCTTGTACAACTATCACCACACCAACACGCTACATCGACTCTACTTTCGCTATGAGTTTGCACATCTAGTGGTAATCCCGTGATCTATTACTAATGGAGGTTCCTTGTTTACATGATAATTTTTTTTTTAATTTGTGTTAGCGTAGCCTACCTGTGGTGCAACACTGGTACAGTATTGACAAGTATGGTTTGGCTGCACAAACGATTGATATATAAATGGATGGTACTAGTACTAGATCTAGGTCATGTGTGAATTTACTTTACCCTGGCAAATACTCGTACCTTCTTGTTGGTGCTTATGGTAGAGTCCGTGCTTAATCCTAAACGCAATTGGAGCTAGCTAGAAAAGAAAAATGGCGGCCGGAGCTAACATGCAGTTGGTGTGGAGATCATCTGATGAATGGATGCTGTCAACTGTGCCCGGTCTGCCTCTTGTTCTAAACCAATTGCACGGGAGCTTGGGCCCAAAAAGTGTCGTCCTAGCTAGTGGATGTATGGGCCCAAAATTGCATTTCTTTCTGGAAAGCTTTTCTTGCAAGCACTGCACTGCAGCACAAGTTAATCTGGCAAGCATCTCCTCTTCTTTATCATGGAGCTTGCTCGTCCACAAATCGATGCTTATATATATACAAGTATATCTATTCATTGGACTACCAATAGATTAAGGTTTGCCATGATAACATCATGGATGCGAATGAAGATTTGTTTCGGGATTCCCTATCTTCTTCTCCATGTTGTGCACTTGACAACCAAGGTCAGTAGTATAGTACTACTTGGATGGCTCCCTGTCCATACACAACTTAATTTTGTTGCAACCACGTGATCATGCTGATTCGCCTGCTGCTGCAGAGAAAAGCCTTCTTACTCCCCTTCAATTTGTTTTGGAGCCCAGCCCCCGTCACCTTTGACTCTTCCTCCTCGTCATCTGATAATGCAAAAACACAAGCAGCCTGAAGTGAGCATACATATACAGTCAGGTAGATTCTGTTCTTTTCTGAATCTGTTCATGGGAACCAGTCTTTCTGGTGTCTGCCACTGTCGAACCTAACTATATAGCCAGTATTAGTGCTCTGTAACTCTCTCTCTCTCTCTCTCTTCTCAGGTTGCAATTCGTCTCCAATACGTAGGTAGTAAAAGTGTACAATAGAGGTTGGCAAAAGCGTAGAAAATAATGGATGCTTTTTTGACTTGCCTCCTTCGTGTAGTCTTTCCCATTTCGAAATCAGCAAAGCTTGGGGCATCCTTTTCCGATCAGAATTAACCAACTAGCATTATCACCACTACCAAGCTACCTACAGCTATTATCTGCCATCGTTTCCAGAACAAGATGACACCTGTTGCAAAAGATGATCGTTAAGCACCTAAAAGAGGGTGAAAATAATACTGAGTGCTATCTTTGAGCAAATATGGAAGCAATGAATCCGAGAAGCTTCCCTTCCATGGAGCACAATCAAATCACTCAGAAGCCTCCAGCCTCCAGGGCAACACTGTAGGGCCCACTCCCAACGACAGGGGCAGTGCTGCACGAGGAGATGCTTCCATTCGACGTGGTCTTATCAGGGTCCTCGGATGTCGATTTTTTTTTTGTGCCTGAAATAGCACTATTTAAAGCGTTATTAGCAAAAATGACACACTCGGCATCGCTTTTGCAAAACTGGCGCTTGACACCGTTCGTGGGTGGGACGGATGGCTCCCGTGCCGCCACATCGCCTCGTTCGCATCACCGGTGGACGGAGGCGTCTCGTCTGTCTCTTCCTGGGACGGATTTGCCATGTCGCTGCCTCGTCCGTCCCTTGGGAGGGACATAGCTACCAATATGGGTTGTATTATGCTTAGCCCTGCTTAGTTGCAATGGGATTCATGATCACATACTTAAAGAATGATTAATCTTGGCTAAATGAAATATAAAACTGTGACATGTGTTGCCATGGCATGTGTTGCCACTATTATTAAAATTTGTTATGCCATGACATGGGTTGCCAGTTGGTCGGGTTGAACCAAAAACGATTTCATACTCAGGCGATTGATCATGCAGTAAAGGGGGAGAATTTTGGAATGTGGTTGCCTCGTCTGAGTAGTTACTAAGGACTTAACTTTGTGCGCCATTGATCTGGGCCATACCGTACAACCACAAGTCTATTTAAGGGGTGGACTTGGCCAACTAATTAGCAATGTTTTGATTCGGTTCTGTTTGGGTTGATGAGCGGCGCAAGAGGGGGCCCAGAATGACGAATTCTTAGCGAGCAGAACCGAGTCAAAACAAAACTTTATAGAAGTCTTGTGATAGTCTCTCTTTGATTCACATGTATAAGGAAACGTGTGTACATATCAAGATGGTTATCTCTTGTGGGTCAAGCTGTACAACCTGTACAGAGTGTTAAAAACTATTCAAATAGCCGTATCCCCGGTTATGAACAATGCCTGGTGATTTCACACGAGGGGTGGATTTTCTAAAAAATATTGGAATAGTTTGGTTGGGATTGGAATGATTAGTTTTGGTTGATGGTTGGGAAGTGAACAGAGTGTTCACTAGTTTTTTCAAAGAACTTGTTTACTTAAGCATTAATATTTTAAATTACGCTTTTCAATCTATTTACTGTATTTACTGTCAATACTGCTTTCTGCAAAATTGCCATTAAGCTATCCTTGTTCATGTCTTGCATGAATACTATTTGCATACATTTCTCTACGACTTGCTGAGTACTTTATGTACTCACGGCTACACGCCACTTGTTGATCAATCACCCAGGAAAAACTAGGGAACTCAGAACTCTTTGAAGAGGAGTATTTTGAAGACTATGCGAACTATGATGCGTTCTCCACTCGATTGCTTTTGGGCATGTCGGATGGCTACCATGAGTTTGTCTATTTCCGCTGCAAGTTTACTCTGTTGTCGTTAAGCCCTACGTGGCAAATTCTGTAAGGCTTGACCATAAGGTCCTTTTGCTACTAAGTAATATTAATTTGTCTGCTTCCTAGCTACCTTGTTGTATGGATATGATTTTATCGATGTTGCAAACTGTGTGGACTAGCTATTGATCATGGGACTAGTTCAAAGTACACAGAGGGCTCGGCTCCAGCGACTCAGGGTCCTGACAAAAACTAATGTGTCGTTTGGAACAAGATTCATTACTTGCAACCTACTGAGCATATAGAACAAGATAACATTCCTTTTCTCTTAAATATACAGAGAAAGTGGTATAGGTAATAATGAATTTGTTAGAATTGATGGCGAATCAACTTGTATACTTTGAAATACTATGCAACTTGCCATCTATAGTTTTTAGGCATGTTTCTGTCGACGATCAAGACGTCGATCTTATGAAAAGAAAAGGAGAAAGTGACGTGGGAAATCTAAGGGAATAATGGGACTGCTCTTTATTCAGTATGAACTGGGTTTTACAAATTATTCTATGAGAACACTGCTTGTTCCCTTACAATATCAGACCTATCACACGAATTTAGGGCTTGTGCTTTAGTCTGATGGCTCTATCTTGTCTTCTTCTTCCCCTCCCTTGATCCGTCCAGGTCCCATCTTTAAATAGCCCTTGAAGAGGCGGTAGTTACTTCCAGAGAAGGTGTCTGATGTGAAGCGTTGCGTCTGGTCGGAGTCAAGCGACGGTTGATAAAGAACCAACCGTTCGGCGGTTATATGTATATGAGACATATAACCGCATGAAGGTTGTTCGTTACTGTGTCTAGATAAGAAACATCGTATGGTATGGAATATGCACATGCTCCATTCGTCATACGGTAGAGAATATACTTGGAATCAGTTCCGAGTATCAGTTCATACCTTTTACGAGCAGTTCTCCTGGTCGGGAGCTTGGTTTAGGCCTTTGTCCGACCAGGGTATCCATTATGTAACCTCTGGAATCTCTACGACCAGTCAGGTCGTGTACCTCAGGGGTTACGACCATGAAGACATATGGTCTGTTATGTATTAAAAATAATACATAGAGGTTTTAATCCTCGTCAGCTAACCCCCGAACTTTAAATGAATAAGTCGCGTGAACACTTTTTCTTCCGATTAAGCCGTATCGGGATGACGCTCATTTAAATGTAAGGGCATTTGAAGCGGTTTGTATTCACTTTAAAGTTGAGAACTTGCTTCGGGAATTGAAGAGTTTTTGTGCCCGTTGGACTTCTACTCTTATTTTCTTTTTAATTCTATCAAAATCTGAAGGCTATAAATAACCCATAGAAGGTAGATCTCTGAAGAGGAAATTCAGAAGAAATCCCCAGCTTTCTTAGTTTCGCTTCGTGTTAGAGAGTTTCCTTCTCAAACCTTCCCTAGAATGGGATCCAGTATCCCATAGTTCATAACACCTTTATGTCTTTTGATAAGACAAAAATCATGGGACAAATTGACTTTTAGACCACCATTTCAGGATCAAGATCCATGGAGAGTGACCTTAAGGCGGTCTAAAAGTCAATTTGGTCTATGAGTTTTGTTTTCAAGGTGAATATGGCCTTTGAAGATCGAGTGAACACCTCATCATCTTTGATGTGTAATCTCTGATAAAAAAGGTGCGAAACCAACGCTTACTTGGTTGTACTTCTCCAGTCTCCTTCTGTTAGAAATCAACTTCGATCAATCTGAAGATATTCTTCGAAGGGTTAGTCGAATGATTTTTGCTTAGAAGGTTATAGAAGAAATGTAACCAGGGGATTTTGTTTTTGTAATGTTCAGATCTTAACGGAATAAAGCTTCATTCTGTTCATATTTCTAAAGCAAAAACTGCTGAGGATGAAGTAGTAAAAGTAGCCCCTGAGCAGGTTTCAACATCTGCTCAGGATCCTCTAGTAATCCTTACTCCTTCTTTGGAGGTAGTCATCTCCAAAGATCCTCAATAGGTTCCACCTCCTCCTGGAAATGCTTCTCAGGTTAACAAATTCCCTTTTTCTCCCCGATTTATCGAGGATAAGGAACTTGATGAAGCCTGGGGAAAGATATCGGACCGTCAAGCTGAGATTGGTCCAGATACAATCTTTTCCGAATATAATGACATGGCAATTCGGGTAAGTGTTCTACGACCATCATTACAATTCTTTCTTTTAAAGTTTCTCTGAAAACTTATCAAAGAAAGGGATTTTATTTTTGTAGCACCTGGTCGAGAAATATGCTGTGGTCGGAGGACTGGCCCAGCGAATAAAAACTTTGGAGCAGAAACACTCCAATATGAGAAGTAAGAACATTTCTCTTTTTGACCTCCTAAGTTTTATTATCTTGTTTCTCCTTATAGCTTAATCTTCTCTTTCTATCATATTTGATAGATTTAGAAAAGATTAAAGAAGAGATTGTGGCCAAAGAAGCCATAATAATAAAACTGAGGGAAGAAAATCAGGGTAAAGACCGGTTGATCGAGCATGCGATGACCAGGCAAAAGGAGGTTTTCGACTCTTGTGAGAAGAAAATCAAAGGTAACTGGTCGTAGACTTAACCAGTGCTCGATTACTCCAATTTTGAAGAACATGTTAACTTCTTTTTATCCACTCGTGCAGAAAAAACCCAAGCACTTGAACGAGCGGAGAAAACCCTCGAGTTTGAGCGTGGCCAAAAGGCAGCCCTTGTATTTGGCCTTGATGAGAAAATCTTGGCTCTTAACAAGATGATCTTTGATATGGGATCAGGATCAAGCTTGCCTTCCTTAGGAGATCCAGCGGAAAAGATGAACTATTTTGGCCAACTTCTGGAAAATCTCAAAGGCCTGCTCAAAACTACGAGGGAAAACCATACCCAGACGATGAAGGAAGCTATTGTCAATGGAGTTAGTGTTGCTTTAGCAAAACTAAAGGCTTCCGACCTCTCTGTTAGTCTTAAAGCTGTGGAAGAAGACTTCAACTGCTCTGAAAGTGAAGCAACAAAACTTCTCGAGGAAGTAAGACCTCTCGGAGAGAAAGTTGATGAAGAAATGGAAGTCGGATCTCCATCGCGTAGCGACCAGTCTAGTGGTCCCAACATGTAAATGGATGTAATGTTAGACTATGTAAAAATGAAAACTTACCTTTTATCAATGAAAATCCTGCTTTGTCTTATCAATGTTGTTAAATACTCATATATCTCCTAGCCCCCGACTGCTTATATTAGTAAATGAACCTTACTAAAAGAAAGCAGTAGACTAAGAAATCGAGTAACAACAAAGACCATGGTAGGAGTGCTGATAATGTGTATAACAGAGATCTAGTGGATACTAGGAAATCGTGTGGTCGGAACCAGCTGATGATTTCGACCAGTCTAGATCTTGTCCATTATCGAATACCTCTTGTAGTCGGAAGATATAACAAAGACTGGATTTGCTGATAAGAAGATATGCATCAAGAATGTATGCAAAAAAATAAAATGAATATATAAGTACTTTTGTTTAAAATATATTCGGATCGGGTCGTATCGATCTCAAGAATTGAAGTGTGGTAAAATATTTTGCGAAACGTGTTCATGCTCAAATCCGACTGGCAGCGGGGATCGTAGGAAAAGGACCGTCACCAGGAAGCTCCTTCCAGTGGGCAGGACCACATGCAGAGAGGAGAGACTTCGACCAGGAGGCTTTCCGTGTCCCGACCAGTAGCCAAACTTGAGTAGAACTGAATGTTGAAATAAAATAACAGTCTTCAAATTCAAGAAAGAACGAAAACCATATAAATTGTCTGAGTTGGTACTCCTTATACTCGTATGTTTCTTTAAGAAAAGAGTATTTGGCTGTGCGTGTGTATCATTGAAGCAATGATCACGACTAAAACCAGTGTGGTCTGTGACATTTAAGTCAGCAACCATGAGTATTTGAGATCCCTTTGAAAGGAATATCGGAGAGAATGAGTGTCTTCTCCGACCAACTAGAAACAATAAAGACATATGACCAGATGCGATGAATAATAAATATAAACAACCATACTTATCGTTTTAAAAAGGAAATGCATCTTTATTGAAATATGAATGGAAATGAAATACATGAAATTAAACATAGAACTTACACAATTGATCAATATTCCAAGAGTTAGACAAAACTTACCCATCTGTCATAGCTAATCGTACCGATCCTGGTCGGGTAACTTCGACCACAGTGTATGGACCTTCCCACTTAGGTGAAAGTTTGTTGCGACCCGCTTGGTTCTGAATTTTTCTAAGAAACAAATAACCTACAGCTAGACTGCGAGGTTGTACCTTACGACTGTGGTACCGACGCATGGCTTGCTGGTAGATTGTTGATCGTAGCAAAGCTTGATTTCGTCGTTCTTCAAGGAAATTGATGTCGTCAAGTCGTCGTTCACACTGATCACTTTCGGAAAAGCAATCAGTTCGAGCAGAACCAATTTTAAGTTCTGGAGGAAGCATGGCTTCAGCTCCGTAAACCATAAAGAATGGTGTTTCACCGGTTGCACGACTAGTTGTGGTACGAACGGCCCATAACACAGAAGGAAGTTCTTGAACCCAAGCCCCTGACCATTGAAGTAACTGGTCGAACACTCGTCATTTGATTCCTTGTATTATGATACCATTGGCTCGCTCCACTGCTCTGTTACTCTGCGGATGAGCAACAGAAGCGAAATGTATGTTGATACCTAGATCGTCACAGAATTCCTGAAAATTGCTGCTCGAGAACTAGGCACCGTTATCAGTGATTATACGACTGGGTACACCAAATCGGGTAATCACGTTTTTTGTTAGAAACCTCTTGGCGGCTTCAGTTGTAATTTTTACAACCGGCTCGGCTTCGATCCATTTAGTGAACGTGTCAATCATGACGAAAAGGAACTCAAAGCCTCCGGGTGCTCTTGGGAAAGGTCCTAGAATGTCTAGTCCCCAGGTTGCAAATGGCCAAGAAAGAGGAATTGTTTGCGAAGCTTGAGACGGCTGATGTACTTGTTGGTTATGAAACTGACATTGTACGCACTTCGTCACGAGCTCTTTTGCATCATAAAAGGCAGTTGGCCAGTAGTATCCTTGCCTAAAGGCTTTACCAACCAAAGTTCTGTAGGAATGATGAGCTCCACAGACTCCTCCATGAATTTCGGTTAGCAATTTAATGTCATCCGATCGAGATATGCATCTCATCAACACTCCGTGAGATCCTCGTTTGTACAAGGTACGTTCAATTAGAGTGTACGATTTGGCTTTTCGTGCTATACGATCGGCCTCTACATTATCTTCTGGAATTAGGTCATGCTGAAGATAATTGTAGATCGAGGTCATCCAATCTCTACCATGATCGTGATGGCGCCAACCATCATCGACCTGTGGAGCATCTATGTTTGCAGAATCGAGGTGTGCAACCTCCTTGCGAACATCTATGTCCTCGGAAGGCTCGACTACCGAGGGTGAATCTAGTTTCTCGAGAAAAACTCCGGGCGGGACGGATGTCCTTGTGGAAGCCATCCGCCAATCAGTCCGCGAAAGTTTTCCTTTCTAGGAATGTGTTGGATCTGAAAACCGAAGAAATGCTTTTCGAGTTTCCGTACTTCCGCCAGATATGATGATATCTTGGTACTAGAGCATTGATACTCTTTCCCTACTTGATTCGCTACTAGTTGAGAATCGCCTTTCACTAGCAATCTGCGAATCCCGAGCGAACGAGCTGCTCGAAGTCGTGCCTGTAAACCCTCATATTCTGCCACATTATTAGTAGCAGGAAAGTTTAACTGAATAGCGTACTTTATTTGTTCGCCAGTAGGGGAAATCAAGACGACCCCAGCCCCCGAGCCGTGCAACATCAAGGAACCGTCGAAGTACATTGTCCACTCATCGTGGTGCTCGTACTCGGGCCCTTGGGTGGGTTCAGGGTTTGTCCATTTGGCAATGAATTCTGCTATTGCCTGGGACTTGATTGCTGTTCGTGGGACAAAATGGAGATCGAATGCCCCAAGCTCAACCGCCTATTTTGCTATTCGTCCTGATGACTCCCTGTTTCCTAGGACTTGACCAAGAGGATATCCAGTAGGTACGACCACTTTATGGGCCTGAAAATAATGCCTTAGTTTCCTTGAAGTCATAAGGAGACCATAGAGCAACTTTTGTATCTGTGGATACCTTTCTTTTGGTCCATGCAAGACTTCGCTTACGTAATATACTGGTCGTTGAACATGATCTCGTTCTACGACCAGTACACCACTAACCGTTTGTGGCGTTGCAGCCACGTAAATTAGTAATGTTTCTCCCAATATCGGAGAGACTAAGATTGGGGGACTCGTAAGGTACCGTTTTAATTCTTCAAAGGCGCTGCTTGCCTTTTTAGTCCATTCAAAACTCCCATGTTTCCGGAGAAGCTTAAAGAAAGGTAATCCTTTTTCGCCTAACCGTGCTATGAAACGACTTAACGCTGCCATACAACCGGTTAGTTTCTGAACTTCTTTCTTTGTGGTCGGATCGCGCATCTGATCGATGGCCGCGATTTTCGCTGGATTTGCTTCGATGCCTCTAGCCGAAACTAGGAATCCAAGAAGTTTTCCCGACGAAACTCTGAACACACATTTCTCTGGATTTAACTTAAGGTTATGACGTCTTAAGTTATTGAAAGTCTCCTGTAGATCTAGAACATGATCACCGGCGTTGATGCTCTTTACGACCAGATCATCGACGTAGGCTTAAAGATTCTGACCTATCTGTGGGCTAAAGGTCTTTTGCATCAACCTTTGGAATGTTGCACCAGCATTTTTGAGACCAAATGACATCTTTACATAACAGTAAGTACCATATGGAGTGATGAAGGAAGTTTTCTCTTCATCTTCTTTACTCATATTTATCTGGTGGTACCCAGAGTAAGCATCTAAAAAACTTAACAACTCACACCCAGAAGTTGAGTCTACAAGTTGATCGATGCAAGGAAGGGGAAAGTCGTCCTTCGGACAAGCTTTATTAAGATCTGTGAAGTCAATACACATTCGCTTGTGCTTTAGTCTGATGGCTCTATCTTGTCTTCTTCTTCCCCTCCCTTGATCCGTCCAGGTTCCATCTTTAAATAGCCCTTGAAGAGGCGGCAGTTACTTCTAGAGAAGGCGTCTGATGTGAAGCGTTGCGTCTGGTCGGAGTCAAGTGACGGTTGATAAAGAACCAACCGTTCGGCGGTTATATGTATATGAGACATATAACCGCATGGAGATTGTTCGTTACTGTGTCTAGATAAGAAACATCGTATGGTATGGAATATGCACGTGCTCCATTCGTCATACGGTAGAGAATATACTTGGAATCAGTTCCGAGTATCAGTTCATACCTTTTACGAGCAGTTCTCCTAGTCAGGAGCTTGGTTTAGGCCTTTGTCCGACCAGGGTATCCATTATGTAACCTCTGGAATCTCTACGACCAGTCAGGTCGTGTACCTCAGGGGTTACGACCATGAAGACATATGGTCTGTTATGTATTAAAAATAATACATAGAGGTTTTAATCCTCGTCAGTTTCCATGTGATAGGTTTTGAACTATGCTTAGATGTGGAATTGACTAGAATGCAAATCGGTTCTAATCTGATAGTGTTGTTAGATCATGGCAGTGGCTTGGCTTTGTTACATATTTCATATGTTGACAGTGGGTTGGCTTTGTTAGATTTTTGTCAGATGATGGCAGTGGGTTGGCTATGTTACATATTTTTAGATGATGACAGTGGGTTGGCTATGTTAATTTCTGTTAGATGATGAGAGTGGCTTTGTTGTCTTTTTTTTTTGAACTAACAGTAAAGCATGACTTATGTACTAGATGGACAAAGTTCTCCCAGCCATCTTGCTGTGACAGAAAAGGGTTAGCAACAAAGCCTGAAAACTGAAAGCAAGAAAACAAATAACACAACTGAGAAATGAACTCAAAAAGCTCGAAAAACATGCACAAAATCAGCACCAAAGTCTCATGACACAAGATCACTTTCCGATACGACTAACTCGTATTGAAAGAACGAGCAATCGGTTAGGAAGATAAATTTCAGCACACAACTCAAATTCTAGCACACCTAAAGAGTAGGGTAAAACTACTGATAGGGGTGTTAGATACTTAGCCAACTAGTATCACTTCTTACCCTTCCATTTCCACAAGTTTTAATTGAGTTAACCTCTCATTATCTATCCTATTCACTAACTAGCAGCTTGCTGTCCAGATTTTGATGCTTGCTGTCCAGATTTTGAATCCAGCTCTGAGCACTTCTATTCTTCACCAAAGGGCAGCTGAAACTTCAAACTTAAACTCTCATATGTTCCCCAAAACCAGGATTAAACGATAACACTATCCTTTGAAAGGAAGAGAGGAAAACAACTTGTCAAAACTTAATAAGAACAGGGTAAGATGAGCAAACTAAGATAGATAAGGAGCAAAAGCGGAGAACTTACTTAAGCTTTCAAAATAATTTGATAGTTTTGAAACTAAGTTTTTCAAAGTATCCTAAAAGCGACCAAGCTAGGGGTTCCTACGGTCGGTATGACTCTAATACCAAGCTTTGTGAGACCCTAGGATATTTAGCTTGTAATGCTTAGCCTTCCATTGACTCTAGCATCACAAACAAAATATCCCGTGCCTCGGGAAAATGTATACTCCCCAGAATTGCAGTATACACACCCTTTTACAAAACATTGCATCAATTCCATACAAGATCATACAATCGAACCAAAGCTTTACATGCAAAAGGCATACATAATAGTATTACAAAAGAGAGGCCAACCGGGCATGAACAAGCTAAAAAAGAGCTAGAATAACAGCGGAAGCAAAATGCCATCAGATGGCTATGAACAAGAGCCAACCGGTTTGCCCTACACCCACAAGGCAATCCAACTGGGCCTCTAAGCTAGTCGCACCCACCACAACAAAACTCACAAAAGTAGACCCCTTAGGGATCAACTTCCTCTGCAACAATTAAGCAAAGCAAATGAGTACAAAAATGTATTCGCAAGACTTACGAGTAACAAACCTAGATATTACTACATGCAGGCTTTAATCAAAGGAGAAGACTCAAGGTTTATTTTCAGCATAAAGCAGATTTTATTTGCAATAAGTAATAGATTGAAGACAGTTTTAACAATCTGAAATTTATTTGTTCAAATAGCAGCGAGACAATAAGTAGTAACATGAAGACATCCTGGAGATGACTAACCCAATAGCCATCACAACAATAGCACGAATTACCCATTCGTACCACCCACATCAAGTTTTAATTAAAAGGTTGTAGTCAAGTTCTTGCGGGAAATAACCAAGTGTGTCCATAACCTAGGACGAGGCTATTCGAATAGATTTAACCCTGCAGGGGTGTACCAATGTACCCACACTTCAGATCGAAGATTGATTTGGGAGGTCTTGGCGCTTGGATTAGAAATGGAGGGCCACGATTTAAAGTGAGGATCGAAGGTCCTAACGTTCAAGGAGATCTGAGACACAGATCTACACATGGACGACCCACGATCACCCAGGCGCTAACAGAGGTGGTAGCCACGGGTGATCTGAAGGGTTGTTTTTGCAAAAGACCAGCGGTGTGGTCTGTGCAAAAACACTAGAGGTGGTCTAAGAGGAGGTCTTTGCAACTGACCCAAAGTGGTCTTTGCAAAGATACAAAGGGTGGTCCAAGGGGAGGTCCGAGAGGGTGGTCTTTACAAAAAGACCCGAGGTGGTCGTGACCAAGGTTGGTCTAAATGAGAGGGAGGTCCGTTCAAAAGTGGACGGCCCGATGGAGATCCAACGGCTAGTAGAGCTCGCACTCTTGAAGGGGCTCGGGGCTGAGCTGAGATGGTGGAGATGGTGGAGTCCAACCGAGACAATGGTTTGGGCTCGAGTCTGACTTGAGCCCAAACAGGACTTTGACTTAGGGTTTAAAATTGAGCTGAAACTTTGAGAGATTTTTAGAGGTAGCAAACTAACTCCAAAATTTCTGAAATTTTTACAAGAGCTTGCTAACTCAATGATTGACCTTGTGTAAAATTTCTAGAGGTCTTTATGCTGAGCATTTTTCTCCAAAAATTTCTCAAGGTTATGAGTCAGGGTTTGACCAAGGGTCAACCTGTTTGACTGGCCTCTTAAATATTCAAATAATTTCTAAAAATTATGAAATTTTTTAGAGTAGTCACCCAACATTCCTAGAACCAAGGGAAATTATTTCCAGAGGATGATCACAAGATTATCTAGAAAAATTTTCAAGGGTCAAGACTTTGTTAAAAGAGGCTGGTGATTTTGAAATCTCTATAATTCCTTTACAAGAATTACAGAAAAATTCAGAAACTTCAACTTGCAAGAAAAAGTTTTAAATTCTACATATTTTCTTACATTTGAAACACAAACCAAGAATTGGGATGCTACAGTTGGGTCTATCAGGACCAGGCATAGCCTATCATAGATTGTTCTTATTATGAACCGTATGTGATACACACCTATCACAGACAGTTTGTTATAGAACCGTCTGTGATCATTCACAGACGGATCTAGTTACAACCCGTCTGTGATAACGGTGGTTATCACAGACGGGTTGTAACTAGAATCGTCTGTGAATGACTGCAGACGGTTATATTAATAAACCGTCTGTGATAGTTACGTATCACAGACGGTTCTTAACAAGAACTGTCTCTGATTGTTGGGCGGGAAACTAGAATTTGGACATAATGGGTAGGCTGCCGAAACTCGCTTTATATAACCTTGCGCCTCTGCTGTCTCTCCTCCTCACACCTCATACCCCATCTCCTCCTTTGCCGTCTTTCCTCCTCACACCTTGCGCCCCGGCCTCCCCCAAGCTTGTCGCCCGCGGCCTCCTCCAACTCGCCCCGGCCTCATCGTCATCGGCCTCCTTCTAACCATCACCCCGACCTCCTCCACCTCGCCCTGGCCTCGTCGTCACTGGCCTCCCATGACCTCGTCGCCCTCGGCCTCCTCCACTTCATCGCCCCAGCCTCCCACGACCTCACTCTCTCTACTCCCCCCTTTGCTCTGTGATGTGGATTACTGAGAGCTAGTGTTAGTGCTTTGTAAATGGATCGAGTTGATGCTACTGTGATGTGGGTGATGCTATGGTTTATTGTTGGTGGCTCTCTGTGCATGTGTAGTTCATGTTGAGTTATTTGGTTTGGGAAAAAATATAGATGGTAGCGCACTGTCCGGTAATACCGCCATAACTTTTGCATACAAACTCGGATTGCGACGTTCTTTGGCTCATTGGAAAGCTAACAAAAAGTTCAATATGAAAATCCATAAGTTCGTATCAAATTCATTCGTGGGGCTCAGGAGACTCCAGACAAAGTGAAACCCCCCCAAAAAAGGTCGTTTAGGGCCTCAAAATAGCATCCAAAGTTTTAGCAGCCGTTTTTTTTTTTTTTTTTGCGAGAAAAGGCTATCACAGACGTTTCTAAACAAGAACCGTCTATGAAAACTCATCACAGACGGTTTTGAACAAGAACCGTCTGTGATAATTAATATCACAGACGGTTCTTGTTCAGAACCGTCTGTGAAAATATACAATCACAAACGGTTGAGTAGAACTGCTCGTGATAACTATCACGCATAGCTTCTACTTACGAGCGTGTGTGATATTAAATATCCTGACGGTTTTGAACCATCTGTGATAACATATTAAATATCATGAGCGAACTTTTGAGACGGTTCGGAAACCGTCTATGATGACGGTTCCGAACCGTTTGTGATGAGGTGATCTGTAGTAGTGGAAGAAAACACTACACGTACTCAAAACCTAAAACACTACACTACACGCACCCGCAACACACACACAACACAAAACCCTAAACCCTAAACACACAAACACACGGCCACACCCCAGTACCCACACAACACACATGCGCACATGACACCACAACACACAGCACACAGCACACACGCACACAAAACACACACACACACACACACAAAACATGCACACACAGCCGCACGACACAACACACTCACACCAGCATCTCTCTCTCTCTCTCTCTCTCTCTCTTTCTGTTGCTTTCCCCTCCCCTTTCTTCTCTGTGGCGGATCTTCTCTCTCTCTCTCTCTCTCTCTCTCTCGACCCGATCCAACACCGCCGGGGCACTGCTCGCTAGTCAGTTTTCACCCTGCATAGGTCGCACAACTTTACCTACAAGAGACGATCATCTTACAATAGCAACACGCTACCGTAGACGTGAAACTAAGAAATCATCGCAAGGCCTTTAAAAATGCCCCACCCCAACATAGCTCCACCCGCCTTGGGCTACAACACTCCGAAGTCCCCCTCCCTGCTACACCACATTCCGCCGGATGGTGAAACTAACACTAAGGCAAAATAAATTAATTAGCCAAATCGTATCCATTATAGACTTGTGGTTGCACTATTAGTGCATGAGAGGCCATCACAAGATTCGGTCCTTAATTGACTTGGGTGGTGCTTTCACATTACCAACTCTTGTGCTCTTATCCGCACCTGCCCGACTTACAATTCGCCTAAGTCTAAAACAGTTTTTGAGTTTTCGTTTTAAAAATCCTTTCTAGGTTCAACATACCAGCCGGGCTCTAACCTCGGCTGTCCAAATCCAGTTTTCAAGTTTGAATGATGTCAAGGCAAATTAATGCCTACATATCAATATATCTAAGCAAGGCTAAGCATGACACTTAGATATAGACTTAATGACTAGTTAAGTATACCATTATTCCTAGGGCAACAAAACATAGTATCCAAGTTCAAGGATTTGAATTTAATAGCTCAACTAACATTAAGGTATTAACTACGAGCTAAGACAACATAATTGTAAAAAAGTATAGCATGCCATTTCATATTTTAAAACAATATAATTGCATTCAAATGTAGGTGCAATATGATCGAAGTGTTGACTCGTCTTGCTAAATATTTTGATAACCATGGTCTTGTTCTTGCTCTGGCTTGAATTGCTACTCCTTTGGGACTTTGAATTCTAATTACGCGAAATATGATCGAATCCAAGAACGCTTGAATACAACCAAATGAAACCCACATAAATTCAAAGGCATTCAAACAGATCCAAAAGAATTCATACAAAGTGAAATAAATCCCAAACTTCTTTTATTTAGTATAAGGGTACAAATTTGGATTTTAGATGAATTTAGGATCATGGATCATTGGATTCGGAGTTAGGGCGAGAGGGATTGAGCTCTCAAAATATTCGCAGGTGTAAACTTATGGAAAATGGGAGAGAGGGGGATATTAACAGGAATACCCCTCTTAGGTCATTCATATAGGAGAAGTTAGATTAACAAGTAGGATCTACTAATCTTCATTTATTTTTATGAATTGCTCTTCTATTGGAAGTGGATAACGGTGTGTGATAGATGGGATCACTCAACTTTGATTTGCTTCGGTATTACTATAGTTTCATTGAGAACACCCCATCACCACACAAACGCGGGGCCTAGTTTATTTAATGCTTTATTTTATTATTATTTTCTACTTATCAAGAAAGTTCCGTGAAAAATAGGTGAGACCTATGGATAGTTGCGAGGGGCCACATGTGATAGATATAAGTTTAACTGACATGTGAGATCTAGTTTATTTAATGATTTTCCTTATCAATTTCTATTTATCAAGAAAAGTTCCATGAAAGTTAGGTAAGACCTATGAATATTAACTAGATACCATCCTTTATCAGTGGTTTCTGTTACTCCCTAGAGTCCAAATTGGCTCTGGCCCACTCCCACTCGGAAAATACCACGCACACACAACTAACCCTTTTCATTTTTCCTAAATCAACTCATGCAAAATGGTTAACACATGGTTAGTTGCTTTGGACACCTTGGCCTTGTATGTTGGTCAATTTCATCTTGGCTAGGCAATGTGGGACTATCATCTCCTACATGCATTCATCCATTCAAACCCATACATGGGCTGCACTTGTGCCCTATTCATCTTGGGCTAGTCATCACAGTTTCTATGTGTCTAAGATTTATCATTGAGTTGATCTTCACTTAACATAATTACTTACGTGGCTATGCGTACACACTAGTACACCTATTATAATCGGTCAACCTTCAGCTATAATACATACTGATGACTATTTTTAGTTAAGTAGATAACTACTCATTCACTATATAGGGCCTATGTATCTTTGACCACTGATTCTTATTTAGTAATTAAATACCCTAACTAACTTGATTACAATTTAACTAATAAAAGGTCATTTATGGTAACAACTATTGCTGACTTTTATGTCAACATAATAGGACTAATGGGAGAAACTCACATGGCATGGACTCATAGCTCAACTTCTATTTTCCATTGAGACCTAATTGTATGTTTGCAAGTTTATCATATTATTGTCTAATTAAATTGGTCTTCTTGAATACATTAATCTTCACTAGACAATTACTAATGGCTTAGGGTTAAGTGGTCATTTAGATGTTCCTTATATATACATAGCTATATTTTATCAGAGGTGCAAACTTATAGTGTTGGACCGAAAAAGACGACTAGAGGGGGGGGGGGTGTGAATAGGAACACGATCTCTTTTCACTTTGATCAGATTCAACACGTTTTTCACCCCAATAGCTATGAGAGCTATGAAGATCAACGTACAAGCATAGCGGAAGACTTGTATTAAATCCAATCAAAACCCCGAAGCAAAACAATCATAATCAACAAAAACTCAATTCACAATGAGTTGGGCGGTCAGACCTCTCAGCCTAGCGGTCTGGCCTCTTCATGGGGCGGTCTAACCTCTCCAAGGGGCGGTTTGATCTCAAGCTCGATGAACAGTAAAATCAGCTCGAACTCAAAATCACAAATTGGTCTAACTTTTGATCCACGTTTCCAAACTTCATGAAACTTGAAATATACCTTCTCTAAGATGTCAAGAACATATTCCAATCAACGATCGTGAAGATCATTGCCAAAGTTCTGTCCTTTTTCCGTTTGAGTGAAGGTTGCTTCAAAACCGAGTTAAAACCAAAATATGATCCAAACACTTGCTTGTGGGTGATAGATGATCAAGATGATCTTAGATGTATTCCCACATGTCATAGCAAGTAAGATCCAAGCCAGAAACCAAAGAAAAACCAACGGATCAAAGAAAGCCCCAAAATCACAAAATAGAAAGCAAGAACAAGAATAGACTCATCTTTAGGAATCTTCTTTGGATTGATTTGAGATTGATGTTGGTTTACAGCCACTCCATCCTGGAGGACAAAGGTTCAACACTTGAGCACACAATCAATCCAACTCTCTAGAACCCTAACCTCTCCACTATCCTCTCCCTAAAACACAAACTAGGGTTTTCTCAAAATGCAAGGGTTGGGAGGTGCACAATCAGCACCCTCTCCTATTTATAGTGGAGGCTAGCTTCTAGAAGAACATCCCTAATGGGCACCCGTTAAACCCACACACAAACGGGTTTAACTCATGCATGCTTTTTAAAGCACCGTATTCATCTTATCTTGACCTAATCCACTTCTTCTTGCGTCGTTTTGCGCCGCGGTTTAGCCAAAAAGCCATCAAGGCGGTATTTTGGTAAATACCCCTTCTCGATCCTTCTCCAAAAACTAAGTCCAATCTTCATGAAGCAATCCCATACTTCGCCACATGTAGGTTGACCAACGAATCTCTTCATGTCGGCAAGTCTCTCCCATCTGACTCCCACTGAAACTACCATGGCACTTGCACCGACCCCTGCTCTGCTTGATGCAACCTATGAGCACCTGTCTCGGGAGCTCCTAGAGAGATCTCCTAGGACCTCCTAGGAAGTCCGACAGGACCACCTGGAGGTCTGGGAGGTCCTCCAAGACCACCCGAGGAGGTCTCCCAGGACCACCAAAAGGTCTCTAGGACCTCTCCAAGAGGACTCGAAGGTCCACTCGGAGGTCCTCCAAGACCACCCGAAGGTCCCAGCCTCTGCGCACCATGAGCTAGTCCCAGGATCAAAAGGCTAGCTCGCACAGGCTCCTCATCAGTGTGATCAAATCCATACAACAAGCTCAAAGAGATGAAGCAGACAATTAACACATATATTAACAGGAGACCTTATGGTCAAGGTTTTTACACAGTTGCCTCACAGGGCTTACAACCCAAAAGAGAACCTACAGCAGAAAAACAAAAACACGTGAAGGCCATTCGGCAAGCCCACAAGCTACCGAGTGGAGGACGCTTCCTAACGCACAAGGTCTTCAAAGAGGTCCCCATCAAAACTTCCTGGATCTCCTTCCTCCGCTGATTTAAAATAGAGGACGTAAGCCATGAGTACTTTGAATGTACTGAGCAAGCCGTGGGAAAAAGTATGCAATTAACATTCATGCAAGGCTTGCCAACTGAGAGCTATAGGGTTAGTTTGCAGAAAGCAGCGATTGACAGTAAATAGCATAAATAGATTGCAAAGCTCAAGTTAAAACAAATAAAATAGTAATACATAAGTACATTTGTTTTAAAAAGAGGTCGTGAGCACCAACTCACTCCCAAAACCACTCGTGGGAGTCCTGGTAGCACCCACGACCAGGACCACTACCACGACCATTTGGAGCACCAACTCCCGAGTTCCCACGACCACCCTAGAGCTCCACGACCACCCCAGAGCACCAACCCTGGAGCATCTGGGCCACTCTAGGGCTGCTAAGACTTCTCTTTTTCTTTGAAAATCCTACCCCTCGTTCGAAATCTCCGGGCGTGTCCATAACCGAGGACGCAGCTATTCGAATAGATTTACTCTGTAGAGGTGTACATCTTTACCCACACGAGGCAGTCGCTTGATATTTCACACGTTACCTTAGACATGCAAATCAGGTAGAGACTACCACTGGGCTTTTACAAAGGTCAGTTCTGACTCGGTTCTGCTCGCTAAGGTTTCGCTTCTAACGGGTCCATCCCCTGCCAGATTCGTGCTCGCTCTTGCGCCATTCCCAACCTCCACAGTACTGAAGTAGGACACCCCTAATTATTACACCCGGTCCACCCCATAATGGACATGTGGTTGCACAGCATGGCCCAGATCAATGGCTCACAAGGTTAAGTCCTTAATTGGCTACTCAAGCGAGACCATCCGCATCCCAAAGTACACACTGCACCCACTACTCACTTCCTGCCTTCTCGCCCGAGCATAAAAGGGGTTTTGTGTTCAAACTAGCCCAAGGACCACCCCAGTCCGGGCACACCTTTTAAACAGCAGTGGCATTGCCACGGTTCCATAGTTCACTTAGTCAAGTTATTTCGTTGGGTGAAACCCGGCCAGAGGACCACCCCAGTCCTAGCACACAAATTTTAGTTGAAGTGACAACTAATGTCATGGCCTCACACAGGGCCACACTTCATTTTAATCAGCTACACCGGATGCTACTACACAAGCCACAGACCAGTGCGCTAGGGGTAACTTAACATTGATGACTCAAGGTGAGACCGACATCTACTAAAGCATGGCTAAGCAAACATGGTACACAGGTTGGTAAACAAAAATGACCAACACAGAGCGCCCATCCTAGGGGTGTCCAAGGTTACATGTCAACATGTAGAGCACAATTATTTCAAGGAGGCATAATATCAAATAGAGAATTTAGCTACTGCCCGAACCATTTGTCGTAGCAGGGCCCCCTGGGGTGCCCCGCACCCTAGGATAGTCAGGAATACCGGTGTGCCGTCAGGAATACCGTACATATGTAAACCTAGTCTGTATAGCATATTTGGACAAATGTACCTAAATGCCCATTGTTTCTTTCTCACCTATGGGGGCAAGAAGGTAAATGTCCCTTCTTGCCCCCTATAAGTAAGGCCCTAAGGGCACATGTAAGGGGGCTCTCCCTCATTTTTCACACAAAGCAATACAACTCATGCCTATGTCTTTGGCTCCTTCCCTTTTCGGTCCTCCTCAAAGACAAAGGGTACGGGGGTACCTCGTACCCACTGTCTAGTCTTTTTACTACGACACCATTTTTATAAAAGTAGCCATGCATGATAAAACATAACAAGATACTTTTGTAAAAGAAAAGGGTTCCAAAATGATCAAGGTCCACGACTTGCCTTCGGCGATGAGTTGTTGAGCTTTTGAGAAGGCAGCTGGATCCTCAAGCTCCATCGCGAACCGGAATCTACACGATCCCAAAGAAACCAAGTGAATAAAGCAACTCTAAGAAGAAAGCCGAAAAGAACTTAACTAAACCCAAAAAGAGAAGAGGTCCACGGCGAGGGAGGTCTGAGAGGAAGATCCAACGAGATGGAGGTTCAAACCCAAGGAGGTCCGAACCAGGGGAGCACCAGAATCGAGAGGGGCTGAAGGAGAGGTACGGTTTGGGTGAAGAACAAAGAAGAAGTGGTTGCTCTGGGTGCTCTATTTAAGGAGAAGGAGAAAAGAACACCACCAAAGGGGAGTGACCAGATTCAAAGTAGCGGTACACTGCTAGCAGGCACGAAAAAGGATTAAAGCAGGTAAAGGAGGGGACAAGAGAAGGGAAAGTCAAGGGGGAGCTGACAACTTTAAAAGGGCACAGACTTTTGCATTAAAAATGAGGTGACAAGAGGTAGAAAAGGTACTGACAGGACTGACAAATGGCACAGGTCAAGAACAGCAGGGGGTTCAGGACTGACAATGGGGCCAGTCAAACTCAAGAGAACAGACCAGTCAAAAGGGGTGGTCTCAACCCGCAAAGGTGGTCTTTGCAAAAGGATCAAAAGGAGGTCGCGACCAAAAGGGGAGGTGTAGACCAAAGGGTGGTCGTGACCAGGAGGGTGGTCTTTGTAAAAAGACCAAGGGGAGGTCCTGATCACAAGGGATGATCTGGACCAAGTGGGTAGTCTTGCAAAAAGACCAAAGGTCACGATCATATAGGGTGATCATGACAAAAGAGGGTGGTCTTTACATAAAGACCAAGGCCCAAGAGGAGGAGGAGGAGGTCCAAAGGACAAAAGAAAAGGCACAACTAACCAGGGCCACACGATCTTGATTGGGTGGTCCAAGAGAGAAAGGAACTAACAGAGAGGTCCAAAGAAAAAGATCCAAGGAGGTCCTAACAGTCAGGATGGAACCAAGGGAGGTCATGATGACCAAGATCTAACAAAGGGAGGTCTTGACGGTCAAGATCTAACAAAGGGAGGTCCTGATGGTCAAGATATAACAAAAGGAGGTCCTGACGGTCAAGATCTAATAAAGGGAGGTCCTGACGGTCAAGATGAAGGCAAAGGAGGTCCAGACACAAGGGAGAGGTCCAGACACAAGGGAGGTCTGAGCCTATAAGGAGGTCCAAACACAAGGGAGATCTGAACCCCACAAGGAGGTCCAAACACAAGGGAGGTCTGAACCTACAAGGAGGTCCAAACACAAGGGAGGTCTGAACCTACAAGGAGGTCTAAACACAAGGGAGGTCTGGACCCTCAGATCCAAACGAAGGGAGGTCTGGACCAAATAAGAAAGAAAGAACTCGGCCGAGGGAAAGCATGAAGCAAATGAAGAAAATAAGGAACTCCAGCAAATTCCAATAGAAACCGAGCCGATTTAGTTGAAGTTTGGTTTAGTCATGTAAGGCCCTTGTAAAATCTCAAGTTAAGCTTTGAATTCTTATCAAAACCAAATGGTTCTTTTTTTACTTTGAAATTTTTCAAAAACTCTGGACAAACGGGCGTTACACAACCCGTCGTACCGAACTGCCCATTCGGTCATCCTTGGCCATTTTGCGCCATGCTTGAGTCCACTGACCTCACCTAGCATCCTCGATCGTCCTGGACCTCAGCTCTCTAAGCCTAGTCCTGATCATCATCGCCGTTGATCGTCATTGACCTCCAAGCTTCCTACACAACAATAAATCAAGAAATCGATTTCGGGAATAAGTTCTTCGCAACTTGACCCGCGTTAGTCAAAACATGCATCATGCAACACATATGCAATGAATCCTAGAAACTTGACCTAACCAAACAACATTGCCGCCAAGCTGGCCGACAAACAAGTCAAAACCGGTCAGACCGCCACCCATGGTCTAACCACCACCTGGCCGGTCTGACCGCCCAGCCTAGGGACTTAGCCAAATTTCCTCCCTAGAAATCCGAAATCTCTCTGGAAATTTCAAACGAATAGAACTTTTGACTCAAACTCTAAAAATTACGAGATCAAGTGTTGAAGAATCCCATCTCTTGCCTACACCCTCTATTTTTGGCCCGGTTCAAAATTCACAAACAACTACGGCCGGTCGGATCCGCCAACTACCGGTGGTCGACCGCCAACCACAAGGCCAAAACCACGGCGGTCGACCACCAGGTGGCCGACTGCACCGCCTCCTAGCTAGTCGACGCCACTGACTGACGAACTTGAACTTTACCAAAAATGAGTGTTTCGACAAACCTTCAGCGCCATTGCCAATTGTATCATCATCCTAAGATCATGAGCATATCCCCATGATATCCACATATAGTTCAAAGTTTATCACTACCACATTTTAGTTGGCATTATAAACTAATTAGCCCATATACTAAGGGATCTTAAGACTATCACCTAGTGTCACACTAATTATCCATGGTCAACATATAACGCTGATAATTTTTGGTCAGTCCTCTAATTAAGTGGGTCCTATATGTATTTTAATTATTGGCAAAATGATAATGTCTTTCTCTAAAAGCTTGACTGGGTTTTCACTTCAGCAGCTTGGTCATTGTCTTTTCCTTCTACTTTGGCGATTCCTTTGTCTAGAATTACCTCAGATCATGTTCCTTGTTTGGTTCAGTTGGTGACCTCTATTCCACGTGCTTCTATTTTTCATTTTGAAAATTTTTGGATCCAGTTTGATTCTTTCCTTCCATGGTGGAGTCACTTTGGAACTAGACTCCTACTGCTCTCAATATGGCTCAGGTGGTTTCTCTCAAGCTCAAGGTCTTAAGAAAAGGCTTGAAATTCTGGAGCAAAAGTCTTTCTAGTCTGAATCACCTTATCGAGAACACCAGCTAGGTTTTAGCTTTGATTGATGGACTAGAAGATCAGCGATCCCTTTGCTTGGTTGAAAGAAACTTTTGAAAAATTCTCCAGAATCATCTCCTGAATCTGTTGAAAGCTAAACAGATCTATTGGAAATAACGTGTGACCATTAGATGGGTAAAATTTTGAGATGAAAACTCTAAATTTTTCCAGTCCATTGCTTCTTCGTCCTTCCAGCGCAACTATATTGTTCGTATTTATCTGGAAGATGGCTCTTTCCTTTCGGACCATGAACAGAAGGCAAATTTACTCTGGAATTCCTTTAAAGCCAGATTGGGTGTTTCGGAGGAGCCCATTATGCATTTCAACATGTCTAATCTGATCCTTCCTGTGGAGCCAGGTTTACTGGATAAATTGGATATGAATTTTTCTTCAGAAGAAATTGATTTGGTTGTCAAGAATTTAGCTCCTGATCATGCACCTGGTCCAGACGGGTTTAACGGGCTCCTTTTGAAAAAATGTTGGCACTTGGTAGCTAAGGACTTTTATAGTCTGTGTACTGATTTTTGTGAGAATAATCTCAATATTCAGAGTATCAACTCCTCTTTCATTACCTTGATTCCAAAAAAAGTCTCATCTAGAAACAGTTAATGACTACATGCCTATCTCTTTTAAACAGTTATCTCAAACTTTTGACAAAATTGGTAGCAAACAGGCTGCAATCAGTTATTCTTCAAGTCATTCATGCCAATCAATATGGTTTCCTGAAAGGGCGTATTATTCAAGACTGTCTGGCATGGGCTTTTCAATACCTTCACCTCTGCCATCAGTTTAAGCGTCCAATTGTCATTCTCAAGTTGGATTTTGAGAAAGCCTTTGATAAGATCGAGCATCATGTGATTATTGCCATGCTAAAGTATAAAGGCTTTAGTGATAAATGGCAACTTTGGATTAGAAGTATTCTGTGCTCTGGTACTTCTTCGGTTTTGTTAAATGGTGTTCCAGGAAAGGTGTTTCACTGTAAGAGGGGTGTAAGGCAAGGGGATCCCCTCTCCCCCCTCTTATTTGTTCTTGCGGCTGATCTTCTTCAATCTATTTTAAATCAAGCGTTTCGCCTTGGGTTATTTTCTTGTCCTTTGGAATCAAACTTCGGGCAAGATTTTCCTATAATTCAATATGCTGATGACACTCTTCTTTTTATGCCGGCTGATGGTTGTCAACTTTTCTGCCTCAAAGGTCTTCTTCGATCTTTTGCGGACTTTACAGGATTGCAAGATAATTTCCATAAATCCTCAATGATTCCAGTTAATGTGGATGCCACCAGGTTACTTCACCTAGCAAATACTTTTGGGTGCAAAGTTGGGATAGTGCCTTTCACATACTTAGGGCTGCCCCTTGGGTCTTCAAAACCGAAGTTTGTGAGTTACTTGCATTGATCGAATCACTCGTAGGCTGTCAGGTTTGTCGCCTTATCTTTCTTATGGAGGTCGTTTGGTGTTAGTGAATTCAGTTTTTTCCTCCCAAGCGGTATATCATCTATCATCCCTGAAAATTCCAAAAAAAGTTCTGAATCAAATTACGAAGACAGGCTTTGTGGCATGGTTCAGACATCAATAGATGTGGTGGTAATTTAGTGGCTTGGTCAACTGTGTGTCGTTCTAAGCGACAAGGTGGTCTTGGTATTCTAAATCTCTGGATCCAGAACAAAGCTTTGTTGATGAAGCACCTTCATAAGTTTCTTAACAGAGAGATTGTCCCTTGGGTGCTCCTAACTTGGAGGGCTCTTTACATGAATTTTTCAGTGCCTAGTGCAAACCATCTGTGTGGTTCCTTTTGGTGGAAGGACTTGTTGTGACTCTTGGATGATTTTAGAGGTTTCTCTTCTTGTTCAATTTTTTATGGCCAATCCTGCTTCTTCTGGAGAGATGTGTGGAACTTGGGTTACCCTCTTCTAAATTGGCCTCATCTTTTTTCTTTTGCTAAGAACAAAGATATCTCAGTTGCTTCTTTCCTGCATTCGAAAAATCGCGAGTCTCTTTTTCAGCTTCCTCTTTCTCCCACAGCTTCGATGCAATTCCTGGAGTTGAGTGATTGTATTAATTCTTTGGGGTTGCATGAAACTAGGCATGGTGAATGGAATTATATTTGGGGTTCTCAGTCTTACACTTCAAAACAAGCTTATGTTCAGATGATGGGTACTACTGTCACGGCTCCTCCTCTAATCTGGCTCTGGTCATCTTCATGCTTAAGCAAACAACAGTTCCTCTTTTGGTTACTTTTGAAAGATAGATTAAATACGAGGGAGCTCCTCATCCGCAAGAAGTTTCCTATTGACAACGCAGACTGTGTGCTTTGCATGGATGGAGTACAGGAATCATCGAAACATCTTTTCTTTGAATGTTCTTTTAGCCAGCAATGTTGGTCCTTAGTTGGTTATGATTGGGATTTAACTCTCCCAGTGCTTGGGATAATTCAAGATGGTAAGAGAAAGTTCGGCCAGCGTCTCTTCAAGGAGATTATCATCATTGCTTGTTGGATTATCTGGTTGCACCGCAATAAGGTGATTTCAATCAAGGGGTTGTTTCTATTTCCAACTGGAAATCAGAGTTCCGGGAAGCATTTGCCATGGTTATCCATAGGGTCAAACCTTTGCTGAGGGAGTTTTTTCTTCTTTGGTTGAGAGATTTTGGCTAAGTCTATATGTGTTCTTTTGTAATTACCCCTCTATTGTACATATTTTCTTTTTAATATATTTACAGTAGGGGTTCTCCCCCTCCTGTTTTTAGTCAAAAAAAAAGATTATGTCTAACTTAATCAAATTGTAGTATTTAACTAAATATTAGTATTACTAATTAATGTGGAGGTCCTATGTGCTAATGACATCTCCACAATTCTTAGTTATCCTTCGTTTAAATTAATTATTCCACCTAATCGATAATTAGTAAGTGTTCACTTGTAAGTGTATGTGTCGCCTATTTATTATTTTATTTTTGCTCTGGAAAGGGGCCCACATGCCATTGACATATTGTCCTTAATATCATTTATTATTAATGCTATTTTGCTAAACTACTTATTGTAGGTAACTATACACTAATTGGCCTAATTATCATAATGAATCAATCAAAATATAATTAGGACCAATTGGTCAATTAAACCTTAGTTAGGTAGTTAATTCTAAGTTAATTACAATAATGTATTTAACTAAATCGATTGGTCTAACTATTTGTTGTGGTCAATTGTTCATTCGAGCATTCCTGAATATAAGGCTATGTTTGATAGTATATGGAATTAAATTTTAATTCTTAAAAATAAATGTCAATGACCTAATAGTAATTTTTAATAACACCTAACACTATTTAATTTAATTGCTATCAAACTAGGTGGGGCCTAGCCATTATTGAAATATGGGCAATATTATAAATTTTAACTTGACCCCTAATTAAAGTTCCCCTTTTAAAACTAAATTCTAATTATTCACTAATTATAATTAATTAATATCCAAATTCCTGAATTAATTACCTTAATTTAATTTTTAATTAACTTAATTAGGAATGCAATGGCCGAATGAAATATCCATCTATCTAATTAACTTACTAATTCTAATTAACCATTCGATTAACCCATTATCATCATTATTATAACAATGGCCTAGGGCCCACTGTCATTGAGACAACTATATTTTAATATACTTCCTAATCACATTTGCCCTTTAACTTTAAATGATATCAGCATACTAATGGCTTTTAATTAACCTCTAATCACATAAATTAACCACATTAAATTAATCACTAATTAACTTAATTAAAAAGGAACTTGCTAATTGAAATGTCATTAACTAATTATCCCAGTGATTAAATTCTAATTAATCATTTAATTGGATGGCCCGCTGTTATTGAGTGCGCGCACGCACACACACAGAGCTAGAGGTAGTGCTTCAAAGAAGAGGAGGGGAGGAGAGGGAACAAGGGAGGCAACCATGGCTGCCCTGGCGAGCTCGGTGCCAGTGATGGCAAGTGGAGGTGGTGGCGACGAGTACAAAAATGGAACCGGGTAGGGAAGGCGGTCCTAAGAGTGGTGGTATCCGTATCACAGCTCGGGCAGCACCAAGATGGGCTGGTGGCGGAGACAATAATTCAGGGTAGGGATCATGTCTTCGGCGGAATTGGCGTTGGGAGCTTTAGGGTGGTCTTCCTAATGGCGATCTTTTCATCATGTCTTCGGCGCATCTCCCTCTGCGTTTGGATGTGTCTCCAGGGGAGGCTTTTCAGAAGGAGGTTTGGCATCGCTTTCGTTCCACTGTGCATCCGGTCTCTCGTTCTTCTTCTTTTCACCTGGTGATTTCCTTCGCGCGTGCTTCTTTTCGTCTTTCTGAAGAAGCTGTCTGCCTGGTGCTCCATGCCTGTTTAGGGGGTTCAGCTTTGGACTTCCAAGTTTTCCTTCTGCAGAATTCCTCGTTTAAATTCTCGGTGTGTTCTTGGGCAGTCGGTTTTTTGGTTTATGAACTCCGTAAGGTGGTCTCCCCCTTGTTTTGTGTGGTGTTCAATCTTTGGGGCAATGGTGGCCCGAATTGGGTTCGGGAATTCAATTTGTGGGAAGCTGAGTGTGCAGCAGAATGGACTGTGGTCTCTCGTTCCAAACGTTCTTCACGTAAAAGTTTTGCAGCAGTGGTCAAGCGGCACTCGGACCCTAATTCAGTTCCTGTCAATTCGGTTTTTCATCGGCTTAAGGCAGATTTGGTGGTTTCTGACAATTCTTCAAGCACCAAGCCGGATTGTTCTTCGTCTTTGGTTCATCAGGATCTTCCTCGTCGTCAGGGTGGTTCTCATGTTCAATTTTTGAATTCTCGGAAGCGTGATTTTGGGGAGGCTATTACTTGCTTTAAGTGTCTATCAGCGGGTCATATTGCCAGATTTTGTTCCAATGATGTGCGGTGTCTTTCTTGTTTTGGTTATGGGCATATCAAGAGGTTCTGTCTGGCGCGCAATAATCGGGGGAAGATTTACCGCCCTATTGCCAAGAAATTGCCTTCTCTGTTAGGCTCAGGCCCACTTCAGCCCATACCTAATAAGGATCCGAAGTTACCTGGGGAAGAGGGCGTTTTGGGTCTGGTGCCAGGAGTTCTTTCGTCTCCACCAAAAGCTTCTTCTAGCAGTGTTTCGTTGCCTTCCGAGGCCCCGCTTCGGGCGATGGCAAACTTTGCAGTCGATCCCGCAGTCTTCCTCCCACGAGGCTTCTCAGTGGGGAATGTGCTCTTTCCAGACCGGAGGCCGAAGCGCTTGCGATCACACCTCGGTACGGCTCGGCCTCGCTCCTCTGAAGATGTTGGTATTGCTGTTCTAGTTCCGGCGGTAGCAGTGTGTGATTTTGGTCAAGTGGCGGATGCAATTCACCATTATCTGGTTCATTCTTTCCGCGTTCGTGTCTCTGAGATTGCTATTTGTCCGATTGGAGACGCTTTTGTGACTTTTGGTAGCTGCATTGAGAGAGAGGCGGCCATTCTGCATAGCCCTCACCCTTTTGGTCCCTACTCCCTTAGTTTCCTCAAGCATGATGAGGGGATCAACTTGCGTTTTGCTCCTTTGGATAGGGTCTGCTGGCTTATGCTTGTGGCCTTCCCGTTGGACTGCTATAATGTTGCGGTGATTAGTCGGGCGGTGGCGGGTTTTGGCACTTTAATTCATTGGCATGAGTCCTCCAACAAAGCTAGGATCGTGGTTAAAGTTTTGGTTCCTTCCTCTGAGGTGGTTCCTGAGAGTCTTTTACTAGTGGTGGGGGATGAACCGGGGGCTCGAATGTGGGACATCCCGTGTTTTATCCTGCATGAAGACTCTGTGTTTCAACCTCCTGATGAAGACCCGGTTCCTGCTCCTGGCATGGAGGCTCATCCTCAACCCCCACCGCTACCTCGGTGGTTAGGGCTGGACACTCGTTCCTCGCTTCGTCAACCGACCCCGGTAGCCCAGTCTAACAATTTGGGTGGTGGCCTTCCAGATGGCGCACCGGCTGCTGCAGAATCTGTGCGGGAGAATGAACTTCCTGTGGCTGGGGCTGAGACTGGTGCTCCACCTTCGCCGGTTTTCCGGCCTTTGCTTAATCCCTCTTCAGACAGGGCTGTGGATGATCAGATGCTGAATTTTGAGGTTAACAAGATGCGGTTGGAGGCCGAGGGTGCGAGTTCTGAGCTTCCTCTGTTCGTTTTGCGTGATGGGAACTCCAAGAGGGGAGCGAGTTCGAGCTTCCTCGTGCTATCCGCAGGTTGGGGAATTCCAACTTTTTTTTAACTGTCTATCGATGCTCTTGGATCTGTGGGACTCTCTGGATACTGCCCATGTCTATGTGGTTTCCTGTCTTTAGCACACTGTGGCGGTGGATCATGATCTCTATCAGAAGACGTTTTTTATCTCGGTGGTCACTTGTCCCAGAGTTCCTAATGTGGTCTTCTCTCTTCATGAGCTGGAGGAAGATGAAGTTGTGGAAGTTTCGAAGCCGTCTCAGGCCCCCCTGAAGAAGCGTCGCAGGAAACTTCCTGTTCCCCAAGATACTAGTTTGCTTCGGCGGAGCTCCAGGCTTAATGCAGGCAAGAAGGACTTCAAGGATAAGGCCAGTGCTGATCTTTTGGCGCCTCTTTTTGAAGGTCGTCGTCGGTCCCAGTGCAACATAGTCCCACCTTTTTTGTCTGTAGGCCTTGCTCAATCCATTGGGGTGGGTTTCTGCCAGACTTCTCCTAGTGAGGTGTCTGTTGAGGCTCTGCTGGAGTCGGATGATGTTTAGCTCTTTCTCTATGACTCCTCTGTTATTTTGCTTCCCAGGACCTTGGTGTGGCGTCTTTGTTTGGTTAATTTGGCAGTACTTTGGCTCTAGTCCTGTTAGCTTAAGGCTTGTTACTCTTTTGTTTGGTGCTTCTAGTCATCTTGTGTTACTCCCTGTGATGATGTTTATCTGGGAAGGAAATGTTTTGCTATTCTACCTGGTGTGGATAGTTTGGCTTTGCTGCTTCATTCTTGTCTCATGACTTGTAGAAATTGGAATGTTCTTTCTTGGAATGTCAGAGGTATTAACTCTCCTGGCAAGTGGAGTGATTTCAGAGCAAAAATTGAGGATAGCGCGTGCGCAGTTTTCTGCTTTCAAGAAACTAAGAAGGAGGACTTTGATTCTTCCTTTCTTCGTAGCTTTGCTCCCAGAAGGTTTAACAAGTTTTGTTTTGTCCCTGCGGTTGGTTCTTCTGGAGGCCTCCTAACTGCATGGAATGGGTCCCTTTTCGATGGATCCTTGTTTCACCATAATAGCTTTTCTTTGACTGTTAAACTCACTTCATCCTTGAATGCTCAAAGTTGGTTCATTACCAATATTTATGGTCCGTGTACCTCAGCTAGGAAAATTGAGTTTCTTTCCTGGCTTCGCAATTTTGATTCTTCTCGGTTGGAGCTGTGGCTACTGGTAGGCGACTTCAACTTGATGCGTAGTCCAGAAAACCGGAACAAGCCAGGGGGCAACTTGAATGATATGTTGTTGTTTAATGAGGCTATTCAACATTTGGGATTAGTCGAAATTCCTATCAAGGGTAGAAATTTTACTTGGAGTAATATGCAGGAGGAAGCTTTACTGCAAAAATTGGATTGGGTGTTTTCCTCCGTGTCTTGGTCGCTTGTTTTCCCGAACTCGCTAGCTATTCCACTTGCCCGTCTTACTTCGGATCACATCCCGTATTCAGTTCAGATTTCTTCTAACATTCCGAGAGCTTCTACTTTTCGTTTTGAAAACTTCTGGGTTGGTTACTCTAGCTTTATCCCCACTGTTGCTTCCCTTTGGTCTTTGCCGACTCGGTCTCACAATTCTGCGCAGTTGTTTTCCTCCAAGCTTAAAGTTTTGAGGAGAGGTTTGAAACTGTGGAGTCAAAAACTTTCAAATCTGTCTCAACTCATCAGTAATTGTAGCTAGGTCTTAGCTTTGATTGATGGGCTAGAAGATCAGAGACCTTTATGCCTGGTGGAAAGAAACTTTCGGAAAATTCTAAAGTGTCACCTGCTGAAGCTGTTAGAAGCAAAACGCATCTACTGGAAACAACGTGCTTCCATTCGTTGGGCAAAGTTCGGGGATGAAAATTCTAAGTTTTTTCAGTCGATTGCTTCTTCAGCTTTCCGAAGGAACTTTATTGCTCTCCTTTACCAGGAAGATGGCTCTTGTGTGTCAGAACATGATCAAAAAGCATCACTTCTTTGGAGATCTTTTAGAGAGCGGCTGGGGCGTTCAGAGGTACAAGACATGCATTTTAATCTGAGCACTTTGATTTTTCCTGTGGATCCGAGCATCTTGGTTAATTTAGATAGTATGTTTTCCACCTTGGAGATTGATCAGGTAGTTAAAAGTCTGGATTCTGACCATGCTCCGGGTCCAGATGGTTTCAACGGGCTGTTTATGAAGACATGTTGGTCTATTATTGCGAATGACTTCTATAGGCTGTGCCAAGATTTTTGTGAGAATCAGTTGGATATCTAGAGTATTAACTCTTCCTTTATTACTTTGATTCCTAAAAAGGCCAACCCGGAAACAGTGAATGATTTTCGACCTATATCTCTTTTGAATAGTTCACTGAAGCTTCTAACTAAAGCGGTGGCAAGCAGACTTCAACTGTTATTGGCGAGTTATTCATAAGAACCAATATGGTTTTATTAAGGGAGAACTATCCAAGATTGTCTTGCTTGGGCTTTTCGGTATCTCCATCTTTGTCATCAATCAAAGAGAGAAATTGTTATTGTTAAGTTGGATTTTGAGAAGGCCTTTGATAAAGTGGAGCATCATGTTATTCTTGCAATGTTCAAATATAAGGGTTTTAGTGAGAAATGGCAAAAATGGATTAGTCGATTACGTGCTCGGGAACTTCGGTAGATATTGAATGGGGTCCCGGAAAGGCTTTCCATTGTCAACGTGGGGTTCGACAAGGGACCCGCTTTCCCCCTCTGTTTGTCTTTGGTGCGGACCTTTACGATCGATCATCAATAAAGCGGCCTCAAAAGGCTTATTTTCTTCTCCTTTTGGCATCAGATTTCGAAGAAGACTTCCCCATTGTCCAATATGCAGATGATACTCTTCTCTTTTTGCCGGCGGACGCATGTCAGCTTTTTTTGCCTCAAGGGGCTTCTCCGAGATTTTGCTGATTCAACCGGTTTAAAAGTTAACTTCCACAAATAATTTCTAATTCCAATCAATGTTGAGGAGTCTCGAATGCTTCACTTGGCTCATACTTTTGGGTGCCAGGTTGGGTCCCTTCCTTTTACTTACTTGGGATTGCCGTTGGGTCACTCCAAACCTAAGTTTGAACACTTTATGCCTTTGCTGGATAGAATCAGTCGACGGCTTTCAGGCCTATCTACATTTCTATCTTATGGCGGTCGGTTGGTGTTGGTTAATTCGGTTTTCTCTTCTCAATCCATTTACCACATGGCTTCTTTGAAGATCCCGACTAAGGTAATAAAGCATATTGATCAGTTACGCATGCATGCTTTGTGGCATGGCTCGGACGTTTACAGAAAAGGTGGCTATTTAGTGGCTTGGAAGCATGTTTGTCGACCAAAACAGCAGGGAGGTCTTGGTATTATCAATTTACGGTTGCAAAATAAGGCTATGCTTATGAAACACTTGCATAAATTCCTTAATAAGGCTGATCTTCCCTGGGTCCATCTAACTTGGCATGCTCTCTACCGGATCCCGTCGGCTTTCAAGGAAAATAGGAGGTGTGGATCCTTTTGGTGGCAGGATCTGAGCCACATGTTAGAGGAGTTCAAAGGTATCTCTGTTGCTCGGTTTTGAGGGTCTTTCTGTCGATTTTGGAAGGATCGGTGGAACGTTGGATTTCCAATATTGAATTGGACCCATCTTTTCTCTTTGCTAAACAAAGAAGACATCTCGGTGGCGCATTTTTGGAAAGCTCGATTGGCTCTCTCATTTTCATCTCCCACTCTCACCAACGGCAGTTTTGAGCTTGATCCCTCAGTGAATCCATGTCCTCCTTTTGCCGCCAGTTCGACACGATGAGTGGTCATATATTTGGGGTCATAAGTTTTCGCCTCATCTAGCTTATCTTCACTATTAGGACAAGTTGAGGTTCAACCTCCTTTTGTGTGGTTGTGGAAGTCTTTTGTGTAAGTAAGCACAAATTCTTTTCTCGCGCCATCAAGGATCGACTGAATACTAGAGCTCTTCTTCAAGCAAGAGGTTTTTTACGGATAGCTATGATTGTGTTCTTTGTTCTGGGCATCAGACGGAATCCTTGAAACACCATTTCTTTGATTGTACCTTGACCAATGGTCTTTGGCGTTTTGTGGGGATTTCTTGGGACTTGTCGCTCCAGAGTGGAGCTTATTCGGGATGGCAAGACTTCTTGGTGCCTTTTGTGTTTTAGGAAATAGTCATCTGACGTGTTGGTCTATTTGGAGCATTCGAACAAGGTTATTTTCGATAATGGGATTGTTTCTTTGTTAGCCTGGAAAAGGGAGTTTAGAGATGTGTTTGCCATGGTTATCCATAGGGTCAAACCGTCGCTAAGGACTGTTTTTGTTAATTGGTTGAGAGATTTCGGTTAAGGCTTCATAGTTTTTGTATATTCCTCTCCCCTTCTCTTTGTAACTTCTCTTTTGGTGTTTTATTTTCTATAAATATACAGTAGGGATGTTTCCCTCCTGTTTCCAGTAAAAAAAAAGATGGGCTGGTGGCGGTGCATGGCGGTCGACGATGGGGAGGAGAAGTGGCGGCGGCACTAGAGGGGAAGAGGGGAGAAAATGGGGCATGCATGAGCACGAGGCAGGTGAGGGGGACTCACCAGAGCTGCCGATGGCGGCGGGGAGGAGCTGAGGCTATTCGACGATATAGACCCGAGGCGGTGCGGCTGGCCCGATGTGGTTGCGGTGTTTTGGAGAAGGAGAGCATCCTTTAATGGTGGGGGATGCCATAGGGAGGTGTGAAGGTGCTCCGGTGCGAAGGAAATGACCGAAGGCTCACCGTGCGAGATGTGGTGGTGGTTTCGGCCTAGACAGAGGAAGGTGACGATGACACAATGCTCTGGTGGATGAAAACCAAAATTGGTTAAGGGGAAACGATGAGATGGCTCAGGAACATGAGATGGCGTGAGAAGGAATGGAAGGACCTCACCGTGCTGGCCGGGATATCGAGGTGAATGCGGCAGCTGCGAACATGAGGAGGGAGAGGATGGTGCATTCCTGGGAGTCCTGGACATGAGAGGAGGAATGGGAGGTAAGGAATGGGTTGGGGTGGCCAAGGTGGTGCTAGAGGGCATGATGATGGCGGCTGGAGCTCATCGGGGTGGTGGTTGCACTCGGGAGGAGCGCGGCGGCCAGAACAAAGAGCTCAACCCCTCAGTTGTGGTGCTTGGTGAGGGAAGATGGAGGGAAGGCAAGAGGAAGGAGAGGATGATGAGGCGTAGTTTAAATAGCAGGAGGAACTCGCGGTTTCTCGCGAGAGGTTGGCAGCGAGATGGGCGAGCGGCGCGAGAGGCTCCTATGCGCAGCGACGCCGCACTAGTGTGAGGGCATGGGAGCGAGATGTTGAGGTGATGTGGGAGAGAGCGTGATCCGCGCTGCTTTTGTCGGGTGAGGACAATAATGACGCAGGCGACGCAATGGCTCCAACAGTAGCGATGAGATGGGAGCAAGTGGTGCTCATGCGGCTTGTTGCGACGGTGTGGCAAGGGATGGAAGAGGAAGAAGGAGGAGGCCGGGCGCTGCCGCTAGTCTACGGGAGCAAGGGAGAGGTGGCAGGCCGAGTGTGGGTGGGCTAGGAGGAAAGAGAGAGGCCAGTTGAGCTGGACACCCGAGGGCCGGGAAGGAGGGAATGAGAAGTGGGCTGAGAGGGAGAAAATAAAAGGCCGGCTGGTCCAATTTTGGGGTTTTATTTCCTTTTCTTTTTAACTTCACATTTCAATTCAAATTCCTGGTTTGACAATTTAAATTCAAGTGTCACTTCAATTTGTTTTCAAATTCTTTGTCCTTAACAAATTTGCATTTTGTTAATTGATTTTGTGAAATTCAAAAATACGGCAAAATTTCAAATAAAAACCAGGGAATTTGAATATCAATAGAGTGCATTAAAAAGTTTTAAAATTTTCACATTTTCATGCATTTGAGATGCAAACAAATTTCGAGATGTTATATGTAGGTATGCACTACAATGATACATACCTAGAGAAGAAAAAGAGGGAACACCAAGAGTTACTGGGTATCAATGGATTATAGATCAACTAAGTAATAACATGGATTATTACAAAATGTTTTGAACTAGGCATGTATTGTTTAAGTTGCATGAATCATTGGTCCAAAAATATGGCTTGAAATCGGCAAGAGAAATGAATTCTCTAGAAGCTCTAGGTACGTTCTTATGGATATGTGGTGGCCCTCAATCATTTAGCCAAGCAGAGAATCGCTTTAAGCGGTCAACTAAAACAATATTTAGGAAGTTCACTGAAACCTTGGAGTGCATTGAATTCTTTGGCAAAGGCAACATAAAACTGAAAGATCCCTAGTTCATTACAGTTCATCCCAGACTTAAAGATCCTTGTTTTGCACCTCACTTCAATAATTGCACTGGTGCAATAGATGACACACATATAGCTGTCATTGTGCCTAAGATGGACCAGATTACCCACATCGGCCGCCATGGTTATGCTGCTCAGAATGTGATGGTTATCTATGACTTCGACACTAGGTTCACATTCGTTGTAGCTGGATAGCCTAGAGCTGCACATTATTCTCGTATATTCAACAATACTCTCTCCAAATATTTATATTATTTTCCACATCCTCCTGAAGGTAATTATTTTGTCTTTATATGATCAAAAATTTTTGCCATCCGCTCGCTCAATGTTTAGCACTTTATTCTTATGTGTAGGAAAATATTATCTTATCGACATGGGATGCCCTAATCGTAAAGAATACTAGCTCCATACAAAGGGCAAAAGTACCATGTTCCGGAATGGCAACAGGGTCGAGCTCCAAGTGGAAAAAAAGGAGGGGTTCAATTTTTATCACTCGTATCTTTGTAATGTGATTGAACGATCATTTCGTGTGTTGAAGATGAAATGATGAATTTTGTTGAAATTACCATGTTTTAAAATAAAGAAGCAGAGGAATATCATAATAACATGTAATGACACTTCATAACTTTATTTGAGAAAGCATCTTAGATTATTGTCTTTTTCGGAGATGCGATGAATATGAGGATTACATGCCACGAGCTGCTCAACAGGCATCGTCTGCATGGCTTGGGGAAACGACATGTCAATGGATGATGGGGACATAGGTGCTCTTCGTGATTTCATTGTCGATTCTTTGATGGCTACTAAAGAGTAGCAATGTGTTTTGCTATGTGACCTTTTGTTGGTAGTGTTTGACTTTTGGATATGATAGTGGATGTTGCATCTTTTGTGGCTAGTATTGCTTTGTAGAAAGAAAATGTGCATTTTACCTCCTAAATATGATATTTTACGTCGCAAATTGTTGCTCAATTGTTCATAACTTAGTAAAATTAAGTCGTTTAATCAATATTTCCGTAAAAAAAAAGAAAAACAACCATATTTACGCTAAATTACCATACAAACATGCCTTTAGAACCCTCAAGAGTATTTTAGATATTTCATCATTCATCCACAGCTGCAGCAACAACCAGGATGCCAAACGGCCTCTCAGAAAAAACTACACCTGTTTTTTAGCTCAGAAAGCCAAAAAAACAACTTTTCAGAAAAGTTAAGCTCCACAAAAGGGGCCTCTCTGCTTGCCTGTCTCCTCCTCCCCTGCAACCAGGGGTAAAGCCAGGATTAGACCATAGACGTGAAGGATTACGGGTAGGCTACGATAGTATAAAACAAAATTTTTATCGTGCAACCAAGGAACCTCCGCTATTAATAGATCATACTCGTCGACTCGTAGCGGAAGTAGAGTCGATGTAGTGAGTTGATGAATTTGTAGTCATACTCGTCGCACGTCTTCTCCTCCTGCTCCTGAGATCGTCACGAGTTGTGGATCGTCCTAGTGCTGATGCTTCGCAACAACACCTCCAAGGTATCTACACATACAGGGCAGGGACATCACGCGCTAGAGTGCTAGCATTGGTGACGCAGTTGAGGAAGGCATGGCTATTAGGGTTTTGGGAATTCTACAAAAGATTGCATCACCCCATGCCACTACCCCTCTATTTATAGGCATCCATGTGTGATCCTATAGGTTCATGTGTGATCAGTTGTGACTCGGAAACTCTTTTCTGATCATGAGTCGTTAGCGGTACCTAGTAGCACATAACGATTCCCACACACACATAGTATATATCATACGAACCTTAATGCAATATGATCTATGACCAGTTCCTTATCACTTATGACCAGCTCATATCTAGTCACGATCAGTCCATAATTAGTTACGACCAGTTCGTAACTCCTTACGACCAGTTAGTACTTAACTACGACCAGTTCGTAACTCCTTACAACTAGTTAGTGATAATGTTTGACCATTCTAAAACCAGCTCGTATCTTCATACGATAACTACGACCAGTTCGTAACTCCTTACAACTAGTTAGTGATAATGTTTGACCATTCTAAAACCAGCTCGTATCTTCATACGACCAGTTTACGACCAGCTTCGACCAATCTACAACCAGCTTCGATCAGTCTATGACTAGCTCGTATCTCCATACGACCAGTTTACGACCAGCTTCGACCAATCTACCTGAATGATCTGCTTGTGTATTCTTCATTTGCCTCACGACATTTAGTTGAACTCCAGGTGAGATTATTTGTCATCCATGGAATGTTCAATACTTTCTCAATCAAGTGTCGAATAACTTCATGTGGTCGACACTTCGACTACTAGTGGCATGGCCATGCACTTTCTTTATCCGATCACAACGAGGGGCCTAGAGATATCTCTCCTGTTATGATAGGAGGGGCAAATCCCATATCCGACTAGTCATATTCCTCCGTATGTTTCATAGCATACTCGAAAGCTACCTTTATAACTATCCAGTTACGAGTAGCATTTGACAACCCCTAAAAGTGCTATTACACATATAGGAAACCATGCTGATTTTAGGTCTAAGGATTATACATCATCATTGCTTGAGACCAACTGATGACACATAAAATCACAACAATCTCAACAGTATCTCAGGTGGGTCAAACCAACACCATGTTCTCTAACTTGTGTCCATATTATTGGTTTGATATCTCCATATCTATGACTCGTAAAATATAGTCATCAACCAATACATATGCTAGTCTATTCATATGTGTCCTCATATGTTTTCGACTAGGGAACGTTTAAGAATAATCATCGTAGAAATATAGAGTTTCACATCAAGTCACATACTTGATAATAAATATTAACGATATTATTCTTGGAACTAGATAACATATTATCCAATAGTATGAACATAACAAAAATATAATCATCTCTATGATTGCCTATAGGGTATATTTCCAACAAGAGGGGCCGATAGCTGGAGGAGAGACATGAATTTGTTATCGTCCAATTTAAGTTACTTATGAAAGGGGGAAATTGAGTATTTGTCACTTCTAAGCTCCTTGATTTAGGATTTACCACCTTTAAGTTTATTGTTGATAATTTGTCACTCCTAAGTACCAAATACCTATGGTTTGACACCCTGAGCGTATTTCATTATTTTTGTTTTTATTTTCCACCAAAATCCACTGAGAAAATATGCATTTACCCCTCCCTATTTAAAAAGAAACTTAAATGTGGCAAATCCTAAATCAAGGTCTTAAATGTGGCAAATCCTAAATCAAGGTGCTTAGGAGTGACAAATCCTCAATTTTTCATTATAAAAAATAGAAGTTTTCATAGGAGAAAACTTTTTATATAAAAAAAGCAATAGAAAACAAATAATGATCATGATGGATGACAACTTGAGCTTGGTGGAGTTGGTACACATGCACACTTCATCGAGCCACTGAAGGTGTGACAGAAGCTAGATACATGGAAGAAGTGGTTGATCAAACTCTCAACATGTAGAGAGATGAAATATCATACACTTGTACGATACAAATTAGACTCAATATATTAGCTAAAAAAAATTGGGAACAAAATATAATCTAAATGCTATATAAGATAAGTTCATATGCCACAAATTAAGTCCTTCGTTTTTTAAATTTCATCCTAACTGTTACTTAATCACATAAATTGAATTAGTAAGGGCTTACAATTTGTTTGGTTGGAGGGAATTGGGGAGAGGGGATAAGAATTTAGGGGTGGAAGTTATTAAATCTCTTGTTTGGTTGATGAACATCGAAATTTAGGGAAATTCTTTAAAATAATCTATTTTTTTATTAGAAATTACAAATTTATTCTTGCGACTTTTCTTTTTTTACAGGATTATACTCTTGTCGCCTAACGGTTGGGCGACTGGATCCAGTTGCCCAACAGAAAAGCGATTGACTTGCTGTCGCCCAACCGTTGAGCATTTAGACTACAGTCGGCGAACCGTTGGGCGGCAATAATTGTAGTCGCCCAACAGTTGGGCGATATATGTTATCGCCGAACCGTGAAGCGACAGGAAGCTCCAGTCGCCGAACCGTAGGGCAACTGGATGACCTATATAAGGACCCGCACGCGGTCCCCCAGGCAAGCGAGCAGAGAGAAAACAAAGAGCGAGCGCGTGAGGAGGAGAAGAAAGAAATAGGAAGAGGGAGAAGAAGAAGACTTCGTCTGTGAGGTCAGAATTTTTACTTTGTAGTGTATATTTTTTTAGTAAGTAAATAGTTTATGTAGTTAAAATAGTAGTATAAGTAGCACCTGTAAGAAATTTTAGTTAGAGAAAAAAATTAGAAAATCAAAACATTGTTAATTTGTATGTAAGTAGCAGCGATAAAAAAATAGTTTATGTAGTTAAAAATAGTAGTATAAGTAGCACCTGTAGGAAATTTTAGTTAGAGAAAAAAATAGAAAATTGAAATGTTGTTAATTTGTATGTAAGTAGTAGCGATAGAAAACTTTAGTTAGAGGAAAAAATAGCCCATGAAGGAGTATTAGTGTTGTTTATGAGAAGTATTGTAGTTGTATCGGTGCATGCGTGACTGACTATTATTGGATGAATAATGCGTGATCGAGCGCATGAGGATGATGAATTATTTGTATGAACTAATTAGCAGAGGTTAATTAGTATGGACTAATTGACTTAGGTAATTGGTATAGCTCTGTAGAAGACTAGAACGCCACTTGTAGCATTTTGGATTACTAGTGTCAGAATCGGATAATGCCTGCTATGGAATAGCTTGGTTTTGAGGTTGAATCTGAATATTGTACCGCACGTTCATTGTGGCCTCTGCCTTAGGGAATGAATGACGTCGTGATCATGCTGTAGTGTAGTTATTGACGATAGGCGAAGGGCCTTACAAATGTAAATTACAATGTAGCAGTTCTTGCATGTCGTGCGTTGCGATCTGACTAGTTGCAATATTGGAAATATTTGTAGGCATACAATAAGTCATGCATGTACCCACTACATTGAAAGTGCATTACGGTGTTGGCACCACTCGTGAAGGTCCGTGCGGTGTTGACTTGAGCAGTTTTTCGCAAGCCACTCTGGTACACCCGGACGGCGAGAATGCACGAATTGCAGATGTGATGCACTGGCTCACCCGTAGCTTCTCCTTAGACCCTGAGGTGTGCAGCGTCTTCATACAAGGGCTTTGGAGCTGGTCTCCCACGTACATCAGATGGGAGTTGAGAACACTGATGCGCACGACTGTGTGGAAGGGCTTTATAGAAGGCTGTCGGCGCCGTGGATATGAGTGTGTAGTGCTTGTGCAACCATACCCAAAAGAAGCTGTGCAGGGCCCCGCCGTCAGATATCATCCTGGTGGTGGGAGCAGCTCGGGTGCTCAGCATGTTGGTGAAGAAGAGGAGCCAGAGGATGGCGTTACGAAGGGTTCAGAGGATGTTGCTTGTGATGAGCCCGACGTGGTAGATACAGGAGAGGAAGATCGGTCAACACATGGTGAGCCTATAGGACAGGTTGATGAAGGAGAGCATAGGGAGTACATATTGCATCAAATGGATAGCGATGTCCGGATGGCCTTGGCTGAAGAGGAAGCTTTACAGGAGGGCGACGAGGACAGTTCCGGCGAGGACGGAGCTCCCATCCCCTAGGAATGGAACATATTTGACGTTGAGGGTGTAACTACACATGACGAGCATGAATCGCCGTGGGAGTACCATGCTACCGAGGTTCGGTTGCACTCAATGTTTGCTGATAAGATATCCTTGCAGGATGCCATTAGGCTGTGGGCTATGTCCATGCAGCGGACATTTCGGGTCGTCAAATCTAGCTAGGAGCAGTACACTGTGAAGTGCGAGCAGGCCAGTTGTCCTTGGCGAGTGCACGCACATAGACCGAAGTATGAGACTCACTGGATTGTCTCGAAGGTAGAGGCGCACTCCTGCATGCTCAGCAGTGTTTTGTCCAGACATCGTAATGTAACGTCGACCTTCATAGCCAATTTGATGTATGGTGAGATAGTGGAGAAGAAGGATGTGGAGGCCAAGCACATTATGGTGGCTATTGAGAAGAAATTCAAGTACAAGATCAGCTACGCGAAGGCGTGGCGTGCAAAGCAGAAGGCTTTGGAAAGGTGTGGATCTTTTGAGGCGGCATACGACAACCTTCCTTGTATGCTTGGGGTGCTGCAGGAGAGAAACCGGGGCACGTACACTGCTATAAAGGACATGCCATCTAAAAAGCCATGAGGTTTTTCAATATTGCTAAGGGCCTTCACAACCTTCGGTCTCTGCATCGAGGCTTTTAGGCATATGTTGCCTGTGATCTCAGTTGATGGGACCTTTTTGACTGGGAAATACAAGGGGCAGATCCTTATGGACATAGGCGTTGACGGGAACAATCAAATTCTGCCATTGGCCATCGCATTCGTCGAATGTGAGAATTACGACAGCTGGTTGTGGTTCCTTCGACATCTGAGAGTGAGAGTTGTTGGAGCTCGTTCTGGTGTGTGCGTGATCCATGATTGCCACGTCGGAAAGCTGAAGGCCATAAGAAAACTTCAGGAAGACCCCGAGGAGCCATTCCCTTGGCCGGATATGAGGAGTAGATAGTGCATTCGTCACTTAGGGGCCAACTTCTTCAAGAAGTTCCCAAAGCAGCCCTTGGTGAAGCTATTCAAGAAGCTGGCTATGTAGAACCAGTAGCGCAAATTTGATACCTTATGGACGCTACTGGATGAACACAGCAGGAAACATGTGGACGAGAGGAACCAGTGACCAGAGTCTGAACCTACTGGAGCGAGGTGGAGGACCTCGAGGAACATCGAGTGCTTCTCGCACTGGATCGAGGCCGTGCCATTGGAGAAGTGGTATTTGCTACACGACACAGACGGGGCAAGGTACAGTATAATAACCACTAACCTTGCGGAGGTGTACAACTGGGTTCTTAGGGGCCTTCGTTCTCAGCCCCTCGTCGCTATTGTGGAAGGTGTTTTGCACAACACAAGCGAGTATTTCAGGGAGAGGCATTCAAATGCCGCACTTCATGCCACCAACCCTCAAACACTGTACTGCTCGAAGATTATGGCATACATGCAGGCGAAGACAGAGAAGGGCCAGTCGCACATGGTGAATGTGATGGGCAATACGGAGCATCGTTTCGGCGTGCTCGTTCTCTTGTCACCCACGAGGTATGGCTTAGAGATCATGTGAACGAACCTAGCTGTACGTGCAACAAATCGAAGCTCTTACACAAGCCATGCTCTCATGCCCTCGCCGCATGCGAGATTGTGCGCATGGACCCTTTGAACTTTGTGTCTGAGTACTTCTTGAAGGACAGGGTGGTGCAGGCGTGGACTGGTGAGCTTAGGGGCTTCAAGGTTGTGGGTAACTTCGCCACCTTGGATATTACAAATAGGATCTAGATCCCAGATATTGACATGCTGAAGGGTGGCAAGGGTCGTCGGCAGAGTCGTCGTATTACCAATGATATGGACGAAGCACAAGACGGGGCGTTGGGTTGACGCTGCTGGCTCTGCGGCCAGGATGGCCACACAGCCAGATGATGTAAGGCACCAGCTGAGGAGTAGGCACTGCCATGGTTTGCGGTACCACTTCTTGCAGTGTGCAAAGTGGGACCAAAATTGTAAATCAGTGTACATTGTCATGTGTATTTTGTATTGTTTATGTAACTGTTCTGCTACTACCTAATTTTGAAAGTATTGTCCTGGTGGCCTAGTACTTTTTGGTTTGTTTGATTACAAGTTAAATTTACTCCTACTTTATATTCGATGTTATATTTCCACGTATTTCCTAACTTCAAGTTGTTTTGCAGGTATGGATCGTGAGCCTCACGGATCGGACTGGAGTTTCAGTCTCCTGGATGAGCGCATCGGCCGGCTACATCGCACGTCGTGTCGTGTCCCTCATCCTGTAGGTGCGGTCGATGCGACTGTGTTGGGGGTGATCCGCACGCGGACACCTCGGGTGGCCTGGAGGCTAGACCCATGCTGGACAGCCAGGTTAGCATTCGTCGACACTATCTTCTCGCCATACGTACCTTTCGTACTGACCTTTTCTTGCTTTGCAGGCTGAGCGCTGCCAGTCTACTACCTCTCGCCCGGATGGTGCAAGCCACGGACGAGGACGAGCCGACAGCACCCGCGGTCGGCGACGACGGAGGTGTCCATGCCGGGCCGGAGCAGTCACGGCGCTTCCCATTCGATCGCTCCTTGCTGACAGCTCTTGTGGACCGGTGGTGGCCGGAGACTCACACTTTCCATCTCCCGTTCGGGGAGATGGCCCCTATTCTGCAGGACGTCTCCCTGCTTCTTGGCCTCCCTACCGCGGGAGGTGCTGCCTTCCCGCAGGAGCCTTCGACCGACTGGCGCGAGGACTTTCTAGCCAGGTTTCAGGGAGTACTTCCGCCTGCTGTCGCGGCTGGGTACTACATCTTCCCGGAGGCACAGAGGCACGGCCCGCCCTTGCGGTGGCTACCGCAGTTCCTGGTACGTGTTCGACAACGTTCCCGTTCGAACCACCGCGCTCTCCTTTTCGTACTACGGTCTTACTATCTTTTTTCCTTGTACACAGGTCGAGCAGATGGACCTTGCCGCGGACGACCAATAGGTGTCACACCACCTCGAGGTCTACTTGTTGTGGTTGTTCGGTTGGGTGCTGTTCACCAGCAGCCACGGCGACACCGTCGACGCGTGGCTCATCGCATACGCTAGGGCCATCGCCAATGGGGAGGCCCCCCCAGATTAGCTGGGGTTTGGACGTACTTGCCGCCACGTATCATGGCTTGTGCGACGCGTGCTTCAGGTCGAGGCCGAACTCCGTCCTCACGGGGTGTCCTCTCCTACTACAGTTGTGGTCGTTCGAGCGCTTTAGCCTCGGACGGCCCTTGTTGGACGACAACGCTCTGTACGGGTAGGACATGTACAATGCAGACGAGGTGGACCGGCAGACAATGGACTCGCTTTGGTGCCGGCGATGGGTACGTACTCTTTCATGCGACTAATTTCTTCATATAACCGATCGTCCTATCTAATATCTTGTGTTCCTTGTAGGTACAGTTCGTGCACGTGCAGGTGACACGGGCGTATGAGTCATTCGTGGAGCAGTTCAACCAGCTCACGGCGGACGACGTTCGGTGGGAGACATACTCCCCTCAGGAGTTAGATGCCCGCGCTCCTCACGGCCTTTCCTCGCTGTGCCTGTGCGACCGGGACTACTGGCTGACCCGCAGAGCGCTTGTCTTCGATGTCTTCATCGAGGACTACGGGGCACATCATGTGATGCGCTAGTTCGGCCTACGACAGGAGGTTCCAGTACCAATCAGGCGACCAGTGCTCGACAGCGTGCACACGTGAGTAATCGGCATACATGCCCTATTTTTTGCTGTCGTCTCGTACGCACGACTTCTAACTACATGTTACGTCTTGCAGGTTCAGTAGAAAGGGAGTCCGTCGTGGCACGAACTGGGGGAGTAGGATGAACACGTGGGTAGGGGAGTGGGAGGGCGCGCTATAGGACCGTGTGCAGGAGGACACCCCTTAAGACCTCAGCACCTACGACGCGTACCTTTGCTGGTAGCTCCTCAGACACGTACCAGGCTCGTACTTGCTGCAAACGAGCCCGCACCTCGTGTCCCGGCACCGACAGACACATACCCTGTGCATTTCACGCAGGATGTCCACTGCGCGGTACGTTACATCCTACTTCAAAAACTTCGCTTGTGGTATCCGCCATTACAGTTTTCACCATGTCTTGTTTTCGATGTAGGCGAGCATCGCTGCTGAGATTTCGACGGACTGCCGCTCATGGCTTCAGAGGTTCACGAACGGTGTGGAGGGCACACACGAGGAGACGGCCCAGGCTATCCGTCGTGTGGTTGTTCAAGCCACACGTATTTTTGGCATGTTGTCGTGCATCAGGCTCCCGGAGGTTGATATGCTCGGGCACGGTCGGCGGTCGTATGTTATTTGGCTTGTCCGTCCGGCGGCAGAAAAGACGATGGCGAGAGGGTCAGTCAGACCACGTCCGACATCGACGCACCCTGACGAGGCCAGATGCTCGACCGGACCCTGTCCGCTGAGGTCTGAGGAGGTCGGAGGGTCCGCGTGGGCACAACCCCGTACACCGGCAGCATCGCACTACGTCGGTCCTCCACACCCCTTCGCCTTCCACACGCAGTACACGCAGGGCGTGTACGATGTGCCATACTTCCCTACGGACGCCTTCGCGCGAGCCATGGCGCTAGTCGAGGGTACGTCACGTTTCTGTTTGTTAGCACACATCATGTTTTTTTATTAACTAACAATATTTTATTGTGCAAGTCCAGTTCCCCATGACGGAGGGTCCTCCCCAAGCTCCGCGGAAGCGCATGACTTCTTGGTGGACGAGGACTCGGCACCTCAGCCCACACCCGCTGAGGTTCTCTCCGAGTCACAGCTCGCCGGTGCGCCAGTACCCACAAACATCGATCTGCCCACCCTTCGCCTCTTGGTCCTCGTCGGACTGTGGGCTCGGGCGTCTTTCCTCTCGGGGCCGAGGCCCCGACACCCAGCGCAGAGGATGTAACATCCCAAAATTTGGCTTTTCAAAAATCTTTTGAGTAGTTTAGGTCCCTGGGAAATTTCACCAATTTTATTTGAATTAATAAAGCTTAATTGGGAATTTTCTAAATTAAAAATATTTAATTTGACTAATATAAACATGAATTAAATAAAAACTTGTGTTATTTGGCTTCCTTGTGTTTCAAGGAATTTTTGGGTATTTTCTGAGTTTTTTTCGGATTTATTTGCTATTTATTTGATCTCCTTGATTTTCAGCCTTTTATTTTAATTCCGAAAATCAGCTTTTTCTCTCTCCTGCCCATGTGCTACAGTAACTATCATGTTCCTCCAGAACTGAACGCATCAAGTCCAGTACGTGCACGACTCCAACTCAAAACTTCAAATTTCCATATCTTCCTCTATGGTGCATATAAAAGCGAGCCGTTTGCGTTCACGCGTCCATCTTGATCTACTCTTCCAATCCCCTGAATTGATTTCCTCCAAACCAATCTATTTTCATCGCAATCTCCAAAAAACCGAGCTCCAACCGAAGTTCTTCTCGTGACTGCGCCTTCATCAAGCGCCCCCCGCGAACCGTCTGCGGCGTTGGCCGCATCATCGCGTTCTCGTCATGGTTCCTTCCTCTTTGCGAAGATCACCGAGCACCGTCACCATGTCAAGCCCTAAAGCCGAAACGTGTTCATCGCGTTCCTCGCTTCCTCGGTGAGTTTTTCCAAAATCCGACCACGTCATCTTGTGCCCTCGTCAATACCTATTTTTCCCTCTTGTAGATTCAAGTTTCATCCACCGTGCGCCGAGAATCGGCGTTCTCGCCTCTTGTTCGCCGTCCTTCTCGCCAATTACTCGCAACCGTTGATCCTCGCCTTCAACTCCACCACCGTTGAGTTCGCATCACCGCGTTCTACGCCGTGCTCACCTCCCTTTTCGCAGAGCATCGCCGGAAGTGTTACGCGCCCGTGAGGCCGCCGTCGTCGGCGTTCTTCGCGTCGCTGCCATCGCATGGAGCAAAATCTCGACGTCCGGACCGTGTCATCATCTCCGGCTCGTCGTTTCCTTTCCGTTTTGCCCCTTCGCCAACGTTGGTTCGCCTCCGTTCGTCGGCACTTCCATGAGCAAGAATCAGCCTACTAATCCATTCACTGTTCATGTCTGTTTCTTGTTTCCAACAGAACGTGGGTTCTGTTGTGGCCTCTGTTGACTTGGTTAACATCTTCTCTCTCTCTTCCATGTTGGTCCCATATGCAAGTCATTGTTTAAATTCTCTCTGTTGCATGTAGTAATTCTCCAATGCATGCTTCTCTGTTAATTCTTTCTTTCTCTATGCCATGCAAGAAAAGAAATAATCTATCTATCACTTCCATGTTGACCCCACCTGTCATCCTCCTAATTAAAATCCTAATTATTTCTCTCACTTACATGCGGGTCCTGCATGTCAGTCAACCCTTGGTCAACCCTTGTTCGTGAGCTTGGTCCATCGTGGACTAGCATATCTCCGTGGACCCGGTCCGTAGACCAGTGGCCCACATGTCAATCCTTAATTCTATTTTCAGGAATTAATTTAATTCTTGAAAATCCTTTTATCTTATTGGTCCCACATGTCACTCTCTCTACCTTATTTCTAGAATTATTTTAATTCTAGAAATCCATAAATACCAGTCGGTCCCACCCATCATACACTTATTCTTTTTCTAATATTTTCGGAATAGAATATTCTGAGAATATTCCGTAGAGCTTTTTCATCATTTCATGTGAATTCTAATCTTCCGAGAGCCATATCTTCTTCATCCGAATTCCGATTGAACCCATTCAAGTTTCTAAATTCATCTAAATTCAATATCTACCTTCCAGTACCGTTCAATTTCAATTTAGAGTTTATTTGATTTGCCTTTTGAATTTAGTTTGTTTTACGCTTTCTTTCTCGTTAGACGCCGAAGTCCCGGAATCGTCCGAAGGAGCTGAAGATCAAGCAAGTAGAAGATTGAAGATAAAATAAGATCATCATTGCTATAGCAAGGCAAGTTATACCTTTGATCATATTGAATCCCAGTTTTCAAAATTACTTTGATTCAAATTATTGCATTTACTTTAAGTAATTATTTAAATGCTTTTGGGTTTAGCTATAATCCAATTTGTTATATCCACTTTGTCTATTGTATGTCATAATCTTTTGTCACCCTAGATTGGTTCATATTTAGTTGGTGCAATGGTATTACCAACGTGGGTTGGTTAGTACGAGTAGATTGCTTAGCCATGCAACGAGTCATCATCATCACCTGAGTTGCAATTATAAATTTGACTAAGTGATTATGAAACTATGTGATAAAACTATGTGTACTGTGTGCTATTACTTTGTGATAGCATGTGTTGCACTTAACCAACAGGGTGGGAAAGGATTTAGACTGAGGTAAGTGGTGGATATTGTGTGATATGGTGGAAGCTATGCGCATGAGAATGATAATCTTTGTGATTTAGTTAGAAATTGGAAGTCTTGCCTTGGTCAATTAAGGACTTAACTTTGTGCGCCATTGAACTGAGCCTTACTGTACGACCACATGCCTGGTATGGGACGGGCCTAACTTAGTAAGTTATGGATTCTCGACATTGATGTTCAGGTGGATAGGTTAGACTGTGTGACAGGGTGGAGGTGTGACTACTTAGTGGTTGCATCGCGGGACGGTTCGCCGCTTCCCTGTCTAGCGGTGTGTATTATGCCAAAGCACCTCGTTTGGGTTGGCATAGCGGTTTGTAAGCACACTGGGAATGTCAATGTTTGAGATAAAGTTTCTGAAAAGTTTTGTTGTGATCAGCTCTGATCCAGTTGATTGCATCTTGTGGGTAAAGTGTACAACCTCTGCAGAGTGTTAAATAATCTATTCGAATAGCGCGTCATGATCATGGACATGCTCGGGATTTCACACGAGGGTAGATTTTCATAAAATGTTGGGATGGGAGCTGTGTGACCTCAATCATATGGCTATGTGAAATAATTTGTTTAGGCTATGTGTCTTTGTGAAAACAAATGTTAAATTAATATTGTCTATTTGTTTTGAATTATGCTTTCAATCTATTACTTGTATTCAATTGCAAATGTTGCATTTCGCAAAATAACCACGAAGCTATTTCCTTTGGAATAAGCCCGCATCTATAAATTGCATTCGTGGTATGATTTGCGAAATGCGATTGTGTACTCACGCTTGTTGTAAAACTTGCGCCCAAACCTACAGAGTGAAGGAATCGTCGGTCAACAAGGTCTACTTCAAGGATCGAAGAACTAGGTCGCGCCCGGTGATTGCTGTGGGCATATGGATGGACTTCACCGAGTTATTCCGCTTCGTTCATTGCAGCCTTCTTTGAACTATTTGCCTTCTGAGGCATTAATTGTAAGCTTTGACCTTAAGGTCTTTACTCTGATATTTATTGTTATTTGCCTATTTATTAGTCATATTTGCATATGAAAATGATATTTCATCGATGTTGCCACTGTGTGCACTAGCGTGATCCTGGACTAGTGCAGTATACACAGAGGGTCCAGAATTGCATTTTTGGGTCCCGACAGAGGAGGGGGCCCAAGCGAGCCCGTATGGGAGGACACGAAGGTGGAGTGGGTGGTGGTGACACGGGAGGGGATGCCGGGGGTGCGGTTGGCGGGGGCTAGTAGGGGGTGTCCACCTACACTGGCTGTACATTTGTTCGTTATGTCATACTTAAATTTTGCACTTAGTATGTGATGTCTGTAATACTTTTGCGTTCTTTTGTGTACTCGTTCATACGCGACAAATCGATGCAACATGTCAACTCGATAAAATGCAACCGCAATGACGCGTCCACCATTTAGTTACATGCGTTAGGAGATTGAACATAAGTGCATACAGAAGGGGAGACTACTGAGGTACAAGCTTCTTCGCCCGTGCCTAATGGTACAAGGTGCCTCCCGCTACCCACATAGTGTTCTCTAGTTGGGCGCCTCGGACGTGGCTGGCCGTCATTGTAGTGGCACGCACATATGCAGCTAGGGTTGGCGCAGCAGCATGTGGGATCATAGGAGCTTCCTATGTCACGACCTCCTCGTTGCCCCTCTCGCACTACATCTGTTGGCGGAGGTTATCATTTTGCTCCTTGAGATCGTCAATTTGCACCTCCAAATCAAATATTCGGTTCCACAATGTATGCACGTGCATCGAAACATGTCGTTCATGGGGAGGATCGATCCAGCTGGTAAAGTTGCATTTCGTCATCTGCTGCAAGGGACGGTTAGTATGGAGGGCATATTAGCAGTAACATGAACAAAACTACTTACCCCAGAGTATGGGCATCGGAAGAAACACCGTCCGCCATCGAAAGGGCAGTCTATGACCTGCACGATAGCGTCCTCCCTGTGTCCGCATTTCGGCCATACCGGTTGAGCACGCATGTTTGACATCAACCGATAGTTAGAGCCGAAGTCCCCCCTCCTTTCCAAGAGAAGGTCTGGCTTCGGCGACCTCGATTGGACTGATCCCTGGGCGTCTGCCATCGTATGTTACTGTATGACGGAGAAGGTTCTTCTTCCTACGATTTCAAGGATCGAGTGGTCCTACTTTCGGAGCGTGGGGCGTGCATTTTATAGCCCGTGGGGGGAGGCTAACAAAGCGGGTAATGTATTAGCTCACTTTGCGTAGTGACAAGACCGCACGGGCCAGCTTTGCGTAGTGACAAGATCACACGGACCAGCTTTGCGCAGTGACACGACCAAAGGAGACAGCCTTGCGCAGTGACAAGACCAAAGGAGACAGCCTTGCGCAGTGACAAGACCAGACGAGGCAGCTCTGCGCAGTGACAAGACCACACAGGACAACTTTACGCAGTGATAAGACCAAAGGAGACAGCCTTGTGCAGTGACAAGACCACACGGGCCAGCTTTGCGCAGTGATAAGACTAAAGGAGACAGCTTTGCACAGTTTAGGGTTTAGGTTTAGGGTTAGGCTTTTCAGATCGACTTGCGAACCATGGGCATAACAACACTATGCCTCCTCAACTTTTCAGATGGACATGATAACACTCTACCTCCTCAGCTTTTCAGAACTAAAAGACAAGACTCTGCATGAAATTAACCACACCACGCTAACCATGGGGCTTATAAAAGGGGGTTGAACCAAACCCAACACTACACAACAGATACCCAGCTATGGACTCTTCGGCAAACTTCTACGCGAGGATGTTGCAGAAGCGCAAGTGGCTTGCGCAGAAGAGGAAACAACTACAATACCCAGATTTTTCAATGAAAGATGCTGAAGTACCACCACGTTTTCTGATCCCGCAGTGTGTGTGTGGCGAACCGGCAGAGATCATTCAGTCCACACACCCAGACACTGCCGCCCGGGCGTACTACACGTGCGGGCACCACCTCGTAAGTGTTTCTTTCGCGCGCCTCGATTTTCCTCTCCCAACGTTGAGTTTCTTAAATTTTTAACTTCATCCCCACGTAATGGCTGCCCGAGATGCGCTGCCACTTCTTCCAGTGGATCGATGGCCCGGAGATGTACGACAGGGCATTCATCCCGCAGAAGTACATGCTGAACTACTCGGTGCGAGCCAAGAACTTCGTGCGGTGGAAACCTTACGTACCGGACCCTCTCGAGGATGTGAGTTATGAAGAATTTACATCCTTATTACGTTTTTCACTGTACGGTGTACTTACATCATATAATCACAGGATATGGACGATTTCGACATACCAGCCCGACGTGGACAGTCCTGCGACAAGGACAAGGGAAAGGCTCATGCGGTTGAGCCCGGCCGCCACAGTGTATCCGGTCGCCTGGGCGTAATCCATACTGACGACGTAAGTTATGAAGAATTTACATCCTTCTTACGATTTTCACTATACGGTGCACTTGCATCATGGAATCGCAGGACATGGACGACTTCGACATACCAGCCCGACGTGGATAGTCCCGCGACAAGAGCAAGGGAAAGGCTCATGCGGCTGAGCCCGGCCGCCACAGCGTATCCGGTCGCTTAGGCGTAATCCGTACCGACGACGTGAGTTATGAAGAATTTACATCCTTCCTACGATTTTTACTATACGGTGCACTTACATCATGGAATCGCAGGACATGGACGACTTCGACATACCAACCCGACTTGGACAGTCCCGCGACAAGGGCAAGGAAAAGGCTCATGCGGCTGAGCCCGGCCACCACAGCGTATCCGGTCGCCCAAGCGTAATCCGTATCGGCGACGTGAGTTATGAAGAATTTACATCCTTCTTACGATTTTCACTATACGGTGCACTTACATAGTGGAATCGCAGGACATGGACGACTTCGATATACCAGCCCGACGTGGACAGTCCCGCGACAAGGGAAAGGGGAAGGCCGGCGAGGAGTTCAACGCCGAGCTAGCATGGAAGGGAAAATGGCATCGATCCATGTAGTAGATCAGGTCATTACGTAGTAGTCCCCCGTCCTACCCCCCATGTTTTTTACTATCCCCTAAAGGCATGTATACTTATATGGTCCGAATGCTTGTGTCGCAGTGTACCGTAGTAGTAGCGAGGATGACTAAAGCAATTAGCCGAACCATCATGCCATGTGCTTCTGTCCGCGGACTCTAATGTAGTTCTTGTTCCATAGGGCTTGTAAGTATGCCTCTTCTAGTGGAATCCCAGAGAAAACCATTCGCACTGTTATCGAATCCTCCATGTTTTAGGGCATCTTCATAATCACAACGAGCGTTCTCAGCCCCTTTAATCATATTATGTATAAGCTTCATAAAGTTCTTCATCGACTGCCTGTTTATATACGTTTATACGTTCAGACGACTTCATCGAGGAGAGACCCCATGTTTTGGGGCATCTTCGTCATCACAACGAGTGTTCTCAGCCCCTTCAATCATATTCTGTATAAACTTCACAAAATGTAATATTCATTACAACACAATTAAACAAGAATTAAAAATAAAAAACAGCCACATACTTTCCACAATTTTTAAACCCACAAGAGAGGTGAAAATTAAGAGAGAATTGTTGTCTAGAGTAAGAGCAGTACATGTCAGTCCTTCCTCATCATTTATGCCTCGTCCCAATGTAAACTCCCTCCTCTGTACTCTCATTCCTCGTTTTAATTGTTGCCAAACAAGACGTTACTCGTAGTAAAATTCCTATGTTCATAGCTGATAATGAAATTCCTATGTTCATAGCAGATAACGAAAGGCAGTAAAAAATCACGTGGGGTCAGACCCCTGCCCGGCCCCCTTGTCTCCGCCCTGCCCGCAGCTCTCCCCCATGCTTTCCCCTCCCCTCCCACCCCAACTGTAGCAGATATTTCTCCCCGAATTTTCTTCGCCTCGGTTCCAATCCAAATCCCGCTTTTGCCGAGACGAGCAGAGCTTCTGCGGTCGGTCTTGGCCCCGCTTTTCGTGCAAAGATCGGATTTTTGCCGCAAAGCTCGGCCCTTTCTTTCTCGCTATCCCTTGTTTGGGATTTGGAGGTCGGGATTGGTGGATCTTTGCTTTCCCTCTCTGCGAGGCGCGCTCTAAAGACGGGCGTGGTGGTGGTGGTGGAGTGGTAGGGGGAGAGAGTGGTGTGGTTGGGAAGGAGGATGAGGAGGGGAGGCGCGGCGGGGAAGGATGAGGATAAGGTGATGGGGCCTCTCTTCCCCAGGCTCCATGTCAACGACACCATCAAGGGCGGCCCCCGCGGGCCGCCCAGGAACAAGATGGCGCTCTACGAGCAGTTCAGCGTGCCCTCACACCGCTTCAGCTCCGCATCGGCCGCCACAACGGCAGCCGCACCCTTGCAGCCGCACCGAGCCGGCGGGGCCAGCACCGCCGTCTCCTCCACGTCGGGCAGCCAGGTGAGGAACCCGAGCTCCAGGCTGTTGAATTCATGTCAATTTTCATGCGGATGTGTATGTGTGGTTGTTATGCTCTAGCTCGTTAGATGGGTTAGATGGTAGCAACCACCATGGTGGATTAGTGAGTACGGTATGATATGTTTATGACAATAGTTAGGCCAGGGAGAGATTGATCTGGTCGATATACATAACTTGCAAGTCCCGTTGGAGATACCAGAGCGAACCGCAACTTCTGTAAAGGCTGTTATGGCATGTAGGATGGATACTGGTTCTATTGGCAGGCTCGGTGTTTCACTGCTGGTTGAGGCCGGAAACGTTTGGCCAATGAAATATGTAGATCGAGCAATATGCCTTGTTGCTGACAATAAGACACTCCTTTTGTCTGTTTTCTGAGTGCCGCCAGATGCTTACGTACCGTTAACTCCACAAGTGAGTATACGAATTGGCAGAAGCGAGTGAAAAAGAGTAGTGATTTTTACAGTTGTTTGATATTTTTTCTTTACATACCCACATTTTTTCTTTACATACCCAAAAAAAGGGTTGTTATCTAGTGCAAAGTTCAGTTATTGTGTAGAGCTGTGCTAAGTAATGGCAAAAATACATTTTTCTTTGGTCGGTAGTGGAATTAACATTTGGCACAAGCCACAGTTGGGTCATGCTTTAAGCCGTTAAGAAACTTATGAGTACAAAAGGTAAATTTGTCAGAAATGTTGATCAATAAATAGATAATAAGACACAGGTGACCATCTCTCTCCATGTATCTCTATGCATACTGAGATGGCGGTGGTGATAGGATGCCCCTTGCCTATTACAGTATTACAAACCTTTTTCTTTTTATCCTGAAGAATTTTCTTGGATAATTTAAGGTGCTTGCATGGATAGTTTTCTAGGATGCCCCCTTGCCTCTTACAGTATTACAAAACTTTTTTTCTTTTTGGCCTGAAGAATTTAAGGTGCTTGCATGGAGGAGGTTCTCGTTGGATATGACTTGGCAAAGTTAATATTTTATTCATAATCTTCTTTTATATCTTTAGAAGTACTGAATTGAACCTTTGCATGTAGGTTGGTGGGAACGACATACCTCTCTTGCCATCATTTTGCATGCCTTCAAATGAACCGGTGCGTTCGTCCGAACATATCCATACCAACTCGAATGGGCAGGCTGGCAATGCTTCAAGGGTAGAATCTGGGAGGCAACCCACCCAGCTCAGGAGCAAGGATACCTATGCTGCAGGATCTACTGCTGAGTGTAGTTCACAACATAGAGAGAACAACATCAAGAATTCTTCTGGAAAAAAGTTGACTAACGATGATGATTTTACGGTTCCTTCCGTCTTCTGTTCTGGAATACCTCCTCATTCCATTCAAGAGAAAGAAAGAATCCAAGACAAGTTCACACCTTTCCCTACTACAAGTCCATATAAGAGTGGCCCTACATTGTCCAAATCATCTGCAGAGAAAGAAAGAATCCAAGACAAATTCACACCTTTCCCTACTACAAGTCCATATAAGAGTGGCCCTACATTGTCCAAATCATCTGCGAAATGTTCTAATACTGACAAGAGACGCTTGGAAGGAATGAATGTTTCAGACATGAGATCAAGGGATTCTCCAAGTATTAAGGACAAAGAACCAGCAAAAACAATGGCAAACTTGGAAGTTGAAGAAAGAAGCTCGTCATTTCAAATATCTAGAGAGAAGCCGGGGAAAACAGATGCTAAGGTATCTTCATATAGGGACAGACTGAGCAGTCTAAACGTCTCCGATAAGCAACGTTCTCAAACCAAGGGGTATCAGGAGAGAAGCATGAAGGAGAACATTGTTGAGTCCCCAAACCCTCCAAAAGCTGGAAATGGACCATCCTCTACTGATATCGAATGCAATGGTGCTTCTAATCTATTGGAACAAGGACTAAGAGAGACAACTGGTCAGAAGAGGAAAAGGTCATCAGGACATCACGATGTGGAGCAAAAGGATGATTTGTCTCATTCCTCTGTGGAATCTCTGCCTGGATTGGAGATTTCTCCAGATGATGTCGTCGGTGCTATTGGTCCAAAGCGTTTCTGGAAAGCAAGAAGAGCTATTGTCAAGTAAGTATCCACCACTTGAGTTCTTGCTCTTTCTTAGTGTTCTTGTAAGGTCTGTGAGCACATACTATTGTTCAACATAGATATGTTGGTGATCCCTATACCAGTTTGTGTTTTTATTGACTAGGCCAAATAGTTTAAAGTGTATTTATGTCTCTGCCTTCCTGTCGGATTCTTCAACTGCTGCTATGTCACAAAATGTTAATGTTTTCAAGCTTGGTACTCTGGTAACAATTTACAAAGCCTTATAGATTATATTTTCCCATTTTCTACATGCTGTTCCATTTCAAAACACACACATGAATAAAAAAAGGGAAGCGAAGAAAACATGACACCAACCGACCTACTTTATGTAATGTCACATAGTCACATAATGAATGCATCTTTTCCTTTTTGTCAGACTGATGATTGGACATTATTTTCTTAAACTGTATAATTTCCTTTGCTTGTTGTTTTACACTTGCTTTTCTTTAAACTCTATACAGTCAGCAGAGGGTTTTTGCTGTCCAAGTATTCGAGCTGCATAGGTTGATCAAAGTGAGTCTACGGAAATAAACTAATTTTCTTCTGATTCTTACTTACAAGCAGGTTAGCTCATGGATATAATTTTGTGTTGGAATGTTGATATAACCATAACGTGTATTGACTTGCAAGCAGGTGCAGAAGTTGATTGCAGCATCTCCGCACCTACTTATTGAAGGAGATCCCTGCCTTGGCAATGCCTTGGTGACAAGCAAGAAGAAGCTGGCTGAAGGAAATGTGGAAAAGCAGCTTCCATCAGCTATAAACAAGGATGATGTACAGCCAACCCTGCAGCAGGCAGAGTACTCAAAAGATAACACCGAAGGAAGCCAGCCTTCACCATCACAAGATGATGTAGTTGAAGTCCAACATAACAATCAAGCTGCAACAGATGGTGCCATTAGCAGTAATCCTCCTACTATGCCTGCTGCTCCTGACAACAAGCAGAACAAGTGGTGCATTCCTCCACCTCAAAATCAGTGGCTTGTTCCAGTTATGTCTCCGTCTGAAGGACTTGTCTACAAACCTTATACAGGGTCTTGCCCTCCAGCAGGAAGCTTCTTGGCCCCATTTTATGCAAGCTGTACTCCTCTAAGTCTCCCATCTACAGCTGGAGACTTCATGAATTCAGCATACGGCATTCCTATGCGTCATCAGCCACAACATATGGGTGTTCCTGGCCCTCCACCCATGCCTCCGATGTACTTCCCACCTTTTAGCATGCCAGTGATGAACCCTGTGGCTTCAGCCTCTGCAGTTGAACAAGTGAGCCATGTTGTTGCATCAAAGCCGAATGGACACATCAAACAGCATTCACGAAGCTCGTGTAACATGTCTAACTTTAGGAGCGAAGCGCTGTCAGCTGGAATTAGGAGATTCCATGCATCTAGAGACAGCGAGCTGCAAGGCAGCAGCACTAGCGGTCCCTCTGACAGGCAGCAAGGTGAAGGGAGGGATCCTGCGCTGCTCTTTCCTGCATCTTCAGCCGGAAACGGCCAACCCCAACATTCCTCTGGCAGCAAGGAGAACCCGGGCCGCATCATTAGGGTTGTTCCTCACACTGCGCACACGGCATCAGAATCAGCAGCACGTATATTCCGATCGATACAGATGGAGAGGCAACATAATGACTCGTAGCTCGCAACTGTATGCTGTATGTTACTTGATTGCTGGAATTTACATATGTTTAGCTGAGAACTTAGCCAACTAGTGCTATCTTCTGAGTATGTTATTTTTTAGCAGTACTAGCAGTTACATATTGTCAAAGACATAAAAACGAATCGGCTGATGTGATGGTTTTTGCTCAGTATAAAAATGCAAAGCAGGAGTCTGTCAGAATGGCCTTGTATGGCCTGTCTGTGGCTATGTTGGTTATATATCATATATGCTGTATACAGAAACTGGAATTTTGAACCCTTGCTTGCTGATAAAGGGCATACATTTTTTCTGCTGTATTAAACAGGAGTATGCTGTATGGTTGCTCAAGAATGTACTGTGCCCCTGATCTTGAGTAATATTTAACAAAGCTCTATTTTCCTCTAAAAAACAAAACAGGAGTATGTTTTTGTTTTGTTGACCTGCCTGCCTACTTGTCATGCGTTTATACTTGTATATGTTTATACTGTATATAGTTTTTCTGTTTATGTGGATCTGGTTGAGGTGGCAGCTGGGATCATCTGCACGAAGTGATGCTTGAATTGAGGAACGAAACGAGGCGATGCATGTAACAAACGTACGGCACAGGCCGTTGGATGGGTCGGGGCCGAGGGGATCCTGGCCGACTGGGCAGTGGTCCAAACAAAACAAATTGCTTCCCCTTGCCCCTTGCCTCTGTTAAGAAACTATGGGCTCGGCCTGAAGCCGGCCCATGTATAGGCTCTTCGTCCTAAACTCTAGCAGGATCTCTAGCCTATAAATAGGTGGTGTTATTCACTGTAAAAGATTGATCGTTGGATGAAGGAATAAAGAGAAGCAAGAAGTCCCCCTACCTCTCTGTGTTCAATCTATTATTCTGTTCTTGTGTTCTTCCATTGTTCTTATGATTCTGAATTTGTCTACGAGGTAATCGCTCGGACTGGACTCGCCAGCAACGGTTCCTCGACACATTATCAACACGATCGACTCTCCTCGCATCAAAAAGGTAACCATCGATGAACGACACTCGTAGATTGAATCGTTTTCTAGATCGCTTTCAATTCTGCAATTGTTGCTTTCTAGATTGTTTTCTACGGTGCAAATTCACTCTGATCTACCGCGAACCGACTTGAAGTCATCAGCCAAGCTGATCGGTAGATCACATGAAAGAGAGGATGTTGATTGCACCATAGATTGTCGCATGAACAGTAAACAAGAAAAATTGCACGCGTTGCCGGCCGCCTGCACGCGGCCACGCCGCTTGCATCATCGGTCCGAAGCCGCACTACCAGCCACCTGCATGTGACCGCGCCACCCAAGTTGCGTCTACCGCGCATGCCGGAGCCCGCAGCCTCCGCGCACCCTTTTTCGCTGGCCACCAAATCCATGTTCGCTAGGCGAGCAGACGAACGATACATGTATAAACAGTACGAAAGGAAAAAAAAATTGCACACCGCCCGCATGCGCCGTGCGCGCCGGCCTGGAGCTACACCACCGCCGGCCGGCGTCGCCCCGCGACGCTCTCCTCGTCGCCGCCCGAAATCGGCGCAGCCCACACATGCACACGGCCCCGCACGAGCGCAACCCGCAGCCCGCCTCCGGCGAGGGCCCCGCATGGCCGTCGTACTGCACCACCGCCGATCACCCAAAGAACCAAAGAAAAAAAACAAGGGGTGGTGGCGCCGGCCCCGAACTCCGGCCGTCTGCGCGCCCGAAGCCATCGCTCCACGCCCGAGCACGTTGTGCGCAACCACAGCCTGGTCGCCGCTCCGCCGGCTAGACCGCAGTGCCGCCGCCCCGGCTTGAAGCCGACCGCTCCGCCTCCGCCTCGGCCCCGCACCGCCGCACGACGCCTCCGCCTCCACCCCGCACCGCCGCACGGCTCCTCCGCCTCCTCCCGTGCGCAAAAGCGCCGCCGCCACTGGGATTCTGGGAACCGGGGTAGGGGAAACCCTACCCCGTGCGCATCCTTTGAACCGGCCAAATGTAGGCTGGCAATTGTGGGCCTGGAGAGGCCATATGGGCCGAAAAGAAGGCCCGACCAGAAAAGCAAATAAAAAAATGGGAAAAGGAAAAGAAAATCCCGAAATTTGAGAAAAACACCCTTGGAATTCTGAAAATTACGAGGACAATTGCGCGGGAGAGGAAATTTTGCATGAAGGCCCTCGTAGTTATGAAAATTATTAGAATTCTTCGCACATCTAGAAATTTTGCGAAAACCCCCCTGAAATTAAAAATTTTATGGGATTATGTACATTCTTGCGGAATAACCCCTCAGAAACTCTAAAAATTGCGCGCAAATTTTCTCTGCACTGAAATTTTGCGTGTTAACCCCTGAAAGTTGCAGAATTTGCCGAAAGTCATTTTTCGAGCAGAAAAGGGCCTTAGGAATCCAAATTTTTGCATATTTTTGAACTTTTGAAGCATGTTTAACTTTGTTATTGTTATTTCTATGAAATTTATTTACTGTATTTACTGTTTTGATTATCTGTGATTATTTATATTGCTTTTAATCACTGAAAATAGCAGTAAATCATGAAAAATGCATAGAAAAGTATGGGATCACGAACCGGGAGTTCGAAGAGCATTATGAGAATTTTGCAACCATTTTATGTAAATTACCAGCAGTAATCTTATGAAATATTTGCATGAATATGGAAATGACTGGCATCACGAACCAGTAGTTTGAAGAACTGACCCAGCATGGCCAGAATTTGTATAGAATTAGTATCAATCTTCAACTATGTGGTAATATAATCACAGATAAGCAGAAGATTGAGAAGACTCTCTCTACCTTTCATCTGAATACAGTACAATCCGCACGCAACTATCGTCAAGACAGTTACATGGAGTATGCCGAATTAATTGACATCATGCAAGTTGCGAAAGCTCAAGATGATATTCTAAGGAAGAACTACATCTCACAGCCACCTAATAGCAATATTTGCCACGAAGCCAATGCTAGTAGCTACAAGGTGATGAATCCTCTCACGAAGGAGAGGGGCAAGAAGGGTAAGGTTGTGGGTCGCATATTATTGATGCTTTTCAGTCTAAGAAGAAGGGTAAAGGACAGCATGAGGCATACCTCGTCATTGTAGGCATAGAGGATTCACATCCATTAGTTACACTTATGGATGTGGACAACCCAGTAGCAGCCCCCATCACCCCTCCTTTGGACATTGCAGCGGCCGCAGCCGTAGTTGTCCAAGAGGAGATTGAGGCAGAAGTTCCTGAATACTTTGCTGATTCGATCTAGTGCACGTATTGCACTTGGATCTTTTATAGAAACTTGTAGCTTATAATTGAAGCAGAACTTTGAATTATTGAATAATGGTTGCAAGCTCTAGGAGAGCAAAGCATTAATTTCTTATTATGAGTCCTACAAGCCTTATTTTCCCTTGTTTATAATAGCAAGTTATGTTTTGATATCTGAAGTATTTTATTTATGTGTTGCTTGCTTTCTGCTACAAATTAATAAAGTACATTATATTAGAACGCGTGTGGCGCCCTATGGAGGAAGTGTGCTTAGCAGGTAGCAGCACAATAAATACCATCTTGAGAGAAACAGAAAAAAATTTCGGTCGATCAGCAAGAATGCTGGTAGTCTTACGACAATCGCAAGCAGCGATACTTGTATAATAGGCTTAGGAAATGCCACAATTATACTCCCAATGGGCACAACTTTGGTCATTGAAGAAGACTAGTTGTACCTAAAATCGACTAGAACTCTCAAGGATATTTGCGCTAACGGTCTCCATGTAGAGACTGAAGAAGAGTATGGTAAGGAATACCTGCTCATGGCAAATCATGAAGAAAATAGAAAAATGGTATTAGAACGACTTCCTTCATTTGAAACTGGGCTATACTGCACTAATATTAAGGCACCTACAGCCTATACTGCCCTAAAAATTGTATTTAGAAGCTCTGAACTTTTCTATCTCTGACATGATAGATTATGCCGCCTAGGTCTTAGGATGATGAGAAGTATAATTAACAATTCACAGGGACATAACATCAATGTAAAAACTTTTCCGAATCAGGAAGATTTTGTGTGCCCCGCATGTGCCACTGGGAAATTAATTACTAGACCTTTTGCTCTGAAAGCGAAAGATGAAGTCCCTGCATTCCTGGACCGTATCTAAGGAGACTTTTGCAATCCTATACAGCCCCTGTCAAGGCCATTTAGGTATTTTATGGTGCTCATCGATGCTTCATCTGAAAGGTCACATGTATGCTTATTGTCTACGAGAAACCACGCTTTTGCAAAGCTAATCTCGCAGATAATTAAAATTGAAAAATAATTTCCCTGATCATCATGTGAAGTCCACTTGAATGGATAACGCCAGAGAATGTACTTCGAAGGCATTTGATGATTATTGCATTAAAATGGGAATTAAAGTTGAGCATTCCGTACCGCATGTCCACACCTAGAATGGACTAGCAGATCTTTAAAGAATTGTAATTTACCAACTACATGTTGGGGACTCGCAGTCCTGCTGGCAGCACTCTCATCAATTTTAGACCGTCGGCCTATAACATCCATCCACCTATGCAACTAGCGTAAGGCTCAGCACCGAAAACTTCTCATCTTCGCAGGTTTGGTTGTAAGGTTTACGTACCTATACCACCACCGCAGCGAATTGCAATGTGCCTTCTTCGAAAGTCTAGGATATACGTTGGTTATGAGACAACATCAATAATCAAGTATTTAGACCCTATGACTGGATATTTGCATAATACTCGATTCACTGCTAGTATATTAGATGAGGTTAGTTTCCCGTCATTAGGGGAGGAAATCAACCCTTGATGAAAATGTCGGGAAATAACGTGACAAGCCACGGGAAGTCCAGAAGGCAATTGAAGTCTAGAAGACAATTGGAATCCGTGCATATGACCCACGCACTAGTGAAGCAAATAGAGAAATCCAGAAGATAATTGCAGTCCAGAAGATAATTAAATTGAAGTGTAGAAGATAATTGATTTGCAAGCATTAGTGAATCAACTGCCTGACTACTTTAGTGATTTGAAGAGCGTGACCAAGTTGCATGTGCCTGTACGCAATGCACTAGAGAGGGTTGAAATACCAATGAAGGTATCCCTAATCCCGTCCAGATGCCTCAGAAAAGGACGAGAACTCTGGCCCCTCGAATCCGAAGTAACCGGGGACGCTTGGTGAAAAAGGATAAGAAGAACTTGACACATCTAATCACCGAAGTTCCCTAGAACCAGAAGGGGAGCCAGTTGAGACCTGACACAAGTATGGAACCTTCAGAACAAGGCATACTAGAATTGAACATCTCCATGAAGGGAGACATCAGCATGGAAGTGTGCGCACACATCGGAGCTGAAAAACTAAAGGGATTTGCCCCGCAATTGAAAGCAGCGGTGAGCAAGTAGAAACATTAGAAGAATCGCCCCTTGAAGAAATAGCTATAAACTTTATGACATTGGAAGAATCTTTGAATATGACAACAGCCAATGTCGACAGTTACTTTGTAACGAAAATTACCACAATCATCGATCTTGATCCAGAGCCTACATCACTCGTTGAATGAAAGGAAAGATCAAATTGAGAAAATTGGAAGAAGGCAATAGAAACTGAATTATTCTCTCCAAATAAAAGAAAGGCATTTGGGCATGTAAGCCGCACGCCTCCCCTTGTGCACCCCATAGGGCATAAGTGGGTATTTGTTCGAAAGAGAAATGAAAAGAAGCAAGGCTCATTGTACAAGGTTTCACTGAACGTCCAGGAGATAATTATGAAGAAACCTATTCCCCGGTCATGGGCGGAACTCCCTTTAGATATTTATCTCAATGGCAGTTGTAACATCCCAATTTTCAGAGCTTAAAAATCTTTTAATAGTTAGTAGGGAGAAAATTCACCATTTGGATTTTATGTGAATTTAATTTCAAAAGCTTAATATTGGACTTTACAATCAAAAACATTTAATGTGAATAATCCCAAGTGGAACAATAGCCAAAACTATTTTATTTGGGTTCTTTGTGCTCAGATATATTTTCTAGATTTTTCTAGAATTTTTCTGAGTTCAGTTGCTATATTCTATTGCTTATTTGAATTTCTGGTATTTTATAATTTAGAAAAACTAATTAAAATCTCAAAAGCAGTGCACAGGCCTAAACCCCTCGTAGGCCCATCTCCTCCGAGTCGCGCCCGCTCCCGCCGACCGCTCGCCGCGTATGTGCATGCTGTCTCGTGCCACTAACGTGTGGGCCCCGCCACTGCGTCGTCTTCCTCGCGCCCTACTCCGCCTCGCGCTCGCGTCCGACAACGCCATGGATTTGAGCTCAGAACTCCGTCCGACAAAAGGACTTTCCAAACTAAAACTTCCCGGTTTTCGCCGCCAAATCTTATCTCCTATCTCCCCGTATCCATTGCTGGTAAAATCATATCTCGATTTCCTTTCAAACTCGGAGTTTCACCGGGTTCTTTTCGGAATCCTCTAGGGTTTCGCCACGACGCCACCCTAGCCCTCCAGGCCCTATAAAGGCCCCGAGGATCTCTCTCCCGCATCGAAACCCCCAAACCCGTAACCCGAGAGCCCTGCGCGCCGCCCCCGCCGATTCTAGGGTTTTCACCGCAAGGACTCGGCGAGCTCTTCGCCGCCGTCGGTGTCGTTCGGGCTCGCCGACCGCACCACCGATCGCACGAGCATAAGCAATCTCTGGTGCTGCCCACTTCGCCGAGCATCGCGGAACTCGATCCAACAACAACCGGCCGCTCCTCCGCTTGAACCTCGCCGCCGGCCATCTCGGGTGTCTCGCGCTCGTGAGTGCACCATCGGGTTCGCAATAACAAGGGCATGCGGTACCATCGGACCTCGCCGGAGCGCCGCCAGTCGCCGTTGTCGTGCGGTCCAGAGCCGTTGCCGTCGCCCACGTCACTGCCAACGTGGCTGCCACCGCACCCCCCTCAGCCGCGTGTCGCTTTTCCATTGGTCCACGCGTGCCAGCGTGCCACCTCAGCCCCACCCTCGGTCCAGAAGGCTCGGTGGACCTAGTCCACCGTGAGCCGTGCCACTGACATGTGGGTCCCACATGTCAGAATTTTCTTTTTTTAATTATTCTTTTCCGGAAATCCTCGCTGACGTCAGCTTGCGCATTAAATCTAATTTTCCTTTAGGAAAATAATTCAGTAAATTCATAAAATCTGATTTTCAGCATTTTATGTAATTTCAATCTTCCAGAGCTCATAACTTTTGCATCCTAACTCCGATTGAGCCCATTCAAATTTCTAAATTTGTCTAAATTAAAGATCTATTTATCTGAGATTTTTATTTAATTTTTGGAGCTTGTTTTGCCTCTGTTATTTATTTGTTTTGTTTGTTTGTGTCTCGTTTGCGAGTAGACGTCGATTCGTCGGGAAATTTTGTGGAAGAAGGAGCACCCCAAGATCAAGACCAGTACATAGACCTTTTCCAAGGCAAGTCATACCTTTGATCATCTTGAACCCAGTTTTCAAATTACTTTGTGTTAAGTTATTGCATTCTACTTTAATTATTTATTTAAATGCTTTGGGCATAGTTATTATCCAAATTGTTATCACACCTTGGCCTTGTATGTCATAATTCCTTGTCACCCTAGATTGGTTACTAGTTGGTATTATTATAGCACCAACGTGGGTTGGTTAGATGCGAGTACAATTGCTTAGCCATGCCACGAGTCATCATCGCATGTAGGTTGCAAATATTAATTATGACTAAGTGACTATGGAACTTCGTGTAAAACTGTGTGCTATGCGTTATTACTTCGTGATGGCATGTGTTGCACTAAAACCAACTGGGTGGTAAAGGATTTAGGCGAGGCAAGTGGTGGAGCGTGTGACATGGTGGTCTATGTGATGGGAATGATAATCTTTGTGACTTAGTTAGAACATGGAAGTCTTGCCTTGGTCAATTAAGGACTTAACTTTGTGCGCTATTGAACTGAGTCTTACTGTACGACCACATGTCTGGTATGGGACGGGCCTAACTTAGTAAGTTATGGATTCTCAGCATTGATGTTCAGGTGGATAGGTTAGGCTGTGTGACAGGGTGGAGGTGTGACTACTTGGTGGTTGCATCGCGGGACGATTCGTCTTCTCTGTCCAGCGGTGTGTGTTATACCAATTCTATGTGAGCTGGTATAGCGGTTTGTAAGCACACTGGGAATGTCAATGTTTGAGATGAAGTTTCCGAACTGTTTTGTTACGATTGGTGCTTGCTACACTAGTTGTATCTTGTGGGTAAAGTGTACAACCTCTGCAGAGTGTTAAACAATCTATTCGAATAGCCGCGTCCGCGGTCATGGACATGCTCGGGGATTTCACACGATGGGTAGTTTTCATAAAATGTGGGAATGGGGGCTGTGTGACCTCAATCATATGGCTATATGAAATAATATGTTTAGTTGTGTGTCTTTGTGGAAACAATTGTTAAATTAATATTGTCTATTTGTTTTGAATTATGCTTTCAATCTATTATTCGTATTCAATTGCAAATGTTGCTTTCATGCAAAAGAACCACAGAAGCCTTTTCTTTGGAATAAGCCTGCATCTATACATTGCATTCTGTGGTATGATTTGCGAGTACGGTTGTGTACTCACGCTTGTTGTAAAACTTGCGCCCAAACCTACAGAAGAGGAGGAGTCTACGCCTGCTTTTGAGGAAGAGTTCGTTGAAGGCTGATCGTGCGTTAAGGTCTGGATCCCAGTCGGTTGCTTGTGGTGAATTGGTGGGATCTACGTTGGAGTTTTCCGTTCCGCTGCTGTTTATTTCCTGTTAGCCCTGCGTGGCTTAATAAGTGTAAACTCGATCATAAGGTCAAAACCCTTATTTGTTATTCAAATTAATCGTTTACTTTATTTACCGTTTGTGTGGATCGATATTTACCTATGTTAACCCTGTGTGCACTAGCGTGATCCTGGACTAGTGCAGTATACGAGGGTTCGAATCGTGATGCAGGTCCCGGCAATGATGAACTTAAAGTTAAAAGTGAAATTGATGGATGGGGTACCAGCATACCTTTATGAAATATTGGATTCGGATATTTATATGAAGATACCTGAATGTATCCCTGTCCTGAACCAAGACAGAGCAAATAGAAATCTATACAACGTGAAACTCAGAAAGTCACTGTACGGAATTAAACAATCAGGAAGGATGTGGTATAATCGCTTGAAGCGACTTTCTATGCAAGAAAGGCTACACGAATAATGAGAATAAACCATGTGTATTTATACAACGATCCCAGGATGGATTTTGTATAATCTCAGTGCATGAAAATGATCTGAATATCATTGGAACCCTGAAGGATATTAAGAAAGTAAGCTCTTACCTGGAGTCGGAGTTCGAAATGAAAGGTTTAGGTAAAACCAAATATTACCTAGGCTTGCAGCTTGAGCATACCCCTGAAGGGATATTAGTGCATCAGTCAGCCTACACTCAGAAGGTGTTAAAAAGGTTTGACTTTGAAAAGGCATATCCTTTGAAAGTGCCAATGGTCGGGAGATCTTTGCAGCAAGACAAAGACCTGTACAGACTTAAAGAAGAGGGGGGAGGAAGTCCTGGGACCAAAATTCCCACACTTAAGTGCAATAGAAGCACTAATGTATTTAGCAAACTGTACTAGAACGGATATTGTATTTGCCGGGAACCTACTAGCAAGGTATAGTGCAGAACCAACCAAAGGCATTGGTAGGGAATAAAAGACATCTTCCGATACCTCCAATGAAGCAAAGAACTTGGTCTGTTCTACAGAAAGAACCAAGACTTAACTATGAATGGCAATGCAGATAACGGGTACTTGTGGGACCCGCATACAGCCAAATAGCAAACAGGCTATGTATTCCTATGTGGTGGAACCGCAATTCCATGAAAATCATCTAAGTAGAATCTTGTACCGACTTCGATGAACCACTTGGAAATAATAGCGTTGTACGAGGCCTCACAAGAATGTGCTTGGCTTCGGCGAATGATTCACCACATCCAGCAGTCATGTGGATTGAATACCGCATAAACCCACACTATTATCTATGAAGATAAAGCAGTTTGTGTTGCACAAGTGCAGATGGGTTTTGTGAAGAATCCTCTCATAAAGAATATCAACCCTAAGTTCTTCTATGCTCATGAATTGTAAAAGATGGACGAAATTAAAGTACTACATACTAAGTTATGTGAAAATCTTGCAGATTTATTCACTAAGTCACTTCCAGCGTCTAGCTTTAAAAGATGCATACGTGAATTGGAATGATGAGACTTAGAGAAGTGCAGAATTCAGGGGAGAATCTTCACGAACTCATTATTAAAGCTTGATCATGAAGATCGAGTACCCAAAGAATAAATCCAGGAGATTAAATGAAATTTGGTGAATTGTACTCTTTTTCCCTTGACGAGTTTTTCTGAAGTTTCTCAGCTAAGGTTTTTAATGAGGCAATTCGTGCAGCACAGCAGAACGTGTATCATGTACTCTTTATCCAAATTTTTCACACTGGATTTTTATGGAGTTTTGACAAGGCATGAACATGTGAGGATAGGTGCCCAAGGGGGAGTGTTAAGAAACTATGGGCTCGGCCCTGAAGCCGGCCCATGTATGGGCTCCCTATCCCAAACCCTAGCGGGTCTCTAGCCTATAAATAGGGGTGATATTCACTGTAAAGGATTGATCATTAGATGAAGGAATAAAGAGAAGCAAGAAGTCCCCCTACCTCTCTGTGTTCAATCTATTATTCTGTTCTTGTGTTCTTACATTGTTCTTACGATTCTGAATTTGTCTACGAGATAATCGCTCGAACTGGACTCGCCAGCGATGGTTCTTCAACAGCCTCCACCGCGTCGCCCCCAAGCCGCCAGCCCGCACAACCCGAGTGCCCAGCCTGCCATGGCCGCCGGCCACCTCCATCCCATTTTCTCCACACACGTGGCATCAAAATCAATTCTGTCTAAAGCATAGCGTTCCCACTAACCTCACTCACGTTGTCATACCATCAATTGCATGTTTCCCCATCAACCGCAATCAATTTTACCGTTTCACATCGTTCTTCATTGTTAACCCAAAACTGTCGCTTTAATCCGCGAGCATTCCCTGTCAACTCAAGCGTTGCCTTCATGCTATAAGAGGTGCACCTCGTGTCCCTCGCTCCCCTCTTCGATTCGCCCCAAGCCCCATCGCCTATCTCTCTACCGTTTGCACGGAACGCGTGACGCCACTCGTCATCTTCTCCAAGTCCGGCCAAGACAACGTCGCATCGATCTCTCTCTCTCCAGCAATCCTCCGACAAAACCATTTGTGTCATGTCGTGTTTACGGTATCACTCTTCCCATCCCCTACCTCAATTCTAAAATTCCATCGCCATGGAGCTCCGGCATCGTCATCGCCATTCTTGTGCCGTGGGCGCACCTCCTCGGCCACTCCCAAGACGAACCGACTTTGCCATCGCGTTCCCATGCCGTGCCCATGCCCATGCTCGCCTTCCCTCACCGACGTCGGTGCCGGAGCGCCACCGCCACCCGTGCGTTGTTTGTTATGCCGCCGCCTCGCTCCGTCTCCGGCGCTGCGCCACCACCAGTGTGTAGAGAACCTCGCCGGGGTTCCATTTTTCCTATTCTCTGACTGCCCCTCCCTTCCCCTTGCCACCATCGCCGCTGAGCTGAGCTCCCTGCAGACCTGCTGCCTTCTCAGTTATGTGCTCTGTTTCTTCTTTCTTGCTTGCTTGAAGTCACTTACATGTGGGTCCCATGTGGCATACTCACATTCTTTTCCTTCTATCTCCTTCTCTCAGTTCCAAGTGGCCCCATATGTCAGCATTTTTGTTATTTATTCTAATTTCAGAACGGAATATTCCTTCTTTTTAGAATTTTCAACATTTCATGTGAAAATCAAACTTTCGGACGTTCGTTATCCTTCATAGGAACTCCGATTCCATCGATTCTTATTACTAGATTCATAGTGTCCCTATTAGTACTAATTTTTTAATTTTTAGATTTTATTTGGATTCATTTTGTTTATTTGTCTCATTTTTCGCATATAGAATCCGGTGTTTCCAAAGACAGCTTGAATCAGTCTGCAGTCTACAAGAATATTATCATCCATCAATGAAGGCAAGTCGTAGACCTTTGATCATGATGTACCCATTTTTATAAAATTATATTCTTTTTATATCAACATACATTGCTAAGTTTATATCAATTGTGTTCGGGAACAGTTAAATACTATTTGATAATATGCCTCCTTGAATAATTATGAATGACATGTACCCTTGAACACCATAAGCTGGGTTAATTTTAGTTGGACATAGTTTATTACCAACATGGGTATCGTATTATGCTTAGCCATGCTTAGTTATGATGTGCTCTTGATCATATGTTCAATAATGTTAAACTTGACTTAAAGAAATATGGAATTGTGATGTGGCCACTATTATTAAAATTTGTTGTGCCATAGAAAGGGTTTCCATTTGGCCAGGATGAACAAAAATAGTTTCATACTCAAGCGAATGATCATGTAGTAAAGGGGACGATTCTGGATGTGGTTACCTCACCTGAGTAGTCACTAAGGACCTAACTTTGTGTACCATTGATCTGGGCAATACCGTATAACCATACATGTCCAGGATGGGGTGGACCTGGTTGAATAATTAGCAATATTTTGATTTGGTTATGTTTGGGTTGTTGAATTGGCACAAGAGGGGGCCGGTGTGACAAAACCTTAGCGAGCAGAATCGGATCAGAACAGAGCTTTGTAAAAGCCTTGTGATAATCGTTTAGTCGTACACCTTCAGAAGTGTGTCAGACAAACATTATAAACTGATTATCTCTTGTAAATCAAGTTGTACAACCTCTGCAGAGTGTAAAACTATTCGAATAGCCGTGTCCCCGATTATGGACAATGCCTAGTGATTTCACACGTTGGGTAGAGTTTTTCATAAAATGTTGGACGGGTGGTTGGATGGGAAGTGAGCGGGAGGCGCACCGGTTGTTTCAAAGCAATTATCTATTTATTTATTTTTCTTTTCAATTACGCTTTTTAATCTATTTACCGTATTTACTGTCAATACTGCTTTCTGCAAAGTAACTATATACCTATTCCTTGTTCAAGCCTTGCATGAATATTATTTGCATACATTTTCTTACGACTTGCTGAGTACTTTATGTACTCGCAGCTTTATGCCATTTTTGATCAATTGCTGAGGCAGAATCTAGGAATCCAGAATTCAAGTAGGAGCATTTTGAAGACTATGCGAACTAGGATGCGTTTCCCACTCGATTGTCTGTGGGCATGTCGGATGGCTACCACAAGAGTTTTCTTTCGCTGCAAGTTTATTATTCTGTAGTTAGCCCTGCGTGGCAATAATTGTAAAACTTTGACCATAAGGTCTATTGCTTCTCATTAATAATAATTTGGCTTATTCCTAGCTATTTTGTTGTTTAGATATGATTTCATTAATGTTGACACTGTGTTAACTGGTAACTGTTAGAGGTTTTTTAACGCGATCAGAAGTTGCGTATATTATGTGCATGGGACAGCATCGTCTGAGTGTTTCCTCGTACAGCAAATCATATTTTCTCTTTCCGGCGGCGCGCTCAACCCTAAAAAACGAAAAACCTAAGGTCTCCGGCGAGCTCTACCGGCCTGCATTCCCGGAAGGAGCTGAGACGATCTTCGGATTTAGCACCCTTTCACCCCCCCCGCACGTCTCATGGTATGGGGAAAATAGAATCCTGCTGCTTTTTGTTTGTATTTTTTTCTCACGAATTGGAAATTTCTCAGGTTTCGAGCAGTAAATTCACCCTAAACTCCGTAATCTTGCCATCCTGGGCGATTTTTCCTCCCAAATTTGAGCACAAGTTAGAATTTGGGAGCGCTTTTTCACCAAATTATAAGTAAATCAACTACGCCCATGCAGTAAATCACACGATCCCCTTTTTGTTTTCCTTTTGCTTATCTTTCCGTTGTGGTAGTAAAATAATGACATCCGACGATGCACTCTCCAAGGTAAGGAAGATCACCATCAAGGATAGCCAGACCACACTGTCGATATTCGTGGACCCATCCCAACCCCAACCCATCGTCGTAAGAACATCGGATGCACCTGTCGTAGGCACTTGCGTTGGTGTTTCTCGGAAGAAACAACCAAGTAAGAAGAGGAAGGTAGTGGATCTAGAGGACGTCGTCGCTCTAACGCCTTGCGATGAGCCCATGCCCGAGTCCATCATGGTAAAGATGTTCACATATAACAGTAAATTCTTATTCACATTATAGTAATTTGTTCATTATACTGTTGTGTCATTTACTTAGCGGTAAAAATGATATATATTACAGTAATTATACAGCTACACCGGCAGTAAAATCATGTTACGTCGAATGCAGGCTGCGGCCAAGAGGAAGTGCAGACCGTTGACGATGTGCATTAGGTGTGTTCCTGCCCTCGTCGTCTCCACCATCAGCGAGATGACAATAGGGCAGATGAACGAGGTTTCGAGGATGGGATTCGACGGTATCATGAAGTTCAACCTCAAGGGATTGGAGAGGAAGGATCTTCTATGCTTCCTAATGGACGGGATAGACCCAGTCGAGATGGTTATCCGTATCGACAATAGAAGGAGCATCCCAATCATGCCCCACATCAGGAAGTGCATTCTTGGGATCCCGTGCGACGATAGGGATGCACTGATGGTGACCCAAGGCGCAAGGACCGCCGAACTAGCCATGTTGAAGCGACTGCTCTGGGTGCAGCAAAACACCAACATGAAAAATTTGACGCTGATGAAGCGGATAAAACCAGAGGCACAGACGCTCTAACAATGAGGTATTTCTTCCTCGTCGTCTTTAGCAAGCTCCTATTTTCGACGACCAACATCAATATAACAGGGAAGGGTGCATTGCTCACGAAGGATCTAGACATCTTCGCTAGCATCGACTGGTGCAAGACCGTCATAGATGACCTTAGGGAGTCTGTGCGCAACTTGAACAAGAAGGACAACACCACCAAGTCCATCAGCAGATGCGTTGCCTTCGTGCTTGTAAGTTCCACAGTAAATCTACATGTGTGCATTTAGTAATATGTACATTAACAAGTAGTAAAATATGCAATTCTCGAGCTTGCGCGCATTGCTCAGCGATGTGGTAGGATCCATGGGCAAGGGGAAGCAAAGCCTAGAAATGGAGGTACTGGAGAAGTTCGATGACGAGGCCAGGAGGGTGATGAGGCAAACAGAGAAGGCCATGGTGCAGATACAGAGGGCGTAACAAAAAATCAAGACGTCACAGACAAAGGTCGCAAGCGTCATCAGAGCATTGCTCGGGACGGCAGATGCGTCTCGATCAGCGTCTCACGTAGGCAGGGTGAAAAAGCTAAACACAACAAGAAGGCGTAGGCGCCTGATGCGCGACCCCAACCCCCATGCTGATAAACATAGTGTTCCCAGACACTTCGACGCAACCGGCGTAGGAGGAGATCACAATCCCAGTCACAGCCGCGTCACCGTCATCGGCCGCCAGCTGAGACTGTCGTCCTGGTAGCAGCATCGTCGCTGGCTTTGGTCGGTGTGACGGTAGCCCCTGCACCTGCAGCTGCAATCATCACAGCAGCAGACTCGCCGGGTCTTGGCGTCACGCCAGCACCCCCAACATCAGGTGAGTCCGCCATCACAGCTGCACCGGCACCGACGGCAATCTACATCCCAATGTTGACATTGTTCCCTCTTACTCTAGAAAAGGTGGAGGAAGACGGAGCCCAAGGTAGGTTATCGTATCATAGTAAAACAATGTAACATATGCAGTAAATAGACACATTAGATACAGTAAAAGACAGCAAACATAGTAACCTGATAAATCAAACACACCAGAGCGAGAAAGGTGCATGTAGTAATTGTGTTCTCTCAACATAGTAAAAATATAGTAACACATAGTGAATTTACATGCATAAGTTTTACTATTGTCATGTTGGCAGAAGCGCAGCAGTGATGTCACGTTAAACATCGACAACATAATCGACTCAATTGAAGCCGACGCGATCCCGGGGATACATCCCGTAGCATACGCTACATAGGCTCCAATCGAGCCAGAGGCTATTGTAGTACTCCAGGATAGAAATCGGGGGGAAACCTAAAGTTTAAAGGAAGCGGGTAATTGGAAATCGATTCAGGAGAAGGGCCTTCTGGAAAATAGTCAATTAAGTGGGAGGAGAAGGGTTTTTTTAAAACCGTAGCAACCTGGGCCTGGGCTTCGGCCTATGAGGCCCATTGGTGGCCGACCAAGGGGGGGAGGCACCCTTTCCCCCCCCAAACCCTAGCCACCCCTACCCCCTGCCCCTTGTGCGCCTCCTCCCCCACCCCCTTGTGCCCCTCCCACTCCCCTAGGCAGCCGCCCCTACCCCTTGTGTGCCCCTCCCTGGTCCGAGCACCTCCCTCCCTGAGTCTCCCCGCTGTCCGGCAAGGCGCGACCTCCTCCCGCTGGTCGTCCAAGGAAGGAGACGAGAAGGATCGCGCGTGTGGAGGCCGGCCAAGGAAGGAGAAGGAGGAGGAGGAGAGGGAAGGGTGAAGGTTCGCGGGCATCATCCTGGTCTTCAGCGTTCATCAAGGGTAACCCTGGTCTTCCCCCGAGTAGATGCATTTTTATTGTTGTAGCAGTATCGGTAATTAGGCCTGTTCAGGACAGTTCGTGTTAGATCGTCGTTTTGTTTTAGTTGCGGGCAGAATCAGCTCTGGATGTCTCTTAAAGTATTGTAGAGGACGTCGTTAGATTTCGATGAAGTGCTAGATCATAATATTTGGACCTCTTTAGCAGAAGTTATGAATTAATTAGTGGGACTGTTCTGCGAATTGCATTGCATATGCATGTGGAATGATTTAATGATGTGCTCCTGAAAGTGGATGCTGATGTGATGATTTGAATTATGTGTTTTTTTATATTTGTACTTGCTGAGTCTGTGGACTCACTCTTGTTTTCTGTGTTTTTTTAGGTACCCAATTCAAGAACAACATGCATGGGAGGGTGTAGCACTATGATCACACGCACACTGCCATGAAGCTTAATTTCTCAGACCATGCCTTAATAAATAAGCAACTGCTTAAAGGATTCGTCATGATTATGTTTCCGCATTGATTTATTTGTAATAATGATGAGTAGCATAGTTGGATGTTTGAGGATTTATTTAGTTGATTAGCAAGTTCCTGAATGCTTATTGATGATATTGAATGTTGCAATATTTAGTTATAATACCCTTTTTATCTGATGAAACCTCTGTGAAGTTAGAAATACAAAGGAGGTTCTGCCGAAATTTAGTAAGTTGTCTTAGCTTAGATTTGTGTAAGGTTACCTTAGTAGCATTCCAGGCTCATGTGGGGCTGGGGTGTTACTGTTGGTATCAGAGCGGGCTTTAGGTCCGTGGTGAATAGATTAAAAACTTAGGAAACTTAGTTTGTTAAAATTTGTTAATGGTTAATTAACTTAAAAAACTTGACACACTGGTGCACAGTAGGATGGGAATGGGTAAAGCATTGCATTTACGTTTTGTTATGTTGCATTGATCATTGCTGTTATAAATTGATTACAAATGCTTATGACTTGATTTTTATGATAGCTCTGTAACTATAGTTGTTGTCGAGATGTTGAGGTCGTAGTTGTGGCACTGGGTTTTACCAGGTTACACCACCATTCGTAGTTTGAGAATAGCGAAGTGATTACCTCGAGTTCCATAGCTACAGGTACTGTGGGTGAATTCCTTTAGAAAAGTTGTTCTCTTTTTTAGCTTGATTTAGACCAATTCTGTGTATAGATGCGGATGGTGAAATTTGTTGGGATTTCACTTCGTCTCTATTGGTATCTTGGGAGTTCTGCCCTTCTTATTGGAGAATCTGATTCTTTTATTCGCTTGGTATTCAGGATACTGAAAGTTTTCTGTTGCAAGTTCTTTATTATGTGAAAGCTTTGGCGTTGTGTATTTCCTTTGGATTATTTCTAGTTTTGATGTTAATGCCTCTTTTTCCGAAGGGAGTTAAAGTCCTTTTATGAGGTCTTAATATGTTTAAGCGAGATGTGTTAAACATAGAAGTTCATTGATAAGGTTTGAATTATCAGGTCGGATCTGCAGCGTCGTGCTTGATTGGTCTTAACCCATATCTTTGGAATTGGAGTTGATTAATGGATGTTGTCACAGAGTAATTACTTGATGAGAAGGTTGATCATTAAAATTGTTTAGGTTGTTAAACCGGTTGGATCACTTGATATCAATGGATAAATTTAATTGTGTAGGAAGGGAGAGATAAGGATGTATTTGACTATTGTCCTAGTGGATAATAATCTGGAAATTTCCTTTAACTGGTTACTTGATGGACATACATAATGGCTAGATTGAAACATGTATGTCGGATTAGATGAATGTTGAGGCAATATCTTGTGAAAACCTGTTTTACAGGAGATGATATTATTGAATGTTTAATTATATTTTGCCTTAAACCTTGAGCATAAAGTGGAATATTGACTTTGTGTTTATAGATGGTTATGTGACTGCAAATAGAATTAGGACCCTATTTGCATACGTGATAAATACAATTGTCAATTGTTAATGATAGCTGGAGTGGGTGTTGAGCAACACTAATGGTCGAGTGGATGAGTAAATAAGTAGTCTCTGATAGCATGAACTTGTTAAAAGAGGTTTGTTTCAACCTCGTAGTTTGTGTTTCTTTTGGTCAGGTTTATGATGGGATTTTAATAGGAGACCGGTGTTTGTATGATGGTAAAGTTGTCGGATTATAGTATGCCGTTGATGAAAGGGTTTTGGTATAACCTTTAAAGTTGGGTAGTATATACCCTCTAAAAATAGAGTGGTTGTTGTAGTGAGGTTGAAGATTTTGGTATACTCTCAATTGAGGATGAGATGATAAAGTGGTATGTAACAATTTGGTGAGCCTTTGGGGGCTTTATAATGGAAGAGTAGATGATAGCGATTCATGTTAAGAATGTATTATTCTTGATGTTAATAAGATGGTCTGCAAGGAATTGTGACTTGTGGGAATGGTGATGATTCTTTTAGAAAGAAAGTAATTTGACTGCCTCCCGTAATATGAGTTAAATGGAAAGTTTGGAGTTTTGCATTTGTGAGCTTTTGGTAGTTTATGCTTAATGTGGTAGCTGAAATTGTTGAGAAAGGCGATGCCTGAGATTGTTCTAATGGGTTCTTAAGTGATTAATGTAAATTGTTCTAAAAGTATTCCTTCTCTGGGTTGGCAAGTGGTGATGTAATCAAAGGAAATTGTTTTCTCTTGCAAAGAAAAAAAAAAGGTGTACCATAAGTATTTGAGGTTGGAGTTCATGATTTTTCTATCATTGCCTCTTAATTGTTTCTTGAGTTTCAAAAGCAATGTTTTATTGTGATTTATCGATGTTTGAAACTACCTTCTGGTGGAACATGTGCCCTCAATTGTGGCCTCGTATGTTGCTTTTCGTGATCAATGCTATTTGACTTTTTCTCTTGGTCTCGTGCTCACTGTGAGGAGTAGTGTTTCCTCGTGTGTTAAAACTTGTATTTGTTTGCTCTTTCCTATTGAGTAAAGATTAACCGGCTTGGGTTGCAAGGTCTTATAGAGTGTAATGTGGCGATTGGTTGGTGGTGATCAAGTAAATGATTGTAGTGAGAATTATGGGAGCCAAGCTATTTGAAGATCAGTAGAAAGTGATTTGGTTTTGTTCTATAACTCTTGGAAAGAATGAGATTTAAATGGAATGATTGTCGTTGTAATAAAACAGATTAGTGATACAACTAGTGGAACCCATAGCGAATTGTAATCCAAGAACCCTCATTCATGTTGGAATGTTGAGATTAACGAAAGTCTAGAAGCTTAATTAGTGTGTTAGAGTATCGCAATTGCGTAATTTTGCTAGGTTGGGAAGGTGATCTATGACGGTGTAGTTTAATGAGAGTAGGATTAGCGAAGTAATCTAACCATAATATCAATTGATGGGATAGTAGGTAAGGTTGAGTTGTCGGCAAGTATACCCTGGCTTTAGTGAATAGCCTTTTGGAGATAGAATTCTTCTAAAAGATAATTTGGTCGAGAACAATATTTACATGTGAATGATAATGTTTGAGTATGTTTAGAGTGTGGGAATTTTAGTGAATGAATCTAAGGATTTCTCGATCTCTTACACGAAAAGTTGGTTGTAGGAGTCTTGGAGGTTGAATTTGGGCTTTGTATTTTTATGCTAGAACCTTGGTTGCCAATGATTATGTGTAAAAGTAGTAGAATAAGAGTGGATTCCGAGTAGTGGGATGATCATTGATAGTATCCTTTGGGGGTAGTAAATGAGAGTGTGTGATGAGAATTTCAAATTGTTTATCCTTAACGGATTGAGGGATGTGATGGTAGGTGAAATCTATATTGAGTTGTGTTGGAAATTATTTTGTCAAAGTAATTCATTCGGTAAAGAAGTTGGTTAGAGTGTGATATTGTGGATTGGAAGAGTCTCCCTACATAAGTGTGGATTTTGTGTTCGGTAGAACATAGCTTTGAGGTTTTCAATTTAAGAGAAATGAGTTAATGTGTTATGCGATAATTTGGGATTCTATGGTTTAAAAGAAAGTTAAATTCTTAAAAGAAAGATAGTGGTGAAGGGTGTGATCTTGGATAGTGAGATATTCTCTTAGTTCTTACTTGAACTATATGGTTATGACAGATGTCAATTACAAATTGAGTTGGTTCTTGTCGGTATGTGTGATTCCTTCTAGTAAAAAAATGGTTAAACTGGTTTTTCGAGTGATTTTGTTTTGACTTGTGTGGCATTTATTTCTAAACTGCCTACTTGAAAAGTGAAAAAGTTTTCATGGTAAATCCATTGATCGTGGATTGGACTCTTCTAAAGGAAGATGGTTTTGAGTTGGATGCATTTTGACTCCTTTGTTTTCAGTTGAGTTCTTCGGATAAGTGAGTTGGTAGGCGAGTTCTTTGTGCGTCCCTTGGTAAAGGAGATGTTGCTTGTAAAGGTAAAGTGATCGACTGAGAGTTGGAACAAGAGTTCCGTGTGTTTTGTGCAGACGGTGTACTTCGGTACCAAAAGGAAGTTTAACCAAAGGTGTGTTGGATAGATTCCTTAGTCACGGGAATTTGTAGATTGGAATATCGCTAGGACCGTCTCGAGTACTTGCGCGGAGTACGCAATGTCTTGTATATTCCAGTGCTGAGAGAGCATCAGAGGTCCAGAGCTTGAGATTTTGTAAGGACTGTTGGCCAATGAGTAAGACCTTACCTTTGAGTCCCATGTGTTGAGTGTACCTGTAAGGGTTGATACTAGTGTTGAAGTGAAAGACGTTGGTATCCGTCAATGTGATGGGAACATATAAGTCAGAGAGAGAAGCGACTTGGGAATTTGAGTCTCGCATGTGCGAGCAATATCCAGAATTGTTCACAGCAGGTGGGTGGTAACGTCAGCAAGTTTTAAGCTGTGATTGTTCCTTGGTGTAGCATCGTTAGAATTCGGGGACAAAATCATTTTAAGGGGGGTAGAATGTAGTACTCCACGATAGAAATCGGGGGAAAACCTAAAGTTTAAAGGAAGCGGGTAATTGGAAATCGATTCAGGAGAAGGACCTTCTGGAAAATAGTCAATTAAGTGGGAGGAGAAGGGTTTTTTTTCAAACCGTAGCAACCTGGTCCTGGGCTTCGGCCCATGAGGCCCATTGGTGGCCGGCCAAGGGGGGAGGCACCCTCCCCCCAAACCCTAGCCGCCCCTACCCCCTTCCCCTTGTGCGCCTCCTCCCCCACCCCCTTGCTCCCCTCCCACTCCCCTAGGCAGTCGCCCCTCCCCCTTGTGCGCCCCTCCCTGGTCCGAGCACCTCCCTCCCTGCGTCTCCCCGCTGTCCAGCAAGGCGCGACCTCCCGCTGGTCGTCCAAGGAAGGAGACGCGAAGGATCGCGCGTGTGGAGGCCGGCCAAGGAAGGAGAAGGAGGAGGAGGAGGAGAGGGAAGGGTGAAGGTTCGCGGGCATCATCCTGATCTTCATTGTTCATCAAGGGTAACCCCGGTCTTCCCCCGAGTAGATGCATTTTTATTGTTGTAGCAGTATCGGTAATTAGGCATGTTCAGGATAGTTCGTGTTAGATCGTAGTTTTGTTTTAGTTGCAGGCATAATCAGCTCTGGACGTCTCCTAGAGTATTGTAGAGGACGTCGTTAGCTTTCGATGAAGTGCTAGATCATAATATTTGGACCTCTTTAGCAGAAGTTATGAATTAATTGGTGGGACTGTTCTGCGAATCTGTCGGTAATTTGACAAGTTTTAGTAATCTGTCTTGTTCGATCTATTAAATGGACAATGTGAGGATCTCAGTATAACAAAACTTGTAGATAATTGTCGTAGCTTTCAGGGAAGGTCAAGAACGCGAAGTTTTGACAAACGAGCTAAAAGTTATGATAGTTTTAGTGTACTGTCCAGAAAACCTAACGTGAAAATGATGCTCTGTTAATTGGCATGATAGGGGTAGTAGATGGTAGAATCCGGAAGACCCACCAACTAGGTTTAGTTGGGTAATTTCATAACCTTTCAATGAAGTCCAAGATCACCTCATTTGGACTCCTGTAATAAAAGATACGAATTTTTGAATACGACTGTTTACAGAGGGGTCAGTTCGGCATTTAGGAAATTGAAGTGGGGATCGCGTTTCAAGTTATTGCTAGTTCGTGCTGGCTTATATGGTTTGTTTGGTCCATTACTATCTTCTTAGTAAGATTTTAAATGAATTTTAGGTGAGGTACTGGTTCCAGAGGCGGCACCCTCTTCGCGTCCTTCGTTCTCGCACGGTTGAGGCAAGTGTATTGTTTGTACCTTGTTTGTGATTGCTTGGACATGAATGCGTGTTTGATACATGTTAGTACTGTATGGCTGTTGGCAAGTGTGCATAATGAGAATAGTGAATGTTCAAAGTATGGCTATGTTTTATTCATGAATGTTGTTATTGTCTTTGGTACTTTGATGATGAATAGAGGTGGTGCATATGCATAATGATATCATGTTGAGGCCTGATCTTGTGATGACCAAGCATGCATATCTTTGAGGTCCCCGTCATGTATGTGACGGGCTTGAGGTCCCCACACTTGTGGAGTGTGGGCTTGAGGTCCCCAATACTTGCGGAGTATTGGGCAATTGGTCCCTGCGCTTGCGAGCACACGCATGGGTATACAGCGACGGTTGCATACTTTGCATTACCGGTAAAATACAAAAAGAGATAAAGAGAAGGAATCCTTGAGCATTGCATATGCATGTGGAATGATTTAATGATGTGCTCCTGAAAGTGGATGCTGATGTGATGATTTGAATTATGTGTTTTTTTATATATGTACTTGCTGAGTCTGTGGACTCACTCTTGTTTTCTTTGTTGTTTTAGGTACCCAATTCAAGAACAGCATGCATGGGAGGGTGTAGCACTATGATCACACGCACACTGCCATGAACCTTAATTTCTCAGACCATGCCTTAATAAATAAGCAACTGCTTAAAGGATTCGTCATGATTATGTTTCCGCGTTGATTTATTTGTAATAATGATGAGTAGCATAGTTGGATGTTTGAGGATTTGTTTAGTTGGTTAGCAAGTTCCTGAATGCTTATTGATGATATTGAATGTTGCAATATTTAGTTATAATACCCTTTTTATCTGATGAAACCTCTGTGAAGTTAGAAATACAAAGGAGGTTCAACCGAAATTTAGTAAATTGTCTTAGCTTAGATTTGTGTAAGGTTACCTTAGTAGCATTCCAGGCTCATGTGGGACTGGGGTGTTACAGCTATGGCGAGTCACGGGTTACTGCCCACCATACGGGAGCAAAGCGAGATACTGAATGCAGTAAAACGCTTACATATGATCAAGTAATGTTATTCGCTTTTTGACAGTAATTCATCTTTGATTCATTTTTATTGCAGGAGACAGTAAAAGAGGGCTCCAACGATGCTCCGGTAGAGCCCCTGACAGTAAAGGATCACACCGAGGTAATGACACAGTAAAACATAAGAGGATAACAAGTAATTTTACTGACTTTGGACAGTAACTCAATTCCTTTTTATCGCAGGGGCCAATAAAAGGGCTGCAACGGATGACCTGGAGGTGCCTCCGCTAGTAAAGGAGGTGGAGAAGACTTCCACCGTCGCAAGTAAGGAGGTGCACATGGCAGTAAAACAATGTCTTTTTTTACTGCAGGAGCTAGTAAAAGAGGGCACAACAGACGCCCCTAAGGCACGTTTCCCTATAAAGGAGTCAGAGAAGGCACCCACCAATGCGAGTAAAAACTCGTCGGGTATACACAACGTGGCAAAGGTACATATTACACAGTAGTAATTTATCATGCTATATACAGTAAATACAATATAATACATCAATAAAACAAGAGACCTTTTTTAGTACACGATGTTTCCACCATACCAAAGCTCAAAATAAAACTTGCCCCTGCTAGGCAGGCAAAGAAGACGGGCACAACGGAGACCATCAAGGTGACGCACATGGAGAAGACCACTGTTGGGAATAGCGTGTCTCCCTCAGTCCAGAAGGGCACCGGCGATGCAGGTGCATTTGGGAAGAGGCTGACCAAAGCTCCCAGCAAGCTGGTGCTCCATTCAAGTCATACATAACGCAGCCAGAAGTGTCCGACACCACAGCCATGGAGGTGAGGGAGCTAATATGCATAGACGAGAGACTCAAAAGGTAAGAGATATTGCCACCTTTACCGATACGGCAACGATGTTTTACTGCTCTATCAATATACATTTTATTGTGTTGCATCGTTTTTATTGCCACCCATTTTTACTATACATACACGTATGTTTTACTGCTAACATGAACATTATGTATTGCAGCCTCTATTCGCTCTAGTCCAGGGACATAATCATAGCGGCCACTAGAAAAGACATAGAGGAGTCGTTTAAGGACAAGAAAATGACCAAAGACATGTTCATCTCAAAATTCATCGAGTGCTTGAGCCAAGATGACGCCAACCTGAGGCCGAAAAATGATGGGTACAGGATGTTCCTACCCATCGAACTATCAGTAAGTTGTTTTTGCGAAAATGTTTTTTACAGAAAATGTTTATGCACATACCAGTAAAGCATAACGTCGCCCTTGTTAATATTTTAATAACTCGAGTTTTGCTTGTCGACAGAAACTGCTAAACATAGAGGAGTGCGTAAAAAATGAGCAGTACAACAGCGAACAGGCCATGAGCTTTCTGAAGGAGCATATCAGGAGGGTGGACATCATGCTTGTAAAATTAGTAAGTAATTTTTATTCTCTGATCACGCTCCTAGTAAATATTGTGTTGTGATATAGTAAATTCCACTTTTCATTACAGTAAATCTCATACATCATGTATCCCTTTTTTACTGAACGTGTATTTTACGATTGTGAATATGCATATCTTCCTCCCCATTCTACACAACTCACACTGGTCTGTTTACTACTTCAACAGGGTGCAGAAGCATGTGGAAGTGTTGTACTCCAACGACTACAAGAAAAAAGGCACAAAAGTGGAGGACCACCACAACCCAGTGAGAGGCAAGATTATCCCTTGTCTATGTGCAACTCTGCAATCCGTGACTGCAATCCGTGACAGGTGGGAAATTCCCCATCGTCGTGAACTTGAAGGTGCACAACATGGTGACACTGAGGCAGGTCCTAGAGAACGACTGCGCGTTCTTCATAATGAAGTTCTGGGACGGCGAAGGCCAGACACTATGCACACGGATAGAGCTAGCAAGAAATAATCACCTCCTCAACTTGCAGTAACTAGATGTATAGTGTTTAACACACAACATTTTATCATCTGTATGCGGGAGAAGGGGAACGAGTACAGGGTCCAGCTGATGTTCTACCTATTGTTCCAAAAGGTCAACAACGTCAAGCACCTCCCCGACATACTGGAGAAGTATAGGCCGCACAGCAAGCCGAAGTAGTTTTTTTATTTCCAAAGATCTAGTAAACCTCTTTGTAACTAACAGTAAAGACTTATATTCTTATAGTAAAACTTATGATTCCCAATAGAAATTGTGTATTCGAGTTTCGGTGTATACCAGTAATATCCGATTCAAACAGTAGTAAAACTATACCACACTAACAGTAACTCTCAAAAAACAAAACAAGCGGAGAGGACAACATCAAATGATTGCATGGAAAGTAGAAATATTACGCATCATTTACAATAAAACGATCAATAAATTTACGATATCATTTACTGGATCAGTATCGCGACGTGTTTTTTGCAGTAAAACCAGCATCCCGAATATTATGGTCCCATCTTTCTCGCCGAAACGACAGTAAAATGTTTTTTAATGCCACGGGTAACGCACGATCATTTTTACTATTAATTTTTCACCACCATTTGTGTGTTGGGAGGTCTTTACTGTCGATTTAGAACAACATCGAGGCATTTTACTATCGTTTTTATGCACGCACAAGGGTTTTACTGCGAATTCCACGCGGGAGGCGCAGGTGCTAGCATGTCACGCATAGTGCGGGGCGAGCGTGGGCTAGCGCACCGCACGTAATGTGGCCCAGGCTGTGGCCCATGCGTAAAATAAGATATTCAGGGCGCAGGTGCTGAATAGTGCTACCGTATATATAGGACGCCCGTTTTGTACTCCTAGGAATGCATACTGATGAACCCGAAGGTCCTATTGTTGGCCCGATCTTTCGATGAGAACGATAAGTCCGGTAGGTGTCGCTCAACTCTCACGATCCTGGCTACGAACACGCAAGGCTCGAAACCACGCAATCGCTGAACTGATTGACAAGTCGTTATCAACCGTGCACGAATACCCGGTTGGCCTGACCACGAAGGTCGATTCCTGCATACACCGAAGAAGCACGCAAGAACAAGATAATAAGCAATCTGAAATTGCAAATAGGATTGAAATATTTAATTGACTTGGGATTTTGAAGTGGTATTATGGTTGGTCTAGCCGACACAAGCCAATACACGAAGTTGCAACAAAGCTAACTTTTAACTAAACAAAATCCAAGAAAACAAGAGGGGGTGCGACCTCCTTAAATAGGGGATGAGGAGCCACACATCTAATAGAACTAAGGGGATGGGACTAATGCCATAGATACTGTTCACGTGAACAGTAAATGCACCCCCAGGTGGCCCGCCGGCAGATGGGCCAAATTCAGTATGATTACAAGGTCCAGATTGGCCCAAACAAGTGATATGACATCTTCTTTTGATGATTGCGATCAGTCTAGAAAGAATTTGAAGATGAGGCCGGATCTGTTGGAAAGAGGACGAAATAAGCTTTCAATCAAGTACTTGTGGGCCTCCAACGGACTCCGTATGTGAAAGTTATGCCTGTTTTAAGTTGGTGCTGTCAGGCTGATTCCGGAGGCCAAACTGGATTCCAAAACGGGTCCAGCTCGAACTGCTTGCTTGTCTTGGACCAAAAGTGATATGACACTGTACATATATAGATTTCATCATTAGGTAGGATCATATAGTTCATATAATATAAAGACACTCCTAAAAACAAGTTCACCTGATAATTTAAGTGAAGCGTACGAGCTCTTATACTTGGAACAGTAAACATAGCAAATATGGTTGTATCCATAGGGGTCATGTCCTCATCATCCTCCCTTTCTTGAAAACAAAGCCGTCCTCGGCGTTTGATAAGCTGAAAATAGGGTAACAAAGAAGCCAAAGTGTATGCATGATATATGTATATGTCATCTGTTTTAACGGTTCTTCGTTGTTGCACAATTAATGTTAGACGACAAAGAATGATCATAAAAGATCATTGTATTAGTACCCCAAGAATAATCATATATGTTAATGAGCAAAACAAAATTTCTCACATAGCAATTATTGCAACTAGTTTTGCAAATATAAGTGAAGTATTTATGCAATTCAACTCTCTGAAGTTGTAAACTTGCAGTGGTAGCACATATGGGCAAATCTACAACTTTTGGAATCAAACAAAGTTCATCCATATTATCATATTTCAATGGAGCAATAGCAAATTCATCTAGCAAGGGTGAAAGGATGTGTAAATTCTTCCATACTTCAACATCTTGATGCAGATTGTCCACACTAGATGGTGCAATAAGAGATAAACACATGTATATATTTCATCATTAGGTAGCATCATATAGTTCATATAATATAAAGACACTCCTAAAAACAAGCTCACCTGATAATTTAAGTGAAGCGTACGAGCTCTTATACTTGGAACAGTAAACATAGCAAATATGGTTGTATCCATAGGGGTTATGTCCTCATCACATACTCCCACTTCTAATATACCACTTAAACAAATACATTATACTTATTTATCGTTTTCAGTATAATTAAATACCAATTGTAAGATACTCCAATGCGACTTGATTGAAAAAATTCATTGGAGCCCTTTATTTTTACTATATACCCTTTTTCATATATAAAAGAAGTATATACATAAATTTTACTATAAAAGGTGGACTTTAATGATTTTTTTTCATGGAACTCACTTTAGGGTATCTTGTAATCATTGTTGGAATATGGTCAAATTGATAAAGAGGTATCATCATATGATTTAAGTGGTACATGAGAAGTGGGAGTACGTATTCCCAAGAGTACCATTCCATTTTCCTATATAGGATACATACATACATACATACATATATATATATATATATATATATATATATATATATATATATATATATATATATATATATATTCACTACTATAAAGAAGGATTTGATGGTAGTGGTGAGTCTACCATCTATCACCTCCTCCCCACCCCCACCCCCAACCCCTACCCCACCTTTTAAGTTGATAGTATCTTTTGTGAATAATGAAATTATATGTGTTTGTGACTTGTGATAAGATTATATGTAGCTTGTTGATTAAATGCAAATTATGTATGAAAATGAAACTTTCATTTGTAGGATAATTACCATAAGGATATTGGGTTTCTAAGCTAAGAACTTATATTATGTTTATTTGAAAATCGTTGCAACGCACAGACACTCGATTAGTGTGTGTGTGTGTACTATTATGTAGTCGAACATAGAATAGTTATTCTACGCCTAGCCAGCCCATCACGCACGACCCAGGCTAGGTGTGATGCACGCGAGCGCAATCCCCATACGGTCGACCCACCATCTACAGTCGGTGGGCTAGAAATGTCTGCACTCGCGCGGGACTCATTTCGATGGTAATTAATACGAGACTCACAGTAAATCGTGAATCATTTTTACTGTCTATCTTGTGGCATGTGTCTTTTTTGAGCTCGTATGTTTGATAGTAAAACATAAGACCGTAAAGTTATAATGTGTTTACTGCCGAATCACATATGTTTTACCCCCGAGGCACAATACCCCATCCGGTGAGGATTCTGTTTTTTGTTCGATCAGTAAAGTTAACAAAAACAATGTATTAAAATTATATATACAAAGCAGTAACACCTAAAGATGACATTTTTTACATATAATATGAGTGATTCGGCCAAACAGCGTGATCTGGTGCTTTTGTTTTTTATGTACATTGCATGATTTAATATGAATAGAAGGAAGGCCCTAGTGGCCAATCTAGGACCCTAACGCAGTCCTCAAGTGTTCGTAAGCTTGTTTGTGGGCTTCGGCGGGAACAGAATCAGGGAATATGTGGAGGAATGACTCCATCTGATCCTTCGCGGTGGCGAGTCCAGCTTGGAGCTGTTGGTATTGAGGATACATGTTGACCATATGCTAGAGAAGGGCTTCGGCCTCTTCCACGCTATCGGTATCGTTGATCCTCATGCTTAGCTCATCGATGTATTGAGTGTGCCTCTGGATCGACTCTTCGACATGATCCACGTAGTTGGTGAGCGTGACCTCGAGTACGAGGTTTGCCAGCCAGACGTTAGAGACCAAGCCATTGGTACGGCTAAGGAGGGGGTGTAGCCTGTGGATGATCGGAGACACGATATTTGGGAGACACGAGGTGGGAGATTGGAGGAGGTCGCGGACTACATAATGGTCAGCAGCATTGCTAAGGGTTCATCCAAAGAGGTGATCGCATACAACAGTGAGGTAGGCTAGGACTACCGTGGGCAAGGGAGAGGAAGAAGAACTCGAAGGCATTTTTTTACTGGTTTGTGTGGAAATAATATGGGGCTTATGTGTGTTTCTTGGTTAGCGGATGTCCATCCTTATAAGTCGCAGTAGGGGTTGATGAAGAGATGCATCAGGTAGCCCGAGAGGCATTGTACGTTTTGTTTAAAAAAATGAGGGGTTGGTTGAATTGGTACCGTGTTTTCATCTCTACACTAGTAAACATACAAAAAAACAGAGATAAGATAGTACAGTAAACTATAAGCCACCATGTAGTAAAAAAATGTTACTTATGCAGTAATTCCAAACAAAATAGAAATTCAGTAATTTCTTATGCATTTTACAGTAAAAGAGCTATCAAATATCATTTATAGTAAATGTCGAGCTCGAAAACTGTTGCGCACCAGTAATGTTCAGTGAAAGTTAGTGTGATAGTAAAAGCGCATACATGAAGAGGTAAAATGATGATTAATAATGTAGTAAATCTGTAATTTTTATTGTGTTTTCAATGTTATCGTATCCTTTTTGTGTTCCGACAGTAAAATAAAGAAATTATGCAGTAATTTTATATGTACATAACAGTAAACCACAGAAGATAAAACTTTTTAAATATTCTTCGACCAAATAGCATGGCTGGTCGCATTTTTTGTTTTTTACATTGCCTGATAATAACAAAAGAAGGGAAGAAAGGGAAAAGAAAGGAGGCCCTAGTGGCCAAGGCAGGACCCTATCACGGCCCTCAGGTGTTCGTAAGCCCGCTCGTGAACTTTGTTGGGGGGTGGATCAGGGAATACGTGGAGATACACCTCCACCTACTCCTTCGTGGTGGTGAGCTGAGCTTGGCATCGAGCAAGCGAAGGAAGTCCGTCGATGATAGTCCAGATGAGGTCGTTTCTCTCTTCCACTGTATCAGCGTCGTCGATTCTTTCATTTTGCTTGCTGATGTAGTCTTCAAGCCTCTGGATGGATGTTTTGACATGATCCACGTAGCTCGTGAGCACGATCTCTAGGATGAGGTTGGTTCGCTGAACGTTGGACACAAGGACATTGGTCCGACTGAGAAGGAGATGCAGCGTGTGGATGATTGCAGCTACCCTCTCCGGTAGACACAGGGGCAGAGCACGGAGGAGGTCACGGACATAATCATGGTCCACAGCCTCGATCAGGCTCCGCCCAGATAGCTGATCATATATGAGTGATAGGTAGGACAGAACTATCATTTTCAAGGGAGCGAAAGAAGAGTTTGGAGTCATTTTTGTTCCTTTTTTGTTTGTGTTTGCGTTTTTTGGAGTTTTACTGTGGGGGAGGCTTTGGGGCGTCATGTGTATTTCAATGCTTCGCAAGCTAATGATAGTTATATTTATAGGTCGTGTTAGGGGAGCAGCATTGTGTACGGCTTAAAAGTAAAGTCTTTTTTTACACATGCAGTAATTTAAAATTAAAGCATATGCCAGTAACTTTATTTGCATCATACAGTAAAACATGCAAGGCGAGCTGAATAGCGAGCTCTTTTTTTCAGCTAGCAGACGTACCATAGTAGCACACGTACGACAATGCAGTAAACGGTTTACTGAAATGTAAGTTAAAACACGGCTATTCAGCACGTATATCGTTGTCATCCGACCTTGCGGGGAGACCGTCGTCAGCATCGTTCTCTTCTGAATGGTGATCGAGTGGTCATATCGACAAGTTTGTCATACAGTAAAACTCATTCTGGCATCAAGTAAAACTCATCAATAGGATCAATAATTAGACACACACACACACACACACACACACACACACACACATATATATATATATATATATATATATATATATATATATATATATATATATATATATATATATATGGCGATAATAATTCATGCACTTACAAGAATGTCTGACTCGAAAAAACAAGAAACGCGTTGCACACAATAAACAAACGAGAGAATAGTAAACAATAGGTGAGTCGGTAGTAAAAATAGGCTGGGTACACATGCACCTAACGGTAGTTTTGTTACCGCCGTATCAGTGTGTGTGTGTGTGTGTGTGTGTGTGTGTGTGTGTGTGTGTGTGTGTGTGTGTGTGTGTGTGTACGCATGCACTCCCTAGCTAAACTAAATGAAACCTCTCGGTCTCTCTCAAGCATAAATGAGTTGTCTGCTGTTAGTACTGATTTATGCATCATTAGTCTTTTGCGATGTTTGCCTTCTACTAAAATCTGGAATTAAAATATTGCTCTCATTTTTAACATTCCAGAAACCTTATTGTAAACTTTGTTGCGACACAACTATGGCTGGAGCTTCTGATGCTATGAAACCTGAGAGGTTTTTTGGTCAGAATTTTCGTAGATAGCAGACTAGAGCCAAGTTCTGGCTCATGTCTTTGGGGTCGTGGTGGGTAATCCACCCGCAGCATCCGTTTACAGTTGACCAGTATGTGCAGTTCGAAAATACGAACAACACTGCTCTTAACTGCCTTCTGACCATTCTAGCAGATCAGCTCTATGATGTGTACATGGACTATAAGTCCGCCACAGAGTTGTGGGATGCACTAGAGCACAAATATGTAGAGGCAGAGGTAGTTCATTGACTCTACATGTGTGAGCAATTCTTTGACTTTACCATGGATGAGGCTAAGTCCATCGTTGGACAAGCTCATGATCTCCAGCTATTGGTTGGTGAGATTGCGCACCTGGGCTGTGTGTTGCCTCCTAAGTTTATGGCTGCGGGCATTGTCACCAAACTTCTTGTTTCTTGGCGGGATTGTGCCACTAGCTTGAAACACAAAAGAGAAGAGATTTCTGTTGAAGATCTCATTGCTACCCTCGATGTGGAAGAAAAGGTAAGAGCAAAAGATGCACCCAGCACTTCTGGTCAAAACAATGCAAATTTCGTAGAGAAAAAGATTGTTGCAAAGAAGTACAAATCCAACAAACCGAACAAGACAACTATCTTTAAGAATAAAACTAAGAAGAAGGATATGAAGAACATCACCTGCTTTGTGTGTGGAAAAACGGTCATATGGCGAAAGACTGTCATTTTTGCAAAAGCAGAGATGGTGAACAGCCAAAGAAGAAGGCTGTCAATGTGATCATAGGCGAGGCCTCGACTTCAGAAGAGTATAGTAATTCTTATGTTGTTTTTTTAGCATGTCAATCCACTGATTAGTGGGTTGATACTGGTGCTAATGTTCACGTAGGTTCTAATATTTCCTTGTTTTTTCTTACCAGGCAGCAGGGACTTCCTCTGTCCTAATGGGAAATGGGTCGCATGCTTCTGTTTTTGGTGTTGGCACGGTAGATCTGAAGCTTACTTCAGGGAAGATTGTCCACTTGAAGAACATACAACATGCTCCTACAATAAACAAGAACATCGTTAGTGGTTTTGTTCTATGCAAGGGACGGTTATAAGCTAATCTTTGGGTCAAATAAAATTGTAATGTCTAAGTTTGAAAATTTTGTTGGTAAAAGCTATGAGAGCGGAAGCTTGTTCCGCCTAAATACTTTAGAGTCTTATTATAATCTGAATGTTGCAACTGGTTTAAATAAATGTGAGGCAAACATTTGGCATTCTCGTTTCTGTCATATTAGTTTTGATAGTATTATTAGAATGTCCAGATTAGATTTAATTTCAAAATGTGAAATTGTCAAATGATCAAAGTGCCAGTCATGTGTGCAAGCAAAGCAGCCTCGCAAACCCTTTAGGGGATTAGAGGACGAAAAGAACTTGGCACCATTAGATTTTGTTTATTCAGATTTGTGTGAAATGAATGGATTGTTGACAAAAGGAGGTAAAAGATATTTTTAACTTTTATTGATGATACAACACGCTACTACTATGTGTATTTGCTAAAAACTAAGGATGAAGCTTTAAACTACTTTAAGACTTATAAGGCCGAGGTTGAGAACCAACTAGAGAAGAAAATAAAAAGACTAAGGTCTAATCGTAGAGGAGAGTACATCTCTCATGAATTTTTCCAATTCTGTTCTAAGTATGGAATAGTCCATGAATTTACACCACCATATTCACCCCAATCAAATGGGGTAGCTGAGAGAAAAAACGGATACTAACAGACTTGGTTAATGCCATAACAGACTTGGTTAATGCCATGTTAGAGAGTGCTGGTATACCTAAGACATGGTGGGGGGAAGCTATATTGACAACAACTTTCGTCGTAAACAGAGTAATCACTAAAAAGAGTGATATTACTCCATATGAGATGGAAGGGGAGAAAACCCAATGTCAATTTTCTATGAACTTGGGGGGGTGTTTGGCAAAGGTCAATATACCATTGCAGAAAAAGAGAAAGCTCAGATCTAAAACAATCGATTGTATTTTTCTAGGATATGCTCATAATAGCACGGTCTATAGATTTTTAGTAGTTAAATCAGAAATTCCTGAAATTATTGCTAACACAATAATGGAGTCTAGAGATGCTTCATTGTTTGAGGATTATTTTCCTATGAGAACTGCAGGCAGTACTTCACAAACCGAGAATGTTCAAACTGAAAATATTGAAAGTGAGAATAATCAAACTTCTGAACTTCCCACCATCTCTGAACCAATATGTGATATCCCTAAGGAGGATAACAATCTAGTCACAGAAACTCTTCGTAGGAGCAAGAGACAAAGGGTTGAGAAAACTTTTAGTGATGACTTTATTGTATACCTCGTGGATGATGTGCCAAAACCCTTTCAGAGGCTTATGCATCTTCTGATGCTAAGTATTGGAAAGAAGCAGTCTGTAGTGAGATGGAATCTATCATGGCTAATGGGACTTGAGAGATCACTGATTGTCCTGTCGGGTGCAAACCTGTAGGATGTAAGTGGATCTTTAAAAAGAAACTAAGGCGTGATGGTACTATTGAGAAGTACAAGGCAAGACTTGTGGCCAAGGGTTACACCCAGAAAGAGAGAGAAGATTTCTTTGATACCTATTCTCCTGTCATCAGACTAACCACCATGAGAGTGCTCCATGCGTTAGCATCTTCCTATGGTCTACATGTCCATCAAATGGATGTGAAGATAACTTTTCTGAATAGAGAGTTGGAGGAAGAAATCTATATGGAACAACTGGATGGTTTTGTGATTTCTGGATAGGAAAATAAGGTATGTAGATTATTGAAATCCTTATATGGTCTAAAGCAAGCACCTAAACAATGGCACGAGAAGTTTGATAAAACTTTGACATCTGCTGCCTTTGTTGTGAATAAAGCTGATAAATGTGTATATTATCGTTATGGTGGGGGTCAAGGAGTGATCTTGTGCCTGTATGTGGATGACATACTTATATTTGGAACAAACACTGCCGTAATTGACGAGGTCAAATATTTCTTATCTCGTTGCTTTGATATAAAAGACTTAGGAGAGGCAGATGTCATTCTGAATATTAAATTGATCAAGAACGAGGATGAGATCACTTTGAGCCAATCCCATCACACTGAGAAAATCTTAAGCTGTTTTGGCTATGAGAATTGTAAAATCTCTCTAACACCCTATGATGCAAGCATTAAGCTTCGAAAGAATCAAGGGTTAGGAAAAGATCAATTAAGATATTCACAAATTATTGGGTCACTTATGTATCTATCTGGTGCCATAAGACCTGACATATCATTTGCTGTGAGCAAATTAAGTCGGTTTACTTCTAACCCAGGAGATGATCACTAGGAGGCACTTGAGAGAGTGTTGCGCTATTTGAGAGGCACAACCTCATATGAAATTCACTATACTGGGCATCCTTCTGTATTAGAAGAATATAGTGATTCAAATTGGATCTCTGATGCAGATGATATCAAAGCTACAAGTGGTTATGTCTTTATCCTAGCAGGTGCTGCAGTTTCATAGAGGTCGTGTAAACAGTCTATATTGACGAGGTCAACCATAGAAGCAGAACTTGTAGCACTAGACCCAGCGACTGTTGAGGCTGAATGTCTTAGAGAGCTTCTGTTGGACTTGCCACTGGTTAAGAAACCAATACCGGCAATCCTAATGTATTGTAATAATCAAACAGTGTTGATTAAAGTTACAAGTACTAAGAATAACATGAAGTCCTCCAGACATGTGAAGCGTAGGCCTAAATCTGTCAGAAAATTGAGGAACTCCGGAGTGATTACTGTGAATTATATACGCACTGAGAAAAATCTGGCAGACCCTTTCACAAAGGGGCTAGCACAGAAGACGATTTCCGTTGCATCTATAGACATGGGAATGAGGCCCATTGGAGTTACAACTCAACAGTAACTCATACCTTCTTGATTGGATATCCCGTGACTTATGCAATGGGAAAAACAAGTTGATGTTGTAACAAGAGAGTACATATTCATTGAATCCATGTCCTAATAGACATATTACTCTCGACTGTATGAAAGATTGGCATAAAGCTTTAATATATTCTGTTGTCCAAATGAGGAAAAATTATTAGCCTGCAGGATACCTAGAAAGAATATACCTACTTGAGCCTAACTGTGAGGTCGCAATTCACGATAATAGGGCATTCTCTAGAAAGCTCATGAGTAGATAAGGGAGCATGACCAAATAATGCTCCGTTTAGGCGCGGTTCTTTAACAGCCTAGTATCAGTTGAGATTTCAAGTGAAATCTAATCACGAAAAGCTGTGAATTCAAGGCATGATCCATTCATCAGCTGTGAGAAGACGAATTTTGTCATTCTAAGTGCAAGTTCAACCCGCACAGGACTTACACTAAAAGACTGGTATATTAACAGTACTTCGGCACAATATCTTTGATATCTTTTTTACTTCTTGCTTTGGAATTGATGGGAGATTGTTAGAAATTAGCCCATATGAGTGAGGCTCATTTTCTATAATTCCAAAGCATGTATGGTTTAGTACCATATTACTAAGATAAGGTGGAGTCCTTGCCACTTCTTGAAACATGTGACACATGGATGAGGTTGGCACGAGGAGGGCTTTGGCTAAACACACTCACGCGCGCACGCATTCGTATATTTTCGCGTGAAAAATCGCGTGGCTTGTGACTTGCAACACGCGATCGTGCCGTGACGTGGTGTACCACTTGGTAGACCAAGTCCACCGTATTTTTTCTGAACCATGCATCTCTCTCTCTATTTGAATGAGATTCAAATGTTTAAATTTGAGGCTTTATTAGGTGATGATGATAGACAGTTACCAGTGGGTAAATAGCTGGTTAAGTGTGTCAGTTACTAATGGGTAGATGTCTGTTTAATCTGTTAGTTACCAGTCTGCATCTCTATATATTTGCCTAGAGACGTCCAGAGCATAGCGCGTAGAACAATAGCCTCCATTCCTTCTTTCTTCCTTCTGAAAACCTGTATTGTTGTATTGTGCCGTCTGAACCTCGTCGACTCTTCTTCTCGGCGTGCACCGTGAAGAAGGGGAGCGGTATCTTCGAGTCATTGCTGCCGTGAAGACCTGCCCGGGGCGGCAATAAGATTTCTGGGCAGCGCATATGCGCGACCACTTGCTGTATTGCGACATCTACATTTCTGCACTGCATCAAGTCTGCGCTGCTTCCTGTTCTTCATCAGACCCATCTGTAAGTCTTTCGTGTGACTGATTGACTTGTTTACATCCTGTTTTTTCATATATTGCAAAGTACAATGAGTTACCTGTTGTTAATACTGATTTATGCATCATTAGTCTTTTGCGATGTTTGTCTTCTACTAAAATCTGGAATTAAAATATTGCTCTCATTTTAACAATAGTTAGTAATATCGATGATATTGATGCCATCCTGCATGTGCCTGCCGTGGCTAGCTTCTTTCTCGATCTGTTTGCTTCGATTCGATCGTTCCGGCGCGGCGCGGCGGCCATGGAGATCCAAGAGCTAGCTAGCTAGCTGGAGTAGTACTTAACGATACGCCCCCACATATTTCTCTCTTTTTTTCTTCTTCTTTTTAGCAAGAGATGGCATGTATGCCACTCATCTCAGTGCCCAATTAGTGCGTGTGCGTGTGCGTGTATTGCTGCATGCAACCGTATGTCACCAGAAAACATCGTACCATGCGTCCATGTTTTGTGATAATTATGGTCGACTTTGTCGTAACATAATAATCTCATACGCGCATGCATGCAGAGAACCAACGAAGAAAAGGCGCTATATAATATTCAACCGAGAAAGGAAAGGTTCTAAGCTCTCCTGAGAATTAATGGTAATGCCCCTGGCCCTGGCGGCTGCAACATCGAGCATAGAGCTGGGACTTGGGCCGTGCTTTTTCGGGCCGGCCCAAAGCACGGGCGGCACGGCACGGTCTAAGCACGACACGGCACGGCACGTGGTGGGCTGGGTCGGCACGGCACGAACTACGGGCCGGGCTGGGCCTGAGAATGCGGCCCGTTGGGCGGCACGGCACGGCACGATCAGTTGGGCCGGCACGGCACGAAATAGGCCCAACCTTCCCGTTCTAGCTCAATCCCTACCTCTCTCAGCCTGGCTCAATCACTCCCCCATCTCGGCCTGGTGCAATCAATAACCCTCCTCTGCCATTCTGGCCTGGCCCAACCAATAACCCCCTCTGTCACCTGTTCTAGCCTAACATTCCTCTTGAGCTCCCCCAACTCCCATCCCCAACCCCTTCTCCCGGGCATCGGCTCCAAAATTCACAATCCCTAATCACATTCTCTGATTCCCCTCCCTCTAGCTCCAACCACCTCCCTCTCCATACGCTGCCGATCGCCGCCCTCCCTCCCTCCATGCCGTCGGCCGCCCCCTCCCTCCATTCCTCCAACCACCTCCCTCTCACTCCCTCTCTTTCCCCACGCGCTGCTATATAGTTACTTAGAAATTTGGGCTTGGGTGCACGCACGCACGACAGCCACGACGGCTTTGGGCCGTGCAGGCCTAGCCGGAGGTGAGGTGGGCCGCACGGCACGGCACGGCACGGGGGTGATCGGGCCGAACCGCACGCGCACGCGCGCCCGGCACGGCGGGCTTGGGCCGGGCCGGCACGGCACGGCCCAATGCCCAGCTCTAATCGAGCATCCGTCGATTTTTTTTTTATAGGAAGGGCGGTAAGATCCCCAGTTTCTATTAACAGAAACCAAATTTACAAAAATTCACTTACAAACTGAAAAATACTAAGAACAACGGAAGTAACCAGCAGGAGTAATCCAAAACAGCAAATGAGCTCGGAAACTGCTATTACATCCAAAGAGGTCAACTATCAGCAAACAATCAATGGCAGAAACTAGCCTATCTACCACTATGATTTGCTCCAGTCCTCACCTTCTTGATCCATGGTGTCCATCTTCTTCTAGCTTCAAAGATCTCCTGCGCCACTTGTTCAAGCATTTTAGCTCCCCAGACCAACAGCTCCTGATCTGCATCCTTCTCCTTGACCTCTTAGCAAAACAATCCAACCAGTTGGTCATCAACCGGTGGACATCATTTCGAAGAGCAAGGCAAGCCAAATGCGCATCCCACAATGTTCATCAGCAGAAGCAATATCGCCGCATTTGCAGTACATGTCAAGAAGAGAAGTCCCCACCTTGACATCTTGCTGGTAGGATGCAGCGAAGACGCTGTTGTTGAGCTAATTAAGACTGGATTTTTAGTTATTCTAGCTACTATTTACAACTTACGAGCCTTCGTGGAAAGCAAGCACAAGTTGTTTCTCATGAAGCCTCCGTTTCACTATGTTTTGTTCGTGGTGTCGGAGTCTCCGTTTCAAAATGTTTGTACATTGTCACGGGAGAGAGGAATTAAAGGCAATCAATGGGCTTAGTTAGAAGGTAGGAATGTCCGATTAAGGTTACGATGACGATGATGAACTCACCGGATTATTACTCCCTTAAATCCAGTACAACTCTGTGTATGTATGCATGTATATACACATGCACTTGGGTGTCACTCACAGCTAGCTGTCGGCAAGCCTGACGTTTCCTAGTCAGCCAACTCGATCCACACATGTGACATATACGTGTCAATTAGGCCTGGATTATTACTCTCTTTTTTTGTCTTTTCATTTCCAAGGCAAGAAGAAACAGCAAATTCACATAGCTCACAAGACAAGTGAACAACAGCCCACGTTCGAGTCCAAGTGGACTTCAGCAATCCTCAGATTTCTTCAGGATTATGACATTGCTTCTTCTTCGGTCTCCTATTCCTTGTTGGCCATATATGTCAGATTAATCTTGTTGTTTATGTTAAGAAACCGGCCCGCCAGAGTCCTGGCCCATGTGGGCACCTCATCCACCGTAGCCTATATATAGGAGAGGGGGACCCCCGACCAATGTACACGTTCATTATTGAAAGAGCAATAAAGAGAAGCCTGCAGTCCCCTCTCATATCTGTGTTCATCTCTTGTTTCGTTCTTGTGTTCTTGCATCGTTCTTATAATTTTCTATTTGTCTACGAGGTAATTGCTCGGACTGAACTTGCCAGCGACGGTTCCTCAACACGTTATCAGCACGATCGACTCTCCTCGCATCGGAAGGTAACCGTCGATGAACGACACTCGTAGATTGAATCGCTCTTTCTAAATCGCTTTAAATTCTGCAAATTTGCTTTCTAGATTGTTTTCTCTATGGTGCAAATTCACTCTGATCTACCGCGAGCCGATTTGAAGTCACCAGCCAAGCTGATCGGTAGATCGCATGAAAGAGAGAATGTTGATTGCACTGTAGATTGTTGCATGAACAGTAAGGAAAAGAAAAACAACGCCGACAAACGCATGTCGTCGTGTCGCCTGCATGCGGCCGCACCGTTTGCATCATCGGCCTGAAGCCATGCTGCCGGCCACCCGCATGTGGCCACGCCACCCGTGCTGCGCCTACCGCGCATGCCGGAGCCCATCGGAGCCCGCAGCCTCCGCGCACCCTCCCCGCCTGCCTAATGATCATCGTTGGAGAACATCGGGTTATCACGGTATCATGTTTCGCTAGGCGAGCACACGAACGATACCTAGTTTGATATGAAACTACGGGGATTGAATCAAAAGAAAGAACACGGGAGCTCTGGAAGGAACCTGACGGAATCGTTCTAGATTGAATGAGCATCGATCTGGATCGTAAGCAATTCCCACGGTAGATCAATTGATGATACTCATACATGACCTATCTACAACGGTTTCGATCTCAGATTGGAACAAGCAAAGCAAGCGGAAAATACAGAACCGCATGCGCTCGTCGCCGGCATGAAGTCGCGCGCCGACTACGAGCCACCCCCTCGCGTCGTCTCTACACAGGCGGCGCCGCCGCGCGCACGGTCAAAACCCAACGACGCGCCTCCGGCCCCGCTCCCCACACACGGCAGCCGCCGCATGGGCGCTTAGCGCCACCGGAGCCGGAGCCGCCGCGCTCGAAGCGCCAGAGCTGCCGCAAGTAAGGAAAAAAAAGGGAGAGGCTTCGACCGCCGCGCTTGAAGCCTCTGGAGGGTCGCCTCCCCGCACGACCACCGAGCCAACCCGTAACGGTGCCTCCGCCTTGAAGCCGCCGGCCGCACGCCACGTTGCCGCCGCATCCACCCGCCCGTGCCGTGCTTGAAGGGGGCCGCCGCCATGGCCCCGCACCGCCGCTTGCGGCGCGCGCCCGCCGCCGAGCCCATGTCGTCGTGACCGCCACCCGCACGGCGCCGACCGAACAGCCACTCGGCGCCACCCCACGCCGGCCGGCCCCACTCGCCCACTCGGACGATCGCGCGCTGCGTGGCCGCCGCCGACGCCCGGACGCCACGTCTCCCTGCCGCGCCCGCTCGGCTCGCCGCCGCTCCCGGCCCCAAATCACCGGCTTGCATGGGGGCAGCCGCCGCCTCCTTGCGTGAGGATGGGGGGTAAGAAACCCTAGAGGACCCCCCCCCTTCCCTCTCTTGATCCGGCCGGGGTGGGCCAAGAAGGCCGACCCATGAAGGCCGGCCCAAGGGGAATCGGCGCACGGGCCCATGAAAGAATTGGCCGAATGAAAGAAGAAAAAAAAGGGAGGAGGGGGCCAGCCGGAAGTATTTCCGAAAAAAAAGGGAAAGACAACTTTGCAAAAAGGGACCTTGATTTTCCATAATTGCGCGGAAGCTTTCGCGTATAATGAAATGTTGTGAAAACCCCCCTCGGAATTCTGAAAATTACGAGGATATTTATGCGGAAAGGAATTTCTGCAGAATAACCCCTCAGGAAATGAAAAATTGCGCGCAAATTCTCTTAGAACTGAGATTTCGCGTTTTAACCCCTGAAACTTGCAGTTTTTGCCGAAAAGTCACTTTCCAGCAGAAAAGGGCCTCGGTTATCCAAAATTTTGCATATTTTTAACTTTGAAGCATGTTTAACTTTGTTATTGTTATTTCTATGCAATTTATTTATTGTATTTACTGTTTTTGATTATCTGTGATTGTTTATATTGCTTTTAATCACTGAAAATAGCAGTAAATCATGAAAATGCATAGAAAAATATGGGAATACGATCTGAAGTTCGATGAACATTATGAGAATTTTGCAACCATTTTATGCAGATTACTAGCAGTAATCCTTTGAACTTTTTGCATGAATATGAATATGACCGCATCACGAACGATGCACCAAGAACTCGATCCAAAGATGGCGAATTTATATAAAATTTGTATCAGTCTTCAATTCTGTGGTAATATAATCACAGATGAGAAGAAGGTGGAGAAGACTTTCTACCTTTCACCCAAATACGGTGTAATCCGCACGCAATTATCGTCAAAATGGCTACATGAAGTATGCCGAATTAATTGACATCATGCAAGTTGCGGAAACTCAAGATGATGTTCTAAGAAAGAACTTCATCTCGTAGCCACCTAGTAGCAATGTTGGCCATGAAGCCACTACTAGTAGCTAAGGTGATGAAGCCTCTCACGAATGAGAGGAGCAAGAAGGATGAGGTAGTGCGTCGCACATTATTGATGCTTTCCAGTCTAAAAAAAAGGGCAAACGATAGCATGAGGCGCACCTCGCCATTGCAGGCACAGAGGATTCACATCCATTAATTGCACTTATGAATATGGACAGCCCTGTAGCAGCCCCCATCATCCCTCCTTTGGATATCGCGGTGGCCGCAGCCGTAGCTACCCAAGAGGAGAAGATCGCGCATGGAGCCGATTAAGGCAGAAGTTCCTGAATACTTCGCCGATTCGCGCATTGCACTTTGATCTTTTATAGAAACTTGCAGTTTGTAATTGAAGCAGAACCTTGAATTATCGAATAATGGTTGTAAGCTCTAGAAGAGCAAAGCATTAAATTCTTATTATGAGTCCTGTAAGACTTATTTTCCCGTCTTTATAATAGCAAATTACGTTCTGATATCTGAAGTATTTTATTTATGTGTTGCTTGCTTTCTGCTACATATTAATAATACATTATATTAGAACGTGTGTGACGCCCAATAGAGGAAGTGTGCTTAGCATGTAGCGGCACAATGAATACTATCCTGAGAGAAACAGAGATTTTTCCAGTCGATCAGTAAGAATGCTAGTAGTCTTACGACAATCGCAGGCAACGATACTTGTATAATAGGCTCAGGAAGGGCCATAATTATACTCTCAATGGGCACAACTTTGGTCATTGAAGAAGACTTGTTGTACCCAGAATCGACTAGAACTCTCAAGGATATTCGCGCTAATAGTTTCCACGCAGAGACTGAAGAAGAGTATGGTACAGAATATCTGCTCATTACAAAGTGTGAAGAAAGTGAAAAATAGCATCAGAATATCTTCCTCCGTATGAAACTGGGATATACTACACTAATATTAAGGCACCTGCAGTCTATACTGCCTTAAAAATCGAATTTAGAAGCTTTGAACTTTTCTATCTCTGGCATGATAGATTATGCCGCCTAGGTCTTAAGATAATAAGAGATATAATTAACAATTCATAGGGACATAATATGAATGTAAAGAATTTCCCGAATCAGGAAGATTTTGTGCACCTCGCATATGCCACCGGGAAATTAATTACTAAACCTTTTGCTCTGAAAGCGAAGGATGAAGTTCCTACATTCCTGGACCGTATCCAGGAGACATTTGCGGTCCTATACAGCCCATGTAAGGGTCATTTAGGTAAAAAAAAAATTAGTGCTCATCGATGCTTCCTCGGAATGGTCGCACGTATGTTTATTGTCTGCGAGAAACTATGTTATTGCAAAGCTAATCTCGCAGATAATTAAATTAGAAATATTTTCTCTGATCATCATGTGATGTCCACCTGAATGTGATGTCCACCTGAAAGCATTTGATGATTATTGCATAAAAATGGGAATTAAAAGTTGAGCATTCTGTACCGCATGTCCGCACCCAGAATGGACTAGCAGAACTTTGAAGAATTGTAATTTACCAACTACATGTTGGGGACACGCAGTCCTGTCCGCAGCAGCTCTCATCAATTTTAGACCGTCGGCCTATAACATCCATCCAACTATGCAACTAGCGTAAGGGTCAGCACTGAAAACGTCTCATCTTCACAGGTTTGGTTGCAAAGGTTATATACCTATACCACCACCACAGCGAACTACAATGGGTTTTCTCCGAAAGTCTGGGATATACGTTGGTTATGAGACAACATCCATAATCAAGTATTTGGACCATATGACTGGAGATTTGTATAATACTCGATTCGCTGATAGTACATTAGATGAGGTTAGTTTCTCGTCATTAGGAGGAGGAAATCAACCCTTAATAATAATGTCATGAAATAATTGAAGTCCAGAAGATAATTGAAATCTATGCATATGACCCGCGCACTAGTGAAGCAAATAGAGAAGTCTAGAAGATAATTGCAGTCCAGAAGATAATTGAAGTCTAGAAGATAATCGATTTGCAAGCATTAGCGAATCAACTGCCTAACCACTTTAGTGATTTGAAGAGCGTGACCAAGTAGCATGTGCATGCACGCAATGCACCAGAGAGAGTTGAAATACCGATGAAGGTATCCCTAATCCCGTCCTAAGGCCTCTGAAAGGACGAGAACTCCGTCCCCTCGAATCCAAAGTAACCGGGGACGCCTGATGGAAAAGGATAAGAAGGACTTGACACAGCCGATCACCGAAGTTCCCCAGAACCAGAAGGGGGGCCAGTTGAGACCTGGCACCGGTATGGAACCTTAGAAAAGGCATACCAGAATTGAGCATCCCCATGAAGGGAGACATCAGCATGGATGTGTGCGCACACATCGGAGCTGAAAAACTAAAGGGACTTGTCCCGCAATTGGAAGCAGCGGTAAGCAAGTACAAGCATTAGAAGAATCGTCCCTTGAAGAAATAGCTATAAACTTTATGACCTCGGGAGAATTTTTGAATATGACAATAGCCAATGTCGACATTTACTTTACAAAGAAACTTGCCACAATCATCAATCTTGATCCAGAGTATGCATCGCTCGCTGAATGAAAGAAAAGATTAGATTGGGAGAAGGCAATAGAAACTGAATTATTCTCTCTGAATAAAAGAAAGACGTTTGGTCCTGTAAGCCGCATGTCTCCCCTTGTGCACCTCGTAGGGTATAAGTGGGTATTTGTTCGAAAGAGAAATGAAAAGAAGCAAGGCTCGTTGTACAAGTTTTCACTGGACATCCAGAAGATGATTATGAAGAAACATATTCCCCGGTCATGGGCGGAACTCCCTTTTAAATATTTATCTCAATGGCAGTGAACTTGAAGTTAGAAGTGAAATTGATGGATGGGGTACCAGCATACCTTTATGAAATATGGGATTCGGACACTTATATGAAGATACCTGAATGTATCCCTGTCCCGAACCAAGACAGAGCAAATAGAAATATGTATAGTGTGAAACTCAGAAAGTCACTGTACGAACTTAAGCAATTAGGCAGAATGTGGTATAATTGCTTGAAGCGACTTTCTATGCAAGAAAGGCTACACGAACAATGAGTATAATCTCTATGTATTTATACGACGATCCCAGAATGAATTTTGTATAATCTCAGTGTATGAAAATGATCTGAATATCATCAGAACCCGGAAGGATATTAAGAAACCAAGCTCTTACCCAGAGTCGGAGTTTGAAATGAAATATTTGGGTAAAACCAAATATTGCCTAGGCTTGCAGCTTGAGCATGTCCCTGAAGGAATATTAGTACATCAGTCAACCTACACTCAGAAGGTGTTAGAAAGGTTTGGCTTTGAAAAGGCATACGCTTTGAAAGTGTCAATGGTCGGGAGATCTTTGCAGCAAGACAAAGACCCGTACAGTCCTAAAGAAGAGGGGGAGGAAGTCCTGGGACTGGAGTTCTCACACTTAAGTGTAATAGAAACACTCATGTATTGAACAAACTGTACTAGACCGGGCATTGCATTTGTCGGGAACCTACTAGTAAGGTATAGTGCAGAACCTACCAAAAGCATTGGCAGGGAATAAAGGACATCTTTCGATACCTTCAAAGAAGCAAAGAACTTAGTCTGTTCTACAGAAAGAACAAAGACTTAACTATGAATGGCAATACAGATAACGGGTACTTGTAGGACCCGCATACAGCCAAATAGCAAACAGGCTATGTATTCCTATGTGGTGGAACCGTAATTCCATGAAAATAGTCTAAGCAGAGTCTTGTACCGACTTCGACGAACCACTCGGAAACAATAGCACTGTACGAGGCCCCACGAGAATGTACTTGGCTTCGACGGATGATTCACCACATCCATCAGTCATGTGGACTGAATACCGTACAAACCCCCGCTATTATCTATGAAGATAAAGCAGCTTGTGTTGCACAAGTGCAAATGGGTTTTGTGAAGAATTCTCTCACAAAAGTATATCAACCCCAAGTTCTCCTATGCTCATGAATTGCAAAAGATGAACAAAATCAAAGTACTGGATAATAAGTCATGTAAGAATCTTGCAGATTTATTCACTAAGTCACTTTCAGCGTCTAGCTTTGAAAGATGCATACGTGAATTGGAATGATGAGACTTAGAGAAGTGCAGAATTCAGGGGGAGAACCTTCACAAACTCATTATTAAAGCTTGATCATGAAGATCGAGTACCTAAAGAATAAATCCAGGAGATTAAACGAAATTGGGTGGATTGTACTCTTTTTCCCTTGACGAATTTTTCTGAAGTTTCTCAGCTAAGGTTTTTAATGAGGCAATTCGTGCAGCATAGCAGAACATGTTTCATGTACTCTTTCTCTAAATTTTTCCCACTGGGTTTTTATAGAGTTTTGACGAGGCATGAACATGAAGGATGAGAGCCCAAAGGAGAGTGTTAAGAAACCGGACCCGGCCAGGAGTCCTGGCCCATGTGGGCACCTCATCCACTGTAGCCTATATATAGGAGAGGGGGACCACGACCAAAATACACGTTCATTATTGAAAGAGCAATAAAGAGAAGCATGCAGTCCCCTCTCATATCTGTGTTCATCTCTTGTTTCGTTCTTGTGTTCTTGCATCGTTCTTATGATTCTCTATTTATCTACGAGGTAATCGCTCGGACTGGACTTGCCAACGACGGTTCCTCAACAGTTTAGTATTTGTTACGCGTTAGATGTAACGTGCTAGTAGAAGTGCGAGATAGTTTGCATATTAGTAGTTGTCAGTTTGCATGTAGGCTAGTACTTAGTCATCCTGGCTAGTAGGAGCATCAATCGCATGATCGCCGACGGTTTTGTTGGGGCCGTGCCATGGAAATCGGTTCAGGTGTGAGTGGACTGCATGTATTGTTCAGTTAGTTGATTGAGTACTTATCTCATCATGAGAATATTACAGAGAAACGATGTAAGGTGTGTGCGTCGGGAAAAAGAGTGGAATAACAGGAGGAGGAGAAAACGACGTGAGCTGTCGTGGGCTGCGTCGAAATATACTCTATTGTTCATCGTCTTCTTCCTCGAGAAAATCTGAGAGTCCACTGTGATAGCGTGTGTAAGATAGGATCCGGGCCTTCAATACATGAACAAATTCGGGCCGTACTATATCTGTACAAACTGAATTCATATATTATTTGTTACATTTACAGTGAGCGCGCGTCAATCATGCACATTTGAGATTTCTTATATCGTAGATGCGTAATTAATTGCCGAAACATTGACAAGGCTTTGCTCCGACTGTGGCTATTTGCTCTACTAAACACTGAATCCCTTCGTAGCTGCGTCAGAAGGGATAACCGCGCAAGCCTGAGAAGCAACCTTGGCCATCGCCTCCCCATCAACGCCGGCGTTGCAGATGTTGGCAAAGGAACGCATGTGCTTCATTCCATACTGCGCCAGCGACCCACACTCTTGCTGAAAACTCCGTACCTGGACACACGACAGCAAACAGATTAGCTTCAGGCTGAATGCAAAGGAATGCCTAGTAAATCTGCAGTAAAATGAATGTTGTCATAAAACATCGCAGTTTCCATCAAGCTTTTAGCTCCCTGTTTTGTTTCTCATTGAGTGTCACAACCGATTTGACACAAACAGTCTCCTCAAACAAATCAATGATTGCTGTATAAATTCAGATGTCGACATGCAGTAAAGAACGCGTTTGAAGGCAAAGCAACAGAAAACAGAAACTGCACAGTGATCCAGGGCAGTGCCTGAATCCTGCTCATAACTTGATGAAAGCGGCAAGTCAATAAACGACGGCAACACGTAACAGAACAATACGAAGATTCAGATACGCGTGCTGATCAACATACCAAGATCAACCATGTGTCATAGATAGGGTCCTGCTTACCATAGACTTGAGGCAGTCCCAGTCATCAGCGAGAGCCTGGCCGGCAGGCCGGACGGCGTTCAGAACTTTAGAACCTTCCTCGGAGCCGAACAGGAGGCCTCCGATCAGCTCAACGCTGCTGTCTACATGACTCCTGCGAGCCATCATTTCGAGCAATCGCTTCCGAGCCTCGCTTTTCTCAGATGTTCCCTCGGCCGATTTCCGGTACTTTTCATCAGGAAACGAAACAAGCATATATGTCAGTTTATTCATCAAAATTAAGCTCTTCAAAATAAATTGCTTCCAAGGTAGTAGTATATTAGTATACATGCCGCCGGTTACCTTCTGCCAAAAGTAGACGAGATCGGCATCGCGCTGGTTTACAGCGCTTGAAAACGGCCTCAAGGAATTATCCCGGCCGAATGTGGCGTTGTCATTAGCTGGATCAGTGCCCATGTACAGGTAGAGGTTCTGAACATTCAGGTCAAGATCACCGTACTGCATGACATGGGAGCCGAGGCTGTACGTCTCGTGAGCAGACGTCCTATCTTTAACCTGCTCGATCGGTCCAACGAGATCAGATCACTAGTTAGGTTAGGTTACACACGCTACACGCATTGCATACGGATGACTTCAACATGCATGAATGTAAGGGAACACTTGATTACCAGGTCGTACTGCTGCTTCAGAGATTCAGTTCGCAGGTTATGCACATCACTGTCCTCCATCCAGGAGACACTGTAGAGATCGCCCAGGCAGGTGTCAAACTCGGGAGGAGGGCCCTGCTCGTCGCCGGGGCAGTACGTCCCCCAGCTGCTCTCCTCCGCGTTCGCCGCCGTGGTCGCATAGACGTTGATGTCATTCGGCAGGAGGCCTTCAAACATACTCCCGGACTCGCATGCCTCCAGGTAGAAAACCTGCACCAGAGAAACGTATCATGTGTTCAATGTTCATGTCCCGTTCCATTGGATAGTCGATCCATTATCCTTGATCAGAACACGTTCAATCTTATGTACTAGTAGGTACCAGGCTTTTGTAGGTCCCAGCGGCATGCTTTTTCTTGAGAGTTTGCACAAGGTCATTGGCGTAGAGGTACTCATCATCGATTGGCATCCCTGAAAGATTCGGTTTGATTTGATAGGATCAGATCGGCTGCCTCATGCATATCTAATATTGCAATATGCGAGTGGTCTGAGATAGACTACACCATGATCGACCATGCAAATTAAGGAAAGAACACTGATTACAACAGGCAACCAGGTTAATTAGTATCTAATAATAACACTGACCGAGGACCCCTGGGCCGCCATGGTCAGCGTAATAGACGAAGATATGATCGTCTGGGCCGCTGCTGACGACCTTCCCGCTGCCGCCGGTGAGGGCGGACCTGTCTCCAAGCAGAACGGCGAGGAAGTTGTTGGCATTGACGTCCTTCCCCGTGTAATCCTTTGGGACTCCGGCGTACACGTCGCCGCCCTTTGGATGGTTGATGATGACCCCCGGCCTGGGGTTGTCGGGGTTGTTGGCGATGTCGTCGTACATGAAAACGATGATGTTCTCGTCTTTTAGCCCGCCCGTCTTCATGATTTGGTACGCGTGGCACACGTCCGCCTGTGCAAGTAAATTGATCGACGAAAAACTTCGTCTTGTTAACAGCACACACCAACAGCTAGCTCCGTCGATCATACATACATGTATCTATGCATCTATATACCATGATATATAGTACAACATCTATAAGCAGGGAAAATAAATAAATGGAGTGTCTATTTATAAGTTGCCTGAAAATTTCTTAAGCGTAAGTCACCTCTTTCATCTATTGGCCATCAATATCCAATCATATGACATCCATTAGATCAATATCTAATCATACAAGTGACTTAAACTTGAGAAAATTTCAGGCAACTTAAAACTAGCAAAACCGATAAATAAAAACAGTAGCTCAATTAACTAATGATTGAGCAAAAGTACGTAATTCAGGCTTATCATTCACGTAATCATGCCCAAAAATTAAAGAACGGGGAAACAATATCAGGGCTAGGTGTTCGCTCGTACGGATAGATTGACATGACAGGCCAACACATAGGGTTCGCCGGTGAATCTGCAAGATAGCGTGTTAGGGTCTGCAGGTTTCGATGGTTCGACCCCGAAGCATGCGTCGCATCTTCGCCATCTCTTGACAGCATTTTCTTAGAACGTAAGTAATCCTTTTTGTTTTTATGTGGTTGTCCTTTTTCTTCAAGAATCAAAGAATGGCTGAATGTGTGTGCACGCTCCGGTACGTTGAGTTCCCATCGAAATTCCGGCCGTAAAGGGAATTTCGAGAGACAAAAGAAAAGGAAAACAAACTCCAATGTCTGTGCTGTAACGTGCCTGCTATGAACACGCGAAGTATATGTGCGCAAATTATGCATCAAGGACGGAGCAAGTTGAGCACGACTGACATGATTTCTTTTCCATCTCCTGCCCTGCTCGATGAGACGAGCTGGTGTGTTCGTGCCGTGCAGGGCTGGCTAGCTACATATATGCTAGGAAGGAAACCAGCAGGCAACAATTTGGCATCCATACGCATGCATGAACGGGAACTTGCCTGATGACGGTAGTTGTAGTAACCGTTGGAGCCGGCGATGAGGACGGCCCACCTCGTCCCGACGACGTCTTGCTCGCCGCTGGAGTGCTCGGACGGCAAGCGGAGGAAGTCCTGCCACCGCCCGCCGGCGACTGCTGCGGCTAACGCAAGCAGCTGCACGAGGAGGAGGGGGAGGCAGCGGAAGCGGAAGCGAGCCATGGAGGAGGCGAAGAAGAAACCTAGCTTAGGCCCCGGCCGGCTGCGTACGTTTGCCTTTAATCTTGGGCAAGTGGGGAACGTACGTACGTGAGAGAGGCCGTGTACAGCTCTACTCCTTTTATATCGTGCTGCATTGCTATTCGCGGTTCCTTAACTAGTACTAGTACTCCCTCCGGATCTGTTTACTTGACCCAGAAAGATCTGTTTACTTGACTTCTTTTTTATTTTTCGATATCTTTACTACTTAAAAAGAATATAGCGCTTCGTTCCCTCTCTCGTCCCCTCTCCAACGTTCCACTGCTCGCACCAATCGCCTGTTGCCCAGGCACCTGGATCACAACACCAAGAACACAGAAAGAAGATGGAATAACTCTGAGGTAGAAAAAAACTCACGCGATAGCTGGACTCAGTTTTGGTGCTCAACTGTTGCACCCGAAATGAAATGGTTTCGTTCGATTTTTTTTTCGTTTCGTTTGAATTGTGAGGGTTAAAGAGAGTAAAAGTAGTTATTAAATTAAACCGCAAACATGAAGCTAGCCCAGTGTTATGCTAGACGTGCGCGTCCTTGTGTTTCGCTTGAGAGTAAAAGTATTTATTTTTTGAAAATTTTAAAATTTAAATTTGATCAAACCGTTTGGCCAAAAGTTATCGAAATCGCCCATTTTCCTAGCAAACAAAAACAATTCAAGCCGAAATTGAGTACCTCCACGCAAAGACTCGGCCAACTACTAGGCCACTACGACCAGATCATGCGCTGCGTATCCTCAACACACGCACCACTCGTTCTCCTACATGCAGCTACGTGCAAGACTAAAATAATTAACATGCACATGCAGTCCAAACTCCTTGCAGGCATGCATCTACATGCAAATGCACATGCACTTTCTAGCCACATGCAACTAAGTGCATGCCAAATCAAAATACAAAGATACTAATGACAAAATTAATTATAACATCGCCAACATGCGGGCCTATTCCACCTCTCTTTCCTTGATCCCCCTTGGTTTCCAGCTACAAAAACGCTTTCGTACCAATAAGCCTCCCGGCACCCACCTCCGCGTAAATTACTCAGATCTCAATAAACAAATCCTAACAGAACTTGGAGGAGGCACACCAAGTACGGTAGTGACCAGACAGAGATCAAGAAGACATGAGCGTTGTGTAACCACGTTGCATGGCTATGACCTTGACAGCTCGACGCTTGAGGTTGGGCTGCCAACGATGAAACAGAGAACCATAAGGGAAGAGAAGATTGCCTCAACACCTCGGCGCTGGGCGCGTGCTTCACGTCAACATCGGCCGACTGGCGCTACCCGACCATTGTGCCCCGGAGCAGCACGACACACGTCTCCTCCACCTCGGCATGCATGCTTTGCGTGCTCCGGAGGACGCCCATACTATCGGGCTGTTCATGGTGGTGCTCGCTGGTGCGTATGTGCACACGAATGCGTGTGTCCTTCCGCCTGCCTGTTGCACCCCTGACAAGCTGTCACTCGGTGGTGGAGTGCTGTTGAGTTCCCATCGAAATTCCGGCCGTAAAGGGAATTTCGAGAGACAAAAGAAAAGGAAAACAAACTCCAATGTCTGTGCTGTAACGTGCCTGCTATGAACACGCGAAGTATATGTGCGCAAATTATGCATCAAGGACGGAGCAAGTTGAGCACGACTGACATGATTTCTTTTCCATCTCCTGCCCTGCTCGATGAGACGAGCTGGTGTGTTCGTGCCGTGCAGGGCTAGCTAGCTACATATATGCTAGGAAGGAAACCAGCAGGCAACAATTTGGCATCCATACGCATGCATGAACGGGAACTTGCCTGATGACGGTAGTTGTAGTAACCGTTGGAGCCGGCGATGAGGACGGCCCACCTCGTCCCGACGACGTCTTGCTCGCCGCTGGAGTGCTCGGACGGCAAGCGGAGGAAGTCCTGCCACCGCCCGCCGGCGACTGCTGCGGCTAACGCAAGCAGCTGCACGAGGAGGAGGAGGGGGAGGCAGCGGAAGCGGAAGCGAGCCATGGAGGAGGCGAAGAAGAAACCTAGCTTAGGCCCCGGCCGGCTGCGTACGTTTGCCTTTAATCTTGGGCAAGTGGGGAACGTACGTACGTGAGAGAGGCCGTGTACAGCTCTACTCCTTTTATATCGTGCTGCATTGCTATTCGGGTTCCTTAACTAGTACTAGTACTCCCTCCAGATCTGTTTACTTGACCCAGAACATGCATGCTTTAGCATTATGAACGTCAAGTACTGAAATAACGAGGGAGTACTATAGTCTGCTCACTTCTTTTTTGTTTTTCGATATCTTTACTACTTAAAAAGAATATAGCGCTTCGTTCCGTCCCCTCTCCATCGTTCCACTGCTCGCACCAATCGCCTGTTGCCCAGGCACCTGGATCACAACACCAAGAACACAGAAAGAAGATGGAATAACTCTGAGGTAGAAAACACTCACGCGATAGCTGGACTCAGTTTTGGTGCTCAACTGTTGCACCCGAAATGAAATGGTTTCGTTCGATTTTTTTTTTCGTTTCGTTTGAATTGTGAGGGTTAAAGAGAGTAAAAGTAGTTATTAAATTAAACCGCAAACATGAAGCTAGCCCAGTGTTATGCTAGACGTGCGCGTCCTTGTGTTTCGCTTGAGAGTAAAAGTATTTATTTTTTGAAAATTTTAAAATTTAAATTTGATCAAACCGTTTGGCCAAAAGTTATCGAAATCGCCCATTTTCCTAGCAAACAAAAACAATTCAAGCCGAAATTGAGTACCCTCCACGCAAAGACTCGGCCAACTACTAGGCCACTACGACCAGATCATGCGCTGCATATCCTCAACACACGCACCACTCGTTCTCCTACATGCAGCTACGTGCAAGACTAAAATAATTAACATGCACATGCAGTCCAAACTCCTTGCAGGCATGCATCTACATGCAAATGCACATGCACTTTCTAGCCACATGCAACTAAGTGCATGCCAAATCAAAATACAAAGATACTAATGACAAGATTAATTATAACATCGCCAACATGCGGGCCTCCGCTACTCGATCGATTCCACCTCTCTTTCCTTGATCCCCCTTGGTTTCCAGCTACAAAAACGCTTTCGTACCAATAAGCCTCCCGGCACCCACCTCCGCGTAAATTGCTCAGATCTCAATAAACAAATCCTAACAGAACTTGGAGGAGGCACACCAAGTACGGTAGTGACCAGACAGAGATCAAGAAGACATGAGCGTTGTGTAACCACGCTGCATGGCTATGACTCCTGACAGACTCGACGCTTGAGGTTGGACCGCCAACGATAAACAGAGAACCATAAGGGAAGAGAAGATTGCCTCAACACCTCGTACCGGGCGCGTGCTTCACGTCAACGTCGGCCGACTGGCGCTACCCGACCATTGTGCCCCGGAGCAGCACGACACACGTCTCCTCCACCTCGGCATGCATGCTTTGCGTGCTCCGGAGGACGCCCATACTATCGGGTTGTTCATGGTGGTGCTCGCTGGTGCGTATGTGCACACGAATGCGTGTGTCCTTCCGCCTGCCTGTTGCACCCCTGACAAGCTGCCACTCGGTGGTGGAGTGCTTTTGAAGTGTTATTTGTATGTTGATTGCAGATGACATTTTTCTATTGTACGTACGTGTTTCATTCACATATACATTTGATTGCATCAGGACGACACGAGACCATGTGGCTAAACTATCATCATCGATCGTGTTTTCATTGTCTGTTGAAAGGTCGATGCTAGTGATCTGGGTATCGGCGACGCGGCTAGGGAGGCATTGGCCACGTTATTGGGGCACGAGTCTAATGTGTTCACTTCAGTACGGCGGAGCGGGCGTAGTGCCGTCAGAAAGAAATAGGGGGGGGAGCCTCGTTGGTGATGGTGTCATATATGTCTGTTGCGTCTTGCTGCATCAATAATTCATGGAATCAGCCAATCACCCGTGGGCACGTACGTCGATCAAGACCAACCGCTACATGCCGGTGAAGGGCTACTAGTACTGCTAGTATTTTACTTCTTCTGATGCCAAATGTGCAGGATACTTCTTGATTGTGAGCTAATGTAGTTTTCTTGAAGTCTAAAATCTCCTCGGATCGATCGCGTGAAGGTTCATCAATGACGATAACGATATATACACAAGCAGGCATGGAAGATTAATGGATGGAGAGGCACAAAGCAACGGGACAACCATGTATATATATTTTGGGTGCGTTGCGTTGCGTGGTGCGTGGATCGCCTGGCGTGTAATCCTTAGTCGACAGCGCCATGGCCGTACACAAAAAGGTACTCATAATACGAGTTGTTGCGTCTAAGCATGCACATGAATTTATATATATAGCAACAAATTAAATGACGCTTAACTTGGTGGTACATGCAACTGATGCTGTACGTTTGACATTGCGCTACAAATCGCAATCGGAATCACGGTCGATGTCAGCGAAAAATACTACTTATGTGGCGATTTTTAATAAAAAAAAATAACAAATTTGCTATTTTTAAGTCGTCTGATATTTTCTTTAAGTTTAAGTTAATTGTTGTAACCATTGGATTTATGTAGAGATTGATGTGTTATATGATTGGATATTGATCCAATAGATTAAAAAAAACGTGACTTATGCTTAAGAAAATTTCAGCCACCTTATAAATAGATAGTCCCAAAAACAAATTACAAAACTAAATGGTGACTTGGCTCTTGTCGCCATTTCAATTGGCGATAGGGACTTATTTATTGTCTGTCGATAGGCCACCTTCCTGTCACCATTTGAACTGGCGAGTGACAGTAAACAGTGTTCCTATCACTATTTGAAAATGGCGACAAAAAATCGTGAGTTCCTGTCACAAAAAATCACAGAGTAAGAAAAATTTGAAGTCATGGCAAAATCCAAATCACAGACGATTGTTAATACCAACCGTCTGTGATGAGGTACTCATCACTGACGGTTGGTATCACGAACCGTCTGTGAAGTATCACAGACGGTTCTTAATACGAACTGTCTATGATAATGACGTATCACAGACGGTTTCAAAAGGAATCGTATGTGATATAACAACACAGCCGTTCCAAAAGAACCGTCTATGATGAACCGTCTATTATGACCTGTTTTGTAGTAGTGTATTTATGTTGCAGTACTCGAACGATTTAAAATGCATCTGCAAAAATAGGAAGACACCTCAAAGAATAGCAAGATATCCATTAAAAATCTATAAAAATTGATGAATAGCTAAGTAGGGTAGGTAGATCTTAATCAAAATAATCTCAGCTTAATTTTGGTTTTCATTTGTGTGTAGAAATTATTCTGTTAATGCCGAAAATTCTTTTTGAACTAGGAAAATAGTATGACACATCTTAAAATTGTAAAAATATCTGGAGTTGCTACATAGGTTACATAGAGCTGAATTAAAATATTGTGATCTTTATTTTTTTTGTTTTCATTTGCACACTATAAATATTAAAAAAAAATACTGGAGACACTTTTTAAACAAGGAAAGTAGCAAGATACCTATTAAAAATCTATAAAAATTGCATAGTAGCTTACTAGGGTTTGTAGAGCCTAATCAAAATAATCCCAACATAATTTTGATTTTCGTTTGTGTGTGCTAATTATTCTGTTAGTGCGTTGAAAATACTTTTTAAACTAGGAAAATAGCATGACACATCTTAAAATTATTAAATAAATTTGAAATTGCTACATAGGCTACATAGAGCTGAATTGAGTTATTTTAAACTTTATTTTTTGTTTCTATTTGCACACGGTAAATATTTAAAAAAAATACTGGAGGCACTTTTTAAACAAGGAAAGTAACAATATACCTATTAAAAATCTGTAAAAATTACAGAGTAGCTTAGTAGGGTTTTAGAGCCTAATCAAAATAATCCCAATATAATTTTGATTTCCTTTTGTGTGCGCTAATTATTTTGTTAGTGCAAAAAATACTTTTTAAACTAGGAAAACAACAACATACCTATGAAATATATGTAAAAACTGTAGAGTAGGTTAGTAGGGTTTTGTATAGCTTTATCAAAACAATTCTAACTTAAATTTGGTTTTATTTTTTGCAAGGTAATTATTTTGTTAATGTCGCTTCTTATTACTTTGTGCATATGTTTCGTAGTATTTACAATGTATGCACTGAATTTCCAACCATTACTGATAATACATTTAAATCCAATTTCAACAGGTAATCATATTCCATGAATCCAACTTGATCAGGTTGTCCAATTAGTTTCATCAACAACTATAAATCAATCGAGTACTATTATTTCATTAACTTCCCCAAGTTCCTCACTTCTTGGTAATCCAACCAAAGCACCAGAGTTCCAAATATAATCTCCTATACTAATCCAACCTCATTCTTTCTTCAATATCTAAACTCGATCATATTATCAATACAGAATTTCCCACGATTACCAACAATATATCCAAATCCCATTTCCTTATTCAATTATATCTAATAAATCCAACATAACCGAATCATTCTATTAATTTCACGAAATTTACTCATTTATCATGATTCAACCAATTCACCAAAAATTTACATCCTGAATTGCTACGACACTCCAACCGTCCCATATTTCAATCAATATTCATACTGGATTAATTTCCCATTTAGAACTCTCCAAAATTACTAAAATTCATTAAAATCTGCCAAGACGTATTTCTATAATCCAATCAAGATCTAATTCTATACTCCAACAAGATATATTTCTGTAATCCAACATCAGCATATTCTAGTATCCGACAAAGGCATTTCTATAATCTAATAATAATATATTTTTAATAATCCGATCATGATACATTCCTATAATCCAATAATGATGCAATCCGATAATTCAACTCCAACAATTATATAATCCCACAATTCGGTCTTCAACCATAATCTATCTCCATAATCCAATACCTCTAACTCCAATAATCCAGTAAATATATTGATATAATCCCTTAATCAACATTCATTTCTATACTCAACAATCATCCAATTACTCGATACTTATATACTCCCACTAATCCGATGTCCATTGATCCAATATCCACAACCGTCTATTTCCATAATTCAACATTCATTAGTCCAATATCCAATAATCCAATCATAATAATATATGGTTACGATCCAACATCTAGTATCCAACATGTATCCATCTCTACTATCCCAAATCCAACAATTTATTACTCCAGTATCTAGTAATAATTTATTCCAATAATCTAATCTCCCACAACGATGTGTTTCTAATAATCCAATATACACAATCGTGTAATCCTTTAATCTGATATTCAACAATCATACTATCCTTCGTCAGGTAGCGATCTCTGTACATTGCACAACCATGAGATATGGCAACAGATTGTTGCTGGGCTATGTGTTTATGGAAGAATGGATTGAAAATTCTTGGCTCAGGCGGTTCATATCTTGGTGGTGGTTGTTGCGGTATATATATAGACAAGGTTTATAAGTAGGTGGTTGATGGTATTTGGTTAGTTTCTGATATGGTAGTAGCTTGGGGTTGACCCGGTGCTGACTTACTGAAGTTCACTGTTGGATCTTCTTTAGACTTCTCTTGTGGCGTGAGTCCCAATCTCAATCTCAATTTACGATCTTCGCTTCCTTGACGTTCCATCTTCTTTAGCAATAGCTTGAGATAGAGAAGAAAGCTAAACGCAGGTGACTTGTATTAATCCATACACATATGAGGCAAATAACACCAAGAAACAGGTAGATGCCAAAAAGATCCAAATCCTATTCTACCTGAGTCTCTCGTGCTCAGTCACGCTTGAGATCCTGCTTCAAGACCGCCTGATCCACGGGCACGGGACCGCTCGAGCTTGCCTCTGAGTGCGAACCTACACTACCCTGGATCCACGTGCCCAGGTACGCTCGAGAGCTGGCTCGAGTCCACCCAAACCACGTGTTTGGGACCGCTCAGGGTTCATTCCTGAGTACGCCCAAGATTTCGCTCCTGGGTACGCCAGAGCTACACGCTCGGAGTGCCACAGACCACTCGTCCGGGAAAATTGAAATGCAGAAGTGGGATAAGCCATCTTTTCACACCGTCAGCCATTCTTTATTCCCCTTAAGTAGTTCTCGACCACTTTAAGATGCTGACGGGTCATTCTGGTGGTATAGATGAAAAGGTGAGAAGCTAAGGGGTATGGCCCATACTTATCCCGAGATTGGAATAACAGGTCCATGCCAGAGTTCTACTCCATGCCTCTAACTCCGGCATGAAAACTTATGACCTTATATTGATACCCCTTCGCCTATAGCCTTCAAAGCATCTATTCTAGATCTAATTGCTAGCCCGACCAACTATTTAGCAGGGACTAACAACACAAATCATACGACGAAGCACACGCTTCCCCTGCACTATCTCGAACGGAAGACTGAACCTCAACCTTCTGCGATGGAATGGTTCTACGTTAGTAGGAAGGTCACTATTAAGAAGAGGTAAGCTTTTTTTTTTAACATACTAATTTTGAAAGGAGACTGGAAGTAGAAATTGGCGTTGAGATAAGAGTTAATAGAATACTTAGTGCCATATAGCGAGCAAGAAAAGCACATCTAAGTTCTTGCTACAGTTTCTATTTTATTAGCGTGGCCCGATCTTATTGCTCTGATACCACCTCTAGCGCCCCATGTCATTACCCCAGGGGTAATGACACTTAGACATACGGATTACTATTCGTCTGTACGGTAAAACACCATTCCAACGAATAGTAAGCCTTACGAGTTAGCGTAGCGTAACAATTAAATAGAAATCGTACCTTTTATTCCGATTAGCCACGCAAGGCTAAGATTCTTACATAGTAATTTATAACGGCAAAATGGGATCACGCCCTTCGCTCGCTTTGCTAGCCTTCCTTGCTCCAACTATCTTCCAATCGCCCCCTTCGTTGGATCACTGCCCATCTCACACTGGTTCTTGTAGTCACATCCTCGCCTTGTGCGGTTTCATCGGTACCTGCAAGTCCTTCGTCCCACGCGGGATAATTCCCGGCCGGACTAGGATCTACAAAGGAGAATACTAGCAAGGTTGAGTACAAATTAATGTACTCAGCAAGCATTAATAGCAAAATGCACTGTATGACTCATCTCTGTTCTTTCTTCATTTTCTAGCTCATCTCTTTTCTGAAAATAACTCATTAAAACATTAGGTGACAAAATTTTATTCTGAAAAGACTACTAGTCACTCGGAGAGAAGAAAGACCCCTAGCGGTTCCGTCAGAGACTCCAATCCAGGAGACTGGCATGAATTCATGATTTGATATAGCACTGCGCAGGCTTGTACCACTTTACCCATAACTATTCTGAGCTCTTCTTGAGCTAGGTCCATCGCATTTCCTTTGATGCGACTCCGAGTTCAGAATACAGAACGTTTTCCAGATTACGTGATTAATTTCTCCACCCATTACCTCCGTCGGTCTTGACTGCCACCACCGAAGTTCGTAAGGTTGGTTGGGCGATTCATCCTCTCGCACCCAACACTCCACCTAGCGCTATAGCGCCGCTTCATCATAACACACGCACACATATATACTTACCGTTGTGGAGAGCATAATTACGTAATCTGGTAGCATTTTCTGCTCATCGAAATGAGAGAATGGTTGGTACTCAGATACGACTTCTGACCGAGCAAGAGTGTTGTTGGTCCTGATATAATAACCATACGTAAAGGGGTCCCACCTCTTGCCCTCTTTCTTCCTTGCCCCGGGCTCCCTTTACCAGCCATACTATTACATCATCTTTCATCATCATCATATCTTTTTCTTTTCTTTCATTCTCATGCTCATTAAGAGATTTATTTTTGAGAAATAGTTTTGATGCAATAATAAATGATATAGCAATATACAGTTTACAGTTAAAATAGCTAGATTCATGTTCAAGAGGATCGCTTGCCTTCACAGTTGTAGAAAAGGTTGGTGCTGACGAAATTCTGCTCAGCTGCTTCCATCGATGCGGGACCGTCTTCTGTAGCAATCGACAGCACAAATAATAATATAAAGAAATACATATTTGATTTTGAGATGATACTATGGATACATAAGTTAGTGGCTTTCTAAATGTTAGCATAGTTTAATTTAAATAAAACTTTTAGAGATCGCTACTAAGTTAGCATTCCCCAACAAGACGTTCTACACGCGATGTTGCCGCTGATCAACACGTGGTATTACCGCCGCTCGACCAGCGGAACCTACCGCCACTCAATCCGAGGAACTACCACCGCTAGCAAAACCAACTCAACCAGAGCGATCCTCAATCATCCTGGCACCCAACCAAAAACATCCAATTCCTTAATCTAGTTCCTAATCTTCTAACCCTAATTCCCCTATTTCCCTCTTTCCTCACCTAACCCTAACCTCACCCTATCTCTCTCTCTCTCTCTCTCTCTCTCTCTCTCTCTTATTCACTCCCGACCGAAAGCCCCAGCCCCTTCTCCTCATTTTCTTCTCCCCCAAATCTTCTACCTCCTTCCTCCTGGCACCTCCGGCCCAACCCCTCCTGCTAGGTCTTGCCCCACAGGCTCCCTTCCTGGCTTTTCCCCTCGGCTGGCGCGCGCCGCCACCTCCCTCGCGCGCGCCTCTCCCGTGCCCCAAGTCTCAACGCCACCCGCTCCTCGGCTCGCCCCATGGCCGCCTGCCGCCGACCCGGCCGGCCCCGGCCGCCTGCGCCTCGGCTCCTCGGCTCTGCGTTTCCCTCGGCGCGGCCGAAGGCCGCGCCATGCTGCTCGTCTCCACCGCCGCCCGGCCTAAGGCGCGGCGCTCTACTCGACTAAGACCGCATCGCTACCCGCTCTCTTCTCACTCTACTCCTTCCTTAAATTAAATTGCACACAATCTTGCTTATGCTCGGACTACTCCACCGATGATGACTATGTTCATGCAGGCAGGATGGAAGCTACTGGTGGCTTGATCTCTATGCATGAATGCTTCGGTTGGCTGCTTGATGATGAGGGTGATATGGGGTTTTGGTGGATAAGATTAAAACCACCAGATCATCGAGGTTTACACCCTCTTCCTTCTCCTTCTCAAATCTCCCCCGCTCTCGTGATTGATGCATCGAGATGAATGGATCTTGGAATGCTCAAAATGCTAACGTAGTTTACTTAGGAGATGAGTAGCAAAGTGGGTGTGAGGAGGGGCATGGAAATGGTTTACCTGCAGGTTTTGGGGGTTTGGGTTGATCTGGGGTTGTGGCTGATGTGCTAGTCGGTGGTGGTGACGATGGTGCTGCCGGCAGTGAAGAGGTGGCCGACTTCCAGCTGGTCCTTGCTCTCCGGCTTCTTCCTCCTCTCTACTTATGTTGGGTTCTGGGTTGGGGAAGATGATGGCAGTGCCGGCCCTATGCTGATGCTCTCTTCTTCTCCCTTGCTGAGTGTGACTTGCAGGCATGATGGTTAGATGCTGAGCCTGCTTTCGGTGGGTCTTGCTCCTGGTTACTTGGCTTGCTCTTGGCCTTGGCTGTGCTGGACTCCCTTCTCCTTCGGCTCCTTGCCTCCTTCTCTGGTTGCTCTGAGAGCTATGACGCTCTGGTTGGGTTCTGGGATGGGAGAGGGGGATGGTAGCGCCGGCTTCGAGCTGGTGCTCTTCTCCTCCTCCTTGGTGCTTGCAAGCAGGGATGTGAGGACTGAGCCTGCCTCTTTTCCTGCTTGTGCTCCCCTTCTCCTCCTCTGTGGGTGCTTGCTTGCTCTGCTGCCCTTGGTGTCTTGCGGTGGCTTGACCTTGAGGATGGCAGTGGGAGGCTTGGCTTACTGCTGGCTCTTGATTTGGGCAGTGAACCTCCTGGGGTTCTATACTTTGTGTGGATGAGCTTGAGCCCTCTGTTGACCTTATATTGTGCTTGAGAGAATGGCTTGTGCTGGGTGACTTTGCTTGCTCCTCTCACCGTGAAGTTCGGGAGCTTAGCTTCCTTGCCCTTCCTTGCGGCTATGAGATTGGGAATGAGTTGGGGTGGGAATGGATGTGGTGGCTATGGGGATGGTTGGTGTGGCTTGTCCTTTGCCCTGATCCTCATTCCGGTGCTTGATATTTAGAGGAGCTGCTCTTATCTCCCTGCTCTCTTTCGCTCCCCTGCTGGCTGGGAACTGCTGATGGATTTCCTGTCCAAATGGTTGTGGGGAAATGGATGGATGGTGTTGGCTTGACTGGGGGGATAGACTTGGGGGAGGCTGGCCTGTGCTGGATAATTTCAGCTGGCTGCCCCCTTGTGGCTGATTAAAGACCACTATGCCCTCGCCCTTATCCTTATGGCTTTCACAAGGCAAGAGTTTTGTTGGGGGCTTTTTGGTCCAAGGTTTGAAATCACTATACGTGGGTGCCCGATTAAATTAAACGCCGAGTGATGAGACCCACGGAAGTGACAGGTATCGAAGGACCTCGGGTGGTCAGGATATCTTGGCGATCAAGGAGCCGACTAACTCCGGTTGGTCTTGGTGTCTTGATGGTCAAGGGACCGACTACTCAAAGTTGCTCGGTATTCACCGCACTTCGAGACCGACGGCAATCTTTACTTTAATAATACTGTGGCTTGATTCTGTCTAACAATACTGGCGGAGAGTGGTATGCGTGCAGGTTTCTTGGATGACAAGGACGACACCGGGGTTTGATGGGTCGGCGATCGAAGAACAAGGATACAAGGAGGGCTCGGCGATACGCAATGCAAGATGTACTCTTTTTATTGCTTTGCAAACCAATCTAAGTTGTAACTATTTAAACAGCACTACATGATATGAGATGATGATGCATTTCTATTGCAATGCTTACAATTGACTTAATTATCTAATGCAAATGGAATGTGAAATCTAATTATGATTGATGCTACTGTGCACTGATGAATGCGATGATGCGCTGCTCACGAAACGAAACCCACTAAACCAACGCGGACGACAAATTAGGAGCTTAACGACGATTGCAAAACTACCGTTAGCTTACTGCTAAGCTGAAATTAATTACCGCTAAAAACCGATTACCGAAAAAAAAGAGTAGCTAATTACGCGGGTTCTCACAGGGTGGACCCATGTTGGGTTTTGAGGTACATGTAGTTGCGACCTTCGTGTACTCAATTTCAGCCTGACTACTTTGAGTGCACAAATGTTTATTCTTAATCTTTTCGACGTAATTTGAGGGGGCGGGTCTCCTTCCACTAGCGAGGATGGTCTAGGTGACGTGGGAGGACGACCAGGACCGCGCGGGCGGTGGTCGTACGTCCAGACACTTTCTGTACAACCGGTGCCTCCTGACAGTGTTGGTTGACCGGTGAAGGCCGGAGACGCACACATTTCACCTCCCGTGCGGGAGATGGCGTCGACACTTCAGGATGTGGCCTTTCTAACCGGGTTGCCCTACGCGGGCTTCCCCCTGGCGGCTCACGACATCTCGGCCACATGGCGCATGGAGTTCCTCGCGAGGTTCCAGGGTATACTACTGCCCAACAGTGGCTACAGGGAGTTCATCAGCACCTACGGGGCGACGTTGCAGTGGAAATGTCAGTTCTACGTAAGTTTTTGTAACCCTTGTCCTTCTGCTTCAATTGGTTTATGCAACTTGCTAATGTGTATCTATATTCTTGCAGCCAGAGTGTATGGCAGAGGACGCACCCAAGCACACAATGAGGAGGAACTCCGAGGTCTACTTGTTGTGGCTGTTCAAGTGGGTGATGTTCCTAGGGTCGCACAGCGACAGCGTCGACAAGCACTACATCTGGTACGCACACCAACTGTTGGACTGGGAGGTGGAGGACATCCTACCCTACGCTGGGGCCTGGCGGTGCTGTGCGCGATGTACCGCGGACTGTGCTATGCGTGCCACCGGGTTCGAGACAGCTCCATCCTCTCCAGATGTCTGCTGCATCTTCAACTTTGGTCCTTCGAGCATTTCCAGATCAAACGATGTCGGGACCCAAAATTACGATTTTGGAACCCTCTGTGTATACTGCACTAGTCCAGGATCACGTTAGTGCACACAGGGTCAACATAGGTAAATATCTATCCACACAAACGATAAATAAAGTAAACGAATAGTTTGAATAGCAAATAAGGGTTTTGACCTTATGGTCGAGTTTACACTTATTAAGCCACAGGCTAATGAGAAGATAAAGCAAAGAATGAACGGAAATAACTCCAACGTAGATCCCACCAATTCACCACAGCAACCAGCGGGATCCGGACCTAACGATCAACAACCTTGGCGAACTCCTCCTCAAAGCGGCGTAGACTCCTCCTCTTACGTAGGTTTGGCGCAAGTTTTACAACAAGCGTGAGTACACAACCGCACTCGCAAATCATACCACGAATGCAATTTATAGATGCGGTTTATTCCAAAGTAAAGGCTTCTGTGGTTCTTTTGCATAAAAGCAACATTTGCAATTGAATACGAGTAATAGATTGAAAGCATAATTCAAAACAAATAGACAATATTAATTTAACAATTGTTTCCACAAAGACACAAAGCTAAACAGATTATTTCATATAGCCATATGATTGAGGTCACACAGCTCCCATCCCAACATTTTATGAAAACTACCCCTCATGTGAAATCCCCGAGCATGTCCATGACCGCGGACGCGGCTATTCGAATAGATTGATTTAACACTCTGCAAAGGTTGTACACTTTACCCACAAGATACAACTAGTGTAGCAAGCACTAATCATAACAAAACGGTTCAGAAACTTCATCTCAACATTGACACTCCCGATGTGCTTACAAACCGCTATGCCAACCCAAACGAAACGCTTTGGCATAACACACACCGCTGGACAGGGAAGCGGCGAACCGTCCCGCGATGCAACCACTAAGTAGTCGCACCTCCACCCTGTCACACAGCCTAACCTATCCACCTGAACATCAATGCCGAGAATCCATAACTTACTAAGTTAGGCCCGTCCCATACCAGGCATGTGGTTGTACAGTAAGGCTCAGTTCAATGGTGCACAAAGTTAAGTCCTTAATTGACCAAGGCAAGACTTCCATGTTCTAACTAAATCACAAAGACTATCATTCCCATCACAAAGCCCACCATATCACACAGTATCCACCACTTGCCTCAGTCTAAATCCTTTACCACCCAGTTGGTTTTAGTGCAACACATGCCATCACGAAGTAATAACACATAGCACACAGTTTTACACAAAGTTCCATAGTCACTTAGTCACATTTAATAAATTGCAACTTACATGAGATGTGAGACTCGTAGCATGGCTAAGCAATTGTACTCGCGTCTAACCAACCCACGTTGTTGCTATAATATTACCAACTAGTAACTAATCTAGGGTGACAAGGAATTATGACATACAAGACCAAGGTGTGATAACAATTTGGATAATAACTATGCCCAAAGCATTTAAATAAATAATTAAAGTAGGATGCAATAATTTAACACAAAGTAATTTAAAAACTGGGTTCAAGATGATCAAAGTTATGACTTGCTTTGGAAAAGATCTATGTACTGATCTTGATCTTGGGGTGCTCCTTCTTCAACGAAATTCCCCGACGAATCGACGTCTACTCGCAAACGAAACAAATAAACAAAACAAATAAATAACAGAGGCAAAACAAGCTCCAAAAATTAAATAAAAATCTCAGATAAATAGAGCTTGAATTTAGATAAATTTAGAAATTTGAATGGGCTTAATCGAGTTAGGATGCAAAAGTTATGGCCTCTGGAAGTTTTAAATCTAAAAGAAACCCTAATTTGGATTTTCTGGAATTTTCGAATTATTTCTCTAAAGAAAAATCGGATTATTGCGCAATCTTGACGTTATCGGAGGCGTTCGACGGGATGAAAATTGGTCCGGCAGTGGGACCCACATGTCGGTGACGACTCACGGTAGACTAGGTCTACCGAGCCAATGGATCTCAAGTCCGGTGGATCGCGCGCGGCGCCTGCGTGGCACGACTCGGCAGACACCTAGGCGGCACGTCAGCGCACGGGATGAGGTGGCGGGTGACGTGACGTCCACGTCGGACCCGGAGGCCGCGGCGCTCGGAAACCGACGACAACGGCGAACGACGGCGATCCACCGGCGGTGAGTGGTACCGGTGTGTAGCTCTCGCTATTGCGAACCTATTGAGGTAGGTCCGGGTGGTCGAGGATGACGGAGGTGGCCGGCGGCGAGGGTTGAGCGGTGGAGCTGTTTCTGGTTTTGTCGGACTGGAGCTCCGGTGAGGTTCTAGCGACGGCGAAGGCTCCTGGAGGTAGCCCTGGTGATGCTGAATCTGACGGTGCACTCGATGACGACGCGGCGACACTGGCGGCGGCGCAAATCGACGGCGACGAAACGCGGCCAAAAACCCTAGATGGGGAATTGCGGCGGCGCAAGGGCTCGGGAGGAGGTGAGGGTGACGGCTCGAGGTTGCGGGTGAGAGGGCGATCCCGGGGGTGCCTTTTATAGGGACCGGGAGGGGCTAGGGCGGCGTACGGTGAAGAAACCCTAAAAGAGTCCGAGACGGTCACGAGGGAAAACGGAGTTAGAGACGAAACCGGGATTTGATTTTGATCTAGAAAGGTGCGGGGAGGTTGGGGATAAGATTCTACGCGTTTTCTAGAAGGGGTTCTGTTGGAAATCTCGCGTTGTCGTACTTTAATCCTTGTAAACTATCAACTAATGATATGATCAATAAAATACATACAAGATAGCAAACATACAAATGAATAAGCAATTATACAATGAATGTAAATTGCACAAAGTAAAGCATATGAAAGCTAATCACAAGAAGACACGGGTGTTGGGAAACAGGTAGGCTACACTAGCGCAAATTAAAAAATTCTACCCGTAAACCAAGATCACTGCAGTTATAGATCACGGTCTTACCACTAGACGCGCAGGTGCGGAAGTTGATGCAAAGACGTCGGGCGGTGTAGTCGCACTCGATTGATGCGATGCGTCGAGCGAGTAGTCGTACTACTTCCTCGTCCTCGTCGCGGCGTCCCACGTCTGCCTCCTTTCTTGCGGTTCGTCCCAACGCCACGCATGCGGCGCCTCCAAAGGTATCCACACGTGCGGGAGGAAGCGACGCGACGCGGACTACTAGATCCGCGCGAGCGACTAGGGCGTGGGAGGGTGGCGGCCGTGGTTTGAGGATGTCACGAAAAACTCAACCCTCAACCGCGCCCGCCCTCCTTTTATAGACGTCCTTATAATGGGCTTCTACGAATAGAGGCCCATTAGGACTCAATGCCCGATCTAATTTAGATCCAATCCGAATTAGGCTTCACCCATAAGTGTGTGACCTATGGTTCACATATGTTTAGACATGACGCAGTACACATACTTGGTCAATAGTTGGTAGCGACCTCTAGCAAGACGTGCCAACTCCTAAACATACGTAAAGATCATATCGGACGAACCATCACAACGTTATGTACATGCCAATCCCTTTGCCTCACGATATTCAATCGAGCTCCAAGTGACCACTCTTTCTCGATCCTCGTGATCCGGAATCCCTTACTAGGTTAACTCTTAACCTTAAGTAGCATGGCCATGCATTTCGATCCGATCACTCGAGGCAGAGAGATATCTCTCGGTAGAGAGGGCAAATCCCATCTCGACCGACCATGCCTCGCAAACATGCTTCATGACAAACCCAAAGCTACCTTTATAACTACCCGATTCACGAGTAGCGTTTGATAGCCCCTAAGTAGGTCGATTCACATCTCAAGTACATACGACAATCTCGTGTCTAAGGACAAGGCGTACACATTGTGTAGAGAGAACCATAAGAATAATTACTATGTCTCATGTTGGGTCGGTCCAACCCCATGTTCTAAACATGTGTCCACATTATTGGTTTGACATCTCCATGTCTATGACCTGTGAAACATGGTCATCAACCGATACATGTGCTAATCCATCATTCACGTGTGTCCTCACATGAACTCCGACTAGGGACAACTTTAGAATAACCATACAAGTAAAGAGTTTCACAAACAAGTCACATACTTGTTAATCAACACAAAGGCAATATTCAAGGAACATTTATTAAATCATGGATACAATGAAATATCATCATCAATATGATTGCCTCTAGGGCATATCTCCAACAACGGGACACATTGATGTTTTACCGTGGTGGTCGGAGACTTGCCGATCTCCCATAATCCACGTTGAGGGAAACCCAAACCAATTGGGCCGGCTCCACAAATTAAGCCTTCCTCCGAGGTATCAACACCTCGCTCCACTAGGGTTGCTCTTACTCCACTCCGGAGATGGCGAGCACCAAACCACTCACAGACACCGGACCTTCTCACAAGCTTCACTTGAGAAGATCACCGGGCCACGACGCCTCCACGCCGTCTAGGTGTCGGCAAACACCAAGAGTAACAAGTCTCCAACTTTCACTTGAACCAATCAAGTGTCAAAGCTCTCGTGGATACTAAATCAACCATCTAATGCAACACATGCAATAGGATTTGTCTCTCAAACCTCACTAAGTGCAACACATGCACAAATGGGAGTAGAGGGCTTGCTCTTAGCTCAAAAGAACTCAATGGGATGCCAAAGATTACCTCTCAACCAGCCAAGGGGGTATTTATAGCCCCCACACCAAAAACTAGCCGTTTGGAGATGAAACACCAAAAACTAGCCGTTCTGACCTTTTGCGGTCGTATCGCACTCACAAGGGGCGGTACTACCGTTCTGCGGTACTACCGCTGTTATAAGGGCAGTACTACCGCTCTGCGGTACTACCGCAGTTATACGGGCGGTACTACCGCAGCCCGATTTTCAGCACAGACAATACTGGGTAAAAAGGTCATAACTTTTGACTCCGATGTCGGAATTGAGTGATCTTGGACTCTATTGAAAGCTTATTCAGAGGGCTACACAACCCACCTATTTGATTGATCACAAACACATTTGATCAAATCAAAAAGGACAACTCAAAAGAGCCACTACCATGGTCTAAGTCCAAAGAAATAGCAACAAGCAATCTTAGACCATGTCAAGGGAATACACATGAATCTTAACCATTTGCAAAACACATTTGCAAACATAGATCATGCCACAAGGAGTAGGTACATGGACTTCAACCGTTTGCAAAACACATTTGCAAAGTATAGTCACATGCTACAAGGATTATCGCATGAGCCTCGACTATTTGCAAAACACATTCGCAAATAATAGCATCATGCCAAGTGAGCTAGAGCAAGGAAGATTGAGCTATCAACACATGATGAGACTCAAGCTACTAGACAAGACCCCTCTTAATAGTACGGCAACCTATACTAGCAATCCGGTCTTCCAACCAAACACCAAGACCGGTAAAAGACTAGGAACACATCCTTAGCCCTAGCTAGTCATACCTTTGCCTTGAGCATCTTCTTGAAGGTTGATGACGCACATCTTCACTTCAAGTCCGGGTCATCGTCTTGATATGCATCAACCCATGATGCATCCTTTACTTGACCTCAATCAACATATGAAGAGTCTTCTCTTGACTTGATGATCAACTCATTATCATCTGTTCTTCGAGATCTTGATATGCATCAACACATGATGCATCCTCTTCTTGAATCTTGACTTGATGACGATCAACTCATGATGCCATCCAAAGTCTTCATCACCCTGGAACATAACCTATTCATCCAACTCATGGAAAATGTTAGTCCCACAATGTCATTAACATTAATTATCAAGATATACTGCATAAATGCTTTTGAACAAGCCATTATCGAAGGTGCGGTATTACCGCCAACTATCATCCGTATACCGCTCTCGGTAGTACCGTTTCTCGAATGCGGTACTACCGATTTCAGAGGCTCGAGAAATACGAGAAAAATACCTTCTCGGAATTTACATACCGCCAACTAACAAGCGGAACAACGGGTTGCGGTAGTTCCGCCAACATATTTGCGGTCATACCGTTACGCGGTAGTTCCACCACATGAACTCCGGTACTACCGCACATCGGTAGTACCGCTTACCAAATGCGGTCATACCGATTTCCACTTAACTTCTTCCAGAAGCTTTTCGAAATGCAGTGCATGACTCCTTTGTCTTGAGTCATGTCGATCTTTTATCACCTTTGCATTTCCTTTTTATGTCATCACTCAAACTCCGGGACTAAGCCTTGAAACATCTTAGCACACATGTTAGTCCCACAACACAATTTCAAATAATTGAATGTAATTGGTATGAGTATATATAAACACGAAGTTATATATATACTCAAGAGTTATGTTTCAAAGTAGATCACAAGGATCAATATATACTAATGAAACAACAAGGCCATGAGTATATATAAACTACACAAGTTATATATACTACAAGTATATACGAACTACACAAGTTGTATATACTGAATATGAGTGTATACAAACTACACAAGTTGTATATACTCACATGAATATATTAACTACACAAGTTAGATATATTCAAGGATATATGAGCATATATGAACTACATAAGTCTCATATGCTCACATACAAGTATATATGAACTACACAAGTTATATATACCAAATATGAGTGTATACAAACTACACAAGTTGTATATACTCATATGAATATATTAACTACATAAGTTAAATATATTCAAGGATATATGAACATCCATGAACTACACAAGTTTCATATGTTCTCATATACTCATATGAATATACTAACTACACAAGTTAAATATATAAGGATATGTTTCAAAGTAAAGATCCTTAATATATGTGGAAAGAGAATATGGATCAATACTAATGAAACCACAAAATATAGAATGGACTCCCCCTAAATGTGTGCATACACAAATGTGTAATGGAAACATATGCACATATCCAAGTTAAACTTTTTGGTGGAGTTTATCCTATATTTTGGATCCGAGAATGCAACAAGATATAAGTAGAATGCATACCTCTTGTATTTCTATCTTTATATCCAAACGAGACTAAACAATAGATAATCAATAGAATGTTAGTCTCACAAATAGATTGTCATTTATGAATACATACCTGTGGATTTTTGCTTTTATATCTGAGACTAAGCATGATATAACAATAAGAAAGTGTATTTGTCATTAATCACTTAATCACTTGCATGCCTTCATGATTTTCACCTTTATATCCAAATAAGACTACACAATATGTATATCAATAAAAGTGTTAGTCTCACAGTTAGATTTATCATTAATCACCAAAACTTCATTACCACATAATGGCGGGTCTAGATCTTTCAATCTCCCCCTTTTTGGTGATTGATGACAAATCCATCATTAATAGTAACATTTGGATATAAGTTAATATATGATAAGAAAGAAAGCATATTTGACTATATGTATGCACAAAACTTAGAGAAAGAATTCTCCCACTTAAGGCATCACAAGAGATATCAAATAAGAACATCCAAATGTAACTCATACAAATTCTCCCCCTTTTGGCATTAACCACCAAAAATCCAAAACAAATCTTAAGCCAAAAGAGAGTCTTTGCAAGACTATGAGCTAGGCAAAAGAATTCATTATTTTGATCATCGAAATATTCTCCCCTTTTATGATCTATGCAAGATATAAGGTGAAAACATTCTCCCTAAACTTTTTCCCTTTTATGTTCTCCAAAAGCATTCTCTCACTTTTGGACTAAACATAAGATATGGTGAACTCACAAGAGAGAATCCAAATAATTGATCAAATAAATTTTCTCCTCTTTTGGCATAAACACCAAATGAACTCCAAATCAAAGAATCAAAAGAGACCAAAAGGAGTTTCTACAAACTAGTTTTCCCATATAATAGATTACCCAATTTGAAATTCAAAACGGTTTTCAATAAAGATTTTTCAAAATATTTTAGGAAAACTCCCCCTTACACAAAGGTTCTACTCCTTTGACACACAAAGGATTTCTTCGTCCACTTATCTTTGCTTTTGACACACAAAAGCATTCTTTGTCCAAATATCTCCTTCTTAGCTTTTGACACACAAAAGCATTCTCCCCCATTTTCTTTATGTGTATCCACTTGTAAGGTAATCCTTGAACAATTCTAGTAGATACCACTTGTAGAGATTTCTTGTAGATACCACTTGTTGAAAGATATTCTTTAAACTTTACTTGTGGATACTACGAGTCGACGATGCCACTTGTAAATTTCACTTGTAGATAATACTTGTAAATTCATATATTGATACCACTTGTGGAAAACATGCGTCGACAGGTCTTGCAATCTCAAGGTGCTTGAACTTCTCTTTTTAAGATCTTCAATGAAAGCATAGAGAGAAGAGATAGAGAGAAAAACCACTTGAGATAAGATGATACCACTTGATACAATTTAGATATATCTCTTGAAGAGATAGGACTTGAAAAGATATCTGCATCGGAGAAACCACTTGGATAAGATACCTCTTGAAAAACAACATCAAGAAATTTGAGGTATCGGAGAGACCACATGGATAAGAAGTGATTAGGTATCGGGGAGATCTTGGTAAGCAAAGAATTGATCGGCATGGAAAGAGTTAGATACCACTTGTGAATGAGAACAAGAGATACCACTTAAAAGATACAACGTGAAGGAGTACGATGATATCAATTGAGAATACCACTTGTAAGGACAAGATGATATCACTTAAAATAGTACCACTTGTAAAAACAAATATACCACTTGAATCAAACACATATGATTCTCGTGCCGAGGTCAAAGAAGATCAATAGGAGCTACCACTTGAAAGAATACCATTTGAATGATAAATATATCACAATGAGATCAAAATGGCATATAGAGTCAAAAAGTATTTGAGAGTAGCTTGCAAAGATAGCAAGGATCAATCTTAACTTTGGGAAACAACCACAATAGATTTAGAATTGAAAGAGTTTGAGATTGGCTATTTTATCAGGATAATCGGTAGTACCGCAGTTAGATGACCGGTAGTACCGCAACCCGGTAGTACCGCAAGAATACTGCCGGTAGTTCCGATTTTTCTGGAATAACAAGGATTGATCAGGGAATTTAGAAGAGAATTGAAGCTTATGCAAATGATCCCTAGTTTTGAACTCAATTAAATATTTTTAAGGATCATTATGCACTAAGGGGACTAATTAATATTCAACTTTCATTAGTTTTTATGAATTAGTCTTTTGATTTTGCAATTAAAATCAGATTTTCAGGAAATTTCTCAACAAGAGCCAAATTGAGCAAAAGATGAATTTTAAGCATCCAATTGCATGTATGAGTCATAAATACCATTATGGACCTATTCATGTGAGTAATTTAGGCTCAAATGACTAGACTCCCTTAAGTGCTAAAAGGTGACCACTTAGGTCAAACTAGTATTTTGGATGAGTTTCGAAATCAAATAACTTTTGATGAGTTGGTCTTTTGAAAAACATTTGAATACGAAAAATGTTTAGAATAACCAACTCTAGGATTTTCCTTTTGGGACGAAAGTTAAATTCCTTTTAGAATAGATTTTACACAAAAATCTAGTTTATGTCAAAAACAAGATTCTATGATCTAGAATTTTGGGTAGAAACTCATTTTCATTAAAAATAGCTTTTTCTTAAGCCAAAACATTTGGTAAACCTTTGAAATGCATTTGTATACATTTTGTAATTAATTTTTCAAAGGATTACTTATAGTTATGAAATTTTTGACTTTTGGCTAAAAGGCTCAATTTTGAAAAACATTACTACACTTAATTAATTTGGGCACACTTAGGGATGTGATATACATGATCATGACTTATCACTCCCCCTTAGTGTGCCACTACCATCTTGCTCAAGATTTGAATAATCAAGATTAAGCGCAAGAGCAAGAATAACCCTTTTATAAGATTTCCATGAAATGCAACCTACACAAGGTAAAGGGTCTAGATACTTTAATGTAAATACTTGTTACCGAGATAGCATTGGCTCATGATATGATTTGATAATCCTCAAACTTGACTCCAATTTTGACATATGGTGGAATACACCTCTTCATGAATAAGCCAAGCCTCCAATGCCTCTCCAAGTATCTATTAGTCATTTAAGCATATTTTTGGTACCCAAAACTTGGTTGGGTCCATAAATGTTAGTCACAATAGATTTGGGCACCCAAATGGCCCTAGCATTGGTTTTATGTACACTAACATTCCTAGCAAACACATTGCCATTTCTATCATTCCTAAGCATATAATGATCATTATAAATAATTGGCTTAGGAGAGATACATTTGGGACATTCCTTACTAAAATATCATTTCTCCCGGCAATTGTAGCAAGTAGGGTTTTTGCTTCCCCTTAATGTCTTCTTATCTTGCTCATTGCCGTCTTGCCTCTTCATTGAATGTCTTGGCTTGACATCCTTTTGATTTGGACACACCGAGACAATGTGTCCCTTCTCATAACATGCAAAGCATTTGATATTTGTGTATATGTTCCCTTTTTGCTTTGGGATGCTTTTCACCTTCTTCTTGGCGATGAAACCAAGTCCTCTCTTATAATCTTCCTTGTTAGGGCATTTGGAGGAGAGGTGACCCTTTTGATGACAATCAAAGTACTTGATGTTCTTGTTGTGTCTTTGATTGTGTCTCATCTTGCTATTTTCCCTTTTCTTGGGAGTGAAGCCGATTCCACTCTTATCACTTGAGCTTCGTTGCTTGCTCAAGATATCATCAAGAGTGACCTTCCCTTTGTGGCTTCTATCCAAGTCATTTTTCAAATTTACGACTTGGGCCTTGAGCCTTTTGTTTTCCTCTACAAGATTAGTTTCAACAAGCATAGAGGAAATAGAAGCATTTTCACAAATGCTACAATGCATATCAATTAAATCATCACAAGATGTGGATATGTTGACTTTAGATGAATTACAAGAAATAGGAGCTATGTATGGCAAATCATCTATTAAATTACATGTAATTCCGATATCCACATTAGACTTTTTAAAATCATTTAGAAGAAGAGTTTCATGTTCATCTTTTAGAACGTCATAATTATTTTGAAGAGAGATATGCTCTTTCTCTAAAACCTTGAATCTCTTCTTTTCTTTTCCAATATATTCATTTAATTCCTCTAGCATCTCCATCAATTCATCATATGAAGGCTCATAATTATTTACCTCATTTTTACCTTTAGCCATAAAGCAATGAGGCGATGTTGATGGAGTTGATGTGTGGTCATTGTCGGAGCTAGAAGTTGAGCATTCTTCTCCCGACATCCATTCTTGTATGCAATCATCACTTGTGGAAGTGGACATTTCATAATGGCATTGTACTTGTGTCCACATCTCATGAGCATTCTTGAGATCGCATACTTCATTGAACACATCTACACTCAAAGCACTAAATAAAGCGTTAATTGCTTGAGCATCGAGATGTAAGCATTTCTCTTCCTCAATTGTTGGATCAAGACTATCCAATGGAGGAGAAAAGCTAACATCTACAATCCGCCATATATTTAGGCCCATGGCCTTAAAATAACATGACATACGGATTTTCCAATGTGCATAATTTGTGCCATCAAATTTAGGTGCTTCACCTAGGTGCATAAAATTTCTAGTCGTCATCCTTTACTCTCTATACGGTTAAGTCTAATAAATGAGAGACCAAGCTCTGATACCACTTGTAAGATCGAGGAGGCCGACTAGAGGGGGTGAATAGGCGTTTTAAAACTTCTATGCGTTAAAACCGAATTCTAATGCGGAAGCTAAATAACAATTCGGTTTAGCACAATTAAAGCTTAAAGCAACTAGGTTCAACTAAGTGCACCAACACTACAAGTCAATAATAAATAGAGCAATTTAGCAAAGACTTGTAAACTATCAACTAATGATATAATCAATAAAATACATACAAGATAGCAAACATACAAATGAATAAGCAATTATACAATGAATGTAAATTGCACAAAGTAAAGCATATGAAAGCTAATCACAAGAAGACACGTGACACAATGATGTTTTAACCGTAGTGGTAAGGAGACTTTTGCGGTCTCCATAATCCACGTTGAGGGAAACCCAAACCAATTGGACCGGCAACCACAAATTAAGAGTTCCTCCGAGGTATCAACACCTCGCCTAAATCCACTAGGGTTGCTCTTACTCCACTCCGGAGATGGCGAGCACCAAACCACTCACAAACACCGGACCTTCTCACAAGCTTCACTTGAGAAGATCACCGGGCCACGACGCCTCCACGCCGTCTAGGTGTCGGCAAACACCAAGAGTAACAAGTCTCCAACTTTCACTTGAACCAATCAAGTGTCAAAGCTCTCGTGGATACTAAATCAACCATCTAATGCAACACATGCAATAGGATTTGTCTCTCAAACCTCACTAAGTGCAACACATGCACAAATGGGAGTAGAGGGCTTGCTCTTAGCTCAAAAGAACTCAATGGGATGCCAAAGATTACCTCTCAACCAGCCAAGGGGGTATTTATAGCCCCCACACCAAAAACTAGCCGTTTGGAGACGAAACAGCCAAAAACTAGCCGTTACAGCCTTTTGCGGTCGTACCGCACTCACAAGGGGCGGTACTACCGTTCTGCGGTACTACCGCTGTTAGAAGGGCGGTACTACCGCTCTGCGGTACTACGCAAGGTTATACGGGCGGTACAACCGCAGCCGATTTTCAGCACTGCATAACACGGGTAAAAGGTCATAACTTTTGACTCGATGTCGGAATTGAGTGATCTTGGACTCTATTGAAAGCTTATTCAGAGGGCTACACAACCCACCTATTTGATTGATCACAAACACATTTGATCAAATCAAAAGGACAACTCAAAGAGCCACTACCATGGTCTAAGTCCAAAGAAATAGCAACAAGCAATCTTAGACCATGTCAAGGAATACACATGAATCTTAACCATTTGCAAAACACATTTGCAAACATAGATCATGCCACAAGGAGTAGGTACATGGACTTCAACCGTTTGCAAAACACATTTGCAAAGTATAGTCACATGCTACAAGGATTATCCATGAGCCTCGACTATTTGCAAAACACTTTCGCAAATAATAGCATCATGCCAAGGTGAGCTAGAGCAAGGGAGATTGAGCTATCAACACATGATGAGACTCAAGCTACTAGACAAGACCCTCTTAATAGTACGGCAGCCTATACTAGCAATCCGGTCTTCCAACCAAACACCAAGACCGGTAAAGACTAGGAACACATCCTTAGCCCTAGCTAGTCATACCTTTGCCTTGAGCATCTTCTTGAAGGTTGATGACGCACATCTTCACTTCAAGTCCGGGTCATCGTCTTGATATGCATCAACCCATGATGCATCCTTTACTTGACCTCAATCAACATATGAAGAGTCTTCTCTTGACTTGATGATCAACTCATGATCATCTCTTCTTCGAGATCTTGATATGCATCAACACATGATGCATCCTCTTCTTGAATCTTGACTTGATGACGATCAACTCATGATGCCATCCGAAGTCTTTATCACCCTGGAACATAACCTATTCATCCAACTCATGGAAAATGTTAGTCCCACAATGTCATTAACATTAATTACCAAGATATACCTGCATAAATGCTTTTGAACAAGCCATTACTGAAGGTGCGGTATTACCGCCAACTATCATCCGGTAATACCGCTCTCCGGTAGTACCGTTTCTCAGATGCGGTACTACCGATTTCCAGAGGCTCGAGAAATACAGAAAAACATCTTCTCTGGAATTTACATACCGCCAACTAACAAACGGAACAACCGGGTTGCGGTAGTTCCGCCAACATATTTGCGGTCATACCGCTACGCGGTAGTTCCGCCACATGAACTCCGGTACTACCGCACATCGGTAGTACCGCTTACCAAATGCGGTCATACCGATTTCCACTTAACTTCTTCCAGAAGCTTTTCGAAATGCAGTGCATGACTCCTTTGTCTTGAGTCATGTCGATCTTTTATCACCTTTGTATTTCCTTTTTATGTCATCACTCAAACTCCGGGACTAAGTCTTGAAACATCTTAGCACACATGTTAGTCCCACAACACAATTTCAAATAATTGAATGTAATTGGTATGAGTATATATAAACACGAAGTTATATATATACTCAAGAGTTATGTTTCAAAGTAGATCACAAGGATCAATACTAATGAAACAACAAGGCCATGAGTATATATAAACTACACAAGTTATATATACTACAAGGATATACGAACTACACAAGTTGTATATACTGAATATGAGTGTATACAAACTACACAAGTTGTATATACTCACATGAATATATTAACTACACAAGTTAGATATATTCAAGGATATATGAGCATATATGAACTACATAAGTCTCATATGCTCACATACAAGTATATATGAACTACACAAGTTATATATACCAAATATGAGTGTATACAAACTACACAAGTTGTATATACTCATATGAATATATTAACTACGCAAGTTAAATATATTCAAAGATATATGAACATCCATGAACTACACAAGTTTCATATGTTCTCATATACTCATATGAATATACTAACTACACAAGTTAAATATATTCAAGGATATGTTTCAAAGTAAAGATCCTTAATATATGTGGAAAGAGAATATGGATCAATACTAATGAAACCACAAAATATAGAATGGACTCCCCCTAAATGTGTGCATACACAAATGTGTAATGGAAACATATGCACATATCCAAGTTAAACTTTTGGTGGAGTTTATCCTATATTTTGGATCCGAGAATGCAACAAGATATAATAAAACAGTAGAATGCATATCTCTTGTATTTCCATCTTTATATCCAATACGATAAGTGTATTTGTCATTAATCACTTAATCACTTGCATGCCTTCATGATTTTCACCTTTATATCCAAATAAGACTACACAATATGTATATCAATAAAAGTGTTAGTCTCCCAATTAGATTTATCATTAATCACCAAAACTCCATTACCACATAATGGCGGATCTAGATCTTTCAACGAGGCTCGAGCTCGGAAACATGGCGGACGTCGCGGCCGCTCGCGAGGAAGAAGCCGGGCGCGAGGGGGACGACGAAGGCGTGGGGCCCACACGTTAGCAAGAGACGGGCGGCGGTGGGGTCAAGCCACATGAGTCGGGCCGCGAGCGGGACAACAAGCAGGGGAAAAGAGGGTTGGGTCAGGGAGATTCGGCCCGAAGGATTAACTGAGATTTTTATTTGCTTTTCTAATTTAGAAAATACCAGAAATTCAAATAAGCAATAGAAAATAGCAAATGAACTCGGAAAAATTCTAGAAAAATCTAGAAATATATCTGAGCACATAGAACCCAAATAAAATAGTTTTGACTATTGTTCATGTTGGGATTATTCACATTAAAGGTTTTTGTTTGTAAAGTCCAATATTAAGCTTTTGAATTTTAAAAACAAATAAATCCCAATGGTGAATTTTCTCCCTACTAACTATTAAAAGATTTTTAAGCTCAGAAAATTGGGATGTTACAAACCTCCCCCCTTAAAGGAATCTCGACCCGAGATTCAAAGCTATAGAGAAAAGGCTAGAAACCTGGCTTTGGCTCTTCTTCACGTTCCCACGTTGCTTCTCCTTCTAAGTGGTTGCTCCACTGGACCTTGCAAAAACGAACAGTCTTGCTTCTGGTGAGGTGCTCTGCGACATCCAAAATCTTGACTGGCTGCTCCTTGTAGGTAAGATCCTCTTTCAAATCAATCGATTCTAACGGGGCTTGCTCTTCTGGCACACGAAGACACTTTTTCAACTGCGAGACATGAAAGACATCATGCACTCCGGCTAACGACTGCGGTAGCTCCAACTGATATGCAACTTCTCCACGGTGTTCCAAAATCTTGAACGGACCAACATACCTAGGGGCAAGCTTCCCCTTGGCATGAAACCTTTTGACACCTCTGAGCGGAGTCACTCAAAGGTAAACGAAATCCTCGGGTTCAAAACTGAGATCTCGACGACGATTATCAGCATAGCTCTTCTGCCTGGACTGAGCTATCTTCAACCTTTCTCTTATCATGGCCACTTGTTCTTCTGCTTCTTGGATGATGTCGGACCGAACATCGATCGTTCGATTGTTTCGACCAATTCAACGGGTTTGTGAGCACGACCATACAAAGCTTCAAATGGTGACATTTGTAGACTGGCTTGATAACTATTGTTGTACGAAAATTCTGCATATGGTAAACTCTTATCCCATCGGGCAACATTAGCTAGAGCACAAGCTCTCAGCATATCCTCCAATATCTGATTGACTCTTTCGGTCTGTCCATCTATCTGTGGATGATACGCGGTACTGAAATTCAGATGGGTACCCAATGCTTCATGCAAATTCCGCAAAAAACGAGAGGTGAATTGAGATCCTCGATCTGACACTATCTTCTTGGGCACACCGTGCAAACTGACAATTCTTGCCATGTACAATTCTGCAAGGCGATCTCCTGAGTACGTGGTTTTGACTGGCAGGAAATGGGCGACCTTGGTCAAACGATCGACTATTACCCAGATCGAATCGTAACCCGATTGGGTCTTGGGTAAACCGGTGATGAAATCCATTCCGATCTCTTCCCACTTCCATTCTGGAATCTTCAGCGGTTGCAACAAACCTGCTGGTCTCTGGTGTTCTGCCTTTACCTTCTGGCAGACGTCGCACAAGGCAACGAACTCTACGACTTCTCGCTTCAAATTTGGCCACCAAAATTTATTCTTAACATCCTGGTACATCTTGGTACTTCCAGGGTGAATCGAATACTTTGAGTCATGGGCTTCCTTTAAGATTAACTGTCTTAGACCATCGATATCTGGTACACAGATACGACCATTAATCCAGAGTATGTCTTGATCATCCTTGGTGAAATCTTTGAATTTTCCTTCTGCCATTTTGAGCTTAATGTCTGACAACACAGAATTCTTTGGTTGCCACCTGGAAGTGACTATCCCAATAGCCACCACAACATAGCACGAATCCCCTATTCGTAGCACCCATTAAGTTTTAATTAAAAGGTTGTAGTCTAACTCTTGAAAGCTTACCCAAGCGTGTCCATAACCTAGGACAAGGCTATTCAAATAGTTTTAACCCTGCAGGGGTGTACCAATGTACCCACACTCCAGACCGCCTTTAAGCCACAAAGCACACTTCCGAAGGTATGCCGGCACGGCTAAGTCCTACGAGATGTTTTCCAATATTGTGTATTAACCACGAGCCGCTCGTATGGATAGAAACTCATACGCTTACATTGCAAGCCGAAAGACAACCAGCCATCACGGGGGAAGCCTTTCAGACACTACAATGCTCCCAAGACCATCCTCCTGCGACTCTGTGACCAAGCCAATACACACAGTACTAAGTCAAGAGAGGTCCCATACCCTCTAGTGTGGTTAGCACGCACAAATTGCTCGGATAATGGTACTCACAAGATGTTCGGTCCTTAATTGACTCTGCACCAATCCACCACACCCAAAATCACACCACTTACCATTGTGCCCAAGTCTAAATCATTTTGTTTTCAGCTTTAGTTTTCATAAGTAGACATGGCACAAGGTGAAATCATAAATCATAATAAGTTTTTATAGATCAAGGTTATCGACGAGTCGATAACCGCCCATTTCTACGGAAGCTAAGCATGGCTAAGCAATTAATTCGCCAACTACTAAGTGACAAGATCTCATCCACGAACTCTAAATTACAGCAATACCTAGGTGCATGGTAGTAGAGGATACTCATTTGCCTAAGGAAATGCATCTACTAGGTCAACTAACGCCAATAGTTTAACACAAACTAGCAATGCATACATAGAATTTGTAAACAACATAAATACTTAAAATATTGGGATTAACATGATCAACCTGCTTGCCTTGCTGGGATGTGTCTTGCTGCAGAGGGGAGTGCTCAGGTTCAATAAATTCTTCGGAACCTAACGCGAAAAGGCGATAAAAACCGATAAGAACGAAGAACACCAAAAGGAACTCAACAGCAAAGAACAACCAAATCCCATGAAATTTCTACAGCGGCTAGGGGTTGATTTTAGACAATTTTAGAAACAAGAATCACTTCATTTGGACTTAGCATGAAAAAGTTATGGCTAAACTAAGTTCTCTCAGCTTGAAAAATCCTAATTAAATTAATTACGGTTACTGTTCATGGCGAAAATTTCTAGAATGATCTGGAACTTGAAATTTTTATGGCAGGTAGATATGGTTATCCTAACAATAGCAAAACTGAGTTTGCACAATTTGGAGTTGAAATGAATTAGTTATGATTTTTCTGAGTTCTAAAACAAATGAATCATTAATTTCAGTGGCAAGGATCATAAGAAGACCTATTCTACGTTACAGTACATTCCTAGTGGGTTTTAACAAAATTTAGTTTGCTCAGTTTGGAATAACAGAGAATAAGTTATGCATTTTACAAATTTTCAATGAATTTCTAAACAACATTTTTCACTAAACAAGATCATGCAGTTAAAATCATTTTCTACTATATAACAGTGCCTAAATTCATTCTCAAATTAAAGTTCATACTATAACAAAGCTACAGCAATTGGAATCATTCAAAAAGGAGCTAAGATGACAAAGTTATACACTTTTGAAATTTGAAACATCAAAAGACTTGGAAAAATTCGAGCTCTCGGGAGGTCCAAATGAACTGAAAGACAAAGGAGAGGTCGTGGGCCGTTGATCTTTCATCGCACGGCCACAGACCTCGAAACACAGCGCACAGAAGACCTCCTCCCGCAGACCGGGAGGTCTCGACCGTTGAGATCCGATCCAACGGCCACGACCGGTGCATGCACAACAGACGCAAAGGAGGTCTCGCGCTTATCAGAGGTCGTGACCGTCAGATCAAGATCTCGCGGTCCCGAGCACTAGGGGAGGTCCTAAGGTTAAACCCACGGAGGGAGGTCTGGACGGCCAAGATCTCACGGAGGAGGTCTTCGACGGTCTAGATCTCCAGAGGGAGGTCTTTAACGGACACGATCAAGCGAGGGAGGTCCTGGGCGGTCAAGATCTCACGGGGGAGGTCCTAAACGGTTGAGATCTCCACGGGGAAGTCCTCAACGGTTCAGAACAGCTCTAAAGAGGTCCTTGGCTCCTCCGTACAAAGGACCAGTGGAAGGTCTTTTGCAAAGAGGACCCCGAGGGTGGTCCTGAGGTGGTCTTTGCAAAAATGACCAGGGGAGGTCTTTTTGCAAAGACGACCCCGAGGATGTCCGGGGGTGGTCTTCGCAAAATGACCAGGGTGGTCTTTTACGGAAACACAGAGGTGGTCCCAACGGCCAAGACTTGGCCTAGGGAGGTCTCAACGGCTAGGATCTCACACGGGGGAGGTCCTGCGACTTAGAAATCTTACCGAGAGGATCCAAAGGTCCAGAGCGACCCTCAGAGAGGTCCTCAACGGCTGAGATTAACCTAGGAGGTCCTGAGGCTTAAAGTTTTCAAAGAACGCATCCAACGGCACAGGTCTAATCTGGGGTGATCTTTAACGGTCGAGATTACACGAGAGGGAGGTCCTAGGACTAAGCCTTTCGAAAAATAACTTACGGCTCAGATCTAATCCTAGGGTGGTCCTAAACGGTGGAGATAACTCGAGGAGGTCTGAGGACTTGTCGATTTCGCGACAAGGGTACAGAACCTGACGTCAAGGTTTTCGGCTCGTCGCCGGCGATCTAAACGGTGGCGGCGCAAGCCAAATAAACCAAAACACGCATAATACTATTGCGAACCTAAGGGCACCATTCTCAACGGCGGAGCTGGCTTAGAATGCCGGCAAGCCGGAGAGGAGCAGAGGGTGGTTTTCGGCAAAAACCGAAAACGCGAAAAGGGGGCGCTACGAGCTAACCTAGCTTGCGATTAAGCTCTACGGGGCTAAAAGGAACTCACCAGGGCACAGGAGAGGTCCAGGGGAGGTCGAAGAAGAGCTGGCGGCGGAAGCCCACGCCGGAGATGAAGAAGATGGCGGCGACCAGGCGCTCTGAGCCAGCAGACGCAAGAAGAACGATCAGTATTCCTACGCGATGACCACGGGGTGATCCAGGAACAGAGGATTGGACGGAAACACTCACCGGAGTTGGAGACGACGAAAACCCCAATTTCAGCCGCGAAGACCTAGAACCTGAATTTCAGATTGTTCCTAGGAAACAAACCAAAACCAAGTTAATCACTGGGTTTCAAATGACCAGGAGGTCCAAGCGACAAAAGAAAAAGGGTCCAAAGATCACTGGAGCACTGAAGATGACGAGGGCCCCAAGGTCTGGCAATGGCAGACCACAAATGTTCTCGGTGGCTTACGCGTGAACGCACAGAGAGCGAGTTGGAGGGTGATTGCGAGTGGAAGAGGCTAGAGGAGGACCTTGGAGGTGCTCAAGCAGCTTGAAAGCCAGTAACACGAGGACTAAGGCTTTAATGGCGACGGACCAGCAGTGCCGCGCGAGAAAACGAGGAGGAGGAGTGCGATCGCCACTGCACCGACATGGGCAAAAGCGAGGCTCGTGGCCGCTGTCGGGTCCCACGATGCGACGGAGGCTCGCTTCGGAGGTCGCGCACACCGCCATCGCCGCACGCGCTGCACGGCGAGAGGAGGAAGAAGAAGAATGTATGGTTTTGGTGGTTTGTGAGCGTTGGATTTTAAACCAACGGCTCACACCTGATGGACCGTGATCAAGCTCAAAGCGGCTCGTGACTTGACTCGAACGAGTCAAATTGTCTGGCCTGACTCGACTCAAGCCCGGTCCGACTCAACCGAGTTTTTACTTTTGGTTTTGGAAGGGCTGTTCTTCTGAGAATTGTTTGAGCTAGCAAAACAACTTCAAAATCTCAAACTTTTACAGAGTTTGCCACCATGACATTGAACTTGCATAAAATGTTCAGAGGTTTTGGTGTTGTGGATTTTCCTCCAAAATTTTAACAAGGTGTGGACCAATGGTTGACCTGAATTTGAATAGGTTGGATCACCACCAAAATATTCAAACAATTTCTAAAATTGTGAAATTTTTCAGAGGGGTCACATACCATCCCAAGAACTTAGGAAAAATATTTCCAGGAGATGATCAAAATATCTGACACGAATGTTTTTGAAGGATCAAGATTTGAATAAATAGACGTGTGACTTTGTATTTCCATAAGTCTTGTACAGGAACTGTTCAGTACAAACAGGAAATACATGATGTAAGAAAAAGTTTTAATTTCTACTCATTTTCTTACATTTGAAACACAAGCCTAAAATTGGGATGTTACATCCTCCGACTTGGAGTACACCAGGATATCATCAATGAACACCACTACGAACTTGTCCAAATATTCCATGAATACTTTATTCATCATGTTCATGAAGTATGCAGGGGCATTAGTCGCACCAAAGGACATGACTAGGAACTCATAATGTCCGCATCGCTGAGAAAGCGGTCTTTGGTATATCCTTAGACAAATCTTTAGTCGGTGGTAACCTGATCGCAGTCGATCTTTGAGAACACTCCGCTCCCTTCATCCGATCAAACAAATCATCTATCCGGTAGTGGGTACTTGTTCTTGATGGTAACCTCGTTAAGGGAACAGAATCAATACACATCCTCATACTTCCATCTTTCTTTTGACAAACAACACCGCGCTCCTCATGGCGACGAACTAGGTCTCACGAAACCTTTCTTAAGAAGTTCTTCTATCCGCTTCTTCATCTCTACCAACTCACCTACTGGCATCCGATAAGGTCTCTTTGAAATTGGTGCTGTCCCTGGCACTAGGTCGATGACAAACTCGATGTCACGATCCGGTGGCATTCCTCGTAACTCTTCTCGAAACACATCTGGATATTCACTGACGACTGGTACTTCTTCCAAGAAAAGTGTCTTCAGTCGCTCACTAATGAGATGTCCATCACGAACTGAGGTGGCTAGAAACTCTACCTTGTTTCCTTTGGCATCCTCGATCGCTACTAGCTCTCCGACCACAATCTAGCACGGCCTTGTGCTTGGATAACCAATCCATGCCAAGAATGACATCTAGGGTTTGGGTATCTAGGACAATTAGGTTGGCTAGAAACCCAACTCCAGCTATGAGTAACTTAGCTCCTAAACATCCCACTCTAGTACTTAGCTCAAAGCGATCGGACTAAGAGAGTATGCTTAAGTTGCATAACTTCCAATTTATTCTTGGTTGCAAATATTCCAGAAACAAACGAATGCGAAGCTCCAAAATCAAACAGAACTGATGTAGGTACTGAGTTAACCGTAAACTTACGATCAAGACGACGTCCGGTGCTTCTCGGCTCCTTCCGCAGTGACGTGGTTGACACGGCCTCCGATCACGCGATCGTGGTGCTCCTCCCGCTAACCGACAACTTGTGAAGCTCCTTGGTTGATGCCCGTGCTTTGGCGTCTGGATGGCGAGCTCCAAGGTTGAAGCGCATCGGAGTGATTGTACCCTTCGCGACATTGGTTAGAATAGTGTCTGGCCGACGCATGTGTGTAACATACCCGCGGCACGCTCGTTGGTTGCTCCTCGGTTGGGGTTGACAGTGCGTGGTTGCGGAAGTTCGCGCTAGACGGTGTTGAAGTTGGTGCAAGTGTTCAACGGTCCGGGTGAAACCGATTGAACCGTGGTGGCACCGTTTGCCCTCTCGCTTGATTGCCGATTTTTGTTGAGCCATCCGGCGCTTGCGGTTATCTTCCAGCTCCTGCGCTTGTCCTCAGCACAAAGGCTTTGTTGACCAACTCCTAGAAATCGTGAAAGTATGGGCGATCGACCGACTTGTAGTCCAAAGGTTTAGCCCTTCGTAAAGCGACTTTGGCGAGCCTTGTCCGTGGCTACATCTTCCGCCGCATAGCGAGCTAGCCGAGAAAACTTGTTGAGGTAGTCGACATCGACATACCTCCTTGCTTGAGAGCGCGGAACTCATCCTTCTTGGATCGATAATACCTTACGTACGTGATAACGCGGAATGTCGCAGAAAATTCCTCCCGTGTGATATCCTCGTGGCGCCTCATGGCGGCAGAAGTTCTCCCACCATTCAAAGAAGCGGTGCCTTCCATCCGTGAGTGGCATACAAAACCTTTTCACGGGCCGTGACTGGGTAATCGCACTTCCTTCGATGACCCGAAGCCAATCATCTGCCTCTATTGGGGATACGTGTTCGGAAAATGTTGGTGGACGAGTCCTCATAAATTCTGCAAGTTTGGATAGTCCATGGTGACCATGAGCAGCTGGGGCTCCATACTATTGATTGTTGTTGTTGTTGTTGGTCTGGTTGTTCATAGCTTGCATCTGAGTCATTATGGTATTCATCAGCTGAGTCTGTGCTGCCATGAAAGCTCCAAAGTTTTGCAAGTCAATTGGGGGTGCTTGTGGTGGAACTGCTCCTACGGCTGGTTGCTCATTGCTTCTCGGCACTGGGGTGCCGGAACCACTAGCAGCAGTCTGATGAGTTTGAACCATCTAGCAAAGCTCCATGGGTTAGATAAGGTAGCAAGCACAAGATAAGTTAAGAACTAAGCAAGGGGCAGGTTAAACCCAACGAAACACAGCTCAAGAAACTCAAATGAAATATTTTTATTACTTAGGTCTTAGCATGGTCGCAACAAATGCCTAAGGGCCTTTGCACTCATACTGCACACAAAAGAAACAACGACCTAAGCACATAAAATTACCGCTAAAGGGCGACTCACTAAACCAAACCGCTAAGCTTGGAAATCAAACTAAGACACTACTCGAGAAAGCCTCCACAACCGCGCGACGCCCCGACGCCAGAGACTCGGAAGTGAGCGGCATCTTAGCAACCGATCTTGATGCCTCGAATCGTGCAGCAGAACAGCGCTCCGATCGCAATCGTTCACCGCTCCTCGGCTCTGCATCATCCTCCGCTCCACTGGGCCTTCCTCCGGATCTTCTCGTGATCCTCCTCGGGTCTTCTCTTCTTGGGAACTTGGTCGTAGAGGATCTCTTGCAGAGTGGCGACCTTCTCCTCAGCTCTCTGCAAGGCTTCATAGACATGATCCAACTCCGTGATGGTCCTCTCCAAGGCTTCCTCCTGGGCGGCCACGAACTGGGCAAGGTGCACGACTGTAGCGTTGTTATCTTCCTGCGTGGACGGGTAGCGAGCTGGCAAATCCACGGCGGCGGCCACGGGGTGGTAACGGAAGACGGTGTCTTGGAGCTCCCGTGCGTAGATGTTGCAGATACGCAGCATGGCCAAGCGCGACGACTCCTGGATACCTTCCAGCCAAGTGATCTTCCTCACAGAGACGTGCGAAGGTTGGCTCGCCTTGTCGTTCCTCCTGGCGTAGATCGTCAGGCGACAAATCACTCCACGATTTTGTCCATTCACCATCCAGTTGTTGCCGACGTACAGCGGACGATCAAAACCTCCAAGAACACCGGAGCAACTTCCAAAGCTCACAGATACCCTCCAAGGCGCCACCATAGCTCTAAAGGCGAGGCATCTGTCAAGACAGCATTTAACAGGTAAGAGCAACTTTAAAACAACGGAAAGAGAGAAGATTATAGCAATAGTTGAGTCGAGAGAGATATGAGGAGAGTTAAGTATTTAATTAACCTTGCAAGTTAATTTTCTTTTAGAAAATAGTTTGGACACTCTAAAGACGGCCAATCTAACTAAGGTCAAGACTACTGATCGATGGCTCGATACCACCTCCGTCGGGACCCAAAATTACGATTTTGGAACCCTCGTGTATACTTGCACTAGTCTAGGATCACGCTAGTGCACACAGGTCAACATAGGTAAATATCGATCCACACAAACAATAAATAAAGTAAACGATTAGTTTGAATTACAAATAAGGGTTTTGACCTTATGGTCGAGTTTACACTTATTAAACCACGCAGGCTAATGTAAGATAAAGCGAAATGAACGGAAATAACTCCAACGTAGATCCCACCAATTCACCACAGCAACCAGCGGGATCCGCACTTAACGATCAACAACCTTTGCGAACTCCTCCTCGAAAAGGCGTGACTCCTCTCTTCTCAGAGGTTTGGGCGCAAGTTTTACAACAAGCGTGAGTACACAACCGTACTCGCAAATCATACCACGTAATGCAATTTATAGATGCGAGTTTATTCCAAAGTAAAGGCTTCGTGGTTCTTTTGCATAAAAGCAACATTTGCAATTGAATACGAGTAATAGATTGAAAGTATAATTCAAAACAAATAGACAATATTAATTTAACAATTGTTTCCACAAAGACACAAAGCTAAACAGATTATTTCACATAGCCATATGATTGAGGTCACACACCCCATCCCAACATTTTATGAAAACTACCCTCGTGTGAAATCCCCGAGCATGTCCATGACCACAGACGCGGCTATTCGAATAGATTGATTTAACACTCTGCAAAGGTTGTACACTTTACCCACAAGATACAACTAGTGTAGCAAGCACTAATCATAACAAAACGGTCGTAAACTTCATCTCAACATTGACACTCCGATGTGCTTACAAACCGCTATGCCAACCCAAACGAAGCGCTTTGGCATAACACACACCATTGGACGGGAAGCGGCGAACCGCCCCGCGATGCAACCACTAAGTAGTCGCACCTCCACCGTCACACACCCTAACCTATCCACCGAACATCAATGCCGAGAATCCATAACTTACTAAGTTAGGCCCGCCCCATACCTGCATGTGGTTGTACAAAGAAGGCTCGATTCAATGGTGCACAAAGTTAAGTCCTTAATTGACCAAGGCAAGACTTCCATGTTCTAACTAAATCACAAAGACTATCATTCCCATCACAAAGCCCACCATATCACACAAGATCCACCACTTGCCTCAGTCTAAATCCTTTACCACCCAGATTGGTTTTAGTGCAACACATGCCATCACGAAGTAATAACACATAGCACACAGTTTACACAAAGTTCCATAGTCACTTAGTCACATTTAATAAATTGCAACTTACATGAGATGTGAGACTCGTAGCATGGCTAAGCAATTGTACTCGCGTAACCAACCCACGTTGGTGCTATAATATTACCAACTAGTAACCAATCTAGGGTGACAAGGAATTATGACATACAAGGCCAATGTGTGATAACAATTTGGATAATAACTATGCCCAAAGCATTTAAATAAATAATTAAAGTAGGATGCAATAATTTAACACAAAGTAATTTGAAAACTGGGTTCAAGATGATCAAAGGTATGACTTGCCTTGGAAAAGATCTATGTACTGATCTTGATCTTGGGGTGCTCCTTCTTCAACGAAATTCCCCGACGAATCGACGTCTACTCGCAAACGAAACAAATAAACAAAACAAATAAATAACAGAGGCAAAACAAGCTCCAAAAATTAAATAAAAATCTTAGATAAATAGAGCTTGAATTTAGATAAATTTAGAAATTTGAATGGGCTTAATCGGAGTTAGGATGCAAAAGTTATGGCCTCTGGAAGTTTTAAATCTAAAAGAAACCCTAATTTGGATTTTCTGGAATTTCCGAATTATTTCTATAAAGAAAAATCGGATTATTGCGCAATGCTGACGTCATCGGAGGACGCTCGGACGGATGAAAATTGGTCCGGCTGTGGGACCCACATGTCAGTGACACGGCTCACGGTAGACTAGGTCTACCGAGCCAATTGATCCAAGTCCGGTGGATCGCCGCGCGTGGCGCACGCGTGGCCGCCGACTCGCAGACACCTGGCGCGCACGCCGCGACGGATGAGGTGGCGGGTGACGTGGACGCCCACGCGGACCCAGAGGCGCAAGGCCGAAAGCCGACGACAATGGCGACAGCGCGCGATCCACCGGCGCGAGTGGTACCGGTGTGTAGCTCGCTATTGCGAACCTACCGAGGTAGGTCGGGTGGTCGAGGATGATGGAGGTGGCGGCGGTGAGGGTTGAGCGGTGGAGCTGTTTACGTTTTGTCGATCGAGCTCCGGTGAGGTTCTCGCGACGCGCGGCGCTCTCGGAGGTAGCCCAGTGATCTTGAACGGCGGTGCACTCGATGACGACGCGGCGACACTGGCGGCGGCGCAAATCAACGGCGACGAAACGCGGCCAAAAACCTTAAATGGGGAATTGCGGCGGCGCAAGGGCTCGGGAGGAGGTGAGGGTGACGGCTCGAGGTTGCGGGTGAGAGAACGATCCCAGGGGTGCCTTTTATAGGGACCGGGAGGGGCTAGGGCGGTGTACGGTGAAGAAACCCTAAAAGAGTCCGAGACGGTCACGAGGGAAAACGGAGTTAGAGATGAAACCGGGATTTGATTTTGATCTAGAAAGGTGCGGGGAGGTTGGGGATAAGATTCTACGCGTTTTCTAGAAGGGGTTCTGTTGGAAATCTCGCGTTGTCGTACGAGGCTCGAGCTCGGAAACATGGCGGACGGCGTGGCCGCTCGCGAGGAAGAAGCCGGGCGCGAGGGGACGACGGCGCGTGGCCCACACGTCGCAACGACGGAGGCGGCGCGCGGGTCGGGCTTCATGAGCGGGCACGCGAGCGACAAATACATGAAAAGAGGGTTGGGCAGGAGATTCTACCGAAGGATTAACTGAGATTTTTATTTGCTTTTCTAATTTAGAAAATACCAGAAATTCAAATAAGCAATAGAAATAGCAAATGAACTCAGAAAAATTCTAGAAAAATCTAGAAAATATATCTGAGCACATAGAACCCAAATAAAATAGTTTTGACTATTGTTCATGTTGGGATTATTCACATTAAAGGTTTTTGTTTGTAAAGTCCAATATTAAGCTTTTGAATTTTAAAAACAAATAAATCCCAATGGTGAATTTTCTCCTACTAACTATTAAAAGATTTTTAAGCTCAGAAAATTGGGATGTTACAAACGACCACAACTAGACCTGAGAGCGTACGCAATAACAAGTATGCCGAGGACGACGACGTGGACCGGCCAACCATGGGTACGGTGTGGTGTCACTGACGGGTAAGTTTCCTAAATATTTATTCTTTTTTGTAATGTAATTCAATTTTATGTGCTAAGTTTCTGTTGTTATATTCTACAGGCCACCTACACACCAATCACTACGCACACGTCCTACCCGGACTAAGTTGCGATGTTCGGTTAGCTGACAAATGATCATGTCATCTGGACATCGTACACTCCCGACAAGGTGTACGCGCGCTCTCCCCAAGGCCTATCGAGTCTGTGCACGCGAGACCACGTGTACTGGTACACGTGAAGGTGCTTGGTGCACGACGTCTTCGTGGAGGAGTACCAGGTGCAGCAGGTCATGCACTAGTTCGGTCTGCGACAGGAGGTCCCAGCCCCCTAGGGGCAGTGGGTGCCGCCGAATGTCCATTAGTAAGTTCACGTTTTACTTCTGTCGTACCATTTGCCTTAATTACCTATGAAATAATTGTTTTACCTTCCACAGATACACTAGAAAGGAAGTACCTTCTACGAAGTCCTAGATGGAGAGGATGTTCCCTTGGGTTCAGGGATAGATTAGCACCTTTGGTGACATCATCCAGGAGGATGCTCCTTACGACCCAGGGACGTACCAAGAGTACATAGAGTGATACTCTAGTCGGACGAGGATTCGCTGCGTCAAGGTCGTGGACGACCCACCACGACACGAGGATGCGACGTCCAACACGTACCCCACCCACTAGACTCTGCATTCCATCGTGTGGTACGTACTAAATAGTCCATACTTATTATTTGCTTCGCAGCATTTCGGTTTCTAACTTGTTAATTATGTGTACAGGTCGATCTGCACCGGGAGGTGCACGAGTGGGCGGCCTCCGTGCATCAGTTGATGCTCGGGGAGCGCTTCAGCATGACGGCACAGGACATCAGAGCGGTCATGGCTAAGTTCCTCGAGAAGTCAAGACGAGGGATCGAGATCGTGTCTTGTCGTACACCGAGGGACCCGGTCGACCCACCTATGCATGGACGAGAGGTGAGCCACGGTGCGTCGCGCCCTAGGTCTCCTCACCCGGATCTGGCGAGCGGGTCCTCGTGGCACTATGCTGAGAGTACCCCAGCACAGTTCGTAGGTCAGTATAAAATACTCACATCCTGTTATTTATTTCAAATTCCACTAGTTACTAACACCAATTTTCTCTGACAGGTCCTGAGTTCCACCAGTACACGGGGCAGGTGGACACAGAGCCGTCCTCGGCTTCATGCGACGAGGTATGACTATCTTGCTTGCATGCATAACATACTATTTCACGATTTTCGTCGTGTTTACACGCATAACGTAATGTTTCATAGGTTGTACACTGCTTTGGGACAAACCGGTGGTGTTGCACGAGGAGTCATGCTCCGGGGGACTTCGACTTCGACTAGCGTGGCAGCCAAGTCTTCGTGGGGGCTTCACAGCTGCATGATGCGCCCAGACCGATCCAACCGACGCAAGACCCCCTCACGACACCATCCCAAGCTACTCGTGTCGGTCGGGTACCTTGGCCGCCTGAGCCTTTGAGTACTCGTACCAGCCCCCAGTCACCTCGGACGAGGCCACGGGCCACACGTGGGTTACGGCCCAAGTGGGCATGCGAGTAGATATTTGTTGTTGTAAATATCAGTCATGTCGTGTAAATATTAATTTCTGTACAATTTATATTATGCTAGTCTCGTGTTTCGATACTATTTTTTTGTGTGCACGGGTAACCATGTGAGGGAATCAGCATCACGACACCCCACACCACCCTGTTTCTAGCCTTTACACCCCAGTTTTGCAGAGCGAGATGACCACACACTACAACGCTACCATTTCAAACCGAAAAAACACACTCTAACACACCACATTTTCAGACCAAAAAGACTGCACCATGTCACGCCACACGCTGCCACTTTTGTAGACTAATTTGACAACACATTGCGATGTTATCTTTTCAAACAGACAAGACCACACTCCGCCACACCACCTTTTCAAACTGAAAATACCGCACCCTGTCACACCACAAGCTACCACTTCTGTAGATCAAAATGACAACACACCGCAACGCTACCTTCTCAGACCTACAAGACCACACTCCACCACACCACCTTTTTAGACCGAAAAGACCGCGCCTTGTCACACCACACGCTGCTACTTTTGCAGATCGAAATGATAACACACTGTGACACTACCTTTTCAGACTGACAAGACCACACTCCGTCACGCCACATTTTCAGACTGAAAAGTCCCATTATAAAAGGTGGGAGAAGAGAACCACAGGTGAAGAGAGCTCGAGGAGAATACTGCACCACCACACCCAACAATTCACCAAACCTTGGTTCACACAACTGAGAGGAAGGAGATGTTGGACTTGTCGGTGAACTTCTACACGAGGATACTATGAAAGCGCGAGTGGCTTGCTGAGAGGGCTAAATCCTACCCAGATAATTCTATGAATGATGTGCCGGTACCACCAGAGTTCTCACGCTTGCAATGTGTGTGCGAACTACCCGCTAAGATCATCCAGTCCACACACCCAACGACGACCGCTCGGGCGTACTACACGTGTGGCCACCACATCGTAAACGTATCTTACACACACAAAGATTTTAGACATTTTACGTTCCATTCCACATATCCCTGACTACACCCGCGCATGATAGTAGCCGGAGATACAATGCAACTTTTTCCAGTGGATCGACGGACCGGACATGTACGATAGGGCGTTCATCTAGCAGAAGTACATGTTGAACTATGCGATGCGAGCCGAGACCTTCAAACGCTGGAAACCTGACATACCAGACCTACTGAAAAGGCACTGGAGGAGCCCGAGCATGCGGCACACAAGGGGAAGGCTCCTGCTAATGAGATCAACAGTCATCCTAGCGCTCCCCGTCGCCTAGGTGCAGTTCGGATCAAAGAGGTAAGTTATGCTCAGTTTGCATCATGATTATTAATTTGGCGCTACATTATGCTATGCTAACATCATTCAATCGTCCAGCCCGTCTCGCAGAATATGGCTAACTTCAAGATTGGCCACCGTCGTGGGCAGACCAGAGAGGACCGATGGGCCACCATGACTGATCGATTTCGTCTCAATCAACCTTTTTTTGAATTCCAAAAAGGCGTGTATGTATCATACGTGTATTTCGGTTTGCTCATTCGTGCATATTCTCGTTTCTAATGTACGTAACCAAACCGAGCACGCCATGTATTTCGTAATTAAATTATGAACTCTTTCAAACTTACATCTCTTTTTCCCAAATATTTCGACTGTTAAATATTACTTAATCTTTTCCTGAAGGCCGCGGTTCCACGAACAATACAATCGGGACAACATCGCGCATAGCAACCCTAAACCCAAATATTTTTTCCATTTCGCTCCGAAGGGGGTTGTTTGTTCCAAATTGCGCCGCCAAACTCGCGTTCCAAATTGCGCCGCTAAACTCGCATTCTCTACTTCACGTTACATTGTATTCTCCAATTTTGCATTCCGAATTACGCAAACACATCAAGGTATTAGCAATTTTTTTAAAAAAATACATTTTTAAAAAATAAAAATTTCTCTATATATAAATAAAAAATAACGACAGACTTCCTGTCACCAGTTCAATTAGCGATATGACTCATGTTATCAATTGAACTGGCGACAGGGTCCTATCGCCAATTGAACTGATGACAGAAACCTCTCCCACTGTTCCAATTGGCGACAGGGTCCCTGTCACCAATTGGAGTGGCGACATGAGCCTGTCGCCATTTTGTCGGCACCTACTTTTGTAATTTTTCCCGACTATTTAATTTTGTGATTATCTTTTAAATTAATATTTTTTTTAAAAAAAAATTCTCATGTGGCACCCAGCCATGCATCTACCTATCTGTCTATCTATCTGAACGGCGACATGCACCTATTTCTGTAATTTTTTCCAGCTATTTAATTTTGTAATTATCTTTTAAATTCATATATTTTTTAAAAAAAATCCTCATGTGGCACCGTGCCATGCATCTACTGTTAGAAATTGGCCCATATGAGTGAGGCCTATTTTCTATAATTCCAAAGCATTTATGGGTTAGTACCATATTGCTAAGGCAAGGTGGAGGTGACCAACATATAAGGTGGAGTCCTTGCCACTCCTTGAAACATGTAACACATGGATGAGGATGGCACGAGGAGGGCTCTAGCTAAACACACACACGCACGCACGCCGCTGCGTCACAGATTTTCGCGTGAAAATCGCGTGACTTGTGACTTGACGCGACCGCGCCGTGACGTGGCGCGCCATTTGGCGCACCAAATCCACCTTATTTTTGTTGAACCATGCATCTCTCTCTCTGCTTGAATGAGATTCAAATGTTTAAATTTGAGGCATTATTGGGTGATGATGACGAGCGCTATCGATGGGTAAATGATCTGGTTATGTGACAGATTACGATGGGTAAATGGTGGTTATGTGTCGATTACCGTGGGTAAATGGTCGTTGGTGTGTCGATTACTGTGGGTAAATGGTCGTTTAATCGCCGATTACTACCGCATCTATATATGTCCGAGACGCCCAAAGGTATAGCGTAGAAGAATAGCCTCCATTCCTTCTTCCTTCTAACTGCGGCCGTTGTATCGCGCCGCTTGAACCTTGCCGACTCTTCTTCTCGCGTGCACCGTGAAGAAGGGAAGCGATTCCAACCGTTGCTGCCGGAAGACCGCACGCGGGCGCAATAAGGTTTCGGCAACGATCGCGCGATCGCTGCCGTGACCGCGACATCTACGTTTCGCATCGCATCAAGTTCTACGCTCTTCGCTGCTCTTCATCGCACTCCATCCGTAAGTCTACCGGTGATTGATAGACTTGTTTACATCCCGGTTTTCATATATTGTGAAGTACAATGAGTTGTCCGCTATCGCGATCGCTTTATGCATCATTAGTCTTTTACAATATTTGCATTCTAATAAAATCTGAATTAAAATATTTCCCTCATTTTCAACATTCCGTAAACCTTATTGTAAACTTTGTTGCAACACAACTATGGTCGAGCTTCGATGCTATGAAACCCGAGAGGTTTTCGATCGAATTTTCGTAGATGGCGGACCAGAGCCAAGTTCGCTCATGTCTTTGGGGTGTGGTGGGTAATCCACCCACAAGATCCGCTACTGATTGACCAAAGATATGCGCTCGATAATGCGAACAACACTGCTCTTGGCGCGCTTTCCACCATTCTAGCAGATCGGCTTTATGATGTGTACATGGACTATAAGTCCACCACGAGTTGTGGGATGCACTAGAGCACAAATATGCAGAGGCAGAGGTAGTGTAGTTGGCTCTACATGTGTGAGCAATTCTTCGACTTTACCATGGATAAGGCTAAGTCCATAGTTGGACAAGCTCATGATCTCCACTATTGGTTGGTGAGATTGCGATCTGGCCGTGGTGTTGCCTCCTAAGTTTGTGGTCATGCATTATCGCCAAACTTCCTTCTTGGCGGGATTTTGCCACTAGCTTGAAACACAAGAGGAAGAGATTTCATTGAAGATCTCATTGCGCCCTCGATGTGGAAGAAAAGGCAAGAGCAAAAGATCCACCCAAGACTTCCGGTCGAACAATGCAAATTTCATAGAAAAAGATCATTGCAAAGAAGTACAAATCCAACAAAACGAACAAGACAACTAGCTTTAAGAAGAAAACTGAGAAAAAGGATATGAAAAACATCACCTGCTTTGTGTGTGGGAAAAACGGTCATATGGCGAAAGACTGTCATTTCCGCAAAAGCAGAGATGGTGAACAGCCAAAGAAGAAGGCTGTCAACGTGATCATAGGCGAGGCCTCGACTTCAGGAGGGTATAGTAATTCTCCTGTTATTTTTTCAACATGTCAATCCACTGATTGGTGGGTTGATACTGGTGCTAATATTCACGTATGTTCTGATATTTCCTTGTTTTCTTCTTACCAGGCAACAGGGGCTTCCTCCGTTCTAATGGGAAACAGGTCGCATGCTTCTGTTCTTGGTGTTGGCACAGTAGAACTGAAGCTTACTTCAGGGAAGATTGTCCACTTCTTCCCTACAATAAACAAGAACCTCGTTAGTGGTTCTGTTCTATGTAGGGACGGTTATAAGCTAGTCTTTGAGTCAAATAAAATTGTAATGTCTAAGTTCGGGAATTTTGTTGGTAAAGGCTATGAGAGCGAGGTTTGTTCCGCCTAAGTACTTTAGAGTCTTGTTATAATCAATGTTGCAACCGGTTTAAATAAATGTGAGGCAAATATTTGGCATTCTCGTTTTCACATATTGGTTTTGATAGTATTGCTAGAATGTCCATATTAGATTTAATTCCAAAATGTGAAATTGTCAAAGGATCAAAGTGCTAGTCATGTGTGCAAGCAAAGCGACCTCGCAAACCCTTTAAGGGATTAGAGGACTAAAAGAACTTGGCACCATTAGATCTTGTTCATTCAGATTTGTGTGAAATGAATGGATTGTTGACAAAAGGAGGCAAAAGATATTTTTAACTTTTATTGATGATGCAACACGCCATCGCTATGTGTATTTGCTAAAAACTAAGGATGAAGCTTTAAACTACTTTAAGACTTATAAGGCCGAGGTTGAGAACCAACTAGAGAAGAAAATAAAAGACTAAGGTCCGATCGTGGAGGAGAGTACATCTCTCATGAATTTTCTCAATTTCTGTTCGAGCATGGAATAGTCTATGAATTTATACCACCATATTCACCCCAATCAAATGGGGTAGCCGAGAGGAAAAACCGCACACTAACGGACTTGGTTAATGCCATGTTAGAGAGTGCCGTATCCCTAAGACATGGTGGGGAAGCTATATTGACAACAACTGCCCTAAACCGAGTAATCACTAAAAGAGTGATATTACTCCATATGAGGATGGAAGGAGAAAACCCAATGTCAATTTTCTGCGAACTTGAGGGTGTTTGGCCAAGGTCAATATACCATTGCGTAAAAGAGAAAGCTTGGATCTAAAACAATCGATTGTATTTTTCTAGGATATGCTCATAATAGCACGACCTATAGATTTTTAGTAGTTAAATCGAAATTCTGAGATTATTTCTAACACAATAATGGAGTCTAGAGATGCTTCATTCTTTGAGGATTATTTTCCTATGAGAACAAAGCAGCAAAGATTTCACAAACCGAGAATGTTCAAATTGAAAATATTGAAAGTGAGAATAATCAAACTTCGAACTTCCCACCATCTCGAACCAATATGTGATATCCCCGAGGAGGATAACAATCTAGTCACGAAGCTCTTCAGAGGAGCAAGAGACAAAGGGTTGAGAAAACCTTTGGTGATAACTTTATTGTATACCTCGTGGATGATGTGCCAAAGACCCTTTCAGAGGCTTATGCATCTTCGATCTTGAGTATTGGAAAGAAGCAACAGAGCGAGATGGACTCTATCATGGCTAATGGGACTTGGGAGATCACCGATCGTCCTATCGGTGCAAACTCAGAGGATGTAAGTGGATCTTTAAAAAGAAATTAAGGCCTGATGGTACTATTGAGAAGTGCAAGGCAAGACTTGTGGCCAAGGGTTACACCCAGAAAGAGGGAGAAGATTTCTTTGATACCTATTCTCCTGTCGCTGACTAACCACCATCGAGTGCTCCTTGTGTTAGCATCTTCTTATGGTCTACATGTCCATCAAATGGATGTAAAGACAACTTTTCTTAATGGAGAGTTGGAGGAAGAAATCTATATGGATCAACCTGATGGTTTTGTGATTTCTGCACAAGAAAATAAGGTATGTAGATTATTGAAATCCTTATATGGTCTAAAGCAAGCACCTAAACAATGGCACGAGAAATTTGATAAAACTTTAACATTTGGTTGGCTTTGTTGTGAATGAAGTCGATAAATGTGTATACTATCGTTATGGTGGGGTCAAGGAGTGATCTTGTGCCTATATGTAGATGACATACTTATATTTGGAACAAACATCAGTAATTGACGAGGTCAAATCTTTTTATCTCGATACTTTGATATGAAAGACTTAGGAGAGGCAGATGTTATTCAATATTAAATTAATCAAGAACGAGGATGGGATCACTTTGAGCCAATCCCATCATGCTGAGAAAATCTTAAGCCGCTTTGGCTATGAGAATTGTAAAATTTCTCCAACGCCCTATGATGCAAGCATTAAGCTTCAAAGAATCAAGGGTTAGGAAAAGATCAATTAAGATTTTTACAAATTATTGGATCACTTATGTATCTATCTGTGCCACAAGACTGACATATCATTTGGTGTGAGCAAATTAAGTCGATTTACTTCTAACCTGTGAGATGATCATTGGGAGGCACTTGAGAGAGTGTTGCGCTATTTGAGAGGCACAACCTCATACGGAATTCACTATAGGCATCCTTCGTATTAGAAGGATATAGTAATTCAAATTGGATCTCGATGCGATGAGATCAAAGCTACAAGTGGTTATGTCTTTACACTAGTAGGAGCCGCAGTTTCATGGAGGTCGTGTAAGCGGACTATATTGACGAGGTCAACTATGGAAGCGTAACTTGTAGCACTAGACACGCCTCGTTGAGGCCGAATGGCTTAGAGAGCTTCGTTGGACTTGCCACCGTTGCGAAACCAATACCAAAGAATCCTAATGTCTTGTGATAATCAAACGGTGTTGATTAAGGTTACAAGTACTAAGGATAACATGAAGTCCTCCGGACATGTGAAGCGAGGCTTAAATCACGTAAAATTGAGGAACTCCGAGTGATTACCGTGAATTATATACGACCGAGAAAAATCGCGACCCTTTCACAAAGGGGCTAGCACGAAAGCGATTTCCGTTGCATCTATGGAACATGGGAATGAGGCCCATTGGAGTTACAACTCAACAAGAACCCATACCTTTTGATCTGAGATCCGTGACTTAGGCAATGGGAAAAACAAGTTCATGTTGTAACAAGAGAGTATATATTCATTGAATCCATGTCCTAATAGACAAATTACTCGATCAGATGGAAGGATGGCATAAAGCCTTAATATATTCATTGTCCAAATGAGGAAAAGGTATTAGCTGCAGGATACCTAGAAAGAATATACCTACTTGAGCCCAAGCTGTGAGGTCGCAGGTTCACGAGAATAGGGTATTCTCTAGAAAGCTCATGAGCAGATAAGGAGCATGACCAAATAACGCTCCGCTTAGGCGCGGTTCTGACGACCTAGTATCGCTTGAGATTTCAAGTGAAATCTAATCACAAAAGTGTGAATTCAAGGCATGGTCCATTAATCACCGTGAGAAGATGAATCTTGTCATTCTATGTGCAAGTTCAACCTGCATGGGACTTACACTAAAAGACTGGTATATTAGCAATGATTTCAAAGACAATATCTTTGATATCCTTTTTGCTTCTTGCTTTGGAATTGGTGGGGATTGTTAGAAATTGGCCCATATGAGTGAGGCCCATTTTCTATAATTCCAAAGCATTTATGGGTTAGTACCATATTGCTAAGGCAAGGTGGAGGTGACCAACATATATAGGAGTCCTTGCCACTCCTTGAAACATGTAACACATGGATGAGGATGGCATGAGGAGGGCTCGGCTAAACACACACACGCATGCACGCTGCTGCTCGTTCGTATTTTCGCATGAAAAATCGCGTGACTTGTGACTTGGGACTTGCGACGCAATCGCAAGCCGTGACGTGGCGCCATTTCGGCGCACCAAGTCCACCTTATTTTTGCCGAACTATGCATCTCTCTCTGCTTGAATGAGATTCAAATGTTTAAATTTGAGGCATTATTGGTGATGATGATAGGCGATTACGATGGGTAAATGATCGTTAGTGTGACGATTACGGTGGATAAATGGTGTTATGACAATCGATTACGTGGGTAAATGGTCGTTATGTGTTTACAGGTGGGTAAATGGCTATCGCGTTACTACTACATCTATATATATATCCGAGACGCCCAATGCATAGCGTGTAGAAGAATAACCTCCATTCCTTCTTCCTTCTAATTTGTGTTGTTATCGCGCTGCTCGAACCTTGTCGACTTCTTCTTCGGCATGCACCGTGAAGAAGGGAAGCGGTATCTCGAACCGTTCCGCTGAAGACCGCACGGGGCGGCAATAAGGTTTGGGCAGCGCATTCAGCGCGACGCTTGCTGCGATCGACATCATTTACGCCTTTGCATCGCATGCAAGTCTGCCTTCTCGCTCTTCATCGGACCCATCGTGAGTCATGTGATTGATAGACTTGTTTACATCCTCGGTTTCATATATTGTGAAGTACAATGAGTTATGCGCTATCAGATCTGTTTTATGCATCATTAGTCTTTTGAAATATTTACCTTCTAATAAAATCTGGAATTAAAATATTACCCTCATTTTCAACATCTACTTATACGCCTATCTATCTATCTCATGATCCATGTGCATACATGCCAATGATCGATAAAGGAATCTTAATAACAATTTCGACTTAGGGTTTGTATTTCAAATGTAAAATTTTGAGGAGAAATAAAAACTTTTGTTGTCTCATCAAATCATTTGGAAGTTTTCCAATTTTTCCTAGCAATTTCCATTTTCTAGAATTAAATTCTTGTGAATGGAAATTGTTGTCAACAAATTCTTAGCTTTCAAACTTGTGATCATCCTCTGAAATTATTTTTCCTATCATATTGATCATCCTATCTACCTCCCTGAATTATTTCACAATTTTTAGATTTTAGTTGCTATTTCAAATGCCCAAGTCAAACCAGTTTAGAAATCTGGTCAAACCCTTAGGAAGCAGCTTGTGAATTTTCTTGGGAGAAATCTAATGCATGAAAAGTTCTGGAAAAATTACACAAGGTTGTCCTCTGTCCTAGCAAGGTCCCATAAAAATTTCAGAAATTTTGGAGCTCGGGAGCTATCTCTAAAAATTCCCCAAACCCGCTCACCTTTTGAAAATCAAACTGAAATCCATTGTTTATCGGGCTCGAACCCAACTCGAGCTCGAGTCCGACTCCGCACCACTTGACTCGGTCGCACCGCCTGGCTGCACCGTGAGCCCGATGGCTGTCGTACCGTCCGATGGAGATCGAACGGTCCACGTTGCTGTCTCGTCGACTGTCCGAATGCATACATCGATCTCGATCGTCCGTTTAGATCAGCGGCTCGGCGGTGATCTTGATCGAGTCAAACCATTCCACATCGCCGCACTGGACTCGTCTCGAGCGTTTGCCACCGTCGCCGACGTGTGGGCCCCATTTGTCGGTCGTCACCTACCTCTCGCCTCGAAGAGTGAGGCCGGCGCAGCAAGATGCATGCAGCGCCACCCGCCGTCCATTCTCGGTTTCCTCGCGCTTCACCTCGGCGCATCACCCGCCGCTAGCCCATACCGGTGCGGCATTAATCGCCGTCACCTACCTCTCTCGACTCCGCGCTTTTTCTTCCTTGCGTCTCGGTGCGAGAAGCCCGCCTCTCGCTTCTCTCGCCCTCGTCCCTACTTAAGCTCACCCAAAGCTCCCTCTTTCTTCTTTAGACACCATTAAACAATCCCTATCACCCATTGCTCCTTCCGAGCTCAAATCATAGTAGTGCTCAAACTTTGGTTCCACGTGTAAGTGCCGCTCATGCTGTCGGCACCACAACCGTGAAGCTCATCTTCCCTTTTAGCGTCATATCGTGTTCCGATCCCTATCGTGTTTTCCTCGGCTAATTTTGAGTTTCACTCGCGGGGGCCGTTGAATTTAGGTGTCCCTCTTCTCGGCCGAAAGTTGGGTTCTTCGTCCTCGCTCCGGTGAGTTAGTTCCTAGAGCAATTGCTCGCTGCTAGCTTCATCTAGTGCACTCACTCGAGCTATCTCCGTATCTCTTTCCCCTATTTTTGCTCAGGTTGCTCCTCCTCGGTGACCCCTTGTTCGCGCCGCTGGTTCTCGTCGTCGGGCCATCTCCGTGACCTCTTGAGCTCGCGCGTCATTCCGGTGAGTTCTGGTAACTCATCATGCCCATCTGCGCGCTAATTTTCATTGTCTACCTCTGCGTGCGGCCGCACTGTGTCACCATTGCCGCCGCCGTTCTGCATGTGCTTTGCGCCGCCACGCGCTTCTCGTCGAACCCGCGACCACCCTTAGCCAGGTAACCAGGCGACCCATTTTGGCGTCGCCGCGATACGCGCCGCCACTCCTTCACGGCGTCGAATCCGAGTCCAGAGCTCTCTGTTCTTCCTTGTGCTCTGTCTTTGTTGTGGTGGCGATGGGGCCCACCTCCCCTGAGCTTTATAGTTAGTTGCTAATCATGCTTATGATTGTTCATTAGTTCACTCATTGCATGATCAAAATTTGGTATTGGAAGTTTGAAAGCATTTTAGTTACAGTTCTCTGTAATTGTTCTTCTCTGTTGTCGTTTTTCTGTTGTCAGGAAACCGAATTTGGTTTCATGCTTATACTATTCAAATCTGGTTAGTGTTTGATGACTTTCCTTAGTAGTAATGGTTAGTATGAAGTCAGTTGGTTAGTATCATTAAGCTTCAAGGCTCTTGTTGTCATGATTCACCAAAGGGATAGTTAGATGAGCATGTTGTTGTCTCTGTGCTGTTGATTTATAGTGTAGTGAGATTTGGAGTAGTAGCATGTTGAATTGTGATGACCTTAAATTTGTGGGTGTGATGATTAGGTGTGTTAGTAGCTGGATTTTATTAAAGCCCAAATCTAATTGGAATTTAGTTTAGCATCTCATAGTTGGATACTTGACTAGTTAGTGTTTTCATTAACTTCTTGTAGGTTCTGTGACCTCAACTAATAATGGTTGTTTTAGAGTAGCTAGTTATTTTTGATGTGTTAACTTGATGATTAAATAATAGGTGTGCACACAATCACCATCAAAGTCTGTCCAAAGTTTAAATCATATAGGAGGATTGATTTTGTGGCTAACCTGATAATAAGTGAGTGGATAGATCAATCACTTGAAAACATGTCTTTGAAGCATCCTTGTAGCGATTAATTGTTACTCCTTTAGTGTTGGTCTAACCTCGTGTATAAATTGGTGTTTGTGTTTGATTATTGAGTTTTGCGGTGTTATTCGTTCTTATTCGCTTTGTTCAATCGTTAGGATTCGATATTTGCGGCAACCACGAGAACGACCCTCGCAACAAATTGAGCAACAAAGAATTGCAAGTAGTTTGATCATGTTTATCCCAAGATTTTAAAGTCTAATATTTTGTTTCAACTGTATGTATGCATCGCTTAATTTGTGTTAAATTGATTAGTTAAATCCGTAGTTGCATATCCACGTAGACAAAACATTGACCTCTACTACCGAGCCTAGGTTATTTCTTTGTGATTAGAATTCATTTGGATGATCTCTTGTCACTTAGTAGATCCGGTCAAATTGCTTAGACATGCTTAGTATCGGTAGAAATGGGCGGTTATCGACTTAGTCGGTAACCTTGATCACACAAAACTTTCTATAACTTTATATTTCAGCATTTACTGCTATGTTTAATTGCAAAACTAAAAATGAAAACCAAAAATGGTTTAGGCGCGCACAATGGTAAGATTGGTGTGATCTATTGGGTGTATTTCGAAAGGTGCCCGGTCAATTAAGGACCGAACATCTTGTGAGTGGATTGTTATCCAGGACATTTTTGCGTGCTAACCACACTAGAGGGTATGGGACCTCTCTTGACCTAGTACTTTGGCGTGTATTGGCTCGGGTCGAGGAGGTCGCGCAGAGCTGCGAGAGGATGGAGGTGGGAGCATGGTAGTTGTCAGAAAAGCTTTATCCCGAGTGGGTAGTTGTCTTTCGGCTTTACCATGTAAGCGTATGGATTTCTATCCATACGAGCGGCTCGTAGTTAATACACAATATTGGAAAAAGTCTCGTAGGACTTAGTCGTGCTTAGCGCATACCTTCGGTGGTGTGTTTGGCAGCAAAGCGCTCGAGGTGTGGATGCAGTGGTACACCTGCGGTTAAAACTATTCGAATAGCCTCGTCTAGGTTATGGACACGCTTGGGTAAGCTTTTCAAGAGTTAGACTACAACATTTAAATTAAAACTTGATGGGTGGTGCGAAGCGGGATTCGTGCTATTGTTGGAGTGACTTTTGGGATAGTCACTTCTAGGTTGTTTATCTTTCTCTTTGTTATTATTATCTTTACCGTTATTTCAACATTAAAAACGAATTGCAAAATCTTGTATTATATTATTGCAAATGAAAATTGGCTTTATGCAAATGAAACATATGGCCTCCACCAAACAAGCGTGCATGTAGCATATGAGCAGTGTCTGCTAGTTCACACGTCGTCTTGCGGGTACAAAGACAATCTTTGTACTCGGTGCTTTGCTTAATGTTTTGTTGCGAGAGGAAGAAGGTGAGCCCCAAGGGCCTCACTCGTGAGTCGTGTTGTTGCTTTTCGTGACGACTAGACTTGGCGGTCCATCAGGATGCCTTGTGGGTTGAAGGCACACCGATTGGCTTTGTTTATAGCCATCTTATGGCACTTTTGCTCCATATGTCGTTCTTGTTTATTTGTGTACCTTGGCACGTCGGCCTTTGTCATAATAACTCTACTATTTGTTTATCTTCCGTTTGGTAGTGTAGTGTTTGGACTCTATGTTTGGAATGGAGTTGATGTCTAATTTTGTACCGCAGGTGTGTATATCACGCTTTGCAGAAGTATACATATTCGAGGATCGCTTATTTGATTTGTGATGCTAGGACAGGTGGTTGGTTAAGCATTACAAGCCAAATAAATGGGGTCCTCACAAAGTTGGTATCGAGCCATTACGACTGTAACAACAAAGCTTAGTCGTCTTTAGGATATTTTGAAAAGCTTAATTTCAAAGTATAAAAGGGTTTATGAAAACCTAGCGATTCTCGATTTTACTCCTTACCTATCTTAGCCTTCTACTCTCATCTTACTCTAATTTGAGTTTTGAAAACTTGGTTTCTCTCTTCCCTTTCAAAGATAGTTACTTATCCGTGGAATTAGTTTTGGGAGAACTATGGAAGATTGTGGGAATAATAGGGTAAGGTGTTAAGTGAGTAGTTATCACGTCTGATTTTGCTACTGGTTGGTCTTTATTACCTTTGTGTTTGTTTTGGGACCGCTTTCATAAATCTTGGACTTTCTTGATCTTAAAGTTGTTGCTAACTTGTCTTAGTAAAACAGGATGGCCGGAGAACGCTGCGTCGTGATGCCAGGTGGTCATGATGAGGAGCTTCCCCTCCTCCGAGCCATGGTCGAGGTTCTCGCCGATCGAGCGAAACCGCATGGACGACAGCGCATCTTGGGGTTATTGCTAGAATACCTCCACTCCTGCCGTGGTGGTGGCCACTGACTCGCGAGGACTTGCGAGTTCCTCGTGCTGCGCACCACCGACTTTCGCCCGCTCGAGGACCCTCTCGATGCGGATGATTGGTGCGCATGGTTGAGCGAAGCTCAACATAGCTCGATGCCGGTGCAGGATAAGGCACTCTTCGCGTCCCACCGCTTGAGGCGCGGACTCTCATGGTGGGAGAACTATCTCGCCATGCACCCCGCGGCCGGTGTGGTCGCGTGGGAGGAGTTCGATCGCCGTCGGGCCCACATCCCGGATGGCGATGAAGTCAAGAAGAAGGAGTTCCTCGCGCTCAAGCAAGGGCGCAAATGCATAACGAGTACTGCACGAGTTCAATCATTTGGCTCGTTATGCTCGGGGAGGTGGCCTCGGATGAGGCTAGCGGGAGAAGTTTATGGATGGCTTGTCCGAGGAGCCGCAGGACAAGCTATCTATTGTGGACTTCTCGACTTTCGTGCCTTAGTAGATAAGGCCATTGTTGCCGAGCATAAGGCAAAGCGGCGAGTCCCGCAGCGCAAATGGGAGGCGCATCGAGCCGCTTCACACCACCTCGCTCGTCCTCGGCCGGCGCACCGATGGCGTTCTTTGCTCCACCGGCGCCGAGGCCATCTGCACCGGCTCCTCGTCCACCGCAGCCGTCGACCACGTGCGCTGCGATCGGCCAGCAGGCGGCCTCTGCAATCCGGCCGAGGTTACTTGTTTCCTTTGCCACAACAAGGCCACTACGCCAGCGCTTGCCTCGAGTGTTGCATGCGCCGCTCGTCCTAATGGAGGACGCGGGCGGGAGTGGTCACCCACGACGGAAGATTATTCGAAGACCGAGTGCGAGCGCGAGTCAACCACCTTTGGTGAGGAGGCTCGGGAGGCGCGGATGTCGTGATTGGTACACTTCTCGCTGCTGCGGTATTATTTGATTTCGAGCATCGCATTCTTTATTTCAAGATCATTTGCTGCTGTTAGTGGTCTTCTTTGTGTTCCTTTGGGAGTTCCTTTGCTCATCCAGCTCTCAGGGGTCGGAAATGAGAGCCGATCATGTGATGTCGGGATGTTCCTATCATAGTCAGTGCGGATGTGATTCTTGGCATGGATTGGTTGTCCCAACACTTGGGGCGAATCGATGTGCAGAGAAATTGTCTATCTCGACCACCCTTGGCGGCGGTGGATTTTCGCGGCCGGGGCGCATCTATGTGCATTAGAAGCGAAGCCATCCTTGCAAATTCAGGATGTTCCCATAGTATCGACTTCTGGATGTCTTTCACGAAGACTTGCGGGATGCCTCGGTTCGAGATCTGAGTTTGTCATCGAGTTCTTGCCTTCAGCCCGTTTCGAAGCGCGTAGTATCGGATGCCTCCCAATGAGCTTCATAATGAATTCATTATTCATGGAGTATTTGGATAAATTTGTGGTGGTCTTTATTGATGATATTCTTATCTATTTGAAGAGCATCATACGAGCATCGAAGATTGTTTTGGGCAAATTGCGGAGCACCGTTATCAGAAGTTCAAGAAATCTGAGTTCTGGTTGAAGGAAGTGGCATTCTTGGGCCATGTTCTTTCACTGTGGGGTATCGTGGATCCCGGCAAGGTCGTGACGTTTATCACGAATTGCTCAAAAGGAATCTCTTGTGATGAGGCTTCGAGGCTCAAGCAATTGACTTCAGCTCGTTCTTACTCTTCCTGATATCCACAAGAGCTTCGATATTTATTGCGATGCCCCTAAATCTCTGGCTAGAATTGATCCTCTCAGGCCAATGTGGTTCATCAGCCGAAAGGTGTATTGCAATACTGATGATCCAGAGCAAAGAACTCCGCTTCTTGCATTTCGCCTCGATGAGATCGCAACGATTGACTTCACTCCATTCTTATCTTCCCGATATCCACAAGAGCTTCGATATTTATTGCGATGCCTCTCGTCGTGGACTTGGATGTGTTCTTATGCGGGAAGGCAAGGCAGCTTGCCTATGCATCAACTATCCCACCCATGATTTAGAAGCTTCTTCTGTGGTTCATGCACTCAAGATTTGGCACATTATCGATCGGTAATCACTGTGAGGTGTATTCCGATCACAAGAGCTTGAAATACTTGTTCACTCGGTACCTCGAACCTCGTGCGAGAGGAGATGGCTAGAATTGATCAAAGATTATGACATGGGTATTTAGTATCACCAGCAAGGCCATGTGATTCTTGCGATGCACTTAGCCGAAAGGTGTATTGCAATCGATGATCCAGAGCGGCAACCTGCTGCCTTCTTGCGAATTTCAGCGTCTCAACTTGGGTTTGGTTGAGCATGGTTCCCTTCTTTGCCTTGGTTGTGCAACCAACCTTGGTGGATCAAATCAAGGCGACCGCAATGATCGGATGGCGGTGTGAACCGGATAGCGAGAATATCAGGATGGGGTAGCAGTGTTTCTCGGAAGATGAGCATGGTGTTGTGTGGTTTGGGCAGCGCCTCGTGGTTCCAAAGGTTAGGAATTACGGGATTTGATTCTCCGAGGCCCATGATTCTTTATCCATCCATCCGGGGCCACCAAGATGTACCAAGATCTGCCACGAGGTTGGTGGACTCGCATGAAGCGAAAGTGCGGGTTCGTTGCGGATCACGGCGTATGTTGTCGCGTGAAGGCCGAGCATCGCGCCCCGCAGTCTCTTCGACCTTTGCGGTGCGAGAATGGAAGTGGGATTCGTGAGGCATGGACTTTGTCACCGTCTACCGTACTTCTTCGAGGAAGGATGCTATCCGGGTTGTTATCGATCGATTGATTTAAGGTAGCACACTTTACGCGATGAGTACCACTCTCAATGTCGGTCGGCGGCGGACCTCTACATATCCGCATTGTGAGCTTGCACGGCGTAGCCACGAACCATCGTGTCGGATCGTGGTTCTCTGTTTACTTCTCGGTTTGGCAGTTCGTGAGGCCTTGGGACCCGTCTTTCTTCGATTCAAACTATCATCCTCGGGCCGATGGTCAAGCGAAGCGCGTCAATCGTGTGTGAAGATATGCCGTGCTTGTGTTCTTTCCTATGGGAAGAATTGGGAGAAGTGCCTACCACTTGCCAGTTCTCCTACAACAACAGCTTCCGGCTAGTCTCGGTGGCACCGCTTGAGGCTTTGTATGGAGGCGTCACGAGTAACCCCATTGAATCGAGTCGTAAACCGGGAAAGACGATTCTTTGGCGGATTCGATCAATGAGGCGGAAAGTCAAGTGCGATTGATTCGTGAGCACTTGCGCTTCACCGAGCGAGAAAGATATTCGTCGTCGCCGTGGTGAGTTTCCAACCCAATGACTTTGTGTATCTCAAGGTTTCACCTTTGAAGGGACACCGTCGTTTGATGTCAAGGGCAAATTGGCGGTATGTCGGGCCTTATCGCTCATCAAGAAAGTGGGAGCCGTTGCATTTGGAGTTGCTACACTTGAAGGGGTGCATGATGTTTTCCATGTGTCATAGTTAAAGAAGTGCCTCCCGGTTGAGGAACGCCATTGAAAATATCGATGGCGGGAAGATCACGTCTTATCGTGGCGTCCCGTTCGTATCCTCGAAGAAGCCGAACGCAGAACAAGAACCCGTGATCAAGTTCCTTAAAGTTCAGTGGTCGAACCACTCCGAGGATGAAGCCACTTGGGGCGGAAGATCGTCTCGGCATTACCCATCCTTCTTCTCCCGGTGATCGAATCTCGGGCGAGATTCTGTAAGGGGAGATTTGTAACAGCCCCGACTTAGGGTTTGTATTTCAAATGTAAAATTTTGAGGAGAAATAAAAACTTTTGTTGTCTCATCAAATCATTTGAAGTTTTCCAAATTTTCCACAGCAATTTTCATTTTCTAGAATTAAATTCTTGTGAATGGAAATTGTTGTCAACAAATTCTTAGCTTTCAAACTTGTGATCATCCTCTGAAATTATTTTTCCTATCATCTTGATCATCCTATCTACCTCCTGAATTATTTCACAATTTTAGATTTTAGTTGCTATTTCAAATGCCCAAGTCAAACCAGTTTAGAAATCTGGTCAAACCCTTAGGAAGCAGCTTGTGAATTTTCTTGGGAGAAATATAATGCATGAAAAGTTCTGGAAAAATTACACAAGGTTGTCCTCTGTCCTGTCCCATAAAAATTTCAGAAATTTTGGAGCTCAGGAGCTATCTCTAAAAATTCCCAAACCCGCTCTGAAATCATCGCATTTATCGGGCTCGAACCCAACTCGAGCTCGAGTCTTGACTCGGTCGCACCGCCTAAGCTGCACCGCGTGAGCCCGATGGTGTCACCGTCCGATGGAGATCGAACGGTCCACGTTGCTTGTCTCGTCGACTGTCAATGCATACATCGATCTCGTGCCGTCCGCTTTAGATCCAACGGTCGGTAATGCACTGGACTCGTCTCGAGCCGTTTGCCACCGCGGCCGACGTGGGCCCCATTTGTCGGTCGTCACCTACCTCTCGCTCAGACGAGCGCGGCGGCAGCATGCGCGCCTCGCCTCGCCGTCCATTCTCGGTTTCCTCGCGCGCTTCACCTCGGCGCATCACCCGCCGCTCATGGTATTAATCGCCGTCAACCTCTCGACTCGCCGCTTTTTCTTCCTTGCGTTTGAAAGCAGCTCTTTCTTCTTTAGACACCATTAAACAATCCCTATCACCCATTGTTCTCATAGTAGTGCTCAAACTTTGGTTCATTGTTCTTTTCTCGTGTCGGATCCCTATCGTGTTTTCCTCGGCTAATTTTGAGTTTCGTAGGTGTCGAAAGTTGGGTTCTTCGTCCTCACTCCGGTGAAGTTCCTAGAGCAATTTGGTTTCATGCTTATACTATTCAAATCGTTAGATGTTTGATGACTGCGCCGACCGCGGGTTCGTCGCCACCGCCACCGCGGCTTTACCCGCGACCACCCTTAGTAACCCACTGGCGACCCATTTGGCCGCCGCATAGCCCGCGCCGCCACTCCTTCACCGGCGCCGAATGAAGTGAGCTTTATAGTTAGTTGCTAATCATGCTTTAGTATCACTTATTGCATGCTTCAAGGCTCGTTTTTACATTTTGTTGTCATGATTCACCAAATGGGATAGTTAGATGAGCATGTTGTTAGATGAGCATGTTGTTGTCTGTCTTTGTTGATTTATAGTGTAGTGAGATTTGGAGTAGTAGCATGTTGAATTGTGATGACCTTAAATTTGTGGGTGTGATGCTTAGGTGTGTTAGTAGCTGGATTTTATTAAAGCCCAAATCTAATTGGAATTTTGTTTAGCATCTCATAGTTGGATACTTGACTAGTTAGTGTTTTCATTAACTTCTTGTAGGTTCTGTGACCTCAACTAATAATGGTTGTTTTAGAGTAGCTAGTTATTTTTGATGTGTTAACTTGATGATTAAATAATAGGTGTGCACACAATCACCATCAAAGTCTGTCCAAAGTTTAAATCATATAGGAGGATTGATTTTGTGGCTAACCTGATAATAAGTGAGTGGATAGATCAATCACTTGAAAGCATGTCTTTTTGAAGCATCCTTGTAGCAGTTAATTGTTACTCCTTTAGTGTTGGTCTAACCTCGTGTATAAATTGGTGTTTGTGTTTGATTATTGAGTTTTGCTTGTTATTCGCTCTTATTCGCCGCTTTGTTCAATCGTTAGGATTCGATATTTGCATGCAACCCCGAGAACGACCCTCCGCAACAAATTGAGCAAATGAAACAGCAAGTAGTTTGATCATGTTTATCCCAAGATTTTAAAGTCTAATATTTTGTTTCAACCGTATGTATGCATCGCTTAATTTGTGTTAAATTGATTAGTTAAATCGTGAGTTGCATATCCTGTAGACAAAACATTGACCTCTACTACCGAGCCTAGGTTATTTGTCGTGTGATTAGAGGTCTGGATGATCTCTTGTCACTTAGTAGATCCGGTCAAATTGCTTAGACATGCTTAGTATCGGCAGAGAAATGGGCGTTATCGACTTAGTCGGTAACCTTGATCACACAAAACTTTCTATAACTTTATATTTCAGCATTTCTGCTATGTTTAATTGCAAAACTAAAAATGAAAACCAAAATGGTTTAGACGCGCACAATGGTAAGATTGGTGTGATCTATTGGGTGATCGAAAGGTGCCCGGTCAATTAAGGACCGAACATCTTGTGAGTGGATTGTTATCCTGCATTTTTGCGCATAACCACACTAGAGGGTATGGGACCTCTCTTGACCTAGTACTTTGGCGTGTATTGGCTCCGGTCGCAGGAGGTCGCAGGAGGGATGGAGGTGGGAGCATGGTAGTTGTCCAAAAGCTTTATCCCGAGCGGGTAGTTGTCTTTTCGGCTTTACCATGTAAGCGTATGGATTTCTATCCATACGAGCGGCTCGTAGTTAATACACAATATTGGAAAAAGTCTCAGAGGACTTAGTCAGGCTGCAGATACCTTCTGTAGTGTGTTTCGCAAAGGCTGCGAGGTGTGGGTACAGTGGTACACCCTCGCAAGGTTAAAACTATTCGAATAGCCTCGCCCCTAGGTTATGGACACGCTTGGGTAAGCTTTTCAAGAGTTAGACTACAACATTTAAATTAAAACTTGATGGGTGGTACTAAACTGGATTCGTATATTGTTGGAGTGACTTTGGGATAGTCACTTCTAGGTTGTTTATCTTTCTCTTTTGTTATTATTATCTTTACCGTTATTTCAACATTAAAACGAATTGCAAACTTGCCTTCATCGTATATATTATTGCAAATGAAAATTGGCTTTATGCAAATGAAACATATGGCCTCCACCAAACAAGCGTGCATGTAGCATATGAACAGTCCGCTAGTTCACACGCTGCTTATGTACAAAGACAATCTTTGTACTCGTGTGCTTTGCTTAATGTTTTGTTGCGAGGAAGAAGGTGAGCCCCAAGGGCCTCACTGCGTGAGTCAGGTTGTCGCTTCGTGACGACTAGACTTGGCGGTCCTGGCCGGATGCCTTGTGGGTTGAAGGCACACCGATTGGCTTTGTTTATAGCCATCTTATGGCACTTTTGCTCCTTACTGTCGTTCTTGTTTATTTGTGTACCTTGGCCCGTCTACTTTGTCATAATAACTCTACTATTTGTTTATCTTCCGCTTTGGTAGTGTAGTGTTTGGACTCTATGTTTGGAATGGAGTTGATGTCTAATTTTGTACCGAGTGTGTATATCGCTTCTGGGAAGTATACATATCTCGAGGATCAGTTTATTTGATTTGTGATGCTAGGACCAGGTGGTTGGTTAAGCATTACAAGCCAAATAAATTGGGGTCCTCACAAATCTCAATCCAAGTTTTTTTTAGGGGGCTTAATTTCATCCGACGGACGGAAGGAATGTCGGCCTTCAATCCAAAGCAAAGGATCTCTCCCTCTCACTTCATCACCCCTAAACCATCGATGGTATGATATGATAGCAGGATCAATACACTTGAGGAGATAGAATAGAACATCCATCCACCCACACCCTAGTTGTCCTTCTTGTCTCCTTGACAACAACCTGCTCGCATCGACCGCCACCCATTTCCTTGACAACAACAATTAGCTAGCTAGCTATCGTCTCCTCCAAGTTTGATTGTTGCTGTTTTTTTGGTCCCGGCCGTAGGTAAAGGGCTTGAATGGTGAGTTGTGTTTCCCATCAATTAATTGTACCATCTGTAATCTTATAGGTAAAGTGACTTTATGGCTTTATGCTGCTTGACATGAGCGGAGAAGGACCTATTAGCCTCTCCCTCAAGCAGGGGTGGAAAAAAAGCTCCAATCTTGTAAGCCAGCTCAGTTCGTTAAGTACTCGAATCTAACTTGGGTCGTAAATAAGCCGAGTTGAGTTGATATTTCTGCTAGTTATTTTAATGAGCCGAGTTTGAGCTAGCTCAAGAGCAACTCGTTTAGCTCATTTATATTAGAACTCAACCCAACAAGCCTAGTAACACAACTAGAACAGGCCTAACCTAAGCCTATCAGCTCAGCCCAGCAAACCGCAACCCTATTCTATCCACATAGCATCCGGCCTCCGCCCGGCGCCCTCCCGCGGTCCCAAGCCAAATGAGTTAACTCGCGAGTTTATAACGAGTCGAGCCGAGCATACATTTTTGCTTGTTTCTTAACGAGCCGAGCCGAATTCGGTTCCTTAACAAGCTTGACCGAGCCAATCCGTCTCGTTATCACCCCTACTCTCAAGAGAGCTAAACTCTAATTTGTTGCATCCGATCCACGTATGCTTCAGGGTCACTCGTAGCTAGTATGAATTTTCCTCCAGGAGAAAGACGATGTGTTAGGACAAAAATATAAGGTACACTTGCGGAGAGTAGTCCACGGAGGCCCCATCATATCGGGAGATATTAGGTTGCTGATCAAGCTAGTAAAGTAGTCTGTCTAATTACAGGAAGCGCAATTGCTTTCAGGTTAAAAGAGGATTGACAATGATGTGTACAGTAGTAGATCTAGGATTTCACCATACCTCGAGCTAAATTTTAATAGACTAACATCCTAGAACTAACGCTAACTTATACCCACACCACAACATAACAAAAATAATCCATAAACACATCATTGACATGAAACTTATACCTATAGACAAATAGTGCAAGATAGGTCTTCACCAAATGAGTCCGGAGTCTGATTTGTGATCACGTAGTGTGGTAAGTTCTTCAGCGACTCTCGTGAAAGCCCTTTGGATGAAATGTCTCCAAAGATGTCATATAGATCATCGTGCCCAAAATCTGATATGCTGACCTGTTGATGAAGAATATCTAAAATTCAGTAAACATGCATCAGCAACAAATGACGGGACCCCATTAATTGTGAATCAAACATTCCTCTCTGCAGTACTGGCCATTAATTTCTTTAATTCCGACACCAAATGGAATAGTTCAGAAGTAAAGTAACATTCATACACTCTATTTATCAACAGAATGATTATTTACAACTCGGGCATTCAAGGAGCTCAAATAAGTTCCATGTGTCCAAAGTCTACGTCGGGATCCAAATATGCAAATTTGGACAATCTGCGTATACTGCACTAGTCTAGAATCACGCTAGTGTACACAGTGGCAAAATCGATGAAATATCATTACATATGCAAAGATAGCTAAGAAATAGGCAACGTCGTAGGAGGACGCACTAGCGAAGTGTAGGGGAGCACGTGTAGAGCACAAAGCGACGAAGGAGATGGTGGGGATGATGAGGGCAGAGGATCACCGGCGGCGGCAAATCAAAGCGAGGAAGACATGGCAAAGTTGGAGGAGTTGGAGGAGATGTCGATGCACGGGGGATGAAAAACAAAATTAAGAGTTGGGTATTGTAGATCAGGATGTAGAACACAACGCGACACGGTTAGAGGAGCGAGAAACTTACTGAGGCGATGAGGAATGCGATAAAGGCATTTCAGGGAGGCGAAGGAACGGAGGGGAAGAAGATGAAGTCGGCCGCGACAAATGGAGGCTCGGGAGCTCCAATGGATGGCGGCAACGTGGAGAGGAGGACGAGGCTACGTCGGTGATGCAAATGCGGGGGCTCAAGGAGGTGAGATAGTGGAGGAACGGCTTGGCACAAACGACGCAGGTTGCGGAGAAAAAGACCTCGACGACGGTACTCCATGGCTTCCAGGCAGCGGTGGAGCGAGGCGAGGTAGGTGCGCGCACGGGGCGACTCTTTTATGGACTGGGGAGGCGTGCGCAACACGGACAACTAAGACAGCGGCACGACGGAGTCCGCTCTGGACACGCATAGTGGCGCGCACGCGTTAGGCAGCAGTAGCGGATGGCATGCGGGCCCAGGGCGCGGAGGGAGGCTAGCAGCGTGACCGAGCGCGAGGCGGGGAAGCGGGGATGGGAAATGGGGTTGGGTTGGGTGGAATCCGGGAGTGAGATAAAAAAGGAAGGGTGGCCCGAGACAAATCGGCCCACGAAGAATTTAGAATTAGGAATTTGATTTTTGAATTAAAGAAAAGCTAAAAAAACAAAAGAGATCAAATAAATAGCGATCAAACTCAGAAAAATACAAGCAAATTTAGGAAAATTCTTTGAACACAAGGAATCCAACTAACATTGTTTTGGATTTAATTGACATTCACATTAATCAAATTAAATAGTTTTAGCTTTGGAAATTCCCATTTAAGCTTTATTAATTTAAGAAAAATTGGAGAAATTTTTCAAGGACCTAATCTACGTAATTTTTTTTAAAAAAAACTCAAATTTTGGGATGTTACAGTCTAGACATGCAACATCTTGGGATGGAAGGTGGGCACCCCAACTGCGAGACGGCCGCCGCACCAAAGAAGTTCCCAAGAAGTGTGATGTCCGTCGCCAACAGCCCCCACAACAGCCCGAACAGTAGGATCTACAAGAGAGAGAACACAAGTGAGCAGGCCGATGGGCAACAAGATCAACCTGAGGACAAAAGACACCGGAAAACCAGATTGGTGTAGATCCATGAATAAACACCACCCAAAAATAATCACATTAGACACAAGAAACATAGACAACAATGGGGGAGAAGGAGGAGGTGGGGATATGATAGTTAAGGCCGCTAGTGGAGGCGTGCGCGGGGGAGGAGGAAGGGGTGTGTGGGAGGGCGTTGAGAAGGATACGAGGCGGGAGGGAGCGACACGGAGAGGAGAGCGGCTGTGGTGGCGCAGGGAAGGTGGAGGGGATGGAAGCGGGGGGAAGGGGAGGAGATGGAGGTGCAGAGAAAGAAGTCTCGGGGAGGTCATCCCACGAGGAGGAGATGGCGGAGAAAGCGAAAGGGAGTGGATGGGGTGGACAAGACGAGGAAGACGAGCGCGGGGAAGGCGTCAGAGAAGGATGTAGAGGTGGGAGGGAGCGACGAGGAGCGAGAGCGGCCGCGAGGGCGCGGGGGATGGTGAGGGGATAGGGGCGAGGGGGAGGGGAAGGGGAGGAGCTGCAGTGGAGAAAGCCGGGAGGGATTGGATGGAGAGACAAAAGGGATGAGGATGGGAATGACCGAACGGCTGAGCAAAGGGAACCCACATCCGACAGGTTGCAACATAATAGACAATCAGACATCCAGAAAAAGGGTGCACACACATCGGAGGGCACACGATTTCCTATCGACGTGGGCGCCCCCTTTCTTCCTCCGTTTAACTTGGAGGGCACTGCCGTGAGGCCTCGCGCCAAAGCCATTCTTGCTCTCCAAGTAAGGGATGTAGTTCGGGACAAATGGGCCAACATCAGTTCACGAATAACATCTGCAATGAAGGCCCAGCCCATAAGAGAATTGAACCCTCTCACCTCAAAGATAGTGTTGATTGGTTGGGCCAATCCCACGGGCTTCTACCCTCTTTGCTCGGCTTAGAGCCCGACAAAACTACTTACCTTGCAAAAACAGGCAGAAGCAACCAAACCAAGAAAATTCAGGGATTCAGTATCCTGTCCACGTCCCCCCACCCCACACAAAAAAAAAATCAATGGCCACCTGTTTAAAAACATAAATAAGGGTAAACACCAATATGTTTCTTTTAAACAAAAAACGTGATATGCTGTCTAAGTAGAGGGCATATCTCATACACATGGGTGTATTGGTGAATATATGGACATGGCACATCCAGACCATCCAACACAAAATGGATGGTCCAGATCCAGTGAGCCAAATCCCACCTTATGGACATGGCACATCCAGACCGTCCAACACGAAATGGATGGTCCAGATCCAGTGAACCAAATCATCCAACACGATATGCCCTCTACTTAGACAGCATATCACGTTTTTTGTTTAAAAGAAACATATTGGTGTTTACCCTTATTTATGTTTTTAAACAGGTGGCCATTGATTTATTTTTTTGGGGGGGAGAAACGTGGATAGGATACTGTTTTGCAAGGTAAGTAGTTTTGTTGGGCTCTAAGCCGAGCAAAGAGGGTAGAAGAAGGTGGGATTTGGCTCACTGGTTCTGGACCGTCCATCTTGTGTTGAACAGTCCGGATGTGCCATGTCCATATGTTCACCAATGCACCTATGTGCATAAGATATGCCCTCGTCTAAGTGGTACCACCAAATACGACTATATCTTGTCTACCGACGAAGGCTTAGTTTCCAGCTTGCCATGAAACTGCATAAATTACTCTATTTCACTTGTAACGTTGCTTGCAGTTCCCACATTATACTTGCAGTTTCCACATTATACAAAAGGCAAACTGGGTGTATATGATGAAACAGTAAGTGACACAGCAGTTCCCGTCTTGCGGTTGTACATAAGCAAACTCACGAAACAGCGATATTATACATTCGTAACAACCGAGAGCTAGTGAACAAGTTGTAAACAGTCAGGCGGGCAAGGCAGGACCAATCTTCCGGGCTCTTTAGGAAGATGGACCTGCTACGATTTCAGACGTATACACCTTGTTCAAGCACAAGAAAAAACTTCAGACGCTCTCTATTTATACATGTGTGCAAGCTTTGCATCTAATAAGCAGTAACCCACTCGCTCGTTTATTGTTTCAGTCTCCATCAGTAACCAGGCACTGCTAGCTAGCTAGCTAGTTTGTTTCTTATCAGCAAGCGGCCATGAGACCACAGCAAGGTGAAGCTAGGAACGGGCAGGCGAGGCGAGCGCCGTCGTGCAGCGGCGAGGGGCTGCCGTTGGCCGACGACACTCCCTCGATTTGGCCAGCTCCGCCGTAACGTTGGCGATGCGCGCCCTGGAAGCCCTCCAGCCGCGCCGCGCCGCCGTGTTCACGCCGGTCGCCACCACATCCCGGTACCTGATGTTGTCCACCACCGGCAAGGCGTTGGGCTCGTACATGCCCACGTAAATTTCAGGAGAATGAACGCACGCACTGAACAAGGCACAAGACAGAGTAACACCTGCCCAAATTATAGCGTCACCAACAGAGAGCCGTAAGCACAAAACACAAAGCAGCAGCCATTTGGAACAAGATTGATGATATACTCCAACTGCTTATTAACATTCCTTCCATTGCCTGTTAGTCATATTGTGCTTCACAAAAATCCCAGGTGGGCCACCAGACCCCATCTACTTCAATTGTGAACCACAACCACAAGATACATCTATCAGCGTGCTAGGCATCAACCATTCTCTAAGCCTATGGCAAGAAATGTACAGACAGGAGGAGCTAGCAACGGTGCCCAGTAGGCTAGACTTCTTTCACCAATGCAAAAAAAAAAAATCCCTGTAAGCAGCCCACCTCAGCTAGGGCCGCCCGTGTAGCCTATGGTAGAGGCGTAGAGCTATAGCATAAGGTTGTGGCCTTGTGGGAGGGGTTGAGGTCATGGCTTCGGAACCTCATTCTCCTTAAAACAGAAAGATACGTAGCTCATTTAACTGGATAGCTTAATGCTTCAGTGATCCTACTGAAAACAACTCGAAGCGGGATGCACGCAATGGTTGGTCCCGAAATTTTCCCCACTACTGACTCTCTGTCTTCACCACCTCTCTGACTCGTGGCGAAAGATGAAAGCCTCCGCATTTTTCTTGAAGAAGACGCCGATTTTTTAGTATGCGGTCGCCATGACTTGTCCATTTCATGCTCCGAGGTCTTCCTGCGGCTTTTGGGTTTTGCTCGACCCATGTGTGATGATGACCTCAGGCATCGAGGAACTGCAGCAACGTCCTTGTTCAGTAGTCCATTAACACTGCTTGTGGCAGGATGACGGTCATCTATACTTGATACGGGAAAGGAACATACACCATCCAAGACCTCCACGGAGACTGGATACCCCACAACAGGTCTTTTATTCCATCTACTCATTAGGGAAACAAGAGGTACGCGGCGCCCCTCGTTGCTGCTTGCCTGCACACTTAACTCCACTTCATAAAGGGCAGAATTCAAGTGCAGAGTCTTGGTTGGCTTTGCTGCATGCCAGCTTCTAAGATTAGGTGCTTTCTGTTGGGGTGGCAATACTTGAAGCGGCAACTCAAAGACCACAGATGATGCTGAAACATTCTCACAATTTGAATGGTTGCTTATGGTTACAGATGACTCTTCATGTTCGCGCTTGCTTTCAGAACATTGCTGCAGAACTGCACCAACACAATCCAAATCAGTGGGAATTATTGCAAGCTCCTTATTGTCATCAGGTTCAGTGGGCTTGTCGAAAGAACACTTGTCCACCTTTTCTTCCAGAAGGACAACCTCATCGCTTGGTGCTTTGCACTTTACTACCCTTGTTTTGCGGTGTTCATGTTCTAATGCATTTCTGGTCCTGTTATTGCCCGCATGATCAACAGAGCTTACGATTTTCTTCTTAAAATTTCTGTGGTCACATCGGGAAGACAGGTCAGCTTTGCTGCAGTCAGTAGCTTGCTTATTGCAGTTCCAGATAGGATCCTTTGTTGAGGCACAGGGTTGATATGTTTGCAAATGATCTGGTGGAAATTCAATTGTTAAGTAACGCATTCTTTGGGAATTCAAAAATGGGAAGAAAACATTGCATATTCATAAAGTCAGAAGATAAGATGTCAAGATACCACAGTACATCTAGTTAGGAACACATAAAAGTAGCACCACAGTTGGGAAGATTCATGCCAGGACAATGAGATTTCTGTACTTCTCAACAGAAAAATGAAACATTATTATGATCAGCAGAGGGTAGCATCAGGTCAGCTATACTTGAAGGTTGAATGTGGGTGAGATTCATGGTCTCCCCGTACTTTGTTCAATCAGTTTTTGGATACAAGGAAAGTGCCAAATGGTCACCGTGACTCCTTGGCCACAAATTACAAAGCATGGAGGTAACAGGAACAACAAACTTGTAGTGTAACTATCTAGTGCTGTGCGTATTCCAGAAACTGTTAAAGTTGGACAGAAACAACTAGGCAACAGTGTTCTGTATATAGTCAGTGAGCCAACAGTGGATCCGTATATAGTCAGTGAACCTAAATGATGACTGTCATTGCTGAAACACATAATGTTAATTAAAAGATTTTGCAACCGGAAAACAGGAAATAGTATTGCAGCTTTACCTTCTTCCAAGATGTTTCCTGCAGCGAGGGGAGTATCGACAAAATCATCCCCATGGAGGAAGCCATCGTCGAGCAGCCCAGTCGTGCGGGAGATTTCAGTACCCTTTGTTTGATCTGTCTTGAATGCGCCACTGCGGCGAAAGCTGGACTTATCCAAGAAGGCGGTATCCAAGCTTGAAGTGCCGGAGGAACTGCCAGAACAACTGCCCATGTCCATCGAATGTTCATCAGCCTTTCGCCCATTCGGTTTGAACCCATTCCACATGTCTCCATTGCATAGCTCTGATAGCGGACGGGACCTATCCTTCTTCCTTGAACTTCCACAAGGTTGGTCCTGGTCCGCCCTGGTATGCTTCCTCTTTGCGGTAGCATGAGACTGCTTACCCCTTTTCACCTGGCTAATGCTAGGCAGATCATAACTGAAATCAGAGAATGTGCCTGCACTGGGTATGTGCTTGGGGACCGTCTTCAATCCGATGTCGCTGAGGTCCCTCATACGTCGGAACCCCTGAGGCACATCGTCCTCGGAATCATTGGGTGTCTTGCGCTTCCTCTTGGGCGGCGGCGGGTTGAAAGCGCTAGAAGAGGGCGCATCACAACACCCCCTGGCGGTGGCGGCATCATGGGAAGACTTTGTGCCGACCCCGTTCCCCATTTTCGACTTGGTGCCCCCACTGCGGTTCTTGCTGGCCGCATCCCGGACGCGAGACCTCTCAATCTCGAGGGCTTGGAGAATGGCGTCCTCCTTGCGGGCGTACCTGCCCTTGTTGTAGGTCCTCCTGTGGCTGCTGCTGCGGCGGCGGGCGGCCTGCTCCTCGGCCTTGCTGATGCACTCGTCGAAGTCGAACTCCCCACAGCGGAAGGGCTTGACGCGCTTGGTCCGCTCCAGGTTACACCAGTCGCTGTTGCAATTCGCAGTTCATCCTTCCGTGTGAGGAGACGAGAGAGGGGGTAAACGAAAACCAAACGGAACGGAAGCAGCGGGTGGAAGAAGAGGGAGCATACACGAAGGTCGGGCCGTCGCGGCGGCCGAGGAGCATGATGGGGGTGGCGGGTGCCCTGGGGGGCGCGGGGCAGCCGTCGGGGACGTCTAGCCGCGAGATCACCCGGCCGGGCCACCACGACCCGTTGGGGCGGCGGACCCACACCAGAGTCCCCTCCGAAGAGACATCCACCGCCGCCTCGGCGGCCTCTTTGGCCCAGCCCCCCATCGCTAGCTCCTCCTCTCCGACAATTCGATCTCCTTGGCTCGGAGCCGGGAGCTGGGCGGGGGGAAGCGAACGGAGGCGCGGCGCGAGTGCGAAGGCGACCGCGGCGGCCGGCGGGCGAGCCGGTGACGGCGAGCGGGCAAGAGCCACCGGCGCCGGTGGGGGGCGAGAGGATGGCAAGGGGAAGCACAGTAGACTGGTAGAGAGGAGGAGGAGGCGTCGTCCGGACAGCGAGCCAGTCCACTAATCAATACACTACCACTCCTCCCTGGGCTCACCTGGGCCATAAATCCAACTCGTTTGGGCATGCGGGCTTACGATTTGGGCCGGCCCGTCCCATGAGGCCCATTACAACTCCTCCGCGTCCGCGGCCTATATATGGGGATGGGACAGCTCGAGGCGCCTCCCTCTCCAAGCCGAGCTCGAAACCCTAGCCCCCAAATCGCCCTCCCGTCGGTGTCCTCCTCGAACCCTATCCTCTCGCTCTCGCCGCAGACTCCCAAAACCCCCGAACCCTTGCCCCTCTAATCGATTACTGCTCCTACTGATTCTTTCTTTGCAGCCGCCTCCGCTCCAATCCCCGCGCGTTTCCGCTCCTTAGATCTATCCATACATGTGAGTTTCTGCTCTCGAATTTCGCTCTCTTTTTTTGTGCGAATTGCGTGATCCGCGCGCTCGGGTTCTAGGGTTTGCGGCGGAAAATTGATGGTTTCTGCGGTGTTTTTGGTAGGATGGGGGAGGCCAAGGAGAACGACGTCTACGAGGAGGAGCTCCTGGACTACGACGAAGAAGAAGACAAGACGGTCGATGGATCCGCCGCCAAGGCCACCGGTGAAGTCGCCAAGAAGTATGTGCAGTGCTGTGCATACTTTGTGCTGGATTCGATTCGAGCACTGCAGCTCAGGGATCGATGTGATCTGACCTTTTTGTTTGTTAATTGCGTTGGATGAGCAGGGGCTACGTGGGGATCCACAGTTCCGGGTTCAGAGACTTCCTGCTCAAGCCAGAGCTGCTCCGTGCAATCCAGGACTGCGGTTTTGAGCATCCTTCCGAAGGCAAGTTCCCATCTTTCATCTCTTGTACATACGCGTTGACCTCTACTACTTAGTAGTTTATATCTTAGTTACTAGTGCCTGCTTGCAATTTAGAGGTAGCATAGGCTACGGCAGTGATAGAAAAAAAGGTTCGAGAGGGACTTGTAGCTGAAAGTTTGGTTCTGATGAATACTATCCTGCAGTTATAGCTCAACACAGTAGCGAAATATCACTTGCTCCCTCTGTTTTTACATTATAAGGCTCGGATTCCTTGTGCACAAGGATTATACAGCTGCAAATTAATAGAATGGATCATGCTACCCTGTTAACATCAGCAATAGAGATGACTATCCACTCCCTTACATGCTGTGCAGACATGTACTGGATTTCATTGCGGTGATAGCTAGTCTTCTAATTGGTGCAATCATTGCCACATCGTAGTAAAATTAAATTAATGTAGTTCTTAGCTTCTCTTTTGATTTGTCGTATCTTTTGCCAACTGCCAAATTGTTAGTGAAATTCTTGTCTTGCTGGTATGCAGGTACAGTTTCTTCTGACATTTCCTGTTGGAGGAGAATATGGTAAAACTTTCCATTAACACGGACCCAGAAGGTCAAATTTTTACTCACTGGGGTGCTGCTCCAATTTTGTTTGGTTCCACATCAGTGCAACATGAGTGCATCCCTCAAGCAATTCTTGGAATGGATGTCATCTGCCAAGCAAAATCTGGGATGGGGAAGACTGCTGTTTTTGTCCTTTCATCTCTTCAGCAAATTGACCCTGTTGCTGGTCAAGTAGCAGCACTTGTATTATGCCACACAAGGGAGCTGGCTTACCAGGTTTGTAAATATTCGCAGTGTGCATTTCAGTTTTGTTCCGAGATCTCTCAAGATTTTAATTATTCATTGCTGTTATATTTTATAGATATGCCATGAGTTTGAGAGGTTCAGCAAATATCTTACTGAAATAAAAGTTGCTGTCTTCTACGGAGGTGTTCACATCCGAAAACACAAGGATTTATTGAAGAATGAATGTCCTCATGTTGTGGTTGGCACACCTGGAAGGATTCTAGCTCTAGCTAGAGATAAGGATCTTTCCTTGAAGAATGTGAGGCATTTCATCCTCGACGAATGCGACAAGATGCTTGAGTCACTTGGTAATTTGTTATCCCCCGTTAGCTTGTTTGTCATGAGATTTCAATGATGATTGATTTCTATTTCTCTTACCTTGTTTTCGTTTACGATTATGCCCCTAACTGACAAGTATGTATCCTGCAGACATGCGGAGAGATGTCCAGGAGATCTTCAAAATGACTCCTCATGATAAGCAGGTCATGATGTTTTCAGCAACACTCAGCAAGGAGATCCGTCCGGTTTGCAAGAAATTTATGCAAGATGTAATGTCCCACAGCCTATCTCATTTACACAGTCTATCATATTTAAGTCTCCTATGCTCCAGTGGTAATCATGTGGTAGCCTCTGCACATCTGTAGATATGAGAGTTGTAGTCCTGTTGTCACTAGGTGAAGGGAGCCCTGGTGTATTTTTGGTTATTGTAGTGTTACATCTCAGTGTATAGTGAGTTTTCTTGTTATGCCCTTTTTTTTTGTTTCCATTGGAACCTTGCCCATAGCAAGTAGATTGTGGAGGGAATGAGAGAGTCTTTTGTCCAAACTCTGAATGGTCTTGTGATGTGTCAGCAACTGGGGTTGGATTAAGGAGGGCACTGGTTCCGAAGATACACTCTCTCGGACATTGTTTTCTCCAGTTTGCTGCACATTCCGTTACGTCCCCTTGGTTTTGCTTCATTGGGGTTCACTGCTGCTGGTCCTGGTTCTCCTTCGTGTATGTTGGCAGACGAAGCAGCTTTCTTTAGCCTGGAATTGTTTTGGAAGCACTGTTGCAGAACTCAATGAACATGTTCAGTGAAATTCTGGTGTGCAACAGTGCATAACTCAAGTTCCATATGGAGGCTGCATATTCTGACAACCAAAGAGGAGTTCATGTACCATTCTTTTGGTATATACTGGTAGATTGCCGCTGGAATGCTAATTTCTTTCATCTATCATTTGTTCCCTTACAGCCGATGGAAATTTATGTTGATGATGAGGCAAAGTTGACCCTTCATGGTCTAGTTCAGGTATCTTTTGGAACCTTTGCTGCCCATGCATTGCACCATTTTTTTTTGTGCAGCTGTTTGTATTTATACTCTTTTTGGCAGCACTACATAAAATTGAGCGAGGCGGAGAAGAACCGCAAATTGAATGATCTCTTAGATGCTCTTGATTTCAACCAAATTGTGATATTTGTGAAGAGCGTTAGCAGGGCAGCAGAGCTGAACAAGTTGCTTTGCGAGTGCAACTTCCCTTCAATCTGCATCCATTCTGGTATGACCCAGGAAGAAAGGTATGTTCTCTATTTCCTTTTCATTAGCCGATGCTTCTAGCAGAATGGTCTTCTCGTTTATGTCCTTGCGCAAATCATGTGCATCATTTAGACACAAGGAATCGGTGATTGTGGTGTTTTATAAGTTCCATTATATTCTGTTTTAATAGTTCCTCATCTATTTTTTTATGCATCTTTCTTCAGCTTTTGTTTGTACATGCTGGTGCCATGATTGTAGGCAGATTATGTTTTTGCTTTCGTTCATAACAGGGTAAACACTGTTAGGAAGAAGGCCAGACGACATCGGCTTAGTGGGCTGAGCATAGACTATTGAGTGAGATGATAGAACTTTGGGAGGAAGATTAGATTAATTCTTCTCTCGTGCTTGCTTGAACTAGTACATAGGACCTCCTTTGATGTAGATCGTTGAAATATTGTGTGTATCCTGTAGGATCCCATACCCTTTATTTATAGTCTCAAAGTAGAGTCCAACTCTAATACAACTCATTATTTAGATCTAACACAAACTCTCCAACACTCCCCCTCAAGATGGGCCGAAGATATCAATCATGCTCATCCTGTTACATATTGTAGCACCCTCACTAGGACCTAACCCTTTAGTAAAACAGTCAGCTAACTGTTCATCAGACTTGATATACTCTAATTTCAATATTCTGCCATCGAACTTTTCCTTGATGAAAAACCTGTCAATCTCAACGTGCTTGGTATGATCATGCTGAACTGGGTTGTTAGCAATGTTGATTGTAGATTTATTATCACAATGCAACACTAAGAGATTATTCCTCTATATTCGAAGCTCGGACAATAACCCCTTCATCCATATCATTTCACTCACACTCAACGCCATTGCTCTGTACTCTGCTTCTGCAGTAGACCGAGTCACAACCTCCTGCTTCTTGCTTCTCCATGACACAAGGTTACCTCCCACAAAGATGCAATATCCAGAGGTAGATCTCCTGTCATCCACACTGCTCGTCCAATCAGCATCGTAATACCCTTCCACATTCAGATGTTGATTCTTCCTAAACCAAAGGCCTTTCCCAGGGCTACTTTTCAAATACCGCAGGATTCGATACACAACATCCACGTATCCTGTTCTAGGATCATGCATATATCGACTAACCACACTCACTGCATATGAAATATCAGGTCTTGTATGGCATAAATAGATGAGACGTTCAACAAGCCTTTGTTAAGCTTCCTTGTCAATTGGATCTCCCGACTCAGCACATAGCTTGTGATTCCCATCAATAGGTGAAGCAATAGGGCGACACCTAAGTATACCTGTTTCTGCCAGCAGATCAAGGGCATACTTCCTCTGGGAGAGAACTATACCATTCGAAGAACGGACAATCTCAATCCCAAGGAAGTATCGAAGAGGTCCAAGATCTCACCTCAAATGCCTCTCCCAATTTTTTCTTCAAGGACTTGATTTCCTCGGCATCGTCTCCTATAATCACAATATCATCAACATAGATTGCCAATATAGTGATATGTGATCCTCTATGCCTATAAAACACAGTATGATCTCCATTGCACTGAGAATAGCCCATACTACAGACTGCACGCTTGAATCTATCAAACCACGCCCTTGGAGATTGCTTCAGACCGTATAAAGACTTCTAGAGTCTACACACCTTTCTCTCAGTCTGCCTATTCTCAAAGCCTGGAGGAATCTCCATGTATACCTCCTCTTGTAAATCACCATGTAGAAAAGCATTCTTCACATCCAACTGATGTAGGGGTCATCCAAAGTTAGTTGCACATGGGATCAACGTTCTTACCGTGCTCATCTTCGCCACTGGTGCAAAGGTCTCATCATAGTCTAGACTATAATCTTTTGCAACCAACCGTGTCTTGTATCTTTCTATCTTGCCTTGAGGAGTTTGCTTAATTGTAAACACCCATTTGCATTCTACTGCCTTTTTTCTCACTGGAAGTGGAACAAGATCCCATGTCTTGTTCTTCTGAAGTGCACTAAGTTCCTCCTTCATGGCATCCGTCCACTTAGGATCCTGCTTAGCAACTCGCCAATCTTTTGGAACATGCATTGTCTGAAGAGATGCAATGAATGCTTTGTATGCAGGTGAGATATGGGAATATGAGATGAAGTTTGCAATGTTATGCTCAAAGCCATACCGGACTGGAGGCTTTCCTGCATTAGCTCTAGTTTTCCTACGTTGTGCAAGTGGTAATTCTAAATGAGAGTGATTAGAATGAACATTACCACTTGCCCCAAGGGGAGGCAAGGAACTTGATGGAGAGAGATCTGAGGAGGGATTTGGGACTGGATCAACTGGCAAGGCCAGCTGTTCAGGCTGTGGCAAGACCAGCTGTTCAGAAAGCTTCGCCGTTGGCTCTGCTGTTGGTGGCTTAGGTGCTAACTGCTTGTCTCTCTGCTTCTCCCCTGTTTCCCAAAGCGTCTTCGCTTATAAACGTTCAATTCTTTTGGGGCTAGGACATCTCTCACATATTCCGTTAGGTTTGGGCACGGAATTGTTCTCACAATAACTTCTTCTTCTCGTTGACTTCCTTGTTCTCCCCCTCTCGACTGTCACCCTCGATGATAGGAGAGAGCTCTAAATACTAATCAAGAGTACCTCCACTCATGTAGTAAGGCTCAAAACTCCTGGAATGTCACATCCATACTCACAAACAACCTTCGTTCAACTGGGTTTCAGCATTTATAGCCCTTCTGACTCGATGAATAGCCTATAAAGATACAGATACATTTTAATGCCTGTGGATCCAACTTGCGAACCGATGGTCGGTGGTCTCGTACGAAACACACACAACCAAACACCTTGGGAGGCACCTTGAACTCCCGTTGACCCAAAAGAAGTTCAGCTGGAGACCTCATCCTAAGTGTTCGAGATGGCATGCGATTGATGAGATACACTGCCGTCATTACTGCCTCGCTCCACAATCCCTTTGGCACATTCATCTGAAACATGAGTGAACGTGCTACCTTCAACAAATGTCGATTCTTCCTTTCAGCCACTCCATTCTGAGGTGGGGTTCCTGGACAAGTAGTCTGATGAAGTATCCCCTCTTCTGATAGATACACTGCAAACTCCTTATTAACATACTCAGTTCCATTATTTGATTGAAGAATCCGAACCTTTGGGTCAAACTGGGTAGCAACGAGCCTATGAAAGTCCTGAAAACACCGAAGGACTTCGTACTTGTGCTTCATCATATAAATCCAAGTCATACGAGTATAACAATCAATAAATGTGACAAACCACTTAAAACCACTCACAGAAGTAACTGAGCACGGACCCCAAACATCCGAATGTATTAATATAAAAGGTTCATAACTTCGAAGACTAATACTACTATATGTAGACCGTGTATGCTTTCCAAACTCACAAGTATCACACACAAGTTTACTCTTGTCCACCCTTTTGAACAAATCAGGGTATAACTGATTTAAACTCTCAAATGATAAATGTCCTAAGCGACGATGATGTAACAAATCTTCTCGCTCGAGTCCTCCTACAACCACAGTCAATGCCGCATCAACCTGATCAATGTACCATAGCCCATTACGCCTTACCCCACTCCCAATCCTCTTCCCAGTTCTCTTCTCCTGGAACAAACACGAATCCTCATAAAATGTGACTGTGCATTTGAATTAATCAATGATAGAACTAACTGAAAGAAGGTTGACTGGAAAGGAGGGAACATGTAAGACAGAGGACAAAGCAATAGATGGTGTGCACTCTACAGATCCTACACCCTGAATAAGCGGAGAAGTCCCATCAGCTGTTTGGACAGTTTCAGAATGAGTATATGGGGTGTAAGATGCAAAAGCACTAAGAGAACCCGTGACATGTTTGGATGCCCCTGAATCTATGATCCAATCAATACGAGAGTGTTTATATGTGGATGCAAGGGCATGTGCCTGAGTACCTTCGCCCACGTGGGCGTAATTTGCAAAGTGATCAAAGGAGGTGGAATCATGAGAAGTCTCCTCCAATGCCTTTCCTTGCTGCCACTTCTCCTATTGTATAGCTTGATCGCCTGTCAGAGTAACATATGTGATTTCCTCTGTCAGGGCCATATTAGCTCTGGGGCCAGCGCGGCCCCTTCCTCGACCTCCATCTCCACAACCACTACGATCTCCACCTCGGTCTCGATCTCCACCTCGGCCTCCACGACCACCACGACCTCGACCTCCATACTGTGGAGAAGGACAAGCACGACTCAGATGTCCTTTTATCCCACAGTTGTAGCACTCCCTATCATCTGGTATGGTATATGCGGATCGAACCGGGTTGTTATTCCCCATTACTCGTAGTCGAACCTCCTCCTGTACCATTGCCGCAATAGCCTCCTCCATAGTAGGCAAGTTTGTCAAGTGAAACATGGCAGCCCTTCGACTCTCCAACTTCGGGTTCAGTCCTTTTAGAAAGTGTGTAACCCGTCTGCGTTGCAGCCACACTCTACCAGTCTCAATATCACCAGCACATGTTAACTGCAATGGATCATAGTGATCTAAATCTGCCCACAGTTGCTGCAGTTCACTAGCATACACCTGGACAGTGTTATCCTGTTTCAGGGCCTCCACCTTGCCTTGTACCTCCACCATCATCATCACATTTCCTGCCCCGAAGTACATGTTGCTCAACGTCTTCCACATCGCCGGTGCACTCTGCATCATCTCCACCATTCAAGCGATGGATGGAAACATTGAAGTTAGCAACCAAGCTACCACCACAGAGTTGGTGGTGTTCCACATCCTCCAATCCATGCTTGCCTTGTCTACAGGCTGAACACAAGTCTCCCGCAGGTAGTGCTCCACCCCCTTCGTCCTCAGAATTAGCTGAGCCCTGCTAGACCAACTTAGGTAATTTTTACTTCCTTCTAATTTTATATCATTCGCATTAGCTCCAGCTTTAAGTTAGATGACCCTGCATCAACCCTTGGACCTATCATACCTGTCGCAAAGAGGTCTTGTAACATGCTTCTCATGTCACCTTGAGTTACTAGCGAGGAAGTAGTCTCAACAACTGTCTTTCTTCTCTCTTCTACCGCCCTCATTGCGGCTTATTCCTCCTTCCTCGCAGCCTCAATTTCTTCAGGGTTCATCTTCTCAAACAACCAAAGCAATATCAATTACTGCCAAGATATGCCGCGCGTATCTTCCACGATCACGGCAATTCTTCACACATCAATGTTCTGATGAACCTGGATGACTGCCTTTACAATTACCCAAATCAATGAAATCATGCGGAATTTCTTCAGTTCGAACGTTTGGTCCTCCCGAACGGATCTCTCCCGAGCGCTCCTTCTCCCGAGCCTCTCCCTCGGTATCTTCTCCCGAGCGACGTCGAACGTTCGGTCCTCCCTAACAGATCTCTCCCGAGCGCTCCTTCTCCCGAGCGACGGTGGTCTGCACAACCCGCGCGGCTCGGCGGCGGTCCATGCTACCTGAGCAGCGACGGCGGTCCGCACAACCCGAGCGGCGAGCAGCCCACGCCGCGTGGCGCAGCGGCCGCGTGGCCCGAAGCGCGTTGTCCGGATTCGTCCGGCAAAGAAGCGTGGGGGCGGCGGCGACTGAGGTACGTGAGGGCTAGGGTTAGGGTTTAGTGGTGGACAATGGCTCTGATACCATGTAGATCGTCGAAATATTGTGTGTATCCCGTAGGATCTCACACCTTTTATTTATAGTCTCAAAGTAGAGTCCAACTCTAATACAACTCATTATTTAGATCTAATACAAACTCTCCAATATTTTATAATACTACTAAGCTTGACGCCTAAGACACCTATCATGACATGTACTCTAGTCTACCATAACATGTATTCAGCTTATTTTATCTCATCTTTCCTAATCTTCTATCCTTCCTAATCATCGTGGATTGCTTATACTTTGGTCGGACTACTCTTGTGTGTCAACTTCTTGGACGTGTGCATACTGCCAGATGGGCCTAGGGCCTATGCCTGTGACATCACACCTCTCTCGGACATGCAGCTTATTCTCAAGTTGCTAGGTGGTGGCCACGACTGCAGCCCAAGGAGGCCCCACGCTGATGAAGGATTATGACGCCGGGGCTGGCAAGGAAACTTTTGGCATTCTTTCGGTGGTCGTCGTTAAGATGGATGATCTTGCTGAGCTCCTTGTGAATAAACATGAAGCCACTGCAAAGAAACTATTGTTGGACTCCATACGTGTTGCGTGGGAACTCCTAAGGATGCTCGACTGCATGCATGTTTTAGTATCTCCAGCTGCTGCATGCATATATATAGGGGTGCAATCAGAGCGGATACAGACAGATATCGCTCATCTTGTATCCTATTACATTTTTTTCTCGCAGTCGGAGTCAGGCACGAATAGTGTCATATATCCATTTCTCCATCCCGTATTCGCTCTACAGAGCCTTCGGTTAGTCGGACGGACATATATTATCTGCTTCTTTTGCACCCCTACACAGGAGTACAAAACATTAGATAGTAGGAGTGCAATCAAAGCGAACACGGAGAGACTAATCGCTTAGATGTCGAAGGAAAAACACAATATCACTCTGCTTAGATGAAGCAACCCGTCTATCTGTTATCATGTTCTTAAGTGAAGTCACAACAGGCTTTCCTCATACTACCTGGTATACAGATACAATACAGACTGATGTCGCTCATCTTGTATCCTATTCTGTATTTTTTCCTGAGTCCAAGTCAGACACGGATAGTGCCGGATACCTATTTATCTCTTCTGTATTCGCTCTGCAAGCCTTTGGTCGGTCGGATATTGTCTCCTTCCTTTGCACCCGTACATATATACAACTAATAAGATGCTCCACTGCTGCTGCCGCGGAAGCCATCGCAACCGCCACGAAAGGCAATGTCGCTGCCGCTGTGCCTTGATGCTTCGCTGTCATCGGTGATAGGTCCACCGACGCCGCTGCTACAGCTAGTTGTGTCGCCGTCTTTGCTGCGCCAAGTTGCGCTGCTTCTTGCTCTTCCTTCGCTGTCGTCATTGCGTCCTAATGCAACGTCACGGCTATTGGGAGCAGTGCCGCCACATCCACTTCTCCAAGCAGGTCTATTGCTGATGTGGGGTGCAGCTTGCACCTGGTGCACCAACCTTCGAAGATGCCATATCGGTGCCTCTTGAAGATGTAGCACTGCCACGAAGGAGCATCAATAGCAGTTCTGCTGTTGTGGCACGCCTGTCGTTGCTCCTGTCCCTTGCGCATCCGGTTGTGTTGCCGCTGCTATCGGATGCGCCGCCTCCACTGCCACTGCGATCATCTTCTCTACAGCAGTTGGAGGTTGCGCCGCAGTGGCTGTTGGAAATAGCGCAGCCACCGCCATAGTGGAAGGTGTCACCACCTTTTTTGAAGGCATCGCCGCTGCCGTGGGAGGCTTCGCTGTTGTCGTCACGACCATCTTCTCCAAAGTGGCATGCATGTCGAGGAAGATAGCCACCATCTTTTTGTCATTGTCGTTGGTACTTATGGCCAATGACTCGGCCACAAGTGGTTTGATGATTTGATATGTTGTCATAACCATGATAGCAGAAGTTGTGGGAAGGTATCGACTGCTCTGATACCAAATTGTCACGAATCTAAGTTCATAATAGGGTAAACACCGTTGGGAAGAAGGTTGGTTGGTGTCGGCTTAGTGGGATGAGAGATTAGACTATAGACTGAGATGATAGAACCTTGAGAGGGAGTATATTAATTCGTCTTTCTTGCTGGCTTGAACATAGGTACAACTAAGCTTGACGCCTAAGACACCTATCGTGACATGTACTCTAATCTACCATAACATGGACTCATCTTAATTTATCTCCTCATCTTTCCTAATCTGCTATCCTTCCTAATCAGTGTGGACTGCTTATACTCTGGCCGGACTTCTTGTGCGTCAATCTCCTGGACGTGTGCATACTGCTGGATGGGCGCCTACGCCTGTGACAGTTCTCCGTTTCCTTCTTTTCATTAGCGATGCTCTCAGCAGAACGTTCTTGCGCAAATCATGTGCACCATTTAGATACAAGGAATCGGTGATTGTGGTGTTTTATGAGTTCCATTATATTCTGTTTTTATAGTTCCTCCTCTCAAATTTTTTATGCATCTTTCTTCAGCTTTTGTTTGTACATGCTGGTGCCATGATTGTACACATTATATTTTGCTTTATGGCTAATTGACATTAACCCTTCTGCCTTCTTTCCCCTGGGTGGATTGATATTTGGATTTTTTTTTTTTGCTTCACATTCACTCTTTTTACATAAATGAAGTTTGGTATTCTCGGTTCCAATTTTGTTGTATGTAATGTATGGTGCTTTGGCAGGTTAACCCGATACAAGAACTTCAAGGAAGGGCACAAGAGAATTCTCGTGGCTACAGATTTAGTTGGCAGAGGAATTGATATCGAGCGTGTCAACATTGTCATCAACTATGACATGCCTGATTCAGCTGATACATACTTGCACAGGGTAACCATTACCTGGTTCCACTTCGTAGTGTTTTGAGAGGTTTATATTTTTGTGATGCTAATGTAGTGAACTAATGCCCATCGCAGGTTGGAAGGGCAGGGCGTTTTGGCACCAAGGGACTCGCAATAACTTTTGTTTCCTCTGCCTCGGACTCCGATGTTCTTAATCAAGTATGTATCCCCTGACGTCTAGTTTTTTTTTTTGTGTGTTGTTTGATGTAATGAAAACTGCCTAACCAGTCTTTTTTTTTTACCTGTCAAGGTGCAAGAAAGGTTCGAGGTCGACATAAAGGAACTGCCTGAGCAAATCGACACCTCCACATACAGTAAGCGTTGCATTCTAGTACTTGGTTCAATTGCGTGCAGTTCAATGACACCACCCTAATCCGTTTGCTGTATTGCTGTTACCAGTGCCATCATAAATGTTGGAGTTGACACCGCTGCTGCAACGCATTCTCACGACGCTCCAACTAGGAACAAAGAGTGCTGGAGAGGAGAGTGCGATGCTCCAAATGTGCCCCCGTCGTAGTCGAGATGATGATACCCCCTTTGAACTAATGTTGTGGAGGATTTGTTTTTGCCTGCTGTACTCTAGTAGCAGTCGGGATGATGTGTACTCTGTCTAGTCGCTGGGTGCTTGTAGACCAAATGATTCTAAGCTTATGCTGTTGTGCTAGGATTTTGTATCTTAATTGTATCATCGTGATGTTTTCCCTGGTTTGCCTAAGTGCCACTGGTCCTTCGCTTCTAGGTTTGTATGAACGTTGTGACTTGTGCTATAGCTGTCAGTGTCCATGTTACTCCGGTAGTGCTCGGAAATCGTAGGTGTTACACTGCCTGTTCATGCTGAGTAGAATAGCCTAGTATTTGCCTGCTACTTGGAAGTCGCAAGCCGCTGCTGCTGCTACACGGAGGAGGATAGCCTAATATGATGCTAGAAGACGCCTGCGAAACAAGCAGCGAGCTGAAATATCAATTTGGAAGCAATAAGCCATTTAATTTTGTTCAGCATCCAGATTTGTGTAGGGAGGCAAGACATATTACAAGAGGCAGAATCCACCTCATCTGATACATGGACACATCCCATCTCCTCAGGAGCCCAAACGGCAAGAGTCTAGTATAACTTCATACCACTAGCTACCAGTATAATTAACTGCTAATTAGCGTATACTCAACGGCGGCGATATACATATGTCGTTGGATCTTATAATCTTATTGTGTTCGTTCCGCCTCTCAAAGGCAGGCGAGTCGATCAGGCAAAAACCTTCTCGGCGAAGATGTCGAGGAGCGAGAGCGCCTCGGCGACGCTGAGCTCCAGCCTGAACTTGGGGCCGTCGTAGTGGTGGAGGATTGGGCGGAAGGCGTCCTCCTCCAGTGGGTCGCAGATCTTCCTCGTCGCAACCCTCACCTGTACACACCCACACCAATTAGTAGATTTCTTTCTACCAACTAGTCTTGATTACATTTACATCATCATCATCATCATCATCAGACCAACGCGTTAATGTCCTATCCTCGCAAGAAAGGAAGACAAGCGAAGGAAGAAAAAAAAAAAGAAGAATCCAATTCACACGTTAATGCGACAGGGAGACGACGGACAACTCAAGGCACTGCTTTTTCTGTGCCCATGACTAGGCCAGCTAGCTTGACAAGGTCAGATCAACCAACCGGCCAAACTTTGATTAAGGCCGCCCAACCACTCTGACTATTTAGCCATCCGTTTAATAATCTTATTCTATGTATTTTTAAAACCCAAAAAAATTATAATATATAATTTCCGTGTATATCATCTAAATATACCGATTAAATATTTAAAAAGATAAGTTTACAGAGTGTTGACATGCATTCCAACCCGACCTGTTTTCGTGAACGGGAGGAGGGAGCAGCAGTGAACAAGAACAAAAGGAGTGTATGAACAAGGAACAAGCTAACTAAGCTAGAGATAAACTAGGCGCTCCAGTTTTGAGTCGTCTTGTGTTGTAGCTTACCTGAGCGGGGAAACGGGACTCGCCGGAGCACTTCTTGTCCTCCCAGGCTGTGGGATCGATGTTTGATCCGCCGAAACTGGCGGCCTCGAAGATGCCGTGGAGCTGGTGGGTGGAGTAGTTGTACAGGAAGAGAGGGAGCCCCGGCCTGATCGCCCTCACCGAGTCCCTGTACCGAGACGGCAACCCTGCAACCAACGAGCCAATCAGCAGCCGTGTTTCTTGCTCCGATGATCCGATCTTTCGTGTTCAATTCGATGCAAAATTCCAGGGGGCTATTCAGGGGCAGGAATTTCCAGTTGAATTCGACGCAAAGTTTGGAAGGAACTAATCAGGGGATCGTGTTCGTACCGAAGAGCTGCCTCTTGAGGTTCTCCTCCATGGTGTCGTTGTTGCAGACGAAGATGTACCCCCCGATGGCCTCGTTCCTCGGCAGCGCCTCCGACGCCGGCAGGCTCTTGAACCTCCTGTCCACGCCACCGTTGTTGTTGCCGCCGCTCGTGTTCTTCTTCTTGCCGCCGTCGGCGCCGTTCTTCTTGCCGGCGCCGTAGCCGTTGCTGAAGTTGTTGTTGTTGTTGGCCGGCCTCCCGACGGACTTGTTGAAGTAGCTCTTGACCACGTCGCCGCCGGCGCTGTTGTTGAAGCTGTTGGTGTTGGTATTCATGTTCTTGCTGTAGTAGCTGTTGCCGAAGACGGCGTTGTCGTTGTTCTTGGCGTTGGCGTTGGCGGCGGCGGCGGGGGTCTTGTTGTCGGAGGCGGGAAAGTAGTTGTACCGGTCGGCGTTGTTGGTGGTGGCGTTGCCGAAGGCCAGCTTGCCGGAGCCGATCAGGCCAGGGCCAGCGATGTTGTTGCTGTTGTTCTTCCATGGCGCCCCACCTGGTCCCATGTTGGTGTTGCTATTGGTTTGGTCGGCGGCGAAGGAGTTGGAGAGCGGTGGAGACCAGATGGAGTCGCCGAGGGAGAGGCTGGAGAAGTTGGCGGTGGGCAGCGTCTGCAGGCGCAGCTGGTCGCTGAAGTGCGAGAACTCGCGGTCGTAGCTCTCCATCGCAGCTGATCCTAGAGAGGGAAACGAGTCGATCTGGATCCTGAGCGGAGGAGGAGGAGGAGGAGAGGAATGGTTGTACTTGTGGACGATGAAGAAGAAGAAGAAGAAGAGTGGGGCGTTTCCGCGGTTATTTTATTCCTAGATTTTGCTTGGTGCCGTCGCCGTGCCACGCGGATGGTTGTGGTTGGCTACTGAGGCGGACCAAGGCCACTGATTGGTTGATTGGCAACTCGCTTAGGCTTAGGCGAGTGCTTCGTGGCCAAGTAACCCAGCACTAGTGCATGCTCTCTGATGCTCTCGGTGACGCGTCTCTTGTCGGCAAAGACAAATTAAATTTCCGCGAAGGTGGTGTCAGTCAGGATGACCGGGCCGGGAGAACGCGTCCACGGCCCGCTTCTAGAAGAACGAAGAGAAGGGTCGCTCTAGTCTAGGGCTCTACGCATCCAATGCATACGTACAGGAATACAGGATAGGGTAGACAGAATTTTTGGCCGTATTTACGTTTTCTTTCATCCCGTATTTACAAGAGTGATCGTCGCCGGATTTTATTTGCAAAAATGCTCTCCTACGGTACAGTCACCGTGCGGTGGCTGGCCTGCCGCATGGCCACCGCCCGCCATGCGCCCTCCCATCCCCTCCCTCCTCGGCAGCCACCCCTCCTCCTTCGCTCGACTATAAATGCCGAGGTCTCACAGTCGCTCTTCGCTCATCCCAATTGCGTTTCGCTTCTCGTTCTGGCATTCGTCTCTGAGAACTCAGAGAACGTAACATAATTAATTTTTTTTAGAGATTAAATATTTGCTTGCTTCTCGTCGCTCGTCCTATTTTGATAGCTTCCCCCTGAAGGGAGGTAATTTATTGGATGCTTTTGTCGTTATTACCGTAGACGTAGTTAATCAATCTTAGTCAGCAAGTCGTAATTAAAGAGTTTAGCGGTAATTAATTAGTCGTAATTAGTTAGTTTACAGGCAATTAATTAGTTTAGTGGTAAATAATTAGTTGTAATTAGTTTAGTAGTTATCAATACGACAAATTAAATTAGTGCAAATGAACTACTCGTAATTTATTTAGTGGTAATTAATTTGACGTAATTAGTTAATTTAGTGGTAATTAATCCATTATAATTAGTTAGTTTAGTCGTAGTTAATTAGTTTAGTGGTAACTAATTAGTCGTAATTAGTTTAGTGGTTATCAGTGTGGCATATTAAATTAGTGAAAATTATCTACTTATAATTTATTTAGTGGTAATTAATTAATGGTAACTAATTAGTCGTAATTATATAGTTTAGTGGTTATCAGTGTGTGTCGGATCCGGATTTCGTAATCCAGAATCCTCTGTGAAAACACTGTGCTATTCCCTGGATCAGTATATAGCACTCACAGATACATCACTGAATCAACTCATACATGGCGTAAAACCATACCATTCATTAATTAACACAACAGAGTTAATATAGACCGCGTCGGGTTGAGTTTTACAATAAGGGCCGAACAGGTCAAATTGTTTACATTACAAAAGACAGCGAAACTACAGCGGAAGCAAAAGGGTGAGAGCACATCTCTCCACAGGCAAGCGACTGGGGACACCCGTGTGCGTCTGATATTACCCGAAAACTCTGATATATAGGATGCACGCAAGCACCAACGGAGTCAGCTGGACTGAGGCGAGACTAGAACAGCTAAAGACTACACTATGCTTCATTATCTCTTGGGCCTCCAACTTCTGGATCCTCATAGTAGTCGTAATCTCTAGGTTTTCCTACTTCTGAGGGTTTTGGGGGAGAGAGCGAGAATGAGCACAACTTCTGTGCTCGCGACCCAATACACAATGCAATAATATACATGCAAGGGTGGCTCAGGTTCTTTTATTTGCTAAAGTAATGTTTTCAATTATCATAATTACAAATTCCTATCACTTAGCATTTTAACCAAATTATATTTTGTTAAAGAGAGTAATTGTGCAATATTTGATAACAGCAGAGGTTCCCTCTATCGGAAACTCTACCTTATGCTTACTTTTGATTGGGTCAGTCCCCAATTACTAACATCCCAGAGTTCGAACACTCAGGGAAAATCCAATCTCAGGGCTAGGTGAGCCCACCACCCTTTTCATCCCACCCACAAAGGTTTTTGAAATAGAACTAACTCGAGTAAGGATTCCCATGTCCGCCTTTGACCGTAGGCGCGGTTGTTTAAACAGTTTAGACTCTGCAGAGGTTGTACACTTTACCCACAAGAGATAGTCATACTCGTTACCCCACATGATTCCTTAGTCATGTAGTTGAGCGACCGTTACAGTAACCTTTAAAAATATCTCGCCCCTTCTGTCATCTCACCTATATGGGGTTACGCCCATATGTTGGTGCGGGATGTCACCCCCTACGTCTTGCCGTAGAAGGCACTTCACCACCGGTGTCCCATTCAAACGTGATCAAGCTCACACTTGCACCCTTTATTATTCCTCCCGTGAGACTGACTTTCAAGGTTCAATAAATCTACTAAGCCAAGTTGCAGTTTGCAGACTTGTGGTTGTACTTGTTTTACACGGGAGGTCATGACAAGATTAAGTTCTTAGGGTTGTCTAGGCGGATCATTTTACATATCAACATTCTTTGGGCTGCATTAGCACCCATCAGTATACTCTTCATCACACAGTCCGCCCAAACAGTAACAACAATATTAGGGTTTTGAGGAGTAAAACCAAATCACCACATTTATCTCAATCATGGACAACCGATGACTGTCCAAATCATTTTTATGTTTAAAGAGATGATGATTGAGATATTTTAATGTCCTGGTACTTAAGCAAGACTAACATGTCGCTTAAGTACAACCTATAGCTAGTATTACCATATAGTTACTAAGGTGACAAGGGAATTAAGGGATTCAATTTGTCAAGGATGGCATAGTAATTAATTATTCATCAAATGGGTATTTAACTACCTTAAGTTTTAACATACATTTGATTAAAGAATTAAAGTATGCAATTTACTATTTTTAAAAGAACCTAATTTACATAAAATGTAGGCTCAATATGATCAAAGTATTAACTCGCCTGGGATATAGGTAAGAGGATCTTGATAATCATGAGCTTGATCAACTTGGGGATCTTCGGCGTCTTCAAATCCTAAACGCGCGAAATTAGTGAAAATTAACTACTCGTAATTTATTTAGTGGTAATTAATCAGTCGTAATTAGTTTATTTAGTCGTAATTAATTAGTTTAGTGGTAAATAATTAGTCGTGATTACTTTAGTGGTTATCAGACCGGCATATTAAATTAGTGAAAATTAACTACTCGTAATTTATTTAGTGGTAATTAATCAGTCGTAACTAGATTATTTAGTGCTAATTAATCTGTCGTAATTAGTTAGTTTAGTCGTAATTAATTAGTTTAGTGGAAATTAACTAGTAGCAATAAGTTAGGCTTAACTAATTTAGTGTAAATTAGTTAGTCGTAAGTAATTAAGTGGCAATGAACATGTGGTTTAATAGTGGTAAGCATGGTAGTAATGAATTACTCGTAATTAATTTTTGAAAATTGTTGTGGTATTAGGTAATTTTGAACATGCAAGACTTGCTAGTCTTTTATGGACGAGACCTGTCGCGTACGGGCCGGATCTGATGGGTTTGACCTATCGAGATGCCAGTACAAGGTGGTTCGGGCGGAGGGGCTCGATGCGATGAATATTCACGAGCTTTGAAGCTGCATCCAAAGGGAGTTCGTCATGAAGGCAACAAGGAAAAAGTTGTGATCCGAGGGGATCACCTGCATGAATGTCGTGTGGGAGCTCATCAAGGTGAATGGAAGCATAGAATGGAGCTAGTACATGCAGATTTCTTCCCAGCCCAATGCGGCTATTCACGGGAGGCCGATGATATACGTGAATTTCGTACGCAGGGCGCCAGGAAACCTTGATGATGTCGGGGCCTCCACAAGCGGGCAAGCGTAGCCTGAGCCTGAAGACGGTAGCACGGCATATGCTGCCTCGGAGGGAAGACCCGCGCATAATTTTGTGCAAAATAAGGAGGCATAATTATGGTGGTCGGCTCGCATTAACTGCCACAAGTATCTACCGGACTAGCCTCTCAGGTTGGAGTTCGATGAGGACGCCGACCCAAGCTCGGATGGTAGCGACGAGGACGCACACCAGCCCGATGGTCCAATCGGGGGAATTGTGTCATCGGAGGTGCCTTACGTGGCATCGAAACTGGATGATATCGCGGTGTGTTCGCTCATACTGCCGTAAGAAGAAGGCTCCCAGTGGGGGTTTGATGCTAACACTCTCTTAGTTGGGCAGTGCTTCCCTAGCAAGGCTGTCGTGCAACAAGCTATAGTACGGTACATCTTGTTCATCAGCCGTATGTACCGAGTGCACCGGTCCAACCGAGGAAAGTACGCAGTGAAGTACGTAGTGGAAGGCTGCCCTAGCAAGGTCAGCGCTCAACGAGCAAATATTTTCGGCTCGGTCTTTGGGGTCAAGGCGATGATCGACCACCCTTGCTAGCTTAGCGAGCCCCTGCGGTAGGATCGGAACGTGACATCCGCATATGTGGCAAGCCTCATCAAGCACCTAGATGCGACAGACGTGTTCGTCTCTTCCAAGATGCTGATGTCGGAAGTCTCCAATCTGGTTGGGTATCCAGTCAGCTATAGCAAGGTTCGACGAGCCAAGTAGAAGGTCATCGAGTCCATGTACAGGACATACGAAGAGACGTACAACCTTGTATCGAGATTGCTTGACCATATTGTCGAATTAAACCCTGGCACGTATATAAACAAGTTTGAGAGTGAAGATGCTGACGGAAGGTCCAACTGCTTCATACTGGGCCAGGTGTTCTGGGCTTTTGCCCAAGCCATTCGGGGCTTCAAGTTCTGTCGTTCTGTGCTCACGATGGATGATATTTTCCTCACGGGAAGGTACAAGGGCACCATTCTCACCATAGTGGCGGCCGACGCGAATGACCAGCTTCTCCCGGTGGCATTTGCCATTGTGGCAGGAGGACAGGCTGCGGGCGGGGAGGGCCTGCCGCACAATGGCTGTGCAGTAGGGGACCATTTTTACAAATAAAACCCGGCAACGTCCACTCTTATAAATACGGGGGCGAAAAAGTGCCAATACGGCCAAAAAATCAGGATAGACATTGAGTACTATAGAGGTTTTGGCCTAAATGGCTCTGTTGCGGGCGTTTTTGACGCAAGTAGTGTTTCTCGCGATGTAATGGCAAAAATGGCAGCTCGACCGTACGCCCTTAGCCCAGACACGGGGTGTGCCGACACATAGCCGTATCCGCACGGCCACCACTCTGAACCGAGTCCGCACGGTCACCGCCCGGAACCGAGTCCGCGCATGGGTGAGGTCCGGAGGAGGGATGCTTGCATGCATGCATGACATGGAGCTAGTCCGGGCGGTGGTCGTGCGGACGAGGCACGTCCGGGCGGTGGCCGTGTTGCACACGTGGCAGCGTGAATGTCTTCTGGGCTACCATATTTGCAAATACTACGCGAGAAGAGTCACATTCGTAAATACGCTGCGGAACAGTGCCATTTAGACCAAAACCTCAGTACTATATTGTATGTATAATATTATTCCGTTTCAGTCGGAGGGGGGCCTTGCCGCGATCTCAATGCAAGGTAGGCTCGCTGCTGCGCTTGGGAAGGGCGGAGGGATCATTCCGATTTCCTAACACGTGGTTTGTTTCTACCGCATTCCACGTGGTCTACCCGTATTTTTGTATTTTTAAACGTGCCATTTTTGTATTTTTAAACGTGCCATTTTTTGTATTTTTAAACGTTCGGAGGTTAGCCGAATCATGCACAGACTGACCGACTGGCGCGCTCACCTCGATCACCAAGACACGGACGTACGGAGGAGATCGACTCCCTTAATTCTTTGGGCTGCCCTCCCACCCATCTACAGTGGGATTTGGATCATGCGCATTGAAGAGCAAAGGATCTCGGTACACGGTATTAACGGTGATCTCTACCGTCCCACTAGAAATCAAAGTCAATATCAATAACTACAGTATTTTGCTACATTTACCGTAGTACTATGCTCGCAGAGTGACCGCGATAATGCAGCGTCTCGATCCTCCGTACTGCTACTCTACCATGTGCTGTTTATTGGTGCTAATTTATGGGTGCTGTTTATTTGATACGGCTCGGCTTTAGAAGAAGAAGAAGAAGAAACACTTTGCCATAATAAAAACCGTATATTATGAAAGGCTTTTACTAGACACGTTCAATGGGTTTTTTTTTTCACGTAGTTATTTTATATACTTCAACGTATATTAACGATCGATGTTTTAAAATCTTATATTGCAAGCGCATCTCAAGCAAAACTTACATCATGGGACGGAGAGAGCGAGAGAAAGTGACGCGCGAGTACCTCAATTATATATGTTAAGCTATGCTAAATGAGCTCAATTAATGGCGTGCGAATGCGACGTGGACGCATCACACAAAACAAAACAAAAGAAAACAAAAGAAAGCTTGGATTTCCACCCACGACTCGTCTATAACTCTCGAAGTCATCTCCGGTTCTAGTTTTTATTGGTGCTCCTCCAACGACTCTGATTATGTTATGTTTATGTGCGTACCCTATATTTTATTTAACTCCCGGAGTCCAGCTGCAGCTGCTACAAAGTTGTCTGTAAAGTCCTCACTAGTGCGCTTAAAAGTCCTCACGTACCACACTATCTGTGTATCTTTTCCGCCAGCACGCCACGCGTGATGAGTTGATGATGTGATGGATGGATGGATACCTGATTCCTGGCTCCATCTGTCCTCCGGAAAACTGTCGCTTCTCTTCTCTCGCCCACGGACACGGGACACGCCCCTATACTATGTCCATCAGTTTCGGGTTTTTTTAAGAGTAAAGGAGACTGTTTTTCTCTAAATTTAACAGACGGAGACGCTTCAGCGTGGATGACAACTCACGCATGCGGTACGAGTTGGAGTTGGAAGGTCCAAGGGGTCGATGCAGGGGCGCAAGGAGTACGCCGCCGAGGTGCGCATCATTAGCCAGCTGCGCCAACACCTCTACGGCAAGGGCGTGATCCTCACCTGGCCGACGCGGTACGAGTTGGAGTTGGAAGGTTGTAAAGGCGGCAGTACCTTTGGTTGTCGTTGTGCTGTTGATGCAGCATGAAGCTAAGGCACTTGCTGGCGGCGGAGGACGAGCCGGAGGGGGAGTAGGGAAAGGCGACACTGCTGTTGTTCAGCGGTGGTGGCGTCCATCTTGGCAGCGGCGAGCGCGGCATCATCGTCGGGGAGGCTGCTGTGGACAAACCTGTAGCTGCTGCCGTTCTTGCAGAACCCGCGCACGTAGTACAGGCACGACTTCCACCCGCCACGGCCGCCAAGGCAGAGCTTGTTCACCAGCACCCACCATCTCCTCCGCTCCGACGCCATTGCTCATGCTGTTGCTCCTCGAGAACACTGGCGCCTGGGCCCACGACGACAGTGAGGATACCAACAGCGACGACGACGGCGGCGCCGCGGCCAGAGTTCTGCCGAGAGAGCATGAACGGCGGCGCCTCGGGGCTGCAAGCCAGGCTGGCGAGTCCACGCGCACGGTCAATCGGCCACGTTATGGTCAACCGGCCAGTCTGAACGGCTTTGGACCTGCTTGATCCACTAAAATAGATTAGGTACCTGATTGGACACTTTCAAAGATGTTAGATCTAAGTGAATCCCTCTATTAAGTTTAGGGACCTACAGTGTACTTTACTCTTTTTTTTTTTATACCCATTGAGAGAAGCACACCAGCTCACCAGGATGGCGAGTTTGGGATCCTGTGCGTTGAATACAGTGCATGACACGGCGTTACGAACGATCAAAAACCGAAGAGTAAATATCCCGCGGTTGTTTCACACCGTAGGCATTGCGGGGTAACGTGAAGGATCAGGATCCGGATCCGAATCCGAATCCGTGTGATGGTTGGTTTCGATCGAGGTTACGGCAAATGACTATCGAATCTTTCTGGAGAAAAAAAGCTGAATCGGGAAATGGCGAGAAAACACCATCTTGTGGACTGAGGCTCTACGTACGTTTTTACGACGGCCAAGCTTCCAAGGCTGAATCCCCATTCCACACGCACCCAAGACGACTTGACCAGGCTGATTTTCAATATTTGCTTTTCGTGTTACAGTCGGTCAACTCAACTACGGTATAAAAGACAACCTAATTATCTGTACTAACTATCTTTTATCTACATTATCTCGTGTTCTCCGTGACAAGACTTACAAACAATTAACATTTTAGTTGATCAAACCACATGCGTCGTTAGGTTAGGTTAGACGGACTGCGTGTGTGGATTTTTCAAATGGATCATGCACTCGTTTATTGTCACTCTTACTCGTGGGTCCATCAGAATCAAGATGAAGCAAGCTGGGAACTCCGAGTTAACGCGCAGCCCAGGGAGGCGCACGCTGATGCGTCGGCAAGCCAGTGAAGCCACGCTAGCTCATGCATGTCATCAAATTAATACCAGCAACCATTAGTCAAATAGCTTACCACATAGACATAGGAGTACATCCTCCTCATATACGAGAACGAGACGCTCCATCCGTTCTAACTACATTCTCATCGATCGATCGAGCTCCTCATCTCATCTCATCACATCACAGATTAAGGAGCATGCAGATACCTCATGTTAAGCTAATCGATGACCATAGCAGCTGATTAGTACTACTAGTCTTAATTAGACTCGGACACTGCTTGCCCTCGCTTGGCTTGGCTGCGTCGCCGGCCTGCTCTCTTGTCCACGCAGCCAGCTACCTTCTTTAGCTCTTTCACTTCACAATCTGCAAAATCCAAATCCTCTGGGTTACACATGCATGACTGCCAGCCACTGCCAGTGTTTAATATGCATTAAGCAATTACTGACTCATCGAATTTTGGTTGCTTGCTTCCCTGCTTAAACGTAACAACTGCACATACTCAAGTCACCTTGGTTGGAAGATAAAAATACATATACCCTGTTAAAGTTTACTTTAATTCTAGACTTCTTCTCTTCTAAGAGAATATATATACGCATCACTATCGTAGAAAATATGTATCTTTCATATTTCAGCAATGCATCATACCTCGCTTTGTAATGTTACATGACAGCACAATGGAACAATCAGTGTGATTAGAGCATCTTTATGCGTCTGGTCTTATTTTAGTCGGGCTTAACGACGCTTCTCTATGTAAATAATGAACATATCACTCGGTTACATCCAACGGTACTCTGACTAGAGAATGCGAGCCAACCTGTTAAGGCAGATTAAGCCCTCCATGCGTTGCTTCCTACATTCACATGGACACCATCGTCGTTGTAATCTGTCATCAAATTATATTGTGAAAATGACATATCAAAGGCCAGACGACTAGTTTTTACGAGAACTGTTTTTGAGTCTGGAAATGCGTACTTGCACGCCGTCTCATGACAAAAAAGCATACACCAATGACCGCGTAGCAAAGGAGAAGCAGCATTCCCTTCAGATAATGTGATGTTCCGTCCTGCAAAACACAGAAAGTTCTCTTCAGTTCTAGTGCCATAGCGTTGAGAATGGCACTGCAAACATTGAAACACAGCTGTTAGTCTGACCACACCGAGGGTGGTGATTTCTCTGAGAGACAAAGCTACTAACATCAGAAGCATATATAACTAATTCCTCATGAGTGTTCTGCTAAGGAACCTGATGAAATAGAATATTCAGTGACTGATGTTCCATGGTATCCACGTTGAGTTGTGACCTGCGTGCGGATACGAAAGAAAAAATTTTACCTGTAGGGTGAAGGTTGTCACTAATATTGCTAGAAACAAAGAACCAGTCTCCAGCAGGTTGAAATCAAGATCCATTGGGACCCCCATAATCCAAGCTACAATGACACTCAATGGCACCTGGCACAGAGTCAATTCCATGAGGAAAGACCGAAAGAGAGCAACGCAAAGAGCACATGGAATGGAACAATGTCTAGAGGTTAGTTAACACAGACCACAAACATGGAGATCTGCGTAGCAGACCCTAAAGATACTCCAAGGGTGATGTCCTGTCAGAGCCAACAATTTGGTGTCAGAGATTGCTCCCTGAACAATTAAACAAGTATGCACGAGCTCTGGTGTTGCCTACCAGTTTGTTCTTAAAAGCAAATATGACTGCACCGGCATGCTCTGCTGCATTCCCAACGATTGGAATCAAGATGATGCTAATGAAGCTCACTGATAGTTCCCAAGTTTCCGAGGCCGCCTGTTTGATACAATTTTATTGGCAGAGAATTGTTAGCTACCGTAGGATTTTGGGGAATAATTGTGTGCCCCTTGGGATCCCCACATTCTTTATTTATAGTGCCAAATATTTCAACCTGACTCGCACACGACTTAGATTCTTATCTAAACTCTTAACATCTCCAACACTTCATCTCAAGATGGGTATGGGATAATAATCATGTCCATCTTGTTATATATTGCAATACCATTACGAGAATCTACAAAAAAAACCATCGTCCATCGACTCCATAGCCAATATCATTACACAGACCAAAAGTTGCTCACCACCTATACTATCAGGGACATCACCAAATCCATCTCCATCATCTAATGACTGCCTCGACCTCAACCTCCCCTTTCTCTACCCTCATGCCCCCAGCCACCCTCGGCCTCCACCACCTCTACCCACACGCCCCCGGTCTCAGCCCCACCACCTCTACCTCTGTCACAGACTATTACGTTTGACTCCAGAGTCTCAATCCTCTTGCGGACCTCTCTAGCAACACTATATTTTGCACATATACCAACACCACTGCATGAACAGTCTTCTCCTTGTCTTCTATGCCTTTCGTAATAACATTCGATATTGTCACCACCCAAGCTTTGTCCACCACCAACACTTTCACCATAGCAATCAGGAACAACCTAATAGAAAACTCCACCACCACCACCAAGCCAGCAGCAAGAACACTCAGCAAACACATCATCCTCTCTCTCCTTTCCCCAACACAGCGCACGCAGCCACACCAAATCATGCCACACCAGATCACCTGACCACACCTGATCATCAAATATCAACCTCCTCTGCCCCCAATCTCTCTCTCTTCTTCCTCAGCAACACTAGATCATGAGATCCCCCCTTCTTTCTTTAGCTCTCTTTGTTTAGGCTTAGGCTTTTTGGCTTATAGCTTAAAGCCAGCTTTTTGGCTTAATCAGCTTAAGCCTCTAAGCTTTTAAGTCAAACTTTGTTGTTTGGTAGTCATATTTTTTGTAGGATGTTGGTTTATTGAGTTGTGTATGAAGGACTTTGTTAAGTATGTATTTAAACAGTCATTTTTTCATGGAATCTGAAAATATGACGATACATGCATTTGTACATATGAAACAAAATAGATATCGCTCGTAGTGCATGCGTGTATGTATTTTGGACATTGCGCACCGGAAGAAATGAATATAGAAAGGTCAATATCAGTCAACTAAACAAAATAACACAGTAATAAAATAGTATTTAATCATACATGATGCAATTATCCAGAGGAGAAGGCGGCGTCGGGAGGCGGAGTCAGTCCAGGGGAGGCGGCGACGGTGTCGGGAGGCTGAGTTGGGGCAGGGGAGGCGGCGCCGTCGAGAGGGGAGATGGGAGACGGCGGCGATGGGGATGGGAGATAGGAGGCGGCGCCGTTCAGGGGGTCAAGGGGGGGGGCGGAGATGGGAGGCAGCGGCGGTCGGGAGGGGTGATGGGAGGCGGCGGCGGTCGGGATGCGGAAACAATGGAAAAAAAAAACAAAACGGTTTGCAATTATATATCAATGCCATTTTGAGGGTAATTTTAACGAAGTTCAGTAGCAAAGAGATATTCTATTCCATAAAAGCCAAAAAAAACACCTCTCCCATGGCTTATGCCTTTTAGGCTTAAATTGGCTTAAGCTTTTTATAAGCATGACAAAAAAGCCACATCTTTGTTTAGGCTTGGGCTTTTTTGCTTTTAACCCAGACAAAAAACCTAAACAAAGAGGGTCTTTTTCTTCCCTTAACTTTTTTCTTTTTCTTTTCCTTTTCTTTCTTTCTTTTTTCTTCCCTTTCCTTTCCCCTTTTCTTCTTTTCTTCCTCCCGACGCCTCCTGTCTCTCTCTTCCTCCTCTGCCCTCCTCGCCAGCCCCCGAGCAGCATCAGCCTCCTTCACCTCCAGATCCCCTTCTCCACCGCCGACCCCCACGGCCGGATCTGCTTCCCCCATTCTTCCTCCCACATCTTCCTTCTTCCTCCCAACTTGCCCACACGCACCCCGTTGCAGTCCTCTCCCGTGCGACGCGGACGCAGATGACCACGTGCAACGAGGCAACAATGGCCGACGGATTGACTGATACCAAATGGCGGCGGCGATTCTTGAGGTAAGGGTTTTGCTCGGGTTAGGGTTTGGGATTGATTGGTTCTGATACCATGCAAGATTTCGGGGAATAATTGTGTGTCCCTTGGGACCCCAAACCCTTTATTTATAGTGTCAAATATTGCAGTCCGACTCGCACACAACTTGGACTCTTAAACTTGTATACGATTTGGATTCTTATCTAAACTCTAATATCTCTAACAACTACACTATAGGTTACCACAAAGTAAATGGCAGGAAGGAATTTCCTGAGTATGCCGATTAAAACTAGCCAATATGAGCATAGCATGATGCTATGTTGCTACATACCTCAATTGTGCTTACAACATACTCTGATAATACTGCGGTCATCAGAGTCATGACTGCTAGCCAAATCATCGCACTTGAAAACCCCAGCACTGCCTCATCTTGAGAGACCAAATCATCACCATCATCTTCAACCTGATCATTTGGTTGGATACCGTAATTTTATTAACTAATTAGTCCTATGCTAGCAACTCTTGCTGGTTTTGATTAGCACTATACACACCTCTTGCGGCTCAAAGAGCTGGCGGTGGGTCTTCAGTTGGAAGTAAAGGTAGGCTGCATAGGCCAGGAGCATGACAATGCTGCATGCTCGGGACAGCTCCAATCCTGCGTCCCCAGTGGTTACCGCATGCTCCCCGGCGCTCACTGCATACCTCAGCATCAGTGGCAGCGAGTGGCATAGCACACCAAGAATCAGAAGCCCCGTGCTGACATCTGCTTGCTTCTGTACAAAACAAAACCATATCGTTGTCTATAAGCCAGCACAAATTCACGCTCTAGTAAACAGCGTATTAGTAATAACTAGTAAATAGCTGAGTTTGTTACTCTGTCGTATGGCTGCTCGGTCCCAAGGTTGGCCAGGCCACCAAAGAAAAGGGAGGTTCCCAGGACAAGCAACAAGTTGGACAAGATGGAGCCGAGCAGGGAGCATTTCACCACCATTATCTTGCCTTCATGCAGGGCAAAGAGTGCGATGATGACCTCCGTCACGTTGCCAAATGTTGCATTCAACAGTCCACCCACTGCAATACACGTAGATACGTGTAACTATGATGCTAAGGTTGTAGACTGGATCAATAAATTTGAGATTAACAACACTTACCAGCAGGACCGGTGTAAAATGCAATCTGCCTGCGACCAATTAACAGAAAACATAGATATAAGTTTTAGCAACATAAGAGGTAATGCGAACGAAACATGCTATGATGATGAACAGAAGAAACTTACTCGGTCAGGAAACTGAGTCGCTCAGCGAGAGGAATGAGACCGATTAAGCTAAGCACAAAGACCCACACCTGTTTGAGTTCCAAATTAAGAAAGCATGTGTGTGTTAAAAGAGGGGAAAGGGTAACACTTGCATTATACTAATGCAACGCATCATATGTTGGCTACAAAGATTTTTTTTTAGTATTTCTCGTGCTATTGGTCTTGTTGGGAAACATTATTGTTTGCATTTAACCAGATTAATGAATTTACACGGTGTGAAATGGAATTCTAGAGTCTCCTCTTCTCATGTAAAAATACCAATAACATATTGATGTGGAATTAGAACAACTTTAAAATGAGTGGTGCAGGTGAGATGCCAGTGAATGGAACCACGCCAAGCTAATATGGGACAATCATTCAACGTTCAGTAAAATTTGTCTATGGCCCTTGCGTTTGTACGTCATGTGTTTTCGATGGGAAAAGACGACAGCATGGAGACGTAAGAGTGCAGGCGAGCTCACATGCGGAATAGAACGGTGGTGAAAGACAAAGAGAAACACTGCAAAAGGTATCTCTGCCTTGGCCAGACGAATATCACTGCCTCGCCCGGTGTGCGAATGTACGATGCAAACATGTGTTGAACAGAAACTGCAACGTGAAATCTACGTACGTGACTGGTGAGTGGTGACCACAATACCACATTGCTAGTTACTGAAATCTTCTCATTTGTTGTACAGTGAACTCAAAGGCGATCGAGAATGGTGAATGAGTGATGGATGAATCTAGCAACCAGGAGCTGCGTGTGAGCGGTCCTGACCTCCTGGGTAGAGGAGGAGAGGACCGACAAGTGGGTGGCAGAGAAGAGAGGGAGGGTGTGAGCATGCATGTGATTGGCAGAGTGGGGCATATTAGTTTCTGCTATTCCATTCCATGATTCCATCTGTGTCAATTTTAATTGGATTCTACATGCTAGCTATGCTAAGCGAGAGCCCACATGGTCACATCACATGTAGCTAATGTAAATCTAATCACCATGTCTCCCCCACTGTAGCACAAGATGTATTACTAATTGATATCCCCAGCTCTCTTCATGTGTTTCGTTTGACTGAATAATGGCTAGTTTATGTATTGCAAAGTATTAATAATTTATTACTAACCATTAACTAATAGAGTTGTGCCCGCGTTATGTAATAATTCCTAGAGAATCAGAACAAAGGGGCACAGGTTTCTAGCAAAGAGAGATGCAAACTAACCGAAATGACAAACTGATGCAATCTTGGTCCATGGACATGGAGTGATCAAATTGCAACCTTTTACTTGTTTTTTTTTTTAAAAAAAATTGCAACATTTTATGTTTGGAACAAAGCAATCGTCCCTCTTCCCTATGAGACTGGTGAGGTTGCAAAATGTGATGGTCGAAGGAAGGAATCGAGCAAATACAAGAAGCAATACACTTTACATAGAGTAAATGGATATAAAATGGACGGAATGACACTCAAAACTGATGCAATCTCGGCCCCTAGAGCGATCAAATTGCAACTTTTTACTATGCTGGGGACAAAGCAATGGCTGCAAATTGCGGTGGTGGAAGGAAGGAATCGAGGAAAGAAAATAAGAAGGAATACAGTATACAGTAAATGAATGGCACCTAAATGAATACTCGTAAATGGACGGAGTAGTGAGAGGGAAACAGAAGGGAAGGAGAGGAGAGGACGGACCTGGTCGAAGCGGAGGTATCGGGCTGCGACGGCGAGGAAGACGGCGGGGAAGAGGGGGAAGATCTTGGTGCCGAGGAGGACCTCCTGGAGGTTGGCGAGGAAGGCGCGGAGGCCGGCGCAGGGCACCTTGCGGAGGAGGGAGGCGTCGGACTTCTTGCGGAGGGAGGAGGAGGACATGTTGTGGGCGGTGCGGCCGAGGTGGCGCACCGGCGCCATCTCCTTGGCACCCGCCTCCACCAGCACCACGGAATCCATCATGGCTTGGATGGATCGGATTCCTCCTCCGAACTCCCCGTGTGTCCCTAGGTACAGCTCGAACCGGCCGGAAGAGGAGAAGATGCAATTGCAACTCCTGCTCTGCTTGGGTTTGTGTGCTTGGCTTGCTTCTTTTTTTCACTTGGAGGACCTGGCCTGCCACCGTCACCCGGGGGCTGAAAACAGTTCCCGCTACTGTCAGTGTCACGGGAGGATGGTCACGGAATGCATCCTCTAAATTGAACCATGCGTGGAAGGGTTCAAATGCAAAAGGATCATAAGCCGATCTCCACCGTTCAATCGGAAAGCAAAGGTCTAGATCAAGTGTTATAGTGTTTTTGCTATATTATAATTGTTACGGTAAAATATTTCACTGTTCTTACAATACCGTGCCATTGCCTAGTATTGTTCACGCATTCACGGATCACTGTTCGCACAATGATCCTCAGCATTACAATAGAGGACCTAGATCCGTGGAGGGCATATCATATGTATGTAATGTATACAGTACAGTACGATGCAGTAGTACAAGGAGGGGTTCACCGTTCTCAAAGGAGCGTTCTCAGAGGAGCTAGGCAAAGAAAGAACGGGCAAATAATGGGTTCCCTCCCAAATGCAGTAACGAGCGACAAACAAGAAGCTAGTGGTGGCCAAACAAGCCGTCCGGCACGGCACGACCCGGGCTCGGGCTGGCATAGCACGATTAGGCTCAGCATAGCAGGCCTGTTTGATTGTGCCGGCCATGCCGTGCTGACCCGTGGGCTGGGGTGTCGATCCAAGCACGGCACGCCGGCACCTCAGGTTGTGTCGGCCCGACCCAGGCACGATTAGCTCGACAGGCTATGCCCAGCCCGCATAGCCCGTTTTGGCCCAATAAAATGGAAAATAATTTAAAAAAAGTCTCATTTTCTTTTCCTTCTCTTTTTCCTCTTTTCTTTTCTTTTCTTCTCCTCCTTTTCATTTCCCCCCTGTCCTTTTTTCTCTAGCCGCACTGCTCCAACCCTGGCTCCTTTCTTTCTTTCTTCCTTCTTTCTTTTCTTCTTTCTTTCTTTTTCCCTTCCTTCCTCTTCTTCCTCCGCCCAGGCCGGCCAGCTCCACAGCTGCCACAGCCCCACCAACCGCCGGGCCGCTTCGCCGTACCCCTAGCCGCGCCGCCATTGCGCGCAACTACCTCAGCCGCCAGCTTGCGTTCTCGGCCTCTCTCTCTCTCCCCCCCCCTCCTGACGCCGCCTCGTGCACGCGACGCACCCGGTCTCCTCCTCCTCCTCGGCACCGGTCGTGCCCCGCCGTGCCCGGCTTCCTCCTCGGTCATTGGCTGTGCCGCCGTGCCGTGCTAGCCCGAGGTGCGGACCCAAGCACGGCACGGACGCTCGGATCGTGCCGGCCCAGCCCAGTTACAGTTTGGGTCGTGTTGTGCCCAGACTAAGCCAATAGTGTTGTGCTTCGGGCCGGTCCGGGAGACACAACCCATCTGGCCACCTCTGCAGGGAGCCAGACTATACGATTAGTCTGCAACACAATAGAGAGAAGGGAAAGGGCCTTGTATAATGAAATGAAACCCAATGAATTAGGGAGATTATTGTGTGGTTGCAGAAGATTGTTGTGTGGTTTCAGGCGACGAATGGGAGGAACAAGGAACCAAAATGGATAGATGAGGTTCGTGCCGGCTGCTGGAGCTAGCAAGAGTGAGTGATGCAGCATACATGGATGGATTGGATGGGGGGTTCGTGACCTAGTGTCTGTCGATGCCACCGTCCTCAAGTAGGCAGATGACGTTGAGAAGGGAAGGATTTAGATACATTAGGCAGATTGCGCGCGTCGTGCCATCCACCCATCCATCTTGGGAGAAGCAAAGTAAGCGATGTGGATGTGTTAGAGAGATGATTAGGGTGGTTGTATATAAACCAAATCAATCTTCATAGGATATTTCCCTTTCATTGTGATCCTCTAAATCAGTATGTAATCTCGATTGTTTGTTTCCTTACCATTTACTCTTGTGATCGCTATATACGCAGCAATGAGCCGCCCAAACTGTGTGGCGAGTTTCCATCTCTCTCTTGCTTCCCCGTTTTTACATGGTATCACCACCACCACCATGGGCGACACCAGTTCTTCCCTCACAGCCGGTGTCTCCACCATCAACGTTCTCACTAATGCCACCAATGTCACCCTTACTGATGCTTCCACTCCTACCTTGAGTCACGCCTTCGAGGCCATCAGCATGGCCAGCGTGAAAACTTACGCCCCTGTCTGCCTTGATCTAAAGGCCTTAATTTCTCCAAATGGCGCACGTTCGTCAACGTCCTTCTCGGCAAGTACGACCTCCACCATATCGTCGTCAACGTTGCCTGGGCGCGCCATGATTTCCTCATGCGGTCATGGCTATACGCCTTGATCTCTGAGGATATTTTGGACATCATTGTGGAACTGGATCAAACGGCTCGGTCAGCCTGGATAAACATTGAGGACCTCTTTCTCAACAACAAGATGAGTCGGGCCATCTTCATCGAAGCCGAGTTCTGTAACGTGATGCAGGGCGATCTCTCCATCATCGTGTATTGCCACAAGTTGAAGATCCTGGCTGATGCCTTGCGTGATGTCGGGGTCTAACCAAACCCTCATCTTGAACATGCTTTGTGGCCTCAAAGAGTGGTTCTCCGACACGATACCATTATATTGATGCATACTTCGTTCTCGAGCTTCATCCACACTCGCTCCATGCTGCTTCTCAAGGAGACACGATTGGGACAAACTGCAAAAAAGTTGAGCTCCACCACTCTCTTTGTTGGCTTCGACGGTTTCTCCTCTTCAAACGACGACGGGCCCGGGCATGGTGATCGACGCTACTACAACAACAGAGGCAACAACCGGAGCAACAACGGCCGTAGCAACTATCAGTGCAACAACCGGAGCTGTGATTGTTCCAAAGATCGCGCTGACCAGGCCGGCCACATTAGCAATGGCGCACCCACTGTTAGCCTGTGGGTATGCTTCAACCCATGGACTGGCTAGGTATTCGCCGTCCACAATTCTTGGCACCCGCCTTCTAGAGCCGACATCCTTGGAGCATGATCGGACGTCAGGTCTCCACAGGCCAGCAAGGGCAACGCGCCAGCAAGGGCGCTCCAGAGCAGTTCCTCGCCTCTTCTTCTTGCATGTATCACATCTTGTTTGCTAGCTATCATTTTGTCATGTCATATGGCTAGCTTTCATGGTGTTTTTGTATGCAGATTTTGGCCCTCTACAATTGCAGAGAGGATGACAAGAACAAGGTGCACGCCGTGATCAACAAGTTCGCCGACCGCGGTCGATCCCTCGCAGTCGCAAGACAGGTATGATTTCTTTTCTGAATGTACAATTGCACAGGCACGAACTGCAGATTCTGTTTCTTCTTGTGTGCAACATTAATCAGGTACGTTGCATTGCAGGAAGTGCCGGAGAAGAGCAAGGACATAAATTCTTCTTGATGCTCCAAGTCTAAGAGTTCATACTATTTTGCAGGTAACTGACTGTTGTTAGATTGTGATTAGTTCTTGTTGCTGTCATACTTCTTTGGTTGTGGAATTACAGAGGATCAAAGTGTTCTTCAAAATATAAGAACAGGTCTGTTGTTTAACTTGTTGGTATAACGGCAACAACATCACCGACCAATACAAGGCGAAAGTACTGATGGTGGTGGGATAGTCATATCTGCGCGAAGAACTCTAAATGGCTTCAAGAGAATCTTGTAGGTAGATTATGTTGACTTGTTGAACTATTTTTGTGACATTTCCTTAGATGACTAGCCCCTTCGGATTCAAGAAACTGAGCATGCCTGGCATGGTGATCTGTCATTAGAATTGCAATCCTGATTCTGAAGTGTTATATAAGCAAACACAAAAAAGGTTTTAATGATGAAGTACAAATTTCTTATATCTAGACAATAGTATATGAAAATGACATGCACTGTGATGGTACGTGTGTAAAAATCAAGACAAATATTTTGGAAGCACATGGACAGCTTAAATGCTGCAATATAACAACTTAGCAAGAACATGTTCTTCTGCAGGCACGCAGGCCTTGGTTTAGTTGGCTACTGTAATGAATGGCCAAATGATATTGTGATATCATTTATTTCATGTTATTTAACTGAGATTAGACTGTCACTTCTACCTTAAATTTGAAGTGTGAGGGAATAAGTCTGATGAGGACATCATTTCCATGCATACAACCAACACTCCTCACAATAGATCTGAACCTATGCACTTGCAAGGTCCAATCACAAGAGCTCGTGCACGTCAATTGAACCATCAGGTAACTTTATTTCTAGGAGTGCATTTTGTTTCTAATAAGAATATGCTACTACCTAATGCATGTGATCTTCTTTTAATCAGGAACTTAGGAGCTGATCATGAAGAGAAGTTTGTGCAATCCAATTCGGCCACCGGAGACAATACCGACTTCAAACATGCATAACTTTCACATACGGACACCGTTTGAGGCGCACGAGTACTTGATTGAAAGCTTATTTCGTCCTCTTTCCAACGGATCTGTCCTCACCTCCAAATTCCTTTCGAGCGCACTGCAATCGTCAAAAGAGTCAGATGCTATTTTTGAGTCGAACTTGGGCCCATGGGCCTTGTAACCCTAGGCGGCCCGTACTGTTCACGCGGTTACTATTTTACATGTGAACAGTACCGCCCCCCCTTCTTTCACCTCTCCCTCCTATACATAGTGGCCGCCGCCATTAGGGTTTGGTGGATTTCGTTTGCTTAGTTTTTCTATTGTGAAAACTCTTGTTCTTCGCTTGTGTCGACTAGACCAACCGTAAAGAACCTCTGCGGAATCCCACCTTTTGAACTCAATTATATATTTGCAATTCAGATTGCTCGTTATTTTGTTCTTGCTTGTTCTTCGATTGCTTGCAGGAATTGATCCTCGTGATCAGGTCAATCGGGTCTTTGGCACGGTTGATAACGACTCGGTGATTAGTTCAGCGATTGCTTGGTTCGTACGTACTGCGTTCGTATCCTGGATCGTGAGAGTTGATCATCATCCAATCGAAATTTATCCTTCTCATCGAAAGATCGGGACGACAACAGCTCATCAAAGTCTTATCTTGTCACGTTAAAAAAAGATTAGACCGAAAATTGTACCAAATTAGTTTAGTAGCTGAGCACCATGATAGAAAATATGAGCTTCACTTGCAGATCAGCAGTGCGGTACATTCATGTACAATTTGTTATTATTATGTTAGGTAGAGAGTTAACTGGAAAGTCAGGCTAGAAAAACTAATACTCTAGACTCTTTAACAAGTTTAAGAAGTGAACAATCAGAAGATATCTCTTATGAGTGATGGTACTCAGTTCCTTTTGGCCAGTCGTGTATCGTGATTCTTGTGGTAGAAAAATCTGAAGATGTCAGACCAACTGGTAAATAAAACATATCGTGATTGATAGTTCTTGTTGTGGAGGTTTTAACATGAATAATATTGGAGGAATATTATATAGAGGTTCTCACATATGGAAATGCTTAATCATATATGGCACTCTGCCTGTCTAAAATGATTAACATAAGAGTGCAACTTCTGAACGTAGGTATTTGGGGAAAGGAGCTATTGTATAGTTTGAATTTGTAAGATTAACTACATTATTTATTGCTTCTAAGAATTTGTATTTCCCTGTATTTTCAGGCAATGGACAGACACCACCTTCTCTGGACCGCCTCTTAACCACCAGAACACAAAAAGATGTGTTGTATGTTCCCTTTGTGTTATCCTACATATTAGTGATCTAATATTTCGTGTTTCCCTTTTGTCTTGTCCTTCTTATTACTGGTCTAACATTCCACATTTCTATTACCGTGCTTTACATAACATCACTTCTTATTCATGCTATCATAAACGAGGAACCACAAGGCGCATTTTGTTCTACTCGAAAGAGGCTCTTCAAATGATCAGACACTTCGAAACAGGTCAGCAGTTGTATTAACCTTTCCTTTAGTATTTCATTACCGGTAGCAACGCGTTTAGGTCCACACATAGCGTGTCTGAAATTAGCGCATGAAAACATACTATATGCCCATCGTATATACCTACTTGTGTGTACACATATTTATCTAACTATTTATGTGCAAATTGCTTAGAGGACATAGGAAAAGAACATTCTTCAGGGGAGAAAACCTTGCCCACCATCAAGGACAGCCCAACTGGTTGTCTTGAAAAAGAAGCACAGTCTATGTAAGTAGTTACTGATATAGTCCTACAGTTTACTATCTGCTATTGTTTCCCAGATTCCTTTATCTTGCTTACTCTGTAATGCAACACCCTCATGATTATTAGCTGCCTACATGTGATTCACTTTTTTACCATAAATATACTTGTCTGTTGATTGATGTTACCGTTGTTTTACCTTGATCATTCAATCATCATTGTATAGTTAGAAAACATAATATTTACACTCAATATCGTTCCTATTTAAACACATTTTTAGTGTACTTATAGCTGTGTACTGCCATTATATTGATATGGTAATGAAATCACCATAGCATAGTTAAAGACCAGTACATGTGTACTTGATACCAATGTTATCTAAACACATCTGCGTGTATCCTAGGCTAGCATTACCGCCAAACATGTATGTACATAGCAGCATACACTACATCCACTCATAATTCCTGTCTTACCCTAATTCTATTCCCCATCAGTAATATCTAGGTAGATGCTTGCTGCGGTACTCTGCCGGCGCGCACAGGTATCTAGTTATGTGCAAAGCAGAGCGCCTCCTCCGGGGAAAAACCAGCACCCCTGGCCTCTTGTTTTCACGTGAACAAGCCTCCTGTCTCCTTGGTCTTCACTTGATGATGCTTCTGCCCGGCCCAAGAAAACTAGCGAACAACAACCAAAAAAACCTCGAGATGACAATCGAGCGATTTGGTCAGGAGCACGGCTCCTCTTTTTGTATTTTTATTTCTTCAACTCGCAACTTCACCGGTTACACATGTCACTAAGCCTAGCTTTATTATCACACAGTGTCATTTGTGTCTGTGGCCTGCTCTGAATTCTGCTGGCACGGGCCCATGCAGTGTTGTTAGGTTCTCCTCTTCTTCGCTGCTTACTTCCCTTGTACTTAGACGCTTGCTTTGATGTTGGATCACGGGTAAAATTAATAATCTACTCCTCCGTTTGCTCCTAACCGGAGTACTAATCAACACACAGCTCGATATCTATATGAGAAGGCGAAACACGTACAGCAATATTTGTATCTATGACGCGCGCGCCGTCGTTGATGCATGCATGTTAATTTGCTAGCTAGCTTCTATGGCGCCGCTGCCACCCTGGGAATCGGCAACGTAGTTGCTGCACGCGTCGCTGCTTCACCTGTTGGAGAAGATGGCCTCCAGATCCTTGTACAGCCCCTTTGTAACATCCAAATTTGTGGTTTCGCGAGATCTTCAAAGTCCAAGAACGCAAACCCCAAAAACTTCCCAAATTGTTCAAGATTCGGTTCTTCCCCGAAAGCCCCGAGCCCTTCTTCCCCAAACCGCCCCCCTAACCCTAACCCTAACCCTAGCCCCGCCGCCATGCCTCGCTCCGCCGCCTCGGACCTCCACCCCGCCGGCGCGTCTAACGCCCGGCCGCCGCGCCGACCCGCCCCATCCCTCGCCCGCTCGATCGCGCGCAGCCCGCGCGCCTCGGCACTCCCACCGCCGGATCAAGGCTTTCCCCTCGGCCTTTAAAACCGGCGCCTTCGCTCCCTCTCCTCCACCCCCCTTCTTCCCCAAGCAAGAAACCCGAGAGAAGAGGACCGAGCAAAGAAGAAGCAAGGAGGAGGGAGACTGAAGCCTTACCGTCGCCGTTGCCGCCGCTCGGTGAGCCCCGGCCGCCGTCACTACCGCGCCTTCCCCGAGCTCTTCTTCACCGGGCGCCGCTGTTCTCTCCGTGCGCCGCCGCCGCCACCCTCCTCCCTCCTCTCCGTGCGCCGCCGCCGCCACCCTCCTCCCTCCTCCCCGTGCGCCGCGCCGCCCTTCAGTCCCTCGCTCGAGTGAGACTCGAGCCGAAACCCCCCTGCCTCCCTTCTTTTCTTCGGCCACGGGCCCTGTGGGCACGCATGCGCGCCTGCGGGCCGCTAGGCTGGGCCGCAGAGCGAACAATGGGCGTGCGCCGTTTTTTTTTTTTATGATTTTCTTTTCCTTTTTCTTTTTAATTTAAAAGAGAGGCTTTAAAATCTCTTTTCTCCCCATTTTAACTCCAAAATGGTGTAGTTTGTTTCTAAAAATTTCTAAAATCAAGCTCTTTCTTTTGGTGCTAGTTTGGTTCTTTTTGGAGTTCATTTGATGAGACTTGTTATTTATTTAATTTAATTGCTCGTCTATTTCTTTTAGGTGCGATCGTTCGCAGAGAGTTCTGAGAAGCCTGAGACCCCACTTCGATCAAGCTCAAGAGTATCAAGATCATCTAGCCGTAGACCCAAAGTAGTCGACACTTTGATCATATTGAACCTACATTTTATGCAAATTATGTTCTTTTAAATATCAAATTGCATGCTTTATTTCCTTATGCAAATGTATGTTAAATACCCTAAGGTAGTTAAATGCCAATTTGATGCTTAATTATTAATACACCATTCCTTGATAATTGAATTGCCATACCCCATGTCACCCTAGTAAATATTTGGTAACTATACTAGTATAGGCTATACTTAAGCGCCATGCTAGTCTTGCTTAAGTATCGGGTATCATCTACCCCATTCATCATCTTTTGAAATGAACATGATTTTGGGCGGTCATTGGGTGTAAATGATCGGGATGGTTATGATGTTGTATTTTTCCTACCTCTTAAAAACCCTAAAGAAATTGCTTGTCACATCCAGGCGGATGGTATGATGGATGGTATGTTGGTGGGTGCTAATGCAGCCCAAGGAATGTTGGTTTGTGGATGGTATGTGGTATGAACCGCCTGGATGGTCCCTAAGGACTTAATCTCGTGATGACCTCCCAATGTAAAACAAGACGACCACATGTCTATAATGGTGTCGACTGCTAAATAATTTGTATCCGTTAGTATGAGTTGCACGTGCGGATGACCCGCTACGCCATAAGCCTATGTGGCTATGGGTTGGGGTGTACGACTTACTGGTCTATGTGAACGTAGCCGTGTGGCGCAAGAGGGGTGCAGGAAAGAGTTGACGGGTCTATGTGAGCGTAACTCTTCTCGTGTGAAACCTTAGCGGGTGTAACAAATCTTCGTGGATGCATTGTAAAGGCCTTGTGACGATCTCCCCTTGACTTACATGTCTACGGAAACATGTGTATATGTCAGGATGATTGTCTCTTGTGGGTAAAGTGTACAACCTCTGCAGAGTGTAATGAACTGTTCGAATAGCCGTGCCCACGGTCAAGGGCGGACATGGGAACTTACAAGAGTTAGTTCTGTTTATAAAACCTTGTGGGCGGGATAAAATGTGTTGGGTCGCTGTGACCCTGGTTTTGGTTTTTCCCTGGGTGGATGTACCCCAGTGATGTTAAGTGGTGGAAGTAACCACTATCAAAAATAAGCATGAGGTGGAAGTAACCTCTACTGTTATAAATATTGCACAAGTAATCCCTTTAACAAATGCAATTTGGTTAAAATGCTAAGTGATAGGACTTTTTAATATTGGTACTCAAAATATTGCTTTGTGCAAATAAATAAACCCGAGCCATCCTTGTTAAGCCTTGCATGTATAATATTGCATACTGTGTGTTGGCTCGCGAGCACGGTAGTTGTGCTCATCCTCGCTCTTTCCCCCAACCCTCAGAACCCGTGGATCATGGAGACTACGTCTACTACGAGGACCAGGACGCCGAGGAGCAAGGACATGAAGAAGAGTAGCATAGTTCCGTAGTCTGAGTCTCGCCTCAGTCTGGTTGGCCCCGTTGGTACTCGTGTACATCCTATATTATCCAAGCCTGTGGCTAATATCGGTCGTACACATGGTACTCCAGTCGCTTGCCTGTGGAGAGACTTGCTCTACCCCTCTTGCTTCCGCTAACGTACTCGAGATTTTGTAATGAACTCATTTGGCCTTATCGGCCCTTTTGTAAACTCGACCCGACGTGGTCTATTTGAACTCTAATGCTTGTATTAATGAATGGTTCGGTCTACGCAATGTATGAAATGATTCAAAGAATGTGTCTTGTGGGCGCTATCTCGATCCAGGAATAGCGCAGTTTTATCACAGAGGATTCTGGATTTCGAATTCCGGGTCCGACAGAGCTGGTATCAGAGCATACGACTGTAGGGGCCTTGGTTAGTTTGGTCGTTGCCTAAGGTTTTGAGTCTTATTTTCAAAACCTAAGAAAAGCTTTGGCAAAATATAGTGTATTTACTGCTCTTACTTGTCACTCCTAGTTCAGACTTATCCTACTTCACTTTGATTTATTCATTCGACTTCCTCTTGTTTTCAAAATTTTAGATGGTCGCTCTGCGCTCGCGGCTCTTGGGACTTTTTCTCTCACGGAGAAGACCTCGGAGGCTTCGTGGGGATTTTTCGCCACCGATGCAAGATTCTGGTTACTACCATCCGCCTATCTTCATGGGCCGGATGACTCAGTCTTTGGACCGAGAGACTTGGAGCATGGAGGTTTTCCTCTATGCTAGGAGGTGAGTTCAATACTCACACCTTCAAGGCCGAGCACCCCAGAGCCGTGCTTTGGATCTTTGTCCCAGATGTGGCACGACTTGCCGCGTCTCGCTTGTGCGGATGCATGGAGACCTTCGCAGAGCTCGCCCTTCTACTTCCATCCGACTCTCCGGAGGAGAGCTTTACCGGTGATCCGCCACGCCCGGCAGATGACCCGCACTGTCACACGGCTCCACCACGCAGCCTTGTCGATCGCCTCGCCAACGCCGTTGGCGAGATCGGACGCTTCGATTCCTCCTCACCGGCAGCTACGAGCACTCCGACACCCTCCGTGACAACATGTTCGAGATGATGAAGCTCACCGTGAGGTAGAGCGGAGAGACGACGCCATTGTTGCGTAGCCGCCCGCCTTAGAGCCGCCATCGCGGCCGCCGCCCAGCCTCTGCTGCGCCCAGCTCTCGCTGCACCGTCGTCGTTCGGCAACCGGTGCCAGCCGGCGCTTTCCACTGGAGGACCCCACACCTCCGGCGCGCAAGAAAAAGCGCCCACCGCCGACCGACCGCAGCCTTTGAGAGTCGGCCGTGGACGCAGCCCGAGCCCGCCGCTGGATTCGACGAGTTCGACCGCGGCGCCACCTCGATCGTTCGCTCGCCGACCATCGATCGCGGCCGTTCGATCCTCGTAATCGTACTCACTTGTGGTGGTAAGCACCGATGGAGGAGTAGTCGATAGCTAGGTTAACTAGCGATTGCTTGCTAGGTAGTCTTTTGGTTGCAAGCACTTTCTTTATCCACCTTTGTAGGCGTTGTGTTTGTATCTCGTGTCATGGCTTTGCATGGCCTATATGTCGTGTGTCTTAGGAGTCATGTAACACTTACCCCTAATATTAATGAATTGTAGCCATTCGGGCTTTGTTTCGCATTTGTGTTGTTGGTTCAATTTGTTTTCTTTCTTCGTGTGTGCCTTAGAGGGCCAGTGAACCTCATATACCCTCTCTAGTTCTAAGCCTTAGTGTTTCTCGGATGGCACCAAGGAGAGCCGCTGCCCAGTCCGTGGTGCTTTGCAGCAGCCGTGGAAGAGGCCGTGGAAGAGGCCGTGGTCGTGGACAAGACCTACCTCCCCACCGCCGAGCATCCAACAATGGCACAAGTTATGCAACAACAAGCCCAAATCCTTCAAGCCTTGCTCGCTAATCAACAAGCGGGAGCGACCGATCGCCACTCTAAGTCGGGCAGATTTCCTCAGACAAGACCCTTACCTTTGCCTCGGCAGATGAACCCCGAAGCGTAAGATTGGCTCGTGGATACCGAGAAGAAGCTCCGCCAGCCCGATGCTCGAGGAAGACAAGGTCGACTTTGCCACTCACCAGTTGAAAGGAGCCGCCGCTGCTTGGTGGGAAAACTACCTCGCTGCTCAAGGTGGTGAAAGCCCGATGCGGGGAAGAAGAGACCGGCAGCAAAGATCCGCCATCGGAGATCAGCAGGACCGCCATCTGTTGAAGCAATTCTTGAAATACCGACGAGCCCGCACGCGCATGGCGCCAATCTCCGAACGAGTTCAAGACTGTCTTCAGGACTAACTTTGTACCTGCTGGTACAATGAGGCTAAAGAAGAATGAGTTTAGAACTCTCAAGCAAGGTCAAATGACAGTCAATGAATATCTAACCAAGTTTAACCAGCTTGCTCGCTACGCTCCCAGTGACGTAGCTGATGAAGAAGAGAAGATAGACCGCTTTGTGGAAGGAATGCGTGGAGACATGAGAAGCCGACTTATCCTCCATGATTTCTAGCTTCCACCACTTGATCAACAAAGCCCTCGTCTTTGGAAAACGAGAAGAAGATTGCGGAAGTTAGCCGTAAGAGAAAGATGGCATTCCAGAAGCCGCAAGGTGGCTTTCTCGAAGTCAACATTCCCGGCGGCTCATCTTTTAAGCCGGTGTAGTTTCTCCACAAGGAACTCAAGCTCCACCCAGCGCACCAATGGGAATGGTTTCGCATCCTTCGTCCCCACGGACGACTGCAACAAGCAACCCAAAGAGCTCATCTCCATTGTTTCCATCGTGGAGTGAGAGGGCACTTCGCCAATCGATGCCCTCAACGTCGAACACTCCCGCAGTTCAACTCGGGAGCCGCACTCACTCAAGGTCAAACATCCCCAAGCAGAACCATCGGGCCCGCAAGCACCTAGATCTACCTCGACACCAAACCGCGCCATGTGAACCATGTCACACCCGAGGAGGCTCGTGAAGCTACAGGAGTTCTAATGGGTGCGTTCTCGTTAAATCGCACAAAGACAAGTTTTGTTTGATTCGGAGCTTCGCATTCTTTCATATCAAGAAAATTTGTTGAAAGGCTTAAGTTGCCAACCTTTAAGCTAAAGAAACCCGTGGTACTTAGTTCACCGGGGACCCTTGACTACTACCTTAGTAAGTCCCCGAGTAGAGATTGCTATGGAAAATTCGGATTCCTAGCAAACCTCTTAGTGCTTGATCCCAAACTCGGATATCATCCTAGGGATGGATTGGTTGGCCTGATACCAAGGAATGATAGATTGTGCCAACAGAAGGTGGTACTCACCAAAACCCGGCACCACAATAAAGGTTAATGTAGACCGCTCCTCGTGTTTGGATCGCATAATCCATAACCTCGAGAAGGTGACTCTGGAAACAACACCTGTAGTTCAAAATTACCCGGAAGTTTTTCCAGAAGAATTGCCTGGCATGCCACCAGACCGAGACATAGAATTTGTGATCAACCTAAAGCCAGGAACAGCCCCAATTGCCAAGAGGCCATATAGGATGGCAGTCGATGAGCTTGAAGAGCTTAAGGTACAAATGGGAGAATTACAGGAAAAAGGATTTATTAGACCTAGCTCATCCCCGGGTTCGCAAGATTTTTGTAAAGAAAAAGGATGGCACCGCCAGATTGTGTGTGGATTACAGAGCCCTCAATGAGGTGACCATCAAGAATAAGTATCCCTTGCCCCGCATTGATGATCTATTCGACCAACTGTCAGGAGCAACAGTGTTCTCCAAGATAGACCTAAGGTCAGGATACCACCAGGTTAAGATTAGGTGAGGACATCCCTAAAATGACTTTTACCACCCGGTATGGCTTGTATGAGTTCACGGTTATGTCGTTTGGCTTGACAAATGCACCAGCCTACTTCATGAACCTTATGAACAAAGTATTCATGGAATACCTGGATAAGTTTGTTGTCGTGTTCATAGACGACATCTTAATCTACTCCAAGACTAATGAGGGACATGCTGAACATCTGCATTTGGTCCTGGAGAAGCTTAAAGAACATCAGCTGTATGCCAAGTACAGCAAGTGTGAATTTTGGCTTCAAGAGATCAGTTTCCTCGGACATATCGTATCCGCTGGAGGAGTCGCAGTGGACCCATCCAAAGTAGAAACCGTGTTGGGATGGAAACAACCAACCTCGATGACCGGCGCGTAGTTTTCTGAATGGCGGATACTACAGACGCTTCATTGAAGGATTCTCCAAACTATCCGCACCAATGACCCACCCGCTCAAGAAGGAAAAGAAATGCGAATGGACGAAGCTTGTGAAAAGAGTTTCCAAGAGTTGAAGAAGAAGTTAACCATTGCACAGTGTTAGTCTTGCTGACATACACAAGGACTTTGAAGTCTATTGTGATGCTTCGCGCCAAGGTCTTGGTCACAGACTTATGCAAGGAGGAAACGTCGTAGCATATGCATCCGCACAACTCCGCCCACATGAAGACAACTATCCAACTCATGATTTGGAGTTAGCAACGTAGTGCATGCCCTAAAGATTTGGCGGCATTACTTGATTGGAAATCATTGTAATATCTATACGGACCACAAGAGTCTTAAGTATATTTTCACCTGCATGACCTCAACCTCCGACAAAGAAGATGGTTAGAACCGATTAATGATTACGACTTGGATGTTCATTACCATCACGGGAAGGCTAATGTAGTGGCCGATGCATTGCCGTAAGTCCTACTGCAATAATGTTATGGTTCAAGAGTGCCAACTTTGAGCTTTGCAAGGAATTAGAGGCACTTAACCTCGAGTTAGTAGAACAAGACACCTTAGCGACTATGGAAGTTCAACCAACCTTAGAAGAGCAAATCAAGACCGCTCGAAAGGACACCTGGAGTTCGTAAGTTTAAGCATCTCATGGTCAAAGGAAAGGCCTCAAAGATGGTTGAAGACCAACAAGGAATCCTATGGTATGGGAAACGTCTCTTTGTTCCCCACCAAAAGGAGCTCAAAGAATTGATTCTAAAGAAGCCCATAGCTCAAAGATACACCATACACCCGGCAAGCACCAAGATGTATCAAGATATGAAGATTCTATATTGGTGGCGCGAATGAAAAGAGACATCGCCGAGTTCGTAGCTGTTGCGATGTGTGTCGGCGGATCAAGGCGTAACATCGAGACCCGCAGATTGCCGCAACCACCGCAAATCCTCGGTGGAAGTGGGAAGAAATTGGAATGGATTTCATTACGGTCCGCGAGAACCAAGACCGGATATGATTCCGTATGGGTCATAATCGACAGATTAACCAAAGTTGCCCATTTCATCCCCGTGAAGACCACCTACAAGGGAGATAAATTAGCCGAGTTATACATGGCTCGTATTGTATGTCCGCATGGAGTACCCAAGAGGATAGTCTCGGATCGAGGTTCTCGTTTACCTCGCATTTGGCTAGTCTCCATGATGCACTTGAACTCACTTGAACTTTAGCACAAGATATCATCCTCGATCGATGGACGACAGAAAGGGTAAATCGATTCTTGAAGACATGCTTCGGGCTTGTGCTTTAGAGTTTACCGTAGATCGGGAGAGATGTCTACCGTATGCGAGTCGCCTACAACAACGATTACCAATCCGGTTTGAAGATGTCCCGTTTGAAGCACTTTATGGGAGGAAATGCGAACACCCTTGCATTGGTCGAATCGGGAGAAGGTTATATCTTGGACCGGATACTCTCAAGCAAGCGTAAGAGAAAGTCGATTGATCGAGATCGTCTACAAGCCGCTCAATCCGCATGAAAAGTTATGCCGACAACCGTCGAGAGAGTTAACTTTCGGGTTGGAGATCATGTATATCTCAAAGTGTCACCCTTCGCGAATGCGGAGGTTTAAAGTGAAAGGCAAGCTTGCGCCAAGATACATAGGCCCGTTCCCAATCACCGCCAAGCGTGGAGAGGTAGCATATCAACTGGAATTACCAGGAAATTTGTCAGATGTCCATAATGTGTTCCACGTCTCTCAGCTCAAGAAATGCCTCAGAGTACCGTAAGAGCAAGCTCCAATTGAGACCATTGCACTCGTAAAGACTTGTCGATCCGAACATCCGATCAAGATTCTCGATGTCGTGGAGAAGCGCACAAGACGCCGATCATCCGCTTATGCAAAGTGCAATGGAGCAACCACTCGAGAGAGAAGCCACGTGGGAGCGTGAAGATCAGCTGAAGTTGGATTACCCCTACCTGTTCTCTGAGGAGCTCGAATCTCGGGGTCGAGATTCTTTTTAAGGTGGGTAGGTTTTGTAACATCCAAATTTGTGGTTTCGCGAGATCTTCAAAGTCCAAGAACGCAAACCCCAAAAACTTCCCAAATTGTTCAAGATTCGGTTCTTCCCGAAAGCCCCGAGCCCTTCTTCCCAAACCGCCCCTAACCCTAACCCTAACCCTAGCCCCGCGCCGCCATGCCTCGCTCCGCCGCCTCGGACCTCCACCCCGCCGGCCGCGTCAACGCCCGCCGCCGCGCTCGACCCGCCCCATCCCCTCGCCCGCCGATCGCGCGCAGCCCGCGCGCCCTCGGCACTCCACCGCCGGATCAAGGCTTTTCCCCTCGGCCTTTAAAACCCGGCGCCTTCGCTCCTCTCTCCACCCCTTCTTCCCAAGCAAGAAACCCGAGAGAAGAGGACCGAGCAAAGAAGAAGCAAGGAGGAGGGAGACTGAAGCCTTACCGTCGCCGTTGCCGCCGCTCGGTGAGCCCCGGCCGCCGTCACTACCGCGCCTTCCCCGAGCTCTTCTTCACCGGGCGCCGCTGTTCTCTCCGTGCGCCGCCGCCGCCACCCTCCTCCCTCCTCTCCGTGCGCCGCCGCCGCCACCCTCCTCCCTCCTCCCCGTGCGCCGCGCCGCCCTTCAGTCCCTCGCTCGAGTGAGACTCGAGCCGAAACCCCCCTGCCTCCCTTCTTTTCTTCGGCCACGGGCCCTGTGGGCCGCACGCGCGCGCCGCGGGCCCGCTTTGCGCTGGGCCGCAGGCCGAACAGTGGGCCGGCGCCGGTTTTTTTTTTTTTTTTATGATTTTCTTTTCCCTTTTTCTTTTTAATTTAAAAGAGAGGCTTTAAAATCTCTTTTCTCCCCCATTTTAACTCCAAAAATGGTGTAGTTTGTTTCTAAAAATTTCTAAAATCAAGCTCTTTCTTTTGGTGCTAGTTTGGTTCTTTTTGGAGTTCATTTGATGAGACTTGTTATTTATTTATTTTAATTGCTCGTCTATTTCTTTTAGGTGCGATCGTTCACAGAGTTCGGAGAAGCCGGAGACCCCCACTTCGATCAAGCTCAAGAGTATCAAGATCATCTAGCCGTAGACCCAGGCGAGTCGACACTTTGATCATATTGAACCTACATTTTATGCAAATTATGTTCTTTTAAATATCAAATTGCATGCTTTATTTCCTTATGCAAATGTATGTTAAATACCTAAGGTAGTTAAATGCCAATTTGATGCTTAATTATTAATACACCATTCCTTGATAATTGAATTGCCATACCCCATGTCACCCTAGTAAATATTTGGTAACTATACTAGTATAGGCTATACTTAAGCGCCATGCTAGTCTTGCTTAAGTATCGGGTATCATCTACCCCATTCATCATCTTTTGAAATGAACATGATTTTGGGCGATCATTGGGTGTAAATGATGGGATGGTTATGATGTTGTATTTTTCCTACCTCTTAAAAACCCTAAAGAAATTGCTTGTCACATCCAGGCGGATGGTATGATGGATGGTATGTTGGTGGGTGCTAATGCAGCCCAAGGAATGTTGGTTTGTGGATGGTATGTGGTATGAACCGCCTGAGATGGTCCCTAAGGACTTAATCCGTGATGACCTCCCAATGTAAAACAGATGCGACCACATGTCTATAATGGTGTCGACTGGCTAAATAATTTGTATCCGTTAGTATGAGTTGCACAGGCAGATGACCGCTACGCCATAAGCCTATGTGGCTATGGGTTGGGGTGTACGACTTACTGGTCTATGTGAACGTAAGCCGTGTGGCGCAAGAGGGTGCGGGAAAGAGTTGACGGGTCTATGTGAGCGTAACTCTTCTCGGTGAAACCTTAGCGGGTGTAACAAATCTTGGTGGATGCATTGTAAAGGCCTTGTGACGATCTCCCTTGACTTACATGTCTACTAAACATGTGTATATGTCGGGATGATTGTCTCTTGTGGGTAAAGTGTACAACCTCTGCAGAGTGTAATGAAGCTGTTCGAATAGCCGTGCCCACGGTCAAGGGCGGACATGGGAACTTACAAGAGTTAGTTCATTTATAAAACCTTGTGGGCGGGATAAAATGTGTTGGGTCGCTGTGACCCTGGTTTTGGTTTTTCCCTAGGTGGATGTACCCCAGTGATGTTAAGTGGTGGAAGTAACCACTATCAAAAATAAGCATGAGGTGGAAGTAACCTCTCATGTTATAAATATTGCACAAGTAATCCCTTTAACAAATGCAATTTGGTTAAAATGCTAAGTGATAGGACTTTTAATATTGGTACTCAAAATATTGCTTTGTGCAAATAAATAAACCCGAGCCATCCTTGTTAAGCCTTGCATGTATAATATTGCATCTTGTGTGTTGGCTCGCGAGCACGGTAGTTGTGCTCATCCTCGCTCTTTCCCCAACCCTCAGAACCCGTGGATCATGGAGACTACGTCTACTACGAGGACCAGGACGCCGAGGAGCAAGGACATGAAGAAGAGTAGCATAGTTCCGTAGTCTGAGTCTCGCCTCAGTCTGGTTGGCCCCGTTGGTACTCGTGTACATCCTATATTATCCAAGCCTGTGGCTAATATCGGTCGTACACATGGTACTCCAGTCGCTTGCCTGTGGAGAGACTTGCTCTACCCCTCTTGCTTCCGCTAACGTACTCGAGATTTTGTAATGAACTCATTTGGCCTTATCGGCCCTTTTGTAAACTCGACCCGACGTGGTCTATTTGAACTCTAATGCTTGTATTAATGAATGGTTCGGTCTACGCAATGTATGAAATGATTCAGCAATGTGTACTGTGGGCGCTATCTACTGATCCAGGGAATAGCGCAGTTTTATCACAGAGGATTCTGGATTTCGAATTCGGGTCCGACACCCTTTGACTTTGACCTCCACTCCCCCTTCGCCTTCGAGTCCGACGACGACGCCACCGACGAGCTCCGGCTCCGCTTCCCCCGGTACGCGCTGCTGCTCGACGGCTCCCCGCCTCCCCCTCCCCACTCCTTGCTGAAGCTCGCCTTCGCCATCTCCCGCAGCTGCCGCAGCCACGACCGCTCGTTCGAGCTCCTCTGCGCCTCACCCCCGGGGGACGACGCCGACGCTACCGCCGCCCTCTGATCCCCGCCTCCTGCGCCACTATCCGGTGGCGGCAGCTGCTGGTTGATTACGCGGTCTCCCAGCACTGAGGGAGGCAGCACCACCAGCAGCAGCCCGACGGACGCCGCCTTGGCGCCCTCCACGAAGGAGCTCCTGCCCGAGCTCAGCAGCCGCACCTGCCGGTATAGCGCGTTCCACTCGTTGCACACCTGCGCCGCGAACGCAAACGCGAACACGCCGAGCATCGCGAGCCCTGTGCCGCTCTCCTCCTCGCCGCCGTTCCTGTCGATGAGCGCGAGGCAGGCGGCGAAGACGAACACCTCGCTGGCCACCGCGACGATCTCCACGAGCTGCACCCGCTTCTTGATGAAGGGCTTCTTGAGCACCACGAAGAAGAGCTGGAACGACGCGATCGCCAGCACCACCACCGTGTGCGCCCGCGAGGACCGGTCCGACGATGCGTGCACGCCCGCCACGATGCCCAACGCCACGCGCTTCACCGACTCCAGGAACGTGTAGTATATCCTCAGCATCCCGAACAACTTCTGGACAAACGGCGCCTCCGCGTCCTCGTCCTCGTCCTCCGACGCCATGATCCGCTCCGCCGCCGCGCGCTTCCCTCCACCTCCGGCGATCTGCGTGAGCATGTACTCGGGCGGACCACGCAGGTCCTCGAACAGCGGGCCGAGCTTGACGAGGCACGCGGCGCGGTCAGCGTCCTTCCACGTCCACTGACCTCGCTTGCCGGGGCCGAGCGTTCGCCTGATGATCTCCTGGTACCAGTGGTAGCCCTGCCCCTCCTGGTGAACCTCCTTGTACTGCAGCAGCCTGCCCATCGTGATGCCCAGTGACAGGAACAGCAGCAGAGCCACCAGGAACGATGTCAGGATGCCGGTCAGTGCGATCCCGACAACGAGCCCTCCAGTAGTCCCACCTGATCATATCAGCAAATTAAGGCAACGACGTCAGAGGTTCGTCATATCATATCTAGCGTGACATTGCTGCACTGCACCCATAGTATACGTACCTTTGATCAGTGCTGCAGACGCTTGGGAGATGCAAGGCATTGCAAGGATTACAAGCATGATCTCCAACCTTGGGAACGCGAGTGCGCCGTAGTTTTGCCGTTTCTCCGTGCCTCTGTACCTTAACTTGAAGTAGAGGAGGATAAGAACATGCAGCAGGATCAGACCTCCCCCCATCACACCCAGCCAGAACATGTTTCTTCCAAAGTATTTCCACCTGCATCTAACCAGAGAATAATTCGGTCTCTTGATACGTCAGTACTCACTACTCAGTACGTCGAACAAGACGCGCCAATGTTAATTAAGCATTACCCGTCCAAATCTTGTAGCTTCATGATAATCTGTGCTTCAGGCTTCGTGTCCTGATTCTGCAAGTGATCCATGTTTTACTCATTCAGCACTCAAAGGGTAATGAAAATGGTAGCGTCAAAGGTACAACAATGAATTAATATATGACCTTAAAGAAAGATCGGTACTCCATTGCAGTCAGCGGCTTCCCATCTAACGGGATTTGCATTGGCACCACCGGCTTCCCGCCTATCGGTATTTGCATTGGCATTTGCTGACGGCCTGGTGCTCGAGGATATGAGATGCCAGCCCCTACAGCACTCCTGTCAAGTAGCTCCGAGTATGCAATGGCAGGCATTGTGGAGTACCCTACAAATGGATCTGCAGAAGGGCCTTCCCATGGAAGGTGAACGTATGGGATGCTCCATTCTATCCCCTTTGTAAACTCGTAGTACTCAATCGGCAAATTTATCGACAGCCATCTCGACAGAGCAAAGATTTGGATATGGCATGCCATTCTCTGAAAATGACAACATCAAATGGTCAATAAGCCTACTGCTTGATTTGTCTCCATGAAATGTTTATGTGAACGTACCAAAAGATTCCGTGATGGCTCGGAGATCATGTAAGAAGAGGGCCTGGAGATAACTCCAGACGCAAGAAGTGTCGACGTTGAAACAGTGAGTAGCGTGGCAACAACTGCAGTTGCCGCGAATATGACTGTGGCGATGATTGCAATCGATGATGATGATGCAGGAACAGAATCTGCAGATATAGTAGAACATTACATTGCATAATGAGTTTATAGATCAAACTTTTGTGAAATATCTTATAACTAACAAGCGAAGAGTGCCCGTACAGTGTTTCACTTCAAGACGGTCTGATGCTAAGTTCAGATTTCCAGCCACGTCCTGAGTAGTATTTTCAGCGACCTGAACAGAAACCAGCTTATCAACTGCCTGTATCTGCAGTGTGTATATGCTCTTACTAGCTTCACGGAAGCTGAAAGCAAAATGAACATTCGGTGAGACATTAACCTCTGAGGTAGAAGAAGTCATTTATTCAGACATTAAAATATCTTGCCTCAATAGTTTGCCCCCAGAAACCTGCACTGCTGAGGAACTGAAGTTGAACACAGGCTTTTCAAACTTTATCAAAACTGGGATGTTGCGAGAACTTGTCCTCACAGTCGATGTTGCCAGTTTAACAGAAGGTCTTTGAGTATCTATCAGCGTCATCAAGCATAACAAAATTAGGTTAAATCAAGCATGGGATCCAGAACTGAAGTGTACTGGGTGGAACAGATAGTGACTAACCATAAAGAAATGTGAATGGCTCTGATGAATAAACCGGAGTCCCCTGTCTGCTTATTATAGAACTTGTATCACAGGCAACAGTCACAATAGCGGTGTTTGATATCTTCTTCACCTACGAAGTGAGGTCGAGAAAATAATTTGACACATGGATGAAATTAATCAGCTAGGACTAACAAAGTTTAACTTACCACATATCCGAACCGGCGATTTCCGAGCGTGCTTCTGTTGGTAGGTGTTAGTACGGCATCAGTTGCTTTAAGACCGCTGAGAACTTCTGCAGACGAATTCAGAACTGGTTCAGCGAAGGACAGGTATATTCTTAGGTCCTTTTCATCATTGGTAGCTTTAACAACCCTTGTAGCACCCTCAATTTGAAGAAGCTTTTCAGGAATACTGGTGGTGATGTTCAGAGAGTCGTTTCTTCTATCTGAAAGGTTTGTTGAGCAAGCAGAGAGCATCACATCGGAAATAGCGCTCTCAGTCTCTGGTAATATAAAGCACAAGCAGGTCAACAATGTGCTGCCAAATTCGATGGACATACCAAAACGTAAAGTGAAGCTCGAATTGGACGCTCTTGCGAACCGGTGCCCGGCTGCATCTTTGCAGAACCCCCTACCCATGACCAGAATCAAGCGTCCGTACTGCACGTCCGGCGATATGCTCACCGCGACGGAGTACTGCAGGCCAGGCCGGACAACCTCGAGACTGGACGGCTCGACGCGACCGGGCCCGTACACGATGAGCTGCAACCAGGAATCCATTCATCGAGATGTTCAGAAATGCATGCGCGGTCCAGGAGGAATCATTCAGGTTTTTGGCCGTGTGTGCCGCAGCCTGCAGATAGTGCGTAGACTAGAGTATAAACTAGTAGTACTAGCACGTACATTGCAGTAACTGCGGTTGCATGTAAATCCACCTCCGCCGGGGCATGGCTCGCTGAAGGAGATGAGCACCGACACAATGGATCCGCTCGTGAATGCCGACTCGGCCGCGACGGATGCCGTGGGAGGAACAGTGTCTGCACAGCACAGATACACAGGAAATCACGTACATGCTATGACAAGGCATTGCTTGGCTCAAGGACTCAACTTCTTCTACTAGCATCTCTCTTTACTGGTACCCAAATTGAAATAGTAAAGGAGGTCGAAACAAGAAAGCTTCCCCAAAGCTACATGAACTTTTAGCTTATGCTTCCAATGTACCGAATTGAATACCGTGTTACTGTAAACAATCAATCGTTTGAGTAAGCAGGTAATTAGAAATTTTCAGTTTGTTACTTAACCAACATCCCAAGCGTAGGTGACGCAGGTGGGAGGAGGTCTGCCTCTCTGGCTCGCGCACACTGCAAATGTGTGGTTTCCATCCTTCAGTCCTGCATAGCTCACCACCTCCGTTCCGTTTCCATTTCCAGATCTCCCGCAACCCGATGCACTTTCACCGTCCAACTGCATGCGACCACAGAATTATCAAGTCCCGAGGTACTCAGTAACTGCAGTATGGAGTACCAACCAGTAGTAATACACACATGGTCATTGACTCACTGTTAAAAGGTAGGGGAAAAAATGAGGTTGAGGATGATGTGAGGGGATCAGTTCCACGTTGGATCTCAATCGGTGAATTATTGTACTACTAGTAGTACTCCATTTTAGTGAATCGCTTGGAAATTTTACAGTATATTGTATCAGTAGTATATGGTGGTAGTATAAATCAAATCTGACTATTTATTTGTTAAGGGTATAATAGATTTTTCTTTGTATTTATAATTTTTTCGTGAAGGCATTATGGATTTTTCCAACTAGGGTTAAAAATATTACTCTTGTGCCATGTGATCTCCCCATAGACAATTAAAATTCTACCATTTTGAAATTCTACTACTCATATTAGGTGTAACTAAATCCTAACTAATCTGAATCATTGGATCAAAAACAATGAACGACTCGTATTAAATCTAGTGTAATTAAATTTTAACTAATCTGAATCAAAAACCATAAACGGCCCGTATTAAATTGAGTGCACCGAGCTCTCTTGCTTAACCTACACTTAGTGGTGGTTTGCTCCGCATATTCACCCACCAATTGGACTAATTTGAGCTGGCCAACATCCTTATTATTGACTAATGGTTCTTCCAAGGGTACCAGGAGTAGTAGCCATGCACGCACGAGCACTGAGCACAACTGCGCATTGCGCATTGGCAAGTTGGAATTTGGAATTTGGAAATGCGTGTGCAAACATAACGCTAGATGTATGCGCGGCCGGGCAGCAGCAGAACTAACCTTGCAGGTGATGGCGCAATCCCCGCACGTCCCGCCACTGCTCCGCTGAGCTTGGAAGGCGAACACGGCCGACGCCGACCTTGAGAAGCGCGGCGGCGCGCTCGACAAGCTGACGGAGACATCTCCAGCGCCGGAGCAGAGGGGCGCCGGCGACGTCGCAAGGAGCAGCACAATGCTGAGCATGCCGCCCCAACTCTCCCACACCATCCTGTGGCTGGCAGCTGCCTTTCTTCTTATGTCGTACTAGTAGATGCGGTATGAGCTCGCTGGTAGCCAATTAGATGCTACCGCTGTTGCAGCAGCAGCAGGAAGAAGAGTACAGTAGCACAGTGCCGGCAGCTAGTTGTCCATGCATCTCTGCTCTCCTTCTCTCCTCCTCGCCTACTGAATGCCTTGGTGGGAAAGGGAGGAGGGCACTGGGCACTGCACAGGGAAGTGAATGCACGCTGCGGCGTGCATGTGTGGCTTGGGGAATGGCACGCTATCAGTATTAAGGCTCTGTCGTCTATGAGTAGTGGCAGTGGCAGTGGGCAGTACTGAGGACAGGTGTGTTAGCGAGGGAAGCAAATTCTACGAGGGAGGGTGTTACCGAGAGGCCTCTCCCCCATCGTCCGATCCTCTCTCTCTTCTGATGAACGACAGATGTATGAGACCTCTTCTGAGGTCCTCCCCATAGATTTTATTTTCGTTAGTGAGGTGGTAACAATAGAGCTGATGAGGTAGCTCGAGTGAAAGAAGATTAAAAAACAGTGGAATGGGGGACAGGAGGAAGAGGGGGCCAATGCAAAACAAACTGGCAAATGGCAATGGCATGTGATGTGGGGGTCTGGTTAGCTGTGAGGAGAGAGGAGATGATGCACATGAGGACTAGAGCAGCCAAACTGTCTTCTGTTTCTCGTTTTCTCTTCACCTCCTCCCCCTTTCGCTTTTCCCTAATCCCCTTTTTGTAATCTCGTGGCTGCAAGCCTACTCACTTGGATGTGATTCTCCCATTCTTTCTCTCTCTGTTTATCTTGAGGGCTTGAACAGACAAGAACAATCTGAAAGAAGCAGAGATTGGTACGTGCATGCCAATCGCTGTGTGTGTGCAATTATTATGATGAGCTTGCTAGGACAAATCTGCAGCAATCATGGAGTGGAGTTGCGATCCCTCCCGCCGTTACTCAAAATTGCTGGGCTCTGCTGCGAGCCAGTGATTCAGGATATGATGATGGGGACTATATTAGCTGCTGCATGCGGCAGATAGGAATGTGGCTCCTGTTATTTCGAGCATAAATACCCCCCTTATTTCGGCTTGAATAGTATCAGTTGTAAATGAAAGATTATGCACCCGTATAGTACAGACCCCAATGCAACTTCCTTTTTTTTTACGGAGAAGAGTACACTGCATTACACTATTAAACAACTAGTTCCAAGTCCAACAAAAGTTTTAAGAGGAGAGGACTGTTGTTCTATGGTAGTTCTTCAGTCCATCGCAGCAATCACCGACAGCAAAGCGTGCTTGCCAAAGTGGGGTCAATGGATGGTGGGCCCATATGCTCAAAGGAATAAGGAGCAGCAGTTGAGCGGTGTTCTTTCCATTAAACGTAAAAAAAGTACACGTTCTTAAACAACAGAAGTAAAAAAAAAAGCAGAGAGAAATTTAACGGTACATTCTAGTGATAGTATATGATGGTAGTATAAATTAAATATGACCATTGATTTGTTAAGAGTATAATAGACTTTTCTATTTATAATTTTTTGTGACGGTATTATGAACTTTTCCAACTAGGATTGAAAATATTACTCTTGTGGCATCTGATTTTTACATAGGCAATTACAATTCTACCCTTTTTGGGATTATACTACTCATACTATCGATGTAGTATAACTAAATCATAACAAATCTGAACTATTAGATAAAAAAATAAACGACTCATATTAAATTGAATGTACGGTAAAAAAAAAAGCTAAAAAAAAAGAGGAATCTACCTTGCGCTGGGACTGAGATATGTGCACATGCAGCAGCTGCCACCACATAACCAAATTGCAGGTGAGCTAATTTTCTTTGTGTATTCTTCACCGTCACCTATCCACCTCTTAATCGATGCAACAACACCAAGATTTATACTACTGTTAGACTGTAGATGGGTCATGAATTTTGATGATGAATAGTTGATATTTGGGTTGTATTGGAATTTGCATTTATCAAAGTTTCGGTCGTTCCGCTTGGCTTCTCGGTCGTTCACTTTGGTTCGAGTAATCGTAGCACCAAGTCTTGAGTCTTTGTTTGCTACGAGTCTTCGTTCACTTTGAATCTTGTATCTTCGAGTCATTGTAGCTCCAGAAATCTTGTTCGATACACAGCATCTGCAGACTACGAGTGTTGTTCGCTACAAGCACTGTAGCTCTCGAGCACTGTTCATTTCGAGTACTGTAGTGCAGAGTTTCGAGTGCTATTTCTACGAGTACTGTTCATCACGAGTACTGCGTGGTCGTAGAAGGGTCCAGCTAAACATGGTCGTAGAATGTTTCGACTGCATGGTTGTAGGCTTTGAGTGCTACAGTGCCTGGTCGAATGTCGAAGCTACAGTGCATTGTCGGTGGTTGAAGGCTACAAAAACTGGTCGTGGATATCATGAAGCTGGTTGTGGACCTTCTGGAGCTGGTCGTGGACTTGATGGTTGATCTGGTTCGTGTTTATTGATACATGAGGGTGTGTTTTCCGAGTGTGAACTGATATTGGTTAAGTTGGAGAACTTATACCAGAAAAATGTTCTTTGGTCTTTGCATGTTCACGTTGGGCGTGAAGATGATCATGGTCGATGACGAGGAGGACCGAGACTAGGATGGGGAAATATGAGGTTCAGACGGTCGAGGATGTCACGAGGTGGTCGGGCTTCCACTGGGGCACGTGGAGATCAAAGGTGGATGCATGATGCGTGGAGAAGCTTCGAGAGGTGTAGTCCTGAAGGCTTACGACGCGTGAGGAGATATGGAATGTGTTTTGTATCTGGAAGGTTTAGATATATTGAAAAACCCGTATTTGGAAGGGTTTCTGGTCCCTTGATTTTTGAAAGAGATGAGATTTTGTGTCGTGTTTGTTAAGGACACGACTTAGACTATAGCCTATAAAAGGAGGCAGAGGTTAAGAGTTCCGCGTGGCTTTACGTGGCTTTTCTAGGGGATTGTCGAAGACGTCTTTTGAGGATTCTTTTGGAGTTCTTGTGCTAGGGATTGAGGGGTGCTCTTAGGGCACTTTGCAGCCAGAACAAGATTGAGAAATAAAGTTCAGATCTATTCCAATGAAAGATAGTCTTCGCCGGCGGCATGTTTCTCCGGGTGTTGTTTTCGATATGTTCTCGTTCCAAGCAGTGCATGATGAGATAGCGCTTCTTTGTTGACTTTACTGTTGTCGATCACGCGCCATGTTGTTCGCCTGATTGTCGACCACATCGGCAGATCGAGCAGATCCACGCACGACTACGAGGAGGCATCACGTATGAGTAACTTGGAAAGAAATTGGCACAATCATTCACTCTCCCTCTGATTGTTGTATACGATCCTACAAGTGGTATCAGAGAGGGTTACTATTGCGTCAAAGAGGTATGTGAATCGTCTCCCATACTAGATGGTACTAATTTTGCTTTTTGAAAGTGTTGTATACAAGCTTATATTGAGGCTTAAGGTAATGATATTTAGAATAAGGTTTCTAGATCTTATGTGGTTCTTGTTACTGTTACCAATCTAAATAAAACAAATGTTGATCTAAATGCTCAAGCTCGTAACTTGTTGTTTCAAGGAATTTCTCGTAAAGAATTTGATCATGTAGCTCATATTAACTCTGCCCACTCAATATGGAAGACTCTTTATGATTACCATGAAGGAACCACTAAAATTAAGAAAGTGTATAAGAATCTTTATAAAAAAAAATATATTCTGTGCTATGAAACCTGGTGAATCTATTGATGATCTTTTTTCTCGTTTTGAGAAAATCTTGAGTAATTTGCGTGGCGTTAATATTATTCCTATTGATGAAGATAATGCAACTAAAATTTTGAGATCTTTAGCCTCTAAGTGGTTGATGGTTGTCACAACTATCAATCAAACGATCGATCTAGATACCTTAACTATGGATGATCTTTTCTCTAGATTGAAAGCCTATGAGATAGAAGTTTTGCCATCTAAGATTGATAAATCTTCATCTTTAGCACTTGTGACTGACCCCATGCAGACTGCTTCGTCGAGTTCTTTTCTTATGTCTTCTTTGTCTTCTTTTTCAGAGGAACAGTTCGAACAACTCCCTGAAGATGACTTAGTGCTGATCCCCTCACGGGCATACAAGGCACTCAACAATATAAAGATGAGAAAGCGAGGTGGCGTGTCAAGTTCAATCAAATGCTATGAATGTGGCGAGCCAAGTCACATTAAGGTAGAGTGTCCCGAGCTTAAGAGGAAGGTGATCAAGAAAGACAAGAATTATTATCGTTGGCCATCTAAGAACAACAACACCAAATGTGGCAATTTCCATCGCAAGTTTGCTGAAGAGATCATATCGGCTATCGAGCATCTTGATTTGAGTGATATGGAATATGAGAGTTACGATGACCACGACAATGATGATACTAAAGGTAAGAAGAAGAACAACGGCGATTTCACGGGCATGTGTTTCATTGTAAGAAACGATAACGACAATGAAATTGATCTCGATGAGGTAAGACTATCATATGATGAACTTGAAGATGGTTTGATTAAACTTGCTATTGAATTGAAAAAGAGAAAGAAGAAACTGAAAGAAAATAATTGTCTTGTTGAAAGCTTAACTTCTGAAATTAATAGACTTAGAACTTCTATTCCTGATGATGAATCATGTGAGTCTTGTCAAGTTTTGCATTCTGAGTTGGAGACTGCCAGGTCAATAAATGCTAAATTTGATGATTTAAGACTAGCACATGACTCTTGTGATGAAAAGTTAAAACTTACTAAAGATGAAATTGAAAAGCTTAAGTTTAGTACTTCTACCTGTTTAGAGTCAAGTATTTCAAATGCTCAAACTAAAACTTGCTCTAATTGTGGATTGCTAGAAACTATACTTAATTCATCTAAGGAATCAATTCAACAAATGCTTTATCATGAGATACTTTCTTACTCTAACTGTCCTAAGCTTAACATTGAAATAGAAGCTTTGATTAGATAACTTACTGATTTTGCTAAAAAAGAAAGGTTGACTTAGTCTAGTGCTTCTAAGAAAATTGTGAATGAATTTGTCAAATGCACAGCTTGTCTCACTCTTGCTAAACAAAATGAGTATCTTAAGAACACTTAGAGATTTTCTTTTGGTGAGAAAAATCTGAATATGATCCCAGATAAGTCAGAAGTGAGTGTTAAACATCATGGTCTAGAATTTAATTTTGTTGAATATGCCAAGAATAATTCTCCTAAGATTGTTACGTTTCTTGAACCTGAAAAAATTGAAGTAGAATCTGAACCAGAATAAATTATTTTTAAACCGGATGGTATTGCAAAGGACTCATTTACCAAGGTGAGTCATCAAGTCAAGTATCAATGCACTCATTGTGGTAGAGAAGGTCATTTGGTTCAGTTTTGCTTTCAAAAAGCAAAGAAAGAGAAGAAAGACAGGTTAAGAATGATTTCTCATTCGGTAGTGGAGTTTGGTCAAGCTCCTCATCATCGCTTCGCTCCCTCTAAATAATTTTATGCAGGTTTGGGAGTTTTTGCAACAGGACCAATCAAACCGGCGTTTTACACGCGGTCAGACCGGCAGTGTCCATAACCTAAAAGTTCTTTATTTCGCCTGCGTCTGCTCCTGTTCGTCGTGTATCTCAGTACTGGATTTTTAAACCTTATTTCACTAACCCTAGTACTGTGAGACCGATGTTTCCGGTGATGTAAGAACAGCTATCGAGGTTGGAGAACATGAGCTTGATTTGGTTCCAGTCTTTTCGTCATTGCTTGATTAGAACACTTGATGGTTCTTCACTTTCTTTGATGGCTTCTAAGAGATTTTACTTTCTGAGAGACCATGCGGAAAAGGTGAAGTTGCTCTACACCTTGTTGATTTTTAGATTGCTTACTTTTTCACAAAATCGCTTGTTTCTGCATGTTTTGCTCTTTTTGCGAAGTGAGTTGGGTATGTTGCATCCTATGGACTTATTCCAAGAGGGAGCTTGTGGTTTAAAATTTTTCAGAAGCTTTGTTTATTATACTTGTCAAATAATTCATTATGTTCAAGCTATTGAAAACAAATGAGTTGTAGAGCTCTCGTTATCATATTTACTCATATGCTGGGTAGCTTTGATCATAACTGGTAATAATTAATTTGCTACATTTGAACTAAAGCATGATATGGCGGAATTCATTGACTAGATTGATTATATTGATTACTTTGCGATGTTCATCGAAAAGGATTAGCTTGATTGTGAGTCTTATTTTAAATCTTGGATGAGGCTCGTTTATTTCTTTTTTGCAATCCTTTTATGTTCACTCAATTTGGCATGTTATAAAAAAAATGAGAAAGAGAGATTTGAAAAGATGTATGCTTCAAACATGTCATACATGTCTATGTATATTCAAAAGAAAAAAAAGCACACAAAAGTGCTCAAAGAAAAAGAAGTATGCTTCAAACATACCACTATTGAAAAGAAGTATGCTCCAAGCATGCCACCATTGAAAAGAAGTATGCTACAAGCATGCCACATGCTTAAAAATTAAATGTGGAGCAATAGGTTGTTACATGAGACTGCTAGCTCATCTAGATTTAAAAGTTTGTTTCACTTTTAGACTTTAACTTTTCATGGTAATATCTCTTTGTGGTCTTATAATAGGTTTAGTCATTATTGAGATGCATGTCATTAATTTAATTTGCTTAATCATTCTAAAGACTAGTTTTGACATTGCTATATGGTATATGACTTTATATGATCCTGATAGTTCTACTAAAAAAGATGGCTTGGTTACTTTATTAAATTAATGCAAAGTGACTTGGATAATCTACAAAGCTTTTTGATTTTTACTCTCCTTGCTCCTTTTCTCTGAATTATGCTTTTCCTGAAGCTCTTGATGATTACATTGTCAAAGTGGGAAAAAGTCTGTGAGATTTTGACTTCAATTTCCTTGTGTTGAGGGGGAGTTTTTCTACTGTGGTTTTGTGTTGAGGATGAGTGTTTCGATTGGTGCTTCTGTGATTTGTCGGAATCCTTTGCTTTGTAGTTTTGAAACTTTCTTTTCGCAATTTTTTTTTCTTTTCTTTCAAAATTCATCTCATGATTTTGAAGTATTGTCAATGTGTTCATCAAAGGAGAGATTGTTAGACCATGTGGATGGGTCGTGAATTTTGATGATGAATAATTGACATTTGGGTTGTATTAGAATTTACATTTGTGAAAGTTTCAGTCGTTCTGCTTGGCTTCTCGGTCGTTCCGCCTGGTTTCGAGTACCGTAGCACCGAGTGCTGTTCGCTACGAGTACTGTTCACTTTGAGTATTGTTCATTACGAGTATTGTAGCTACGAGTGCTGTTCGCTACGAGTACTGTTCATTTCGAGTACTGTAGCTCTCGAGCACTGTTCATTTTGAGTACTGTATGCAGAGTTCCAAGTGTTGTTTCTACGAGTACTGTTCATCACGAGTACTGTGTGGTCGTAGAAGGGTTCAGCTGAACGTGGTCGTAGAATGTTTCGACTGCATGGTCATAGGCTTCGAGTGCTACAGTGCATGGTCGAAGGTCGAAGCTAAAGTGTGTTGTCGGTGGTCGAACGCTATAGAAACTGGTTGTGGATATCATGAAGCTGGTCGTGGACCTTTTGGAGCTGGTTGTAGACTTGATGGTTGATCTGGTCTGTGTTTATTGATACATGAGGGTGTATTTTGTGAGTGTGAACTGATATTGGTCAAGTTGGAGAACTTGTACCAGTAAAATATTCTTTGGTCTTTGCATGTGCAGGTTGGGCGTGAAGACGATCATGGTCGATGACGAGGAGGACAGGGACTAGGATGGGGAAATATGAGGTTCAGGCGGTCGAGGTTGTCACGAGGTGGTCGGGCTTACGCTAGGGCACATAGAGATCAAAGGTGGATGCATGATGCACGGAGAAGCTTCGAGAGGTGTAGTCCTGAAGGCTTATGACGCGTGAGGAGATATGGAATGTGTTTCGTATCTGGAAGGTTTAGATATATTGAAAAACTCCTATTTGGAAGGGTTTCGGGTCCCTTGATTTTCAGAAAAGATGAGATTTTGTGCCGTGTTTGTTAAGAACACAGTTTAGGACTATAGCCTATAAAAGGAGGCAGAGGTTAAGAGTTCCGTGTGGCTTTGCATGGCTTTCTGGGGTATTGTCGAAGATGTCTTTTGAGGATTCTTTTGGAGTTCTTGTGCTAGAGATTGAGGGGTGCTGTTAGGGCACTTTTAGCCAGAACAAGATTGAGAAATAAAGCTCAGATCTATTCCAAGGAAAGATAGTCTTCGCCGGTGGCGTGTTTCTCCGGGTGTAGTTTTCGATCTGTTCTCGTTCCATGTAGTGCGTGACGAGATAGCGCTTCTTTGTCGAATTTACTATTGTCGATCACGCGCCGTGTCATTCGCCTGATTGTCGACCACAACATCGGCAGATCGAGCAGATTCGCACACGACTACAAGGAGGCATCACGTACGAGTAATTTGGAAAGAAATCGGCACAATTATTCACCCCCCTTTGATTGTTGTATACGATTCTACAACTACTTGTTGGAGATATGCCCTAGAGGCAATCATATTGATGATGATATTTCATTGTATCCATGATTTAATAAATGTTCCTTGAATATTGCCTTTGTGTTGATTAACAAGTATGTGACTTGTTTGTGAAACTCTTTACTTGTATGGTTATTCTAAAGTTGTCCCTAGTCGGAGTTCATGTGAGGACACACGTGAATGATGGATTAGCACATGTATCGGTTGATGACCATGTTTCACAGGTCATAGACATGGAGATGTCAAACCAATAATGTGGACACATGTTTAGAACATGGGGTTGGACCGACCCAACATGAGACATAGCTTTTATACTTATGGTTCTCTCTACACAATGTGTACGCCTTGTCCTTAGACACGAGATTGTCGCATGTACTTGAGATGTGAATCGACCTACTTAGGGGCTATCAAACGCTACTCGTGAATCGGGTAGTTATAAAGGTAGCTTTCGGGTTTGTCATGAAGCATCTTTGCGAGGCATGGTCGATCGAGATGGGATTTGCCCCTCTCTACAGAGAGAGATATCTCTGGGCCTCGAGTGATCGGATCGAAATGCATGGCCATGCTACTTAAGGTTAAGAGTTAACCTAGTAAGGGATTCGGATCACGGGATCGAAAGAGTGGTCACTTGGAGCTCGACCGAATATCGTGAGGCAAAGGGATTGGCATGTATATAACGTTGTGATGGTTCGTCCGATATGATCTTTACGTATGTTTAGGAGTTGCACGTCTTGCTAGAGGCGCTACCAACTATTGACCAAGTATGTGTACTCGCGTCATGTCTAAACATATGTGAACCATAGGGTCACACACTTAAAGGTGAAGCCTAATTCGGATTGGATCCGAATTAGATCGGGCATTGAGTCCTAATGGGCCTCTATTTGTAGAAGCCCATTATAAGGGCGTCTATAAAAGGAGGGTAGGCGCGCTGGTTGAGGTTGAGTTTTTCGTGACATCCTCAAACCCCGGCGCCACCCTCCCACGCCCTAGTCGCCGCGCGGATCTAGTAGTCCGGCGTGCGTCGCTTCCTCCCGCACGCGTGTGGATACCTTTGAGGCGCCGCATGCGTGGCGTTGGGACGAACCGCAAGAAAGGATGCATGCGTGGGACGCCGCGACGAGGACGAGGAAGTAGTACGACTACTCTGCCCCGACGTACTGCATCAACTTGGTACGACTACACTGCCCTGACGCGCTGCATCAACTTCCGCACCTGCGCGTCTAGTGGTAAGACCGTGATCTATGACTGCAGTGATCTTGGTTTACGGGTAGATTTTTTTAATTTGCGCTAGTGTAGCCTACCTGTTTCCCTACACTACTATGTTTTATTATTGGTCAAATTTGCTACTGCACACCAACTTTTATGTTATTGGCTGATAACCACCTAAATTTTATGTCTTTGCCAAAATGTATTAACATTTTATGACTCTTTGCTGTAGGAACACTGATGCCAATATAATATTATTTACGAGTTGAATAGGAGAGAGAAGGCTAGTGAAAAGTTCGTCATATTGCATATATGTTCATGTTAAGTTATTATATGTTCATCATATTGCATATACTAGAATACTAGATGAATAACGGTAACAGAGAGACGGCAGGATGTAGGAAAACAAAGTTGTTCATTTCATCTACTGTTGGCATGATTGCAATCTGGTAGCAACCACTATATGTTTGTTGGGGGGAAAAATCGTACTCTCACTGCTCAACGGACAGTCGGACAGGTTTACTGTGATCATGTTCAGAAGTAGACAAGAAAACACGGTGTGGCAAGTCTTACAATACACGGCACACATCAGAAACCTTAACTACGGAATATATGGCACGACCGACATAAGCATCATTGATCCTTGTTTAGCAGCCCAGGATGACGTCGTCCTCGGGCCATTGTTCATCGGTTGAAAATAAGCTTGATTCGGATACTGAACATGCAGTTGCAGGCAACTGGCAACTGGGCTCTACAAAATTTTAATCTCCAGCAGTCCAGCGGGCATTCCTGGACTCCGTGCTGCCAAGGAAAAGGGGCACTTCAATCGCTATAGAGAGATGCCAATTTTCATCTATCTATCTGCAATTCTTTATACGTCTACATAACCCCGGACTGCGGACGCACGGCAGATGAACATGGCTACCTTGATACTACTACACGAGTGGAGGAGTACCGTCTTTACCATTTCTACTAAACCTTTTCAGGTTTTTCTTTGAGTCAGCCAGTCAATTCCTCAATGGTTTGGGCAGCTGGAAATATATTCCTCAATGGCTCATCGATAACGTAAAAGCTTGCACTGGACGTTGGCCGAAAAGGACCCACAGCGACAACCAGAATCACACTAGTTAAACACTTGTCATTTCCCCCCTCATGCAGTCATTCTTGGTTAATTTCTCCAGAAGACTACTATACAAGGATAATCATATAGCCTAATAGCCATTCCTTGTTCTTTCCTCTATTTATCTCACAAATGTTAAGTTGGGTTGTTTGGTAGTGCATAATAAGTAACCTAGCAATACAAGATGGCAATGCAAAGAGTACGCAAAATATAATATTGAACACGTCCACAAATTAAAATAGCAACAAAGACACACCTTGTTTTTATATTCCTACGAGCATCGTTTGTTATAGAGCTATTTTTACGGTACACTCAAATTATTACGGGTTGTTCATTTTTTAAGATCTAATGGTTCAAATTAGTTAGGATTTAGTTATACTACACTCGGTAGTATTAGTAGTAGAATCTCGAGGGGGTAAAATTGTAATTACCTATGTGGGAATCATATGACACAAGGGTAATATTTTCAGCTCTAGTTGGAAAAGTCCATAATGTTCTCATGAAAAAAATATAAATATAAAAAAGTCTATTATACCCTTAACAAATCAATGTTCAGATTTGATTTGTACTACCATCACATACCACTAGTAGAATGTAACGTAGAATTTCTCTTGTTTATATGTCCGTACTGCCTATAAGCGAAAACCATCGGACAAGAACAATTTATCACCTATGGCTATGGGATAGATAAGGGGTGCAATTAATATATTACTAGTTCAAAATTATTTCTGTCACTTACTCTAATCAGAATCAGGCCAGATGCCAGTAACACTTCTCAAAATCTCTTGATACAGTACCTCTTATTGGTCATCGTACTAGAACATCTATGTAATGTGCTACATCATGTGCATTAGTTAATTACCTTACCTTTTGCTTACTGATCCCATCCACTCTGGTAACTGAGACAGAAATTTTCCCTTGTAGAAATAATCAGATTTATCAGCTGCTTCCAGGTCGCATCAGCGACTGTGAAAATGACGCCGGCGGCGGAGGCCGGCGAACTTCTGCACTTCCTTCCATCATCTGAACGACGCTCTTCATTGCAGGCCGTGTCACGGGCTCATTCTGAGTGCACCAAATGCCGATCTTAACCATCCGCTCCAGCTCGACCTCATTGACTCCTTCACCGGCTACCACATTCTTTACTCCGCCGGATATCACATACTCATAGGCCCACTCAGAAATGTTGCACTCCTCGCCGGCCAGCTTCAGTTCCATGCTCTTCTTACAGCTCATGATCTCAAGAAGCATGACGCCATAGCTGTATACGTCTGCCTTCACAGTGATCGCCGTGTTCTTGCTCCACTCTGGTGCGAGATAGCCACGCGTGCCCCGGATGCCAGTAAAAGTCTTTGTCTGGTTCCCTATCAGCAGCTTCGCGAGGCCAAAGTCTGCGATCTTTGCCATCCCTGAGCTGTGAATGAGTATGTTCTCCGGTTTGATATCACAGTGGATTATAGGGCCCTCTATCTCTTCATGCAGGTACTGTAACCCCCTCGCAACATCAAGCGCAATCGCAACCCTGCTGCCCCAACTAGGCGGCTCCCCTGACCCGAAGAGGAGGTTTGCAAGGGAGCCATTTGGCATATACTCGTAGACAAGCAGGCGGTGCATGCCTTCATTGCAGAAACCGAGCAAGCGCACCAGGTTCCGGTGGTGCGTTCGTGCAATCGCACGCACCTCCCGTTGGAACTCTCGCTCCCCATTTTCTGCTATCCTCTCAAGCCTCTTCACTGCAATGTCCTTGTTGCTGTTGGTCAAGACACCTTTGAACACCGTACCATATGCGCCCCTTCCGAGCTCTTCAGTAAAACCATTTGTCGCCACAGCTAGTTCCTGGAAAGAATAGGATCGAATGCCAATGCTCTCCTCATCAAATTCAGAGTCTTGCTGTTGTGGAGCCCTCGTGTACCTCAAAGATTGCCTACGCTTGCAGAGTAGTGCAGACGCTGCAAGCACAACAAGTGAGAAGATGGCCAATGCAACACCTGATATCAGCATGGCAACTGAACTAGCACTTCTAGTCTTTCTGAAAACACCTTTATTTTCATAGGTGTAGACCTTCACAAATAGCGTGGTGTTGCTACCAGGAACCATCCTGCCGTATCTCATGGGAAGCATCTGCTTCGAGCAGTAGGTGTCAAACATGGCAATCTCGCAGGCACAGTCAGAGAGGCAAAGTGCTTTGCAGGCCTCCCTGCTTGTTGTTGGTGGTGGAACATTGTACGACCTATCTGACCAACTAGTGTTCTTCACCTCAACCATCTTGGCTAGCAGCCTAATGTCATCATTAGAGCTATTCCCTGTACAACCGCCAGTCTGCACCCTCCAGCAACCTTGTGTGCTTTGGTTAGCGCTTGAGAATTCAAAACCAGGTAGGCAAGAGCAGCTAGTTTCTCCATTAGCAGTGACTTGGCAGAAGCTATTCGGACCACAGACACCTTTCACAAGGCAACGATCGCTGCTGGGCTCCAGCCATTCAACCTCTGTCATGGGCGCTTTTCCCTGCCTAAAGAACACATGGGAGTAGAGTCGCAATATACCGTCAGCGTCCAGTGTCAAACGGAAGAAGCTGTCTGTGCCTGGGGAAGCACTAGAAGATTGATTAGTCAGGAACAACACAACCGTATATGAGGTATTTCGGTCGAACAACCATAGGGTGCCGTTGGGATCCAATGAGAGTGTGAGGAGGAGGTTTCTGCCGAAAGTGCCAGTGTTCCAATATGAACTGTCAGGGTCGATCGCGCCAACAGGATACATCACAAGGTTGCCGTCTTCCTGGTTGAAAAGGCGATACTTTCCTGTTGCATGGTTAGTATTGGAGACACTTGAGAGCAGCTGGTTACCATGAGTCAGGTTCTGCCCTGGTAATAGGGTGTCCGTCGGAGAACTAAAGGTGGACCATATGACCTGGTTTTTCTCGTCGAACAACACAAAGTTGCCGGTGTCCAACATGGCAGCAGAGGCAGCCGGAGTAGAGGTGGGGGATATGGATTTCCCTTGGCCGCCCTCGTTAGCTGGATTCCATTGAAGTGAACCGCCGTTGGTTAATTGAATAGAACCGCCAGAAACCGGGGGATCATCTCTGTTGGCAGTCCAAACAATGGTCCTGGACGCACCGATGGCCAGCCACACCCCAATGGAGAAGCCTTCACCGTCAGGATAGAAGCCAAAGGCGAAGCGACCCGAGGGGGACACCCAGCTTTGGGTGCCAGCTGCGTCGAGTTCGGAACCGAGAGGAATGTGTGTCTCATTGGTCTGAGCTCCCATGGCAGGATTAGCTTGCTTGATGAACAGAATCAGAAGCAGAGGAGAATATATGGGGACATTGTTTGGGCAGAACAGTATTGTTCCTTGGGCTCTGCAAAGAAATCTGCTTGGGGAAAGAAGTTCTGGGGAACCTAGTTTGTCATCGAAGATGTTAATGCTTTATTCATCATGACAGGGATGGGCACCAGACGGGAAAATACAGTCCAATACAGTCCATCTATTCTTTTTTTACTCAATAGTTGATATTAGTTAGGATTTAGACCTGGCAACATGTGGCAGTATGCATAGTAGAATCTCAAGGGGATAGAGTTATAATTGTTTATATAGAGATCACATAGTATATCCATAATGTTTTCTTAAAATTTTTTTTGTAAATACAAAAAATCTATTACGTTCTTAACAAATCAGTAATCATATTTAATTTATACTACCACTGTATACTACCAGTAAAATATATCGTAAAATTTCTCTTTTTCAAAGAACCCGGGGCAAAGAGGCGACAGCGTAGCAGCAACAATACGGCGGTCCTCTGTCAAGATAAGATCATCGAACCTTTGAGGACACCAAATGCTCTCACATAGTCCAAGTGGCGCAATGCCAATTGCGTAGCATGAGTGTGAGAGGAGGAAAAGAAACAAAATAATTGTTGTTGTTTTGGTTGGGTTATGTAAATCAGGAAATATGGCATGCCCAATTGTGCAATCCTGGTGACAAACAATTATAAAATGGCATCCTAACCCAAGCCTTCAAGACCCTGAGACCTCAAAGTATTGAGGAAGTAGTACAATCAACAAACTCACCACCAGCGTCAGGCTTCAGCAGTTTATCAACAAGCAACCATCCTTACCTTTATTTAATATTACTTTGACAACGCAGCCGCGACAGCCTGCCAGAAACCCCTATTCTAACATATTGACAATAGCAGTTTATCAACAAGCAACCATCCTTTGACAACGCAGCCGCGACAGCCTGCCAGAAACCCCTATTCTAACATATTCACAATACCTGTCTATTAATTTGAAGGTAATGCCTGTTGCCCTTTGAATGCGTTACAACCAAATTTTACTAGCTAGGGCAAATTAGTGTGATGAAGATACAAATCTCACATGTAAATTCATTACGATGATTCCATTGGAGTGCATCTAAGTATTATTTGCCTAAAAGCATTGTCGATATTAACTGCAAAGTTTCATCCACAAAGATGCTCTTAGAAGACCATGAAACAGGTGAAGTAACTTTTGGCACAACGGTAACGAAATATAAGTGTATTATATGTGACTGACAGACAGAGATAGAATTGTGGACTTGGGAGTATTGGACAAAATCTCAAGTCTAGTCATTAATGGACTTGGTTGAAAAGACCCAAAAAATTCAAGTCTTTAAAACTTCTTTGAAGTTTGGTTCAATTTGGACTTCTTGCCCAAATCGGAAAGTTTCCCCAAAAAGCTGCTTTCCTCTTTCGGAAATGCGCTTTCTCAGCCAAGAACCATACTTCACGCCATCACTTTCTTCTCTGTTTTCTTTGCCCCGCATCGCGGCGCTGTTCGCACATGCGCCCGTACTACCTCGGTCTTCCATCGCCTTCACCCACACCAAACCGTGCCAGTGTCGCACCACCTCACCTCGCCACCTCGCGACGGCATTAAATGCCGCCCACGCCAGCACCGCCCTCCTCGCTCGCGAAAACCACGCAGCCGCACACGCCGTCATCCACGCGCCGCTCACGTTCTCACTCCACTCCTGGCTCCACCGCTTTCCCATGCTTTAAGACCGAGCACCGCAATGTCCTCAACCTTTTTCCACGCCCAAGACCATCTCCTTCTCCTTCTCTGCCCCCTTTAATATCCTATTTTATTAAATAAGTATTTAATAAATTAGAAAAGGTTAATAATCTGAATTTAGGAGAAAAATAGTTTTGAGCCTTTGGCCCAAACCCAGGAGGTGGGCTAGCCACCAACATAAGAAGGAGGGGAGGGGAAAACATAGCATGGCACTGTAGCAAGTGTTGCCACAGTACCACGCTGACTGCTACAGTGCCATCCATTGCTACAGTAATCACCCCTCCCTTGCGGCTGTCAAAGAAGGAGGAGGGAGAGAGAAGAACCCTTCGGGTGCCGTCGGCCAAGAAGAAGGAAGAGGGAGAGGAAGGAGAACAGAAGGGAGAGGGATCACGTGGTGGTTCTCGTGTTCTTCAGGGGATTCTCCAAGGGTAACTCCTGATATTGTTCGATTAGACGTGTATTCTTGTATTTGGGTAATGTTGGTTTTAGATTGGTTCTCTGGTAGTCTGTAGTATTCATTTGATTTGGGGTTGTTAGCCACGAAATTTGGTCTGGCCAACTTCTAGAGAGTTGTAGATAACGCCGGTAGCTTTCGGTAGGTTCTTGGATCAGGTCGTTTGGATGAGCGGATCAGGAGATATGATTTTCGTAGCGCTGTTGTTCTGTGGTTTTGTTATAATTCTGACAATCAATGTTAATCGGTTATTAGCAAATAGTTAATGAATTATTTAGAAGATCTCACCAAAACGAAAGTTGTAGATATGTTCATAAGGTTTTCAGAGAGCTAAAGATCATAATTTTTGGATAAGTGTACTGAACGATACGTTAGTTTTAGTCTCGCTGTCTAGAACCTCTGACGGGATTTAGTAGTTTTATTAATTTGTTTGGTAGAGATAGAAGATGACAAAATCTGGGAATCTCACCAACTAGTTTTATGTGGATAATTATGAACTTTAGAAGAAGACTGTTATGTTTTGGGACAAATCGATGTCTATAGAAGTTGGTGTTTTGGGTTGCGCTAGGGAGCGTAGTTTGTCATATACTTATTTCTAGCAATGTCTTGTCTAGAAATGTCCTCGTAGTGTGATTGTTATATTTATTCAGGTGGTTTGATTTCGGTGGTAGCATCCTCTCCGCATCATCAACCTTCACACGGTTGAGGCAAGTACAAATAGTGATAGAATAATTAAGAGTGATGGTTCATGTTTGCTGGTAGTAAGTATATTTTGTCTACTCATGGATGCTAGAATGATGTGTATGTCACTGTTCATGAATACTAGAAGTACGGTTATGCTCTTTATTCATGTATGTTGCTGCTGTCTAATACATATTTATGTTAGATAAAAGAATTGATTCATATGCATCATGTTATTATCCTTGAGGCTTGGTCACGTGGTGACCAAGCATTGATTTTGAGGTCCCCGTCATGTATTAGGCGGGCTTGTGGTCCCCACACTCGTGGAGTGTGGGCTTATGGTCCCTGTGCTAGAAGGCACAGGCATGGGTATGCATCGACGGATGCATACTCCGCATTACCAGTATATGCAAAGAGAAAAGAAAAGTTGCATTTGTGCATTTGCATTGCATGCACATGTGAATTGGTTAATTATAGAGAATTGTGGTTGGTTGATGATGATATAGCTGTGTATGTTAAGGTCTTACTAATTTGTACTTTGCTGAGTCTTGGACTCATTCTTCTTGTTGTTTGTTTTTTTAGGTACCCCTTACGAGAACGGCATACATGGGAGGGAATAGTCATAAGTTTGGTTGGACACTGCCACACACTAGATTCTCAATTTTATAATTGATTAAATTTGGAGTATGCCTTAATAATTGAGTGAACCACTTAAAGGATTCTCAATAAGTTATTCTTTATGCGTTGGATGTTTTGTAATAAAGTTGATTAGCATGTTATGGCTGCCTTTATGTTTATGTTATAGATTTGATGATTGGATTATTGTCTATTGTCATAATTAACTGTGCGAACCTCCGGTATGGTTAACTAAATGAAGGAGGTTCTGCCAAAATTTAGTAAAATGTCTTAGTTTTAATTTATTACTCGGCATATTTTGAAATATGCCACTCCTGAGTTTGTGGTTTTGAAATATGCCACTCCTGAGTTTTTTTCTTTGAAATATGCCACTCCTGAGTGTAATGAGGAGTGATATATTTCAAAGAAAAAAAAAATGAAAAGTGGCATATTTCAAAACCACAAACTCAGGAGTGACATATTTCAAAATTCCCCTTATTACTCAGTCATTTAGTAGCATTCTAGGCTCTTGTTGGGTTGGGGTGTTACACCCCCTCCCCCCTTGCCACCGGCGCTAGTTCCCCCCTTGCCGGTAAGCTGCCACCCGATTCCCTATTTTCTCCCTTGCCCTCTTCAATTGAGCTCACCTCTAGCACCTCTAGCCACCGCAAACCCATCCCCTAACTTCATGTCCAACACCTGTAGGATCAAGGATAACCGACTAGAGGGGGTGAATAGGAGGTTTCTAAATTTAATTGACCAAACTAAACTTTCAGCAGTAAAGTTCTAACAGAGCAGCCTAGTAACAAAAGGTAGAACTTAAAAAGGCTACAAAGGACAGAGAAGGTATGTCAATACTAGATACAATTCCAGTTCAGCACAACAAACACAGTAGAGATGCTAGAATTGTAAATACGGAAAGTAAAGACGAGAAATAATCACAGTGAAGACAATGAAGTTTTTTCCCGTGGTCTCGAAAACCGAAGTTTTCACTAATCCACGTTGAGAAAGCTTGAACCAATCAAGCCGACTCCACAAATCAAGCCTTCCATCGATTTCACTAGTGGTTGTTCTTCTTTCGCTCCGGAGATGGTGAACACCGAACCACTCACAATTGGCACCAAGTCTCTTCACACTCTTCTTGAAGAGATCACTTGCAAACTTCTGCCAAGCCGTCTAGGTGCTGGTAGCACCAAGAGTAACAGATCACAATCTTTGCTTGACAGCACTCAAGTGCAATAGATCAAACTAGAATGAATGTACTTGAGATCTTGCTCAACAACCTCACAATTGAATGTACATGAGTAAATGAGGTGTGGAGTGAATGCTCTTGGCTCAAGGATGTAAATGTGTAAGCACTAACTTTGTCCAAGAGCAGGTGGAGGGATATTTATAGCCCCCCACAACATATACGACTGTTAGGACCAGATTACAGGAAACAATCAGCACAAACGGTAGTACCTCCATTGGATGGCCGGTACTACCGCACCATCCCAAAACGGTCAGAAATGGCTAGCACAATTACGCATTAAATGTTCTGACAAAGCCGTTGTAAATGCGCCGCGGTACTACCGCCAACTAACATGCGGTAGTTTCATTTTATCGGAGGTTCCGATCAAAAGTCGGTACTTCTATTTAGCTTGAGTTCCAAGAACATCAGTACTAGAAATATCATACCACCATTAAACCATCGGATAGACCGAGATTGCGGTAGTTCCGCGAGTTGCACTCCGGTACTACCGTCCCTTAGGAGATCAAATCAACTCCGAAAAACACACGTTCTGTAAAAAAACGTACCGCTGAAGATTTCGGATGTACCGGAGGTGCGGTAGTTCCGCTGGATGCACTACGGTACTACTGTTCCTTGAGAGAGCAAACAATCTCCGAAAAACAGGTGTTTTGAAAAAAAAAACGTACCACGTAAAGATCGGTGCTACCGCTAAGCGGTAGTTCCGAACGCCGGTACTTCCTCGTGTAAAAAAAACAACCAGAACAGCTCACAAAGAAAGTGTCCAAGTGGACCCCAAAAAGCATTTTAACCTTTACAGAACAAGGAGCTACGGTAGTTCCATCAAGTACACTGCGGTACTACCATTGAGTGGTAGTTCCGCCAAGTACACTGCGGTACTACCGTTCTTCCTGAGAAAAACCAGAAATTTCTTTTCAACACAACCTCCAAATGTATGCATGATCCTAAATTGATCCATTGTGCTTAAGAACATGCTATCAATTTACTAGTTGTGATCCCTCTTAATAGTATGACATTTTAACCTATAATCCGGTCTTCCAACCAATTCTCCTAAGACCGGTAAACTGAGAAAGATCCTAAACTACTTGTACCTGTCTTTGGGCCATTTTGATCTTTGTGACGATCTTTAGCATGCATCTCCATGTTGTATTCATTGCTGGGATTAAACCTTTTTAAACACTCAATAATCACGTTAGTTCCATTTAGTATATTGTCATTAAATACCAAACCACCTTTCAGGGGGCCAAGATGCTTTCAACGCCGCTGCCCTTTGCTCGCCACTGTCGTGCGTCATGGCTCCACCACCACGACCACCGTTACAAAGCCGCCTCCAACCTCCCCGAGCTTCACCAACCTCACCTCTGTGATCCCCTCACCATGCTGGTGCTCTAGCACCAGCCAATTTGGCTGGAGCGAGCATGTAGCACCGCCGTGCTGCTCCCCTGCCATAGGGGGCTGGACCTATGATAGGTCTCAGCTTTACGAGGGAAATACTCCTCGTATTCCGCTTGCCGCCGTGCATCCCGTCGCCGAAATGGTGAAAGATCACCTTTCCTGGGGGCTTGTGTTTTTCTCAGGTCGGGAGAACAACGTGAGTGAAGGTCATGCCGCCTTCCATGCGATGAGTTATCTGAACGGCTGGCAGAAGACGGAGTCGTACTGCTACGACTTCCTGGTTGTGGTCGACGAAGACGCTCGAGTTTGGCCATCGTGTTGCGAAGCCTTTGTGTGATCTCTTCTGCAAAGAGATCATACCCTGGTGCTCAAGCGAGTTCTTGGGTTGGATTTTTCAGTAAATAGTTGATGTGCTGGAGCTCTTGAGCTTCTTCCGACTGGAAATAAGCATGCTCAGGGAGATTCTTCTGAGCTGCTATTTTTCTTCATCGGGTTGTCTCAGAATCGCCTATATCAGACCCTTGAGTTGGCTTTAATAGAGTGCGAGAATGTTGAGAATGTCCCGCACGTTCATTAAAGTGTTTGTTTCGTTCGTCAGCGGTGGCGCTCTTGCCATTGCCATGAGGGGGTGTAGAGTATGCTCGTCGGGGAGCATCGTCAATCCTTTCTCTGGGAGAATGATTCTTATCAGAGGGAAGGACGAAGACCTCCCTTCGATGACCTCCACTTGCGCTCGAGACCTCCTCACTTGAGGAGTAGTCGAGCGACACCATCTGGCTACTTGGAGTAAACCCCTCCAAGTAGGGGAACTTCAGGTTATAACCGTCTCCGTCTGTAGGTGGATCTTGCGTCGGGATGGTTGGACTTGGAGGAACAACGTGCTCGATCCTCTTCTTTGTGGAATCACCCGGAGAAAGAGGACCATTAGATGCCGATGGAGCTCCGGAATGATGGCTTCCAGAACCTGTCTTGCCAAGTCGTACTGCCTTGGAGGGACTCGAACACTTAGAGGAAAAACTCTCGTTGTGTTGCGAGTCCGTCCGGAGGACTCTGTTGGTGGTCGTGTTGACCCTTGCCCCCTGAGGAAGCTGGTTCTCTCGGGGCGTCGATTGTGGGGATAAGGTTCCTCGACCTCCGACGGTGACGCAGTCTCCGAGATCTGACAGAAGATCTCGAGAGGCGGCAATATCGTCAGAAGATTCGATACTCGGCTCGTAGTCAAAGCTGGCATCCATGTTGATGTCTGCGTAATCGGCCAAGTCGAACCAATTATCCTCGTTCCATTCTCCTGCCATAGTAGCATCAAAGAGAAAAGAAAGAACTGTTGACAAGGAATTACCAGAAACTCCCTACGGTGGCGCCAGCGCCGGTGTTTTAGAACCGATCTTACGTAAAGATTGTTTGATTCGGGGTCTCCACAATTGATCACGCAGACAAGAGAGACACGAGAATTTTTATACTGAGTTGGGCCTTCTCGAGTGAGAATAACAACCCTACTCTGTGTAATGTATTGGGTATCCGATTACAATCGTGAAAGAGCTTGCGCTAATCTTTATTCTTGATCTCCCCTCACTATCTCTAAAAGATACATATTTATACTATCTTGTTGGGGCGGTTGTCGTTCGAGCTAATTAAGCTCATTATTGCGTAATAATGAGAGTAATTACGAGTAGTAACCCCACGCTGTTCAACGATTATCAATCGAGATAGTGGGAATTATACGTAGTTATTTGGGTATAACTACGTAATTTGACTGCTCAGGTCCTCACTAGTAAATGGGTCTTCTGACGGGTGGACCCAGCTAATTGTGAGGATGTCGTAGCAGGGCTAATCGTAGCAGAACTTACGATTAGGGGGTAGTCGTAGAAAGAGCTTACGACTAGGCACTGGTCGTAGAAAGGTTTACGACCGGACGTAATCGTAGCATGACTTACGATTACACTATAGTCGTAGAAATACTTATGACTAGGGGGGGTGGTCGTAGAAGAGCTTACGTCCACCTAACTTATTCCTCCCTTATAATATTAAGGGGTATACCATGTGACGTCATATTACATGATTATGGAATAATAAAATGAGGATTATTAGATCCTCGTCAATTCGGCATTGTCACAAAATGTTTCGCAAATACTGATAAAGATGATTTATTGTTCGCCAATGGATTTGATGTAAAGTTTAGGGTTGAGACTAAGAAGGTGGACAACCATGAGTTGGTTGAGGGTCTATCTCCTCACCCAATAGACTCAGAAAAAGTGAGTAAAAAATGAGACCAAGGTAGACAACCACGAGTTGGTTGAGGGTCTATCTTCTCACTTGAGCCAGGTAATTACTAGAACTTTGTACCAAGTAAAAGACACAGAACTCGCCCAACCACATGTTTGGTATATCCAACCTGACTCAATACACTGCTTTTCCAATTAAATATTTACAGGATGTCAGCTGCTCTTGTTGTATAGAGCAGCCGCGGATTGGGGATGAGACAAGAGTGAACCGGTTAGTTACTCGCTGATCTACACAATGGTAGGTACAACTAGCATCAGACCGCACACTCCACTGTTGTCCGGTGGTTTCTCGATAGCTGTATTGTCCAAGGACCTGCCGGGTAGAAGCTAGAAAGGTTGAGCAGTGAAAAAGGCTTTATTGTCTCAACTCTGTCGCACACTATCATGTTGTGTATATATTGCATGATATTATGACTTTGAGGTATCTTGTGCTTAAAATTGGGCAACTCTGCAGAGTATAATAAATGGTATTCGAATATGTTATGCTTCTGGTTAATGAAGATGTGTTCGTGGGTGATTCCAGTAAATAAGGCATAGTAGAGATTTTGATATGTTAAGATGGTAATTACAAATGTTGAGAAAACCCCTGATGTTATATTAGTATGATTTTACTGTTTTAAAGATTAAATTCTTTAACTCAAATGATGCATCCACATACACCTAATATGGTGAACCCTCACCAATCAATTGAACTCCTTGCACGTAGTTAAATAGATTTCCCATTATAGGATCAATGATGACCGACTAGAGGAGGGGGGTTGAATAGGGGGTTTCTAAAAATCTTGTGCTCTAATTAACAATTTTAATAAGTATGGACTAATTAAAGTTTTCTAGCACAAGTCAAGAGGTAAATTCTAAGTTTTCACTAAGTCACCTCAAGGCTATGTCAATACTAAATACAATTTTAGCTAAGCAATTCTACACAAATAAGTAGCTAGAAATGTAAATGCGAAAATAGTAAAGATAAGAGAGAAAACCGCAATGAAGACAATCAATGTTTCTCTGTGGTATCGAAGACTTGCCGGTCTTCACTAGTCCACATCGAGGTAAGCCCAAATGAATTGGACCAGCTCTATGAGTGGAGCCTAATGAACCTCAATTCCACTAGTGTTGCTCTTCCTCCACTCCAGAGATGACAAGCACCGAACCACACACAAATGGTGCTAGGCCTCTTCACAACCTTCTTGAAGAGATCACCGTACAATCTTTCTCCAAGCCGTCTAGGTGCCGGTAAACACTAAGAGTAAGAAACCACAGCTCTTGCTTGAAGGTTATGCTTGAAGGTTATCAAGTGTCAAAGAGATTAACAAATGATGTAAACACACTTCAATGCTCTCAACTACCTCAAAATGTGAAATATGAGCAAATGAGTAGTAGAGAGTGCACCAATGGCTCTAATGTATTCAATGAGGTCAGGGGGTTATGAGCTTAGTACTGGTGAGGGGGTATTTATAGCCCATAACCATAAAAACGACCGTTTGAAGAAAATCCCTAAAAAAATTAGTAGGTGCGGTACTACCACCATTGATCGATTGGTACTAACGTACCTACTGTTCAACGGTCATATGGGGTTCATTAAATACTTTTGAACTAACCGTTATGGTTTGGTGCGGTACTACCGCACTCACATGGTCTGGTACTACCGCTCTATGATAGTACCACTCGGCTCAACCGGTACTACCTATTTTCAGAGGAGGAAAAACTCTAAAAAATATGCTCTCTAGAAATAACGCACCACCAATTAGAATTTGAATCTATTGCACTGCGGTAGTACCGCACTTCATGTGCGGTTATATCGCAATGTGGTGGTACTGCAGTTATACTTGCGGTCATACCGGTTTTACTGTCAACTATTTTTCAGATGCATGCATGTCTTAGGCGATCAAGATGGCATAAAATAAGTTCTCAAGTTACTAGCCATGATCACTCTTTATAGTACGACATCTAGCCTATAAATTCGGTCTTTCCACCAATCACTGAGACCGGTAAAAAATATAAAAGGGTAATTGGGCTACATAATACCTTTGTCTTGAGCCATATCGATCTCTTGTTGTCTTTGCAGGCCATTTCCATATCGTCATCCAAAATCTGGGACTAAATCTTTAAAATATCTTAGCACACGTGTTAGTCCCATAACACATTATTGTCATTAATTACAAAAATTATTTTTAGGGGTCTAGATGCTTTCACCCATGTGGCTCGCTGAGTACGTTGTGTACTCAATCTTGCTTAATTTTTATCAGAAGATATATCAGAGGATCGAAGAATACCTTGGAGAACGTGTTAGAGTTGGGACCGCAATCAAGCTTTCTTGTGAAAGCTTTTGGTTTTTCTGAATGTAAGTTAAAGTTTTGGGTTTAAGATACCTACTCTGCTGTTGCAAAATAGCCGTTAAACCATAATTTAACCAAATTAATGTTTTTAAAATGTTCGTAAGCATATTCGAAGGTGCCTGATTGAAAAATGGGGACGTTTCATCGGTGGACAGAGTCTAGTCAACAATCCACCTTTAGAACGCAGTAGGTGGTGATGAGGTCATTGTTTGATCACGTCGTGTGCATCACAAATTCACAATATCACACACTGCGTGCCAGTGTGCTGCTTCCACTAATTGAGCTGAATTAATTTTCGGTGCAAAGCATATCCCATCCCAGGAATCCATAGACCCAGGAAATAATTTTCAGTGCGACGCATCTACCTTATAATTTCGTGCTAGCTGTGCGTGCTAGTGGGATTAGTTCTATACGCACGCAGCACGAGGACGGGAGCGTTTTGCTTTACTTTAGTTACCCTTGATCTGATTATTCAGTTCCGCACTAGGCAGATGCACACGTCAAAATCCATACGGGCGCATCGAGAGCACTTGACTATATGGTTTATGTTTCCTCGCCCCCCAAAAAGAGAGAGTAATACTACTTGTGCTCTGTGAGTAACTGACCACATCTGTGCACTAGGAGGATTGAGGAACAACACACACAGATAGAGAGAGAGAGAGAGAGAGAGAGAGAGAGAATGAGAAACACTGCATCAACTCTGTTGGTTCAGTGAACGGCTGCTGCTGCTGCCGCTACAAACAGAGGCGGCCAGGTAAAAGTTGTTGATCATAGTGTACCGCAAGAGCTCGGTGCGGGACTGCAGCCTTGCTCCCAGCTCCATCGCCCCCGCGCGCAGCACCGTGTTCTCAGCCCTCTGCCCTGAAAGGACGATGGGAATTTCGACAGTCTCCCTCTGCCCTGAAAGGACGATGGGAACTTTGACATAGTTTCTGTGGTGTCAGAAGAAAGTAGTATTGAGCTGCAAACGGAAAGCCCGAGCAGAATCTCTCTCCCTCGGATCAGTACGGAAGAGCCAGCCGAAAGATGCAACTGATTAAGCAAGGTCACATCAACCTGTGTACAAGAGGAAGGTGATCGATCGCTGCGTAAGTGCATATGCAGCCAGTACAGTAGCCAGGTGAAGCAAGGCTTAGTTTGTTGCAAGCAAGCAGAGTAGCAGGCAAAGGCAAAACCTTAGGGAGGGAGGGGCATGAGGTGAAGAAGGGGAAAAGGAAAGTTCTTTGTGTCGATGCGTTGGTTGGATAGGCCCGACCCGTCGGAATCAATCAGTCACTACTCTTTTCCGGCCCATGATCGAGAGGGCTGGGCTGAGCGGATTTTGCAATTCAGAATCCGCTAGTCTTTATGGGTGGATGTACACGTGGCGATTCGTGGGTGTTTAGAAGTGTGTGGATCTGCTACTGACCGGCTGAGTTACTAGTTAGTGCTCCCTCTCCCTCTCTATCTTTTTTTCCTGTTCTAGGTGACCGTTGCGCTCCCCATCTCTGAATCTGCTGTGCTCCTTTGATTCCCGAATAAATTGAAGAAAACTTGGTTGGCGAGACGATCGAGATACCATCGCTAGGCGATCGAGGTAGTCATCTAGGCAGGGATTGTTCGTACTTTCCTAGACCCCAAGCTACTCAACCAGATTGCCTTCTTGTTTGGTTGCTTTGCTTCTTAGTTCTTCCCCTAATCCTCCACTCCAGCTAGGCGATCGAGGTGAACATGTGATTGCTTCCCTCCCCCTCCTCGTCTTCTCTACTCCATTCCCCCATCCATGCTGGCCGCTGCCTCCAAGGTCCTAATCTATATTCCCCCCCTATCTTATCTCATTGCTCTTCGGTCTCCGCTTGGCTTCACGCATCGGTCATCAGATCGCAATCCTCTCCTCCTCTCCATTGCTGAGTTGCGGCGTCGCTGCAGGTTTGTTTGCTTCATTCCCCTTCTTTCCTTGTTAGATTGGATGATAATAATCTACCGTTTGGAGTTATTTCCTTTCGCTGCTTGGTCGTTAGTAATTGGGAAACACAACACCGAATTGAAGGAAGGTTAGGCAGCTGATGATCCCATCGGCGACATATCTAGTTTGGTAAATTCATTCCTCTACGTACGAAACGGGGGTATTCTTAGTTGTTAAGTAATCCGTTGTTTTTAGCTACCGCTACACAGCTCAAAAGACGTTCTTTTGTGCGTACCATGATCGAATTCATTCATTCATTCATTCATTCATTTTTTTTTCTTTTTCTTTTAAAAAAATGTTCTCTTGTGGAGTACTCCACTAGCTACTTTTTTTGTTGATTGATGCGAGAAGAGGTGATACGCGTACGCCGGCCAGTATTTTAATACTCCTTTTCCGCGCTTCTGTCGTGTCGGCAACGAAACGAAACCATGCATTTTGTGTGATTGGTCAAACATGAACTCCACTCCGATGCTTCGGGACGGGCGGAATATATGCAAAGTCATCAGCTTTACTTAATTGGAGCCTTCACACTGCAAAGGCAAAGTTATCCCGCGTCAGAAACACTCAGAAGGAAGCAGAAGCCTGACCTTTCGCTGCGCCTCCCCGTTGATAAGCTTGCACAGTTGCGGCAGCAAGCATTCATACCATACCATTCAATGCGGTCATGCTCCCGCTTGCCCTCTAAGAGAGTCCCTTTCGGCACCTTCGTTTTTCAGACTCAACGCATCATGTCTTAGATCTGGGTGGCAAGTTCATTCTTGCACATGCTCGCAGTTTGGTATTGGCCATCTCATGAATGCGCGTCTCAACTAAACTCAGATTCAGGCGGTTGTGATGCAATTTTCCCTTGCAAATATGCTTTTAGGACATCATGTTGCTTCTCAAGCTAAATGGTTGCAGTCATTCTTACGTCTTCGTATGATTAACATGTGCAGTGCAGGCATTCTCTGGCAGTTATTTGAAGGGCAAACATGGCTACAATTTCTGACATCGGCGTCGCCGCGGCTTTCAACATATCGATTGCCACTGCATTCTTGCTGGCATTTGCTTTTCTACGGTTACAGCCGATCAACGACAGGGTCTACTTTCCAAAATGGTACCTCAGAGGCATGAGAGACAGCCCAGTTTCCTCTGGTGCGGTTGTGCAGAAGTTTGTCAATCTAAACATGAGATCATACTTGAAATTTCTAAGTTGGGTGCCGGCTGCTCTCAAGATGCCCCAGGATGAGTTGATTAACCATGCAGGCCTTGATTCCGTTGTCTATCTACGGATATACCTAACAGGGTATGTTCTTTCTAGCTATCCTCAATTGTTTGTCTTCGTCGTTCCATTTTCAATTACCAGCGTATTTTTGTAACAGTGCCTATTAGTCAATGACATTTAGTCCAATAGGTAGTAGAGACCAGCAGTTGGCTTTCTGCTCGTTTCTAAATGAAGAGATAAGACAAAACATATCGTCGCTAGTGTCTCGTGATGATGTTATTGTGCTTGCAATGGTGGTTTTATATTTGCCAGTGCAACCTACCTATATCACACCCATTACTACAGTTTACGGTACCATGTTCATAAGCAGTGATGGAAGGAAATCATAACTTTCGAAGAAAACGGAAATGGGTCTTTTTTTCGACTTACATGTTTTATTGTGAAGATGATGTTGATCTATTCAATCTCTAAGGGCATAGCCGCTAAAATTCAGGGCTTTGCACATGCATGCTAAATATGTCTCAATGATAGATTTTGCATCACTGTGTTTTAAAAAGATGTCTGATATGTGAGAGGCAAACCATGGTGCTTTGTAAATTACACAAGATGGCTTCATGGGGCGTTTTCATTGGTTTTGAATGGGACCGCACGTTATCATTTGAGTTGTCATTTATTTCTTTCAGTTGTATGAAGCAATCACATTTCTATTATACACATCTGCTGTCCTCCTTTTGATTTTCTTTACAATGGTTTAGCACTGTATGTGGAACACAAAATTGGGTTTGCATCCTTCATGTCAAGCGTTCCAATCTTTCAATGCATGTACATTAATAGACTTTTAACTAATTGTTGCAGGCTCAAGATATTTGTTCCGATTACAATTCTTGCTTTTCTTGTTCTGGTCCCTGTGAACTGGACTAATGACACCCTAGAAAGCATGAATGTAGTCCACAGTGATGTTGACAAACTGTCCATATCCAACATACCCTATGGGTCGAACAGGTGAGCAATAGATGTACTTGACTTATTTTATCTCTATCCTAAGTGTATCTTTACATTGCTCTATTGAAATGTTTTTCAGTCTATTTCATAGAAGTTGTAGATCTTTAATACCGGCACTGGCTTACCACAAATAAAATCTGTATATGCATTTGTTATGGGTGGTCTTGATAGCCAGTTATGGTTGTGACTACAATTTTTTTAATCTACGGACGGCATCTTTCTTGAAGTTCAAGCATTTTGCTAATCTTCATGCTGATTGCACAGTAGTTACTTGAACTTCTTACAGGCTGTAGGATCATAAGGGTGCACCATCCCTATGTTCTTACAGGCTGTAGGATCATAAGGGTGCACCATCCCTATGAATTGCTATTTATTTAGCATTTATTTGGGTCATATGAGCAATGAACCACTCTTGTGTGTCCGACTTAGTAAGGTGTAAGCACACTATTTAGGCTTGGTACTTAGCAGCTGCCTGGTCAAGTTGAAGCTTAGGCAGCTGCTCTGCTCAAAAGCATGTTCTTGCATATTAGCCATGCAGCATAGGCCTTCCAGGCCATATTTGTTGGCTTCTTTTGATGTAAGTGCATTTTTATATGTTCATGATGGTCATACTTTCCATTTTTTTTTGTACAGGCTTATTGCTCACTTGACTATGGCTTATGCATTTACCTTTTGGACCTGCTATGTACTACTGAAGGAGTATGAAATAATTGCTACCATGAGGTTGCGCTTTCTTGCTGCAGAGAGACGCCGACCAGACAAGTTCACTGTATGATTTGCCTATTCTCCTCCTACTTAGTAGATATGGATTGAGATGTTTAGTGTGTGTTTGTATGTCAGCTTGGATAAGTCGAAAGGCTCTGCACATACTTTTCACCGTAATGCATCTAACCAACATCGTGGGAATAAAATTACTACACAAGTCCTTCTAAATTAGTGCGCCTTTCTTGATTCTTTAATGGATGTTACCGAATGGATTTTCAGGTTCTTGTGCGGAATATACCACCAGATCCTGATGAATCAGTTAGTGAGCTTGTGGAACATTTCTTCCTTGTCAATCATCCTGATCATTATCTAAGACACCAGGTAATATTTACTAAATTTTGTGGATACCTAGGTTCATATGTTTATTGCTCTCTGGAGTTCTGTGGCTTTGCCTTTTGTTTTTGTTTCAACAAGTTATGAATCTGCTTAGTTAGGATCTTTAGTTTCTGATTTTGTAGATTGGCTTAGTGTAAATATAGTTGTTCTATTAATTAGAACTGCATATTTCCATAGTCCTCTGCAAATTATGAACGGTTTCAAATGGAACTAGTGTAAACATTTTTCGGTTTCATGTTGATAAGAGTGCAGATGTTAACCCAACAAGAAATCATTATCAATCGAGTCTATAAGGATTTTCCGAAATCATTTTGGGAATGAGTTGCTTGGGCTTGTCAAGTAGCAGGCGGAAATATTTTTATTCTCTTGGTTATTTTAAATTTCATTTGAAGAATCATATGCAAATGTTAAGGGAAAGTATCTAGTGCAAAACCATCTCTGGGTGCTAATATGCTATCTCATATTGTCTGATTGGATGGGATTTGGATGGATCAGATTTAGATCATCATATGCATCAGGATGATTTTTTGTTGCTACTTCATTAAAAAAAATACATAATTTTATTCTTCCTTGTACTAACTGCTGTCTTTATGCCTTTTCTTCGCACATCTTCCTTTTTTTTGCCGAACATGGAAGTGGAGGCCCTATTTAAATGCTTTATATTAGGGAATAATCTTTATATGTCTTGTTGCTCTGTAGGTAGTTTACAATGCAAATAAACTTGCTGATCTTGTTGAAAAGAAGAAGAAAATGCGGAATTGGCTTGATTATTACCAACTCAAGTATGAGCGAAATCAATCGAAAAAGCCCACCACCAAGGTTAAGCTGCAAGAATAATTAGCCGTCCATTTCTCCTCCATATGGATCTTGATTTCTTTATCTCCATTTAAATTGGAATGCTGCATTAGGATCTGTTTACTTCAATTCCTTCCCCCTTTTCTGGACCTATGTTACAGACTGGCTTTCTTGGATGTTTTGGTTCTGAGGTGGATGCTATTGAACACTACAAATCAGAGATTGAGAAGATAGGAAAGGAAGTAAGTTATAGCATTTGTATTTATATAATCATTGGACCATTCAGTTCTGTCAGTTTTATGTGTTAGATTCTTTTCTGTGCATTAACTTTGTTTACAGTCAACTGTCAGAATAACTATAGATTAATATGTGACAATACACAGGAAGATGAAGAACGTAAAAAGGTCAAGAAGGATCCGAAGTCAGTTGTGCCAGCAGCCTTTGTTTCATTTCGTTCACGGTGGGGTGCAGCAGTTTGTGCTCAGACACAACAAACCAGCAATCCAACTGTCTGGTTGACTGAATGGGCTCCAGAACCTCGTGATGTGTACTGGAATAATCTATCTATTCCATTTGTTTCCCTCACAGTTAGGAGGTTGATAATTTTAGTGGCATTCTTCTTCCTTAACTTCTTTTATGTCATTCCAATAGCATTCGTACAGTCTCTCGCAAACCTTGAAGGAATAGAGAAGGCGCTTCCATTTCTAGAACCCTTAATTGAAATGTAAGTCTACTTTCACATGTCGATTATTCAGCAGTTTTATGGCATTTCTGTAGTCTTTTCAGGATTCAGCATAGCTGTAGAATTAGTATAAAACCTTATATGGTTGTCTTTTGCATGTTCTTTTGATGGCATCTCCTGATTTCTGTTTGTCAACTATTACGCAGACCTTTCATTAAATCATTCATCCAAGGGTTTCTTCCTGGAATTGCTTTGAAGATCTTCATTATATTCCTTCCAACTATACTGATGTTTATGTCGAAGTTTGAAGGATTGATATCACAGTCAACACTGGAGCGAAGATCTGCAACTAAGTTTTATATATTCTTGTTCTTCAATGTATTTTTGGGGAGCATCATTACAGGATCTGCTTTGGGGCAGCTTAATACCTACCTACATCGGTCAGCAAATGAGTATGTCCTGTGCCGCCACATCTACTGATTATAGACTTATAATAAAAAGACATATAATAGCACAACACATCTGATCATTGTGTAGATGATAATTTTATTACCAATTAATCCTGGGAAAAAAACAGATATCCTAGTCCTGATCAGAGACCACTGTGTCTATGATAATTTTGTAAGCAGTGCATCATGGTATATTCTTATTGAAAGAAAACTTGTGCCTTGTCGGCTTCAGTGGTATAATGATTCATTGATGCTCAAGAGATCAGTGGAAAAAATCGAGGTTTTCTTTTAGTGACCTAGTTTGTTTGACTCATGGGACATTTGTTTTAGAAATAAACATCAATCCATTGATGCTTAAGAGGTCATAAATAATAGAGATTTGATGAAACGGATCACGCTAGGCTTTCTAGATTAGGTTAATTCATATAGTTAGTTGAAGTTGCCACAGAAACTAGAAAAGTTACTTGTGGACCTAAGAAATTTTGGCAACAAGTCCTTTCTTCTGGACATTAACAGAACATCGTTGGCATCAAGGATCAAAATCTCGGAATCGGAGGAAAAACCGTCCAGCAGCTAGTAATGCTAACTGGGAAAATCGGTGAAAATTTGAATGCTGAAATTTGAATTGGAGATGTAACCACCGGGATTTTGAATTTAAATTTATATTTGAAAAATTTCGGTCGGTTTTTTGCATCCCGTTCCGACCAGTTTTTCCGGTAACCTCCGGAATTTTGATCCTTGGTTGGCATTACATTAAGACACGTGCTTTGTACTGTTGGATTTTTAAAATAAATGAAATGGGTTACTGTTGGAGCTTCGGCTTACATTAAGACATGTGCTTTTTACTGTTGGTCTTATTATTATTATATATAAATGGATTACTGTTGGAGCTTTGGCTCATGTTTGTGTTCGTTATTGTACACTAATCTTCAGGTCCTACTGCTTACCTGTGCTTCGTTCCTCTTATTCTTACTGAAACCAAATGGTGATCGCGATTTCCAGTGGGTCTAAATGGTTTTTTTTGCAGCATACCAAGGATCATCGGTGTATCCATTCCAATGAAGGCAACATTTTTCATAACATATGTGATGGTTGATGGTTGGACTGGTGTAGCTGGTGAAATATTGAGACTGAAGGCTCTTATAATCTTCCATTTGAAAAACTTTTTCTTGGTGAAGACTGAAAAGGACAGAGAAGAGGCAATGGATCCTGGTAGTATCTGTTTTGACTCGTGCGAACCTCGAATACAGCTATATTTCTTGCTTGGTCTTGTCTATGCTGTGGTTACACCGTTCTTGCTTCCTTTCATATTGGTGTTCTTTGGGCTGGCGTATGTGGTCTACCGGCACCAGGTAAGGAGCTCTGTGACCCTACTACTCGAGAGATTCTTGGCATGTTCACTGATTGCCAAATCTGATGAACCACTGAATGAGCTTGCCTTATATGCTGAATTTCAAGACAGTACTATTTTGACAGACGAAAGTAAATCATATTGGTTTTGGATCTTTCTTTTCTTCTAATTGAGCACTCATTTTTATTTAGAGAACTGCTATACATCTTGCGATTTTAGCACTCTGTGATTGGTGAGAGAGAGGGAGAGAGGGTGGGAAGTGAGATTGGGTTAGGGATATAGGGGTGGGGGTGATATCTAGGGCATTGGATCTCCATCTGATGGCTCAAAAAGTGACTGATTTCCAAGAAAAAATCAGTCGTATGTTGTATAGACACTCATTTTTATTTATATCTCTCAAAACAATTGACTGCTGAATATAACCAATGCAATTATGTTAGCACTACTAAGTTGTTGATGACAAATTCAAAATGAAACTATGGTTGCATCAAACTTCAGTATTTGTTGTACACATCCTTCTGATTCGGTGTACTTAATTTTACAATGTTTGGTTTGCTTACTTGATTGTACATTGTTTTAGATAATAAATGTCTACAACCAACAATACGAGAGCGGCGCACAATTTTGGCCTAGTGTGCATGGGCGTATATTGATAGCATTGATCGTATCCCAGCTGCTTCTCTTTGGACTATTAAGTACGAAAGGTTTTGCGGAGTCAACGCCAGTGCTTCTTGTTCTTCCTGTATTAACCTTTTGGTTTTACAAGTACTGCAAGCACCGCTACGAACCTGCTTTTGTGAGAAACCCACTACAGGTAATGTTTGACTGGAATCTGAAGCGGCATTCTTGGGTGCCTGCCATCCATGCTATGTTTACAACCGGTTTCCTTGCTGAAGATGGTGTCTTGGGTGCCTGCCATCCATGCTATTTTTTACAACCGGTTTCCTTGCTGAAGATGGTGTGGTTTGTGCAGGAGGCGATGAGGAAAGACACCCTGGAACGTGCAAGGGAGCCAAACTTCGATCTGAAAGCGTACCTGGACGATGCGTACCTGCACCCAGTGTTCAAGAGCGATGAGGAGGACGTGTTCTGTATAGCCGACGATCCCGGGATGGAAGAGGTCATCGTGCCGACCAAGCGGCAATCGCGACGGACGACGCCCGTGCAGAGCAAGAACGGCGGCTCAGACACGCTGTCTCTGCCAGAAACCGTACGTGAACAGTAGCATCTAGGGAGATGACAGTGCCCAGACAGATTCGTGAGGTGGTTGTAATTTACAAATTACAAGTCTGTATAAATATAATCTGTAGCCAGTAGTCTGTACAGAGTGAAATGCTGCTGCTCATACATACGCACTCCTGCCGATCGAGCCCGCGCCCGTTTCCCTCGTCTCATCTCGCCAACACATGTATGCATATATGGCTTGAGCTGCTGGCCGGTCAACTGTCCGATCCGGATTTGTATCCAAATATCGGGCTAATATTATTATTACTAGCTAGCTTATACAGTACATTATTAATGAATATCACATCCATATGAGCTAGTATTATTATCAATAGCTAGCACACAGTACATTCTTAATGCATCCCCGGCCCTTTCCTTTAAGAATGAATGTTTATGTTAGGCGAATTAATACTAGTGTTAATTTATATATTCTCTGTCCGATGGATCGTCTAGTTTACAACTTTCACACGGAGCAACACGTCTTGTTGTTCAATGTAATTAGGATTTATTTTCATTTTTGTACTACTAGTAGCTGATACGTACAAAGAATGTGGACAAAATTAAAGCCGCTTCTAGTGACCATAAAAGCATAAAGTGAGTGATTTTTTGACCCTCTAATTCTAAAAAGGCGCCTGTCATTGCCTCGATGTTAATTGCGCAGTAATCCCAGCTGGTTAATTAATTTGTAGCGACTCTGTACTATGAATATACGGAGGAAATGATGCTAGTACGTAGTGTACATATACATACATTCATGCATATTAACTATTCATGCATATACATACATTCATGCATATTAACTATGCTTACAAAGAAGATGAAGATAATTAATTATTCCCATATAACATGTACAACCGTGTATTTATATATATGAACTAACCTGGCCATGGTTTATGACTAAGATGGATGCTTGCATGTAAGTGATCAATCGGTGTGTGCTAGCTAGCTTAATTATGCTCCTAGTATTACGTTGGGAGTCATGCGAATTGATATATAACTTCCAACAGTTTTTGAAGTCAAACTGTCACTTTTTGTTCATTAGATGTGCTGTATCGTGTTGTTGATGTATTGTAAGAAAAAATAGTTGAATTTTTATTTGTCTGATATGCTTTGAGATTTGCACTTTTCCCATCTGATGAATTGGGTCCAATTTATTATGATTTTTATTTAGAACATACTGGTACACCACATTGATTGCCGTATTTTGTTGGTATATATAATTTTTTTCTGTCTTTATTTTTTTGTTCAACCTCTCAAAGTACATGTGAAAAACATAACATATTCACAATATTGTCATATTTTGTTGGTATATAATTTTTTTTGTTTTTGCTCAACCTCTCAAAGTACAAGTGAGATTTTGAATCATGTGATGGAAATATGAGTTATTAAGACTTTCAAGAATAACTACAGTGACTAAAAACTAAAATTACATAAATAATTTACTGTATAATAGAGTTGTAAATAAATTTTCAGAATGTGACAGTTTTTTACGGAGAAAATAGTCGAATTCTGTGTAGACAGACCCATATATATTTGCCATATGTTTCTTATATCCTGAAAGGATGACAAGATGGCGACTGTGAGAATCCAGAAAATCAAATTAAGCTAAGCAACGTTAAACAGTATTACACAGTAAAATAAACTAATCAATACAGTAATTATCAACGAATTGGATACAGAACAAACTCAAATTTCATCGTCATTGCAAGCCTAGATTTGTGAACCCAAAAATTTCAATTGAACTAAAGCAACGCTAATCAATAATTAGCAATAAATAAAATTCATCTGAAGAAAAACAAAACATAAGCTCACGTGATATCGATCGCATGACCAAACAATTTCATATAACAATATATGATTAATAATATATCTCCAAAAATTGCAATGTGAATTCATTCCAAAAAGACATACCACATTAATACTATCCCTAAGTTAATTAAATAATCCATTGCAAGCGAAGGTAAAAGATTATTACAGCAATATTACCACATCAATACAACTTAAAGCACACCATTTAATTAAATAACAATTAAAATTATTGCATGCATGCCGTCGAAACCCTCCTTGTATCCTCATCCATTGATCACCAGTCTATCGAACCGTCCCTCGATCCATTTCCATCGCTCGCCAAGAAATGCAGAAAACAATTAGCTAGCCAAATTGAGAGCAATAAATAGAAGTTAGAGAGGAGAGATTGCCGTCAGATCCTTTGCGAAGGTCAGTGAGGCTTCCCGACCACCCTAGGGTAGTGGCACCATCTTACCTTCTGTGGGCCTCATCACCCGACAATATTAGAATCGATACCCACATTTTACTGACCTACCCTAGCCAAATATCCGAAAACCGACCAAAAGCCCACTTTTGGACCCAAGGTCCATAAGCCAACAACAGTAGAAGCATCCTTTGGACCGGAGGTCCATCAGCATATCACCACTCAGCAGTAGCGCACAGGACCAAGAGGATAAGGACCAAGCTAGCTGAAGTACCAAGCACAGAAGAGTGCCACCCGAAGGCAGCCAATGCCACCCCACAGCCAGCCACCATAAGTTTATTTCCCCAGTCAAAGCCAACAAAATGCATCATTTCCACCCATAGCCGAATGGAAGGAGGAGCGAAGCCAAAAGCTCCCCAATCCCTCACTGCTTCCCTCAAAACCACAAGGAACCACCAGAGGAGATAAGAGCAACCCCTAAAATATCATGCACAGTGGCAAAGGATAAGCCCCACCAACCATCCCACGCATAAGATCTTAATTCCACTCACAAGGCCATTCCTCCCATTTCCTTTCAACCGAAGGCAAGCCAAAGCACAAGCTCTTCACCCCCACTGCCTCAACCAAGAGCAGGAACAAGCCCACTGCCTCCACCACCAAGCAGAAGGCAAGCACACAAGCAAAGCCCTCCTACTACCATCCAGAGCCCAGCATAGCTCACCATCATCACCCACAAAGAAAACCGCCGGAGAAGAGGAGCATAGGTGAAGGGGAAGATTGGCGGAGCCAGGACGACCAGAGGTGACCCACAACCGACAACGACCACTGGAGATCAAGCCGAACCGACAAGCAGAAGGCGCAACAGAAGGGACCAACAAGAACCACCTGAGAGCACCACCGCGACCATACCACTGCTGTCCCATTTCCAAAACGAACTCAACAAGGTAAACCATCGTTACCCCATATTCCTTTTTGTCCCACCCGAAAATCCACCATATAAACTAACCATGCCCAAGTAACCATCAGTAGCATCTATTCCATCAGTAGCATCCAAAACATAGCTCTCAGTTCATCACATCACAGAGCAAGGGGAGGAAGCGGGACAAAGAAGGTAGGATGGTAGTATACCTTAGTAGCGATGCAAACCCAACAACAGCAAGTATGAATTCACATGTCTTCTTCACCATGCATCAATACCATCAAATCCGAGAGTAAACCTTAAAGCATCAAACATCAGCAGTTAATAGAGCTAAGAGCGGCGATGGCCGGCGGCCGCAGGCCGGGCCGACCAAGCACCGTCGGCAACCGTAGGAGGCGCAAGGAGGTGCCGAGGTCGGGGTGCTTTGGGCTTAGAGGGAGAGGCGACGGCACCATAGAGGTGGCCCAGGCCAGAGGCCGAATAGAGCTGGGGAGGTGCTGCCGAGTGGGAGCAGCCAGGGAGGGCGCAAGCAGGAGGAGGCGTCGGAGAGAGGTGGCGGGCCAGGAGCGGAGAGGAACCAGGGAGGTCGGGCGCTAGGCGAGCAGCGGCCAGGCGCGCAGCGGAGGCATGCAGACAGGGAGGCAGTGATGGCCACCGGGTGAGGGAGGTGAGCAGGAGGCGGCCATGGGGGATGAGTCTAGGAGGCAGCGCACTGGGAAGAGGAGGCGTCAGGGCCGGGACCGGTGGAGCAGGGGCGCCGTGGGGGACTGAAGGATCAAGGATAACCGACTAGAGGGGGGTGAATAGGAGGTTTTTAAACTTTTAAACAAATTTACGAGATAAGGTAATTGATAACTTAGTCTAAACAAATTATACTTCTAGCTAAGCAATACAAGCACAAAGATCAAGCTAGAAATATAAATGCGGAAGAGTAAAGACTAGGAATAACCACAATGAGACAACGATGTTTTCCCGTGGTATCAAGACTTGCCGGTCTTCACTAGTCCACGTTGAGGAGCTTGAACCAATCAGCCGGCTCCACGTATTAAGCCTTTCCTCGATCACTATTGGTTGTTCTTCCTCCACTCCGAGATGGTGAACACCAAACCACTCACAATATGGGCACCGGCCTCTTCACAATCTTCTTGAAGAGATCACCGTGCAATCACCGCCAAGCCGTCTAGGAGTTCGGCAAAACTCCAAGAGTAACAAACCAAGACCTTCGCTTGACGACACTCAAGTGCAATAGGATCAACTAGAATGATGAATGCACTTTGAATGAGCTCAACAACCTCTCAAAGAGTGAACAAATGAATTTGAGGAGTTGAATGAATGCACAAGGCTCTAAGGATGTTAAATGTGGTCTTCCTATTCGCTTGTGCGGTTGGGGGTATTTATACCACCCACCAACAAAACGACCGTTGGAGAGTCATACTAAAAATACCAAAACGGTATGACCGCCAACCAATGTGCGGTACGACCGCACCCAAGACTGAGCACAGTAACGGCTAGAACAGAGGCATTAAAAGGCTCTGACATAGCCGTTGAACAACCCTCGCGGTACGACCGCCAACTAACTTGCGGTACGATCGCAGCCTCGATCATACGCGCGGAGGAGCGATGCGACCGAACAAAGGATTTTCCGAACAAACCGAGATGACATGCTCTGCAAAAATCGTATCGCATACAAGAATCGAACGACCGCGGTCGTGCGACGCGCAGTCGAGCACGACCGCTTTCAATATCAGACGACCGATTTTCCCAGAGCTCTAAGTCGAAATGCAACGGTTCGGTTTTATACAACCGTCAACTAAAAAGCGAACGACCGCGGTCGACGGCCGTTTTCAATATCGGTACGACCGATTTTCCCAGAGAGTTCTTAGTCAGAAATGCAACGGTTCTGGTTTTATACAACCGTCAACTAAAAAACGGAACGACCGCAATGCGGTGGTACCGCTCTGAGAGCCGGTTGTACCGCATTAGCGCCTGGTTGGCTTAGGAGTTCATAAATCGGTAGAACCGCCAAGTGACATGCGGTCATACCGCACCAAACGGTACAACCGCCCGAGAGACGTCGGTATGACCGATTTTTGACACTCATCTCAAAGGCTTTTGGAAAACAAAACCAGATGAATGCATGATCCTAAATTGATCCATATTGCACAAGATCATGTATTCAAGGTACTAGTCATGATCCCTCTTAATAGTACGACATTTATCCTAAAATCCGGTCTTCCAACCTTTTCTTCTAAGACCGTAAAATACGTAAAAATCACTGTCTACTTGTACTTGTCTTCAATCAAGTAAATCTTTATTTACCCTGTATGCTTTTTATCCTTAAACCCACCAAGAGGTCTTAACCTTGTAACTACTCAATAAACACATTAGTCCAATAATCACATATAATCATTAATTACCAAAACACAATTTTAGGGGCCTAGATACTTTCAATCTCCCCCTTTTTGGTAATTGATGACAACATAACCAAAGAGTGAGAAAGATTTTGAAGACAAATAAAAGAAGCTCCCCCTAAACTTGTGCATAGGGGAAAGAAGCAATTTTGAAAGCACAAGTAAGGATAAAAAACATTTTGGCGGAGTTCCTTTTAGCAGATATGAACTTGAGAGAAAAGAAACTAACAACATGTAACAAGAGTTCAAGTCTTGATCATAAAGCATAAGTCATTACAAACGATATAAGTAGCATAACCCAAAATCTAATTCCCTTCCTAAAGAGCCTTCTCACAACTTCACTCCTTCTCCCCCTTTGGCAACAACTACCAAAAACACTAGCTCAGAGGCTTGGGTCCTGAGGGTCAGAAACCTGTTGAGTGATGGCTTGAACTGGAAGAGAAAGCGATCTTTGCACAGTGGAGGTCTGGAGTGGGTCCTCCGGATGGAGGAGCAGTGCCTGGAGGCATCGAAGAGGTAGAGGCTCTGAAGGATGTGCGCAGAGAATGGAGGTGGACGACGAGAACCGCCGAGGAGTCCTTAAAATCGCTTCTAAGTCATTAAAACCTTCCATTATAGCTGCCATCCTCGTTATGAGTTTCATCAAAGAAATCATTCGAAGTTGCTTCTAAGTGAGCCGACTTTGAGCGAGTCTCATTTGAAATTCCAATTGAGCCGTCTTCGTTGCTTCTAAATTGCTAAGGATCAACTGCTGATTTTGAAGAATCTGATTAAGTGTACCTTCAGCAGGAGCGGTAGCTGCAACAGGGACCTCACCCACATTTTCCTCAACCTCAACACGACGAGGAGGAAGACCATCCCTAGGTCGATAAGACTTGTGAGGTGATCCCAAACCACCATGGTATTCAATTTTCTTCAGAATTAATGCCATGATATAAGGAGCATAATATATCCTCTTAATCCTATCATTCTTGGAAGATACTATGCCTTGGAGAATAACATCCACAACATCAAACTTTATTCCTCTCATAATATGATCAATAATATTCCAAGCATGTCCTCTGACTGCATCAAAATTACCACTCTTGGGATAAAAAGTGTGATTAATGATTCTGTTGACCATGCTCGGTTCTGGCTTAAGTCCAGTAATAGTGCCTAGCTTATACTTGGCGTATGTCATAATAATCAACCCAGTGGAGTAAGCAAAGTCGACTATCAAATATCTTCTCCCAAGAACTGGATTGAATCCTCAAAACTCTCTCAAATTCTTCTTTAGTGCTCTCCACATATCTCGTAATGTATATCCATCGATCGAAGTCAAATCTGCGGAGACATGCATCGTGGCATAAACCGCTCGATCAATTCATCATCATAGTTCGTTTAAATGCCACAAGGTCATGAAGCCCCACTCTATGAAAAAGGCGATAAACACCATCAGAATCGCCCAAGTTGTTCAAGTGAACCCACTTAATCCACTTGTGATCTGTAAAATTTCGTGGACGCCCATAAATCGCTCATAGACTTGTTCTTTAAAAACGTGTGAAACCTTGGATTTACCGAATCGACCGAAAGATATTGGTTCACATGTCGCTTGATTGCATACTCATCGGATGAGAGCAATCTCAAGTCCGTGGGAGGATCCGAGGTGTTCCAAATCATCTGTCGAGCATTTTCTTTGATTCTCGACTCACCGAGAATCTGCTTTCGCAAGAGATTGACTTTCTTGATGTCGGACAAGGATCTTCCTCTGCTTTGGTCTTTTGCCTTTCCCTTTGCCTCGAGTTGGATTTGAACTCGATGTGAGGCTAACGAGCTCCTTGAGGTTGAGATGAAGATTTTCCCCTTGGAGGTCCAACCGATTTTGAGTCATGATTCGAGTCCGAGGCATCTACCCGAGGTAGGAAAAGATTGCAAGAAGTTTTACGACAATTAAGTGAAATAGAAATGAATTTCTGTTTTTCTGTTAGGACAATCGGTCATACGCATGATTATACTGTAGCAGACGATCGCATTGCGTTGTACCGCGCCCAAGAACCGGTTATACTGATTTCTCGATCGAGTTCTAGGTCAAGCATTAAAACATGATTTTTGATGATTTTTCGTGGAGTGAATCCACGGTATAGATGCGCAAGCATCACTAGACATCAATTATGCACAAATGCTTGACTGGAAACTAAGAAATCATCTTCATTTCGTTCAACCCTAAAAATTGTCTCCTTGAACTGAATTCTTGCGGTAAAACTTCAATCAAAAGAGGTTTTACCTGGAGAGATTGAGGAGATGACCTCAAGGGAGGCAAGGAAGAGTAGGATTGCAAGGAATCGCCGGAGGAAGAGAGGATTTAGGGGGCGAGTTCTTCGCGGCTTCGGGAATGAGAGAGAGAGGAACGGCAGGCAAGACGGCGGAGGATCGGATGAACATTGAAGGAGCGAAGGACCCCTCTAAAGCGGACAGCCCGGTCGGACCATGAACAACCCATCGGTCGCATCCGCAAGCGTAGAACCGTAGTTATAAAGTCGGTCGTATCGAGACACGGTCATACCGCATATATAACGTCGGTTGTTCCGATTTTTCGGGACTTCAAGAACCGACCCGGATTTCTTTGAGATTTAGAAGGATTTGCAAATGATCCTTAGTTTTGCACTCAAATAAATATTAATAAGGATCATTATGCATAGACTAATGTCTATTAGAGAATATAGTTTTTATAAGTATAGATATTTTTCAATAAACTTTTCAAAATATTTTTATAAAAATATCTCAAACAACACCAATTCGAACACAAAGCATGAGGCAAAAATTTCAACCAATATTTGAATAATCTATGACATTTAATTCATTCCTCAATTTGCAAAACCGGCCTTCATCTAAAGGTTTGGTGAAAATGTCCGCTAATTGATCTTCGGTTCGAATGTGGCTAATTTCAATATCTCATTTGCCCACATGATCTCTTAGGAAATAGTGGCGAATATCTATATGCTTGGTTCTTGAGTGTTGGACCGGATTATTTGCTATTTTAACCGCACTTTCATTATCACATAAAAGAGGCATATTATCAATTTTAATTCCGTAATCCATCAAGGTTTGCCTCATCCAAAGTAATTGAGCACAACAACTACCCGCGGAAACATATTCGGCTTCGGCGGTGGATAAAGCTACGGAATTTTGTTTCTTGGATGACCATGAAACTAAGGATCTTCCTAAGAATTGACAACTCCCTGAGGTGCTTTTTCTATCCACTTTGCAACCCGCATAATCGGAGTCCGAGTATCCAATTAAATCAAACTTAGCACCTTTAGGAAACCATAAACCAATGCTAGAGGAATGCTTTAAATATCTTAGTATTCTTTTTACAGCCATTAAATGACATTCTTTTGGAGATGCTTGAAACCGTGCACACATGCAAACACTAAACATGATATCGGGCCTAGATGCGGTGAGATAAAGCAAACTACCAATCATAGACCTATAGAGCTTTAAATCTACCGATTTACCTCCCTCATTTAGGTCGAGGTGACCGTTGGTTGCCATGGGAGTTTTGATAGGTTTTGCATCCTCCATGCCAAATCTCTTGATCAAGTCCTTTGCATACTTTGTTTGGCTTATGAATGTTCCATCCTTGAGTTGCTTGATTTGAAGTCCAAGAAAATAGCTAAGTTCTCCAATCATGGACATTTCAAATTCCCTAGACATCATATCACCAAATTCTTTGCAAAAGTCTTGATTAGTAGAACCAAATATGATATCATCCACATAAATTTGACATACAAAGAAGTCATCATCTAAAACTTTAGTGAATAAAGTTGAATCAATTTTTCCGATTTTAAATCCTTTTGAAACTAGAAAATCTCTAAGGCGTTCATACCAAGCTCTAGGAGCTTGTTTAAGACCATAGAGCGCCTTGGAGAGTTTATAGACATGATTAGAATTCTTAGGATCTTCAAAACCGGGTGGTTGTTCAACAAACACAAGTTCGGATATTTCTCCATTTAAGAAGGCACTTTTGACATCCATTTGAAATAATTTAATATCAAAGCAAGATGCAAAAGCAAGTAATATACGAATTGACTCAAGTCTAGCTACGGGAGCAAAAGTTTCACCAAAATCCAAACCTTCGATTTGAGAGAAACCTTGTGCAACCAATCTTGCTTTGTTTCTTATAACCATACCATTTTCGTCTTGCTTGTTTCTAAATACCCATTTTGTACCAATGACATTGTGTTCTTTGGGTCTATCCACTAATGTCCATACTTCGTTTCGAATGAAATTATTGAGCTCTTCATGCATTGCAATCATCCAATCCGGATATTCAAGTGCTTCATCTATATTCTTTGGCTCAAGAGAAGAGACAAAAGAGTAATGTTCACAAAATGAAGCAACACGAGATCGAGTTAGAACACCCTTACTTATATCACCCAATATTTGATCTATTGGATGGTCTTTTGCAATCGCATTGTGGATTTTAGGTGGTAGGTTGGATGGTTGATCATCTCCATTATTGTTTTCTTCAACTTGAATTTGACTTGTTGTGGAAGTGGTAGGAGGTTCAACTTGAATAGAAGATGACGGTTCATCTTTCGGTTTGATGTCGCCAATTTGCATATTTTCCATAGCCTTTCTTAACAATTCATCACCTACATCATCCAAATTCTCATGCCCTTCTTGGGAGCCGTTAGTTTCATCAAATTGAACATCGTGTCTTTCCTCAACTAAACCGGAGTTTTGATTAAAGACACGATATGCTTTGCTATTTGAGGAGTAACCAAGCAAGAAACCAACATCGCACCGACTTGCAAATTTTGAAAGACGAACACCCTTTTTCAAAATGTAACATTTGCAACCAAGGACACGAAAATAAGAGATGTTCGGTTTTCTTCTGACAAGGAGTTCATAAGAAGTCTTTTTCAAAAGGCGATGCAAATAGAGACAATTTATGGCATGACAAGCGGTGTTGATTGCTTCCGCCCAAAAACTATCGGAAGTATTATATTCATCAAGCATTGTCCTAGCCATTTCAATTAATGTACGATTTTTCCTTTCTACAACTCCATTTTGCTCCGGAGTGTAGGTTGTGGAAAGTTCGTGCTTTATTCCAAGTTCATCACAAAAATATTCAACTTTAGTATTTTTGAACTCAGAACCATTATCACTACGGATTTTCTTTATTTTGAAATCAAATTCATTTTGAGCCCGTTTAGCAAAGCTTTTGAAAATTCGGAGGTTTCGCTCTTGTCATCTAGAAAGAACACCCATGAATATCTAGAGTGATCATCTACGATAACTAAACAATAGCTATTTCCCGATACTCTTATAGGTTGTTGGCCCAAACAAATCCATATGTAAGAGTTCCAATGGTCTGAGTTGACATGATACTTTTGGAAGGGTGAGAGCTTGCGACTTGTTTACCGGCTTGACAAGCACTACAAAGTCGATTTTCTCAAACTTCACATCTTTCAAGCCAACAACTAGATCATGTTTGAAAAGCTTTTAAGTTGAATCATGCCAACATGAGCTAGCCTTCTATGCCAAGGCCAACCCAAAGAAGTTTTGCAATTAAACAAGTTTGTAAGCAAGAAGCATTTGAGGAGAAATCAACCAAGTAAAGATTTCCAAATCTAAAGCCTTTGAAAACTAAAGCATTATCCTTTACACTTGAAATTGACACACTTTCATTTGAGAAGGAGCAAATTAAATTAAGATCACATATTTGAGCAACGGATAATAAATTGAAATTTAGTGATTCAACTAAAGATACATTTGAAATGGAAAGGTCATTTGAGATAGCAATTTTACCCAATCCTATTACCTTTCCTTTACTATTATCTCCAAAAGTGATCTTGTCACTTCCTTTTACGTTCTCGAATGTGGTGAACATTTTCCTATCACCGGTCATGTGTTGAGTGCATCCACTATCAAGCACTCAATGTTTTCCACCGGTCTTGTAGTTCACCTACAAAACAAGAATCAAGTTCTTTTAGGTACCCAAATTTGTTTGGGTCCTTGGAGGTTAGTGACCAAGGCTTTAGGCACCCAAATAGCATTCTTTTTAGCGCCTAAAATCGAAGTGCCAATAAATCTTGCAATTATTTTACCATCAATGGATTTTTTAAGCATGTAGCAAGAATCATAAATGCCGTAGGATTTGGCATTAGTATTTAAACAAGCATTTGACATGTGTCCTACCTTGCCACATTTATTGCAATATTTACCATTGTGCTTAATAAACCTTGGAGGCTTGTTTACCGGTTTCTTACCTTTCTTGGGCACATACCCAAGTCCTTCCTTATTGAATGAGCACCTTTGCTCACTCAATAACTTGTCAAGGGTTGATTTACCCTTGAAGCATCTTTCCAAGCTCTTACTTAGCTTGGTGACTTGCTCCTTTAGCTCATGATTTTCAACAATTAGCAAAGGGTCGCACATATTATTTATGCCAATAATTGAATCATCATTTGAGCAATAAGATATGGATAGCAAGTCATCACAAGAGGTAGATATACTAGACATGGTTTTAGCATTTGACATATTTTCTACCCTTGGCATCTCATTCATTAAATCACAAGTAATACCAATATTTGAATGAGATTTTTCTATATCTTTTAGGAGAAAAGAATCATGAGCTTCCTTTAGCTCCTCATAAGAGTCTTTTAGAGAGATATACTCTTTCTTTAAGACTTTAAATTTTGATTTCTCTTTTCCAATATATTCATTCAAATCTTCAACTATGTCCATTAATTCATCATATGAAGGAGCATCATTATCAATAGATTTTACCTTATCTCCTTTTGCCATAAGGCATGTAGGAGACGTGAAGAGTGACGGAGTTTCCTTTATGGTGATACCGACAAGTCCTCTTTTCTTAGGAGATTCTTCATCACTTGATTCGGAGTCGGAATCCGAATATTCTTCGTCGGAATCCCACTCTCCAATGTGAGCTTCATTTTTGCCCTTTTTGTGTAGCCTTTTGAAAAGCTTCTTCTTTCCATCAAATTCCTTCTTCTTTGATGATTGATCTTTGTCATTCTTCTTGTTGGGGCAATTTGAGATTATGTGCCCCTTTTCATCACATCCATAACAACGAATGTTGCTATAACGCTTGTTGTCGCTTGAGGATTGCCCTTTCTTGTATTTGTTGAAATTGAAGTTTCGATGTGGGCGTCTTCTCATGAATTTCTTCATTTTCCTCACAAGAAGAGCGTACTCTCATCCGAGTCTTCTTCTTCATCCTCATCATCACTTGATTCCGCTTTAGCTTTGAAAGCGTAATTTTCTTCTTGGATGAAGATGATTCCAATAGCTCTTCCTTGTCCTTCTTATATAGCTCGTTAGTGATGAGGTTGCCCAAAAGTCCGGTTGGTGTCATTCTTGGCAACTCGGGAGAGTTGAGAAATAATGTCACCAACGTCTCATATTTATCCGGGAGGGCCCTAAGCATTTTGCGCACAACATCAACATCAAGAAGATTAGTATCAAGACCTTTGAGTTCATTTACAATGTTGTTTAGTCTTGAATACATCTCGGTGATGTTTTCATTTGGCAACATTATGAATGTCTCATATTTAATCCGAAGCCTATGTAATTTGGCTTCTTTGACCGTGGATGTGCCCTCATGTATTTCGGAGAGGGTAGTCCAAATAGCATGAGCGGTTTCCAAATTGCTCACCCTATTGAACTCATTCGCGTTCAACGCACCAAAAAGAGCATTCATAGCTTGAGCATCTAAATGAGCATTACGTTCATCTTGAGCCATGGCATTTATAGGATCAAGAGACATAGCATAACCCTCATTTACAATTTTCCATATGTTCGGACTCATGGCCTTTAAGAATATGGACATTCTAATTTTCCAATAAGAATAATTTGAGCCATCAAATAAGGGAGCCTTTCCTATATGCATGCCCTCACTAGCCATCCTTTCTCTCTTAGACGGTGAAGTCTAACAAATTGAGAGACCAAGCTCTGATACCACTTGAAGGATCAAGGATAACCGACTAGAGGGGGGTGAATAGGAGGTTTTTAAACTTTTAAACAAATTTACGAGATAAGGTAATTGATAACTTAGTCTAAACAAATTATACTTCTAGCTAAGCAATACAAGCACAAAGATCAAGCTAGAAATATAAATGTGGAAGAGTAAAGACTAGGAATAACCACAATGAGACAACGATGTTTTCCCGTGGTATCGAAGACTTGCGGTCTTCACTAGTCCACGTTGAGGAGCTTGAACCAATCAAGCCGCTCCACGTATTAAGCCTTTCCTCGATCACTATTGGTTGTTCTTCCTCCACTCCGAGATGGTGAACACCAAACCACTCACAATATGGGCACCGGGCCTCTTCACAATCTTCTTGAAGAGATCACCGTGCAATCACCGCCAAGCCGTCTAGGAGTTCGGCAAAACTCCAAGAGTAACAAACCAAGACCTTCGCTTGACGACACTCAAGTGCAATAGGATCAACTAGAATGATGAATGCACTTTGAATGAGCTCAACAACCTCTCAAAGAGTGAACAAATGAATTTGAGGAGTTGAATGAATGCACAAGGCTCTAAGGATGTTAAATGTGGTCTTCCTATCTGCCCTTGTGCAGTTGGGGGGGTATTTATACCACCCACCAACAAAAACGACCGTTGGAGAGTCATACCAGAAAAATACCGAAAAACGGTATGACCGCCAACCAATGTGCGGTACGACCGCACCCAAGGTCGAACACGATGAACGGCTAGAACAGAGGCATTAAAAGGCTCGACATAGCCGTTGAACAACCTCGCGATACGATCATTAACTAACTTGCGATACGATCAGCAACCTCGGTCATACCGCGACGAGGAGCGGTACAACCGAAAAAAGGATTTTCCAGAACAAACCGAGATGACATGCTCTCTGTAAAAATCGTACCGCCATACAAGAATCGGAACGACCGCAGATCGGTACGACCGCTTTTCAATATCGGTACGACCGATTTTCCCAGAGAGCTCTAAGTCAGAAATGCAACGGTTCTGGTTTTATACAACCGTCAACTAAAAAACGGAACGACCACGGTGTCGATGCGGCCGTTTTCAACATCGAGTGCGACCGATTTTCCCAGAGAGTTCTTAGTCAGAAATGCAACGGTTCTGGTTTTATACAACCGTCAACTAAAAAACGGAACGACCGCAATGCGGTGGTACCGCTCTGAGAGCCGGTTGTACCGCATTAGCGCCTGGTTGGCTTAGGAGTTCATAAATCGGTAGAACCGCCAAGTGACATGCGGTCATACCGCACCAAACGGTACAACCGCCCGAGAGACGTCGGTATGACCGATTTTTGACACTCATCTCAAAGGCTTTTGGAAAACAAAACCAGATGAATGCATGATCCTAAATTGATCCATATTGCACAAGATCATGTATTCAAGGTACTAGTCATGATCCCTCTTAATAGTACGACATTTATCCTAAAATCCGGTCTTCCAACCTTTTCTTCTAAGACCGGTAAAATACAGAAAAAATCACTGTCTACTTGTACTTGTCTTCAATCAAGTAAATCTTTATTTACCCTGTATGCTTTTTATCCTTAAACCCACCAAGAGGTCTTAACCTTGTAACTACTCAATAAACACATTAGTCCAATAATCACATATAATCATTAATTACCGAAACACGATTTTAGGGGCCTAGATACTTTCAGGGACAGCCATGGAGGCGGCGCCATGGGAGGAGTAGCGGGAGGAGTGATTTTGGGTAGGGATTTGAAAGGAGTGGGGGCTGCGGGACTTTGGGAGTGTGTCGGCCGAAGGAGGGGATTAGGTGAAGAGAGGATTAGGGTTAGGGAGTTGTGTAAGGGTTAGGAGGAGGAAATAAGAATTTGGGTTTAGAAAAATAGAAATTAAGTGTAGGAATTCAGGATTTAGGTAAGAACGGGGTAAGGAAGAAATTCTAGTGCAGCTAAATGCTAGTAGATTAGCAGTAGATTTATCCGTAAAGCTAGTACCGACAATCTCAATCCTAAAACCGGTAGACAGTAGAACGACCGCAGTGGGGAGTGCTGGCTTATCGGGGGTCGGAAAAATATTATCCAAAATAAAATCCGCTAACAAATCGAACTCTACTAACTTATGTACGCTTATTAAACATCAAAAAGTCACTGAATGTTTATTTACGTATTATTCGCGTCTGCCATATAGATTGCAGAGGACACGCCAACGCAAACAGAGGTAACCGATACTGAATTCATCGACGACAATTTCTACAAATCCGAAGGCAAGCTATTCTTTTGAACATAAATATAGCTATATTAAATGTAAACTGTATATTGTTGTCTCATATATATATTTATATATTGCATCAAAACTATGTCTCAAAACCAAATCAAATAAATGAGATGAAGATGAAAGGTAAGAAAGATGAGAAAAGAGTTAATATTGTGGCTGGTAAAAGGGGCCCAGGGCAGGGGAGGAGATGAGAAAAAGATGATGATGTGGTAAGAGGTGGGACCCCTTTACATATGGTTAGTATATAAGGGCCAACAAAACTCTCACCCGGATCAGAAGCCGTATTTAAGTGCCAACCATTTTCCCGTTTTGGCGGGCAGAAAATGCTACCTTGTTACGTGATTTATCCTCTCCACACCGGGTAAGTAATATTGTATGGGTTGAGTAGGGATGAGGATCTCAGGGGCCGGTAGGATAAGTCCGGAACTGAGGGAGTCCAAGACGTTATAGTAGCGCAACAGGTGGAGTGTTATGGCATAGGAGAGATGGACGCCCCAACCAACATTATTGAAACTCGGTGGAGGACTGGGTGCGCTCAGGACACCGACGGAAAATAATGGGTGGAGACTTAATCACGTAACCTGGAAAACGTTCTGTATTCTGGACTCGAACCCACATCAAAGGAAATGCTGGGGACCTGGTTTAATTAGAGCTTAGAATAGCTATGGGTAAAGTGGTACAAGCCTGCGCAGTGCTATATCAAATCATGAATTCATGCCATTCTCCTGGATTGGAGTATACGGGAACCACTAGGGGTCTATCTTCTATTCGAGTGACAAGTAGTCTTTTTAGAATTAAAATTGCAACCTAAGTTTTGATGGCTATGTTCAGAACAAGAGAAGAGGTAGGAATATGATAAGGACAAGAGTAGTCATCAGGTGCATTTTGTTATTACATGCTTGCTGTGTACACTAGTACTCACCCTTGCTATCTCCCCCCTTTGCTTAGATCCTAATCCGACTGGGAGTTATCCCGAGTGGGATGAGGGATTTGCAGGTACCGAGGAGGCCGTTGGTGACAAGTGCGTTGGTTGCGAGGTGTAGGGCGAGGTGGACGCCCTATCCGACCCGTGGGGCGAGTAGACTACCGATTGGACCTAGCAGGCAAGCGTGGGGATAATATTACCCCTTTGTAATTAAGTAATTGTATTTAGAACCTTAGCCTTGTGTGGCTACTATTGTAGTAAAGAACAGTTTCTATCTTATTGTTCTGCTGTGCTAACTCTGGTAAAGACTTACTATTCGTTGGAGCAGTGTTCTACTGGGCAAACGAATAGTAATCCGTATACCTAAGTGTGATTACCCCTAGGGTAATGACACGGGGCGCCGTAGCGACATTTGAAGTAACCATTATCTCTTTTTCTTTTCCTCCTCCTTTTGTAGGGGATATATATATCATCAGATTAGATTTGGCGTAATATTCCAGCAGACACATACTTATGTTGTTGTTTATGTATGTTAATTGCATCCATAACCCTCAGGATGCGTAGAGTATGGGCCTGTTTGGTATGGCTCTGCTCCAGGTTTTTGCAGCTCCAACTCCAGCTTCACTCTTGGATCTACTTCTATAAGAAGTTGGAGCAATTTAAGGAGGTGTTTGGTTAAAAAAATTAACTCCAGCTCCAGGAATGAGAATGATGGTTGTAAAAAGACTGTACTACCCTCATTTTGTGACTTGTAATTTTTTTTCGTATTACATAACTTATATCAGTGTAGTAAGTTGATTTCAGTCATGCTGTGCATTTATTTTTTAATTTTTTTTTGCCATGTGCCATCTTTTTCTCCAATAATCATTTTTTAAAATAAAACATACATAAACATATTAAGTTTATAACAAAAGTTCTAACTCAATGAGTATCATAACGAAAGCGTAGAGAGCTCATGAATCGGCATTACAACGCTCAAAATCACTACTCATAGCCAATTTGTTACACACAAGTCGATACAGTATATAATATTACAATGCATACAAAGCATTAGTTGAGAAGTTGTGAAAAACAATTATCAGTACCTATAGCATTTTATACACATTGTATGACTAGCTCCACTAAATCCAGGTGTTCTCATTGCTATGACATCAAGAGAAACATCAGAATCAAACTTCTTGTTGCCACCGTGCACCTTTAGAATTTCTGTCCTTCCACGTACATAAGGAACATCAACAGACACCGGCAACAAGTTACAAGGAATATAAAAAATGTTAGGAAGGTCATGAATATTCAAAGATATATTCTAGATGATTGAACTTTTAAGACACTGGAAGATAACTTAAGGTCTAAACTAAATGTATCAAAACTGGTCATTTGAGAAAGCTACAAAGGAGACATGCTAGGTATTGGACTTTTGGCATAAAACTAGCACCCAAGAACTCACTAAGACATAAAAAAAGTAAACACTATAACTGGACATATTTACTTAATTGTTTTACAGTGGAATGAATTCACAAATAGAATACAATTATTAAGTTAAAGTGTCTCTCTCTGAAAGCTGAATGTTGTATGTTCAGTTTGGCCGGTTCCCAATCCTAACTTGTTCAATGGAATGCTATTAATGCTACTGTGATCAAGTGTTATCGGTGGTGGCCATGATGTGAACAGTATCAGGTGACTTCATGTACCTTGTCAAGTTATATATTGTTTGTCAGTTTGTTCAGACTATACATTGTTCTTAGAAATTTTGTCAAACATGTGTAGCAATTTTCTGTCACAACTTACAAGTGCATAAACTGGATGTCTTTGTGCTATGTACATGAGAGCAAATGTTATTGACGTAAATGCTTATGAGCCTCAAAACTTACACACATAAACAAAGCCACATTAGTTTTGGAAAGTTCACATTCCAAATATTAGAAGACATGAATCCAACAGCTCGGTTCACATGAGTTTTGGCATGCATTTGCTAGGCATCGTCCAAAACACACTAATGTACAAGCAAACATTCATGCAAAAATGTCATCTACTGTCAATATCGCAAACATTCATCCACATTGGCCTTACTCCCGCTCAGATGTCATCTACTGTCAATATCACCAAGGAAGGAGTTGAGACTTGGGAGGGAAAGGGGGAGGAGTGGGTAGCGAGCAAACCTTCACTGCAGGCTCGGACGAAGGGGGTATCACCGGAAATGACGAGGGAGAGAGGACGAAGAGGTCACGCGCGCCGGGGTGGAGTTGTCAGGGTGGAGTCGCCGGGGGAGAGAGGACGAAGAGGTCGCGCGGAGGACTGGGCTGGGGAAGAAGCCGCCGTCGGGGAGGAGCCACCTGCCGCCCAGGCCATCCCCTTGCTATGAACGGGCGAGGGTGGAGTCGTCAGGGGAGAGAGGACGAAGAGGCCGCGCGGAGGACCGGGCCAGGGAAGAAGCCGCCGTCGGGGAGGAGCCGCTCGCCTCCCTGGCCGTCCCCTTGCTACGAACGGGCGAGGGTGGAGTCGTCGGGGGAGAGAGGACGAAGAGGCCGTGCAGAGGACCGGGCCGGGGAAGAAGCCGCCGTCGGGGAGGAGCCGCCCTGGTCGTCCCCTTGCTACAAACGAGAGAGGGGATGAGAAGAGGCTGCGCAGGGGATGCGAACAGACCAAGTGCGAAGGGAGGCGGAGGGGTGGGGGCTGCGGGTTGGGTAGTTGAGTGGCATATTGCGGGTAATTACCCCTAACTTCTAAGGGTATTTTGTTTTGTTAGTCCGCAGCTCCGTATTTGGAGCAAGGTTCTACCCACTCCCAAAAATTGTACTACAGGCTGCTCCGCTCCCGGTTGCTCTAACTTCAAAAAATTTATGGAGCAATCCTGTTTAGCACAGCTCCACCCACTCCAACTATGAAGCTAGGAGTTGGAGTTGTACCAAACAGGGACTATATATGATAGATACATGTACGTGCATTATAGGGATTAGTTGATACAACTAAATTTAGCATGCATGCATGGTGTCGTATGTGTTTTGTGGAGTCAAACGTACGTATACACTACTACAAAAAGACTAATATTAGACGTCTTATCACAGACGGTTGACCAAAACCGTCTATGAAGTATCACACTACTACATGCAATTACAGACGATTTTGGTTTAGACAGCTGCGCTAAAAATCGTCTGTAAAGAGGCCAATATCACAGACGGTTTATATTGAAAACCATCTGTGAAGTATCACAGACGGTTCTTAACACGAACCGTCTATGATAATTGTAGACTTCACAGATGGTTCATGATATGAACCGTCTCTGATACTTCACAGACGATTCTTAATACTCTGTGATTTTACCATGGTAAATTCCAAGTCACAAACGGTTTTTAATACAAACTATCTGTGATGAGATACTTATTATAGACGGTTTGTATCAAAAACCGTTTATGAAGTATCACAGACGATTAGTGATACATAACCGTCTGTGATTCGCAGCGCGGGAGTTCGAAAAATTTTGAATTTGTGCGGGAAGCAAAATATTTTGACGCTATCTTTATATATTATAGCCACCCCAGCCTTGTCTTCCATCAATCTCTCCCTCTCCGTAACATCCCAAATTTGCAGAGTTTTTGAAAATTTTCAAAACTTTTTAAAAAAAAACCATTTGGGTTACTTAAGTTGCAAAAGCTTAACTTGGAATTTTGGAATAAAAAATTATTTAAATTGAATTAATCTAACTTCAATTAAATTAAAAAGTTGGTTTATTTGAGTTTTCTTGGTTTCAAAAGTCAAAATTATTATTTTAAGTCTTTTATTGCATTTTCTGGAATTTAGAAATGGTTTTTCCTTTTAAATCAAAATTAAAACTCTATTTTGTTTGCAAAATTAAAAGTTAATTATAGCTAAAAGTGTTTTTATTAAGTTCTAAATAATTCAAGGGACTTATGTGAATTTTCCTAGAGTTTTTAGACTTTATTAGCTATTTTCTAAAAAGCTTTTTCGTTTTCTGGTAATTCTTAAAATCAAAAATGCATTTTAATTCTCCCCTTGACTTCGGGCCGAATCCCTTTGGCCTTTTCTTTCTTTTCACGCATGGCCAGTCCACCGGCGCCCACCTCCTAGCGCTGTGCCGCGCTCGCTTCTCCCGCTTCCTCTCATCGCCGGGCGGGCCCGCCCACACCGCACACCCTCCTCCCGGTCATCTTCAACCTCCGTCCAACCTGCCGCCCGCCTCGCCGTGAATCCCGTCGGCTCCCACCGCTTCCTCCCATGCCCTAGCAGCCTACCCGTCCCATCCGGTCGCACCGCCCATCCCCGCCTCCGTCGCACCCGTGCGCCCCTGCTTTCCCCCTTCTCCGCGCGGTCAAGCCGGAACCCGCCGTCCGCCATTAATGGCCTACAACCTCTCCTCCTCCTCCTCCGGGCCTCCCCGAGTCCTATAAATGTGAGCATAGGACGCGCCTCCCTCTCCTCTCTCTTTCCCCTCATCTCACTTCCCCTTTCTCCCTCCGAGCTCGCCGTATTTTGAGCTCCAACCGCCGCCACCGAGCTTCGCTCCGCCGCACCCACCGCCGCCGTCAAGCCTCCTCCGGCGCCATCAACCTCGCCACTGCCACCTCCTCATCGCGGCACACCTGGTGCGCGCTCTCACTCCACCCGGAGGCCACCGGAGCCCCGTCGCTTCTCGTCGTCGTCGCCGGCCATTTCTTCACCAACCGCCGCCGTTTCGGTGCGCCCTGGATTCGCCGCGTCCTCCTCTTCGCGATGCCTCCTTGCTTCGGGATCGCCATGATGCGAAGCGCCGGCGAGCCGTGCAAGCCCGCGCCGCCCCGAACGCCACCGCCGCCGTGCTGACGTGGCTCCAGCTCGCCGCCACCTCGCCTCCAGCTCAGCTCGAGCTCAGCGCCACCTCAGCCCTGCGCTGACGTGGTCACACTGCTGTCACGCACGTGTGGCCTGGCACAATGCCGCGGGCCCCACCCGTCAGCAGCTCAAGGATTTTTCAGAATTAAAAATAAATCCGAAAATCCAATTATTTCACCATTTTATGCAATTTCAAACTTCCGAAGGTCATAACTTCCTCATTCGAACTCGATTCGAGTGATTCAAATTTCTAAATTCATATAAAATCCTCCTATTGCTGTTAGTACTAATTTGGTATTTATTTGGATTTATTTTATTTATTTAGCTCTTTTCGCACGTATAGATTCCGGCGTTTCAGAAGATTTCTCGAACCCGACGACCGAAGCACCTCAACTCTTCAACGAAGGCAAGTCGTAGACCTTTGATCATGTTGCACCCATTTTATAAAACTATATTGTTTGATATAAACATGCATCGCTAGTTTTATAATAAATGGTTTCGAGAATAAATAACTGCCTAATTGATGTATGGCTCCTTGATAAATTGCAAACAACATGTATCTTTGAATGACATGAACCCTTGGACACCCTAGGAGGGTTTATTTTAGTTGGACATCGATAAACTACCAACACGGGTATCATAATATACTTAGCCATGCTATAGTTGTACGTCGGGACTCATGATCACAAGCTCGTATGAATAAACATGACTAAATAAATTATGGAATCATGGCGCGGTCACTATTGTTAAAAGATGTTGTGCCAAGGCTAGGGTGATATTTGGCCGGGTTGAACTGAAAATATTTTATGCTCGGGCGAGTGGGCGGTGGTGAGTGTGGGTGCCGTAACGCACATTGGGACGTGGATTAGTCTCGCTTGAGCAGCCAATTAAGGACTTAACCTTGAACCATTGATCTGGGTCATACCGTACAACCACATGTCCATGATGGGGTGGACTGGGACAACTAATTAGCAATATTTTGATTTGACTCTGTTTGGGTTGAAAAGCGGCCCAAGAGGGAGCATGAATCTGACGGGAGTAAAACCCATTAGAAGCGAATCCTTAGCGAGAAGAACCGAATCAAAACAGAGCTTTGTAAAAGCCTTGTGATAATGACTTAGTCGCACACCTTCGGCAGTGTGTCAGACGGACATTACAAATCAATTATCTCTTGTGGGTAAAGCTGTACAACCTCTGTAGAGTGTAAAAACTATTCGAATAGCCGTGTCCTCGGTTATGGACATGCCTGGAGATTTCACGCAAGGGGTAGATGTTTTAATTAAAATGGTAGAAATTAATGGTTTGGATGGAAATGTTGGGTCGATCTCTAGTTGTTTCAAAGAACTGGATTACTTATGTACTAATCTTTTAAATTATGCTTTCAATCTACTTATTGTATTTACTGTCAATATTACTTTCCGTAAAACAGCCATAAAGCTATCATTGTCTAGCCTCGTATGAATAATAATTGCATATATTTCTCTATGACTTGCTGAGTACATTCAAAGTACTCACGGCTTGCGCCCTGTGTGATTAATTCCCATAGAAGAACCAGGGAACTCATAGTATTATGAAGAGGAGTATCTTGAAGACTTTGCAAACTAGGTTGCGTCCTCCACTCGATTGCCTGTGGGCATGTCGTGTGACCACTACGAGATATTTTGTTTCTGCTGTAAGTTGTTTTTTTGTTGTTAAGTCCTGCGTAGCAACTCTGTAAGACTTGACCATAAGGTCTTTTTGCTGCTAAGTAATATTAATTTATCTGCTTCATCTATAGTTTGTTGTATGGATATGATTTCACCTATGGTGTAACTGTGCGAGCTAGCTACTGATCTGGGACTAGTTCAGGATGCACAGAGGGTCCTGGGGTTGCATACCCGAGGTCCCGACACTCTCCCTCCCCATTCCTCGTCGCGGTTCGGCGAGGAGATATAGCCGACGATGACGAGGAGGAGGGATGCGGAGGAGCTTCTTATCTGCCGCAGGAGATAGACTACCGAAAGGTACGTATACATCCCCAAAACATACATAATTTATTACCTAAGGTCGGAGCGCCGCCGGAGGTTTTCAGTCGTCTCTCCTTGCCGACGAGCTTGAGTCGAACTCGGACGACATACAAGAGCAGCTTGTGATATGCTGGTGAGGTACAGAGAGGAGCTCACAAGACCAATCCAAGAAGCCGATGAGTTCTTCAGGACCTTAGAGGCACAGATGGTTTCTAGCTAGTTTAACTTTGTAATTTTATTCTTTTTTTCTCATTTGGAGGGAACGTTGTGAAACCCTTTTGGTTTCCCTTTCCTATAATGTGTTTGTCATCAGAATTTCAATTGGATTTTAGTTGTCTTGCTAGTGGTTG